>JALMGA010000011.1:21119364-22432175 GCA_023333525.1 Aspidoscelis tigris stejnegeri
TCCGAAGCAGCTTTCATTAGAAAGAGAGAGAGAACCTCTGGCACCGGCATTGTCTTGATAGAACTTGCCAGTGACCCTTTCATAACTCTCAATTTACACCAAAAGGAGACACTCTGACTTCCTAGTGGCATTGTGAATTCAGTTCAGCAGAGGATGTTGCATGCCGTCACATCCAGAAGTCCCTATTGTGATCAACATTTGTGGGCAATGCTTGCCTAAACTGCTTTATCTTTTTAATAAGTGCTACACCAACTGTGAGACGAGAAATCGGGGGGTGGGGGGAGCTGCCTTTGAGTTTGAAATATGGACAGTATCAGCACTGAATGTTCACTTCCGCTCTGGAGATTGACTTGTCTCCTTTGGGTCGTCAAAAATAGGGCCAATTCCAGCTCTTTATTATTGGTTCAATTATTTGTCTGCTTGACAGCAGACACCATCTTTCTCCCATCATAGAATCCAGGCATGAGGTTTCTAGGTGGTCTCTCATCCAGGCACTGTCCGGATGAAAATCTGCTCAGCTTCAGCAAGGTTGTAGCCTCCGAGAACATGCAGAATATTCCATGTATTCCCATGTATTCCAACAGTGTCTGTAAGAGGAACAAATAAAGCAAGCACTGCTATGTTTGCAGAATCTGTACCATGAATGTATTTCCAGGATCATAGGAGGGACAGAATTTGGGTGCAGTCTATCTGCCCATTCTCACTATATGGGACAATGCTGCTGTTGATCATGATGGCAGAAAACCCCCTGCCCATCGGCTGGAATTCTCCTGCGCTCATCATGGTAGGGAAACTGGTTCAAAATTCTGGTTCGTGTTTTCTTGAATGCGCAAAAGCTTGCGTTGCTCTAGGAGAACTAATTGAACATGGTGGGATAATATCAGTCTGGTCTTCAAGAGTGTATCTCTGTGTTTGTGCATCTAGAAGTACTCAGATTAATCTCTTTGATAGTCATAGCAGTGAACCAAATTGACTAAAAGAATAGACACATTTGGCATCTAAATTAAAATTAGCTTTCTGCTTCTTCTTCTTTTTTGTTATCGGTATTCGGAAGTGAGTCATACGTCATAACTAGTGCTTCTTGAGAAGTCTGCAGCCAGTAAAACTGACTCACATTTGCTTCCTCTCCCCCTTCTTCCTTGCTGTATTCAGTCAGACTATATTTGTTGTGGAAAATACCAAGCAGATAATTGCTGTGAAAATAAAAATAATTACATGAAAGTGAATGTGCAAAGACAGGAGCAATTCAAAGCAGGACTTTGATGGGCTAGAAAATTGGAATATGTCCATCCTGATGCATTATGGGAAAAATGGTACCCACTGGAGGATATTTTCTCTGGTAGATATTCCAGAACATCTAAGGCTGCATCCAGACATCAGTTACTTATTCTGCTATATTTGGATGTTCTGGAATAAGCATAGATATTCAAGCTCATTCCTAGGGTGAATTCCCATTTAGCTCTGTTAAAGCGGAATTTTTTTAAAAAAAGGATTATTTGTGTTCCCATTTGTTTTTTCTTAATTCTGCTTTAAAGTGGAGCATGGTGGTGGTGCAGTAGCTTTCTATTCCTCCTTCCTATGCCTCGGGGGCACCAGGGCTGCTCCGTGGGAAGTTGAGCAAGCAAGTGAACAGGGCGGAGGCAGGCGGCAGCCACAATGGTGAGTGGAAAGCAGTGGTCGAAATAGGAGGCAGCTGGGTGGGCAGGCAAGCAGCTGGGCAACCAAGGGAGCAGCAGGTGGGAGGGCAGGCAGGTGGGCATTAATGCCACAGTTTGAAAACACTCTGAACCAAGTGGGAACGCCCCATTGGGTAAATAAAGCATTTCTTTTTTTAAAAAAACGGGAACAAGAGTTCTTTGAAGGGGTGTTTTATTTAATTCGTTTTTTTTTCCCATTTACTCCTCTTTTTAACTCGGAAAGCCACTTTTCAGTGCGGACAGAGTGTTTTCAAACCATTTTAAACACTCTAAAAAGTCCTAGTGGGAAGAGGCTGCTAATGTGCTCAGGCTTGCTTGCTGATTGTAGTGAGGAAATGGGCCGTTAGAGCAGTGGTTCTCAACCTTCCTAATGCCACGACCCCTTAATGGAGTTCCTCATGTTGTGGAGACCCTCAACCACGGGGGCGGAGCAGCTGGGAGGTGGGAGGGAAGGCAGCGGGAGGCTCGTTGAGACCCCTCTGAAAGGGTAATTCGACCCCCAAAGGGGTCCTGACCCCCAGGTTGAGAACCACTGCGTTAGAGGGTCAAAGGATGGGATCCGAATAACACAGAAGAAACAGAAGAAGTGAAGATGAGAATCCAGAAGATTATGGGGAATAATAATGTGTCTTGTTTCAGCACTCTTGAGGAGCACCTAGCGCCATGGAGACCTCCTAGTTATCAACAAACTGCTCCCACTTGTCTTGTATTGGAGTGAAGCTTTCCTTCTGCTCTGTCTCCTTTGGGTCCTGCCCTCTTTGATGAACCAGAGTGCTTCAGTAAAGGCTCCATACTAGGGTTGTGCATGAGTGCAATTTTCAGGGTTCAATTTGAATCACATATGAATGTATTCACACTCAAGTCAATTCAAACACATTGGAATCTATTGGTGAGCATTTTCAATCCATATTTGCACATACGAATGTCAACAACATTCTTATGTGCCCATATGCATCCCGTATACATCTATACACATCCGTATGCATCACGTATTTATCCCATATGCATCCTGTTTTCGTCCCATAGGGGTCCGTACAATTGCATATGGATGCGGGAAAGATGTGTACAGGCAAGTACCCATTGTGTATGTATCCGTACACATATGAATGTCCGAATAATTAATACAGATGTTTGAAAAATTCAAAATTTGTTTGAATATTTAAATCTAATTTATAGAATATTCAGAATATTTGCACAAATCCCTACCCCATACAGGTTGGTGGCATTTTCGCAGAGCTCCACAAGTTCTCCTGATGTGAGCAAAGCTGAATGAAAGGCTAGGAACAAGGTCAATGGGCATCTTTTGCTTGTGGGTAAGGGTAAAGGAGTGCCAAAGGCATGGATTTCTACTGCAGAGCTCTAGAAGACTGTTTCAGAAAGTCTTACTCAGTGGTTGAAATGGTCTCCTAGCCAGAAAGCATGGGTTGCTTGCCTGCAGACACTAATGGATTTTGCCATTCAATGCCTTGACAATATAAACAGCTTGTAAGTGTCAGCTGGTAGGGAGAACAGCAGGAATCACTCATCTAGTGCCCCATTAAAGGTAGAGCAAGAGCATTTCATCAGTGGCCTTTGCTTGCTCTGCCAACTTTGTTCCCTCTATTAATTCACTCAGCTCCTCAAAAAAAACAAAACAAAACAAAACAGGAACCAGCAGGACTAAGTGTCATGTCCACACAGGGCTTTTCAAGCTCATTTTAATCTGGAGCGTGGGAATGTTCTTCAGCGGCCACCAGATGCACTCGGCTGAAGTTGCCAGCTGGTTGCATTAGAAGCAGTGTGGGCAGAATCTGCCAAGCTGGATTTGGCAGACTTCCTTCATTGTGGGCTGGTGGAGGCATCGATGCCACTCCAGGTGCTCCAAAAATGACCCCCAGGCAGCCATGATGGTAACAGAGAGTTGAGGGCTGCTATTGTTTAGCTTTGGTCAAAATGTCCCCCCTCTCCCCGGAGCTGCGCTATATCCTAATTAACTTTAAATGTCTCTGTCATAAAGCTGTCAGTGTCTTGCTCTAATGTCTGTAGTTTTAATGATGCATTTGATTAGAAGGCAATTTTATTCACTCAGCAGCAGCCAGGCCTATTTGGAGAAAGGGCTGGCTGGGCTGTTGACTTTATAAAAATAATACGATTTCAGGATTTGCAGATTTGGTTATCATTAAGGCTATCCAGAAGATTGCTTCCCTTAGACGCATTAAGTCTTAATATCGTAAGCATTTCTCTGTTCATAAAAAAGCAGTGCAAAGCGTGGATTCAGATTAGGCACCAAGATCATCTGTGTATTTTCCAAATCAAGGGAAGCTGACCGTTGAAAATCCAACTGACTCCAGAGATTGTATGAGCCAAGGGATGGATAATGCCCCCTTTCAACTTCTTAGTGCAGCCATCCAGTGTCTTTTTCTTGTTCTCTGAAAGGCTTATCAATTTTGGCCCTGGCTGCATTATGTAGTGGCAAAGGCTCACTTCTAAATAGTACATTAATGCCCCCAAACATTGTCATCTGAATTATCCTTTGATAAACAAGGTGGAGAGGTAACCTCCCTCCATATCTATATGGAAGCTCACCACGGAAGAGTTAGTGAGAGAAGGTGAATGCAGGTTTGGAAAAAACAAAAGAAAAGAAAGTTTTACCCTGGATATTTTAGCTCCTAGATGTGAGGTAAACCTTGCATTCTCCCCAAGATTGCATTGGAATTGGCAGACTTTTCTGTGCTGTGCAATTAAATGCCATTTGCAGCATGAAGAAAATGCATTGCAAGGCTGTCATGGGGAATAAGAGAGCAGTGTTGGATTTCCCATCACAGTACTGCTTACCTTCTCATCTGGTGAGCTGCATAAGAAGTTGCCCCGCTGGGAATTTCCAGGAGCCAGCAAGCATGTGCTATGCGTGCATGGCCAAGTGGGAATTTAAACCTAATGTCTTCTCAGTTTTGATGTAGCTCCTCAGCAAACAATTTGAATTGGTAAAAGGATGCCATGCAGTCAGTCTCTCTCCTTGCTTCTTTCTGCTTCACTCTCTCTCACAGAGGTAGATGGATTGATAGACGGATGGATGGATGGATGGATGGATGGATGGATGGATGGATGGATGGATGGATGGATGGATGGATGGATGGATGGATGGGCAGAGAGTCTGAAATTCATCCAGGAAGATTCTTGTGGAATGCATAATGTAATCATGGGGCCTATTCGCTCTTGGCTTTATTCTGGAATATATCCTGGAATAGGGACTTGATGTCCATATGCTAGTGCAGGCTTCAGCAGGCCCAAATTGAGTTCTGCATTAGCATGTGGACTGCATACCCCTATCCTGAGATATCCTCCAGAAAAAGGCCAAGTGCGAATAGGCCCATGATGTTTAAGAGCAGTTGAGTATGAGCGCAAGGGTTTAAAATATTCACAGTCCATTGGGGTAGACGCTCATGTCTATCCCAGTTTGGATACATGGACAAGAGTCCTTTACTGCTCAAGCTACGAAAGCATGAATTGTTGGCTTACAAGGGCAACGTTGGTAGTGCCTGACTACACCCAACATCACCAAACATGAATCCATTTTCCTTTAATCTCTCACTCATGTTTCAACTCACGTAAACAAAATTACACATCAGGTACAATAGAGTCAATAATTACATTGGTTCACAAAGAACTGCAACCTAATGCTCTCTTATTTAAAATTGACTTGACATCTAGGGGCCACTTTCTTATAGCTCTCTTGCCATCAGTTTCGCTGGTGGGCACTGTGGGCAGCCAGTGCCACTGTATGAAAGCAATAACAGCAGCAGTGGCAACAATGAATCCTATCTGGAAGGGACTGGCAATATTCATGTTGTTTCTGCCACAACCAGAATACTTTAGCCTTTTTAGAAGGTCATTACTTGATAGAAACATTTCCTCTACCTCTCCTCTACAGAGAAGAAGATAAAGTAGCAATCAACACTGGATGAGTTATTTCTCTGTCCCAAGTAGCAGTCATTACCAGATGTTTACATGTTTTGAAATGTCAACTGTAGGTCTGAAAACCATTCTATCTATCTCTCTTTTTGCCAAGCATAATGCTGTAAATAATGCTTTTATTTTGGGTAGGGAGAAGCAATTTCTTCATGTCTAACCGCTTCCCCACTTCATGTTTGATGGCTGCTATTTAAAGCAATGAATCATAAGAGTTTTGCAGGTGCACTTTCCCTGGCTTCTTCTGGCCACCTGCATAGGTATTTAGTACCCTGATGTGAAGCTGCAAAAGGGGGGGGGGAAAGGCTACTGAGTACATGTGAGGTTTTTGAGTTCCATTCGCCTCCATTGACTTACTGATAGATCTGTTCAGCTGCTGGGATATTATCTATCCTGTGATCCATCCACGTTCTTCCTGCTAAAACCAAGCAACTTCAGCTGTAATGCAACTGGCTTGCCTGTTTACACTGCATTTGCTTGTATGCCTTAACTGCTATCTTGGTACCGTCTGGATCCATCACAGCTAGAGAGATGACCACAGCAGGAACAAAAATTGCTGTCTTTTATGTAATGCATTGATTTTGTCTTGGCTGCCTGTAGGGATCTGCACAAATATCCATAACATTCAAACTTCATATGAATTTGAACTGAATGGTTCGATACATTCGTATAAAGCTTTGCATGGGGTTCGTATGGGGATTTGTATGGGATTCGTATGTTATTTGTATGGGATTCATATGGGATTGAAGATTCACATCGAATTAGAATCCCACTGCATTTGAAGGGGATCTATTCAAACAAATGCAAATACCAAAAAACATTTGTAGACCAGGCTGATGTGCCACTCCAAGTTGACTGCATTACTTACTCAATATATCCTAATATTTTTGTGAAACAAGGAACTTGCTTTTTCCCACCTCTCCCCCCACCCAATTTCTTCTCCTAGTCTTCAGATTGACTTCTTTCCTTTTTCATAAGGTTTGTTTATGATGGCAGGCAATGCATACCATCAGAAAGAGCCTTGGACAGCTGTGCATGCCCTATTTATTGCACCCAGTGGTGGAAAGGTGTGTCCTCTAAGCTTCTTACCCTGAAACAGTTTCCAGAATGTTTGCCATTGCAATTGCTTGGGCTCTAGAAACACACTGGAAAAGAAGCAGAGACTCCTAATTTTTGGTGCAGCTGTTCCACATCTGCTGTAAAATGTCACCTGTTCTTTATCTCTGGCTTGTGGGATTGTTTTGCGTATCTAATGGTGTCCTTGGCCCCAGGTGACCAGTCACAAATCTTGGAATGTCGTAAAGTGGAAAAAATAAAATAAAGTACTTCTGTGGTTCTTAGAAACAGAAGCAAGCTGAGTCCATCACCAAGGGTCACTTAGCACTGAGTCACATCCTATAGTATTGTTTTGGGCACCATGACGACAAGCAAACTCATCAAGCTAGACAGCCTGTTATTATTAAATCTGTTTGCAAATGCACCGAGGTTGTCCTTCCTATCTGCCCTTTGTTATGAACGGTGGCACACGGTGGCTATGAAACACAGCCCCCCTATAAATTGGTTCTTTTAATGTCCTTTCTTGTTCCTCTTTAGTAACTAAGACTGTCATCCACCGGGGAACTCCAGGAAGAGGCACGCTAAGCTAACGGCTGCGTTTGCTTGCCAGTGGGATCCTGAGCAAAACCAGCAGCTGGGAAATTTTTGTGAGCTATTTCAGGAAGCCAGTGCAGAAAACAAGTTTGGGCACTTGAAATATAATCTGAGGAATGGAAGGTAATGCATTCTGCCCCTGTATTGAGTTCCATAAATTTGGAGTAGATAGGTCAATTTCCTGGATGCTCAAAAAATTAATTCAGAATTTAAACTGGATCTAAATCTCCTCCCTAGCATACAATTCTGGCATCATTTGCTTTGCAGCTTGAAGGTCTGGGTCATTCTGAGCCAGAGCCTGGGATCTGATAGGGGGACTGGGAACAGGAAAAATAAAATAAAACCCAACCTCATTTGTGTTCTTTATTAGTAATTGTCATTGATTCTCTCATATTTCTGAACAGTTATATGATTTATTCCAAATGCTTTGACTCCTGGTCTCACCCTTGCAAAATCTCTGTAGTCTAGTGCCTGGAGTGTCAGAGGAGACCCTAGAAATCCCAAAGAGGAACAATAGATAACTTTGAGTCAGCCACTTATCTGTCTAGCCCACCTAAACGATAAAATATCAGTGAACATAGACTAGCATGATGGGAACAGGGGTGTTTGAATGGTTCTAAAGAAGAAGAAGAAGAGTTGGCTTTTCTACCCCACTTTTCTCACCCATTTAAGGGGACTCAAAGCGGCTGACAAAGCTTTCTGTTCTTCTCATCACAACAGAACACCCTGTGAGGTAGGTGGGGCTGTGAGAGCTCAGAAGAGAGCTGTGACTAGCCCAAGGACACCCACCTGGCTTCATAGGGGAGGATGGAATCAAACCTGGTATTCCCAGATAAAAGTCAAGACGCCTTTTCGCACTACACCTGGAATGGATGTAGTGCAGGTGGGCTAAGTCACTTCGGGATGCTTCACCCATTCACACACGTGTAAATGTGTTCCTGTGTTCCTGTGTGCGAATGGGTGAAGCGTCCCAAAGTGACTTAGCCGGGAAAGGCCGGCCAGGGGCGGGGACGTATCCCACAAGGCTGTCTGCCATTAGGTGCGAGCACCCAGGGCCGGGTAGCCCTGTCAGACCACTTCCCCTGCTTCCTGCCAGCTGTACAGCTGGCACGAAGCCACCCAGGCAACCACCCACCCCGTGTGCGCTCCGGGTAGATAGGGCCTGCAAGTTGGTGGGTCCCTCTGCCATCTACCAGGGTCAGCACGCCTGCAGGGTCACCACCCCAGCCCAGCAAGGTAGGTAATTAGCGCGGTCCATGTCAGCTGTTCAGCTGATTTTGGGCCAATGGTGGAGGGTGGGGCATACCCACGGCTGTCAGGGAGGGAAGCGTGTGCGAATGCTTCCCTCCCTGAATGGCCAGGGACGCTTCATACACATGGGAACAGATGTAGAGCGCTCTTAAGTGCTCTACGTCTGGAATGTGTGCAAAACACTTCGGAACGGGCTGGGATGCAAACCCAGCCCCGACAATGCAAATGCTGCATTCCTGAGTGTTTTCCACGCCTTCAAAAACCGTGTGTGCGAAAAGGCCTCAGCTCCCTAACCACTAAATGACTCCAAGTTTGAATCTCTCTTAGCTTTCATTACAGGAGCTGACTTTCCTTTATGTTGTTGAATTCCATGTGTGTTGAACTGAGTGTGGGGGAAACCCAAGGTCAGTGTGGTCTGATCCTGGATTGGATTGTGGGAATTCAGTAGGAAAGTTTACTGCCTGTTTAAATACATTTTTCAGAACTGTAATCTATGGCCATGGTCACACCTTCCCTTTAAACCTTCTTCACTCTGTTTTCAGGCTTGACTGCTCACACCTTTTTATTTCTACCCATTTTATTTGTGGACTTCCCGTTCAGGAAAGTCCCAATAGAGGGTGGAAAATCCACAAATAAAATGGATAGAAATGCAAAAGTGTGAACAGTCAGACCTGAAAATGGACGGAAGAAGGTTTAAAATGAATGTGCGACCTAAAATGTGTTACAGGCTTGCTAACATGGCTGAGCTGAATATTCATGCAGATCCATAGAGTACACTGTTGTGCACTCACAAGCACAGAGACATGCAGACATACATATCCTTTTCTTCAACTGAATAGCATTCAAAATCCAACCCAGATGAGTATTCGGAGGGGCGGGCAAGGGGAATATCTTAACGTGAGAAATTAATTGGTACAGAAAGCTGAATATTGGAACTGGGGCAAAAGAGGAACCTACCCCTTGACATGTTGAAAATATCCAGAAGAATTTAGTGGTCTGAGTGTCAGAGTAGGACGTCTTCTACACGGTCTCAAAGAGGTGGCTTTGGAGTGCCCAGAGCTACTCATCTGTTGTCCTCTTTCCACTTCTGTGATGGTCCAGCGACACTGAGTGCCTCATACCATAGAGCAAATCCTCATCCATCTGTTGGTTGGTTCTTCTCGGACACAATTTAATGCATCCCCATTGCAGGCTGTTTGTTTCATTTTTATCAGTCGTGCTCAACTCTAGCAGATTTCCTCTGGCATCTCCACCTTTGGGCTTATCCAAAGTCCACCCCTCCCTCCTGTAAGCCATAATGGATTCAGCAATGACAGCTTGCAAAATGGCTGAACAAGAGAACAAATACCCTTCATGGCAGGCAATGTAATGACTTGCTCCAGGACATTACTGGCTACAGCCAATCCCATATGCAGCCACATCCCAGGGGCTCATAGATACACTATGTACCATGAAAGCCAACCTATTTTCCCCTTCCTCCTTTTCACCTCCATATCCGCTCCCTCAATTTCTCCACAAACTAGATTAATTTTCTTATTATTGTGTATGTGTGTGTGTGTGTTGGTTGGTTGGTTGGTTGGGGGCCATTGGAGTTGAGGTGTGTTTAAATTGAGAGGCTGGCAACCTTCCTGTGCACTTGGACTGAGCGACTTGCACGAACTTGCAACCAGCCAAATTCACTAACCCAGAGCAGCTGCAAGGTTATCAGGAGCTGGACCTTTACCATTTCATTACCAGCATGTTGATGAGGTAGAGCGGAAGATTAAGAGGCTGGACAGGGGTATTGCAGAGAAATTGCCTTCTGCTTCCCCCAACAGCCCTGCATTCCAACACCTCTGGCATTAGAAAAAGGGAATCTGCATGGGATAAAATTATCTCCAGCCATAATATGAGCAAAACTCAGTCACCCGCCGAGAATACTCTACGCTTCTGGCTTTCCACCTAGATTCTTAATAGTGGGCCTTGTGTTGGTTTGTTTGATTTCATATCAATCATTCATCTCAGTGAGCTGGCATAATAATGATGACCCACAAGCCTCTGGCTTTCTTGCTTGCCAGAACAGGAGGGAAGAGGCAGAAAACCGTCTATGAACGGGAGAGGAAGAATTATATATTTATATACCAGAGAGCCTCAGGTGCCTCAATAATCCAACAACAGAAACATCTTTTCTGCAGTAGACAAAACTAGTTCCTCATAAACAGTCCCAACCATTCCCTGCAGAATTGAACAATACGGAAGTGAACTTTCATTGATTCTGCCGGATAATAACAATCGCTCCTTTCTTTTATAGAGAAAAGAGTCCCTGCTGAACCTTATTGTCCCATCTGGCTGCCTACTATCTCGGAAGCCCCAAATACAGAGCTACTCTTGTCTTGGTGTCAAAGGAACTGAGGCTCTGCCTAAGATGTATTGGAAAAATTGAATATTTGCGTAGTATTTTGAGCTTGGAGAACAGACATAGTAGGGATAACAAAAAATACAGGAGAATCTGTCTCTCTCTCCATACCTATCTTCATGTATAACTAACAACTAAAGACTTATCTACCACCTACCTGCCTACCTTCCTTTTCTGCCTGCCTCTCTACCTACCTACCTACCTGCCTCTCTACCTACCTACATGCCTGCCTGCTTGCCTGCCTACCTACCTATATCCATTTACTATATTTCTATAGATGCCCAATAACTAGTTATCTTTGTTACTCACAACTGCGCACATGCAGAATAAAACGCACACAGGGCCTGTTCACACTTACCTCTGGGATGCAGACTGGGATGCTTCAAAATGCTTCGTCCACAATGCATTCTGCTGTGTTATGCTCACCATGGCAATGGACCAGCACTTGGTGGAAGTTGCCATGGCTGTTGCCATGGTGATTCAGACCATCTGCACTGTGAAGGCCTATAGTTAAAGTTGGGGGCAGCACCCCTACTTGCTGTGTAAATGTGGGCCACCATCTGTCCCAATATGAACTTGATTCCCCTCCGAGTATTAACCTTAAAAAAATTATTTAAGTTTTATTTGCTGTTTTTGACCTTATTTTTTTAGTTATCTGTAATTGAAATGGGGAATTTATTTATTTATTTATTTGCATTTCTATCCCACCCTATACTCGAAGGTCTCAGGGTGGGTTACAATATTATATTAATCTTAGACAGGTCCCTGCCCTCAGGCTTACAATCTAAAGAGTCAAGAAACAAAAGGAAAATGGTGTGGGAGGGAACAGGGAACAGCAAAAAGCAAGCGCTTGCGGTCTTCAGATCTAATTCTTCACTTCATTTCTTATTGCTGGAATTTTCTTATTCTCTTTACTTTGAATTTTCATTGATGACAAACTGGAAGATGGTAGAGATGGTCACCCGGCATCTGCTCAGCCCCACCTTTTTCGGCCTCAGGACCAGATGGTGGATCCGCTGCCGTAGTCTCTTTGCCATCTTGTGGTGGGAGCAGTCGGAAGAGTGAGGGGCACTGCTGGGAGCAAGATGGCGGAGCAGCCCAGCCTGCTGCCTCTTCTCCACTCCTCTCAGGCAAGATGGTTCTCAGCCTTGTGACGATGGCAGTTGGAGGAGGGAGTTGGGAATTGGTTTAGAAATTATTTAAACACATAGATAAGATGGATGGGCAGAACCAAAGAGGCCTCTGGAATATCTCTGGAAAAGCACTTGCATTGGGAATCTGCATGGATATTTGAAATATTCATTATTCATTTGAATTTGGATGAATTCAGACAACCGTATATGAGTCGAATGCCCAGACGTTCATGTTGAAGTATTCGTATGAATACAAATATTTTGAGTTAATCATAAGAATAATTTGGACATCCCTATGTGTATGAATATGTACACATTGCATACGTATCTGTACTCATCTTGTGCATATCTGTATACATCTGTATGGATACGTATGGGATGAAAGCAGGATGCATACATATGCGTGCAGATGCATATGAGATTCATATCATTGGATACATATCGAATATTTGAACAAATGCATTCATATCGGTTTGAATGTCCAGACATTCGTTTTTCTTTATTTCTTTATTTCTACAAATTCAGATTTTTGAATATTTTATTCGTTTCGAATTGAATGTCAAAAATTCCAGTGAGGCAAGCCTTTGGCCCCATCCTCCAGAACTCATAAATGGCTTCATTGAGCCTAACACCATATCAACATTCCCTACATATCACGTCCTTCTACTGAAGGCAAGCAAAGCAGAATCAGGACAGAGTGAGAATATTTTAACCATCCCAGTATAAGCAGAATGATTGCCCTGTCTTTGCTGCTAAGAAGCAAGCTTGCACTGCCCCTTTCCAGCTCCTGGTAGCGATAATCATATGAGGGATAAAGCAGAGCTTCTTTGGACCCAGCCCAGCGAGAGGTTTGCATTGCACATCTCAGCTTGAGCTTCCTTTCTGCATATTTTAGAGAGAGAGGAATTGATGAAGGGAATGTTTGAAATAGCAGCCTGAGATTTCTCTTGGAGATGCCCACACCTCTCCCGCTGAATCTCTTCTGAAAGAGACCTGCACTTGCATATCAAGCAGCTAGAGAATGACCCAAGAAACCTCAGCAACCTAGGGCTTGTTACAGAGCAGACTTGTGCCTTCTATTCCTACTCACAGCGGCTATCCCCAAGGCCACACACACAGAAGTAGCTGGAAAATTGGAGGTGGGGGGAGAGTCAGAAAGTCAAGGGTAAGGATTAAAGCCATCGCCAGCCAAGACAGCAGTACTGCCGATTTAGAGAAGCCAGGCAGAGGGGCAAATAGGTTTTATGGGGGCGAGGGGGAGAAAATGGTTGGCTAGAAATGTGCCGACCTGCTTTCAATTTGAACCTGTTAGGACTGAGCAGGGATGAATGGAACCACCCTGCCCATTCAGGGTTCAAATTCAAACCAAAGCAAGGGGTCTTTTAATGATATCAAACATCCTGTTTTGATCAGGTATTTGGGGCCCAAGTCATTTAGAGCCTTATAAGTCAGAGTTAATGCCTTGCAACCCTTCTAAGGTCAACACGGTGTGCACCCGGCTAGCTGTCCTGGTCAGCACCCTAGCGGCTGCGTTTTGCACTAGCTGCAACTTCCAAATCGTCTCAAAGGGCAGCCCCATGTATTACAATAGTTGTGGTTATCTAGCAACATGTGTTTATGCCAAGGCGTATTTCATAGAAAGATGATTGTGGGAATATTTGCAATGTGTGTAAACATAGCACATAACCACATAGCAACAATACATATAAATATGTGTTGGTGAAACTGAGGATAAAAATAAATCTATGGAGATTTCTTGTTATTCGTTTATTTATTTATATCCCACCCTTCACCAAATGATCCCAGAGCAGCTTACAATAAGAATAAAACATATCAAAAGAAAAAAAATTAAAAATATCACCCCTCCCTCCCTCCCACAACCCCCCCCCCCGCAACAGAATAGGACCCTGAGGAAGCTATTTAGATGGCAAAAGTTGAAAAGATATGTTTTCACCAGGCACTGAAAAAGTATACAATATAGGTGCCTGGTGAACCTCAGGATGGAGGCTGTTCCAAAGGCTAGGGGCTACCACAGAGAAGGCCCTCTTGTATGTCCCTATGTCTCGTACCTCTGCAAAAGAAGGAACTACAAGAGATCTCAGTGTACAGGCAGGTGTATATGGGAGAAGGTGCTCCTTCAGATACTCCTTCAGGGCTTTAACTGTTAGTGTCAACAGCTTGAATTTGGCTCAGTAGCAAATAGGTAACCAGGTCAGGTCCTTTAAGATCAGTGTAATGCGAGTCCAGTTAGAGATTCCCATCAACAGACAAGCTGCGGCATTCTGCACCAGTTCCAGCTTCCAAGTGTCCAGGTGTGCCTGTGCATTAATGGGTCGCTGTGGCCAAGTTTAGGAAAAGTTTTAAAATGGCAAGGTGCCACAGAAATGACTGGGCCACACTTTTGTCTTATAATGTGAAAAGCCTTATGAGGAAAATAAGAAAACATGTTAGTTTGCCCACTGCTAATTTTACTATAATAACGGTGACTGTTTTAGTGCACGGGTCAAACTTCTTCACAATTATATTCTTTCCCTCCATAATGTGGTACCCTATTTCCCAAAATTAGTGCCATTTGGGCTATTGCTTACTGATTCTCACTCCCTTCATTTCCTTTCTCATTTAGTGTGCCTAATTCCTTAATAATATCCCTTCAAGGTATGTCTAGGATCCTTTCTGAGCCACCATTTTCCTCCGTTTGCCAGAGGGACTCAATGTGTTGGGAGTCAAATTCAAGGGCACCCTTTCTCCAGCTGCAAAGACCTGACTGGCATGCTATTGGAAAGGGAAGGAGGTTGCATTGTGCCCATGAAATTCAGTCCCTGCCTGGTGGGGAAAAGATAACAGGTTTTTAATTAGAATGCCTGGAGCAATACCCTCCCTCCCGCTGGGAGAAGGTGGGACCGGTTTTTGAGGGGATTTAGCTGCTGCTCTTGTGCCGGCCGGGTGTCTTCTGGACTTCAATTACCGCTTTCATCTGGGGAGTCCAACGTGCTTGCAAACCTTTATTAAGCCACATTCATGCCCTCTGTGCTGTACTGCAAGGATTCTATAATTTTATTTTATGCTAAGGTGGGGGAGAGTAAGACAGCGAAAAAAACTTGATTTGGAGTCCTCCAGTAATTATTCCAATAAGTCTCTTTCTGTGTTAGGAGATACATATTTGTTTTTATCACCTAGCATTATTGTGAGCCATCTTGAGCCTCTCTGGTTTGCAGGTAGAACATGGAACATCTTGTCACAGAGAGCTTCCCTAGGCAGGTGAGGTTGGAAAGCAACTTCTGCATTGCCTTTAAAGCAGTCCTCGTGTAGACCAGACTGAGTTCCAATGGGACGTGTTCTTGACCTGCAAAGTCAAAGCCAGAGAACCTTTGTGCCTCACCCATGAATATAAGCTTGGCTAGGACAGTTGCTAGCATGCCCTGTACAACCCAACACAATCTTGCCAGGAGTGTTGTTCAGGGCCAGCATCAGACTCTGCAGTGCACATGTATGGTGCACATGAAGCAGGTCTCATACTTGCTAAAGACTTTGATTGTTAAAGAACGTGGGTGAGGGGTTTGCTGTCAAATGTATTTTAGAGACCTTTCCAAAGACTGGCTACTGTACCACAGTAATGGCCCAAGGGTACATCCAGAAGCATTTGGAAAGGCCTAGGAGCAAAGCACATGGGTTCATCTGGCTCCTCTGAAGTCACAAACATGCCTCAGATGTAACTTTGAGGCAACACACTTGCAAATTAGATTGAAGAGAGAAGGATTTTTGATATTCCTTTGGTAGGTCTTCATCTAGTTGCCAGGTTTAGGGATAAGTATGGTACCACAGAAGCTACAGCACATGATTCAAGAAGGTGTAGTTGTTTTGCATAAGTTGGATTTTGCTAGGGTGAGGATGAAAATGTACCTTCTTTGGCCTGCAGTTCCAGGGGGCTTGTGATCCCCCAAAGGGTGGAATGTCAGTCACAGGGCGTCTGTTTGGTGGCATTCCATGCCATCCCAAGCTTTGCAGCAAAGGTGTAACGATCAGAAACATAGCTTGCTCTTTTAATAAACAAGGCTTTGGGCCAATGCTGCATCTTTGTGCCATGGGTCTATAATGAAGAAAGAAAGGCAGACGGAAACAAGGGAGCAGAAGATAGAGGGGCAGATAGACAAATAGCTCGACAGAGCAAGAGAGAGAAAGATTGGTTTGCCTCTTCTGAGTTTATTATCCCATCCATTTGGCTTCATTTTTTTCTGATGCCCTGTCCGTCAGCTGCTAAAAAACTAATTCTGTAAGAAATAAATACAACTTGAGTAAATTAAGTGAAAAGGCTTCAGAGAACCCAATTACTCTCTGTCTGCAGGATGCTCGCGAATGGAGTTCATTTCCTCGTAATGAACAGAACGGTGAGTGACAGCTTGGGAAAATGAGCCATGGCTTTCATCTGCCGTGCAAATGGAGAAGGAGAGGGAAGAGCCTGAGAGTGTTTGTGGAGGGAAGCGTGTGCATGTATAATCCTGTGTGCCTGCATGTGCAGGGCTGGGCGCATGTATGCGCACTTCCTATACGGGCAACGGAGTTTTCCCCCTGAGAGATGTGCGTTTACGGCAATTCATCTTGGCCTGTGGTACCTCATCTTCAAGCTCCTGAGAGAAATCATGTTTATTATGGAAGCCATTTGTTAATAAAAATTGGAGCAGCAGCTCATTTACAAACCGTGACAGCTCTAGTTAAAGCTGCCCAAGCGTTTCCATTTTTTATTTTTTTTTTAAGTGTGCATGGAGGTAGGGGAGAAAAGAACACTTCGGTTTCATTTTTGCTTTGCATTCTTAACTTCCAAGGCTGAGAGGTTATTTTTACCCTTTCCAACCATGATCTCAGCAGTGAAGCTTTCTGTGTATTTTCAGCAAAAATATCTGGCACCATTTTAGCAACTCAGGGGCTATCTAAGTAAAGCAAATCAGGTTAGTCCTTGAGTTTGGTTGTCTACAGATCATGGGTCTATGGCCACAGTGGAAGGTGCCTGGGGGGTATTCATAGAAATGGACCCTTTCAAAAGTGGAAAGGTTCTGTTCGCTATGAATGTATTTGCACAAATTTGCACGTAGATCTGATACAAATGAATATGTATTGGATATGAATGAATACACATCAGATACGAACGAATACATATCTGATACATATCTGAGATTCGTATCTGATACATATCCATGTCCCATAACAAATCCGCTCTGAAAGCATCACATTCGACCTGAATCCACTTTTGATATGCTCTTAACCCATGTCGAATGCGCTCTAGATCCATTGCAGATGTGACTGGTGCAGCCACGTTCCCACCTTCCCAGTTTGGTCTAGTGGTTAGGGAGCTGGACTCTCATCTGGGAATAATGGGTTTGACTCCGCCCTCCCCCATGAAGCCACCTGGGTGACCTTGGGCTAGTCACAGCTGTCTTCTGAGCTCTCACAGCCCCACCTACCTCACAGGGTGTTCTGTTGTCAGGAGAAGAATAGAATGTTTGTCAGCCGCTTTGAGTCCTCTTAAATGGGTGAGAAAAGCAGGGTAGAAAAGCCAACTCTTCTTCTTCTTCTTCCCAATTTAACAAATGTCTGAACTATTTGTACGAATGTCGATGTACAAATATCGTAACATTCAATTCGTGTACAAATGTCTAAATTTGTCCAAATTCATACAAATAATGAATGTTACAATTACTCATGCACATCCCTAATTTTAATATGTTCATTTTATATGTTCACTGGTTTTTAATGTTGTAACCTGCCCTGAGACCTTTGGGTATAGCGTGGGATGAAAAAGTCAAATTAATAAAATAAAATAAAGATGGGATAAGAACCCTATGGCATCTTTCCCATCTCTCTCTCTCTCTCTCTCTCTTATTTCTTCTTCCTCTCCTCCTCCTCCTGGAAACTGTAGGTATGTTGGAGTGACGGCTCTGTGCAAATCCCCTGATGTCCGGATGAATGTTTGGGTTCACTGTCTGGGCTGGAATTCATTAGGAACTTTTGTCTTTGCAGCTGTCTCTTGGATTATATCTTTATTGATCCTGCCTGCCCATGACCAATGGGAAATATGTAGGAACTGATGGAGCTTCTTCAGAAGGGGGAGTTCATAATCTTGTTCTAACAAAGCGAAGGCCCTTAGGGGAGAATGAATAGTCTGTGTATAAAGCCTATTTCAGGACGATATGGCTATCACATCTTGTTCCTCTTTGTTTTACCAGGATAACATTCAATTACCCCTTTGGAACAACAGCCTCTCCGAAGGGTGATTGAAGTTGCTAATCACCTGCCCCTGTTAGTCAGAGACTAAAACACAAACTGGGCTATGGGAGACCATCAGGGACTTTAAGCAGAACCAATTGTGACTTGACAATGGAAAGAAAGAAAGAAAGAAAGAAAGAAAGAAAGAAAAAGAAGGGAGGGAGGAAATATCTACAGTGAGTTGGCTCCTTTTGGGCATTTAACCATGAATGTTGACAATTGATAAATTTTCAGAATCAGAGAAGAGAGTGGAAATTAAGGTCACTCTCTGTGCCTTGGTTCCTTCTTTTCTTTCTTTGTTTCACCATGCCCCTTTTCACACTGGTATCTGTTTAGGGGAAGGCTCTTCACAGTTGTGCCCTGAGCAAAATGTAGCTGCAGCAATTCATTGCTGCTGGCCAGGGTGTGTTGAGAATTGATGGTGTTTTTCATGTCAACATCTCTACGCAGCCTGCCCCTTCAGGTCTTCTACTGGAACGTGTTGAGATATGGGTCAGGCAGAAGGTACTGACTTTGGTGACATGCCTTCATCCGAGATGTCCTTTCTCAGATGTCCCTTCAGGTACTTTGGCTGGGTAAGAGGAGACACCGTGGAGGTTCAGAAAGGGCAATTCTGTCTTGTAATCAAGACATGGGCTGAATTTGCACTTAGACCTCTGGCATGCAATTAGATATTCTGAACCAGACCTGTCCTAATTGCATATGAGAGACCTAAGTGCAAATTGAGCCATGGTCTCTTCTTCTTCTGGCAGCAGGTTAGGTGCCTTTTGACAATTGTGCCATCCCATTTCCAGGAACAATAGCCATTGTTGCTAATTTTGCGGGCTTCTATTTCATACCCTTGGAGCAACCCTCTGAAGATATGTGACCTTGGGCTAGTCACAGCTCTCTTCTGAGCTCCCACCGCACAGAATATCTATTTGGGGAGAAGAATAGAAAGCTTTGTCAGCCGCTTTGAGTCCCCTTAAATGGGTGAGAAAAGCAGGGGTAGAAAAGCCAACTCCTCTTCTTCATTACAGTATGTCAATTGTACTTCTACTTTGACAACTCTGCATTTGGTATAGATTTTGCAAGTTATCAAGTGAACATATGCTACTAAGTGATCGTGCAGATTTTGTCAATCCTTCCCAAACAGAGGTTGTTTAGAACTTACCATTATTCTGGTACGGTTACTCAGCTACTTCAACAGGGTTTTATTTATTTTTAATGCATGTAATATCAACAGCTATCCTTAAACTCATGCCAAATCTATGCTAGGAGTTCTTTCCCCCAGAGAACTGAGATAAGCAAGCTGTCTCTGCCATGTCTGCCTTGGAGAATCTCACTAATCCATTCAGGAAAGCCCTTTGGGGAATCTGAAGCTGCTTTCTCAGAAGTACGACAAGTTCAGCCAGCTCCCCAACAGCTCATATGCACTGATAGGGGGTTTGGCACTTGCTTTCCCACCAAAGCAGACAATGCTGGGAACACGAGTAGGAGGTTCTACTGGTGAAGGTTCAGCTTCTCGTTCCTTTTGCTGGGAGTGCCGAGACAGGGATATTCTGAGACGATCAGGGTGGGAAAGGACTCAGTGCAGGGGACACCCTGCAGGGGCCAGCATAAGTAGATCGGAGCTCCTCACCAAATGGTATCATTTGATTTGATTTAAAAAAAAATTGACTAAGATTTTGAAATGTTTGGAAGAGCCAGGATGGGAAGAGCAGATAATTATTTATTATTCATGAGAAATTTAGTTAGTTCCCAATAATATAAAGAGCTCTTCTCCCTGTGCCATCATTCTGCTGTGAAAATGCAAAGTAGATCTGATTCACTGACTTCTTCTTCAGTGAGAATCATGATCTAAGAGCAATTCCTCCTCCCAGAACTAGCATTGGACTGGCTGTGTTAAATTTCTTCCCATGAACAAGATTCCCTGGGACAGTTAATACCTCAAAGTCATGACTCAGAGTCTTACAGTACCTTATTTTGATGGATGGAACTATGGTTGAAACCTTCCATGAATGACTCCAGATGCTCTGTTTATACTGGGCCGGTCCACACGTCCCAGAACAAGGCCATGGAAGTTCCGAGGCAGCCCTTGGGCTGGTTCCTACACTCTCAAGAGCTTTGGAGCTGGCCTCCAAGAATTCCAGTGGCCAGGAATGAGCCCCTGGGGGTCCCATTTTGAAATGCCTAGCCCAGGATAAACCAGAACAGAATTAATTTGTGTTCTGCAGGGTAGTCTTAAGGTGAAACAGAAAGGGCTAGCCCCAAGCAAACACACTTACAGATAGAGACCTTAGCATAGCATGTTGTGTCCAAGTGTGCCTGTGCATTAATGCCATGTAGATCTTTCTTACCTGATGAGGCAATATCATCAGTGCCTTTGGCAAATAGCCGGCAGGTAGTCAGAGAGACGGAGCAGTTCAACTCCATTTCCACGCCACCTGCTTTGCTGGTGTGTCATCATTTGGAGAGAGCATCCTTGTGGGTATAGCTAGGAGAGGGGCAGTGAAAATGCTGCCTTCTCTCATTCCCTCCTTGTGATTTCTCCTCCGGATTGTTCTCCCTGCACACAATGAACCACTAATTTCTTTCATTTTCCTCCTGTTGGTAAGAGAACATTTCAGTTCTTCTATTGTGAACCCCATTACCGAATGTTTTATTCCCCCACCCGCTATCGGCCGAGTCCAGCAGAGCTTGACAAGGGACCCCACTGACACAGCAGAACAAAGTCAGTAAAGCTGTATTAATGCAGATGGCTTTTCTTTCTATTCCGTGACTGCTATTATGGCAGCATTGGATGGTAATGAAAGACCTTTTAGGGTGGAGGAAATCAAATAATCTTCCACAAACACAGAATGTGTCTGGACTGTGATTATCCTAATGTAATTGGCATATGAACTCTGATTATGGACGACTTTTCTTGTCTCTTGCTCGCTTTCTTAAGATGCTTATGTGCTAATCCATTGATTGATAGATTGACACTTGCATGCCTTTGTGGTGTAAAGATTACTATTTATTAATGTCCCAGAATGTAGACAGCCCAGAGTCGCCCTCCTCTCCCTCTCTCTCTCTCCCCATCTCTCTCGCTCTTGTGAGATGATTTGGGATGAGTTTGAAACGCTGGAAAATGGCATCGCTGTCACTAAGCCTGTGAATTTCCCCAGGTAAATAGTGGGTGGAGGGAAGCGGCGAAGAACAATTGAAAGACGAGAGAGAAGTCTAGGCTGCCATGGTTTCTCCAGGCCCAGGTTTCAGTGCAAATGAACAGCCTGGGTGCTGAATCACCTTAGATTAAAAAAACTGGTCCAATGCAAACAAAAATGCATCTCCCTTATTCCAGGGCTTTGGCTGGTACTAACTTGAAGTCTAACAAAACATATTATGAGTGAAGTTCTTCTTTGTTTCCTGTACCTTGAAGGGCAAATTCAGTGCCTTAAATAAAAGGCAACTTGATGGAATGTGAACCAAAGGAACCTGCATTTTGCAAAACAGATATCTGGATTCCACTTTTCATACTAAAAATCTTATTTCCTATAAAAATGAGAGGCGGTGGAGGAAAGGTGTGTGTTGACGTTGCATGCTGGATGCAATCATTTCATTTCTGAATGTTTAAGAGACTATTTGACAGAAGTCATGACCTTGTGTATGCATCAGTAGTTTTCCAGTTCCTCAAACTCTGCCCTGGTGATTTATTTAAAGCCATTTTGTAGAAAATGTTCCATAAATCAAGACCAAAAAGGAACAAAGGTGCACAAATTTTGTTTGTGTTCCACTGTTTGGAAAGGGGCTGGTTTTGATTCAAACTGAGGCAGGGGTGTTTGGGTCAGCTTTGAACTGTTTGAGTGAATCTGGCCTTTTGAATAGGGCCTTTCTTAATATAAATTAATGTGTGCTTTTTAAAAGTTTTGCAAACTGTTAGTGAACTATTTGAGGGTTGATCTAGAACCTGATCAAACTTATTCAGCCTGCTTCTAGATCAATCCAAAGCCAATGACATTCAGTTCAAATTAAAACTGGATCAGCAAACTTCTGTTGCAGTAGTCTTTATTCCTGAGATATGCAGAACCGAATTAAGCTTTGGATGCCACTTCCCAGAAATGCTTAATCAGTTCATCTCACAGAGGATTGTCTTAGGTCCATCCAGGCAAGGCCAAGAGTCCGTCTCAAGTGTATCTTTACTATGAATTTTCAGCTATTTGCACTCAGGTTACAAAATTTTAATGTGCGTTATTATTACTGTTGGCGGTGCAGTTCAGTGGAGATTTGTCTTATCATTAATTTGTATCCTAACCAAGGATTTAGGAATCAATGAGAGATTTTCAGAGGATGTGGCTCGTTTGTGCACTTGTGGGATTCTTACATTATCTGTTCTGTTACTTCTCAAAGATTTGTTGCATTTCTTTGGAATTTCACCTAATGGAAACTGGTGTTGAATATTTTTTTTCTCCTGGAGGTACTGGAGTTATTATTATTATTATTATTATTATTATTATTATTATTATTATTATTATTATTATTATTATTATTATTATTATTAAAAGAATGTTTTTTATATTTTATTTTTTCATTATTGTGAATCTGCTCTAGGTCATAAATTCTTAGACAGACCAGACAGACAGACAGAGATGATAGATAGATAGATAGATAGATAGATAGATAGATAGATAGATAGATAGATAGATAGATAGATAGATAGAATTTTAGTAGCATATTACAATTCTTCTGTTAGCCCCAGGACAGGCACTTCATCTTCATCATCATCACTGAAGTTAGAAAATAGCTTCATTGATGTTAGAGATAGTTAACTACAAAATGTGTCATTGGATTTAGCCAATAGCCTCTGTAGATCATTCTGTACATTGGTTTCATGACTCATCATTGTTATTAGGTTCTGCTTAGACAATTTAGCCGGGAAAGATTAGCATGAGATTTGCCATCTGCCATCATCACTGTGTTAATTTAGATCTTTCTCCATAAAACCTATGCTCTAATGCAGGGTCTGACTTTAGAGTGAACTCAGTTTCCCCCCACATAGAATACTGTCCATTTGTCGATCATGATTAAACATTATGAAAGGCACTTGAACTTTTTAGAGAAGATAACATAAGAGAATGTAGCAGCACTGCTAAATCAGACCATAGCCCATCTAGTCCAACATACCATCTCACACAGTGGCCCACATTTGAAGCAGAAGGGGATACCCTCAGATGTTCTCAGCTCCCTTCAAGTGGCCTTTAGAGGCATCCCACCTCTCTCTACAATAGCCATTGATACACCTGACCTCCATGAATTTGTTTTTTTAAGCTATCCAGACTAGTAGCACCATCTCCTCAGTCAATAAATGCCATAGACTCATGGCATCTTGCATGAAAAAGAAAAAGAAATACTTCCCTTTATCAGTTCTTCTTGTTAGGTTACATCAGGTTAGTGGCTGCACCAACAGGGTGAGTTCCATTCAACATAGAGTCAACCAGGGAATGGGTTTTATAAATGGTTACATGCTAGATGTGGTCTTCTCCTTCCCCAGAAGCTATCTAGGGTCACTTCTTGTGAAGGGAGGAATGACTACCTGCATGGGCTACCCTGTGTGACGGTTTCTGGGTGCAGGCTGCAGGCTGTTTTGCTTTTGGGCTTTGCAGGCTTCTTGCTAAGCTGCAATAGCCAGCCTTCTTGCAAACAGTTTGTTGCAAACCCTGGGATTTGGGCTGCAAAAGAGCGGGAAATCCTGTGCGGGCCCTGTTGCAGTGATTGGCTGGAGTAAGGTTTTGGAGGGAAAAGCTGTCTGGGGAACTGAGTGCTGGAGGGGCTAGAGAAGGAGTTCCCACCAATCAGGCTGGAGGGACAGCAACCTCTGTTAGGAGTCTCCAGCAGCATTTTATTGCGGCTAGAGCCAATCAGGATCAGGTGTGTGTGTATAAATGAACACAGAGTACAGCAGAAGGGGTCTTCATGCTGGGACAAGAGCTGAAAGGAGAAGAAGAGCTGAACCTGAAGGAGCCAGACCAGTAGTTGACCAGGGGTCTTCGTGCTGGGACTGAGGCTGAAGGGAACAGAGGAGCTGATCCTGAGGGAGCTGGAACCAGTAGCTGACCAGTGGTCTTTTGGGCTGAGTGATTTCTGAAGGAGGCAATCGGGTGGATTGTGGCTCTGAGGGAGAATTCACTAGCAACTGACCAGGCTGGATGATCGGACAAGCAAGGACGGACTGGGCCTTGTGATCATCTAGGGCCACGTTCTGGTACACTGGCTTGGCTTGAGCTGTGGCAGAAGCAAGTCAGAGGGGGAGGAACGTGTGGAGGCTTGTCTTTTAAAAGGGGAACTATTTTCCTTTGGAGAAAGGGGTAGCTCCTAGCCTTAAGAGACTTGCAAATTTAAACCAACAACTACCTGAACCTTATTATCTTTTTAGTATTGCTTGTGTATAATAATAAACTTGTTTTTGTTTACTGTTGAAACGCTTGCTACCAGTGTTTTGTGTCCACACTGTAGTATTCACTTGGCCATTGCACGAACCCAGCATCCAAACAGGGCCAAGCTACTCCCAGAGAGGGCAGGCACTAACTGGAACGCTGGGCATCGTGGCACCCTGGATGGTCAAGTACATGTGGAAGGTGATGTCTGATGAACACATTTCCCCATGTTCTCCAACCCAGGCTTCTGGGCTACATGCATGGGACATGGCTCATCTTCCAGGCCAGTACTCAATTCCTGCCAAGGAAACCAGGAATTTTTCTCCATGTGGGATTCTGAGTATAGAGATCTATTAGTCAACACCAAAGGGAAGAACAAAGCCTTTGTCTTTTGAATGAGGCTTTGTCTGGGTCAGTTCCTGCTGACTAAATGAAGATCCATGCAGTTTTCTTGAAGCTACTAAAGTGGTCTGCTATTACATCCTCCCAGGGAAATGGCAGAGGTTGAATCTGTGACCATTTGCTTTCTAGGCTATTGTTCTAGCACTGGGGTACAAGCCACCACTGATAAGCAAAATAGCCTAATTCTGGTCTATTTGCATTTTATGTCCATTCATACTGCATTCATTACATTCAAAATAGCCTAATTATCATTTTACTGGCATTCACACTACAAAAATACATATTTTGAAATCTAAATTATGTATTTTAAATAGGAGCTTTTGGGTCCTTCCCTCCACCCGAAGAAAAAATATGAATTTTATATAAAATATGGATTTTGGAGTAGACTGCAACTCAAATGTAAAATGTGTAACTTCCAAACCACTATCATTTTGGTGCAGAGCCATTTTAACAATGTTATTTTAACAATACATGGCTTGTTCCAGTCGGTCCCCAATTCAGATTTGAATGAAGTAGTGAAGGTAAGTAGACGTGAGTGATGAGTTACTAGTTGAAAAGGAACACTGCTCACCTTGCCTTTGTTAGGGTTAGGGCTAGCCTTTTGTCTCTTCCTTAGTACCTTTTCACTGACTGGTAAGAACGCTACAACATGGCGGACAGGAGAGTATGCAAGATGGAAGGACTAGAAACAAGGGTATGGAACTGCAGGGGAGTCAGTACAGGTTAGATATTAGAAAAAAACTTCCTGACGGTAAGGGCAATCAGTCAACAGAAGAGGTTGTGACAGGGGGCAATGAGCTGTCCTTTGCTGGAGGTCTTCAAGCAGAGGCTGGACAGACATCTGTCTGCATTTGAACAGGGGGTAAGACTCAATGACCTAGAGGTACCTTCCAACTCTATAATTCTATGATTCTATGAAATTTTCAATCTGAACCTGAGACATGCAACATATTTATGTTGTTGCATGCAAAAAACAAAACAAAACATTCCATCATTAGTATCTGCTGGCCAGTAGAATCTCAGCACCATTGGAGTATGCTGGTCAGTAATGTTTCATGCCCATTGGGGTGTGCTGGTCACTTAGTGCCTGATGCTGAAGCAAGGCTGCTCATGGAAACTGACCAACCCAATTGTTGCTGTACTACTGGCTGGGTGGAGAAGAGGCTATATTGTGGAAGAGGAGAGACAAACAGATCCACCTGTAGAATGGGAATTCTTCTAGACGTCAAGGTCATGTTATTTTTTAGTGCCTGAAGCAGTGACTGCAGCTATACTGAAGCAGCAACAAGTAATGGAGTGAGGTGGACCTTCTGTTGTTGTGACTATGCCACTACCTCCCTATGGCAGGTCAACACACCTCTGCAGCTCCATTGCCAAGCTGTGTGTAGAGGCATTTGTACCTATGCACAGGCTGCAACCTTGGCCTCCATGCACCGGCCCTGCAGCTGACACACTGTTGGGCTGCAGTGGGGTGGGTGGGTGGATGGATGGATGGATGGATGGATGGATGGATGGATGGATGGATGGATGGATGGATGGATGGATGGATGGATGGATGGAGATGTGGCCAGAGTGAAACAGAATACTCCTTGTCGAGTTTCAACTCATAGATGAAGAATAATTGATTATTCAGAGTCAGAGAAGAAGCAGATATTCCTTAGGCATTTGCTTCTCATCCAACTTGTTGTCTCCTGTGTCGAAGTCCTGATTTGGGATAGGTACAAGCTGATTTGTTTTGGCTTGCAGGTCAGAAAACTCATGATGTCAATGCAGACCATGAGTGCCGTTGGCAAGTCTTACTATTCACCTATTATTTATGTTCTTGCTTTGCTTGGATACTTCCATAGCTAAGGTTAATGTGCCACGTTTTGTTTTTAAATGGGGTTGTTAACCATATCAACCATCTCATCGGTCTCCCACCCGAAGAAGGGCCAGATTACCTTATTTCTCCAGCAGCTCTGAGCCATCCTGCTCTGAGCCAATGTGGAAAACAGGGATGACGATGGAGAAAGATGACAGAGATGAAAATGGCAACATAAATTAATCAAACGAGGCAGCTTGCAAGATTGAATTAGATTCTGATTTATACCTGCAGCATTTGCTGCCATAGCGCCATCGCCCTGTGTTCATCCCTCTCTTTGATTTATTGGCCATTTGGCATGCTTGGGCAACAAGGGGGTCACTTCTAGATGGAGAGATGGGGGATTTAGAGCATTCTTGTAGCAAAATAATAATAATAAATAAATATAAAATAAGGGAGGAAGCACAAACCATATGTGCTGCTGGAAAAGTGGATTTTCACCACCCTAAGTGCTATATTGCACCATTGCAGGTCATGGATTTTGTTATTTTTCCACTGAGTCTCACTTAAGTGCAAGGGAAGGAAATCTGTTACCTTCT
The DNA here is from genome assembly GCA_023333525.1 of Aspidoscelis tigris stejnegeri. Lineage (NCBI taxonomy): Eukaryota > Metazoa > Chordata > Lepidosauria > Squamata > Teiidae > Aspidoscelis > Aspidoscelis tigris. The sequence continues at coordinate 21,146,894 of JALMGA010000011.1, forward strand.
AGACGCAGCTGATCCACCATTCCCATGAGCCCACATCCCTGCTTGAATAATCCAAGACTTGAATTTCACCAGGCTCACAGCCACACTACGCAAGGTTGAGTGGGTATTGGGCCAAGAGCAAAAGTTTTATTTAGCAGCAGAGTTTTAACCTACATTGCTGCCAATTTCTGTGCTCTCTCAATCCTGCCTATATGTTTGAGGGCTCTTGCCAGTTTTCCGATCCAGCCTCATGTCAGCCAACCTTCTTTCTCTGCTCCCTTTCAGGAAAGTCTCTATCTCCTTTGGAAAAGCTCATCTCTAGGATAACAACAGGGAAGCAGGATCCAAGAACTTACTGCTTAGATAATCCCTGGGTACCTGATATAAGGGGCAAAAATAGGACGTTCCTGTGGACTGTTGATTTCTTCACCCTGTTGTCTTCACTGTAGCCTTTCACTCATCCTTTTTAAGAGCTGGCAGGTGAATGAAATGCTTTCCAGGTCAGGAAATGCAAAAAATAATAATAAAAAAACAAAAAAATGACAGCTCCATTCCTCCAAGTATGATTTTTCAAGGCAAAGTATGACCTGGATGCATAGATCAAATTCTAGGTGATAGGAGGAAGGAGAGTAAAAGTTTAGTCCCCCACTTTTTTTTTTTGCCTAATCAAAAGAGAGCAAGATAAATCAAATAAGCAGGTTGGTTTGGAGTAAGCTGAACTGAATGTATTGAACTGAGTCATGGAGAGGAGTTCAGCTCACTTTCTTGTCAGCTGAGGTTGCTACTGGGTCAGGGAGATGTTCCATCTGACTGTCACAATTCTCCAACAAAACTGAGCGTACTTTGGACTTTGCTTCTGGTGCAGAGGTTCCTAAAAGGTTTTGTACATGGATCCACAAAGCCTGATTTTGTCTTTCAGAAGGAATACTGCTTACTCTCTCTCACACACACATGCGCTCTCTTTCGCACACACTATTTTATGGATTTAAGTCCCTTCATGTATACATGTGCATATAATTTGCTAGCAAGCCCAATTCAAGGTGTTAACTTTGACTTATAAGGCCCTAAATGACTTGGGCCCCAAATATCTGAAGGAATGCCTACTTCCATAACGACCTACCTGTGCCCTAATATCTGCAGGGAAGGTCCTCCTGGTTGTACCACCACCCTCAGTAGCCAAAAGGTGCCGGCGTGTGGGATAGGGCCATTTCAGTGACGGCTCCCAAACTGTGAAATCGTCTCCCTCTTGAGGCACATTGAGCACCTTCATGCTATGTGTTCAGACAAGCTGTGAAAGCACATTTCTTAGCTTTTGGCTAAGTAAGGGTCCAGCTTTTCCTCCCCACATCCAGGCACTGTTATGGTTTTAATATATTCATTTTATACATTCACTGGTTTGTAATGTTGTAACTCACCCTGAGACCTTTGGATATAGGGCGGGATAAAAATTCAAATACACGCACACACAAACACATATTTATCCTGGCCTTTCTCCAAGAAATTCAAGGCAAGGTGTGTTCAAGGCAATTAATAGTTTGTGGTAACGTGACAAGCTTCACAGTCAGTTGAGCCTGAGATCCATGTTCCATGTTCCTCAAAGGTCTGCAGGGATGCCCATATTTCATTTAAGCTGGGGACAATGGCACCATAAGTGCTTTCTTTAATTTGGAAACAGGCTCATAGTCCAAAAAAGATTTCTGGAAAGCCACCAAGGCCATGTCTCCACTTGGCATTCAAGACACCTTGAAGGGACATCCACATCTACCTGCCCTCACAATCGATGACACTAAAGAGGTATGAGGATGCATGGAAAGTCCTCACCCCCCTTCCATGGCATATATGTATAAGTCTGCATCACCAATGCATGAGTGTGTGTGGAGGAAGGCTCTCTGGATGCAGGTTTGTGGAGATGTTCATGAACCTTTTTGTGTGCGCATGGTCCAGATTTGAACTTTTTGAGCACCCCTGTTCAATTCCAACCAGTTTGAACCTGAGCCAGTTCAGTGAATCTCTAAAAGGCAGCCTTGAGGATCTCGCTGCAGCTGTCAAGCTGCTCTCTGAAGCTGCCCGAGGGACAGCAGAGGGACCAGTGAAATGGAAGAAGAAGAGTTGGCTTTTCTGCCCCGCTTTTCTCACCCATGTAAGGGGACTCAAAATGGCTGACAAGCCTTCTCTTCTTCTCCCTGTGGAGTAGGTAGGGCTGTGAGAGCTCAGAAAGAGAGCTGTGACTAGTGCAAGGCCATCCAGCTGGCTTTGTGGAGGAGTCCGGATTCAAACCTGGAATTCCCAGATAAGAGTCCGGCTCCTTAACCACTAGACCAGACTGGAGACATACACATATTGTGCATCCCTTACTTAAATCACCAGTTTGGTCTAGTGGTTAAGGAGCCGGACTCTTATCTGGGAAAACAGGGTTCGATTCCGCCTTCCCCCATGAAGGCAGCTGGGTGACCTTGGGCTTGTCACAGCTCTCTCCTGAGCTCTCCCAGCCCCGCCTACACCACAGGGTGTTCTGTTGTGGGGACAAGAATAGAAAGCTTTGTCAGCCGCTTTGAGTCCCCTTAAAAGGGTGAGAAAAGCGGGGTAGAAAAGCCGGCTCTTCTTCTTCTTCTTCTAAAAGCTCATGGACAGTAAAGCATTGTGAGAGGGCAAAACGAACAATGGATCTCTTGATCTTGCTCCAGGAACAATACTTTTGCATGAACACCAACCAGACAAGTGTAGGGGAGGTATAGTTAGCAAATCTGTGGTGTCCCAGTTCGATAGCCTTTCATTATGAGTAATGGTAAAATTGGGCCTGGTTCCTTCCTGCTGGATCACCTGAAAGGCAGACATGGGGTGTTTTTCCACTGTCACTAAAAGTACCCATTAAGTGCCCATTAATGGGTACAAAAATGCCATTACGTAGCCATGGGTACTTTTAGTGACAGTGGAAAAACACCCATGGAGACATCTTCCTCATGAGTGGGGGTGAGTGGCCAAAAAACACCTCTGCAGTGGCAGTATGAAAAATATGACCGCCCCCTCTTCCCCTAGATGATTCTGAGGCTGTTTGGAGATAAATTAATGAGTAAACAAACAAACAAAGGATGGAATTATGTGTATTTTGCTATGTCTACAGAAGGTATTCTTTGAAATAAATAAATTAAAAATTAAAAAGTGTGAATCATAATTTGCTGGAAAAGTTCAATGATGTTTAGCTGAACTGATTGCCAGGGGAGAACTTATAAAAAGTCTAGAGGTAGAAAAATTCAATTTTCTTATGACAGAAATTACAAAACACAATTTATTGTTTTGAAATGACATTTAGAATCAACGTTGCCTATTCATTTCTCCCCTGCTTCTCCCCTTCCTTTTAGTGTTTATTCTTATTCTTATTATTTAAAAAAAAATTGAGAGAAATGACATGTTTGGGGTTTATTGCAATTTAAGTTATCCTTTTTTGTTTGTAATGGTGCTACTTTGAGTTTGACATTTTCTGAAAGGGAACGTTTAGTTTCATGGTGTTTATGACATTTTATTCAGGAATAAATTGCAAACTGATTTTGAAATGCTGATATATTCTCCAAGGTATGATTCTGGTGTCTCAAGTGCTCCCAGAACTATTCTGTAACCTTAAAGAAAGTGTGGGGGGAGAAGAAGGAAAAACATAACTTGGATCAAGTATTACTGCTGTTCCAAGATGGGTTTCTGAGTTGCAAAACAAAGTGAAGTGAAATTGCTTACTATTGTCTGTGTCTGCTGATGGGTTAAATAATGGTGAAAACCATCATTTGCTTCTTATAAGGTAAATGGAATGTGGGCAAATAGCCTTTGGTTCTATATCTCCAGGTAGAACACTAGAAAATAATGAGCTTGAAGAACTGATGGGTTTCATTCTAGGATATATCAGTTTCCTATGAAGAAGAAGGAGAAGGAGAAGGAGAAGGAGAAGAAGAATTGGCTATCTACCCCAATTTTCTCACCCATTTAAGGGGACTCAAAGTGGCTGACAAACCTTTTTTTTCTCCCCACAACAGAATACTCTGTGAGGTGGGTGGGGCTGTGAGAGCTCAGAAGAGAGCTGTGACTAGCCCAAGGTCACCCAGCTAGCTTCATGGAGGAGGGAGGAATCAAAGCTGGTATTTCCAGAAAAGACTAACCACTCGTCCAATGAGATCCATAATCAAACAAAAGCCCAATGCAGCCATCCACAAGACAGATCATTCCCAAGAAAGACAGTGATTTTTTAGTCTTGTAGAAACTGGGAGCAAACAAACAAAAGGACTCAGGATGCTGGGATGAGAGAAACTCAACCAATGAGCATTTTTGCACAGTTTCATACTTTTTTTTTTTTTTTTAAAGATAATTTGGTGATTTCAGTGTTACTATTCTGGGATCCCCAACACTCTGCAGTGAAAAGGAGGTTTCCAACTGAGTAAAAATGACTCATAATTTTTAATTGCTTGCTTAATAGTAAAATCTTTCAAAACTTCCCTTAACTCACCTCTTTCTACTCTCTGCCAAGGAATTTGGTTTTGCTATACACTCATTTCTTGTGTAACACAGCTTTGGTTTTAGATCTCTGCGAACATGGGAGATTCTTTGCTTGATGCAGCCTTGGTGCTCTTGACTTAAGTTGGTAGCTGGGCCTCCCTCCGTAGTGTTAATGGCATATTAGTTCTCTGGGGTTGTTGCCATGCGTGCATCAAAGACCTACCAGGAGCCAGAGATGGGCTTATCATTTCCTCCTTTCCTGACCTTTCTCCATAAGCAACCGTCTTTTGCATCCACTGAGGCCTCTTAGAGCTTCCATTGCTGCTATTCCCACAAGCTGCTCTTTCTTCCATTTGTGTAGCAAGAAATTGGCTCTAAACCAATTGTGCAACCTCTGTCTTGGTAGCTCTGAGAAAAAGCATTATCAAAACAGGGCTGTGTTCATGAATAGCAATTAAAAATGTGACTCAAAAGTGCCTTAAAGGCTGTGATCACACTTAAGCTTTAATCCAGCTTCTGTCCACTTTGACAGTGAGAGAATGCATCAGCAAAATGACGAACCTCTTTCCCCCACCAGTGCTAAATAACTCAGAAAATGTACCTTTGGGATAGATAATGTGGAAAGAAAACTACCAGTGACTTTGCTGGTCTGTTCTCTTGCTCTGAAAGTGGACTGAAGCTGGATTAAATTTTAGGTGTGACCACAGCCAAAGAGATCTATAAATGTGCCTGAACACTAAAACTTTGGTTAGGTTTGAATTCAAACCAGTTCAGGTTTGAACTTTGAATAGATTGGAACCTGTTCACCCTCTAAAAATCAGTGGAAAGAACCCTCATTAAATAGTGATTGCAACTGAATGCAAACCAGTTTGAATCATTGTTCAGTTCCTAGTTTAGACCAGTTGCACCACCTGGTTTTATTTGAACAGGTTTGCCTCCGAGGTCGTTCTTCTTATTGTGTTTGACCACAGCCAAATATCCCTGTTTGTCCTAATCTATTTCTGAAGCCGCACACATCTGCAACCATGATCCCAATTCAGTACCAGGAGAAAGCGGAAGGTAGTAGGTTGGCTAGGTTAATTGTTCTGATGCTCAAATATTCTTTAGGATGATATCTGAATTAGTTATTTTCTCTTCGTGTCTCATCACCATTCATGTCTTTGGCAATGATTCAAAATTTTGTTCCGTTCACTTGCAGAACACATAGGGTGTTCACTTACTGGAAATGTTTTAATTGTATTCGTAAGAACATGGTAAAATGAAATGGACTTGAGAAGAGAGAAGGGGAAGAAAGAAAGAAAGAAAGAAAGAAAGAAAGAAAATCATGCTTTAGCAAAAGAAATAGAATTGCTCCAAAGTTTTCTGCTCAGAAGCTCTTCTGCTGGCAGTGGCTAAGGGCCTGAAACATTTGAAATTTGATCAAATTCACTTGAATTTGGACATTCAAGTTCAAATAAAATGTCTATACATTCATTTTTTTTAATGTCCGAATGGATTTTGATTGTTTTGAAACATTTGTACAAATTATTTGGACATTTATATGTGTACAGATACATACACATTATATGCATATCAGTACACATCTTATTCGTATCCGTACACATTTGTGTGGATATGTACAGGATGAAAACGGGTTGCACACGGGATAAAAACAGCATGCGTATGGACACATACAAATATTGCCAACATTTGTATCTTCAAATACGAACTGAAAATTTGTACAGATGGATACGAATGTATTTGAATTGGATTCGAATTTGAACACATTCTTTTTTCTCTGTTGGTTTGAATTCAAACATTCGAATATTCGATTCGAATTGAATTTGAAAATTGCCTTTGAGAACACCCCTAGCTCACACTCGGACGTATTCTGGAATATATCCTGGAGTGGCCTTGCTGTCCACATGCTACTGCAGGCTACAGGAAGTCCAAAGTGAGGCCTGCCCAGAGTCTGCATTAGCATGTGGACAAAAGACCCTTATTCTGAGATATATTCCAGAATATGGGCAAGTGTGAACAGGCCTTAACTCAGGACTTAGCTGAATGAAGGCAAGAAACAAAGCAAGATTCCTATGAAGCAACGCAAGTGTCAGACTCAATTCCACATAATAGGCTTTGCAATTCTGTGGTAATCAAAGCAGACATCACAGTAACGGATGGCAATGGAGGGGAGGGAATAACCTAAAACAGATATAAAACAATTCCTAGCAAAAAAGAAACCCAAAAGGCTTCTGCATCCAGCCTTACAGAGTGTGTGATGTTTTCTCACCTCCAGGCCAGGAGAACTTAAGAGAAGTCCTGCTGGATCAGGCCAGAGCCCAACTAGTCCAGCATCTTCTCTCACACAGTGGCCCACCAATTGCCCATGGGCATGTCAAGCAGAAGGCAAAAGGCAAAACCTTCACCTGCTTTCGATTCCCAGAGATAGCACCGAGGCGTCCATTTCATTGATACATGAGAGTGAAGGACAAAACTCATCCAGCACCCTCAATATCCCAAGCATAGTACATGGGTTTAAAAAATTCAGAGAACCTTGCAAACCAACCACATGTGTTTGGTCTATGAAAGCAGCCCCAACCTGAAACCAACACTGAAGCCAGTTTCCATATCTGCCTTTGCTGGCTTAGCTTCACCTTTACCCACCAGGCAAACCTTTGCTATTAACTTCCAAAAAAAGGACAGCAATAAAGATATCAATAATTTTTTTTTAAAAAATAGAATTAAAAGGATGGGCCTAACCTGATGTTGACCCCCTTTCATTATGCTTTCACACAAACAGTGGAGCCAGGGTTGCTTCCTGAATGGCTGAGGAGAACTTTTTAACTTTTAACTTTCAAATTAACCTGTCAAATTGCGTATTTATAAAGGAGTGAAGGCTCGTGAATGAGGTCCCAGATATTCCCACGCATCAATTAAAGAGAAATTAATTACCATTTCTGAGTCTTGGTACATTAACGTTCTCTCAACAACAGAAGGAATATAATAGGCTTGACGCAGAGTGAGATAGTAGGACAGAACACCATTGTTGAGATGCCAGCCTAATGTAGGCCTTTCACTCTGAACTGGAGCAGGGGAAAGCAATGGTGATCGGCTCTCCTGCTGGTGGCAGCGAAAGACCTGCTAGATATTTCCCCATTGCACTGGATTTAGGTAAGTGTGGCATGTTCCACGCTTTCCTGGAGAAGCCTGTATCTATTGTCTCCTCCGGCTAGAGGACAGCAACAAAATCTTCATGTTTGTTTTGCTGTTGAAGTGACATGTTTGTTTTGCCATTGATCCATTTAATAAACAAAGTCAGTTATTCACACTCAATTTTGCACTGGTTCAAAAAGAAAAATACTGTTTTTTCCCCATTAAAAAGCTCTTTTTGTGGGCAAAACCATGCCAAAACATAATTGTTCAATCAAATTGTTTGTGTTTGCTGCTTCGCTGTACCAGCGTTTGGCACGGTTCTCATGGGGACGCCTCCATCCGTGCCCAACCTGTACCTGTCCCGTGTTGCCGTGAATCTCATGGGGATGCCCGAAATGCGTTCCCAGTCCCGTGCCCAGCCCATGAATGCCCAAACAGTGCCCGAAGTGTGCTAGATGGTCAGCATGGAGATGCAGCCTAAGTGTGCCTTTAAACACGCCTTAAATGTGAAGCTTCTTCTGGTCCTACAAACTGGAGGTCCAAAAGCTTCACATTTATGGTGGAGCTGCTTCCGGTCCTCCAAACTGGAGGACCGGAAGCTCTGAATTTCCAGCACAGCTGCTTCCTGTCAGCCAGACGGACAGCAGGAGCCCAGGAAAGGCAGATAAGCACACAGTAAAAAGATGCTGGTTATCCAGCATCTTTTTACTTCACGGGGTGGGGAGATGCCATGCTCCTACTTCAGGGGACAAAAGCACCAAACTTGCTTTGCTGCTTCTGGCCCAGTCTGGAGGTACCCTAAATGCACCACATTCTCACTTTGCTCAAACAGTAAGCATTTTGCAATCTGAAATGCATCCTAAGCCCTAAAAGCATGACCAAGATTGGTTAGCAAATGGCTTGGTCCACTTTTACTGCCAAGACTGGGAAACTGTCCAGTTTGACAGTATTGTTCCAGATGCTGGAGGCAGACCAAATTGATTTGTACCACAATAACGAAGTCTGGGAGCTGACAAACCTGCAAGTACTGACTTGTTGAACCAAAAGCATTGCAGCGGTGCACCCTTGCTAGATCATGCCAATGCAAATGCGAGATTATTAATGGATGTACACAAAACTCCTAGGAGAATGGCTTCTCAGCATGTATGTCCAGCAGAGAAGAAGGCTAGGCACTGAATGCATAGAAATTTATTCTGCTTTTTATAGCTATACTATAGTGCCGTGGTCAGCACAGGGGTCTCATACACTGACGTGCTGCAAGGTGGTAAAGAAATCTGCCAGTTTCAGGACCATGGGGAACCTGCTTTGCATACAGAATGTCTCACGTTCGATACATAATATTTTCAAGTATGTCTGGGAAAACAAGACATGAGTTAAACCCTGGAGAACCACTGTCCGGCAGAGTAAGGAAGCTGGAGCTATTTTGTCAGCAATGTTTATATGCTATCCTACACCAAGGCTTGCAGCTTGGCTTGAAAATGCAACTAAATATGGCAAAAAATTTAACAGAGGTTGAATCACATGAGAAGAGCACATTTGGTTGGAGACCCTGGGTTTTGGCTATGGTGAATCCATGGAAGTGACCTGCCAGTAGACCCTGATAACTGACACCAAGGGACAGAAAAACCTTTTGGAACCCCTTTCTGATTGGTGTCGAATCTTGCTGAGTGGACCTCAGAGTCTGAGAGATCAGGATGAGACACCAGCCAATGCGCATAATGTGCCTTCCAGATTAGCAGGGGGGTGAGAGCATCCCACCACAAAGACACAAATTTTCACACAGTCACAAGGGTCTTACTAAAGCAGACACCACCTTCCTTTCTCCGTGGTGGTATGGAGCTTCAACGATTAGCTAAGATGTGAAGATTTTTCTAATTTCCCATGAAGTTTATTTAGTAAAGGTACAGAAGAGGTTTGTTGGGATTCAAACCTGGATCCTACTTCCCTACTGTTGAGATACTACGGCCCTGTCCCCATGCAAGTTTGGCATGGTTCTGGGCATGGGTTCGGCATGGTCCGTCCCCATGGGCTTTGGATTTGGTCCATGAAAAGTGTGCCAACCCCTCACAAACCATGCTAGAAGGGTGCCAAATTTGATATCTGAAAAAACAAGTCTTGGCATGCTTTGGGGGACTGGCACGCATTGCTCAGCGAGCCAGGAGTGCACATGGGGACACTAGCGGGCTAACAAGGAGGAGATTTGTGCCCACATCATTGGGAGGTGGGATGTACCAGGGTTTGGCATGGTTCCCATGGGGACGCCTCCATCCGTGCCCAACCCGTACCTGTCCCGCGTTGCCGTGAATCTCATGGAGACGCCTGAAATGCGTTCCCGGTCCTGCGCCCGGCCCATGCATGCCCAAACAGTGCCCAAAGTGTGCCAGATGGCCAGCATGGGGGTGCAGCCTGCCTCTCCTACTTTCATGATGTATCAGGAGCTGTTAACTCCAGCAGAAGAGACAAAGAGCTTTAGTCCTGATTTTTGAAAAAAAAAAAAATGTACTGACGGTTACCTTACAGGTAATTATGAAGTTAAGAGGAAGCTAGTCTCTGAAGAGGTTGTCTGTGATGCTGTTCACGGACTAATAAGAGAAAGTCCCATTTAATTTGAGAAGGTTTCCAGCTGAATAACCATGAGTAGGTTTATCCAATCAAGATCCCGGCGACAATCAAATAAAATAATATAAACTTCAAAGCAAAGCTAGAGAGCTTCCTAATGGCTCCTTAGGTCTCACAGCGTTCGACTCCCACACTTTCCTCTTCCATTTCTTGCTCATATCAGATCGTTGTGCCTTGTCTCCCCAGATAATCCCCCTCTGGCTGCTTTGCCTGGGATTCAAAATTGAATGACTGCTCTTCAGAAACAAGGATTAACGTGCTGATGGGATGAGTTACAGAGGGCCAAAAAGGTCACCCCTGAAGGCCAAGATGCTTGGAATCTGAGTGGATTCACAGGGGAGGAGGGATTTAATAAAATGGAAAAGCCAGAGAGCAAAACCTACCTGGAAGCAAGGTGCAATTTCTTGTAATAGCTGCTGACAATTTAGAAGGTTGCTATGGCTGACTTAAACACTGGAACCCAACAAACAAAGTTACTTCCTCTTGGCTACTATGGGTGTTCTGCACGTGCAGAAGTTCTGTTCAGAAGATACAAGGGGATACAAGGGATATAAACAAATCTGCCAAAACTGACTAATGTCTCCTCCCATGGAGAGGTGACAAGAGCTTTGTGAGCCAGTTTGGTCTGTGAGCCAGTTTGGTCTAGTGGTTAGGGAGCCGGACTCTTATCTGGGAATCCCGGGTTCGATTCTGCCCTCCCCCATGAAGCCAGTTGGGGGACCTTGGGCTAGCCACAGCTCTCTTCTGAGCTCTCACAGCCCCACCTACCTCACAGGGTGTCTGTTGTGGGGAGAAGAACAGAAGCTCTGTCAGCCACTTTGAGTCCCCTTAAATGGGTGAGAAAAGCGGGCTAGAAAAGCCAACTCTTCTTCTTCTTCTTCTTCTTCATAAAATGGGGATCTTCTTCAGTGTTACGAGCAAATGGAAAAGGTGGAGAAGGGGAATAGGTTTTCTTCTGCACATATTTTGGGTCCAGATAGCCCAGTCAGAATAGACAAGCTGAAGCAAACAAGCACCTTACCTTGTCTTAAGCAATTCCTCATGTTCCCTTAACTATGCATTAGGGATGCACATGTATCGGTTTCTTGGCATTCAATTTGTATCGAATCATATGCAAGAAAATTAGTATTCATTCAAATAGATCCCTTTTGAATGGGGTAGGATTCTATCCGATACAAATCTATTCATATGAATCTGTATGAATATCCGATACAAACACATACGTATCCAATAGATATCTAATACGTATCCATACATATCCGATACATACTCTGTAACATATACGCTCTGAAAGCATCAAATCTGCCCTGAATCCACTTTGAATCTGCTCTCAAACCGTGTTGAATGCCCTCTGGATCCATTGCAGATGTAACTGGCATAGACGCTTTCCCACTTCCCCAGGTTCACAAAGGTTCTGAAACATTCATATGAATACGAATGTCAATGTACGAATGTCGTAACATTAATTTTGTATACGAATGTCTGAATTCGTACCAATTCGTACAAATAACGAATGCTATGAATATTTGTGCACATCCCTACTATGCATTTAAAATGATATAGCTTGCTATTCTTGGTTCAAGAAAACTACAAAGCAACATAGAATCACGTTCAGATTTTTAAAAAGCAGTGGATGTGGGAGAAGAGGGGGGGGGTGATAGATAAAGACAAACCCAAATATTAATATGAAGAAGACCAGATCGAGTGCCCAATTTGCTAGTTGCAAGTGCAATGAATTTATCACCCTACTGTGACTCCAACAGTCTCTCTCTCTCTCATATTTTGCCAAATGAGAACAGAACAGGTGGAAGGTGCATGACCATGTACGATCCCAAAGCCCCAGATGTGTGCTGCATCCCTTAACAAGCTGTTTGAAGCTGAACTGATCAAAGAAGGCCATGTCCTGGCTGCCCCTGGGACCAGCTGCCCTGCCCTCCTTGCCAGCCAAAGGAGCTTGATTCCTTTAGAATTCATCAAGCAAGGTTACTTTTTCATACCCCCTGTCTTCTTCCTCCTGATTATCCAGAAGGCTCATCACAGGGAAAAGGCCTTCCGTCTTGCACATGTGGAAGAAGACAGCAAGGGATGGCATGTCAAATGCAGCCTTTCTTTTCTTCCTCTGCACAGCTGAAAACTCCTTCCTGCACCTCTTCTTAGGTTTTACTCATCAGTTGCCTGTGGAATATATATATGATGTTATGTCTGTGTTTGGCCAGCTGATTGACAGTTGCAAGCCATTACTTGATACCGTAGTCATACAGGAATAAGTGTGAATCAGCTTTGAGCTAAAAGCGTGATTTGTTCCCATTTGTTTATTTATGGAGCTATTCTTATCCACCCTTCAGAAGAAAAATATAAAGCAATTCTCTTCTTCAGGGTATCACTTCAGGGTTTTAGTAGATTTTCCCATTTCAACTTTGCATACACATTTCTGCATACAAATACTCTACATCAAAACACACTGTTTCTAAAAAAAACAATAAATAAGAAATCTAGTGGAATAGAACCAGATAAACTATGCAAACTGGGAGCCTGAGAAATGTCTAGATCCAGTTAACATAGATTCTTAAAATTTGATTATGAACCCATAGGTAAAAGGTTTATCAACCATCCCTACCTGAGGGTCTCCGATTCTGCATTCCTGGACTAATCTATAAAACTCCTAATACTATAGTAGTAACAATTTCACAGAGTTGGGTGTTTACATGGAAAAAGAAGAAAAGCTGGCTTTTCTACCCCGTTTTTCTCACCCATTTAAGGGAACTCAAACCAGCCAACAAAGGGTGTGTCCAGGTTTACAGATATTGTGCATTCCAATGGGCAGTTGGGACATGGGTGTCACATCTGATGTCCAATACTGTGTAGTGGCTGTGTCCAGTCCGGACAGGACGGCGAGAACAGCGAACAAGAACTGAGCCTGCAGCTCAGCTCCCGTTGGTTGCCCATCTCACATGATGTGCACCTGACCACATGTGCCACAGAAGTATCACAGCTGTCTCTGAGAAAGCTGTGGGGAGGCTGCTTGAATCCAGATGGCGTGTCATGGATTTTCAGCAGGTAAACTGTATTTTGTTATAGCTGTGGATTTAATCTTCTAATCGTAACACTACCAAAGCTCTCTATTCTTCTCCCCACCACAGACACCCTGTGAGGTAGGTGGGGCTGTGAGAGAGCTGTGACGAGCCCAATGTCACCCGGCTGGCTTTGTGAAGGAGTGCAGAATCAAACCTGGTGTTCCCAGATAAGAGTCCGGCTCCCTAACCATTAGACCAAACCATTAGACACTTGAAGGTGCTGGATGAATCTCTAGGAAAGTGCTTGCATATCACAGAGCAGAGTGGTTCGGATGCCAATGATAATAGTAAAGAGGAATAGTGATTGAAGTATAACAGCATCACGCAAATGGAAGCAAAGTAAAGCTAGTATATCAGGGGCCCTTGTGAAAAAGCTAGAGTGGTTCCTCATACTCGAAAGATTGAGACCAGAATCATGCCCAGAGTACAGTATCAAAAGCTGAGATATGCACAAACTTGAAAATGCATGCTCAGATTAAAGTGAGCCATACCATGTACAGTTTAGCTCAAATTCAAACCAGCTCAAACTGGTTTGATTTGAACCTTGAGCCAGTTTGACCCAGTTTTGCATATAAAAATACCATTTTTATTGTCATTTAAAGGGGCAAAATGCTAACAAATGGTTCAAATATAGACCCAACTATATGTGATTTGAACCAGTTTAATTTTAGACTGGTTCAGCGTGCCTCTACCCACGAGCCAGCCATTCAAATGCCCCCAGAGTCCGTCTTCCTTGCCTTCTGCAGCCACCAGCAAAAGGAAAGGTAGGTTTGCTCAATCATAGCTGCACCCCAGATTCACAGGACACCTTTCCCATTACCACCATCTTTCTTTTTTCAGTGTGGACATTGGTTTTCTTCCACCACAGACCTGCTGCATGCTGGCATTCCTTCCATTAACTCAGTGCTTGCCCGCCCCCTAATGACAGATCTGAATTAAAGACAGGGTTTGCTTATGGGGTATTGAGAATTTGCACAGCTTATGCCACACTCCTTTCCTCCCTCCCTCATTCCCACAGTGCATCTGTGCATCTGTGAGCTATGGCAACACTCCAGCTTGGTTAATTGCATTCTGCTTACCTGAATTCCCTCTTCTCTTTTGAATGAGTAAGTTATTCTTCAATAGTGGTCTGGAAGTAAACTTCATTATATTTCTCCCACCTTTTCTTCTTCTTCTTCTTCTTCTTCTTCTTCTTCTTCTTTTCCTCTTGGTCTGGAAGCCGTGCGTAGCAACAGTCCCCAATTTCAAGTGCCTACTGTTAAAATGAATTATTGCTTCCCCCTACCTCTTTAAAAGTGCATGCTGGGATGCATAAGTCTAAAAAGCCTAAATTTGCTGCAAAAGACAACAGAACCTGCAATATAACTGAGATCAGTCGGGAAGAGGAAGGGGAGGAAAGCAAAGCTGCTTGCAGTCTGTTGAGCAATCCTTCTGCATGTTAATAAGAGCAGTTATTAATATCGCGTGAGGCTTTTCATCCTGGAAGATTTCGAATCACTTCACAAATTACCGATCTAAATCACTTTGGCCTAGCGTTGAACACAAGCACCTCTGGGGTGCCGTATAACAAGATTTTAACTGCATGGTTGCAATAGGACAGGGTGTTCGCTTTGAAGGGGAAAGAGCAGCGTGGGTGGGTTGAGTTGAACTGAGGAAGAAGGTGGTAAAACCACTGCAATGGCAGCATGGAGTTTGTGCAAAACCAGGTAAAAAATTCTGGGCTTGCAGCCACATTGGATGCTACATTTATTAGCCCAGATCCCAGATACAGGAATCAATTTCACCTTCTCCTTCACGCGGAGAGGCTGCTCTACACCCACGATAGACACAAGTGAAAAATGGTGCAGAAGATTAAGTGCCAGACAACAGGGAGCTTAAATTTTACAGGCGTTTCTTGGATTCTAGATCGGCTGTTCTGGTATACATTATTGCACTTCAAGGCAAATAATTTGCATGATTTCCTTCCTGCAGTGACTTCCCACACCAATTTGGTTGTATATAGTTGTGTCAAACATTAATTTGGATATTTTGATAGCTTTGCATGGGCTAATGAGGTGTTCCTTCCCTCTCTAATTTGTACATTCCTCATCAGGATCCAATATTACATCTGGATCTGGCAGCAATACATCCCCAGCACCGTGTTCGCAATATATCCTCAACAGCTTATTCTCCGTCTCTTCTGCTGAGAAATGCAATGTCGCCTAATCCTCATTTTAGTTAGGGAGGGCAGAAGACAAGGGGGCTGAAGGAAAATGGCACCGGGCATCACAACAGACAGAGCTTACGATTGGCAAGGCACGATGAAGTTACAGTTCCATGCAAATCTACATGAAAACCAACCTCACTGAACACTAGAAATTCTGAATTGAAGTATGCCCGAAGGAGAAAAGGAGGTTGGTTCTCAGGTTCTGAGCTACTGGTCATGTTAAGGGCCTGCCCACTTTGCCTTTAGGGCCCAACTGGTCCCAAGGACATGCCTGTTTGGTTCTGGCTGCATCCAGGACCATTTCTGCATGGGCCCTGAAGATCCCTTTAGGAATCCATGCCAAATGGATCCTCCACCTACCTTCCTCATGGACAACCCTATGAGGACCCCAGTAGGACCTCAAGAGGAACATGTTGTCCACATGCGTGCCCCCCGATTCCAGTCCTAATGGGGTCTTTGGACCCTTAGATCCAGATTCTTGGTGGAGCCAATTAATCATGTCTTTGATCCTGTCTTCTGCCATGAAAACCAGATCGCAGAGCATGCTTCAACATGTGCATCGGGCCAACAGAGTCCAGGGGTGGACCTAGAGGAAGCAACCCCTGAGTAGCGTACATGCAGGCCAATCACCCTGCACCATTGGTGGAACTTCCTCCTCAGACTTAATCAGGGCCGAGGGGAGGGTTCTACGGTGGCTGCACAGTGGCCCTGTCTAGCACCCATTGCCATTGGATGCTAAACGCCCCATATGGACATATGGGATCTCTGGAAAGATCCAGAGCATGGCGGACCAGATTCCCCAAGGGCCAGATCTCAAAGATCTGGTCCTCAGTCCAGATCTAATGAGGTAAGTGTGGAAACAGCCCAGATGTCATTTACCTATTCCACTATATCTGGATATTTCATAATAAAGCATAGATATTCTTGAATAGCTGTGCTTTATTTCAGAAACCCAAACATAGCGGAATAAGCAATCAATGTCTGGGTGCAGCTACTGTCTTTATGTGGTGTAATGCAGCCCCAACAAAGTGCAATTGTCAGTCCACATATTATGGTGGCAGAGCAAATGGGTGATAAGAAGAGCTATCAGAGTTCATCTTACTGCTGTGCTGTTCGAGCACCCGAATGAGGCAGGTGCATCCCTTGAGCACACCCGCTTTGTGCCCTGAAGGCATTGCCACAGCACTATGATGGCACCGTGCAGTTCCTAGCCCTGCTCAGTTCACATTTATATTCAGCATGTGAATGGATGCACACAAATATTTGCTACATTAGAAATTCATACGAATTTGGCCAAATGTGGAGATTTGGATTTGAATCGAATGTTGGCCCATTCAAAGACTGACATTCAAATTTAAATTGAAAGTTTTGATACATTCGTATGAAGCTTCGTATGGGATTCGTATGGAACATCTGTATTGGAACATTAAATCCTTCCACATTCAAAGGGGTACTATTCAAACGAATAGAAATTTTCTCGCATTCAATTTGAATAGAAAAAAAAAGTGCATATCCCTAGTGTAGACGATTTGACAGAACTGTGTGGTTCCTAAGGTTCCCAGTTCAAAGGTGCGCCTAATGTGTGCATCTGCGTCTGCGTGTGCATTTGGGCGTGCATGCGTGTGTGAAAAGTTGCTCAGAGATGGTAGCAGATGGTACTTACATTTCTTGGCTTTTGATGTGGATTGGAAGTGGGGGGGTGACCACTAGTGCAACTTCCATGCTGAGTTTGAGCTTTTCTTTCTTTTTCTTTTTTGCTTCCCCACTTGGTTAAAAAGAAAATGTTGACCGTTCTTGAAACTGAGTACAGTATTGACGGGCCACATAGGGGCACCCATGCAGCTTTCTTGGCAAGGTTATGGAAGAGGTTTGCCAAAACCTCTTCCAGGGGCAAAAACTGTGATCAATTGCTTTCCAGCCTACTTGCTGAGCTCAGCTCCCTCCCCTCCTTTAATGAGCTGGAAACAATTCTTGTGCACTATAGGCGGTCCGGCCGGCAGTTAAAAACATGCGTGAACAATCTTATGATGTTTCTTTTAGGGTTAGGCTTCACATCTTTCCCCTGGACTTTACCTTTTTGAAGTGAACCCTTTCTGGCAGTCCTGGACTTTGGGACTTGGATCCAGAGACCCATTCTGTTCAGCTTCGTTTATCTATCGGCCTTCAGGAGTCATGCTTGTAAGAATATGAACATGCAGGCTCAAGGACTTTGCAAGTCTTTTTCAAGCGCAAATGGAAAAGCCAAGACAGCTAATCAAGGCAAAGGTGTGGACAGAAGAAATAACAAGTATTCTCCCTCCCCCTCCCACATATGTGTATTTAAGAAGTCCTCTGGCTTGAGAAATCAAGCACACGGTTTGCTTCTGTTTATGACAGAGTGTGACAAACTGAGCCCTATGTTGGGAAGAAGGTTACTGGAGAATTAAACTAAAAATGCCACTCAGCAACCAGCAGGGGTGCTGTTGCTTCTGGTGATGGCATAACAAGCAGAAACAGATTCTGATTTGTAGATAGACCTGATCACCTTTGCCCTGTTCTCATCTTCAGCTGCAGCCAGATCTAAGCAATCTCTCAGGCCCTGGTCACACCTATATGAGGCAGGATGTCCTATTCATAACTCAAATTGACGTCATATCAGCTCTGTTCACTCCTAGATCATTATAGGTCATCCTCAGGCCATCCTTGCTTTGGGCTGCATCACTCCCATCTTTATCCGTGATTGACCTGGGCCTCCTTCATGGAACTCTTGGCTCTGCACCCCTCTTGCTACATCAAATCTATCTCCTTTCTTATTGAATGCTGTTGTGTCACTCATGGGAGGTGAGGGTGTGTGTTTGCGGTTCTTTTTAAAGCCTGCTCCCCCATCTCCATGCCCCTTCCCTTTTTATGTGCTTTTCTTCCTTCCTTCCTTCTTAAAAAAATAATAATAAATTTGTGGAGAAACAGTAATTAGAGGAATCATACACATAAACTGAGGAGAGAAGGGGAGTTGCCTCACAAACTCCACAGGTGCCCATTGGCTGAAAGAAAAGACTGGGCCCGCCCACCACAGCACAGTTCATCTTCCTTTAGCCTGTCCCCCCGCTCACACTGAGGAAGTGAAGATGGCCTGGGATGCCAGGACAGGGTGAGTCCTCTGAAAAAGAGGACTCTAGTTAAAACAGTCTAAGTGGGGTAGGCTGGCTTGGAAACTGAATTGAATAAAAATAATGTGAGTAACACAACCAGAAGATGACCTGAAGTCATCCAAAAGTAAAGTGTGTGACCAGGGTCTCGGTGTTTTCTCGCCATGGTGTTTCCTGTGTTTGTAGATTCACCATGGCTGAGTGTTCATCCTTTCCTACCTTAATTCTCTGTGGACTGCATTTTGTGCTTATTCTTGGACATGTAGCAACTGCAAGGAAGAACGCTCCCCCCACCGTAAGATTCTAGCCTGTTTCTCTGGCAACTGTAGGGCATGAAGCTAGAAAAGAGAAACCCCCTCAGTTGCTAAACACTGTAAGGAGTCATTCTGCCTGACTAGGTTCTTTGCTGTGAGAAATGAATTCTATACTTTCCTCCTCATTCTTGTCATGAAGTTATGTTGTTCTGACTTACATGAAGCAGTCCTTTGTTTGAAGAGATGGACTGGTTTTAGGATTCTCCAAAATCAAGGGTACATCTACAGATGGTAGATGGCCCACCTTCCACACAGATCTAAACAATCCAAGAGAATCAGAGGAAGGCAGGAACATTTGCTCATTTCAAGGAATAATGTAGCTAAGACAAGAGGCTGAGGGTGGTGGGGGATCTCCTGCTGATTTAGCAGAGAAATTTCACCTGTTACTGGGCATCAGTAGATGCCTGCAGATTCACTCCATCTTCAAAGTGAGAGAACACATCAGCTGTTTTCTTTCAGCATTATCTGACTAGGAAATTCACCTTTGGGAAGGAAATTCCTAGTCACTCCGCTGATGTGTTCTCTCATACTGAAGGTGGACCGACTGAAGCTGGGTTAAAACACAGGTGTAGATGGACCCCTAAACTGTATGAACTCTTAGATTGGATTCCGTAGGGTGCTCTGTTTAGATCTGCCCTTGAAGATGGTTTTGAAACTGCAGGATTCACTAGCAAGTTTGCCAAAGGCATCTCTATTCTAGAATATATGTCACCAGCTAAGAAATATTTGTTCCAGCTTCCTATATGGAAACAATCTCTATTTGTTATCAAAACCCTCAGAGGCCTAAAACTGATCTGCCCCCCAACCGTTATTCTCCATCTCGCTGCTTTAGTTCTGATTTACTAGCTGATACTTCCACATACCTAAGGTTTAATCCAGCTTCAGTACACCTTCAGAGCAAGAGAGAACATTAGCAAAGTGACCAGTAATTTTTGTTTCACACTATCTATCTATCTATCTATCTATCTATCTATCTATCTATCTATCTATCTATCTATCTATCTATCTATCTATCTATCTATCTATCTATCTATCTATCTATCTATCTATCTATCTATCTATCTATCTATCTATCTATCTATCTATCTATCTATCTATCCCAAAGCTGGATTTTTAAAATTATTTAACACTGAAAAAAAACAGCTTGCCACTTTGCTGGTGAATTCTCTCACTCTGAAAGTGGATTGAAGCTAGATTAAACCTTAAGTATGACCACAGCCACAGACTCTGCTGGGCTAGAAGTGGAGCTTAGGCAAGTTCCATTTGTTGGACACGTAAACCTCATTATTTGTTGCCAAAGCGTGGCCAGGGAGTGTGGAAACTGTTGTCAAAAACAACCCAGAACTTTTCTCAACTTTTCCTAGTTGGACAAATACCCCAATTAGCTCTTGTGCTCCTTGTATCCAGGAAGACAAGAAAGAGAATTGGGGCAGAGAAATATTTGTGTGCCCACATTTGTGAGCCAGTTTGGTCTAGTGGTTAGGGAGCCAGACTCTTATCTGTTAATTCCAGGTTTGATTCCACACTCCTATACGAAGTCAGCTGGGTGACCTTGGGCTAGTCACAGCTCTGTTCTGAGCTCTCACAGTCCCATCCACCTCACACTGTGTTCTGTTGTGGGGAGAAGAACAGAAAGCTTTGTCAGCCTTTTTGAGTCCCCTTAGATGGGTGAGAAAAGCAGGGTAGAAAAGCCAACTCTTCTTCTTCTTCTTCTTCTTCTTCTTCTTCTTCTTCTTCTTCTTCTTCTTCTTCTTCTTCTTCTTCTTCTTCTCCTCCTCCTCCTCCTCCTCCTCCTCCTCCTCCTCCTCCTCCTCTTTGAGGAGAAGAGGTTAACTTCAATTAATCAAACCCTTTGTTCCTGGGGGAATCCTTGGAATTGGAGAAAAATCTGCCAACTTTTCTTTCTGACATAATGAATAATCTGCTGATGTTTGCCTGGTATCCTTCTGGGGTGAAACCAACTTCTTTTTCTTCTTTCTTCCACGCACGCCTTTTTGGATTTGTTCAGAGACACAAGGAAGTAGCCTGGCCTTTTCCTTTTATTTATTTATTTATTTATTTATTTATTTATTTATTT
Organism: Aspidoscelis tigris stejnegeri; assembly: GCA_023333525.1. NCBI lineage: Eukaryota > Metazoa > Chordata > Lepidosauria > Squamata > Teiidae > Aspidoscelis > Aspidoscelis tigris. The sequence goes on from JALMGA010000011.1 coordinate 21,167,896, forward strand.
ATTTATTTATTTATTTATTTCCTCACAGAAACAGTAAACCTTCTGCCTTGCTGAGTACTGCACACTAGGAAAAAATGCTAACCCATCAAGCTGAGCTTTCCTGTTTTCATCTGTCACTTTCTCCCCTCTGGTGTTTGATGCTTCCTTATCCACGGGCCAACCCTTCTCAAGTGGTGAGATCTGACAAGTTGCCAGCCCTAGCTGGTCGGGTTGTGACTTAGTCTGAATTTATTACAGCAATTAGTTACGGAGTCTCGGCATCTTGCAATATTTATATGTGAGGCCGGCCTGTAAAACAGTGATTATCAAACAGAAATAATTGTTTGTGGTTGTGGAGAGAATTCTCCTCTTGGTTTGGCTTCTGGGACTAACTCCACGTTAATCACTGTCAAGCCTGGCACTTTTAAAAAACATTTATTTTTTAAACCAGCCTTTATCCCAGCAGGGCTTCTTTGTGGAGCTGGAGGGCGCTGAAAGGGTTTTGTCCAAAAGAGAGGACTTTTTACATAGCTGCGTAGCTTTTCATCTCTGGCTGGAGATCGGTTTTTGGGGAAAGGTGAAGAGCAGCCAATTGTTGGTGAGTCAATAGGGAATATCTAGGAACCCGCAGTGGAAAACTCTGAAGTTGGTTTGGATGATGAGACTCTCTTTGATATGGTAAAAAGGAAATCCGCAGCATCATAAGGAAACTGGAGAGGTGACCATGAAAAGAATCTCTGGGGAACGTGTCTTGCGTCTCAACTTCCCACCATCTTTCATCCGCGCTCCTTCTTTGTAACTAAAGAGGTTTCTACTGATGTGGTTTCCTCGCCCTTGTCAGAGAGCTGAGTTTTCTCACAGCCGGAAGGATTGAAATCGGTCACTGTTCTGTCCTTTTGCTTTCTTTCCTTCCTTGTCCCCTCCTGATGGCTTTAAGATATATGCTACCCATCCCCCTCCTCTTTTCTGTTTTGCATTCTGCCCACAAGAAATATGAATGTATAGAGGAAAGTACTAAAAGAAACTAATGCAAAAAACAGCACTGATGTTTCCAGGCCTTACTGGACTCCCGCGAGTGATGACCAATGACCTGCTTTGTGGAAGTCAGCAGGACCACTTCTATATTAAAGATGCTCTCCTTTTTCATTTTTTCTCTCTCTCTCTGGCTGTATCCAGATTAGCAGAATAAAACCCGCTGTTGGAGGAAAAAAGTGCAGCTTGCCTGCTGCGAAGCCACGATCCAGCGGCCTCCACTCAGCTTCCCTGCAGCTTTCTCAGAGAAAGCTGTGATATTTCCATGGTACACACATTGAGGCACGCATCACGTGGGAAGGCTCAGCGCTCGTTCGCTGTTCTCGCCATCCTGTCCGGACTGGCGGGAACATTCAAATACTGTGGAGCGAGTGTTCATTGTTCCTAGGTAGGTAAATTTGAATTAGCGGCAACATAATGTGCTGCTGCTATACAGTATCAGGTGTCAGATGTGACACCCACACCCCGACGGCGCATTGGAATGCACAGTATCTGTAAGTCTAGACACATGCTCTCTCTCTCTCTTTCTTTCCTCTCTCCCTCCTTCTTGTATCTGTGTGTAAACAAACATTCCTGGCTGAGCAATATACACTAAGAATGAGACAGTATATTTTACTTTGGGGAGCGGGGGAGAGACTTCTGTTTAGTGAAATAATTGCAGTTCCAGAGCAGAATGGGACCACAAGTCCTGAGCGACAGCTCCTGGACATTCAAATTTCAGCCAGAAATGAAGATGGCCAGAGCCATGGAAAAGAGAGAACACAGTATCACAGAGGTTTTGTGTGACATTTTTGCTTTAGAAAATACTCCCATAAAGCAGGGGAGATTGTCCACCGAGGCAATATTAATAGTTCCCTACCCCACCCAGGAAGTCAGAGTTTGAGACCACTCTCAATTTCTTCATGCATTTCAGACTTAGCTAATGCATCTGTACTCTAGCAAACCCAGTGAGGTTTGCTTAGAACTTAAGCCTCAGACTATATCTCACCCACCATTGGATCTAGGTATTCCATCCCGGATCCACTTCCTTGTAGCTTCCTTGTCCTCCAACCTACTAGCCACAGTGGTCATCAGCCAGGGAAGGCAGGAAGGGTCAACACTGTCAGACTGTGCTTTGGACCATTCATCAACTCAGCATTAGGGATGTGCACAAATATTAAAAACAACCAGAATTCGATTGAATTCGGACATTTGAATTCAAATCAGATGTCTATACATTTGAATTTAACATTCAGACAAATTTTCAAATCTTTTGAATCATTTGTACAAGTTATTCAGACTTTTGTATGTGTACGGATTCGTACGCATTACATACATATCTCCACACATCTTATTCCTGTCCGTGTGCATTGGTATGGCTACATATGGGACAAAAACGGGATGTATATGGGATAAAAACAGGATGCGTACAAGTGAGTATAGATGAGCACGGATGCACACATGTACGGATCGAATATTTGCACAAACAGATATGAAGGCATTCAATTCGAATCTAACGTGAATACATTCAAATTTGAATTGATTCGAATCTGTGGATATTCAATTCAAATTGAATCAAATCCCCAAAATTGCATCACACCCCTGCTCAGCAATGAAGGAAGGGGCATAACCTTGATACCTAACTGTTGATCTTCTAGAAGTACAAGATTGTAGATTGAATGCAAGCCATCGGCTTCCTTTGGAATGCCATGCAGTGTTGGCCTACGTCCATACAGCATATTTGAAGAGCTGTTTTCTTGTGCTCTTCATTTCTGACAATGCCAGTCTGTCACCAATGCATACTGTGATAAACTTCTGTGAAACAACTTCTTCTTTTTTAATTTCCTGGCCCAGGGCAAAAATGTCATACTGTGCCCAGTTCAGCATACATAGTGGGACTGTGTTCATATGCCTATCAAACTGGAAAAAAAAAGGGGGGGGAATAAAAGAACAGAAAATCTATTGATTTAGAAGTTGAAACGATGCCAATGCTACATAGCCAGACTATACATTCAATTACAGCTCCCATCCCAGTGTAGATTCTGTCTGTTCAAAAATCAAAATCTATTTGAAAATGGGTGTCCTTCAAAAGTCTCACCCAAGCCCACTTAAGGGTGTTTTTCCACTGTCACTAGAAGTACCCATTAAGTACCCATTAATGGGTACGTAATGGCATTTTTGTACCCATTAATGGGTACTTAATGGGTACTTCTAGTGACAGTGGAAAAACACCCTAAGTATCCTCTACACTGACCTATTTAAGCAAACAAGGGCAGCAAAACGGGAGGAAACCTATTACAGAGATCTAGGTATACATTGCGCCCACCCCAAAGCAAGCAATCATGAACCACTTCTACCAAGAAAGCTGCACAAAGAGGTTCATGGAATCACCAGGGTCCAACCCTGACTCAATGGTATACAGACTATTTGCAAACTAGTTCTAATGTTTCACGACAGCTCCTTTTCTACTTGCCTGGAAGCTGGCTGTCTGTGTCTCAGAACCTTTTTCAAAGCCCAGACGGTGCTTGTTTCATGCTTTATGTGAGGACAATAAAAATTTACACTCTCAAGCACAGTAAAACAGGTTCTGATGGGCCACCACTGAGTCATTCACCGTTGTCAAAACCATGGCAGTGATTCACTCACCGCGGTCCTGAAGTTGAGTTCCAGGAGAACATTGGCAGGCAAATTATCTGTGCTGATAATGGCGCCTTTCAAACCCATTTGGCACCTGTCTCCCCACTGCTCCATCCAAGCATCTCACCAGGGGGAGAAACATAGCTGAGCAATTCCCAAAAACCTCCACCATTTCCTACGTGTTGAAGCTGGAGGGACCATTTCCCCAAAGTTAGGGAAAGGAGAAAATTGCCCAGCATCTCCCTAGGGGTGGAGCTCACCATTAATAGCTATGATAATAGCACATCAAATGTATCCATATCCTTTCCCTGGGAAATTCATCTGGAGACACTGCAGAATGCTTTCTGTCCCCAGCTGAAAGCTCCACATTTTCTTTTTCTTTCTTTCTTTCTTTCTTTCTTTCTTTCTTTCTTTCTTTCTTTCTTTCTTTCTTTCTTTCTTTCTTTCTTTCTTTCTTTCTTTCTTTCTTTCTTCTTTTCTTCCTTCCTTCCTTCCTTCCTTCCTTCCTTCCTTCCTTCCTTCTGTCTCTTTCTCTCCCTCCCTCTGTCTTTCTCTCTCTCCTCCTCCCTCACCCCTTCCTTTCTGTTTTTAGGGGAAACGATTGAATGAACTAGCTGCCTATAACATGAGAAGCAGCTGATGTATCATGACTATACATTTGTGTTTCTAAGGATATATATTTATACATTTTATTTATCTTCATTAGAAACCCCTAAGGCAGTGCACAACAGTAAGAATAAAATAAAACAAATCCCATCATTATTTCCAACTGTTATGGTCAAGGGGTCTGCCAAGTATTCTGCTGCAAACTGCTAGGCTTTCTGCAGTGCTGCACCAAAACACTATAGAAAATAAATTATTTGTCTATTTAGATGCAGGTCATCACCAGCATAGCGGTGGTTCCTCACTCTAGATCTCTTCATCCTCTCCCCTAGAAGCTTCATACAGATATTGAACAGCAGGCAAGATAAGATTGCCCTCTGAAGAAAGCCACAGGTTAATTCTCAAGGAGTTAAAACAAAAAGGCCCTCTGAAGTCATCCTTAAAGACAGAAGTAGAAGAATCATTGGAGTGCATTTTGTTTTTTTTAAGATAAAAAAAGACATGAAGGCAGAAAGCTTTATAACAATGGTGGCCAAACTGGGCACTTCCAGATGTTATTGAGCTATTAGTATCAGGAAACAATGGGAGTTGTAGTTCAGTGACTGGCTTCTCTTGTGCAGAATTTCCACCCATGTAAAGACTGGTCGCAAAATGCCCTATTCAAGAACCAATCCATCCTTCCACTGTTGAAATGTGGATATGTGTTTGTGCATACATGCGCCTGTGTATTTAATGCCACCTACAACCTAACCTCTTGAAAATTCTATCTAGGATAACAACTCTTGATTTACTGTGTTGGCTATTATCAAGTAATCAAGACATGAAACCCTTTCCATTTCTTCTTCTGTTTGTGCTTGCTCGTTTATCTCTGTTTTGGAAAATAGTTGGGCAACTTTATTTAAAGGATGACTGTGACTCTTGCGGAAGTGCATGTTTGAAAAAAAACTTTTCTATCTGGTCAAGGCAGATAGCATGACATCTGTGAAACTGATGTATAGGAAATGGCAGCCCATTTCTTTCCTAGACTGCTGTAATTAAAGAGCCATAACATCCTCTAACTCACCTGCCACTGGTATTCTTTCTTTCTTTCTTTCTTTCTTTCTTTCTTTCTTTCTTTCTTTCTTCTCTCTCTCTCTCTCTCTCTCTCTCTCTCTCTCCCTCCCTCCCTCCCTCCCTCCCTCCCTCCCTCCCTTTCTTTCTGAAAGGTTGAATGCAAAGAACTGGAGTTTGCATTTACTAACAGGGAAGAGGACTCTATTTTCCCCTCAGATGTTTCCTTATATGGATAGATTTTGGATTAAACAGGAGTGCACATCTCCCTGTTGCTATAATCTGTCAATTAACCAAATGAACTCTTAGAAAAGGGACGTTTATTTTAATATATGGAGAATGTCCATTATGGTGATGGACAGTAAATCCCGGTCCGTATATTTTGGAATCCTCCATGGGAGCATTTGCCTCAGGGATAAGACAGATTGCATCTTTCAATATGTCTTATGCAAGATCAAAGGTGGCGGAAAGGTTCCCTTAATCCTATCAAACACCTTTCTCCCTGCTGAGTGAATTGTAGCCATTATACAGGTAAAAATGCAGAGGGGCAATCAGAGACGACCACCTCCCTGTCTCAGCTTTCTGCTTTATTTATGGCAGGGACCTACACTTATCTTTCTTTCAACCGTGGTGAAGACTGGTTCTATTGTTATGGTATCTTGTGCAGCTCACTGAATTGAAGTCTGAGTTGTGCATTCTCTCAAGCCATTGCATACGAAGCTAAGAACATAAGAGGAACCATGCTGGATCAGGCCACAGCCCATCTAGGCCAGCATCCTGGCTCACACAGGCTGTGGTCACACTTCAGTTTGACCAAATCCATCTTCAGTACATGTTCAGAGTGAGAAAATACATCAACAAAGTGACCGGCTGCTTTCTCTTAGTGTTAAATAAATCAGAAAATTCACTTTTGGGATAGATAGTGTGGAAAGAATGTTCCTGGTCACTTTGCTGATGTGTTCTCAAGCTCTGAAGCTGGGCTGAAGCTGGATGAGAACTTAGGTGTGAACACAGCCAAGAACGTGGACTGAAGCTGGATGAAAACTTAGGTGACCCACCAGTTGCTTCTGGGCATCTCTAGCAGAAGACAAGGGCAAAACCTTCTCCTGCTCTCAGATCCCTGCAAATGGCCTTAGAGGCATCCTGCCTGTCACCCCTTCCCAGCCTGAAACATGTTCTTAGGCATCAATCTAGTAGCCATTGATACATCACAGAAAGGATGTTTTAAGAACTTGTCCTTGTGGCTCATCTTACATTATGAGAGGAGATCAGCACCCATTGTGTCTTGTGGGAGATAGGATAAGAGCACTTGGAGGCACTGGGATCAGGTCTCAGAATAGGTGGAATTAATGTGTCTTCCCTTCATCAATCATGGCACATTCTGTTGGCTCTGTATGGGTGGTGGCTTCCAGGACTAGCTAGTGTATGAAGGGTCCTCCCTGTACTGGGCCTTATTCTTATCAGGGACCTTCCATTTATGCACTCAAGCAAGCTGTCATATTCTACTTCAGAGTGTGGATGCCAGGTCCCTATTCCAGGATATAATACAGAAAAAGGCCCATTGCAGATGAGGCCACCAGAAAGCTTGCAGGCCTGATAGCATCCTTATCAGAATGCTACTGATCAGAACAAACTGTGAGCCAGTTTGGTCTAACGGTTAGGGAGCCAACTCTTATCTGGGAATACCAGGTTTGATTCCACCCTCCTACATGAAGCCAGCTGGGTGACCTTGGACTAGTCACAGCTCTCTTCTGATCTTTCACGGTCCCACCCACCTCACACTGTGTTCTGTTGTGGGGAGAAGAATAGAAAGCTTTGTCAGCCCCTTTGAGAAAAGGGTGAGAAAAGCAGGGTATAAAAGCCCACTCTTCTTCTTCTTCTTCTTCTTCTTCTTCTTCTTCTTCTTCTTCTTCTTCTTCTTCTTCTGCTGCTGCTGCTGCTGCTGCTGCTGCTGCTGCTGCTGCTGCTGCTGCTGCTGCTACTAGTACTACAGTAAGAAATGGAACAGTATACACAAATTCTATTGTCTTTGGGCTCCTGGATCCCTTTGCCTCACTCTTGCATGCAGTTTTCCAGTTGGCTCTAGCTAAAAGAACTGCCTGCCTGGTGCCTCTGAAGTGCCTATTGACCCAGATTCACTGGCAATTGCTTGTTTTGCCATGTTTTGCTTCTTAATGGATGTCCTCCTCTAGCTCTGAAGTGGGAGTGTCCTGCCATAAACAAGATCCAGTCTGTCACTGAGAATGCTTTGGTCAGCTTAGGGTCTTATTTGACTTTTAATGGGGAGAGTGAGCTGATGCATAACAATGCCCGTACCCAGTAAGCTAAGAACGAAGCCAAGCCAAGCCGCATCATCTGTGGCTTAAGTTTGGTGCAGTTTAATGATGGCCAAGCCTCTGTCTTAGCCTCTTTTCCTCGCTCCCTGTCTCTCTGTCAGTCTCTTGGGCTGGGATTTTACAATGAAAATAGTCATCATAAAAGGAGAATTAAGACAAGTAGGCAAACATCAAATGAGCTGTGAAAGAACGTCTGTGTTGATTTTCATCTTTGGTATCAGGGCTGTGTCATTCGGCTCTAATGGCGTCTTTTCACTGGAGTATTTTGTGGTGGCCATAAATAAACACAACCAGCTGAAAGGGGCGATAACAAAGGGAAGGCGATACTGAGGGCCCGGCCCTCTTTATTGTGGATTAGACAAAAGTGCTGTGGCTGTTAAAGAGGAGACTGGAGGACAGCAATAATAGTAATAATAATAATAAAAATATATTTTTAAAAAGGTTCACAGGGCCATTGTGCAGCTGGCTGCATTCATGTCAGGCTGGGATCTGGCTGCGGTTGGCTGACAGGTTGTCCAGATAAGTAGATCTGGGGGCAGAACAGATATTTTGGTGGTGAGTACTTCCAGAGCGGCATCCGAGCTTCAGAGCAGCAGAGGTATTGTCAAGGACAGATGAGGCCCCATAAATCAGGACAGGCTGCCCCCCTCCTCTGCTTCTTTTGCCTGCTTGAAAAGTCTTATCTCCCAGTTCGTCCAGGCAATTTTTGAGGCTTCTCCCACGCATTGCCTCCACGTTATCAGGGACACACAGCTTTAAATGCAGACAGATACCCTCTAATGGAAGTGAAAGCGGCAATCTCTCCTCACCCCTTGTAGCCGCCAGCTCATAATTTAGTCTGATGCCCCCTGGATGAGCTGGCATCCACACATCTATTTGGGTGTTGTTGATGTTGCTCTAAGAAAGACCTCAGTATGTGCACACGCACATTCCCTTCAGTTATATTCCAAAGGATGTGTTATAGAATATGGCTATTGTCTCAGTACGAATCCCAGAACGTTGCTTGTGTTGAGTGACAATGCCCTGATTCCTGCATGTGGCATGTGTGAGCGCATCCATTCTGGCCGAGAAAAATGCTGTGGCGCTTTGTCTTGAAATTCCACAGGTGCTATGACATTATATTCGGAATCTTGCTTGAGGCCAAAATTGGGCATTGATTTAACTGAAAAATATCATCCCCTGAAAAGCACTGTCAGGCTTATTGAAACTGATCTAACTTCTCTCCAAATTGCAGAGCTGCTTTGTTTTGTTTTTGCCCAAAGGGAACCTTCAAACTCACCTGTTAAGCTGAACGGAACTTAGAAATGTGCATTGAAATTTTGGCAGGGTTATTAAAAAGTATGGTCGCTGCTTAATGTTCCTCATTGGAAATAACAACAACAACAACAGTAAACAAATGTGAACTTACAGGGGGGGGAATAAGATTGGGCATGTCCAGACACATTTATACTGTTCATTAGAATGTGCAGTCCTGATTGAGCCATCACACATGACACTAGATTGATTGTTGTGGTGTCGCATTATTCTATTGGGTCTGTGCACTTAAAGAGGGATTGACAACACTCACTGCGCAGTATAAAGAAAATCCGGAGCTTCAAGGCAATGCAGACAGGAGGGTGAGAAATGGAGATGAGATGCTGCCAAAGCAGGAAGGGCAGCTCAAAATTTCACAGGCTGCCTCAACCCACGTGATGGCACACGCCTCCTCAACTCCTGCAGCTTCCATGGGGAAGCTATGGAGCTGCCTTTCCAGTTGGGAAACCAGCTGAGCCGTAAGTATATTGCACTTTTACATTTAACTGCAGATTTATTCCTCTAGTCTGGAGTCAGCCAGTACCTCCCATTGCGCAGCTTTACAAATATTAATTTATAAAGGATTCCTCCAGTGAAAACAGGTATACAAAAATATGGCTTTATAGATTATAAGCAGTCAATGTGATGATGTGGTTAGGATGTTCTGGATGATACTTTGGGAGAGGTAGATGCAAAATTCCTCTCGTCAGAGAAATTCATGTCAGCCTAGTGCAAGTAAATGTAAATAGTGTGTTTTACAGGCTTGTTGCAAAAAAAGTTTGTGCACATCCCTAATTAGTAGTAAATGTCTGTTCAGAACCTTGGACAGATCCCACAATGCAACTGTGGTCAGCGAGCTCCATCCACAGATGGCCCATTTCCCCCTTGCCTTCTGCCACTGGCTACTATCTTTGCCTCTTTCTCAGACCAGCACAGGGCACCAGTCTGTGGTCGTCTTCCACCTGTGAACATGCCAAGCAGCTTTAATAGCCGCCTTCTCTTTGCCCCACTGGGCTGTGACTGGAGGTAGAGAGGAAAGAAAGAGTTGCACGAGCCGTTAATTGCTTGAGCCTGTAATTCCCAAATGACAAAAAAGATTAAAAGGGAAGGAAAATAGCTATTATATCTCTTTCTGGAAAAAGAAGAAGAAGAAGAAAGCTCATGGTCGGGCATGGCTCATTAACATCATTAGCACTTCATTAACCTCTAGCCAGACAAATAAGCTGAAAGTAATTTAACAGTATACAGAGGGGTGGGGCAGAAGGAGTAAAGGAAATTAGAAATTACCCTAGTGTAAGTGACACAATTGTGTCTCAACCCTCCATCCATTTGGATTTGATAGGAGCTGCCTCTGCTTTCATGCCAAACTGCACACTAGCTGAAGAGCCGATGAACATGATGACTGCAGAAAGGTGGTGATGAGCAGGGAAAAGCCATTGATTGTGATGAAATGAAATTCACTTTTAACACAACAGCATCTGAAATCTTGAAAAGGAAACAGGCTGCCGTGCAATGCCGCCTTCAAAACAAAGCACCGTCTCCCCTAAAATGACTTTCTTTGTTTGAATGAAAGCGTTTCCTTCTTCCACATTCAGTTTCCTCTTTGACGCTTTTTATGTGATTTTTATCTTCTACTCCCCCCCAAAAAGAACCCACTTTTGTACACCTTCCTGCCCTCCCCTTTAGCCTCAAATCCTGCACATACAATATCTCTTACAATGCGACAGATTGTACAACACAGCTCCGGCTCTCAATGGCCCCCTTCTCCAGCCTGAACAAGACCCTTTTCCATATGAAAAGAGACTTTGTCAACCAAACTTTAGTCTTTAGAGTGTGAAGTTTTATGAATACCAGGTGCAGAGGGGGGAAAGATGGTAAGTCGCAAATAATAGACCAAAATGACTGTGATTTTTATTATTGTATACGATCAAAGACTTTGCTCAGCCAACAATAAGCAGTAGGAGTTTGGTTGTTTGCTCACTTTCTTAGCACTTTTCAGAAGAAAGGGATGAAAGTCTAACTGGGCCTGTATTGTTCCTGTGGAAAGCGTGTGTGATGTTTCTCTTTTCCAGTTCATTCAATTTTTTTATTCGAATCTGCACATATGAATGTCGACAACATTCATATGTGCGCATACGCATCTCTCCCACATCTGTACACGTCCGTATGCATTCCGTAGTTAACCTGTATGCAACTTGTTTTTGTCCCGCACAGATCCATACAAGTGTACGGATGCGGGAAAGATGCAGATCTTCAAGTCCAGATAATTTGAACAAAGTTTGAAATTTGATTTGAATGTTTACATTCAAATTTCGGGACATTCTATTTGAGTTTGAATGTCGAAATTCGGCATATTCAATCAGATTTCAAATGCCCGACGAATATTCGTGCACATCTCTAGTTGGTGTCAGACCTGCCCTGGTCAAAGTGTGGCTTCCTGCAACCAGTGGCAAAGCTTCACTGGAAACAGCAGCTAGAACCAAATTATAGGTGTTACTTCACTGGTCTTTCCTTCACTGTGCAAAGTCAGTCTGGACTGGGGAGGGGAGAGACCCATGGGGCAAAAGCAGATTAAGACTATTAGAGGCCTTTTATGGTGTAGCATTGCACTGATGTGCTGTATTTATGTTTGGAAAGACTGGCAGAATGCATGTCTGGTCTTTTCTGATCTTACTGGTATCCTGGTATAGTATAAGTCCTAGCCTTCTTCTGAGCCCTTTTTTCTGCACGCTGTGGCAGAAGAGAGAGACCCTGCCCCCTGCATAGGCTGCTCCATCTGCACTGGACAGTGTGTATCCTGGGCAACTTCTGCACTAAGCCTTATTCTGGGTTACATCTCAGAATAGGGAGCTGCCGTCTGCATGCTGGTGCAGAAGATGGCTGGTCCTGGCTGGGATCTGCTGTAGCCTCCATCAGCATTAGGATGACAGGATCCTAACCCAAGATATTATCTAGAATAAGGCTGAGTGTAGAATGGGCCCTGACCAAAATGACTCCCTAGAGTAGACTGATTTATTTATTTATGTAGCATGTGACAAACTCACATAGTTTAAACAATGTGATGGAACCAGGAGATCCTTTAAGATTGTCTGGTTGCCACACCTTCGAGGTTTCAGATGGTAGCCTCGAAGTGACTACTCTTTAACGCCACCCAGGGGACACATGTGACAAGGAGTGTCATGGACATGAGCAGTCATTGTCCCCCTCGCTAGACTGAGAAACAGGTTTATTATGGTTTGAATGGAACACGGAGGCGCACAGAAGGGCACATGTTTCTCCCTGTTCCAGATTAATAGGTGGACCTAGGTTGGCAGTGCACCAAATTGTGCCATCAAAATGCGTCCCCCTGGAAAACTTGGGAGTTGGCTCCAAAGATCACATGGTCTTCATAACACGTTCCAGAACAGGTTGACAGGTTCCAAGTGGATATATATGGGATACTTATGGAATATTTACCGGATTCATATCTATGAGATTTGTATGGGATTCATTTGTATGGGATTTAACATTCTTATTGAATCAAATTCTACCACATTCGAAGGGCATCTATTTGAATGAATATGAATTTTCTTCCATTCAGTTTGATAGAAATGCAAAGAAAAAAAATGTGCTAGAAAGGACAGCTTCCTCAGAACAGAACTCAAAGCATTTCAAAGCATTTCAGCTGCTCCAACCGCAGTGAGTGATGGCAGAACTTTGTCATTGGTGGAGACACCAAAGCGCTTAGGAATATAGGGGTGTTTTTCCACTGTCACTAAAAGTACCCATTAAGTACACATTAATGGGTACATAATGGCATTTTTGTACCCATTAATGGGTACTTAATGGGTATTTCTAGTGACAGTTGAAAAACACCCTAGAACATGGTGAATGCTACTTACAACCCAATTCATAAAGATAATGACGGCCATGTTATCTCAATAAATTAGGATTTTTTTTTAAAAAAAAGAAAATCCATTCTTCCATCAGTATAGAAAAGGTGTGTCTCTGTAGCAGCTCTCATGACTAGGGCTATGCACTAATATTCTTGACATTCAAAATTCATATGAATTTGTATTTGAATTGACACATTTGAAGAATGACATTCAAATTTGAATTGAATGTTTCAATACATTTGTATGAAGCTTCGTATAGGATTCATATGGGATTTGTACAAGATTAGTGCGGGACTGAACATTCGTATCAAATTTGCATCTACATTTGAGGGGAATCTATTAGAAGGAATACAAAATTTTCTCGCATTTATGTGTGTGTGTGTGTGTGTGTGTGTGTGTGTGTATTTCTATCCCACCCTATACCCAAAGGTCTCAGGGTGGGTAACAACTTCTAAAATCCAGCATATCAAAAGAAACCTATATTAAAACAATAATGCCCATCAACAGCATTTAATACCAACACATTAAAAACAAAAAACCCACACAATATAATTTGATTCAATGCGTACTGAATACCCCCCAAAACCATATGGGCATATCCCTACTCAGGACACCAAAACAGTATGAAAGTAGTTTCCACACAGAACAGAGAGTCCCATTTTGAGTGGCTGGGGGTAACAGCCATCATGACCCCAGGGGGACTCCCTGCAGGTCCAAGGAGATCCTGCTGCCACAGCCCTCCAATTCTACCAAAACTGCTGTGTGGGACTGAATTCCACCACAATTTTAGATACACACACACCCCAGGGATAATTCTGGCTGCAGTTTTGACCTCCAAGTTGCCTCTTTGCCTCTCCTTCACTTCTACTTATTAGGCTGTCATCACACTTAAGGTTTAATCCAGCTTCAGTCCACTTTCAGAGTGAGAGAACACAGCAACGTGTCAGGCTGTTTTCTTTCAGTGTTAGATAACTCAGGAAATTCACCTTTGTGATAGAAAATGTGGAGAGAAAATTACTGGTCACTTTGCTGAGGTGTTCTCTTGCTCTGAAACTGGACTGAAGCTGGATTAAAACTTGGGTGTGACCGCAGCCAGTGACAAGAAGGTAACTCCACCCCCAGACCTTCTCCTGCCTTCTTCACTGGTTGCTGCTGTCATCATAAGCCAAGGAAGCTCAGATGCCTCTCCCCAAAAGACCACTGGAAATGTGTTTTTCTTCCTTGCTTTCTGAAGAAATGGGGGAAATTATGTTACAATCTGAAAGCAAATGCAACAAGTAATATTCATTATAAGTAACAGATAAGGGAAATTATTACTATCAAGTTCATGCAGAGAAACAGAGTTGGTTCATTTGGAGCTTGAAACTGAGACTAATTTTCAGCAAATCTATCCTAGGTTGAAATACTCTCAGGCTATGTTCTGGCTGGTCAAAAAAGTTGAGGTTTTAACCTGTATTTTTTTTACCAGCACCACGGGCTGTTTGCACCTGTCCTGACTGCAGTGGGGCACTGTTTCACCCCCTGCCTTGTTCCTTGGTGCCGATTGGGCTTGCATGGGACCAGGTGCGGGGCCGAGATCAAATCTTGGCCATCCCCATACCATTCCTGGTGATGTGGGCTGCGGATGAGCTGAGGGCAGATTCAGCCTTCCCCTTGCAAACCGTGATGGGATTGTGAATTTACTCTTTTCCCCAGGCAAGCCGTTTGCTTGCCTTGAAAGGGGAATAAAAGCAAGCCTGTCAGCTGGGACCCTGTTCCAGGGAAAGGGAGTAAGGGTGTGCAGAGGCTTGAGTTTTCTCCCTTTTCCAGGGAGGCAATAAGGTTGCCTCCCTGGAAAAGGGAGAAAACTCAAGCCTCTGCACACCCTGTTCCCAATCTCAGCTGACAGGAAAGATGCTTGGCTTTACCCCCAAAAGAAAACTCAAGCCTCTTTCCTGTCAGCCAAGATCATGAACAGGGAGTGCAGAGGCTTGAGTTTTCTCCTCTTTCCAGGGATTATATGAGCACAGCCATAGAGGGTGGAAAGTCCACAAATAAAACAGATAGAAATGGAAAGGTGTGAGCAGTTAGGACTGGACTGAAGGTGCTTTAATGTGAAGATGTGACCATGGCCTCCGTGTATGTATGTGTGTGAGAGACACACACTGAGAGAGAAGCAAGTGGGAGTATGATAAACACAGGCCTTCCTCACATCTGTTTCATTTCCCTCAGTCACCCAATGGATGAAACTTCAAGGGAGTCAGTGCAGATTAGATATTAGGAAAAACTTCCTGACAGAAGGGTGATCAGTTAATGGAACAGGTTGCCACAGGAGGTAGTAAGTTCACCTTCACTGGAGGTCTTCAAGCAGAGGCTGGACCTATGTCTGTCTGGGATGGTTTAGGAAATCCTGCATTGAGCAGGGGGCTGGACTTGATGACCCTAGAGGTCCCATCCAACTCTATGATTCTATTAATATAGGGGGGTTTTTTTAGTCTTGCTGTTTGTACTGGTTTTATATGTGTCTTTTATGTATTAATGCTCCACTGCAGCCTTCTTGGCACATGAAACAGGACAACCTGCCATCATGTTCTCCTCCCAGAATGTCCAAATTCAGACAAGGTTTCAGGACCGGATGCAGGTGAGTTGGAACAGTAGAGTCTGCTGCTGTTCATTGCAGGATAATAAATCCCTCCTCAGCCCCCAAATACATATCCAAAGTTTTGCAAGGTTGTTTTGTGGTGGTTTTTTTTTTGTCCCTCTAAACTAGAAAACACACACACCAGAGCTTTGTTGTGTCTCTGCCCCTATCAGTGGCAGGCAGAGCCCAGGATTATATGGTTTAAACCGAGAACGAGAGTAGAGTTTGCTGAATTTTTATGCATTTGGTTCTTAAGCTTTCGAAAGTTGAGAGAACCTGTTAAAAACCATATCCATTCAAAAGGCACACAGCACCCTCATGTGGCATATTTAGGATGAGACATATATGATGCACACACATACAGCCGGTTGCTCAAAGAGATGCTGGTGCTGTGTTTATTATCTTATTTCTTGTTGGGAGAAAACTAATAATGGTAGAGGTAATTAGTGGCATCTTGTTGAATCAAACTCAAGGAATTAGGAAGCAACAAGCTATCCTTGAAGATTGTAGCTAGTTCCAGGCACTGTTGGACTTTCTGCATTCATGGAATTTTATTACTATTACTATTACTATTACTATTAATTACAATTACTATTACTATTACTATTACTATTACTAGTACTAGTACTAGTACTAGTACTAGTACTAGTACTACTACTACTACTAGTAGTAGTAGTAGTAGCAGTAGCAGTAGCAGTAGTAGCAGTAGCAGCAGCAGCAGCAGCAGTATTTGGCTTTTGATATTTCTTTTAGTGGCTCATACTGAAGTGCAGACTTTTTAAAAAGACAGTTCAGCACAGGATTGGAACACGAATGTAGACTGGTGTTACCTCATCTGCATAATTCGAGTTTATTTATTGATTATTTGTATTTGTATTTCTATCCCACCCTGGCCAGGTAGTGACATCTAAAATCAAACATCATTAAAACAACAACAGTATGTATTAAAGCAGTAGCACCTACACGTGGAAAGGGAAAGCGTATCAGCATTTAACCAAAGGCCAGGACAAAGAGGTGCATTTTCACTGCCATCCTAAATGTGTACAGTGAAAGTGACAGATGCACCTCAAGGAGGAGACCGTTCCACAGCCTAGGAGCCATCACTGAGAAGGCCCTCCCCCAGGTGCCTACCCCCTTTGCTGCTGAGGATGGTGGTACAACCAGGAGGGCCTCCCCTCTGGATCTTAAGGCATGGGCAGGTCGATATATGAAGTCCCTTCAGATATTTGGGGCCCAAGTCATTTAGGGCCTTATAACTCAAAGTTAATACCTTGAATTGGGCTCGGTAGTGAATTTGCAGCCAGCGTAACTCTTAAGACCAGCATGATGTACATCCGGCTAGCTGTCCTGGTCAGGAACCTAGCAGCTCCATTCTGCACTAGCTGCAGCTTCCAAACCGTTTTCAAGGGCAGCTCCATTTAGAGTGCATGTCACATGCAACAAACCAGCTGCAGTGACGGCATTGCAATGGGATTCTGCGCGGCAGAGCCATTCTCTGTACTTCTGCATCTCTTTTCCCCATCTCCTTTCTTCTCTCTCTTTGCTTTCCTCTTTCTAATCTCCCCGGGGATTTGCTAGCTGACAGATTTGAGGGGGCACAAGGCCAGCAGGCAAACTGGACTCGCAAACACAACAATTGCAGGCCCAGGTTCACCTTTCAGAACCACTCAGTGTGAAATAGCCTGGTTCTGTTTTCATCTGCTTCTCTGGGATGATTTTGGATCTGGGGATGCAAGTAGTTTAATGGCCTCTTCCCCCGCCCCCTTCAGTTTTCTCTCCTCCCAAGAGACTTTTAGTAACAGAGGGAAGAGATTTGCATTGAGTGGGACTACTTTGGCCCACGCTGGCCACTAGTATGTGCATTGATTTGGGTTTTCAGTAGAAACAAAATGAAATGGAAATATTCCCTAGACCTGGCTGGAGATTGGACTCCAACCTGTTGTATGTAAAGTAAGATATTCTATCTCTAAGCCATGGCACTTTCCAATTAGGGTATGTGATGCTACACTGCCGCTAAAGCTGAGCCCTGGGAAAGAAGAGGTATTGATTTCGGTAGAATCTTCTGCTTCGGAGTGTTATACATTAAATATGTTCACACTTGAAGAAACTTTGGCTACATCTCCATTACAGGGTGAAGATGCTTTTCCTGGGCTCCCCCTGCAGCCAGCTAGCTGCCACCTCTCTCCCTGTCAAAGTTGTGGGAGGGGGGAGAGAATGCTAGTTAGAGATATGCCAAACTGGCGTGATTGGTTTGCATTTCACAGCAAACTGGGTGGTTAGCATGGTTCACAAGCGAAGCAAACCATCCTGTAGTTCAAAAACAATAGTTCAAAGCGAAGCCAATCCAAGGGGTGTTCTAATGAGCTACATGGTTCATATGCAAACCAAATCACCCTCTAATTGAAACAAAAAATGCATCCATAGTTCAAATGAAGTGGATGGCTTCTTTGCATGGTTCACAAGCAAACCACATGACCCTGTAGTGTTTTTTTTTTTAATGGTTCAAAGCAAAGCCAAACTAAGGGGTATTCTAATGGTTCACTCAGTTAACATGCAAACTGAACCACCCTGTTGTTTGGAAAGAAATGCTTCAAAGCGAACTCGAACCAAGGGTAGTTGGCTTGATTCAAACAGAAACACTAAATTTTAGTCTGTGCTCATCTCAGCTTGGTCTAGTGGTTAAGGAGCTGGACTCTCATCTGGAAATATTCCATGAACCCAACTGGGTGACCTTGGGCTAGTCACAGCTCTCTTTCTGAGCTCTCACAGCCCCAACCTACCTCACATGGTGTCTGTTGTGGGGAGAAGAACAGAAGGTTTGTCAGCAGCTTTGAGTCCCCTTGAATGGGTGAGAAAAGTGGGGTAGAAAACCCAACTCCTCCTCTTCCTCCTTCTAAATGCTTAAGGGTCAGTGTGGAAAGAGCAACTCTGAAGTTTTGGTCTCATGCCCTAAATTTTCTGTTCTCGCACCATGAGTTGCTCAACCTGCATACAATACCTAACTTGTGAGAAGAGCCAGTAGTTTCATGTTCCATGAGCAGGCTTAGCTGTTAATCCAGCTTTGCCGAGTGGCCAAGGAGACAGGCATATGCTTATTTAGGCTGCAGGAAGGTCAGACCAAGAAATGTATCCCCACCACCAGAGATCATACAAAGTGATTTATTTATTTATTTATTTGCATTTGGATTGCTATCACACACATCTAACAAGCAACATCTATTGGAATGCAATCCAATGCCAATAGTGATGGAAATTTGAATTTGGACAGCGGTAGTGGTGGTGGTCTAATACTAGGAGATGGCATGGTAATTTTTGGGTGGCATGTGGAAACTATAGGCCTTGAATCACCTCGTCAGGATCCAAAACAGCCATAGCCATGCTTTCCCCATGATTAAAGATAGAATGAACTTTTTATTCTGTCCTGTTTAAGTTTTGCTGGTTTTAAATTATATATCCACTCCCTATGCTAATTCTATGGTCTATAAATCACACATCTTAAGCACACATAACTTGGGCACACTTTTGTACAATGTTTGAAGCTTTTCAGTGCATCTTTCCATAAAATATAGTTTTAAATGCATGTTAGTAAAACACATATTTATGTGCTCCTGCTTCCCACACTGGAACACCATCCATTAGAACTGGATCGCTGGCTGTATTTGCTGTGTTTTATTGGCTATACATGATCCAAAACAGCTTGGGTCAAACATGTTTTGCTAGGGACCATTGTCACCTGACCCACAGTTCAGATCTACTAGTTAGGTCAGGAGCATTGGTTTGGACCAACTATGTGGCTATGTGTCCAGATGTGTCTGGCACTGAAGGCCAGGTGCACGCTCATGTCCTTCTGCTAGGTTTCCCTGTGCAGCTTTGTCTCTGTGAGAGCAGACTGTTGGATTAGATGGTCTACAGATCTGATCCAATGGTTCTTCTTATGTCTTATTAAAGGAAATAGAGAATATGTAGCAGTTCTTTCTGAACTGAGACTTCAGGGGTAGCAGGGAACTGATGAGGTTCTGATACCTCCTAATGATCTCCCCAAACCCCTATTTTGATCTTCAGTACACCAGGACATGCTTTGGGGACATCAAATTGAGGCTTCTAAATGTCACCTGAGCCCTTCCACCTTGAAAATGAAACTTTGTTCAAATCAGTTACCGCCCTCATGTGTAGTCCAGGCTCTTCAATGGTCTGAATATGCCTAGAAGCATAGCATCAATGTCATCTATCTTACAGAGACCTCATGAGGGTTCTACTGTAAATGTCAGAACAGAAAATGTGGCTTGCTAGATTGGCCACATCTCATACCTGATCTCATACCTGGCTCAGCATCCACTTTCAAGAAGGAAGTTCATGAGCAAACCATGAACATTCTGATAGTTTCCTGGGGCATGGTCTTTAGAGGACACCAGAACCTGTTAGTGTCTTATATTTTTTATCTAGTTCATAAGAACATAATAACACTTCTGCTGGATCAAGCCAACATCCCATCTAGTCCAACATCCTGTCTCAGATGGTGGGCCACCAATTGCTTCTGGGCATCTCAAGCAGAAGATGAGGGCAAAACCTTGACCTGCTCTGGACTCCCTCCAAATGGCCTTGAGAAGCATCCTGCCTCTCTCTCCAACCTGGAGGAACTGCATCTCCAGCTGACCTCTGAGTATCTCTTATTCACATCTGCTCCATGTAATAGTCCCTGCTGGGATGATAGGGTAGGTTGGGAAATCATTTGGTGGCTTTGTCATCAGAGCAGGCCATCAAAACAAGGCCATTGAAAGAGTGCCAGAACTTGACATTGAAAGTTGGCTTCTGAAAGGCACAACAGCCTTTGCTTGGTGCAGAGATAATTATTATGCAAATTCATGCTAATAAACCCTGCCTTGCATGTTGCTGAGAAGCTGCCTTTCCCCGTTAACATGCCAGTAATGAGAGGTAGATTTGTAATTCAGATGCCGGCGGTAATATCCTAAATTACTCTGCGCTATAACGGACTTTATTCATTCCCAACCGTTCTCTCTCTCTCCCTTTGCCTTCCCCCATCTAAAAAAAATTGTCAATGCAAATTGGCTGCACTTTGCATATTTATTTGAAGATGTATCTATTGTTGATAACACAATGGGGACACCAGCAAAGCAGCCCCCTCGCTCAACACCGAATCCTAATGGTGTTTAGGGGGAGCGACAGGCAGAGTATTTGGAGGTTGACTTCAGATTGCATTTGAGATGGTGTGGGTTCTTGGCAAGCTTGCCACATGGTGGTTGTTCAGACATGCTGGAAGGTTGTTCCAACCTCTTCTGTCCTTCATCTTCTCCAAGCAGAAAGTCAAAGTAGTTTGGAAACAAGAGCGGTTTATTTGTTTTGTTTTGTTTTTGATGATGCTAATTATTATCACACAGTGTTCCAAAGATAGACTCTTTCACTTCTGTGTGTGCAGCACAGTGTTCCAGGTTGTAAGGGAAGATCACAAAAAACACCTGCTGCCCCTTTATTTTTGCCTTTACATTCCCCTTGGAAGAAGAAGAAGAAGAGCTGGCTTTTCTACCCCACTTTTCTCACCCATTTCAGAGGACTCAAAGCGGCTGACAAAGCTTCTCTTCTAGGGATGTGCATGGATATTTGTAATATCGGAAATTCAAGCTCGAATTGAATGTTATGATATTTGTATGCTAACTTTAGAATGAATACAAATGTTTCCAGACATTTGTATGAATAGTTCGGACATTTGTTGAACTGGGAAAACATCAGATATGTATTTGTTCGTATCAGATACATATCAATTTGTATCAGATACATATCTATTCATATCAGATACATATTTGTTTGTATAAGATATGTATCTATTTGTATCAGATAGAAATCTATTTGTACCAGATACGTATTCTTTCATATCCGATACATAGCGAATGTTTGTACCAGTACGTACAGTACAGATAGATTCGTATTGAATAGAATTTTACCACGGATTTTCATTCATTTTGTTTCAAATCAAAAACCAAAAAAACCATTTGTGCACATTCCTATTCTATTCTTTTCCCAACAACAGAACACCCTGTGAGGTAGGTGGGGCTGAGAGAGCTCAGAAGAGAGCTGTGACTAGCCCAAGGTCACCCAGCTGGCTACATGGAGGAGTGCGGAATCAAACCCAGTATTCCCAGATAAGAGTCTGGCTCCCTAACCACTAGACCAAACTGGAACATGATTCCGCCTTTCCAGCCTGGTATGGTATATCAATACCATACCAGGCTGGTAAGGAACCATTGCTAAAGTAGCCCCATACCTGGACAGCAATGCTTATAAAGTCCAAGCAGCCAGCCTGGGACTGCCAGGGTGACCAGAGCAACATCCAAAGCAACACCTGGTGAGAGCCTATACATTGCCATGGCAACCCGGCAGCTATGCATGACTGTGAAGCTGCAGCTGTACAGCCATGCCTACTCAGTGTGTCACACCTGCAAGATGGGACAGGAGTGATCCAGCTGCTTCTGGTCAGGCTGTGGACTGCACTTATGTTGTTTAGGCTAAGAAGAAAAAGAAGGGTTGGTTTTTCTACCCCTCTTTTCTCACCCACTTAAGGGGACTCAAAGTGGCTGACAAATCTTTTCTATTTTTCTTCCCACAACAAGCACCCTGTGAGGCGTTTGAGAGCTCAGAAGAGAGCTGTGACTAGCCCAAGGTCACCCAGCTGGCTTCATGGAGGAGGAAGGAATCAAACCCAGTCTTCCCAGATAAGAGTCCAGCTCCCTAACCACTAACCAAACTGGCTTCCATTCCTCTAAAAGTGAAGCAGATGGGTTCAGTTGCAGGGGGCAGAGAAAGGACAGAGCAGAAACCAAAGGTCGTGTGAACACAGCCACTTGGTTGTCCCTGTTGGTCCTCAGTATTTGGTGTGTTTTCTGGAATGCTTCTTTGCAAAGGGGCAAAATTACTAGTTTTGCGAGGGGAAGGCCTAACAGTGTTTTATTAAAGTTTGAGAGAGATTAAGACCTAGCTGGAAACACTGCCAATTGTTGTCATTTTGATAGACAGGACACGTTTGATTTTTTCCCCCCTTTAAGTAGACACTTTTATGAAAACTCCTGATGGACTGAGCCATTAAAATGAATCTGTCACTCTCTCTTTCACACACACATGTATGCTTGTGAGCCACACGCAGTTTGGCAAAGAGTATAATATGATACTTGTTCCTCCGGAGTGTGTTGCAAAACACCATTATGGGTCTTTTATAAAGCATTTGCAATCGCCACACCTGTTCCATGGAGTCCATTCTTGCTAGATGGAATACCTAGAAGGTTGCCCCCTGCCAGCCTTTGTCAAAGCTTGGATAGGATGTGACAACTCAGTGCCATGTCAAGTGTGCAATGACATGGTTGTAGGACCCAACATGATTTCAGATGCACTGGGATTGCTTCAGTTCCTGTCATTATTATTACTACGCTTGACAAAGTTTGCTGAGATAAGGGTCCAGCTGGTGGACAGGTTTGCTAAGCACTCCCTATAACAAATGCAACCCTCATGCAAGGGGATGTGGTCATTTGAAATGTGTCACGAAACATTCAAAACAGAGTTTTGCACACCCCTACTTTTTGATCACCCACCACGACTTGCACAGTGAAGTGATACGTCAATTAGAACAGCTGCATACTTTGATCTGTGGCAGCTCAAACAGCTCTTTGGGGCAAAGAAAATGTGCAAACATCTGCCTTGACCCAGTAAAATGCATGGCCAAAAGCATCTGTGATTGCAGGGGCCTGTTTTATTTTTATGGCCACCAGGTGGCACTGTTATTCATGCATGTCTCACTTTTCCTCTTGTGTTTTCACCTTAGGAGTAATCCAGAGAAACAAATTGTTTGTGGTGAACTTTGTAGCAAAAGATGGCAGCATTGTTAGAGACAAAAGGTCTCCATGCCCGTGAATGTGTGGCCATTTTCCCCTTGTATGCAGGCACTTCGAGCACCGTGCTGTAACCCAAGGTGGGTTTGGCTAAGGCATCTCTCTGGCTTCATTGGGTCATTTTTTGCTGTCTCGGGTCATTTGGAACACCCATTGCCCCCATGCACTGAAGCTACCATCAGTTTCTGCTGCCCATGCCCTCAAGCTGCAGGAAATACCACTGTCTGGTTGCATGGGAGGGTGATGAGATGACTCAGTGACCAAAACAGCAATGGACATCTGGCACCTTTCTGCACTTGGCTTTATTCTGGAATATATCCCAGAATAGGGACCTGCTAGCTGCATACTAGTATAGAATATGGAAAGTCCCAAGTGAGGCCTGCCATGGTCTGCATTAGCTTGTGGCCAGCAGACCACTATCCTGAGATATGTTCCAGGATAAGGCCAAGTGCAGAAAGGATCCTGATCTCAGTTCCAAGCCTCTGCAATGGTTCTGAGCAATAAATCTTTGTTGCTGCAAATATAACTCTTAACTGCAGAAGTAGTTTTGGGTGTTGGGGTGAGACTAGAAGAAGCCTTGGGTGAAGAACTCCCAACCATAAGCAAGGAATAGTGTGGACACAGGGTGGAAATTTTTTAAAGTAAGGGTATCATCAGCTTTTTTATAAGTCTTATTAAAAAGTTGAAGCAGATATAAATGTTTGTGTTGGCAACAGACCACTGCAAGAGGATCAATGTTGTGGTCAAGTAAGCTCAGGAGAAGAGATGATTAATCCAGGGGCCTTGAACCGGGGCTGGTGAACTTCTGGTAAAGGTGGACCATTTGCACTGGTCATGAGGAAAGCTTCCCCAAAGTGTCTGTTGCCAGCCAGAAGTGTGAATCATCCTCCTGTTTACCAGCCTGCACTGCTATGTCTGAAGCTGGAAGTTCCACCTTTTTCTTGCCACAGTTGGCTGCCGTTACAGAGGAGCATGTTCAAACAGGGGTGTACTGTGGCCGATCACGTCCCGTGATTGAATGCCCCTCTCATGACTCTATGATTGGACACCACTCTCAAGAATTGGTGGTCTGGTCACGTCAGAGGTCAGTGATCGATCACGGCCACCAACACCACCACACCTGCGTGGACATTGACTACCTAGCTCACCGACTGTAGGGAACAGGTCCCGGAGCGAATGGTCATGGCGCTGGATACTTCAGATAAGGTTTTTCGTGCTCCACACCTAACCAACAATTAGTGAACTTCTGGGGAGTCAGGGCACGCTTGGAGGCTGTAGCAGCCTACTCCATATGTGGATGCTCTTAACAGAAGTTCATTAACTGTTGGCTACCGGCCGAAGTGTGAATAGGCCTCAGGTGTCTTTTTCCCTCCTGGAAATCCAGGCAAGGAAGAAAAAGTGCAGTGGTTTAGTTTGCCCACTAGGTGGTACTGACAGAACTCATAACAGTTTAAGTTGCTTCCTGGTCTTGCTTTTGCTGCTCCTGTATCACTTTGCCAATAACAGTGAAGCTCCCCTTGTCTGAAATGACTCATCCTGCAGTTAAATACTTCTGTCCTCATACGCTGGAAATTCTCATTCCATTTTCAAATCTACCTGCTTTCTCTAAAGCAGACAGGTGCAGAGGGAGGGGCGTGGCTGAGAGTTGGGAAACAGCTTTGCCTATAGTGAACCAGGTGTGGCTCTATGCCCAGTTATTTGGATGAAAAAGGACTTCCTGTTAACGGCCTTGTCTTTCCCCATGCATATCTAGACCTTCCTGCTCTGTAAACGGAAGGCAAAGTCAAAACACTGGATCTGCAGCGTAGGTATCCATCCAGCTTCAAAACATCATTGCTTTGCTTTGCAGTCTGTGGCTGTCGTTGAGTAGAGTTGATGGTCCAGTGTCTGCTCCAAATTGGAGGAAAGACAAAGATGGGACATATCTCCTGCCCTAGGAAGAGGAGCACACCATTTTGCTTATCCTACATGCCATTTGAGCAGCCACCAAGATGCTACGAGAAGCCTTTCTCGTTTATTTTCTAGCCTAGGAGCTGATTCTTCCAGTGGTCAATCAATTGGTGGTAGGAAAAGTTCAGGCTGGACACAGGCACAGTAGAAATGCCTTCACTCAGCCAGTAACTGGTCTCCAGGGGGAGTGCACCATTGGATTGTCAGGCCTGGGAGAGCATGGACCTGCTTCCTGGGGGTGGAAAGCTTGCATGCTTCCACAACTATGCACCCTGCAAGCCTGTGCATTCTTACACCCTCCCACCTGGCAGGCTCACACATTCACCCTTTAATTAGGGGTTCCCATATGTCCTCCTTCCTTGTACATAGGTCCTTCATATTTCCACCCTGTCCTGTCCAGTAGACCCATGCACATCCCTTTCCATTTGCTCAGTACCTCTTCATTCCTGTTTCCCTCCCACCTAGGGGCCTCCCACACTCGTACCTCTCTTGGGAGGCCTGTGTCTGTGACATTTTAGCAAAAGTAGACCTTGGCTGTGAGGTCATTTACAGAAGACTTTGAGGCGGGATTGTTCACATATCAGCCTGCTCCTCTTTCCTTTCTTGAACATTCTGTGCTAGAAAAGGTGGATTAGAGAAAGGTTGGGAACATGAGGGCCACACACTGTCTCTCTGATGCATCTCTGAAGCACCCATTTTGTTATGTCTGAACATAGACCTTGATCCTGCTGTCCATGGTGCTAAAATGCTCTTTCCAGATTTTTTTTTAATTTCCAATGGATGGAAGGAAGGAAGGATGGATGGATGGATGGATGGATGGATGGAACTCCAGGGCTGCTCCAGACTTGTGGAATAAACCCACAATTAAATGTTATAGTACAGAATACTTACTGAGCAGCGACAACTGGCCATCCCAACTTGAAAGGCAGCTCCATAATTTCTGGTACAGAGTTCTTAGAGTTAAGGAGGTGTGTGCCATCACACCGGTTGAGGCAGCCAATCAGATCTGAGCTGCTGTTCCTGCTCTCATCCCTCCATTCTCACTGTTCTGCCTGCACTGGGAGGAACTTCAGATTTCTGTTTCTACTGCGCAGCGAATATCCTCTTGCTAGCATTAATCATATAATGTGACATCTCATTGATCCATAGATTGGCATGTGTGATGCCTTGATTGTGACTGCACATTCTGCTGTGTAGTATAAACATGTCTGGATGCAGCCCAGGTAATTAGCTAAGACTTGGACATCACTTGGGGATCTTCCCTCTCCTCACTTTTGCCAAATATACGCAGGTAAAAATACAGAAATGTGTTTTTTGGAAAATTTCAAATAATAAAATTGGGAGTATTTGAAGCATACTATAGCCCTATTGACCAGCAAATATAGGTAAAATAGTTCCACCATTTTTCTACTTTCTTCCCTTGCCAATGACATAAATGAGTTAGTATTTTATCTTCAGTCTCTGTTCACAGAAAGTTAATATTTAATAGCTGGTATAAGTCTGATAGAGATTTGAAGAGCAGCCATTACAGAAGGTTATATTATAGCATGTTATTGGAATGTGTTCTAGATGATTGAGAACTTCTTTCTCTACTATTAAAGTTCGGTCTTTTGGACTGGAAATAGTAAAAGTTGCAGAAAGTTAATCTGCCCATTGCACCTGCATTCTGCCTACGCTCCAAGTTTGAATATTTTATTAATTGTTTGTGCAACCTATGTGTCCGTCTTGGAATGAAGGGTGGTCAGAAGATACAATAAATAAATTCAGAAGGCCTCATTATATATTGTACTATGACTGGGTGACTGGCTTTTTGGGAAATATAAATAGAAAATGACTTGATTTTGACCGTGAAGACTGACAACTTCTATTACTTATACGGCACTCTTGGGCAGTTTTCAGGTCTGGTGCCTAAGCAGAAATGCAAAAAACTAAGCGAGACAGAAATTGTGGCTAAAAACACATTTCCTGTGACCATTTTTATTTGCTTGATTGGGTTTAACTCTATTCAGTACAACAAGAAGGCATGTAGCTTCAAGATAGAACAACTACCTTGAAATCATAAGGTCCAGAGGTCTGATTTAGGATCTTCACAGAAGAAGGTTATGGTAAACCACTGTTGTATCTTTATCATGAAAGCTGGCTTAGGTTTAGGTTTACATTTAGGTTTAGGCTTAGGCTTAGGCCTTCTACCTGGGTCATCAGTGGGAGTTGAGCTTGACTCAGAGTATTACTTCTCCCTTGTACCGGTTTTTAGGTCCTGCTTAGATGACACTTTTGCACCCTTGCATGGTCTCTGGTGGCTGTGGAGACTGGAATAAAATTCGTGGATATCCTTCTCTTTCACAATCTGCCTCACACATGTCAATCTTGATTTGGTTTTCTCTTTCCTGAATTGGTCAAAAGTCCCCTCATTGTAAAATTGTGTGGTTTTCTCTTTCCTGAATTGGTCAAAAGTCCCCTCATTGTAAAATTGTGTGGTAAAGGAAATTTCACAGGTATGGCCCTCACATCAAAAAAGACCCAATGCCTAAGGCATTCTTGAGTGTGTGTTTTTAACACTGTATATATTTTTTATCACAGTGACACCCCCTGCCCTCGTCCCCTGTCCTGGAACCTTTCAGTGAAGGCTGTGATAGAAATCGTGAACCAGTTTAGTCGTGTGGTTAGAGTGTTCGACCCTTTCATGGTTCACTTCCACACTTCTCCACAAACCCAGCTGGGTGGCCTTGGGCTCTCTTTCTGAGCTCTCACTACCTCACAGGGTAGCGGGAAGAAGAACAGAAAGTTTTGTCAGCCGCTTTGAGTCCCATTAAGGGTGAGAAAAGCAGGGTATAAAAACCAACTCCTCTTCTTCTTCCCAAATAATAGGTAGGTAGGTAGGTAGGTAGGTAGGTAGGTAGGTAGGTAGGTAGGTAGAGACAGACAGACAGACAGACAGACAGACAGACAGACAGACAGATAGATAGATAGATAGATAGACAGACAGACAGACAGACAGACAGACAGACAGACAGACAGACAGACAGATAATTCCTGGTACCCTTTGGTTTTGTAAGTGAGATTTCTTCGTAGGCACAGAAATGATCCTCTCTCTCTCTCTCTCTCTCTCACACACACACACACACACACACACACACTTCTGTGAATTGATGTCATTGTGCCAGTTTGTCTACATGATGAGGTTGCTGAAGGTAATAAGATGAAGGGCAGCTCCAAGCACTATGAGCACATAGGCAAACATTTTTGTGATGTGAGGAAAAAGCTTCTCTCCTTCTCTCCCTCCCTCCCTCCCTCTCTTTTTGTTTCAGGACCAGTTTCTCTGTTTGTTAGTCACCTCCACCAAACACCCCAGAGGGCTCTCTGTAACATGTTCCTATTTTTAATGTAGTGCATTAAACTAATTTATGGAAGGCTTCTCTTCCTTTCTCAGCTGAGGAGGTGGTCAGATGAGAGGATAAATCTTTAAAAGAATAATGTTTTCAAAATCAGGCTTCATGTCCTCAACTGCTTTGATATATGAGCGCAATCGCAGGTAGGACACATAGTGAAATATACATGAGATCTCCCCAGAAGAGAATAGCGGAGTGGAGAAAATATTAGTGTTTACATCAAAACTCAATTGGTGCACTCGTTTCAAGATGATAGTTTATTATGTTGAATGCAATTTAGTCTCCCAAGAATATTTCCTCCATCTGTGACAGACACGCGTGCGCCCGCTTATATATTCATTCGTACCTTTCCTTCTCTCCTCTTTCCTCCGTCATTCTCCCTGGAAGTTGACGTTTCTTGTATATAATTCATTTTCCCACCCGCCCCCCTTCCTTGAAACCTTCTGAAGGTTGGAAGCCGGGGGAAGGAATAACCTAGTTTCAATAAGTCCACAGTTTCTTAGAAACCACCAGCCTGATCTTCAGGTGGCATAACTTGACATTTCTCTGCTGGCCTTGATGAGATGAGATTGCATTTCTACCAACGGAGGAATCTGTCTTGATGTCAGACAACCCTGCCTAGCGAAGGAGGAAAGGGGGAAGAGAAGAATTAAAGAGAAGAAATTTGGATGGGATTAGATGCAGAACCTATTTTTCACCCAGGCAGTATCAGGGGCTTCTATATGTGTTCACTGGCCAAGTGCCACAATCATAGACTGGTTTTGTTCTTGTGTTTTGTGTGCTAACCAAGGACCTAGGAATCCCAACAGGACTGCCGTAGGAAAATAGTGCTATTATTCACACATGCTATATTAGAAGCCAATATTAACTGATTTTCTTCTGCATCATTTCAACCAGATGATGGCGAAAAATTACAACAAAATAGTAACTTCCCCTTGTCCCTTCCCATTTTTACATTTATTTCACCTCACCTCAGCAAACCTTACTCTACCTGTATGTTTATCTCACCTAACCATTACCTTTACCTAGTGTTACCTGTCTCCTCAAGTAGTACAGGACAGTGGAGGTTTCAGTAAGACAGGAAGCTTAATCTGCCTGCAGAAGACAGTGAAGGTATCTTATTTAGGGACGTGCACAAATATTCAAAACATTCAAAGTGTGATTGAATTTGATTGAACTTGGACATCTGAATTTGAATCAAACTCCTCCTCCTCCTCTTCTTGTCTTTTTCTTTTTCTTCTTCTTCAATGAAGGTTTATTCCCTTTCTTCTCATCTGCTGAAGCATGTAACATAAAACTTAGACTAAAGTAAGATTGTGAGCATTACCCTATTCCACTCCACCCTATCCAACTCTACTCCATCCCATTAAACTGCAGCCCAGCCCAGCCTTCCCTCCTCTTCCCCACATTTCCCCCACTCCAGAGTTCATAGGATCAGACACTGAGTTGCATTGCATATGCTTCCTTTCCCAAGCAGACCTTTTACTATCCTTTTATTAGACAACAGGGCTGAAATTGAAATAAGCAGACAAGACCACACAGTTGCACGCTTTCTTTAATCCTTCTTCAGCCTGAATTCCAGCCCCTTTGGTTACTTCTTTAATTGTCAAGCAGGTTTTTTTCTGGATTTTCCTCCCTCTGAGTTTTCCTTCATTTGGGCCAACATAGCATTAAAGTTTTAATCCCCTTCCAGAAAGCCACCCTTCTGGTTCTTGCTGCCCAGAAAATGATACCTATGCAAGCTTCTGCTCTGAGTCTTGCCTCTCCTCCATCCCCCTTACCGTGACAGTCCTTCCTCTTTCTCCTCACCTCCTCCCTTTGCAGCAGGGAGGTGTGACCAAGGCATTCCAAGCCAAAACTGGTTTGGATTCAGCTGCCTTCGTGGTGTAAATTAAAATGCTAAGGTGTAACAGTGACCGTAGAAGAATCTGATGAATAATTAGACCTGTTAGCAGGGACATGGGCAGGTTGGAATATACAAGCGTGGTCACAGGTACATGAAACTTGTGGGTGGGAAGGAAGGAAGGAAGGAGGGAGGAGGGAGGGAGGGAAGGAAGGAAGGAGGGAGGGAGGGAAGGAAGGAAAGAGGGAGGGAGGGAGGGAGGGAGGGAGGGAGGGAGGGAGGGAGGGAAGGAAGGAAGGAAGGAAGGAAGGAAGGAAGGAAGGAAGGAAGGAAGGAAGGAAGGAAGGAAGGAAGGAAGGAAGGAAGGAAGGAAGGAAGGAAGGAACTTGAGAGCTAGCTGGTGAACAGAAGGAAACAGACTAAGTTAATTCACAAAGCATGTACACAGCACACGTTCCATGCTGCTCATCAAGCAATAATTTCCCGCACACCTAGACCTGTTCCCTGTGTGATTTCCTAGTATGCTTTTGTATAAGTGCCACAAGCCAGCTTTATGATTCAGTGTTCAATTTTACTGTCGGAAGTTCTGGCATGGCCTCTGATGGGTTTATAAATTATATGCTTAGGCAGTGGAATACACCTGCATATGAACTTCCTTTTCCCTTCACTTCAGGCCATCTGCCGCTCACAGCCTATAGGATTAGCAGCATCAGGCAGCTCTGCATTGAGGAATCTCACTTTAATAACATGGGCAAATTGATTTCTGGGGAGCAGAAGAGACAGCAACTAGCTTTAAAATATCATCCAGTTTTGGAAAGCTAGATAAGGATGGCCTTGACTGTCAATGGTTACTTGGTTACTCCCTGTATTGATTTTTATTCTGAGAGCTGGTGTAGCATAGTGGATAAGAAACTTTTCAGTGAACAAGAGGGCCCTGGTTGAAGTCCTCTGGGAACAACCATGTGTGCGTGAAGCAAGGTAGGATGAGAAGACTCACGTGGATCTCTCCAGAGGGAGACCTCCTATTCTACTTCGCTCCCCACTTCTTCCCTAGAGGTTTCAGTCCACAAGGAGCCACCACTTAGTAGGCCTAGCCATGGCACCGCCCACCTGTGATGCTGTCAATCAAGAGAGCATACTCTGCTTCCTTTTCTCTGAAATCAGCTATGTAAAATCTTCTCGGGATTTTAGTGAAGCTAAAGGATGTATAGTGGTGTAGTATCCTGCCTGTAACAAGCTTCTAGGGATGTACACAGATGTTTTCTTTGTATTCGAATTTGAGTCAAACTGAATGCCAAAACATTCAATTTGATTCAAATGTTTAGAATCCAAATGCAACAAAATCCAATTCTAATTGAATACATTTGAAACTATTCGTTCAAATGCTAGATTCGAATCTGAAGATACGAAGGTCGACAACATTCATATGTGTTATACGTAGCTGTATGCATTTCGTACCTTGCCCCATTTTATCCCGTATGCATCCCGTTTTCATTCTGTATTATAAGCTCAAATGCGTACAGGTACGTATGAGATTTGTACAGACACATATGTAATACAAAAGGTATCTGTACTTTTGAATGTTTTGAATCATGGATGTTTAAATTCGCTTTCAGAGGGTGGATATATTATGGATACATATCGGATACATATCAGCTGTTCATACGAATGAATTTGTATCGAATCGAATCATACCACATTTGAAGGGGATCTGTTTGTACGAATACAGATTCTCTAACATTCAATTTGTCACAAATCAAATGTCAAAAAATGCATTTCTGCACATTCCTACCTAGTCCTTACATATCAGGGAACAGTTTTAAGGGCTTCTTTCTCTCAAATATTACGTGATCCCAAGGTGGTGAGCCATAGGGGTATCTCTTACTTTAGATTAAGCAATGAATATTCCTTTTGATCTCAGTGAATTTCAGACTGCTGACAGTCTAACCTGGATCGGAGCGTAAGATTACAACCTCTATTTTCATATTATTTCATATTATTTTTCTCTCCCTGAACATACAGCTGGCCCACTTAAGCCCATGCCCTTATTAGAGGCAGATGGAAATGTGTGTTCTCACCAGCAGCAAAGGGAGGAGAAAACCTCTCTTCAGATGAGCAATTAATTTTACCTTTAAAAAGGCAGCCTTTACATAATTAAAAACAAGGGATTTCATGAAAAGATATTCATTGAGGATTTATTTGCAAGTGTGTAATGGATTTAGTGGCACAGTTTGCTGTTATTGAACTTTCTTCTCTTGCATTTAAGCCCCTAGTCAATAGAACTCTCTTAACAATCGCTGTGTCTTTGTAGCAATGGAACTGAAGATGCCACACAGACTTTACTTTTAATAATGGCCTTTGGGTCATCTCCTCACAGTCTTGTGGAAGAGATGTGAAGTTCCACTCTTCCAGAGTTTGCTGCCTTCTGTGACATTCTGGGGAACATCACCACAGCTGTGAAGTAATTTTACAATTTAGGGTGAAACAAAGTGAGTGGAAGTAGAAATCAAGATATTTAGGCTGCAACATGGGAACATCAAAAGTGCACAAATATTCAAATGCATTTCAACATTCGAATTCAAATCAAATGTCCTTAAATTCAAAATTTTTATTCGGATTTAGAATCTTGGATCTATTTGTTCAAATTATTCAGACATTCGTATCTGTACCACTTTGTGCAAAAAGCGTACTTGAAGGTCAGCATCTTTCCCACATCCGTGTGCATTTGTACGGATCTGTACAGGACAAAAACGGCTTGCATATGGGATAACTACAGGATACATATGGATGTGTATGGACCTGGTGAAGATGCGTACGGACATCTACAGATGCTGTCGACATTCATAAGTGCAAATTCGAATGAAAAATTGGAACGAATAGATTTGAATTTGCATAATTTGAATTTGGTTAAATTAGGATTTAAAAGATTCAAATCAAATCAATTTTTGGGGTATTTGATTCAAATCAAATCAAATCCTGAAAATTGCCCTTGTGCACACCCTTAATTAAAAGAGACCTGCTGGATCAGGGCACGGCCCATCTAGTCCAGTATCCAGTCTCACACAGTGGCCCATCAGTTGCTTCTGGGTTCTTAAGCAGAAGGCAAAGGCAAAACCTTCACCTGCTCTAAGATCCCATCAAATGCCTTTGGAGGCATCCTGCCTGTCTCCCCTACCTGGAGGAAGTACCTAGGCATCAATTCTAGTAGCCATTGCTACACCTGTCAACCATGAATTTGCCTAACCCTTTATTAAAGCTATCTAGGCTGGTTGTTGTCATCACCTCTTCCGGCACCAAGTTCCATAGACCGATGACCCTCTGGGTTAAGTCTGATGGTTGTTTGAAAACTCCCTAAATAGATTTATTTGTAGGATCAGAAGAATCCCCATTCTGTCAACCATAAAGCTGACCCATCAACAGTTTTCTGGGTGGGGAAAAAATACTTTTCCAACAGCTTTTTTAAAAAAGTTTTTTGTTTGGAAGACTATTTTATCAGTTCGCTGTTGCCGTCTTTCTCAAAAACCCTTCTGCTTTTGGTACCTCGAAACTTCTTACTTTCCCAGACATCCCTTGCAAGAAATAGCCTGCAGGCAGATTAATATGACATTTAAAACCATGCCCTTATCCCTTCCATTTTCTCTAAAAGTAGATCCCACTATCGGCAACTTGGGAGGAGCTTTTTAAAGAATGGTGGCATTTTAAAGAATGCCAACATTTCCCACACTGTGGATTGTCAGACTTGTGTGTTCTTAACACAGCACCAAATTTCTGGGGCTCAGTACATGCATGGAAAGAAGCCAATGTAGCATGATCACAGGAGGTCTGTTTGTCACTGTGTGATAAGAGCCCACATCAGACATTTGATGGACTGTGACCCAAGAGATTTGGAATGACGAATAATGTCATAATGACTTTTCAGAAATCCCTTCAGAAATTGAACCTCTTTGATTTCTGACACAAACCTGCAAAGGCTGGTTCCAAATAATCAATAAGAGAAACACCATTTAGATGCTGAAAAGTTTAGACTATTGTTTCAGACAACAACCAGAAAGTCACCAAAAAAAAAAAAAAAAAAAAGGAGAGAACAACACCATTTGCAAATTGTATTCACATTTGGAACGCTGGTCTAACTGCATAGGTGTCCCTTAAAATATGAAGCAGCTGGTATTTCTAATTTAAACAATACACTGTAATTAAGCAATGAAGTGTGCAATAAACTCTTTAGATTTTAATGAACTTGGGAGTTCATGCTCTAACCTTGATTGCCTTGTGTCTGTGCTATCCATGTTCAACACACTGATGCCAATCAACAGAGGAATAAACTCTGTGATCTGGCAATGAGCTTCAGTCATTTTTGAGCCAATATAGAAATCCAGATGTCTTGGGGGCAAACTGGCACATGGACAACATAATTAGATCTTTAACGGTGGCATGATATCTAGACAGACCTCTAGGCAAAGGGCTTTCAGAGGACAATGCTCTTGCTGAACTGCCATTAATCCAATCCCATTTTAATGATGAGCTCAAGTGGATTCCATACGAGTAATGTCAAAAGAAGCAATGATAGGTTCATTAATAAGGTGCTGATCAACAGCTGGAAGGTAAATTTATGGGTGACTTCCTGCTTCTTCCACTTTCTTATACCAGTTCCTCTCTTCATCTTTCTCCCTGCTAATCAACTTCTCCCTTTAGCAATCAATTTCTAGTCCATCATGACTGAAAGATACAAAAGAACTTTGCTTTGGAATCCTTGCTGGAATTCCAGTCTTGCTAAATAAATCTTCTCTCTATTTTTGCTTGTGTGTGAATGTGTGTTGTGTGTGCGATTCTGGATTGTACTCCTGAATCCCTCTCTGTCCTTTATGGAGAACATTGGAATGCTCCCTGTATAGAAAAAGGGAGATTCAGACATAAGAGTGGTTATGAATTTGGCTATTAATTTTAGCATCTCAAAAGCTGCTCAGTTGGTATGCAATTCATATGTTCACAGAGTTCAACACTGTGATGAAGTTTTTCATCTTTTTGCTTAAACTGAAGAAATCCCTAATTTTCCTAATCTATACATAAATTAACATATGCATATATTGTGCAATTCTGCATCCTCCATTTGTTGATGAATTACTCTTTGTTTAATATTTTGCAAGTGGCCACTTAGGAACAAAGGACTGAATCTATACATATGAAAGGGAAGGGAGGGAGAACAGAGAACACAGAGAAAAATGCAAAGGTATGGCAAAATAAAATTGAGGTGTAAAGGCAGCGTAAGGTAAAACTCCATCCATCCATCCATCCATCCATCCATCCATCCATCCATCCATCCATCCATCCATCCATCCATCCATCCATCCATCCATCCATCCATCCATCCATCCATCCATCCATCCATCCATCCATCCATCCATCCATCATCTCACTTTTCCTGTCTGCCTATCTAGGTACTTCCATATGAGTACCAGGCCCAGTTCTCATGATTTTATAGGTGTATATTGCATGGACGGAATAATCAAAGTGAGAAAGGGACCCACCAAGCATTTCTCAGCAGTTGCTCAGTTTCCAGGATTCCTGCTGGAACACTGGAGGAGGGAGAAGTGTGCTGTTCTAGCCACTCCTGTGCACAGGTGCTCATCATCTAAGGAGAGACCCCAGTAAATTCCACCTGGTCCATTCTCTCCTTAGATGCAGCCTCAGACCCTGAGGGTGTATCCCCATAGGGGCTAAAATCCCGAGTGGATTCGGATTCAGCATTGAAAGTTCCCATTAAATCCCCCAGTCCTCTGAATCCACTCCAGATTTTCCAACCCTGTTCCCATGTCAGTTTTCTTTCCCCAGATTTTCCTCTGGCTGACTTGGATTAAACCTGAGCTAAGGAGGACAGCCAGCTGCTTGGGGCTGCTGCTCCAGTCCTGAGGAGGAAGGCGGGAAGGAACAAGGTAGTGGCGTGATTGTCCGCCTCCCTTGCAGCCGGGCTGGGCTATGCTAGGGTAGCACGATGAGGAGCAGGCGGTGGCAGCAGCACACAGGCAAGAGGGTGGGTGTGAGCGAGACAGCCAGGCATGGCCGGCAGCGGTGGGAGGAGAGACAAACTGCGTGGCACTTGAGGGCCATGCCATGCTGTGCTGTTCTGAGGCCAAGGTTTTCGGGGCTGGCATGGCTCAGCCCCAGCTTCCCTTCAGGTTAGGAGGAGGAGGCCAGCAGCGGTGGCAGCAGTGGCAGTTCCTGTCCAAAAAAGCGCGGTTCTCTGCCCTTCACGGGTGAGGTTTGGGAACAGCCCAGTGCACATTTAGTGCTGTTCCCGGCCTCCAGCCCTAACCTGCAACAGAACCCGGATTACTCCAGATCAGAGTAATTCGGGTTCGCTTTAGGTTCGCGGTAGGTGGGGATGCGGCCTGCGTGAAGCCGCATCTCCACCTGTTGTACATTGCGACATACAAAATAGCTATCTTTCTATCACTTGGGGCAGAATGTTTTGCAAGTGGAGAGAAGGAGGGGAAACGGAGAAAGAGGAGGAGGAGGAGGTAGTCCCAAGTTAACCTTTTGGGAGGAAGGCCTTGAGTAGGCATGCCAGACAGTCCAGAAAATAAAGGCTGGCAGGAAGGAGGGGAGGTCCCTGTGTGGTCTATCATTGTGCTCTTGCAGATTAATTGCCTTTGAAACCAACCATCAGTCATCACTGCAGCCTGACAAAGTTGATGTGCCTACTCGATCTTGATCTACAAAGCAAATCTCAGGCATTGTTTTTCATTTGTAGCTTGAGGGTGACACAAAGAACTCCACTGGAAAGAAGTGTGTGGAGGAGAGGAGCCTTCTCCCCAAATCAGAGCATATCAGGACTCAGTGCTGCTGAGTTTTTTTTGTTTTTGTTTTGTTTTTTAACTAGCATGATCTTTTTGCATGGTTAGATATCTAGATGGCTTCTTCCAGGCTTTTTATATTGAAAAAGATATTGAAAGTCACATTTCAGCACTGGGAAGATACAGTGGAAAGCATACAAGGACCAGGCCCAATGGTTGGTCCAGACATTTTGATAGTGTCCATTGGTTAATCAGTTTTTACCTGCATCAAAGAGTTCTAGGTCACATCATTCCAAGGTTGAGCAGCAGCCTTAACCAAGTATGGACTTTGGACTGTCCCTTTCATCCTGGCTTCATATTACAAATAAATCATTTCCATGACAGCTTGGATTTTACGCAAATAGCTCTGGTCACACCTTCACTTGAATCCTTCTTCAGACCATCTTCAGGGCTGCCTGCTCAGACCTCTTCATTTCTATCTATTTTATTTGTGGACTTTCCATCTTCCATTTGGACTGGCCTGAATCGAAGGTCCACAAGTAAAATGGATATAAATGAGAAGGTGTGAGCAGGCAGCCTTGATGATGGACTAAAGGTTTAAGGTGAAGATGTGACCGAGGCCAGAATTACTCAAATCCATTACACGTATAGAAAAGTAGAATTAGAATTTGCTGTAATTCTGGAATGATGCTTTCCACTGAAATAATCCCTAATTTTCATCAGGAAGCATTTTATTTATTTATTTATTTATTTATTTATTTATTTATTTATTTATTTATTTATAGTTCTTTCTTTTCTTCTTCTTCTTCTTCTTCTGATGATAATGATGATGTAAAAACAGCAGTTACACACAGCAAACAAGATCACTATGCTGGATTTCATATTATATCACTAGTCAGACACTTCCCAAGCACCTAGGACTGTGTGATGTATCAGCAAATTATTATTAATTATTATTATTATTAATTATTAGTATTAGTATTAAAATAATATCTTCACTGTGGCAAGTTGTTTTTCCTTTCTTGGGAGGGCCAAGAGAGATTTGGAAGTAGGAGGAGTTTTCTTTTAATTACAAAATTCTTTGCTTTTCTTGTGTATTGCAGCTGCAATGGGCAGTTGGCCATCAGCTGCATTAAACTTCAGGTCAGTTCTCTCTGTGCTTTTGTCCTTTGTCCGTAATTCTGCATCTAATGTTGGTGATTAGTCAGTGTCCAGAAAGAGGATAAGTTAGCTCCTGACTCAGCCCCGGCTGTCTGAATGATGGGCGCCACACAGAACTGGGGGAACTCATTAGCTGTACAGCTGTTTATTGAATCAGTACTATAGAAGAAACAGGACTCCGGGGCTTGGGGAGGGGGAAGAGGAAGGGGAGAAGAAGAGGAGAGAGGGGAGGAGGGAGGGCGGAAGAATATGAACCCCCAATATTTTCTTTGTTGTGTATATAAAAGGAGGTTCAAGAAAGTTCAGTTGGAACTGACCCCCCCCATTTGAAAGGGGCTGATTCAATCCAAACTGAACTGGGGGGGGGTGGTATTCACAAATATGAACAGTTTGATTGAACTGTTTGTGTTTGTTCCATCTTTGCTCTTCAAAGGTGGCTTTTAAAAACATTTTTTTAAAAAAAAATGGTGCTTCCCACCCCCCACCCCCCAAAAAAGGCTTGGCCTGAACAACAACAACAACAGAAGAGGTTTATGCCCATCATTAAGAGTGAAAGCAACCTACACACGCTGCGCCTTCACTCCATCACTCCCCCTCCCCCAGGACGGCGCCCAGGTGCCTCCCTACCTGCCCACATATGCATATCAGGCAGCCACTTTTCAGTGCGCCACACATATGGCAAAAGGCAGGTGCCTTAGGTTGTTCCTTTTCATGAGAAGGGGAACAGGAATTACCTAGAAGCAGGTTCAATTACTCGCTCAGCTCTTGCCTGGCATTGACTTTAATTAAGTTGTGCAGCAGATAAATTACAACCATTATAAAGTTTATCTGCCAAGGAAGGAAGCCCAAGAGAGGGAGGGGGAGAGGGGGGAGAGATACTCAAGGGAAGGCTTGAGGGAAAGGAAGGTGAAAAGAGAGGCATCCAAGCAAAAACATTCAGATCAGCAGGGAGAACCAAGGGTGGGGGTGATGGGGGAGGGGGCGTCAGCAGGTAATATTTTCCCTGGCAAAATGAAACGTCTTGTGAAGTGATGGGCATCCAGCTGTGAAGCTGAGCATCTCTCCCACCTCTTTCATGGAATAGGCTCTTCCTCTTGTCAGTTGACGCTTGAGGTTTGTTAAATGCCTTCTGATTGGGTGTTCCATCACGGCAGTGTCAGGGAGAAGGATGAGATTATTGATTGTGTCATCCGAGCTGATGAATAGCATCTTCTGGAATCTAGCTCCTCTCTGTGCGTGGAGCAGCTGCTGAGAGTATAATACAGATCCAGTGAGGAGAGCGTTTTGCCTGATAGGTGGAGCTTATTTCTTTGTGATTTTTCAGCCCGGATCTTCCAGAAGCCTTTCTATTGGAGTGATTTCAGGTCTAAGCCTTGCAGGCCCTTGGTTGGCCTCATTAGAATCTATCTCATTCCATTCAAGGCACCCTGTGCCCTATGAAAGCTTAGGTTACCCTAGATATGTTAGTTATTCCAGTCTGAGCAAGAGTCTGCTGAATTGGCTGTGATAATTGGATGAGCCCATTAGGGCTTGGAGAATTTGCCCCTCATTTTGTATTGGCTTAGGGGCAGAGTATGATTAAGAAGAGGAGGCTCCTCCTTTGACACTTCCTTACCTTTCGTAGCTGTGTTTTCCAAAGCTTTCCTCTGAAAGCAGTGGAGACTTCTCCTCCTTACACAAATGACCTTTAGAGCCAGATGGATAGCGCAGCAGGTGTGGAGAAGAAAAGCACCCAGAGCATTGTTTTCACTAAGCATCACGCCGTCTTGATTTATTCAGAGCAGAAAACCGTGATGATGCTCAATACAGGCTCATAGATTATCTTCATTCCAGCTGCAGTCAGCCAGACAGCAGAGGTAAATGGAGGGCTCTCGGGTACCTGAACTGTCACCACTCTTCGGGCAGTAATGGCAGGACACAAACAACATTCTCTTCCCCAGAAAAGTTCTTCATTCCTTTTCCCGGCACAGAAAGTCCTCTTCAGTAAACAAGGGCATGGGTCTCTAGAAAACATCTCTCCTTTCTCCTCCCCCAGGCTGTCAATAGTCCAGCTGGTCTTGCTGGAACTTGAAACAGATCTCTCCACAGATGCACCCCAGCAAGATTTACTGGATGCAAGAGGAGACTTTATTGAGGCTGCAACTTCCTTCCACTGTGAACTAGTGAAAAAAAGGCAGCTCAAAATGGCTGCGAGGTGGCAGCTGCTGGAGTTCCCATCTAATTGACACTAAGGGTCAGGTAATGGAGTGTGAACTAGAGGTGGAACATGTGGCAACTACCAGCTCCAAGCCACTTCCAAAATGTTTAAAAAGAAACAAAAGAAAACAAAATTGTGCATTTAGTGAAAATTGTTCTGTAAGGTCCTGAGTAGAGATGCACATCAACTGAAACTTATGCTGAGGTCACACATTCTCTTTAAACCTTCTTCAGTCCATCTTCAGGTTTGACTGGACACACCTTTTAATTTCTATCCATTTTATTTGTGACTTTCTATTCAAGGAAATCCAAATGGAGGGTTGAAAGTCCACAAATAAACAGAAATGAACAGGTGTCAGATCTGGACTGAAGAAGGTTTAAAGTAAAGGTGTGACCATGGCCTTAGTGGCTCAGTTGAAATCATACCAAAATCAGAGTGGTGAATCAGTCCAACTCTGTGATAAGGATGGTTCAATTCTCATGCCAACCAAACACCCCAAGTTACTGTGAACTCTAAAGTGACTGAAAATGTTCACCACATGTCTACTGTAGACTCTTAGCTAGGAAGTTGCAACTCCTCCTTGTAACTCAACCATCTGTTTGAGGGAAACTGGCCTTAACCTGAGTCCTTCTTTATAGGGTTCTCTTTAGATCCTTAGCATGGTTATTGCTTAGAGAATTCCAGTTGTACAGTTTTATGGACTCTGAAGTATTTAACTGGAATGTGACCTTTTACCCAAGTGCCATGAATATTCATGCCTCTTTTCACCTTCTGAATTATGCTAATATCTTCCCTAAAATAATTCTTAACAGCATGCAGATAATTTGGCTAATGTACCCCTGTGTAGTTAATACTCTAGCCTCTGGATTCAATTTCATTTTCTCTTTCATGTCTGTTTTCCATAACCTCTGTAAATATGTTTAATAATCAATTGCTATATTATTAACACATGGCAGCAGCAGTCTTCTCTAAATCCATGTTCAGGCCTTATTTTCATTTATGATTGGGTGAAATTATGGTGCAGTCAGGAGAAACCTTTTCCCAAGAGCTCTAAAGCCACTATCTTCAAATATCACTGATTTCTTCCTTTCCCTCTTTCCGGGAAGCAGATAGACTATTAGCCATTTTCCCCCCTTTCCACTGGACAAAATTTCCATTTGTCCTTATTTGGGTAGAATTGAAGAAGCTCCTGCAGTGATTTGAAGGACAGGTTAAATTACTGATAGGCTAAGATACCTGCCTTAAATGGTTCCTACTAGGGATATGGACGTATAGATTTTTCATTGCAAATCAAATGTTCAAAAATCAGTATTTGTATGAACAGACACTTTCGAATGTGGTAAAATTCTATTCGATATGAATGTATTCATACATATTTGTTCAAATACTTGATACAAATGAATATGTATCAATACAAATGACTACATTTCAGATACGAACCAATACATATCAGATAAGTATCCTAGATATGTATCTGATATGTATCCCATAACAAATACACTCTGAAAAGTATCTGTTTTGGAAATATTATGAATATTTGTGCATATTCCTAGTTCCCTAGTT
Source organism: Aspidoscelis tigris stejnegeri (assembly GCA_023333525.1). Taxonomy (NCBI): domain Eukaryota; kingdom Metazoa; phylum Chordata; class Lepidosauria; order Squamata; family Teiidae; genus Aspidoscelis; species Aspidoscelis tigris. Next base: position 21,210,086 of record JALMGA010000011.1, read on the forward strand.
CCTATTATTGGTCCATAAAAATAGTGAGGCCAGGGCATCTTTTATTTTATTCTATCCTTGGATTTTGCTTAAGATGCCCATAAACAATTGCTGGACCACTGTGTGGGACAGAGTGCTGGACTAGATGGGTTTTGGCCTAATCCAGAAGGGCTCCTTTTAGGTTCTTATGGTCATTTTAGCATTCAAATGTACCTTTGGAACTGGACTTCTCTTCTCTTGAAACTCCTGAAGGATTTGCCAACATTTGCAATAGATTAGAGTTTTCCAATTTGTCTTAGACCATTTTTAAACCTTGTAGTAAGTGAACTCAAAACGGAGACAGCCATCTAAGGTGTGAACATGCTTAATTTTGAAGTTTCCTTTGGTATACACTTTTTGATTTTCACTCTTTATTGAAGCACAGACACCAAATAACCTTCATATGGAAATCAAATACCCTTTCATTTTGGACTGCATTTCAAGCAAGGCCAAGTGAATTCGCCCACCTTGAATTTTTATTCAGTCCCTTTCCATTTATATGCATGCTTGTCACTAGGGACAAGAAAGCCATAGAGGCAGCTATATTTTGTTAATTTATAGTAGCCCAAGAGTAAAACGGGGTGATATTTAATATACTGAGGGAGGAGAGCTATGAAGAACTAATGTATGTCCTTGTGATAATAGATGCTTAAAAGAAGGATGTGAAGGAAATATCACCTCACTCACAGTTTAGGATGATAATAATGATGTTCGGATTTTGATTGTAACATACAGATTTCACAGATGTCATCACCCCTCCCTCCCTCACAATTAAAGGTATGGTCAAGCATCATTCATTCATTCATTCATTCATTCATTCATTCATTCATTCATTATTTGTAGTTCTATCCCGCCCTATACCCAGAGGTCTCAGGGAGGTCAACAACATTTAAAATCATATATTAAAACAACAACATTGTCTGTAAAGTGGGAAGAGACAGTATATCCCCATTTAACCAAAGGCTAGGGCAAAGAGGTGTGTCTTCACTGCCTTCCTATACATATATAGTGAAGGAATCTGATGCACTTCAAGGGGGAGACTGTTTCATAGCTTGGGGGCATCGCTGAGAAGGTCCAAACCCACTGAAGGCCCTCATCTATCTATCTATCTATCTATCTATCTATCTATCTATCTATCTATCTATCTATCTATCTATCTATCTATCTATCTATCTATCTATCTATCTATCTATCTATCTATCTATCTATCTATCTATCTATCTATCTGTCTGTGTCTGTCTGTCTGTCTGTCTGTCTGTCTGTATCTCTATCTCTATCTCTATCTCTATCTCTATCTCTATCTCTATCTCTATCTCTATCTCTATCTCTATCTCTATCTCTATTTATCATCACACTTGTATGACACCATTTTTGTCCAATTTGTGCATTGGATCAGGAAGCATTAATTTTGTAAACATGCATTTTCTTTCAAAAAGATTCAGATCAATGCCTTTACAATGCCAAGCCGTAATATTACACATGCCCCCCAGAACACCCCAAAAGGATGTGTATATTTCATCTTCGTTTCTTAGCAACTCAGTTGACATCTAGCTGCTCACATGCTGTCTGCCAAATTCTTTGGGGTAATTGTTGGTAAAGAGCAAAGCTGGCTTTTCTACAATGTCAGGAGAAGAACGCTGCCAGTTCTGATTTCCCTTCCGTTCTCTGACTTGCTCAAATTTGTCCTGATTGGGAATCACATCCACTTATCTTTCTTGCCTGCAGGACATTATACTCCCCGTGTTGAGTCCACTATTGACAAATTTCTCCGGTGTCCCTTGGCTGACATGCTTAAGGCTTCATGCTTGTTTCTGCTCCACTTTTCATTCAGGGAGAAAGGAGTGCCTCCAAAACTAGCCCTTCTTTCTCCTATGGTAAGCAGAAAGAAGCTTGCTAATTACAGCCTGGCATGGGAGGGTTTGATTTTGCATCCTAATTTGTTTCCAAGTTCGTCACTGCCCCCTCACTCTGCTTACGTCAATCACTGTCTGGTTTAGCATTTATTTATGGCTGTTGGCATCATGATCGTCAATACCACAGGCATCTGAACAGTATAATTTAACATAGATTGCACTGTCCCAGAAATCTTTGCCTTATGCTGTGTCAATGTTAAAAGACCTTATCCTCCCTTACATATCCTCTGTTTAGCTCAACCACTCTATATCAGCAAGAGGGAAATATTTTAAATTGTTTCATTTCCTTTTCCCCTTCCTTCCTTCCTTCCTTCCTTCCTTCCTTCCTTCCTTCCTTCCTTCCTTCCTTCCTTCCTTCCTTCCTTCCTTCCGTAGAGGGTAGAAGATGATCTATGCCAAAGGTCAGTGGTTTCAGACACTGGATTCAACATTAATACCTTGGCTTTCCCTTTTGCAGGGAGCCGATGTGAGCTGGTTGGTCCCTGTTTGAAATAATTATGCTCATACAGTTTGCAGCAGCTTACCAAAATAATACAGTATAACACAGTAAAAACTAGCAAAGCCCTAAGAAACACAAATAAGCATGAAAGCTTGTAAAAACCAAAGCAAACATTAACTCTGAATGCAGCTTTAATAAGGAGCATGATTGTACATAATAAAAAGCTAGTGGGCGGGGGGGGGGGGAGTCAGATTAAGAAAATAGGAAGTCTGCACATATTTTGTACAGATAAGCAGCTACAATCCATTCACTAAAGGGCAAAAATCTTCCTAACAAACAATGCCTAATACTTTGAATTAAGGCCAGCGTGTGGAAGGGGAGGGGCGACAGACACAGCTTTTCCTCTTTTCCCCAGCAGCGCAGTTGATTTGCTATTGAAGATGGATTAGGATCATGCTGTTCTTGTTGAGTACCACTGAATGGTGGCCAGCTCTTGGTTGACTACATGGGCATCTCTATGCAGTTTTCTTGGCAGAGATATGAAAGTGGTTTGCTACTGCCTACATCTGGGTAGAGGCTGGGGATCCAACTAGAGATGTTCATGAATATTCGTGACATTCAAAATTTGTATGAATTTGGTTCAAATTCGGATATTCGACTATGAATCGAATGTTGGCACATTCAAAGATTGACATTCAAATGCTAATTAAATATTTTGATACATTCATATGAAGCTTCGTGTGGGATTCAAAAAACAGGTACTTAAGGTCTTCAGTTTCAGTTCTTCAGTTCATTTCTTATTGCTGCAATGTTTATCTTTTCTTTATTTCAAATTTTCTCTCTTCATTGATGACTAAACGGAATGATGGTAGGGACGGTAAGCTGGTGTTTACTCCTGCTCGGCCTCAGGAGCAGACATGTTCTCAGCTGGTGGATCTGCCCACCTTAGTCTCTTCGGCATCTTGTGGTCTGTGAATACACAAGCCCTGCAACAGTTTAAACCAGGAGTGCCAGGGGGTGACTGTATTTCTCCATCACCTAGCCTTCTCCTGAGTCATCTGGTAACACCTCCTTTTGATGAGGAAGCTCTTGGGTCTCCAAACTAATTCCTAGGCTCTGTGTTTCCTGTCCACTCATAGCCTCATTGAGATGAGTTGCCCACTGGCCTATGTATATTTATATGGAATCCCTCTGCGTCCCTAGAAGGTGTTGCTTCTTGTTATTTTGACTGATTATGGGAGAACGGCTTCACCATGGCAGCAGCGGCAGCGGCAGCAGTGGCTCCAGCTTCTCATTAGCTCCAGCAGAGTGAGGGAAAGAACCATCAGCTCATTCTATCTGCATCCACCCCTGGAGGTGAATATTCAACAGGAATTGATTCTGGGTAATGAGAACACAGGCCTTGCTGCCACTGCGATTAGCGTCGATGGAATTTTAAATAGTTAATTATTAGCAGAAGAGCTGAGAAGGTGTGTGTTTGTGTGCTGAGTGCTGAAGAAGCTGCCAGAGAACCCAGGAGACAGGATCTCTTTTTGCAAAGGGATGCTCTCTTTTTCATAACCTGACACTTCCATAGTATGTAGAGGCCTGCATGCATTTTGACAAGACTCCAGGATGTCTTGGAAAGCTTTTCTTTCTTTCTTTCTTTCTTTCTTTCTTTCTTTCTTTCTTTCTTTCTTTCTTTCTTTCTTTCTTTCTTTCTTTCTTTCTTTCTTCCTTTCTTCCTTTCTTCCTTTCTTCCTTCCTTTCTTCCTTCCTTCCTTCCTTCCTTCCTTCCTTCCTTCCTTCCTTCCTTCCTTCCTTCCTTCCTTCCTTCCTTTTCCAGCAAAGTTTACTGCCCTGCCTTTGGATGTATATCTATTTTTTTTAAGTACTTCAATTTTATCCTGCAACACACATACACACACACACACACCACACACAGTAATGTTGTGAATTCCAGAGCAGCATTTCATACAAAATAATAAAATCAATTCAACAGGGGGCAAATATCACAACAGTAATGGGCAGGGGGAGATATAGTGATGCGAGGCAGAAGAGACAGTTTAGGAGAAGGAGTATTAGATACCTTGAAGCTATTACATCTTCTGTTCTGCCTCCCAACCGGGACTGTTTTGGGAGCCATGCCAATCAGCCCCCTGCTCTGACTGTGTTGTCTTGAATGCCAGATCAGCCCGGAATAAAACATCTGCCATATATGACTTGATTTTGGAGGCAGGGGCTGATCTGGCATGTATAACCGACACCTGGATGGATGACTGGGTGGGCCTTGTCTCACCCAGCTGTGTCCTCCAGGATACTCAGTGAAGCACTGTTCTAGACCAGGGGGGAGGGGAGGAGGTATCACTGTAGTCCATCAGACTTCCATCTCCCACACCAGATAGCCAATTCACACTGTAATGTGGGTCGAGGACTTGTTTATGCTGTTGCACAAGAAAGACAGAATAGGGATGCTGCTGGTGTACCATTCACCCCACTGCCCAGCATCCTCTCTATCTGAGATGGCTGAGCTCAGTTCTTCATGTCCTCCATGACAACCATGAGGCTGTCTCAATTTGTATCTGACCCAACCCATGTTGCAGGTCATACCCTTGATTTGCTTTTTGCCTCTGAGCTGACTGGTGAGTATCCATTGATAGGAGGGCTGACTGTCAACCCATTATCATGGATGGATAATTCGCTGGTGAGGCTTGGACTTTCAGTGGGGTGGGACCTATTGAAATGGTCCACCCATGGAGACTTATGCATTTGGTGGGCCACTGTGTGCAATGGGATGCTGGACTAGATGGGCTGTGGCCTGATCCAGCAGGGCCTCTCTTATGTAACTCAGATTCGAATGCAAAAAATATACTTGTGCACACCCCCTATGCTGAGTAGAAAGCCAACAAATAAAGAAAAACAAAGAATACAGCCATAGACCTTCTAGGCCAGCCTTCAGCAGAAAAAGTGGATATCAGATATTTGAGATCAGAACTTCAGAACTTCGAGCAGCCCAAACAGGCTAAACTAACATTTGTTTAAAAAATAACAAAAACTCTAGTGTTTTATTGGTGATCTGGTGATCCTGAAATGAAAGAGGAGGGGGATGTTAAGGCATTGGTAGACTTATTTGTGTTTATTGTGGCCCTCGGCACCTGTTTCTTCTTCTAATCTCAGGTCCCATTTTGGTCTTCTTGAAGCTTAAGGTATTGGTACATAGTGGATAGAGCATTTTATAAGCATCCACACAAAAAGTGGCACCCTACTGTGACAAGGGAATGCTCACTAGATATCAAAGGCAAAGCATAACATTGGTTGGCATGACCTGACATTCTGTATAGTACTGTATTGTAAAACTGTCCTTTATGCTTTGAAAGATTTGGCAAAGAAGAAAGATGTTATGGACACTTTCTGCTTGCCTGGTAGTACACAGGTGAAGATACTGCTATGAAAGGATTTCCTTATATCTTCCTTCTAAGAAGAAGGAGACGAAGAAGAGTTGGCTTTTCCACCCCACTTTTCTCACCCGTTTAAGGGGACTCAAAGCGGCTGACAAACCTTCTGTTCTTCTCCCCACAACAGAATACCCTGTGAGGTAGATGGGGCTGTGAGAGCTCAAAGAAGAGCTGTGACTAGCCCAAGGTCACCCAGCAGATTCAACCCTGGTATTCCCAGATAAGAGTGCAGCTCCCTAAACTGGGTCTCTAAGAAAAAATGGATCTAGATACCGGTTACTTATTCTATTCTGTTTGGATATTCCACTGCATTATTGCCTGTGGATGCATCCTAAATAACACTTTCAACTCTGGGAACAATTCAAGAAGCATGGGTGTTTATGCAAACGCACACACGTTCACGCACAAACCCCAAAGAAAAAGACCGAGTCAGGGAGAAATAAATGTCGGTAATTATGTTTATATGCCTCCCAAAATGTCTTATAAAATTTAACTTGTATTCATTCACAGAAGCAATATTTTTCATTTCATATGTTCATCAGTGTAATAATTACCACATTTGATTACACAAAATTAAAATTTATTGTTATCATTGCATATACAATTATACAAAACTGGCAATATATTCAGAATGAGTATAGTTAAATTTTCTGAGGAATTTTGGGAAGGTTCTTACTGTTAATATATTGCTGGCATAATATTTTGATACAGAACACAATTCACAGTCAGAGTCTCTGCTCTAGCTTATTGCTTTTATCCTTTTTATTATTATGCATTTTTACGACACTGTTTTATTTAATATATTGGCCATTTTATTGTTGAACACCATCCTGCAATTTTTAATGAAGGGCAGTATAGAAACACTTTTAAATACAAAAGTAAATGTTCTGAGGCTACTCTCCTGCCAAAATCCCTGAGCAAATGATTGGAGCTTTGCATATAGATTACACTTCCATTATTTCCATCTTCTGTGTACAGAAACTGGGCTAGTTTGTAAGTACTTTTCCAGACAGCATGTTTATTGCTGTCTAGATGACCACAAGAAACTGTAACACTGAGTTAGTCTGCCTCTGGTCTAGAGATGTGCATGGAATATTCAAAATTCGATTGAATTCATTCAAATTTGGACCGAAGGACCATAACTTCTAATTTAAACATTTGAATGAATTTTGGATTTCTGAATCTATTCATGCAAATTATTTGGACATTCGTATTTGTACGGATAAGAACACAATGAGTAGCTGTCCATTCATATCTTTCCTGCATCCGTACACATTTGGATGGATCTGCATGGATTGAAAACGGGATGCATACGGGGTAACTACGGGATGTGTACAGATGTGTATGGATGCGTACGGGCACACATGAATGTTGTCGACATTCGTATTTGAAAATTCATATTGAAAATTTGCACGAATTGATTAAAATTGATTTGGATTGAATTGAAAGTGCGTACATTCAGATTTTAAACATTCAAATCGATTCAAATTTTTGGATATTTGAATCAAATCCCCAAAATTGCATCCATGCCCACCCCTGAGACAGACGTGATCCTCTCAGCATTGTGCTGGGGTTGCCAAATAGGTCCTGGGGTGTTTTCACTCTTCCCTCCCTTTCTGCTATACAGAAAAGGAGCACAATTAACCAACATTGACCAGTGCTCGTGCTTGAGCGCTAGTCAACTTTGGCCATTCCTTTCTCCCAGGATTGGATACTCACCTTATTCGATCTGGGGCCCAGTCCTCTGCTGGGTGCCATCATTTTGACTGCAGCACCCTCCGTGACTGTGCCTGAGTCAATGCCATCGCCTTGATGACACTGACGTTCTATGCATGCACAGTTGTGTCCACGGTAGTTAGAGGTGCCAGCATACTTGCGCGGTACCTAAAATGTCCCTGGAGCACTGGCAAGAGTGAATGGTCACCCTGCTGGATGCAGGTAAGTCCCTGGTTAAATTTGGTTAATGTGTGGAGCATGATTACAACTGCTCCACACCTAATCAATGATTAGTGAACTTCTGGGGAGGGAGGGCAGACTTGGAGGCTGTAGCAGCCTACTCCATACGTAGATGCTCTTTATCAGAAGTTCACCAATTGTTTACTAGAGGCCGTAGTGCAAAGAAGCCTCGGGAACCTCCCAATGTGATGTCATTTGTAACCTGTGAAACAACCAAACAAGCAGAAACGTTGCAAAGAATGGAACCATGACAGGTTTCTGGTGAAAGCTTTACTTACCTTCACATCTGAGGTGCATATGAAGTCGCTGTGCTGTAATGCTAAATGAGGAAACTGGATTTTTCCAAAGTTGCCACACTGTGAGGAAAAATAAGTTATGTTTATTATGTTTATTATCATAAATTTCTCAACATCTGATTCGAATTGAATATTCAGATGTCGAAATTTGAATGGAGAAAAAAATGAATGTATTTGAATTTGAACAGATTTGAATACATTTGTATCTATTGATACAAATATTTGATTCGTATTTAATTATACGAATGTCATATGTACATCCATACGCATCCCGCTTATATCCTGTACACATCCCATTTTTGTCCTGTATGTATCCATACAAATGAGTACAGATACAACTAAGATGCGTATGGATACGTATGTAATGCATACCTAACCGTACGCATACGGATGCCTGAATAATCTGTACAAATGACTTGAAACGTTCAAATTCCTTTGAATGTAAAAAAACAATTCAAATTCAAATGTCCAAATTCGAAGGAATTCAATCAAATTCCACATGTTTCTAATATTCTTACACATCCCTACTGTGTGCAGGTGATGATAATAATATAATCATCAAAGAAACAGAAAGACTATTGAACAATTTGTGCTTCAGAATTTCAGTCCTTTGTTGCTGCTGCTGCTGCTGCTACTGGTCCTTTGCCTGAACTGGTCCTGCCTACCTCCATCTTACCACAAATTACCAGCTTGCGGTGGCCATTTTGTCTCTCCAGGCTTTGTGATGCCACTGGAAACCAATTTCACACACCTGAAATGTGTTTTACAGATGAACTCTGGGAATCTTTTTCCAACCTCTGTACAGCTGCCTCAGTTTATAATCCAGAAAAAAAGAAGAAGAAGAAGAAGAAGAAGAAGAAGAAGAAGAAGAAAACCTCAGGAGTTTGAATTGCGTGCAGTTTAATCCATAAGAAGAAGGGCAACAATTATTCATCTTAGCAACCACAGCCTTTCCCCTTTCCCATCGCCATGATTAATTAACCTTTAGTCTTAAATATCAGACTTCATCTAGCTAAGAAAGGAAAAGAGCAGGAGAGAGTAAGCAAGTGCTGGGACATTTTGCAAAGAGGTCTCACCCGAGTTCTAACAGAGGCACTCAAGACAGCTTTAGCCTCCGTGGTTCCTTTTTTTCAGGTTGGTGCCTTAATGCTCTGATATTTGGGTTGATATTTCTCAAAGGGCATTGCTGCGTTGCAAGAGGTTCGTATAAGTACAGGTGGAAAAGTGAAGTTTCTTTTTTTTCCCCCCTTAGCTGCTTTTTTATTTGGGAAGCCTTCCCCCAAAGCCTGGTTGTAATATTTTGCTTGTGTTCACTTAACATGCCAGTACTTTATGTGATGGGTGACGCCCTGCTTTCTTGCTTGCAAAAACTGTGAAAGGGAGAATTTTCCACTTCCACATGTAGCCTGACAAAGGCTGGAAACATGTGCCTCTGAAAGTATTGTAGACATCTTAACAGCATGGATGTAGCTGCACCAGCATATAGATGTTTGATCCCTATTCTGGGATATCATCTGGAAGAATAACCTTAGATTTCCATTTCTTGTCTGTTGCTAAAGTGGCCCAACTCTAAGTCTCTCAAATGCTGCACAGAAGCTCCATAGCTGGTAGGTTTTAGGTACAGTGAGGTGGCAGTGGTGGTGGTGTATGTTACATTTGCTTAGACATCTGTTCGGGATATGCATGATTTTTATTTTTATTTTTGTATTTGATTCATATCAAATTGAATGCAAAAAAAATTGTATTCGTTCAAATAGATCCCCCTCAAATGTGGTAGGATTTGCCTCCGATACAAATGTTCAACCCCATACAAATCCCATACGAATGCATTTGGATAACATACGGATCCCATACGAAACCATACAAATCTCATATGAATCCCATGCAAAGCGAATTTGAACCTCAGTCTTGGAATGTGCCAACATTCAATTCAAATTCAAATGTCTGAATTCGTCCAAATTCATATGAATTTTGAATGTTGCAAAGTTTCCTGTGCATATCTACTTGCTGTACATCTCTCCCAAGAGGGTTTTGCTCTTCTCCTCTCTGGACCACATCTTGCCCTAATGAAGAAGCATAGACTCGGTAAAAGAGGGGAAGGAGGAGGAGGAAGAAGAAAGTCTTCTACTTTCCTTAGCAAGTAATTAAATGCCTCAATGATAGAACAGCTAACACAGTCTAAGCAACACACTCCTGGGTGCTTGTTTCCTCTGCTTAGGATATTATCTACACCTGGTGCTTCTACCACAATATGTGCTTATCTCTAGATATGAGCATGATGTTCCATGTTCCATGGCAATTAATGTCTTTATTCTAGAGAGGATTCCTGGGTACTCTCTGGCTTGGCCCCTTCTTTCAGTCTGTCTCTCTTTATCCTTCATCTCCATACCTTTCAGTGCTTTTGTGCGTGCATGGTCTTCCGATGAGATCGGAGACTCTCTGTATGCACTGGGTAGGAGATTTATCTGATGAAGACTGTCAGGAAATTCAGTGTCTCTTGTCTCTCACCATCCAGTGTCGATGCACCGCAGTGACAGCAGAAGCTTGTAGGATTGCAAATTTAGCAAAGCTGAAACGGGACCCGATGACAGCTTTCTTTTGTCTGTAACCTATTCACTCCCCCGCCACAAAAAACGTGCACTGGGGTTACACGTTTAATTTAGTGGGCCATTGACAGCTTTCTAAATATTTAGGCCTTCTGCTAATTCACCCTTCTTCTCCCCACTCCTGATTTATCCCAAATGGAAAACGAAGCTTTTTAAAGCCAGGATACATAGATCAGAAGGTATTTATCTTTGGGTTTCTGGAAGGAGAAATGCAATCTGTAAGAAGAATCCTGACTAGGGATTTGTCGTGCATGGATATTCGTAAGCATTTGAAATCCGAACCTTTTGCCCCTCCACTTTGGAGGATCAGACGAAGCTTCACATTTAAGGCATGTTTAGAGGCACACATAGTGATTCTTAAAGTGGAGGATAGAAATGAGTTTGAAGGACCCATTCACAGGAATCTCCTTCTCTTAGTGCAGTCTTCTGCTCCTTGAAGCCGCCTGTATTTTTTGTGAGGCACCCTGAGCACAACCTAAGAGTGATCTTTGTTTACAGCTGGTTCTCCCCTTGTGCATCTAAACACACACTCCTTTCAGAGGTGGAGTAGCTGTTTTGAAGCATTCCCAACACATGTTCCGGATGGAGCTCCTTGCTTTTCCTTTCCTTTTTCCATCCCAAGTGAAGAATGCTAGCACTATAAAGGCAACTCCAGTTCTCATTCCTTGTCCAAATAAAACCGTTTCCTTCCTCCTCCTTCATAAAGGAAGAGAGTTTCCCCCTCTCCCCATTCTACCCTTTATGAGTAGAATATTGATCATATTTTATTGTTAATGTTTTTCAGGCGTTCAACTCATTCATTGTAATTTAGTGGGAACTAAAAATGATGCAAGAGATTATGAACATAACTTGATTCATTGTAAAACTGTAGCAAACGTGGAAACGGCATGAACGCTCTATAGGAAGTTTGATGTATTAGACAAAGAGAATTAGAAAACATCTTGAGGGCTTTTAATTTCTTGGAACCCTGGGAGGGAATATATCTTGTACATTAAAATGCATTTCCTCCATACTGAAATATATATTCTGAACTGCCCAAGAGACTGGTATTGAGCTGTTGTGAATCTCATATTTCATCAAGTTTCTAGTTCTCAGTTTTGCTGAGGTCTTCTCTTCGGGATCTTTCTACAGCTTAAAAACTGAACAATCCACGGGACTTTTTGAGCCAGGTGTTTAGGGGCCAGTGGAGAGACTGGATTTTGTCTTCCTGCCTTAAAAAGAAAAACCTCAACAAATCTGTCTGGCAGACGGGTTCATTAACAAATTAATAGAATAATCAGCAGGGCTTTTGTGTGCGTTTTGTAGATAAAAAACTGGTAACAGCATTCTTTGACTCTTTAATAGGCTGATAAGAACCCAGTATCTGCACTGTGGCTGGGCTAATCGGGGAGATAACAGAGGTTAAATCAATCCTACAGCTCAAACTAGGCGCTTCACAGTGGAATCCACTCTGGGGGGGAAGGTGGAGAACTAAGGGGAGCTGCCGTTTAAACCTGTGATCAAAGACAGAGTGGACAAAGTGACAACAAAGAGACAAGGGAAGAGAAATTAAGTAGTTGGAGATTCCTTAGTTACAAGACCTGAGAAGGGCTCAGTGTTTGGCTTGTAGTGATCTGGTTTTCCATTTCTGCAAGATTACAGAGTAGAAATGTGCAATGATATTTTTTTCTTTTTGTATTCGATTCGTATTGCATCGAATGCAAGAAAATTTGTATTTGTTCGAATAGATCCCCTTCGAATCCCACACAAATCCAATATATATCTCGTATAAATCCCATAAGAATCCCATATGCTTCACGCGAATGTATCAGAACATTCTGTTCAAATTCCATCGTCAGTCTTCAAATGTGCCAATATTCAATTTGAATATGAATGTCTGAATTTGGCCAAATTCATACAAATTTTGAATGTTATGAATATTTGTGCATGTCCTTATATGGATGTGTATGGATGCATACAGATGTGTACAGATGTGGGGAAGATGCGTACATGCACGTACGAATTTGGTATTTACCAAATTCAAATCTATTTGTTTGAATTTTTTATTCGAATCTGCACATACAAATTTTGATACATTCGTATGTGCAGTATGGATCTTCTGCACATCCGTGCGGATCCGTACACGTCTGTATGCACCCCGTAGTTATCCCATATGCAAGCCATTTTCATCCTGTATGGATCTATACAGATGCATATGGATGTGGGAAAGATACAGATCTTCAAGTGAGCATCCTATATGAACCCGTATACATACGAATACCCAGCTAATTCAAACAAATAGGTCCATAGTTTGATATTCAGTTCAAATGTTTACATTCGAATTTCAGGATATTCTATTTGAGTTCCAATGTCGAAATCTGGGCCATTTGGTCAGATTTTGAATGCTTACGAATATCCGTGTGCATTCCTACACCAGAAGTAGTTCAAGGAAACCCCATGGCGATACTGAAGGCAAAAGGAGGGGAGGGTACAGTAGAGGATGGGATAAATAGATAGTGTCATGGAAGGAAAAAATTTCTAACAGTAAGAGTGATCAACCAGTGGAACAGGCTGCCACGGGAGGTGGTTGGTTCCCCTTCGATGGAGGTCTTCAAGCAGAGACTGGATGGCCATCTGTCTGAGATGGTTTAGGAGATCCTGCCTTGAGCAGGGGGTTGGACTCGATGACCCAGGAGGTCCCCTACAACTCTACCATTCTATGATTCTATGATTCTATGAATGCACATGAGTTTGGCAAGCTTGGGGAGACAGTGGAGAATAAAATGGCCTGACATGCTCTGTTCTATGGGATTATGAGGAACTGGATATGACTGAATCGCTGTTTGTTTAGTTTCTCAGCAAGCTTTGATTCCTTCAAGCCTTAGAATCAGGTTCTACCTTCCTTATCTATATCATGAGAAGTTTTCTGGAAATCAGAACTCTGGGGGAAGGAGTGATACAGCAGAAGGCTGTGTGTATTTTATCCTGCTCCCTGAAGAGCTGTTTAACTGTTGCAATATTTACTTTGCTAAGGGAAGGACACTGTCAATGGGCTTTTCAAATGATGTGTGAAAGTGACTCTAATGAGATATTCTGGGGAAATCTGCCCTCCGACTGCCTCAACCTTGCTTGATTCCCTTTGAAAGCAGAATCAGCAAATTCATATGCCATTCCCTCTCCCCCCCCCCCAAGCTGGCTACGTGCCACTTTGAGTAGAGGTGTGGATGCATGCAATTTTGACATTCAATTCAATTCGAATTGAATATTCAAATGTCTGAATTCCTACAAATAGAGAAAAAATGAATTATTAACATTTGAACTGATTTGAATATATTTGTATCTGTTTGTACAAATATTCAATATGTACTTAATGATATGAATGTCAACAACATTCATACGTATCCGTATGCATCTACACGCATCTGCACGCATCCTGTTGTATCTTGTACATATCCATACGGATACATACAGATACGAATAAGATGTGTTAAGGATACATATGTAATGCGTACATATCTGTACACATATGAATGTTCAAATTATTCACACAAATGATTTGAAATATTTGTATTCATTCGAATATTTAAAAAATGAATGTCTGGACATTCGATTCGAATTCAAATATCCAAATTTGGCCGAATTTGATTGAATAAGGAATATTTTGAATATTTCTTGCACATCCCTAACTTTGAGGGCTCATATAAATATAGTATCTAAGGAGATCCAGCTTTGCTTAGCAGTTCTGGGATCACATGAGCTATGAAGTCTAGGCTGGCCTTCATTTGTCTGAATAAGACAACAGAGAGAGAGTGGACAAGAAGGTATTTACACCCTGAAGTTATCCAGGCATTGGAGTTTCCCTCTTGGCCCCAGCAGTGGAATTCAAAGGAGTCCAAAATATGATGACATTTAGCCCTAGGTTTCCTGCCATCTGCATGCTGGTGCAGTCTACAAGCCATGGGTGGAGACCAGTCCTAGGTTTTCTTCCACCTGCATTCTGGTGCAGTCTACAACAAGCCATGGGTGGAGGCCAGTCCAGATTTTCTCTCCTGTTTTCAGGGCATTCATAGAGTGGTAGGGCTGTTTTTATCCAATGAGCTTTTGTGGCAGAATGAGGATTCAAACCAAGGGACTTTAGGGTTCTTGCTTAATGCTCTCAACTACTGTCCCATTAGGAAGCCTGTATAAAGTGTATAAGTAAGAACTAACACTGAATATGCGCACAGAGCCTCAGTTGAAACTTCTCTCAAATGCATACATTTGCTCATTGGTTCATTCTTATCTCTGGGATTGTTTGGGAGTCTGTCGGATTTGAACAAGGCTTGGAAGCTGCAGTGAAGCACTTTAAAAGTCAATGGATGTTCAAGCAACAGCCAGGGGCGATGTTAGAATCTAGAGCCTTTTTGGACTGTTTATTTGTTTTGGCTGTTGCATAATTGGCATGTTTGTTCTTCACTGTCATCTTAGAATTTTCCTTCTGGAAACAGCCAATATTATTTATTTTTCTAATCAATGAAAATGATTCCATAATGTGATCTTTTTTGAATACAGTTAGATTGGATGTTCCTTAATAAGATGCATGAAGAAATGGATGATGATGAAGAAGGTGATGATGACGATGATGTCATCACATTGTTATATTGCCATGTGGCAGGTTTGGGTAAAATCATCTGCCTGAATTTCTAATTGATGGAATGTTGGATTCACCAGAACTCTGGATACACTTGATTTTTGTGTCTACTTGTTCAACCATTTGAACTTTAGATGCTTGGCTATCTGTGTGCTCTTCCATTCTAACATGGATGCTATTGCCTGTTGAATGCATTGTAGAAGAACATGACTTACCATGTGCTCATCCAACCATGTGCCTATATATTTCCAAGTACATGTCTTTCAAACACTGAGCTCTGTTTCTACAGCTGTCAAAGTTCAAGCTAACTGCCTTTCAGAAGTTGGGCATTGGAGTTGTCATGGGCTGCATCCAGACATCAGTTACTTATTCCACTATATTTAGATATTCTGGACTAAAAACATGGATATACCAGAATATCCATGCCTTATTCTGGAATATCCGTATATAGCAGAAAAGGTAGGTAGTATCTGGATACAGCCATGCTTTATTTGAGTGCACT
The DNA here is from genome assembly GCA_023333525.1 of Aspidoscelis tigris stejnegeri. Lineage (NCBI taxonomy): Eukaryota > Metazoa > Chordata > Lepidosauria > Squamata > Teiidae > Aspidoscelis > Aspidoscelis tigris. Next base: position 21,225,859 of record JALMGA010000011.1, read on the forward strand.
TTTTGCTCTTCTCCTTACCAATGCTACCATGATGGAAAGGCTATTTTCCTTTGGATGGGCAGCTATAAACAGCAAGAGATACTTGCCTGGTGAAAGGATCTCTGCCTTGAATGTACATAGGGCAAATAATCAGTTTGCTCGATGAAGAAGTACTGTAGGATATGATTTGCAGGGGATTATCCTCAATGTGAAATTTCAGTTTGGCTCAACCCAAAGCCAGTCCTAAATCTCCCCTGCGCATGAAGATAGCTCTCCATTTGCAAGTTATTGAATAAGGGAAGGGCTTTGTGTCTACCCTTTGAGAATAGTATAAGCTTCTCTAGGAGCCTCTCATCCATATAGCTCATACAAGCCAAGGGCTTCACCTCACCTTTACTTCCTTATAGCTTCACCCAACCCTAAGTAGTGACCCTGGGAACTTTGAGGCTTTGTGTTATAGTTGCTTTTCTGAGGTGTGTTGACTGGTTAGACTCCACTTGAGCTATGGATGTTCACAAATGTTCTAAACATTCAAAATTTGATCGAATGCGTACATTCAAATTTGAATAGAATATCTACACATTCAAATTTAAACATCTGAACACATTTTGAATGTTCCAAAACATTCATTCAAATTATTTGAAGCATTTGAATGTACAGATACGTATGTAGTCATAAGTATCTGTATGAATCTCATACATATCTGTACACACTTGCGCTGATAGTATGGGCCGAAAACGAGATACATATGGGATAAAACCGGATGCATATGAAATGTGTATGGATATGTATAACACATACGAATGTTGTCGACATCCGTATCTTCAGATTTGAATCTAACATTCAGACATATAGATTTGAATCTAACATTCAAATGTATAGATTTGAATGTTTTGGATTCGAATCAGATTTTGGTGCATTTGGATTCTAAACATTTGAATCAAATTGAATGTCTGGATATTTGATTCAACTCAAATTTGAATGTAAAATAAATAAATAAATAAATAAATAACCATTGGTGCACATTCCTAATTTGAGCTAGCTATGATCAGGCATGCGACCCATAAGTGTTGCAGGTGGCAGGTACAAAGAATTACTAGAGCTGATTCGAAAGAAAGAAAGAAAGAAAGAAAGAAAGAAAGAAAGAAAGAAAGAAAGAAGCCCTGCTGTATGGTAGCAATTGATGGCTGAGAATCCTTGACTACTTGCCCAAGGTCATCAGTAGAGTTGGAACAGGAGCCCAGAAGCTCTGATGCTTTCTGCATTTTCTTCCTCCCTCCCACCTGTTAATAGCCTCTTCAATTTTCTTTCCCTGATGCTTTCCTGATGCCATGCTGTCAATCCCAAATAACAGACAAGATAGGAACTACCTTGAAAAGAGAACAGGACTATTAATAAAACATCACAACCGCTAGACAGAATGGGGAGATTAGAGGACATTATATATTCTGGCTTTCTTCACTTAAGAAGAGAGAGAGAGAAGGGGAGAGAGGGAGAGAAAGTATCTTGGAAGTAATTGTTAAGGTGTGTGTGTGAGCGTGCGTGCGTGCATGCATGTGCAAATGCATGTAGAAGTAGTGAGTGCCAGTTTATGCAAGCCAGTTTATCGGAGTCTCCTGAGGAAGATGATACTGGTTATTTGGAGCCAGTGAGTTCCAGTTTGACTTCTGGAGATCTTCTTAACTTGTTTTTAGGAAGATAAAATGGAAATACATGCAGCATATTCAAATAGAAAGGCAGAGGCAGGATAAGCATGGTGCCGCATCAGTGTTTGAAGGATGTGGGACTCACATATCACTGCAGTCATCCAGCAAGCACCCTGGTCCAGAGCATCTTGGTTCTTTATCACACTTTGCCAGCCCACTGCCACTGGAGTTTTGTGCTTATAGGAGCCAACACAATATGGTTCTGCTATGGAAGGCACAGAAAATCATTGGCTTTCATGGCCACTTCCTGCTCCTTCTGAAACAGTCCCAGGTGGAAACATCAAGTCTGGGGAATGAACATTTAGTGTGTCCATTGGGACAGTAAAGACGAGGTGAAGGGTGAAGATCCATCTATTTTCTATCTCCCTCTCCTTCATTCTGCATCTGTCTTCCAGTGTCGACCTTACACCACTTTTGTGTAGACTGTATTCCATCAATGCAAGAGAGGGGAGGATAATTCCCATGGGCCATCTTCATTAATATAACATAACCAGAAAATGTTGTATCATTGTTGAACAGATCGGTCTGGAAGAAAAAGAGAAGACTTTGAGGTTTTGCAAACAGGCAGAGTAAAGGAAGCCCCATTCAAAAGCCACATTAATAATACTGGGGTGGGGGGAGGAGGGAAAAACCCACACTGGTTCATTTCCTTGACAAGTATAATTTAGTTTTAATTATTTATGACACTTCATCGGCTTCTAGTAAATGTGCTCTAGTATATTTTGTAAAACTAATGAAGTCTTAGTAAAATGAGACCTAAATAAAGACCTCTACTGAGCCACGGGGGGAAGACAGAATTTATTTTCTTATTTGATGATACGCAGTACTAACACAGTTAGAACTGCCTGTTCATTTCCGCCAGGGCCCAAGGGTGTAGAAGGTGGTGTGGCTAAAATATATATAAATCATGAGTCAGGAAGCCACCAGTTCAAAACATACCCTGATGATGTGTTTGCGGGTGAGATTTAAGGCCAGTCAGAATCTCTCCATGTCACCTACACTGAGGTTGCATTCACACCTAAGTTTTAATCCAGCTTCAGTCTGCTTTCAGAGTGAGAGAAAACATCAGTACAGTGACTAGTCATTTTCTTCCAACATTATTTATCCCAAATGTGAAGGTACCTGGTGGACCTCAGGGAAGAGACTGTTCCATAGTCTGGGGTCTACCACTGCGAAGGCCCTATCCCAGGTCCCCACCCTTTTACCCTGCAGATCTTAAGACACCGGCATGTTGATATAGGATAATGCATCACTTTAGATATTTGGGGCCCATCCCATTTACATCTTTATAGGTTAAAAACATCTTGAATTGGGTTCAGTCGAAAACTGGCAGCCAATGCAGCTCTTCTAAGCCCAGCGTGATGTGCATTAGCAATCTAGCAGCTGTCTTCGGAAGCTGCTGCATCTTCTGGATTATCTTCAAGGGCAGTAAGTTGTTCCCCACCAAGAACCATCATTGCCCAGTAGGGTGGGCACATCTTGCTTGGACATCCTAGAATAGAACAACAGAAAGCTTTGTCAGCCACTTTGGCCGCATCCCCATTACAAGCTTATTTCGCTTTCCCTAAACTGAAATAATAGAACCGGATGCAAACATGAATTTGCCTGTTCCCATTACTTTTAACTTAATCACGTTGGATATGGGTTCTGAGGATCGTACGTGGGGTACGTGACTCAAGGTGGGACTCAAGTGGCTACTTTTTAAAAGCCGCTTTTCAGGGCTGCCCTGCCCTCTTCCTCCTGGCATGGATGCGCCACCCATAAGGGACCCGTTCACGGAGCCTAACTGGGTTGCTGCTGCTTCCATGGATGGAGGAAAAATGGCAGCGGGCAGGCAGCAATTCTTTCCCCTCCTCTCCCCATTGCTCACGGCACACAGCAGCAGCGGCAAGTAAAGCTCCTTTGCTTTAAACATTCACACAGAATCTCAGCTGCTTTCCTCCCTCCCTTTCCCTTTCTAAAGGTCAGAACTTTTAGAATTGCACAAAACTGCAACATTGTTATCAGGTTGAAGTGGTTCCATCGCTACAGTGTAGCGCTGTTGTTAAGGGTGGATTTTTAACACTGAAATCACTGTTTTTGGAAGCAAGCTATTGGGAGAAGGAAACCCTAAACATGGATTCTCATCCCTTAAAACGGTACTGTCCACACAGTAAAAAATGTAAAACGTTTCAAGCGCACAGTCTGAAGTGAGACCTGTTGAAATCAGGATTGAGATTCACCACGCTTTGGGGTGGTTTAACACGGGGAAAGCGTGTTAAGCCAAACTGCCGTGCGGACTCTGAGGATTGAAAACGTTTTGAATCCGAGATAAGGTTGCCGTGAAGACACGGCCTTTGAGTCCCTTTAAATGGGTGAGAAAAACAGAGTAGAAAAGCCAACTCTCCATCTCCTTCTTCTTAGCCACCCAGTTTCTTTTGGAACATTCCAGCAAGAATTTGTCTGCATTTCTTCTGAGAGGCAGGAGAAGAAACCTGCTGTAGTTCAAGGTCCTTTTAAAGACGGGGTGAAAATGGGATGTATATGGGATGTGTATGGATGCATACAGATAAGTATCATTGGATATGCATCCGTACGTATCAAGTATTCAAATGAATGTTTACGAGTGCATTCGTATCGCATCAATTGTCCGGACATTCAAAATTGCACATTCGTACGAATACAAATATTTGAACATTCAATTTGTTACTAATCAAATGCCCAAAATTGCATTCATGCACACCCCTAGGGAGGGGCATTGAACAGGATCCTAAATTTGAATGTTAAAAGCTTCTGTTCATTACCAGGGGCTTTCCCCCTCCCCTCCTCCAGCCCGCCCACCCCCATTTGTCACTTGCAGCAGAGCTGTGACTCCTTTAATATCAAACAAATAATAAGCTCCGTCTAAAGTGATTTTTCTGACAAGGAGCTCAATATATTAAACTTTATCTATATTTTAATAGCCAATTTCACACCAAACTGCCTTCTTAATAATGTATTTACCACCTGGGGATATTATTCCAACCCATCTGGAAAGAACTGGAAATTAAGTGTCCCTAAACTGACTTGGCATGTGCTTTAGATGCAGTGGAGATAACAGCAGCGTGTTCCTAAGGGAGAAGGCTGGGGAGGGACGGGAACGGAAGTGGGGCGGGGGGGGGGGGAGGATGTTGGCCAGCATGGTGCGGAGCCGAACAAAAATATTGCTAGCAAAAAGCCATGGCCAGTGGGGAAATGTGATGCTGCCCAATCTAACCAATGATGCGCAGTTTCTTTCCTTGAATGCAAAATCAGTGGAAAAGCAAAAGAAAAGGAGTCAGATCCCTTTGCAAGTCTTAGGATCCACTTTGACGGATCTGCTTCAGATCCCAAGGAGATTTGCAGGCAGGGAAACGGAACAAATTTCTTTCTTTCTTTCTTTCTTTCTTTCTTTCTTTCTTTCTTTCTTTCTTTCTTTCTTTCTTTCTTTCTTTCTTTCTTTCTTTCCTTCCTTCCTTCCTTCCTTCCTTCCAACAAAGTTTGATGGCCTGCCCTTGGATGTGCATCTGCTTTTTTAAGTGCTTCAATTTTATCCTGCAACCCACCCACCCACCCCACACAGTCCTGTTATGAATTCCAGAGCAGCATTTCATAAAAATAATAAAACCAATTCAACCAACCTCATAGTTGAAGAAAAAGTCTGATAGTCCACTGGTGAGCATGGCTTTGTCGAATCGGTCTGAAGGTCAGTTGGCTTTACTCCTGCTGCTTCAGGGAAGATGATTCCACTTGATGGGTGCCATGCCCAAAAAGGCCCTTCTCTAGCTCATACAAGATGGACCTAGTTGCACTCACTAATAATGCTAGCAGTGGGACAGCAGAAGACCTCACCCAGGAGGTTGGTCTTAACTACGTGCACATTATTTCTCATGTGGTCTGGTGGCCCAACTGCACTTGTGTGTTTGAGTGCATGTGCACACATGCGCACAATTACTGGGCCACTGCGTGCGATGGGAGGCTGGACTAGATGGACTGTGGCCTGATCCAGCAGATCTCTTCTTATGCTCTTATAGGCACGTTCAGGAGTCTGTGCATGTCTTTCTTTCTTTCTTTCTTTCTTTCTTTCTTTCTTTCTTTCTTTCTTTCTTTCTTTCTTTCTTTCTTTCTTTCTTTCTTTCTTTCTTTCTTTCTTTCTTTCTTTCTTTCTTTCTTTCTTTCTTTCTGAACAATGATCTCTCCTGTCTCAGTATTTTATGCTCTGGACACATTTAAGTATTTAATGCGCTATTTCTCCGTTTATATGAGATGGGCTGGAAAGGGTGATAATTTGAAGGAAAATTTATTTTGCACCCCCCCCCCAAAAAAAAACCCAGATTAAATCCCCAGCTGTGTCCTTGGAGCACTAAAGCTATTCAGCACAATCAGTGCTAACTGAGGTAGTGTCTACGTAGCCATTAATGTCTGGCACAGGATACCAAATATGGATGCCTCACCCCACTCCAAACTCCAAACAGGGTGACCTTCTGCAGGGTGGGATTTCTCACTCTGAGGTTTTGGATGCGTTTACCCAAACTGGAGTGTTCTTTCCATGCTGAAACTTACTCCAGAGTACTACTTCTGGTATGATTTCATGTCATCAGTTGACCTACCTAAATGGGGAGTTGGGACTCTGCAGATAATGTTTCCATGCAGAGAGGAACTCAACAATGAATAAGGCCATTCTGAAGCTCAACCGTTTGGCCATGGGCCTCCTCCTACCCTTGCTGGCATCTGGATCCTGCATTGACTAGGTAAAGCATCTGACAATGAGATCCTGGATTGTCAGAGGAAAGGCAGACCTGGTCTTGCAGGTTACAAGTCTTCTAACCTTGGTTCTCCAAGAGTCTGGGGCCATCTTTCATCTAAGCAGTCGCAGGCAATCAGCTGCTAAAGAGAAAGCTCATTCATTCTTCCACACAGGATGGATGGCTTCCATTTCACTTGACAGTCCTGACGTGGTGTGGGCTAAAGCTGCCCTTTCTCCAGGATTCATAGGTCAGCCAGCTTTGGCGATAACTCACAAGGGAAAGGCTGTAATTTTCTGTCTCTGTCTCCCTTTCCCCACCCTCCTTGGCTGTGTAATCCAGAATCAGAGCTGTGCTGCTTCTGAATTGTCCTGCCACCTGCTTCCTCCCACCCCCCTTCCTGGTGTAGAAATTTGTCTCTTTTGTGCCTGAAGAAAGGAAAGAGTGATCACTATCTCAGCATCACCCAGGGGACTCTAAAGTCCCCAATTAATCAGCTAAGCAAGGAGACTAAGTGTGACAGGTAGGTCAAAGACGAGAGGTGTAAAAAGCCCTGCTTCCGTCTTGCAGTGGGGAGGCCATGAATACTGACAGTTACCTGGGGACCTGGAGATACCAGATTCCCTAACTTAATCAAAGAGATAACAGGAAATACTATAGCTGAGGCAGCAGCAGGAAATGCTGAACAATAGGAGCCAACCCCAGTGGGTCTTGGTGCTGCGCTGAAGATAATAAACTATATAAAAATCTGTCACAGTGTGATAAGTGATGAATTAGAATCAATTATACCTTTAAAATAATAGGCATTCCCTTGGCGGTACCCGTTCGGAAATGTGATGGCGTCTGATCAGGCCTAGCTTCATTGAGGGGAAAGGGCTGCTTTCATCAAATGGGGCTAAGACCATGGAGAGTGTCACAAAGTCAGGTTCCTAGAACGTGGAGCTGGACTGTTTGAAAAAGATAGAGTTCATGTCTCTTTCCTTTTTGCCACAGTTCCTCTTGCATTAAAGAACCAGAGGGCAGTTTCATCATGCACTTCAGCATGAACAGGATGGATCTATTCATTTTCCAAATTCCATACTTCAGTCTCCTTTTATAAAGCCCAAGGCTTTCTGAAATGTAGTTATGTGAATCACCTACAAATATGTTGATGTTGTTGCTTTGTTGTCTGCAACCAGCGAGTCAGGCTGACCTTTGGTGATTTTATTTATTTATTTATTTATTTATTTATTTATTTATTTATTTATTTATTTATTTATATCCTGCCCTATACCCGATGGTCTCAGGGCGTGTAACAACTTTTAAAACCAGCATATCAAAAGAAACAATATTTAAATTTAAAATGAACACGTTAAAACAACAACAAAACCCAGCACAATATCAGTTAAAATAGTAGTGTTTGCAATGGGGGGCAGACATAACCAACATTTAGCCAAAGGTCTCAGCGAAGGGGTGCGTCTTCACCGCCTTCCTGAACCTGGGGTTCAATCTGTGATAATCTGCTTTCCAAACAATTGGTAGCCCTGAATTACAGTCATTGAGTATAATCTGGTATTCACTACTAAAACCTTCCTTGCAGCCTATATATTGGTTGCCATGACTCACTGGGAAGTAGAATCCAGCAAAGTAGAACAGCATCTACATGTTGGTTCCAGTGAAATCTATTGTAGGCTATGATAGGCCTTGCCTGGGACCTACCATGATCTGCATTGGCATTTGGAGTAAGGCCTAGTGAACATAAGAACATAAGAGGAGCCCTGCTGGATCAGACCACAGCCCATCTAGTCCAGAATCCTGTCCCACACAATGTCCCACCAATTGCTTCTGGGCATCTCAAGCAGAAGACTAAAGCAAAACCTTCACCTACATAAAGGGTTTTAGCCTACAAGGTTCTTTTAGGACTGAGGCTGATGTCTCTACTTCATCACAAAGCACAAGAAATGACCTCAGACCTGTCACTGTGTCTCAGGATTTCCAACTTCTCATTTCCAAAAATCCCATCACCAACAGTTCACTTTTCATGAAGGAAAGCCCTTTCCTCCATGAGCTTCACAATAACACAGCATGGATAACAACTTATTCTTTCATTAGTTTGACAGCAGCTATGGTCCAGCATGTGATCATATGCTCCTAGCCTCTTATTGTCAATAATTTAGGAGGGAAGCATCTTTTGAGAAGGTTATTTTGTGTTTGTTGTTTGGGAGCCTATATTATTCTGCATTTTTGGACCTAACCTTACAATGCCTTAATTACAAATCCCCAATAAAACAAACACAAAAACAAAGAACCTAAGGATCTCAGTGGAATGATATACATAAATATAATATCCAACAGAGTTATATTTAATGTGAAGCAATATGTAAAGTAAAAACAAAATCTGTGTATGCAACTACTGCATGTCTGTGCAAAAACAACAGCATAGTCCAAAACAAATGGGATCCTCAGCCCATAAACAGTCCAATAGGGGAGTGCAGTTTTTGGGATTCAATTCAATTCAAACTGAATATCCAGAGATTCAAATTGATTTGAATGTTTAAAATTTGAATCGAATGCATTCATATCTATTTGTATGAGTATTCAATTCACATTTGAAGATACAAATGTCGATAACATTCGTGTATGTCTGTAGACATTCAAACACATCCATACGCATCCCGTATCTATCCCATATGAATCCTGTTTTTGTCCCGTACGTATCTGTACAAATGCATACGGATACGAATAAGATGCGTTCAGATACGTATGTAATGCATACGTATTCATACACATACAAATGTCTGAATAATTTGTACGAATAATTCAAATGATTCAAAAATTTATTTGAATGTTAAATTCAAATGTTAGACATTCTATTCAAATTCGATCAAATTTCAAATGTTCGAATTTGTGCATATCCCTACGGTCGAAACAATATCCCAGAAAAACTTGGGACCTACTATTTGAGTTAAACAAATGGACAGATGTGTTTTGATCCTGCTGGTTCCTGGGTCTTCTTCAGTGGCCACTACATATAAAGTAAAGAACAGGGATCTTTACATCAGAGATGTTCTGAATTTCTGGACCTACCCTTACAATGCCTTCTTGATGTATTACAAATCCCTGCCTAGATCTCGTGTATTCTGGTGGTAGGCTTCCGTGTGGAGCAATGGAATTCACCCCTTTAGGTTATATGTCATAACCTGACCTCTAGAAGTCCAGTTCAAGCTGATTGGACTCAGGAGACTTTGAGGACTGGTTCTGGGCAAAACCTCTCTCTCTGAAAAGGGAAAAAAACTCAGTCTCTCTCCTAAGTGCTTACAGGCCTTTTGAAAATTGAATCGAGATTTACCTCCAGCCTTCTTCTGGAAAGCTGCATTGCTGAAAGCTAGAAGCACCAGCTATCTGCCAATATTAAAACCTGTAGGAGGTGAATGCACTCCAATGCCCTGCCAGTTTTTATCCTTCCCATCACCTCCCATACAGAAATGGAGGCTAAAAAGAGCCCAGCCCTTAACACAATGGGATTGGGTGTGTGTAGTTCTATGGGTATTAATGCAGTAAAGACTTAAGAGGAAAGCTTGGAGCTATAGGAGCCAGGATGCATAAAGGCATAGGTAGGGGTAATACAGATATACGATCCAATAAAGATCTTCCCCTTAAGAGGACACTCCAGCGTAAATTACCAGCAAGTTCATGGGAGTAATATTTGTGCATCTTCTTTTTCTTTGCATTTGACTCTTCGTTTAATTTTCCCTCAATGCAGTGAACCAGAATCTATTGAAATGTGCCAAAATAAATTGAGTGCAGGCTTTAATCTCATCTAGAGGACTCTGCACTTGCACAGAGCCTACTTGTGAAGATGGTGCTTTCTTAACTGTTTGAGAACTGTAGCATACAAAACTTGATGCCTGAAAGTCACCGTGCATGTATGTATGTATATATGTATGTATATATGTATGTGTATGTATGTGTGTGTGTGTATGTATGTGTGTGTGTGTGTATGTATGTGTGTGTGTGTGTATGTATGCATCCATCCAGCTGCTATTCTCGGCTATGTTTGTGCACAAATGTTCTAAACATTTGGAATTCGATCAAGTGTGGACATTCAAATTAAAATAGAATGTCTTCACATTCAAATTTAAACTTTCAAACATCAGTTCAAAAAAATTAGAAACATTTGACTGTACAGATACATATGTATCACATACATATCTGCATGAATCTCATACATATCTGTACACGTTTGTGCTTATAAAACTGGACGAAAACAGGATGCATACAGGATAAGAAAGAAATGCATACGAAATGCGTAGAGATGTGTACAACACATACGAATGTTGTCAACATTCATATCTTCAGATTTGAATCTAACATTCGAACAAATAGATTCTAATGTCTTGGATGCGAATTGGATTTTGTTGCATTTGGATTCTAAACATTCAAATTGAATAAAATGTTTTGACATTCGATTTGACTCGAATTCAAATAAAAAAGACATTTGTGCACATCTCTATTCTCAGCATCCATGTGCAGGCATGGCTGCTCATTCAGTGGTTGGGGGCACTTTATAACACATATGGATGTAGCCACAGATACTGTGTTTTAGGTTTGTGATGGGCCCTTTCAGTCAGGACGCAATGAGAATGAAAATAGGAGTATTGGTGGTATTTATTTTTTTTTACTAAATTAACTATTTAATATGTAAATAGTATCACTTACTGAAACCTTAAAGGAAAGAAGGAAGGAAAAGGGAATGCAGATATACTCAAGATCATTCTTAAAAGACGTATTTGAATTATTCAGTGTTTTCTTTCTCAAATCTTGCAATTATCTCCTTGTCTAGTTTATTCCCTTTCCAGGGTGGAGGGAGATTTATTTTTATCCAGTGGCTTCGGATTGTAAAAGGAAAAGCATCTGTGTGAGCTTAAAATAGCTTGGGCATAATGTTACCCAGTTGCACAACTGAAGAGAAGCAGGCTCTTTCCACATGTAGGGAATACAGTACTGGGGTACTGGAGCGGTGGTGGAATCCTGCCACAGTAGGAATGCCAGATGAGCTTGAGAACCACAAAACTCCTTTGTCATGGTACGTGACAAAGGTGCAAAATAGCACGTGGCAGCAGGAGGCCAGAAGTTGGGTCTTTCAGCTTTGTGGTGCATCGTACACTGCAAAGACACATACACGCTCCCCCAAACTTCTTCCCACTAGAGGTGCACCAAACTGATTCAAATCCAAAGAGAGGTGTTTGAAAAGATTTAACCAAAGATTTAAAAGGGTCTGAAGGAAATATGGATTTAAGGCTCTGAAGGACCCATTCAATCTGAATTTCTCCTGCCCTCATGGGGACAGGGCCTTGTAGATGGGGCTTTAAATGGGTGCTCAGTGGGAATAGAGCCTTCCTAATTACTACCAATCAGTTTTTAAATGGTTCTTAGTACTAAGGGGTTCCTAAATGTTTTTTTAGGCCTCGTGCATAGAGGCCCAAAGAGTAATTAGCCAGTAGTTATGAACCTCCAGTCTGTTTGGTCCTTGAAACTGGTGAATTCTGGAAAGAGCAATTGTTTGGTCTCACGTTTCCGTTGCAAACCTTTATCATCCAGCTTTGTAGGACTTAACCTTGTCAGCATGAGAACTCTGGACACTGATCCTTTCAGGTTGTCGAAATCACTGCAGTCTCCTTTAAAATCTTTAAATTGAAATTTGAATTAGAGCTCCCTTCTAATCCAGATATGCAGTGCTTACTCGTCATTAATCTCTCTACCAGTCAATCATATTCCTACCATAATGCCATTCCTTAGTGTTGGGAGACATTCCGCCACCAGTCATGACAAAAGTGAATTGGTGGAACCAGACCACCAGTTTGGTCTAGTGGTTAAGGAGCTGGACTCTTATCTTGGAATATCGGGTTTGATTCTTCCCTCCTCCATGAAGCCAGCTGGGTGAACTTGGGTTAGTCACAGATCTCTTCTGAGCTCTCACAGACCCACTTACCTCACAGGGTGTTCTGTTGTGGGGAGAAGAACAGAAACTTTGTCAGAAAAAAGGGGGTGAGAAAAGTGGGGTAGAAAAGCCAACTCCTCCTCCTCCTCCTTCCCTGTTCCTTTTTCTATGCAAACCATATTTTTACAAATATTCTCCTACTCCTATTTCTTGCCTTAGCACAATGCCTCTGTAAGGTAAGCTCTGGGATGGTTGCTAATAAAATCTGAGCAACGAATCGCTACCCAGAAGAGCATCCTGGGAATTCCTTCTCTGAATCTTATTTACATTTCGGCTAACAATAGCTCCTGAGCTTGACTATAAATAATTTCTTGGGAAGAGTTGTCTAATTAAACATGTAGCAGCAAGGAAAGTACTTTAAGCAAAGCTGGTGTCCTAATGAAGGTAATCACTGAATGGGGGCAGCTTAGGAAACAGAACTTGGAGTTCTCCCTTGGAGGCAGAGATATGGAGGGGGGGAGATCTACTTGGGGAGCACTTCCAATCAATATTTAATTGTGCAGCATATTAAAGTCATTAGTGTCCTTTTAGCATTCAGAAATGAGAGGCTTTGAGGATGGAGGAAAAATGCAGAGGCCAGAATTTAAGCTGCTCTTAGTGGGGCAGTTGTAGAACTGAGAGATTTCAGGATGTGCAAGGGTGACAACTACACACCTTCCTTGTTAGTTGTAGTTGTGGTGTCCTTGGATTACTGAAAGTTTGTGGAACACAAGTTTCATGTATCTGTGACCACGCTTGTATATTCTGAGATAATGTCAGAACCTGGCACTCCTTCCTTCCTTCCTTCCTTCCTTCCTTCCTTCCTTCCTTCCTTCCTTCCTTCCTTCCTTCCTTCCTTCCTTCCTTCCTTCCTTTCCAAATTAGTGAGCACTGAATGGCCAAGTTTGGTCCATTCACAGTTCTGGCACTTAGTTTGGCACCTATGAGTTTTAGCACTACTGACTTTGGTGCTTCAAAGCCGGACGCTTCTGACACTGGTTACTTTATATAATGGTGAATTTGACACCCAGAAGTGAATCACATGTATTTGGAAATAACTCCAGTGTCTAACGCTCTGTACTTGGGGTTTTGCTTTTGAATGTATTTTGACATGTAGATGTTGTTCTGAACCTTCAGCAAGCCTCCAATGAAATTGGTGGATCACTGAGTGAGGCAGGATATTGGACTAGATGGGATGTGGTCTGATTCAGCAGGGCTCCTCTTAGGTTCTTTTTTCCTCCACATCAAGTTATTTTACCACTTTACAGTATAGAAAAGTTTTAATTAAATGTGCAATGGTCATCAAAATCATGAGTAATTTGGTGCCAAATCACAGAAGCAGTAAGAGGAAAGTGATAGAGAACTGAAGGAGATTTTTCAGACAGGGAATTGAACCCTGTGTGCACCCGCTGAAAAGCTAACATATGGTATTCATAGGGCTGAATTGAGTTGTTGCTTTTTTTGAGGAGGAAATAGACTACGCGTATATTCTGCTGTTACACCTTCAGAGGGGAGATGGCCCCATAAATGCCTGTGATTAATCGAGTTGGCCACTGGATGTCAATGTTGCTTCAGCCAAAAAATGTGTGTATCTCTTATAGACAGAAGGAAAGATTTACTCCTCAAGGAAGGGAGGGAGGGAAGTAAGTAAGTGAGGGAGGGAAGGAGGAAGGGAGGAAGGAAGGAAGTTGCAGGGTCATTTGATCTAAAAATCTAATATAATACCAGTTCTGATACCAGGATGAGACAAAAGGAATATGGGTTCCTAGATAGCAGCAACCTCATTTTCTGCAAGATGAGAAGCAGCAAGTTTGTTCAGTTCATTTTAGCTCAGTGTAGTGCCATTTGACAGCGTGCATGTCTGCAAAGAATATTTTCTGGAAATAAAAAAAAAGCAAACAAAGAAAAAGACAGCAATCCTCTTTGAAAGGAAAAGTTCACTTCGATCCAATTTTGTTTCTTTCTTATCTTGAAAAACACAGAGTTTCTTCTAGTTGGTTACTCAGATTCACCATGCACTCCATGCTAAAATTAAATTAACCTGATGGACAGAAGCAATTTAAATCTTGAGCTACTAATAGCTAAATTCTGCAACCTTTCTGGTGCGTGCCTGGCTTCATGTTCAGTAGAATACTACTGCAATGATCAGGCATGTTGATAAACCAAACTTCTGGTTGTTATGTTTACACAAGCCCCAGAGTAAAAACATGGGGGAATATTCTCTTGAATGCTCTTCCTACCCATGATGAGAGATGATGCTTCTTTTCACTGGTCTTTTTGTAGTCGATATCACACTAAAATGGGCAGTAGATACAGCTCAGGAGTCAAGACCATCTGGAAAGACTTGCTGGCTTGATCCTCAGGTTTGGGCTACACAGTTGTCTCTTGCCTCATTCCACAGTAAAATAAAATAATAAAATCATTTTTTGGTTCTTTTCCATGCAAAGAAAGCATGAATCCATATGTACGGTGTACTAATTTCTGGAAATTTTCTCTTCAACATAGTGAGGAGCTATGGCAAGGACTCTCAAACTCATATTTGGAAAGAGTGGTAAAAAGCTCATGAGATGTGAGGGTTGATTCTAATGGGAGCCAAAGGACAGTCCCTGGGTGATTTCGCACTTCCTTTCCTGTCCGCTGGATGGAAAAGGAGCACAATTAACCAACGTTGACTAGTGCTTGCACTTGGAGTGCTAGTCAACTTCAGCCACACACACCCCAATTGAATACTTATATGATTCGATTGTGGGGATGGTCCTCCTCTGGGCCCCACCATTTTGGCTCTGGTGACTTCCACGACTGTGTATACATCAGCACCATCACCATGGTGACACTGACACTCTGTGCACGTGCAGTCATGTCTATGGTTGTCCGAGGTACAAACATGCATTCACGGCACCTAAGATGACCCCAGAGCACTGGAAGAGATGTGGACGGTTGTGCTGCCAGACGCTCAAGATATGTTGCTGGTAAACACTGGTTAAGGTGTGAAGCACGATTTTGTGTTCCACACCTAATCAACAATTAGTGAACTTCTGGTGAGTCGGGGCACGCTTGGATACCGTAGCAGCCTCCTCCAAGTGCAGATGCTCTTCACCAGAGGTTCACTAATCGTTCACTAGGGCCCAAAGTGTGAAAAGGCCTCCTGTCTCACTCCTCTAAGTAAGTGTAACACCAATTGCTGCTTTCTTTCTTTACTCATTTTCTGGATAATAGATAAGCCAAGGAAGAGCGTATTAATGCTGGAACTTGTCCCTCCCTTGGGAGGTTGTTCCTCCAAATGATGACTGATGTAGAAGAAAATGAACTGCCCTTGTTTTGTCTTTTCTGTGAATGCTTGGAAGATTTCTGTCCCTTGAGTTATCAATCCAAACTCTTCCAACAGCTCTACAAAGGACAGGAAAGGGAACAGATCTCTGTTTTCATCCCTTTGGAATTATGTAGCCTCCCTTTGCCATTTGTACTCATTGCTGCTTGTTAATATCTTGAATGTAATGATAAGCCTAACAGGATTTCATTTTATAAGATAAATAAGATGTTATTAGCACTTTACTGGCAAAAAAAAAATGTACAAGGACATTCGGCTAATCTAAGGTGAAAAACGCCTTATTGAGCAGAATTTAATTAGCAGATTGTGTTCTATTAGTGACTTCTACATCGAGTTCAGGAAAATGAATACAAATATGAACTTCAGCAAAGGAGAGAAGACCGAGAGAGGGAGGGAGAGAGAAAGTGCCTCTGATAAAACTAATCATTCTCCATTTCTTTACACACCACTTTACTATCTGATGAAGACAAATAATGTCACTCATTCCACCAAAAAGAAGAATTCTGCATAGCTATTCAGGGATCCTCCAGGGGCAACAGGAAGGTTGCTCCTTCCTTCCTTCCTTCCTTCCTTCCTTCCTTCCTTCCTTCCTTCCTTCCTTCCTTCCTTCCTTCCTTCCTTCCTTCCTTCCTTCCTTCCTTCCTTCCTTCCTTCCTCTTTTCATGCATGGAGCCAGATCTCAGAAGTCCTTTTTTTTTACTTAGCTGTCCATCTTTTTCCAGCCACTCAGACCTTGGCTTCTTGGGAAGCATTTGGCTGTGTGCAGCTCCACATATGCGCCCTTTCCCTGCATGGCTGGGTGCTTCCTTTTCTCCATGCCTAACACACATGGGCATTCAAGAAAGTGGCGGATGAGGCACTCAAAGGGAGGGGGTGATCTTTGCATCCGTGTCCCCACGACACTACAGGAAGGTGACATGCTCTTTGGTTGGTGTCCTTTGCAGCATCATCCATGGAAAGACATGGAGACACACCTTCATGTGAAACAGCTTCTCTTCCTCCTCTCTTCTGCCTTCTTTAGAGAGGTTTGTTTTCGTTCCCTTCTGGCTCTCCTTTCATCTTCTTGCCCTGAGTCGTCACCGTTCAGACTCGAAAGACCTTCTCCCCAAAAGCTTAGCCAATTCTCACTTCCCAGCTTTCCCACTCATCAGCAAGGTTTCTTCTACACTGTGCGGTGGTGACATGGAATGGTTTAGCTCTTGGATTGTTATAAATCTTTTGCATCCTAATGACTCTTTCCCAAGTGACAGAGGGCACTGCAATTACCCCCAGAGCTTTTCATCTCTGTACCGGAATCTGCAGGCTGGCTGATTTGGGTGTAACCAACAGAGAAAGGGATATGCATAAATATTCAAAATATTTGTTATGCATACGAATTCAGATGGATTTGGATATTTGTATATCAGTTGAATGGCCGGACATTCAGATTTCCAAATTTAAATGAATATGATTGTTTGTACAAATTTGTACAAATTATTTGGATATTTGTATCTGTACGGGTAGATACGTACTGTATGGCATGAAAATAGGGTGTGCACAGGACGCGTACGGATGTCTACGAGATGCGTATGTACCCGTAGAGACACAAATGTCTGAATTATTCAGATGAATACATACAAATATATTTGTATAAATGTGAATGTCCAAACAGTAATTTTTTTCTTATTCGTACAAATTCAATTTTTTAAATATTCAATTCTTTAATAATTGAATGTTGAAAATTGCATTTGTGCTCACCCCTAGAAAGGAGACTACAGAGTTGTGGGTTTCAGATTTTCTTTTGAGAGCAGGGTTATTTGTTTTGGAGATTTATTTGCATGACAGATGCCCCCCTCCCTCTGAGGCTGCCTCCAGACAGGGTGTAGAATCCAGGATTATCCCAGCACTATGTTGGGATTGCCATTTGTGTCCATGGCAATCCAAACATAACCTCCGGAGTACTGAGATGATATGTTGCATTAACATTACTGCACGAAACTCAACTCTAAACCCGGGTTTCACAGATATAGCAAGAATGCTTACCTTATCTGGATGCCAGCTCATGTGATCTGCCAGCTTGGAAATGGCCACTGTGCATGCGTGTGGCCAAGCCCAGATAAAAAATAGTGGCTGCACATGCACATGGAGGCAGCACTCATGTACATCCGGGTATTTTGCACCATCAGAATAACAGATGTAACTGTCACACCATCACAGGAGCCAGTATTCACACAGGTAACTGCTTGCACTTTCTCTGCTTTGTTGCCATGCTTTCTGGGCAACGGGATAATTCCAAAACCACTTTATTCCCAAATATCACTAAATAGTGGATTAATCTGCTAACATCTGGAGGCAGCATAACTCCGCTCACTGTGCCCTGAAGCTCAGAACCAGAGAGGTTGCTACATCACCAATATTGATTACTGCCAGTTGAGATTTCTCTCCCTTGTAAGACGTGGGCAGGGGATTCTGTGATTCCAGAATCCTCTGAGCTTTCCAGCGGCAAGAGTATGGATTCCAGGTGGATCCTGCTTTTTTTATCCATTGGTATCAAAGAACTCAGCCTCACGCAAGGAAGCAGAGAGGAGGTGAAAGCCATGTAAATGTTCCATTTCTTCTTTACTTATTTTTCAGAGCAGCAGGCCTAACAGGAAAGAAAGCACGCTGGGAGTCATTATTCATGCAGATGATCCTTGCAATTCAATATAACTAATTAGTCAAATGATGGAGGAAATTAGTGCTTGCTTCAGGTTTATTAATATTAATAAAACAACTCTGCAGCTTTATGGAGAGATGATAGTCTGCCCAGATCGCAAGGCAGGAATATCTCAGGGTCTGTTCTCACAACCGTTCAGGCATCCTGTTCATTCCCTAAGCAAAGGAAAGCTTCAGTGGAGAAGGACAGGAGGAGAAGGGCACACTGATACAATCCAAGTCCTTAAAATACTTGGTGCTGCAGGCCATAAAATGAATGCCTGGAGGAGAACAGTGAAGATACTCTCAGCTTATTTCTTGGTTGTATTAACAGTGTATAATTATGCAGGAGACTTCGGCACTATGAGCCTCAGACTACCTAACCAGAGCTGGGTTGCTAACTCTACGGATCAGAAACTCCCCACCTATCTCAGGACTTTTTCTACAAGGCACACTGTGAGTGCTGAAATTTGTCACTTGTGAATGTTATAGGAGAGAAGAAGCTGGAGAGAAGCCTGTTTTTTAGGCTGATTGGATCATTACGATCAATTAGAAATGTGCACGAATATTCATAATATTTGGTATTCATACAACATTTGTATTGGATTGGAACATTACAATATTTGTACATTGACATTTGTATTTGTACAAATCTTTTGGAACATTCATGACATGGAGAGGTGGGAAAGTGGCTGACCAGTCATATCTGCAATGGATCCAGAGTGCATGTAACATGGTTTGAGAGTAGATTCAGAGTGGATTCAGGGCAGATTTGATGCTTTCAGAGCAGATATGTTACAGGATATATTGGATACATATTGCACATGTACGGATTCGTATTGGATATTCATATGAATTCATACAACGACATTAGTATCAAATAGAATCCTACCACATTTGATGGGGATCTATTCGAACAAATATGATTTTCTTACATTCAATTTGATACTAATCAAATGCAAAAAACAAACAAACATTTGTGCACATCCCTACTGTCAATGGTATTTTTCTTAGTGTTTTTCCCCTCCTGATTTGATCTGGGCCCAGATTTTGGAACATGTGCACCCAGGGATGCATGCATGCACATGCTTAGTGTATAGACAATGAAACTGGTGTGTGTCTTTGCCTGTTTTGACAAATCATCTTTCAGTGGGGGGAGGGACTTGGAGCTCTTCTTGTCTGCACCGGCCACCACTTGTCTTTGTTCTAGTCCCCATTTCACTAGATGACATTAAAACACTTTTCTTCTATAGAAGGAAGGATGGCCAGCTTTTCCTTTTCTTCTACAGTTTCGTTTAGGGAAGGCCAAAGCTTGAGAATATTTGCAATTCGGAATCATTTTTGGGAGGAAAGCAAGTTAGGCATTCTGTCTTATATATTTCATGATAACAGATGGCCTCCTGTGGAGAATCTAAAATGCCTACCTAGGTACTGCCTTTGGGTTAGAGAGATAGGCAGGACATCTCTGGAGACCTTTTGCCATGGTGAAGGTTTTGCCTTTTCTGCTTGAGATGCCCATAAGCAATTGGTGGACCACTGTGTGAGACAGGATGCTGGACTAGATGGGCTGTGGCTGGATCTAGGCGGAAGGCTCTTCATACATCCTTACATTCCAGATGCCCAGAAGCCATTGGTGAGCCATTGTGTAAAATGAGATGCTGGACCAGATGGACTGTGGCCTAGTCCACCAGGGCTCCTCTTATGTTCTTAAGAGTTTAAAAGCAATGTTGTGCTCGCTGGTATGCTGGTTTGGTACACCAGTCAGTGCAGAGTTGTGTACTTCACGTTAGTTCTCTAATTATCCTCCCTTTTGATGGAGTCATTTATGTTTGTTTTTAAAAAGAACATACAAGAAATCCATGCTTGTGTTATGTATCATTTTATATGCATGACATGGAATGCACATAATGGCATGCCATCTTCAGTCTTTTTCAATTTTTCAGAATGCATAATCCATATTCTGTACTCCACTTTTTAAAAAAGCATGAAATGAATTCTGCCATCCATCATAAAGCATGGTTTTATACAGCATGGCTTAACTTTCAAATGCCTGGTTGCAAAATGTAGCTTCACCCTCTTTTGTAGATTTTTGGAGACTCCATTGATATAATTTGACCTTTGAGGCACCATGGATTTAATACTTAACACTAACTTAATACCAGTAGATTCTGTCTCCCCTCCAGCCTTAATTTTCCTCTCCTAACATGGTAAGCTTAAAACTGTGAGCAAGACTTCCACCAGACAACAACTAGCTGTTTGGTGACTTGCTTAACCTAAAATATTCTCCTTCCCTCCCTCCCGGATTATACCTCCCATAATCCTTAGCTAAAAGTTGCCTCAAATAAGAACCATAGGGGCCATAGAATGTTTTCCAACTACTTTCCTTCCTTCCTTCCTTCCTTCCTTCCTTCCTTCCTTCCTTCCTTCCTTCCTTCCTTCCTTCCTTCCTTCCTTCCTTCCTTCCTGTTGAATTATACCTCCCATAATCCTTAGCTAAAAGTTGCCTCAAATAAGAACCATAGGGGCCATAGAATGTTTTCCAACTACCTTCCTTCCTTCCTTCCTTCCTTCCTTCCTTCCTTCCTTCCTTCCTTCCTTCCTTCCTTCCTTCCTTCCTTCCTTCCTGTTGAATTATACCTCCCATAATCCTTAGCTAAAGGCTGCATTGAATAAAACCATGGGATCTTTAGACCAAAAATGGAATGTTTTCCAACTCAGTGGCTTGTCATGCCCAGGTTCTTCCCTGCCCATCTGCCAGAATCCAGTCCTACTTTATCCAGACTCTTGTTTGCCACCTGCTTTCAACTGCCTGTGGCCCAATATTTTGTCAGCAAGCCAAGACTGCTTTGTGTCTGCCTTAGTATAGTTAATTTAAAGACCTCTGAGATGATAGATCATTGTTCTGTGCTGGTAATTGCTAGCAAGTATCCATCACCAAACATCTGATGACTCACAGCTGACTCGGAGAATGCCTCCCAGTGAAAACTGTTTCTCTTTGAGATCATACAGAATGCCTTCCTGTGATATTTCACCTGCTCTGTCCATGTCAGACTTGCCTGCCTGGAAGTAGAAGAAGAAGAAGAAGAAGGGGAGAAATATGTGGCTGATCATTAGAGCACACACTTCCCATACAAAAGAGCCTAGATTCTATCCCAGCAGGTCTCCAAGTACCCTGAGAATGAAATTCAATCTCTCAGTTTAAAGCCAATGGCAGTCCTTTAAAATAAAAAAAAAAATCTCTGTTTCTTGTGGATGTGTGATCCCTGTGACTAATGAAAACTCCCTTGGTGCTATTTCAGCACAGTGCAAATCCTGCCAAACTCTTGTAAGGACAACATTGAGATTGACAGAATAATTGCTTGACTTGGTAATACTAAGGCTGCATCCACACCTAGGTTTTAATCCAGCTTCGGTACGCTTTCAGGGTGAGAGTACACATCAACACAGCAACAAGCTGATTTTTTGCTGAAATCTATACCTCTGAAAATCTACCTCTGGGTTAGTTAAAGTGGAAAGAAAAATAATTAGTCACTTTGCTGATGTGTTCTTTCACTCTGAAAGTGGACGGAAAGTGGATTAAAATGTGGGTGTGATCATAGCCTAAGCTGCTATAGGGTAGTCTTACAAATGTATTATTCCTGCATGATGATGTTAACATGAAGCTTCTTCACCCATGCTTTTGGGGAAGCACTGGATTACTGTATAGAGAATTATCTACAAATACACAAATGGAAAACAATTAAAGAAGATGAGGATTGTGGATCCAGTGACTCCCAGGCCAAGGCTATGATCACACCTGGCTGAACTAGACTGTCCTGTTAAAAAACTGAACTGAAGCTGTCCTAATCCTGTTTACACCTAATTCCTGACAATCAGTTCTCAGATCGCCCCCAGCTTGGGCTGCTATGCTTACACCTTCTATGCTATCTCCTTCTTTCTCCTTCCTCCCATTTTTCAGGAGTCCTCCCCTCCCCTCCCTCTCCTCTGCCTCCCCTCCCTCCCTACACATATACACAGTCATGCACACATACCCTCTGCCCAATTCACCTATGCTGTAATCACCCACAGATTAAAAGGGCAAGGATCTTTTAATTAAGAGGGTCTAATCGTCCCCATCCCACACCGTGCCATCAGCCTGTTTAACTTGGCAGCAATCGTGTGGAGCATGTGTCATCCTAGGTGTGAAAGACAGAGGAACAGAGTGGTATAGATGGAGAATGAAAGATGGAGAAATTGAAGCCATGCCAAAGGGGCATGAGAATGTTGCAGAGAGATATAGGATGAATTGGGAGATGTGAAACAGTGGTTGTGTGGTGGAGGATTCAGAGGAGGAGAAGGAAGGCTGGATATATCTACCTAGTGTGGCTCAGTCTCTCTACCCTGGTTCCTCGTTTACACACAACAACTGAAAACGGACTGGTTCTCCATGATCGACTGAGTCCTGTGGAAAAGTGGTCCCTGGAGAAGCCAGCTTGAGGAAGCACAACCTGCCCCCAAGATGATCCCAGGGGCAAAAATGTGAGCGACGTGAAGAAAAGATGACCAGAGGCCATCTTGAACTATGGGTGTGATTGCGGCCCAAGACTAGCTGTGGAAACACATTTCCGTGGGGAAAGTTTTGTTTTGCTTTTTAAGGGAGAGCAGAGACAGACCTGTGCAAATATACAGGTGCACGTGAACACCCAACAGGCCCCGAGGAAATGTTTCTCGATGATCTTCCCTTCGTTGCCAAAGCTACTTAATGTGACAAATGGTGAGTATAATAAAATGGGGTGCAAGGGGATAGAACAAGCCTGTAAAAGGGAATAATGGAGCTCTCCAAGCCTGACATGCTTTGTGACACATTCTCAGAGCAATGGATGTCAGCAAACCCATTGAAAGCTTTAGTTTGTGTCTTTCACAAGCATCTCAAAATATTATGGATAGATCATTGTGAGGATGAGATTTCCCTTTTCTACAGAGATAGCAAATTTGGGGATTGAGTTCCAGCTGTATCAAAATAGCATATAGGAGCATTTGTGTAGGAATATAAGGGGCTACTGTACAGTCGGCCTGACCAAAAACACAAGACATCCTTGTAGAATAAAATCAAAACCAAACAAACCTTGAGGTCTCATTTGTAGCAGTTTTGGGGCTGTTATGCCGTGTTCCAGGTTTCTTCTGAGAACCTAAGCTTTCAGATATTGCAGTGATATCCTTCTTCAGAGGATTTTGCTCTTGGAAGAGTCAAAAACAACTCTTCGAAGAGCAAAATCCTCTGAAGATGGATATTGTAGCTATATCCAAAAGCTTAGATTCTCAGAAGTAACTTGGAACACAGCATAACAGCCCAAAAGCTACAAAAATGAGATCGAACCCAGCCGTGAAAGCCTGCGTACTACCAAACTTTGATGTACTTCCAAGACATAGGTGGCAATCACATGGTGCTTATTTTAGGTGCCCATTTTTAAAGGATTGCCCCACACATTGCATGCAAGTGAAAACTACACCAGAAAGCTTGGGAAATATCTTGAAAAGCCTTCTCTGATTGCACCTTCATCTCTTCGTCATCTTCACCTTCTGTGTTGTTGATCGAATTTGGGATAGGACAACATCTACCCATCCATAGGTTCCCCAACCATGCCCAGTTGTGTGTTAGATCGGGTGATCCTAGACCTGCATTGGGTAGGAAAATTGAGCTTTTTTATTTAAGGGGGGAAAGAATAATCTGCAAATCCTGCAATTCCCAAAGCATTTTCTACCTGAATTTGTTTCCTTCTGCAAGCTCTCTCACTCTCTCCCCACCTTAAACTGAAGTTGAGAAATCTTATATTCAAGCTGCCATCCTGCCTGTGACATGTTTGAAGGGTCCATACTCCCTGGGGGCAATGCCAGCTTTTAAAACAGAATGAAACATGTATGTTAACAGATTTGAACACATAATAACACATTTCCATTCTAATGCTACAGGCCATGAGCAAGTTGCCTGCAGGGGTTGAGAAGGCTC
The DNA here is from genome assembly GCA_023333525.1 of Aspidoscelis tigris stejnegeri. NCBI lineage: Eukaryota > Metazoa > Chordata > Lepidosauria > Squamata > Teiidae > Aspidoscelis > Aspidoscelis tigris. The sequence goes on from JALMGA010000011.1 coordinate 21,250,232, forward strand.
TGTATGCCTGTATAATTAGGCAGTTAGTAAAATGTTGACTGTGTTCTGTATGCTCACCTGCCTCTTGGTTATGCTACCACAGGGTGGCATGCAAGCCCAGCCGGACTCAGGTTTTGGTTAAAGATGGGAAATTCTGTTTCACTGTTACTCCATTATAGAGGCAAGCATATCAGAAGACGAGAGCCTTTTGTGCATAATGCTCCTCCAAGCTTTATTCTCTCTCTCTCAGAAAATCTCTCATGTTCCCCTGAGGTTACTATCACTATACTACTAAACTTCTGATCCATCTCCCCTGAGCAGGGTTAGCAATGGAGTGTTGTCTCTTACTAACCGCAATTCCCCTCCTATTGTTCCAGAAGTTCCTAACAGAGATATGAACAAACTGAAATTTCATAGCTTGATTCAAGACGACTATCCTTGGTGTGGACTCACTTGAACCTCCCCTCCCCTCAGATTACAGAGTGGTTCAGTTTATATGCAAACCAAGAGAATTATAGCAAACCATCCTTAATGAGTTGTGGTTCACAGAGGGCCCTGTTCACATTGATTGATTGATTGATTGATTGATTGATTGATTGATTGATTGATTGATTGATTGATTGATTGATTGATTGATTGATTGATTGATTGATTGATTGATTGATTGATTGATTGATTGATTGATTGATTGATTGATTGATTGATTGATTGGGTGGTTGGTTGGTTGGTTGGTTGGTTGGTTGGTTGGGTGTTTGGATGGTTGGTTGGGTGGTTGGTTGGGTGGGTGGGTGGGTGGGTGGGTGGATGGATGGATGGCATTGCATTTTTATCCCACCCTATACCTGAAGGTCTTGGGATGGGTAACAACATTAAAACAACTTAGGCAATCAGAGTAGCCCAACATGCTCTGGGTCAAAGCATTTGCATGCCTTGTCCCAGAGTGTCCCAGCCATCCTGATCATTGTTAGCTGCTCAACAGCTTTCCCGAGAGTGCTTAGGTAGCTCTTGATGCACTCCTGTATGCAACATTCCCATTGCTGGCTAGGGCGAATGCTCCATGAAAGTGGGGCATCATGAATTCTATAGCAATGGCCTGACATGCAGCAGTACCCCTTACCATAATGAAGTGGACGGTCCAGGATGGACCATCCACACTGGTAGAGCTGGAAGTGAGGTCTGGGATGATGCCTCACTAAAGCTCCATGGGACAGTTCTTCATAGAAATTAAGTGCGAAAAAGCCTTTGGTTCATTAGAACTCCTTTTGGTTTCTGTTTGATTTTAATCATTTGTTTTACAAACTACAGGGTAGTAGGAATGAGCATGGTTTGTTTTTAGTATTTGATTCCTGTTTGATGGATGCAAGAAAATCCACACTCATTTGAATAGATTCCCTTCGAATGTGGTAGGGTTCGTACTCGATGCAAATATTCAATTCTATATGAATCACATACGAATGCATACAAATCCCAAACGAATCCCATATGAAGCTTAATATGAAGCGTCATACTAATGTATCAAAACATTCAAATTGAATTCAAATGTCAATTTTCAAATGTGCCAACATTTGGTTCAAATTTGAATGTCTGAATTTGGCCAAATTCGTACAAATTTTGAAAGTTACGGATATCCATACATATCCCTACAGGGCAGTTTGGTCTGCAAATGTGAACTCAAACTGACTGAACCAGGTTTGACCACATCTCTAATTCCTACTCTTCTCCTTCTCTTTGCCTCTTTGGGGTAATGCTTTTGCCTTTTCAATTGCAGCAGTTGCAACTGCCTTCCCAGCCCCTGGGAGAAATAAAACACTCAGTTTTAAAATGATCACATCCTGCTTACGAGTGTTTATAAGCCTGACTGTGCCATAACCCACTTTCTCCTCTAATGGGGAGGTTCTCTGTTTTTGTGTAGCGTGGCTTGTTGTTGTGCAACTTCTCTGCATGAAGCACAATTTCTAGCCAGGAGGACTGTCTCAAAGCAAAATTTAAGGCTGCCGTTGATCCTGATACAAAATTTCAGGTGTCTTTTCTTGTACGGTTGACAGATTGACTTTCTTTGGCCTTTAAAACACACATGAACAACCTCCTTGAATGCGTCCCATGCGGTCTGCTTCTGGGCCACCAGATGCTCCCTGATGCTGACTCCCCCCACCCAGCTGAACAGCTGTTTGGCAAGATAAAACAGATTATGTTGGAGAAAGAAGAGGAGGAGTTGGCTTTTATACTCCACTTTTCTCATCCATTTAAGAGGATTCAAAGCATCTGACGAACCTTCTGTTCTTCTCCCCCACAACAGACACCCTGTGAGGTGCGTGGGGCTGTGAGAGCTCAGAAACAGAGCTGTGACTATCCCAAGGTCATTCAGCTGGCTTTGTGGAGGAAGAAAAAGGAGAATTGGCTTTTATACTCTACTTTTCTCACCCATTCAAGGGGACTCAAAGTGGCTGACAAAGCTTTCTATTCTTCTCCCCACAACAGAACACCCTGTGGGTCAGGTGGGGCTGGGAGAGCTCAGAGGAGAGCTGTGACTAGCCCAAGGCCACCCAGCTGACTTTGTGGATGAGTGTGGAATCAAACCTTATATTCCCAGAAAAGAGCCTGGCTCCCTAACCACTAGACCAAACTACCATCACAGGCAGCTACACTTACTGTCATGGAGCCTCTGAGCCCCTGTTCAGTGCTGTAGGCTAAACATAATGCACCCTCAGAATACACACTGTTGTTGTTTTTTCAAAGTATTTCTGAGTGGCTTCGAGACAGTTTGGAAATGGTTTGCAGGTAGGACCATTCATGTGCCCGTCTGCTGTTTCTCTCTCTGACCCAACTTAGGGACAGTTCGCACGTGACGCCATTGCAAGACAGTCCGCCTTTTCATGAGTGTTCTAGGCTAGGAAGGATTGGTTAAAGAGGCAGATGTCACCATCTCTAAGGTCCTTTTGAGATACTTTTCTTTCCCTCATGTGTGAACACAGCCTATTAATGAAAAGGAGGAAGAGCTCACCTGCATCCTCCTAGAAATGTGTGTATCAATGACTACTAGATTTGATATCTAGGTATTACCTCCAGGTTGGGGAGGCAAACAGAACTCCCAGAAAGCAAATTATTAATCTCTGTGTGAGTCTGATGCTGGACTAGGTGGACTGTGGCCTTATCCAGCAGGGCTGCTCTTAATATTGATTCATTAGTAATGTTGCCTTTTGTTTGCTTTAAAGCTAACTGGGACCAAAAATTTCACTATGATATGCATAATTGGAAAATAAAAATCACAGCTGCGGCTCCTGATATTCAAGTAGGAGAGATGATAAGATGATACCATGTTGATAAAACCCAGGAATTACCAAATGCCTGCACATAGCAAGAAATAACAACAACGACAATTATTCTGAGCTAGAAGGAACTTAGGAGATCATAGAACAGTCCCAGATAGGAGGCTTATGGCTTCTGCCTTCTACCATGGGCTGATGTGAAATACATTATTTAATTGTATCTGTGCTGGCGCATAAGAAACCATCTGGTTCTCAAAAATATGTTTTCTTTAATTCTGTGCACATACCCCCAAAATAACTCACCTTATCTCAATTATTCTTTTCAGTTCTCTCCACCTTTTCTGTCTTTCCTTCCAATGTCCTGCAGTTCTTCGCTCTCAGTTCTCTTCTATATTAATCCACCTGACGCAGTAAGATTTACAGATAGTGCCACTGGTGTGATTGCATCCTACACACCACCATAGCCTGCCTGAGTCCCACTTTGCAGTAAATACTATCTGGCCAAATGAGCAATGGAGAGCAGTTCTTACTCCCTAGAGCTCAATTTTCTCTACCCTTCACTCCCCTTCCATTATTATTTTTAATTAGTTCCCATCTGTAATTACTGGCCATTTAGGAAGCATTCACTGAAAGGAATTTGTAAGCAAAAGGTCTCTGGTGTCTCCCCATGGCATTGTCCAGGAGTTCAGCTGAAAAGCCTTATGCTACTGCATTTATAGATAGGGGCCGAATTCTGTGTGCTTTCCAGTTTTGCAAAACTATGTTTGAAATCTCCTGGGAATTGTCAGCGGACTGTAGAAACAGCAGCCCTACTTAAATACTGGTCTATTATTATTATTATTATTATCATTATTGGCTCAGCAGCAAAAATAGAGAGGAAGGGTTCAACCTTATCAGGAAATATAAGAATGGATGAAACAGAGAGGTGGTTAGGACAAAGTCTGTACAGCTCAGGTTTTCACATTTTGGTTATTTGGTAACAGTTTCTGTTTCAGGGATCAGGTAGAGCATTTTGGGTACAATATTGTACAAAACATGTTTCTTTATTCAGGTGAAATCCCAGGCTCTATGAAGAGATAAGCTTGATGTTACAGAAATCCACCCACCCACCCGTCCATCCGTCCGTCCGTCCGTCCATCCATCCATCCATCCATCCATCCATCCATCCATCCATCCATCCATCCATCTTCCACCCTTAACCCAAAGGTCTCAGGCTGGGTCACAACAATAAAAACCACACACACGTATTTAAAATGTAACTCTAGCCCTCATTGGCAGTATAACATCCAGAGGAAAAGTGATCAGTTAGATTCACATGCCTTCAAACATGAACTGAACAGGGTACATTCAGAGATATGGACTGAACAAGGTGTTTTCAACAGGCAGGGTGTTCAATTCAAACTCAAACCTTTTGAACACCCCTGTTTGGCATGAATAAGCTCAAATTCAGACTGGTTCAGCACATGTCTTTTGATAACATATTTTAAGGACTTATCTAATCCCCATTTAATAGGGTACAGTATGATGAGGACCTCTGTCTTCTTCTTCTTTTTTTAAACCCAAATTTGACTCTGAGCTAGGCGAAGGACTTTTATTACTCCACCAAGTTTCCCTCTGGGCCTAATGTTGATAGTTGCTTATCTCTTTCTCTTCTTTCAGTATCATGAAAGTTCCATGCATGGTGCATTATGTATATAAAATAAAGCTATGGCACATAGATAGTAAAATATATTAAAAGCCAGTATAAAGTTGCTACAAAAAGGCTTTAGATGCTGCAGGCACTTGATTGAGTGCTAACATAAAAGAAGATGAAGGTGTTAGAAGAGTGTTAAGGGAAACTCCATTTGATGGGTCCGTGTGACTGTCTTTGTTTTCAAAAGGGCTGGCTGGGTAAGAACTGGAGGTGAAGATTTCTTTCCTTCCTAAATTGAGTGAGCTCTTAATGTGGAATGTGGTGGGCGGCAATAAATCCAACTTAATGCAAGTCACTTTGCAGAGCCACTTTCCCTGGAAAGGACATTTTGAAGAGGAGAGGATATACTTGGCTGGTAGATCCTTCCTTCTTCTCTTTGCGTGGGTCTTAAAGGGTTTTTTAAAAATATACTTTAATCAAGGCACTTTCACCCTCCACCGCCACTGCATCTCAGCATATCTGGAGTCAGCCTGAAGGTAGAATAGAACACACACCTGTGTTTATGCGACTACAAATGTATTTAGCAAATGCATTGTTCCGTTTCCAGTGGGTGATCACAAAGCTCTTTGCGGATGGTTGTAACAATGAGGATATCTGGTTATTATTATTTTTTTCAGTATTTCCACAGCAACTAAATCATAATCATTATTTTAAATCCATATCCTGTAAAGACACAGAAGCCCACCTTTCCATCATTTCTATCAGCTGCAGAATATATGGAATTAAGAGTGGGAGGACTAAACTGGATTAAACATAAATGGAATATGGCTTTTAATGAAAGTATAACAACGTTTTAAGATGCAGGAAAGAAGGTTTGAATTAAATGCAAAACTAGATGGTTTCCACACTTCAACGTGGTGACAACAAACATTTATTTACTATGAAACCCAAGTTTTCAATATCCATTTTTAAATACTAGACTGCAGAAAACATTTCCACCTTTAGTCTTTGATGAGTAACAAATTGCTAATTCTCACATTTTCCTATGTTACAAATGGAGTTGTGTATATTATTGTTACATGAGAATTTATTTCATATAAATGAAATATATAGCTTGCTAACGTTTAGGTTTAATGTTACTGAAGATTTTGTAACAAATAAGTTTAAAAAAAAAAAGAGTGTAGGACCCAAACAACAGGAAAGAGTTTAGGCTTAAGATCACTATTAGCAATGTGCAGATTTTTTAAAAAAATTCATATCAAATCAAATGCAAGAAAATTAATATTAAATTGAATAGATCCCCTTCAAATGTGGTAGGATTCATGTTCAATACAAAAATTCAATCTCACACAAAAGCATACGAATAGCATATGAATCCCATGCAAATCCCATACAAAGATTCATACGAATCTTCATACGAATGTATCCAACATTTGATTTTAATTTGAATGTCAATTGTAGAATATGCCAACATTCAGTTCAAATTCAGTCTAACTTGTCCAAATTCATACAAATTCATGCACATCCCTACTCACTATGAATCAGCACCAACACATGCTGTACTTTTCAGTAACAAACAAAGTTATTTAATGAGTAAGGGTGATTAAAAAGAAAGTGGCTTCATTTTATTATTAAGATTCATATTTGGCATAATTGTAGAATCATAGAATCACAGAGTTGGAAGGGATCTCTAGGGTCATCCAGCCTAACCCCCTGCTCAATGCAGGATTTCCTAAACCATCTCAGGTCCAGCCTCTGCTTGAAGACCTCCAGTGAAGGTGAACTCACCACCTCCTGTGGCAGCCTGTTCCACTGACTGATCACCCTCACTGTCAGGAAGTTTTTCCTAATATCTAATCTGTTTTGTCTCCCTTGAAGTTTCATCCCCTTGTTTCTAGTCCTCCCATCTTGTGCAAGTCAGAATAGGGACAATCCCTCTCCACTGTGACAGCCCTTCAGATACTCGAAGACTGTGATCATGTTTCCTCTCAGTCTTCTCTTCTGTGGGCTAAACATTTTTAGATCCTTCAACAATTTCTTGTGGGACATGCTTTCCAGACGACTAACTATTTTGGTAGCCCTCTTTTGGACTTATTCTAGTTTGTCAGTGTCTTTTTTAAATTGGGGTGCCCAGAACTGGAACAAAGTACTCCAGATGAGGTCTGACCAAGGTAGAGTAAAGAGGAATAATTACTTCTCATAATCTAGACTCTATACTCCCCTTGATACACCCTAGGATGAGGTTTGCCTTTTTTGCAGCTACATCACATTGTTGATGCATTGTTGCTGCTCAGTCCATTTTTTAAATGAAAACCACTATTATTTATGGCCCTGAAACAGATCAGCAGAGAGAAGTTATTTTTCTCATCTTCACAATGGGAAGAGAATCTTCCCTCTTTGGCAGAAATGGCTGCAAAATTGGACTGACAACTCACTTCGTTTGATGCAATGGTGGGAAAGGGAAACAGGCTTCATAAAGTGGTAACCAAGACTCGGTAAAGTGTTGTGCTAGAACAGTGATTATATGACAATGGAAACATGTGCAGTGCTTCATCAGAGCTAGGGAAAAAATAAATACTCAGGCATATTGTACAGTAGTGTGGAAATAAATCTGAAATGCTCTATTTAAAAACAAAACAACAAAACTGAGACAGTGCAACTATCCCAGTTTTAAAACCATATAGTACAAGGCAGTTCAGGAAGGAATTTATATACAAGAATCAGAAAGGTGCCTTTTTTGCAAGGATCCAATTTCTTTTGCCCCTACATTTTAGCATGTTGCACTGCTACTTGGATTCCAGAGTCATATCTGACTCCAATCCAGCCTGAGTTGGATCTGGGAACAGTGAATTCTTGACTGAAATCCAATAGAAGCATGGAATAGTTTCTTGACCCTTTGCAACCTACATCTTCCCCCGTAGTGTAAAACTTCATTACTCTAATTATAGTCCTGGCTGGCATTTGGGAACATACTACTAATTGGTCACCAGAGTATCCAGCTGCCAGCGCCCAGTATCTGCAGAAGCTGTTCTTAATAGCAGTGAGACGCATCACACGGGGAGACGGGGAGGGAAAAGCGAGAATAGTTATTGGCAAGTTGAGAGTCGGATAGTCAAGCAAACAGCATGGCAGGGGAGTGTTGGAATTAATTCACACACACCAAAAAGCTCACATCCATGGAGGTTTAAAATTAGCAGCAAGAAATATGTGAGAAATGTGAAATGGTTCCACATTGGGGGTGGGTGGGGAGAAGAGAGAAGCAAATTGCAAGTGGAAAGTGGAAGGACGATGTCTCTGGGTCAAAACTGAATAAGAAGAAGTGGTGGAGAAACTCAAAAGAGTTTTAGAAATCTCACATCCCACTTTTGCACAGCTGCCATGTATCTATCTATATACCGATGTGCAATCATAACATATTTAATAGATGCATGTTATCCATGAGTCTATAGAGAGCTGTGGTTAGCATGTGGTCTGCAAATAGACACTTCTAGGTTCAGTTCCCAGGACTCGTCCAGGTGACAAGGGTGGCAAACTAGTCCAATGAATGGATTGTCCACAAAGCCACTCAACATCATGTTCCACTCCGGGACCATGGGGGCAAGGCAGACTGCATTCACACCTAAATTTTAACTTGGATTCAGTCCACTGTCAGAAGGAAAGAACACCATTAGCAAAGTGAGAAACTGTTTTCTTGTTAGTATTATCCAACTGAGTTGATATTATCCAACGCAGAAGATTCACCCTTGGGTTAGAATCGATCTGAATCCTTGAAAATCTCTATTCATATGAATAAATTGCATTTGAATGTGCTAAAATTCTATTCAGTACAAATCTATTTGTACGTATTCGTACGAACATTTGATATGTATCTGATATGTATCTGATAGGAACAGATACATATCTGATATGTTTCACTTGCTTAACTAATGTCCAAACTATTTGGACAAATGTCTGGAAACATTTGTATTGGTTCAAAAGTTAGCATACAAATATTGTAACATTCAATTCTAGTTTGAATGTCTGAATTTGGCCAAATTTTGAATGTTATGAATATTTGTATACATCCCTAGTATCCCTTCACTCTATTTGGATCATATTTTGGGCTATACCACAGCAGAATGAAGGTGAAGAAGGTGAAGGAGAGGCTTGGTGTTCCCATCTTGCTCCTCCAGTTTGGTCTAATGGTTAGGGAGCCAGACTCTTATCTGGGAATACCGGGTTCAATTCCACCTTCCCTGCCTCCTTCTCCTCCTTCTCCTCCCCCCCCCCAAACATATGGGCCCTTTCTACACTGGACCTTATTCTGGATTATATGCTGGAATGGGGACCTGCCATCCACATGCTGGTGGAGATCATGATAGCCCCCAGCCTACTACAGTCTGCACTAGCATCCATACAGAAGACATTTTCTTACTCTGGAATATAATCTGGGATTAGTGCATAAAAAAAACCATGCTCTCCATCCATAGCAGGGTGTAAATACCACTGAGCACACTTGCCCCTTGCTAGGAGCCTAGGAGGCCCAGAGGAATCCTTTGGCAGCTTTTAGCTAGCTGAGCAGCTTGGTGCTAATTGATTATCAAATTATTATTGCATTCTGTTTGTTTATTTTTGCCTCCATCTGCATGGTATGAAAGGTGCACCTTGCTCCCTTTGCCACACAGTGTATGTTTGTTTTTTCAGACACATTTTTTGGATGGGGGAGGGGGTTGTGAGGGGAGAGGGAGGCTGTAAATGGGTGATAGAGGCCCTATTCATGCCTTCTTCCGAATGCTGCTAAGGAACTGCTCTTCAGTTGGCTTTTTGTTTCAGTCACATGAGCCCCTGCCAAAAATGGAAGCTAGCTTGGAAATGCAGCTGAGCATGGTTTATGAACTGTTAACTCCATCAAGAGTGCAAACTGCCTAGATATGATGCAAAGGGTGTCTAAACATCAGGTGGACATTTTCTGAAGCTTGGACAAAGGTCTTTCTCTAGATAGAGGGAAAGAAGAGGCAACTGTCAGAGAAGAACCAGGTTCCCCTGCCTTCGTGCTAAGAAAGAACTCAGGTGTGGTACTGAGCAGGAAATGTTAAGCCTGGACGGAAGTGTTTGCTGTGGGTGGAGGGAGTCCCCTGGCCACTGCCTGTTGGTTTGAAAGCTTTGCTGAGACCTTCTGGAATGCACTGAAGGCTCATGGTTGGATGCAATGCAGGGATTGCTCAGACTGTGACCTCACCTAAAACAACTCTTTTTGTATTGTGTAGATGACCCCATGTTTTGTTCAAGATCTGTGTGAATGTACCCAAGGATACCAAATCCAGCAGTTAAAAAATCCCTACAAAAATAGTTATAAATAGTATGCATCTGAGTAATAGACCTGAAGAACAAACAGCATGGGGGAGGCTGTTGGCTTCACGCTTTGCTGATTAGCTTCTGAAGGTTTCTGGCTGCCCTCTTGCCCTTATTAGTAACAGAATGTTAGACTGGTCTGTCCTGTGTTCTTGTCTAGTTAAGCAATTATTTATGTTCCTATGTTATTTCTTGTTTCCTACACACAGGCATCATTAAGCTAGGACTCACTCGTCCTTGGAGGCAGAACCACCACAGTGCAGAACATGACCAGAAATAGTGCCCAGAGTTCATATTTGGTTGCTTGCTGCTTGCATATTCAACATACTTTCTGTGGCTCACATATGCCCAGGTGTGCTGCTGTGATCAGTGTGCCCCATATGGAGAGGGGGGGGGGATCCAGTGTGGAATGGGGTTGCATAACCAACAGGAGAAGAAAGCATTTCAGGGTTATACATGCACACACCACAGAGAGAGAGAGACAGAAAACACTGGAACCAGTTTGGTCTAGTGGTTAGGGAGAATACCGGATTTGATTCTGCACTCCTCCACGAAGCCAGCTGGGTGACCTTGGGCTAGCCATAGCTCTCTTCTGAGCTCTCTCTACCTCACAAGGTGTTCTGTTGTGGGGAGAAGAATAGAAAGCTTTGTCAGGTGCTTTGAGTCTCCTTAAATGGAGGTGGTTGGTTCCCCTTCAATGGAGGTCTTCAAGCAGAGACTGGACAGCCATCTGTCTGAGATGGTTTAGGAGATCCTGCCTTGAGCAGGGGGTTGGACTCGATGACCCAGGAGGTCCCCTCCAACTCTACCATTCTATGATTCTATGATTCTATGATTCTATGAGAAACGCAGGGTAGAAAAGCCAACTATGATTATGATTAATTATTCCAGAATATATCTCGGAATAGGGGCCTGCTGTCCGCATGTCTGTGCAGCTTATGGTAGGTCCTGGGTGGAATCCTTTGAAGCTTCAGAACTTCTGTTCTATTCCTTCAAAACCTGCAATGCCAGGAAGCACCAACTATATGCATGATGTGTCTCCCAGCAAAGTGGCAGGATTGGAGAATCCCACCACAAAGATGGTCATTCTTCTGGCTTAGAAGATGGAGCCGAAGTGATTATTCACATCCGGGTACTGGTGGGAGCAACCCCAATACTCTAGCTGCTTTTTCTTGTCAGTGGTTAAAGACCATCAAAATATTCATGTTCAAGTAAATTGTTCACTTTGGCTGCCGTTTGACTGTGTTGCACCAGGCTTGTAGGCTTCCAGCATGGGACTAGTTTGGGCTTTTAGTTCTAAGTATAAGCCCCTAGCATCACTTAGCCTTGTGAGACTCGCTTTTAACAGCTTTAGGTTGCATTGTGCATTATGTAGCAATGCCTGGCTAATGTTCATCTCCACAGGGGCCAGTGAGTAAGCAAGCCCAAAGCAAGCATCTTTACAGATATAATCACTGCAATTGGAAAGCAAGGTGTGATGAAGAATGTGAGCAGCAGGGAACCTGTGGGCTGAAGTGCTATTAGGGCATTAGAATCTAATGATAAAATTCAAAATGTTGCCAAGATAATGTGGATTTAGCTGGCAAAATCAGTTGTGAAGGGGCTGCGGGTTAAAAGGCAGTGTGTTTACGGGGGCCCAAAGCAGGTGGATTATTCTGAATTATTGGTGAAGGTGGGGAGACTTGAGGCCTATTCACACTTCCGCTGGTAGTCAACCAGTGAGCTTCTGGTGAACAGCATCGACACATGGAGTAGGCTGTTGAAGCCTCCGAGTGTGCTCTGCTTCCCAGAAGTTCACTAATTGTTGATTAGGTGTGGAACACTAAATCGTGCTCCACACCTTTACCAGTGTTGACCAAAAGCTCCCCTGAAGCATCCAGTGGTGTGACGACTCACTCTGTGCCCAGTTCCCTGTGGTCAGTGGGCAGGAGAGGCAGTGTCTGCACAGGCACAATTGCAGTGGTGCCCACACTTGATCACTAGCCTCTGATGCCACCAGACCTGTGATGCCCAGGATTGTGAGAGGCACATTCAATCACAGCCATGTTAGGTCACACCCCCGGTCGCTGATGTGATTGGCCGCAGTACGCTCCTGCTCGAACACAATCCTCTGCAATGGCGGCCAATCGCGGCAGCAAGGAGGCGGGGTTTCTGGCTTTGGATTCAGCAGCACGGGTTGGTAAAAGGGAGGACCATTCACACTTCTGGCCTGCAGTGGATGCTTTGGGGAAGCTTTCCTCATAACAAGTGCAAATGGTCTACCTTTAGCAGAAGTTTACAGGCCCTAGCTCACAGCAGCCTAACCAACAGCCTGAGAAAAAACCGCTGGTTTTCAAGGCCATTGTTTCTGGAACATCATGGGTCTTCTGCTCAGATACACAACTACTGCACTATCTCTTGGACTTTTGTGTGCTGTCAATCTGTCTCTTTATATGTATGCCTATTTGCATATTCTTCCAGGCAGCGGACAGGGGACATGTGTTTAGAAATCTTGGTATTGTGTATTAGTCACCTTTTTATTTGCCCTCTTTTTGGCAGTAGATCTGAAAGCAAAGTTTGTGTCAACTGCTTCTTATCCTGAGGGGTAAACATGATTTGCCTAGCAGACCAGAAAACTCTTGTAGCTGCATCTAAAGCCTGCCTAAACTTTATACATTAATGTTATTCATTCATTCATTTTTTGTGGGGAGATGTATAACTCCGTACATCTGTGGGTCATACGTTACCAAGTAATGTGCAAGCGCTCTTCTTTCCTGTCCCCCAGTCTTTACCTGAACCATTACCTTTCCCATTAGGACTCTACCAGGTTCAGTAACTCTGGTGCCCATTGTGGCTGGTAGAGACAAAAGGCAGGAGAAGAAATACGTTCTAGGAATCGTAGTCAATAGAGCTAATTGTGGGTGAGACCAAAGAAGGTGGCAATTCTATGCAATCCTGCACTTAAACTGACCTTTGTGAATGGAGGGCATTGCACATGTAATAGCAAGTCCATAACTGAAGTGCATGTGAGGGGAGAAGAAAAGGGTTGTGTGTAAAGGCAGTGACCAGATTGACTGAAACAACAGTAACAACAACCACAAAACAGCATGCATAGGTTTTGGTGACCCCTGAGCCAGTCTGGGCTAGTGGCTAGGGGGCTGGACTCTTATCTGGGAATACCGGGTTTGATTCCACCCTCCTCCATGAAGCCAGCTGGGTGAACCTGGGCTAGTCACAGCTCTTTTCTGAGCTCTCACACCCCCACCCACCTAACAGGTTGTTCTGTTGTGGGGAGAAGAACAGAAGGTTTGTCAGCCACTTTGAGTCCCTTTAAATGGGTGAGAAAAGTAGGGCAGGAAAGTCAACTCTCTTACAACAGTGGTCAGGGCTGCAGGAAAACTGGTCCATTAGATGTGGTTGCTCTAGGTCTTAGCTTAATTGCTTTCAAGCAGAACCTAGAAGCATTCAAAATGTTCTGGTTATCATCTAATAAATGTTTCAGTGTTCTTCTCCTCTGACCGAGATTTGGGCTGAAATGGGGGTAATAAAGGTTGTGCATGCCTCCCCCTCCCCAGAAGAGGCTGTGTGGCATGTTGTGTGAGATCTCTTGGACTTGATTCAGTCCAGATGGGCAGATTTGTTCGGAGTAAGGTACACATCAAAATCTGTCCTGAAGGAAAGCGGAGGGCAGTGCATTGGATCTTGCCAAGGAAAATGCCTTCCTGTATCTAGGGATGTGGAACTGACAGTCTTTGCTGCAGCGTTGCAAGTAGAAGCAGTAGGAACAGAGCTACCTAGCTCTCCTCTACCCCTGCTACAATCTTCCCGTCTTTTGTCTTTTACACATTTCCACAAATTGGGTCTCCAAGGACCCTTCCATTTTAAACACTCTGAAGCCTCTAGCTGTGTCAGGAAGTTGTGGGGGTTGAGTTTATTTTTATTTGTTTATACTGCAGCATCAGGCTCTTTTTGCAACACAGTTTCTGTACACGTCTGAGGCCTTTGTCATGAGGAAGGGACATGGCCAGCAGAGGAGGGAAATGCTTTCTGGCCTGGGGCGTTTTCACACTTCCCTTCCCATCTGCTGGATGGGAAAGGAGCACGATTAACCAACGTTGACTAGCGCTCAGATTTGGCTATTCCCTCACCCCCCCAGATCAAATACGCACCTGATTCGATCTGGTCCTCCATTTTGGCTGCAGTGCCCTCTGCAAATGTGCTTGTATCGGCACCATGATGACACCAGTGCTCTGCACATGCATAGTCATATCTATGGTTGTCCGAGGTGCTGGCAAACTTGTGTGACACCTCAGATGACCCTGAAGCACCAGAAGAGATGCAGATGGTCACTGCCCTGGATGCTTGAGGTAAGCTTTCGGGTAATAATTAGTGAACTTCTGGGGAGGCAGGGCTTGCTTGGGGGCTGTAACAGCCTCCTCCATGTGCAGATGCTCTTCGCCAGAAGTACCAGCCATAGTGCAAATATTCCCTCCCTCCCTCCCTCCCTCCCTCCCTCCCTCCCTCTATCTATCTATCTATCTATCTATCTATCTATCTATCTATCTATCTATCTATCTATCTATCTATCTATATCTGTCTGTCTGTCTGTCTGTCTGTCTGTCTGTCTAATTTATATCCCACCCTTCTCCCAAGATGGGACCCAGAGTGGCAAACAACACTAAAATTGCATTAAAAAAAAACAAAAAAAACATAATATAAACATCAAAATTAAATTAAACAGCCATTACAGTTAGAATCAATATAAACAACCAAGAAACAGCTAAAAACATCATTAGAATTAAATAAAAGTTAATTAAAGGCCTGCTGGAGATACGATCCTGCAAATAACCCGGACCCAAGCTGTTTAGGGCTTTATAGGTCAAAACCTGCACTTTAAATTCTGCCTGGAAACCAATCAGTCGCTAATGCAGCTGTTGCAAAAGGGGGATCACATGCCCTCTGCAGCCAGCCCCAGTCAAGAGCCTGGCCACAGCATTTTGGACCCGTTGAAGTTTCTGAGTACTTTTCAAAGGCAACCCCACCTAGAGCGCATTACAGTAGTCCAAATGGGATGTAAACAAAGCATGTGTTATCATACCCAGATCTGACATCTCAAGGAACGGGTCCAGCTGGTGTACACGTTTTAACTGAGCAAATAGGCCCCCGGTCTGGAGAGGAGGACCAGCCAGCAGAGGTATTTCTTCAAACCAAGTAGACACATTTCTACCAGGCACTCCTTAATCTGCCAATTCCAAATTCCTTCCAAACAATACGTTTCAGCAGGACCCTGGTGTGCTTCTGTGTGTGTTTGCAGTTTAATCTTGAATAATCCAATTGTGTGCCTTGCTGAACATTCCCCACATGGCATCACCATTCAGATTCAGTTTCTGATCTGAGGCTTTTTTGGAAGGATCCCGCCACTCTTGGCTGGTACCCACCGAGAGAGATAGAGAAAGGGCATGGCCCAGGGAAATGGTATGAAGGGTTGGAAAAGGTGGAGCTAAAAAGAGATCAAACATGGTCAGGATGCAGTTTTATGCAAAGCCAGAGGGAAACTAACCCCACCCCAAAAAATAATAATCAGGAGGCTGCTCATACATTAACCAGGCCTAAACTGAAACATTTATAAAGACAAAAAGAAGAGGAAGGTCTATAATTTAGTGGTTGAAGTGAATGTAAGTAAATTCATATTTGTTTGACGAGATCCCCTTCAAATGTGTTAAGACTGTTTGATAAAAATGTATTTGTACAAATTCATAATGAATATCTGATACAAAGGAATACGTTTCTGATATTTATCCTATATGTATCCAGTATCATTATCCGCTCTGAAAGTTTAAAATCCACCCTGAATCCCTTTTAATCCACTCTCAAACCATGTTGAATGCGCTCTGCATCCATTGCAGATGTGACTGGGGCAGCCGCTTTCCCACCTGCCCGGGTTCATGAAGGTTTCCAGCATCCGCATTTTGGAGACTGGATCTGTCCCTATCCTTGCCAGCACTTCACTAAGCATTTGGGTGGCATGATTGCCACAGCAACATGGCAACGCATCACTAACCTAACTCATGTCGCCTTTCCTCACGCTCCCAAAGTAAGGAAAGGGGCCATGCTGGGCAGCAGGGAGTTCTAACTGCTCTTGATCTACATGTTCTGAGGAACTTCTGCATGTATGCAGCTGCTCCTAGAATACTCACTATTCCAGGAAGTGCGATTGAAACGTGCAGGAGTTCCCCTGGAGTTTCTTTACTGGGTTAAGTGCAGAAAGGCTCTGAGTCACCATAAATTGCACCCAAAGTCACTTAGGCTGCATCCAGACAGATGTGAAGAAGAAGAAGTGGCTTTTCTACCCCGCTTTTCTCACCCATTTAAGGGACTCAAAGCAACTAAGAAAGCTTTCTGTTCTCCCCATAACAGTCACTCTGTGGGGTTGGTGGGGCTGTGAGAGCTCAGAATAGAGCTGCAACTAGCCCAAGGTTACCCAGCAGGCTTCATGGAGGAGGGCAAAATCAAACTTGGTATTCCCAGATAAGACTCCAGCTCCTTAACCACTAGACCAAACTGGCTCACAACCTACAGTTATGTGATGGCTCCATTGGGATTACAACATGGGATTACAACTCTCATAGCCCCACCTACCTCACAGGGTGCCTGTTGCGGGGAGAAGAACAGAAGGTTTGTCAGCCCCTTTGCTCTTAAATAGGCTTAAAAAGCAGTGTAGAAAAGCCAACTCTTCTTCTTCTTCTTCTTCTTCTTCTTCTTCAACATTATATCTTGCTAGTTCAGAAGTATTGTGGCCAGCATTATCTTTTCATGCTTTTGTGATGCACACATTGGGGTATTCAGCTAGCACCAGATACCCAGAGTACACCATGGTCACCATGACAAATGCATGGTTGTTTCAGCTTCAACAAGTGCACTGGACAGAGCAACCATGCCATCTCCACCCAGAAGGTGGCTTCACCCTCTACTGCTGGAAAACCCGCAATGATATGTGTGGTGACCCCAACATCCCGGTGCTATATTCCCCCATCTGGACAGGGCCTTAGGTTGTATCTGTGCATTGGGGCCTTAGGTTGTATCTGTACATTGGTTACTTATTTGTCTGTATTTGTATATTCTGGAATAAATTTGGAAATTCTGGAATAAATTATTCCTGAATATCCAAATATAGTGGAATAAGTAACCGATGTTTGGATGCAGCCCTACAGGGAGGGCTTCCTTCAGGCCAAACAGCGCCATCCTGTTCCCAGAGACACAGAAGATGTCCAACTTGAGTGAGGCCTTCTTGTTCCTTTGGAAACAGCCCCAGATGGTCCCAGAAGCAGCACCAGATTTCCCAGCGCCAGCCTAGTGGCCTCCCATGGAGCTGCACGTGGCTGGCTAGATTGGCCGAAAGTGGCCTGAAAGAGCACTTTCTCCAGGAATCTTTCCAAACGGTGTTGAACCAAGGATATAAGGATGCCCTTGGTTGTTGTTGTTGTTGTTTTCCCAGACAATTTGCTCTTGTGCCAAGGAAGTGATAGGCCTGCAGGCAATGCACAGCACAAGGAACTTAGCAGAAAGTGCGTAGAAAGGTGGGGAAAAGCTCCCGTGCCAATGTAATAAAAGGAGTGGATTATTTCCGCCTTTGAAATAGCCTGCAAGCAGGAGGAAAGGGGGGGGGTTATGTGCAAATAGAAGCCCCCTCCATACCACCATCACGACCAGGAGCAGCATTTCTTGTAGTCCAGTGGCATTCTCGTTGGTCATCATGACAATATTGAAGCCTGACACGGTGGTTGGATTTCTCATTTAAAAACAAACAAGCAAGGCGCCACTTTGCTCTGACTATGGGAGTCTGAAGCAGAGGTCTGTGTCCTCTGGAAGCTTGCTTCCTGCATCCCTCGGGTACGGTGGTGGAGAAGGGAGAACTATCTACAGCCAGTCTTATGCCACGGTCCGGTGCTTCGCCTCTCCGATCTCAGGGCTTCTTGAAAGGCAGCGGGTGTGCTGCGCACTTGTGTGTGGTGTGTGTGTACATGTGCGTGTGTGTGCATTTCCAGGAGACGGAGCACCGCTCTCCATCCCTTCCTTCTGCCTTTGATACCGGCAATGGAGGAGAACCGTATTCCCGATTAGCTCTGAACACCCAAGCGCGAGCTCCGGAGGCATGGTGATGGGGAAAGGAGGTCCATCCGTGGCCAATCTTAGCCACGGTCCTGTGCTTTGCCACTCGGCGCTTAAGACTTCTTGGAAGGTGTCGTGGGCGCTGCGCATGGTGTGTGTGTGTGTGTGTGTGTGTGTACGCGCGTGCCTGAGTGCGCGCATCTTTCTCAATTGCCGCTGAACAACAACAACATCCCAGCAGCAGCAGCTTGGCGAGGTTGGCGCGGGGCTGCGGCTGCGAGGGCATCCGCGGACGGGGCGGCCGAAGAGGAGCCCTCCATGGTAGGGGTGCAGGTGGCAGGAAGGATGGATGGATGGACAGATGGACGGACAGAGGATTGGGAGAGATTCGGGGCCCCTGCTTGCTTCCTTGCTCGCTTGCGGGAAGGCAGCTGCCTGTGCAGGCAGGGTGCAGGCAGGCTCCTCTCCTCTGGTCGCCTGTCCGCCTGTCCGCTGGCACTGAGGGGGTTACAGCAGGCGCCGTGTCGTCGTGCGGACGGGAGGCGCACTTCGTGCGTGTGCCCCGGGCTTGGTCCTCGGGCCGCGTGGCTGCTGCGCCAGGGAGCCAAAGTGTGTTGGTCAGTTGCCGCTGCCATGACAACCCGGGGAAGGCGGCGGCGGCGGCGGCGGCGGCGGGGCGCGCGCGCACGGGTGCGCGCAAGGAGAAGCGATGCAGGCGCAGCAGAGGCAATGATGCTCCTCCCGGCCAGGAAGGCGAGCTGAGCAGGGATGCTGCAAGCGGCTCTAGCCCCGACGGCGGCGGCGGTGCCAGAAGGAGCAGCGCAAGGAGTGCTTGCCAGCCTCGGGCTCCAGCGTCTTCCTTCCCAGGGGTTGTTGCTGCTACCTTGAGGGCCAGAGAAAGCCCCTGCCTGCCCGGCCACCCATCCGTCGGACTCTCCTTCACTCGACCCTAGCCTGGAGCTGCTCAGGGCAGAAAGGGGAGGGAGAAAACAGCAGCCACAAAACAATAACGATAACAAAAACCAAGCATTGCAACTCCGAAAATAAGCTCGCACTTCTTCTTGCGCAGCAGCCCCGTCAGGCCAGCCGTCGGGGCTTGTGCTGCGGGAGAGTGGGCTGCTGCTTCCCTCCTCCCGCCACACTTCTGGTTGAGCTCCTTCGACTCCTCTCCTCTCCTCCCTCTCATTTCCACCCCCCCAACCCAAACCAGCCCCCACCCCCACCCAGGATCTTTGGAGGGAGCTGCCGCCGCTGCCGCCAGGAGGGAAAGTTTGGGTGACATCTTGTGGCGTGTGTGCTTGCGATCTCCCTCGTTATTTTGGGTTGAAAGAGGGGGGGGGGAGAGAGAGATAGTGGGGGGGGGAGAAAAGATAGAAAAAGCAAAAGGAAGACGAGGGTTCGGTGACTTCTTTTGGAGACAGGCAGACGCTCTCTTGACGCGCCGTCCTTCGCCTTCGCCGTCGGCTGCAGCATCTTCGGCGGCTGTCGTGTGGCGTCGGTTTTCTGTGCTTTCCTGCCGGCGGAGAAAGCAAGAGCGAGAAGGGGGATCGGAGGAGTGAGACCGAGTTCCTGCTTCTTCTTCTTCTTCTTGGGTTATAAACTTTTGATGCCAGTGTGGCAGCAGCAGCAGCAGCAGCAGCGAGAGCAGCGCCTGCCCAACGGAATCTCGAAGTGGCATCAGAAAGGAAGGGGCAGGAAGAGCGAGAGCGAGAGCATCCAGACGGCGAAGATCCGTGACCTTCGTCTTCCTCGCTCCCTCTCTCATTTCTCTACGCTCGGCAGCATCTCGCCTCTTCTCCTCCTGCCCTCACCTCCTTGCGCCCACCACCGGACATCCTGGGGGGCGCTTCTGGATGCTGTTTCCCAGCCTTGGATCTCCTTCCAGTCTGGGATCGCCTCTGTCTTAGGGGGGCACTGTTATTAGCCGATAGAAGCCGGCTGACGGATCCCTCCTTCCCTCGCCCCCCTCCACCCTACCCCCCAAAAAAGAAGTCCTGGTCCCCGAACACCTGGTGGAGAGAGCTCCTTCTCCTCCTTCTCCTCCTACTCCTTCTTCTTCTTCTTCTTCCTCCTCCGCCTCCACCGTCATTGCCGGTGTTTGCCTTTTGGAAAGCCCAGGATGGGGGTCAATGGGTGCTGCTTAGCGCTGCCTTGGCGGTGTCTGGTCGTCCTCTCTCTCAGGCTGCTCTTCCTTGTGCCCGCAGGAGTGCCTGTGCGCAGCGGAGATGCCACCTTCCCGAAGGCGATGGACAACGTGACAGTCAGGCAAGGAGAGAGCGCCACCCTCAGGTAGGAGCAGATTTTTTCCCCAAATTTCCTCCATTTGTCTGCATGTGCTTTAATAGGATCGCCTTCAAAAAAAAGAAAAAGAAAGAAATCCAGGAGCTTTTGTCTAGGAGTGTGTGTGTATGTGTGCCTTTCATGGGGGGCCCTGGTGCCCGGCTGGAGTTGTGCAGAGAGCCCCAGCAATGCCAAGGAAGAAAGGGGCTGTTGATGATGCCGGTTGTGGCATGGAGGTGATGGTTTCAGGTTGTTGGTACCAGCTCCTTCCTCCACCCAGACCAGCAGTGTGTTGGCGCCTCAGGAGGGGATGCCCTTTAAGGTCCCTGGGAAATTGTGGGCATGTTTGGGGCAGTGTGCGGAGTGTTTCAGATTGCTGGCTGGCTGAGACCTGGCGATTGATTGCGATGGAAGACCCAGAAAGGAAGACTCACGGTGGCTTTCCATGTCTGCAGGAGAAAACTGCGGAGACATTTGGCGGCTGCTCTGACTAGTGGCACAATGTGTGTGTGGGGGGGCGTTAATGGGGAGTGGGCAGATCCTCCCCTGACCCCCTCCTTCCCTGCTTTTCTGAAGGACTTGAATGGCAGGCAGTTTGATGACCACGTCCGTGTTGGTGTCTGGGCATGGGGGGGGGGTAATCGGAGAACGCTGCCGCCAGACTAGTTGGCAAAGAGATCGAAGTGATGACGTGGACTGGAGCTTCAGATTTTCTGGAGGTGCTCTGCTGTCTGCCCTGAGAGTGGGTTTAGGCAAAGGGGGCAGATGTGCTGTGCTCTTTGGGGGTGCTGGTGGAATAGGGTGGAGTTCTGCATTGCATGGCATTCCCCCCCCCCCACACACACCTTCCCCTGGCATGCATGCATGCATGAACAAACAAATAAACAAACAAATAAACAAACAAACAAATCTTGCCTGTGGGTCTAGCCAGCTGCCAGGGCTCCAACTTCTCAGTCTCTCTCTGCTCTACCCCCCTCCCATTGTTTGATAGTCTTTGCACGGATCTGTTAATATCAAATCAATCTTTTACTCCTGAGGCACCTCTTATGAATTTTGATGAAGGCTTTTTCCACCCTCTCCCCATCTCCTACCCCCCTCCCTCCCCGCCGTCACCGCCTTGTGCCAGGTGGCTTTTCTCTAGACAGGCCGGTTTTCAGGCAAACGGTTCACTTAAGTCTGTGCTTCAAAAGGTGCTGCAAACAGACTGAATTGGGCAAGTGGGAATGAATGTCTAGAACACAGCAGGGGCAGAAAGGGGCTCTGAACATTTGGGGAAAAGGACTTAGGATGCTGGCTGACCTGGTTGGATGGGGAGTGAAGCCCCTTCTAGGAATGTACGGCTAGGCCACCTCAATGGTTCTATGGACCTTTTTCGCTCTGTCTTGGGCTTTAAATGGCACCATGGACTTGTTCTTGGGTTAGTCCATTCATTCTAGTGTAATAAGAATAAAACAAGAGTGAGAATTAGAAGAATTTGCTCCATCCAGCTGGATCTCCCTTCTTCTAACCCATTGCTTGCACTGTGTCAGCAAACTCCAGGTTCTCTTATCTGCCTTTCTTGTTGTGAGCTGTAGTTATAATTGAGTAAACAGCAGGGGGGTGCTATTTCAGGAGCGGATTACATAGTCTGTTTGACGTTGGGTATCAGCTCTGAAACCTTCAAAAGAAGTCAAGCCTGTCTTCCAACCTACTGAAGTTACTCGTCCATTAATTATGGGCTATCAATGATCCCAAAGGCTGCACAGAGTGATAAAAGAGTGCATGTGGAAACCTTTGGCTGTGGATCTCTACAGGACCAAAGAGTTGCCCTATGTGCATTGTCTGGAGAACTGTGATGGGCTATCAGGGTTGGCCTTGCTCAGTAACCTTGAAGTAAAAATTGCATCATATTTTACCTAGGCAGATCATGTGGTCCTCTTAGCATGAGGTTGGAAAACTGGTGAAGAGCACGTAACATCCCACAGTCTGGTAACTGGACCAGGAAACTTCCACATTGACAGAAAACTTCCACATAGAGGAAACATGTCCATTGTCCAATGTTGGCTTACGGATTATGATCTCAGGATGTCAATAGAAGGGAAAGGTGCCACATGGAAGCCTCACTTGCACATTCAAAGCACCTTGCATCATTTTGCAAATGATGACTGTAGTTATCACGGATAGATTTAAGAGGCAATCCATGTCAGAAGTATCTATCTATCTATCTATCTATCTATCTATCTATCTATCTATCTATCTATCTATCTATCTATCTATCTATCTATCTATCTATCTATCTATCTATCTATCTATCTATCTATCTATCTATCTATCTATCTATCTATCTATCTATCTATCACAAGTGATTTAAGGAACTGTCATTTATTGAAAAGAACTAAAGTCATTTGACCCAGATATCTATGATGTACTTCTAAACTACAGGTCCCAGTATTCTTAGATGAAGCCATAGATGTAAATCTAGCATAACTTCTGAAGTTAACTCTGAAGTGTAAACAGGACCCTATGGTGGTCTCTTGCGCTAGGGGATGTGCAGATTGGAGGAGCCCGTTTCAAGTCCTGCAAACGATTCAAAGGCAGAAGAGAACAGTGGGGCTTTGCCTCCCAAAGAAATGAGTGTCAGAGTTCTCTGTCTTTCTCAATGGGTCATTTGTTGGCCATCCCAGCTGCGTGCTAG
Organism: Aspidoscelis tigris stejnegeri; assembly: GCA_023333525.1. Lineage (NCBI taxonomy): Eukaryota > Metazoa > Chordata > Lepidosauria > Squamata > Teiidae > Aspidoscelis > Aspidoscelis tigris. The sequence continues at coordinate 21,273,483 of JALMGA010000011.1, forward strand.
CCATTTATTTCCTCATTTTGTTGGGACAGAGAGGCTCTTTGGGGCCAACAGACAAATCACACATGACCATTCATATGAGAGTCACCGTATCTTCTGACCTTTCCCAAAATATGGTGCTAGGGTTCCCTAACCATTTGAAGCTGGTTGATTATGCTGTGAATCTGCTGGAGAGAGGCAGAAAAGACCTTTTTAAATCATGTTCTAGATATGAAGAGGGAAATGGGCTTTTAACTCTAACAGGGCTACCAAGGATCTGCCTTCAAAATAATAGTTTTGTTCACTGATCTTGCAGTTGTGCAGTAAAAAACCATTAAGAGACTTTCTGCTTTGACTTAAGACAGAGGGTCCTCCATCTCCCTTCCTTCCTTCCTTCCTTCCTTCCTTCCTTCCTTCCTTCCCTCCTTCCTTCCTTCCTTCCTTCCTTCCCTCCTTCCTTCCTTCCTTCCTTCCCTCCTTCCTTCCATTCTCATATTGATAAGGAAGATGAAGATTAAAGAAGGATTAATGTGAGAAATCCTACTCATAATGTTTATCCTTGTACACGATCACCCTGCAATATCACTTCTATGAAACAGATGCTGTCATTCATCTAGCTAGCCACCATTGGATGAAACAAGCTTCAGCCAAGGGGGCCCAGAAGCCATTGCGGTCATTCAACTGGGCCAAGAATGCCCAGCTTTAGTGGCTGATGACCTTGATGGGCATCTATCATTATATTTTATACCTGGCTTTGGACCCGCTCTGCATCCTGGGAAGACAGACTTTTGCTTCCTTTGCCAAGGACTCATTCCATCTAAATGTTGCCCTGATATGAACTGTTTCAAACCCTGTTGGATTTGAAGCGATAACCAGGGTAATGCTCTATGGTTATAAATGGCTTTTTGTCACTGTTTCCTTTTTTCAGCCCCCAGAGCTGGCAAGTTGCGCAATTTCACAGCAACCAGTATTTACTTTTCGAGAGACCCAGCAACCACATCAAAAGCAAACTCAAAACTCCCTTTGAAATCTTAATACGATACCCAAAGGTGCAGTGGTGCTCCTGAGGACTTTCTGTGGCATTTGAAAAACCTCTAGGCCCTTCCCATTTATTACTCTAGGGAAAGACACAACTCAAAGAGGTGCTGCACACTACATGTGCCAGGAGTTTTCTATGTGCCTACAAACTCAAAGACAATTGGCATTGCTTGCTCAGTAGCATTAGCTTTTGTTTATATGCAGTAGTTTTAAAATGCCTGCATTCTAAATCTGACTGAGATTGGCAACAGCCTATGGATCAGGACCAATGGCACAGGCTTTGTGGATCACCAAGTGAACTTTTCTTGCATCTATTCTGGGAGCCAATTCAGAGAGAATGGGACGTATGCCAGTTGCCTTACAAGTCTCTATCTAGCAGCTGTCAGTGTTCTTATCTCAAACTAGTTGCTTAAAATGAGTGTTTTTCTTCTTCTTCAAATGCACAGTAGTTAAATTTATGATGATTTTTGGCTTGAATATATGGTTTCACCAAGCCTGGTTGTCTTCATAATCTTCAGTGCTTGGTGTGCTGGGTACCAAGTCATGGATTCTGATAGAAATCATGAAATCAGCTAACCTGTCTTGAATGGATACAGTTGTGCAGAACCTGTATGACCTTGTGACATTCCAGAACCAACCTGTTACAAGGTTCATTACATCTTTTCATTTGATGTGAAGGATGGGATCTGAACAAACATGGAAAGGGAATGCTGTGGCCATCAGAGGAATCTTTTTAACCACCTTTCTTTGTAGTTGCTACTTGCAAGAGAAGGTACATTTTATATGCAACAATGCATTGTGCATGCAACTTGAGTACGCAAGGTGAACCGTATAGGGATGCCAGTATTGCTGACTAAGGATGTGTGTGAATGTTCTAAACATTCAAAATTTGATTGAATTCAATCAAATGTGGACATTCAAACTCGAATAGAATGTCTACACATTTGGATTGATTCAAAACATTTGAATGTACAGCTACGTGTGTACAGATACGAATGTACACATACTTATCTGTATGCATCTCATACGTGTCTATGCAAATGCGTACAGGTACGTATGACACATACAAATGTTGCCGACATCCATATCTTCAAATAAAAATGTCGTTGATATTTGTATCTTCAAAATCAAATCTAACATTTGAACGAATAGATTTGAATGTATTTGATTTGAATTGGATTTTGTTGCATTCGGATTCTAAACATTCGAATCAAATCAAATGTTTTGACATTCGATTCGAATTGAATTTGAATGCAAAAAATCCCACATTCGTGCACATCCTTATCGTATAGAGACCATGGGACACAGTTTGCAAATGACATTAAACTGCAGTATGTTATGTGTATTATATATATATCTGTACTAATGGACATAGCACATATTGGAATGGGTAGCATTGATCTTGCAGACTGGATGAGTGTTGCAAAGGTAGAAACCTTGGGAGTTAGTCCTAACATCTAATTGTGCTGAAACTTAATCCATTCCTTTATTGAAAAATTGCAGAGCTTTTGATAACAATTTTGTAAACCAAGAGACTCCTTTTCCTCCCAATTAGAGACAGTTAACAATCTGGTAGTTTCCTAATTTGAGTTCTCTAATGATTGCAGCTTCCAACTCCAACCCTCAGTTGTTGGACTAAAACTCTCATCATCCATGGTAAAGAATGATGGGATTTGTAGGCCAGCCATCTGAAAGCCCATATATGGCCTTCTGTTTGGGTTCATGCAAATTGTGCTGAACTAATGATGACAGAGAAAAGCTCTTGATTTACAGTTTATACTCGTCCTTTTGGATGACTCCTTCTTTGGTTTTCTAGACATCATCAGCTCATGAAATGGAACCTATAGAAGAGGGAGAAATTATTAGGCTTCAGTTGGTTCCTCACATCTGATTGGTTTGAGATACGAAAGGAAAATTCCAATGGAGCTCCTTGATTCTTCTTGCAGGTTCTGAGACCTGCAGAACATGACAGTATGTAGGTGATTTTTTTTAAAGCCACTTTACTTCCAGAAATGTGAAGTTGACTTTGGAATTTAGGCAACTGCTGAGATTTGTGGTGGAACTCTTTTTAGTATCGCATCATCTGGTGTGCTCTGGAGGGGAAGCAACCTGAGAGAGCCTATAGACAACACAGGGAGATACCAGTTTTGTTTTGTTTTCTTAATGTCATGGTTTCCCATATCAGTACACACACAAAAGAGCTGTCTGGTTGCTATGGGCAAAGGAGGAGATTTCACACTTCTTCTCTGGCCCAAGACAAAATTCTGGAAGATTGATCCAAGGTTGGTGTGGGTCATGCCAAGCACTCTCTGCTCTGGCACAGTGAGATAAACCCTGGCACCAACACTTGTTTAAATCCACCCAATCTGAGGGATGGGTCAGTCACTAGACCTTTGGCATGAGATTCAGCCTGTCTGCCAGTCCCTAAATAGCTGGGTGCTAGTGTTTTCACTGTGTCTGGCCAGACCCTAAATTGTAGCACCCCACCAAATAGAAGTCCTGGTCTCTGGAGGTTGGCCATGCTCTTTCACTTCCCCACTCAGTGTGTGTAGTAAGTGTACATGTCTTCACCAAGGTGTTTGGGTCTCCCGGCAGGATCCAGTGTCTGGTCTTTTAGCGTCCTGCTGCTGTGTTATAATGTGCTTCTCCCCCCTTTTGTTTAATCTCCAGTGTTTTTGTTATTGGTGCCTTTCTTTGGCCTCAGGAGGAACAGCAGTACATAATTATAGACACAAAGTGAACCTGGTAAATCTCCAATATAGCCTCACTGCATGAGTTTCCAAGTAACCACTAGAAGAAAGGGTAGTCTGGTGGGCAAAAGAAGAAACAAAATAATCAGAAGGTTACTTTGAGATGTAGCCTTCCATCTTTGTGTGTTTTTCAAATACAGCTGGTGTGATATCTAATGTGAGGATTTTCTGGCATTGACACAGTGTGGTTCCACTGTCAAAAAAGGACCAAGAGCATGTTAGAGACTTTGTTTTAGATAAAAAAAATCTTATTGAGAATAGATATGTAACCACATCTGGAATACCGTGCTCAGTTTTGGTTGCTGCATCTCCAAAAGGATATTGCAGAGCTGGAGATGAAGAGTTAGTAAAGGGCACCGGAACAGAGATGATCTGGGGCTGAAGTAACTTCAGGACAAAGAAAGGTTGTCACATCTGGGCCCCTTTTTAATCTAGAAAGAATTCATGATCACAGTGTATAAAATTATGCATGGTGCGTACAAAGTGAATAGGGAGAAGTTCTTTATTTGCATCAGCCTGCTTTCTCTTCTCTGCTTCCCTAAGGCAAGATGATGGTGAAACAAATGATGCTACAACTTGTTTTCTTGCTGACAGTGTGGACACATGCATGACAAATATATGTAGGTCAATTCGCACCCACTACATGGATAACAATTGATGATCCTCTTAACTCAATTTCAGACATAAGGATTGAATACATATGCCCATTGAACAATCTCTTGCGATTTTGATAGACAAGCTGGGACTCCAGCTTATTAAAAACTTTCCTAATCCATCTAGTCCAGCTTCCTGTACCACACAATGGCTCACTAATTGATTCTGAGCATTATGGGCATCTGTGCATCTCCAGCAGAAGAAGGCAAAACCTTCACCTACTCTTGAATTCCTCCAAGTGGCCTTTAGAGACACTGGAGGAAATACCTAGGTATCCATTCTGTTAGCCACTGATACACCTGACCTCCATGAATTTCTCTGATCCTCTCCTAAAGGCATCCGGGCTGCTGGCTGTCACCACCTCTTAATTCCATAGACCGATGACCCTGTGGGTGAAGGAAGAAAGAAAGAAAGAAAGAGAACCTTTTTTTCTTGTCAATCCATATGCTTCCACTCATGAGCCTCATAGAGTGCCCCCTGTTTCTAATGCTGTGCGACAGAGAAAATAATGTTCTGTATCACACAACATAGTTAAAGTCCCTTTTTAAAAATACAGCACAATTCACACTTAATGATCTGTCTTACTTTACTGCACTCTGTGCAGTTACATCTCACAGTAAGGAACACTGCAGGCAGAATAATTATTCTCATGAAGAAATGATTGCAATTTGGGTGAAGGAGAAAATCCATGGGAGCCATAACTACCTTAAACAAGAAGAACTTTCCTTTGTTGTGCAGAGATCAGTCACAAACACCTTATTGGTACCAAAATGATCTCAGAACTTTATTTCCATCCATGCCTGCAGCTTACAGGCAGGCACAGACTTTTCCTTCTCTCCACAAGGCACACAGAGTTGTAGTCTCAAACTCCAGCCAGCAGATGGCCAACTATGATTTATTTATTTATTTGTTTGTTTGTTCAATGCAGACTGCCCTTCTCTGCTCCAAGGAATGCCGATGCTGATTTCTCTTTGAAAAACTACAGCAGTCAACTGAACTTATTCTTCATGAATAAATAGGAAGACATTGTTCTCACTTTACCTTTTGTAGTTTTATCGTAAGAACATTTTGCACCTTCCAACAGGATTGCAACAAGTCTTGTTAATGTCTGGCTGTGAATTAGTACAACCAACAAGCCTTAGACAACACCATTTTGCATCGTGAAATTTCACTCATGTGCTGTTAATAAGAAGTGGTGCCTCCTGTGTACCATAATAAGGTTCTTGTATGCCACAGCTTTGCTTTCATGTCGTTGGAAAAAATAGTGGTGGACAAGGATGATGCCAGGACAAGAATTTGGAGAATGTGTTTAGGTAAAGCCCAACATGATAGACTAGGGCAGTGATGGCTAACCTTTTGAGCTTGGTGTGTCAAAATTCACAAGAAAACCTAGCCTAACTCGGGTGCTGTGTCACTTCCAGAAATATCCATAATTTTGTGATATTTGTAGCTCTAGTAAGAAAGATATATTTTTGATATATGTATTTTATTAAAAGCAAAAATGAATAACTCTTTACATTTGCTAAATCTTCAATTGAAAGTTGGTATTTCGTACACTTCAAGAACAAGCAAGCACTACATGCCCAGGTGCCAGGGTGACCAGGTGTGTCACCTAAAAGGGCTTGGGGTGTCACCTGTGACACGCGTGTCATAGGTTGGCCATCACCGGACTAGGGGTTATATCTCCATTACACAGTAAAGACACCTTAACTAGGATCCATTTCTGGTACTCGCAATGGAAATCAGCTACTCCTGACTAGGGATGTGCATGGATTTTATTTTATTTTGTATTTTATTCATACTGAATCAGATGCAAGAAAATTCATATGATTAAGGGTCTGGAACAACCCCCTTACGAAACCAGGCTGCAACGTCTAGGCTTCTTGAGTCTGGAGAGACGGCGTTTAAGAGGGGACCTGATTGAAGCATATAAAATTGTGCATGGTATAGAAAAGGTGGATAGAGAAAATTTCTTTTCTCTATCGCACAATACTAGAACCAGGGGGCATCTGTGAAGCTGATGGGTAGGAGAGTCGGGTCCAACAGGGGGAAGTATTTCCTCACCCAGAGGGTCTTCGGTTCATGGAATTTACTGCCGGAAGAGGTGGTGACAGCTACCAGCCTAGATGGCTTTAAGATAGGGTTAGACAAATTTATGGACGACAGATGTATCAATGGCTACTAGAACAAATGCCTAGGTACATCTTTCAGGCTGGGGGGTGGGAGGAACTAGGGTGCTTCTAAGGCCATCTGCTGGGACTCGAGAGCAGGAGAAGGTTTGTCCCTGTCTCTGCTTGAGATGCCCATGAGCATTTGGTGGGCCACTGTGTGCGTCAGGATGCTGGACTAGATGGGCTGTGGCCGGATCCAGCAGGGCGTCTCTTATGTTCTTATGTTCTTATATTTGTTCAAATAGATCCCCTTTGAATGTAGTGGGATTTGAATTTGATAATGAATGTTCAATCCCATACGAATCCCATACGAATGCATACAAATCCCATACATATCCCTTATGATTCCCATACAAAGCTTCATACGAGTGTATCAAAACATTCAATTTGATTTCAAAAGTCAATCTTCAAATGTGCCACCATTCGATTTGAATACAAATGTCCGAATAATAAATGTCTGCTTAATAAAGACGTCATCTAGAAGAGCTGAAGTCCTTCCTATCACTGCTCAAACCATGTTAGATTTTTTTCCCCTGGCCACCCAACTTATATGCTTGTTGGCCATTCCACCTCTGAGCTAACTTTTATTTTTATCACTTGAGTATCAGAACTGTGCCTAATGCCATTTGCTTTCCTGACAAAGGCTGAAGTAACCCCTGGAGATCTCAGCCCTTTAAGGAACTGGGCCATCCCAACAGTCCTCTTGTTTAGAAAGGAGAATTGCATGATTCCCCAAGACCCCATGTGGCAAGAAACAGTGCAGGATTTGAAGAAGATCCCATGGTCATCTCTTGTCACACTTCCCATCAGACATGGAGATCCACTGGCAAGGTTAGTTTCATGGCTCCCAGCTCCCTTTGGAAGGAGATTGCTTGGGGCTCCTGGATGCCAGATAACCACGTGACCCTTCTGTCATTTCTCATGTGCTTGGTGCCAAAAGACATCAAGGTAAGGGGAACTATGCTTGGAAACCCAGCATCATTGCAGACGTCCCAATAATAGCAATGGTATGGATGATTGCTTAACTAACCCAGGGCTATCTTGGGAAGGTCGTGATTAGGAATGTTCACGAGTATCTGTAACACTCATTATTCCTATGAATTTGTAGAAGTTCGTACATTCATACATGAATCAAATGTTATGACATTTGCACATTAACATTCTTACGAATATGAATGTTTCGGAACATTTGTACAAGTAGTTTGTACATTTGTATCTGATATGTATCGATACTCATGTGTTGATATAGAATACATATCCAATATGTGAGTGTTTGTATAGGATCCGTATGTATTTGTATTGGATATTCATACGAATTCGTAAAAATATATTCATATTGAATAGAATCCTTCCACATTCGAAAGGGATCTATTTGAATGAATGTGCATATCCTTAGTTGTGATGCGTCTGTTATTCCCAATATAGTCCTGAGAGGAGTGCAAGATATATATCTCATCTGGAGGCCACCTTAGTGAACGCAGACCCCTTCCATTTATCTCCCCTTACCATATGCCTCTCTTCCTATTTTTTCCTCTTTCCTCCTCCCCTAGTAATCTGAATGTATCTTTTGCTCATCTGCAGAAACTGTAATTATTCTGCAGAGTAATCAGTGAGGATGTTAAATACTGGAACTAGCAACCCTGGAGCTGAGCGGCGTTGTCTAGATTGAGCAACGCCAGCTGGGAGGGCAAAAATTCTAACTGTACCCCCATAACTCCTCATTGTGGGAAGCAGCTGTTTGCAGCCCAAGCCAGATGCAGATATGGATGTTGTCTACCTCTTCTGGTTTCCTTCGATGCTGTGACATCTTGTTTGCTTGCCTGCCTCTTTTAATTGTCTCATCTCCCACATGTCAGGCTGCATACACTGACTTTTATCAAGATTGCAGGAGATGCTGCAGTGGAATTGTGCCTGCCTAGAAGGCAGGCGTGGCTGAAGGGGCACGGGGAAGCTGGATTGACCTCTTTGCATCATGTAAGATCAAGTCATAGATGGTGCCTTGCTGCATTTTCTGGCGCAGAGTGGAAGGAGAAAGGGGCGTCATGCTGCACCATCTCATGAGCACCGGTCACTTTTCAGTGAAAGTCTGTTCTGATTACAGAACTTAGGAAGGAGAGAAGATTTTGCTGCTGATGAAGGTTATTGGTCACACAAGTTCATACTGGAATTCAGGGTCTATAAGCAGTTGCGATGATCATTAACCTGCATGGCTTAACTACCTCATAGAGGTAGTTCCTCCTCTCTCAGAGGTGCATGGAGCAGGGACATGCACAGGGGCCTTTCCTGTGGTAGCCCCCAGTCTCTGGAACAGCTTTTCTCAGGCACCTGGTTAAAAGCTTCATCTTTTAACATTGAGCTTCCTCTGGGTATTGCCCTGCCAGAGAGAATGGGAAGGAGATAGTGTTCTATTTTAAATACATTTAAATACATTTTATCTTCATTTTATTATTGCGAACTGCCCTGGGACATTCTTCAATAAAATAAAATAAACCCGGCAATTACCACCTGTTATGGGAGGGGTGGGCCAATTGCTGGAGACTGTGGACCGGCAATCCCTGTCTGTTGCTGTAATGAGATGCAAATTTTCACATCTTACAGCAAGGCTTCATTAACAGACCAGAGCAGAAGCAAAAGGATGCTTCCCTACCTCAACTAATGTTCATCTGGCTTCGGGTGGTGGGTCATGGTGGTGGGGAAATCGAAGGCACCCCAAACCTAATGCATTGTAGAAAATTTCCTCATCTTGGGCTTCTAGGAATTTTTTTTAATTTTTTTTTTCTGTAGGACCTGACAAAATTGCTTCAGTCTGCTAAGGTAATTTCTGGATTATTAAAAAGGCAAAGCATAGCAGTAAAACTGCACTAACGCAGCAAATTCTCCAACCTCTGAATTTTGCCAATTAGCGGATATGTGAACAAATCTAATTAGGTGCCCGCTCCTCACAGTCTTGGTTGAGATGCCATCCTCTCCCATAAAATTTTGCAGTTATTGGTTTAATTATAGATAGTGATGTTCAGATGTTTATTTATTTATTTCTGTTTTGTTTTGCGATCCCCTGCAGCAATTGCTTTTATGGTCTTACCACTGTAGGCAGAATTAAAAAAATAAAATAAAGAAAAAAACTAACCACAATCTCTTTGTCCCGGTCACTGTTGTTAATGTTTACCTTGCAATAGCAAAATATCTCTTAACTACATTCATAGAGTCATAGAATCATAGAGCTGGAAGGGACCTTTAGTGTCATCCAGTCCAACCCCATTCTCAATGCAGGATTTCCTAAACCATCCCAGACAGATGTCTGTCCAGCCTCTGCTTGAAGACCTCCAGTGAATGAGAACCCACCACCTCCCGTGGCAACCTGTTCCACTGACTGATCGCCGTCACTGTCAGGAAATTTTTCCTGATATCTAATCTGTATTGACTCCCTTGAAGCTTCGTATCATTGTTTCGAGTCCTCCATTCTTGTGCAAGTGAGAATAGAGATGATCCCTCTGCACTGTGACCGCCCTTCAGATACTTGAAGACTGTGATCATGTCTCCTCTCTGTCTTCTCTTCTGCAGGCTAAACATTCCTAGATCCTTCAACCGTTCCTCGTAGGACATGCTTTCCAGACCACTAACCATTTTGGTAGCCCTCCTTTGGACTTGCTGTAGTCTGTCTTTTTTAAATTGGGGTACGCAGAACTGGACACAGTACATTATAGTGTTTAATAGAAAAACATAAAGGGAAAAATATGGCAATCCAACTCTCACACATTTTATATTATTGTCACCAAGTCTACAAACTTAAATAGTTACACACTGTCTATTAGTAGAAATATGCAGAAACTCAAAATGTGCAATTCTATTCAGTTTCAATCAAACTGAACCACATGATATTTTGCTTCGAATTCAAACTGGGTGAAACAGGAAAAGGCCCTTTTTAAGAGCAGTTATAGTCAAACATTGAACTGGTTTGAATTAGGGATGTGCACTAATGTTCTAAACATTCAAAATTCAATTGAATTAGATTGAATATGGACATTTGAACTTGAATATAATGTCTTCACATTCAAATGTAAACATTCAAATGAATTTCAAATGTTCCTAAACATTCATTTGAATGATTTAAAACATTTGAATGTACATATATGTATGTATTAGATACGTATCTGTACGAATCTCATACATACCTGTACGCATTTGAGCTTATAATACGGGATGGAAATGGGATGCATGCAGGATAAAACGGGGTGCGTACAAAATGCATAGAGATACAAATAACACATATGAAGGTTTTCAACATTTGTATCTTCAGATTCGAATCTAACATTTGAGCGAATAGTTTCAAATGTATTCAATTCAAATTGGATTTTGTTGCATTCAGATTCTAAACATTCAAACCGAATCAAACCTGAGTCAGACTCAAACCTAAGAGCATTTCCTCTTTTTTTCTGCCCTGTTTCTTCATCAAATCTGCTTATGCCCAGTTTGTTGGTTTGGTTTTTCTTTTGATTTGTAAAACAACAGAAAGGATTATCTTATCGACACCTTAGAGTTTCTCATTTCGAATCAGAGAAGTCAAAGCTCAGGCTGCCACACAGAGTTCAAAGTTAATTATTAAATGCACAAGACATGTGGTTTCTCTTTCAAGTGCCTGTGATCTAAAAGGGCTCAAAATGGTTTAAGGTGTTCCCATTGTATTCACAATTTCTGTATATATGAAATTTGTGTATTTGAGCATGGGAGACATGTGCATTATTATTATTATTATTACATTGTATTTGAATCAAAACAAATACACAAAGATCTGATTGGATTCAAATCTTTTAAATTCAAATTTAACAAGATTCGATTTGAATTTACCAAATTCGAATCTATTTGTTTGAATTTTTGATTTGAATCTGCACATATGCATCTTCCTTATGTCTGTACGCGTCCATATGCATGCCATAGTTATCACGTATGCAACGCGTTTTCGCCCCGTAAGGATCCCTACAAATGCGTACAGATGTGGGAAAGATGCAGGTCTTCAAGTACGCATCGTATACGAACCCGTACACATAATATTGTCCAGATAATTTGAATGAATAGATCTGAAGTTCAAAATTTGATACAAATGTTTACATTCAAATTTTGGGACATTCTGTTCAGGTCCGAATGTCAAAATTCGGCATATTTTGTTGGATTTCGAATGCCTATGAATATTTGTACACATCCCTGCGGGTCTGTGTAAACTCAGTTTGTATATTCAAGGAATGGAGATGAGAATGTAGGGGTAAATGACACCTTTGAAAGTATCTGGGCTTTGAAACAGCCATTTAAGCATGCCTACCTGCTTCTTAAGGCCTCGGTTTCCCAAACTGAGAAGTGAATATAACAATAGCGCCGTGCCCACTGAGTTATTTTCTGCCTACTGCAGAGCAAAGCTAACATGTTATTTCTGTAGCATTTTTTTCATCTATTAGATGCTTGCAGGTAAGTGGAGGCAAGGAGGAGGAGGAAGTGGGGGAAGGTAAAGCTCCTATCCATTGTAGGTGAGCATTGGAAGTGTAGGAATTAACAAAGGACATATTTAACAGGACCTGTTCTGAGCAGTGCTACTGTGTGTCACCTCCACCTCCCCAAAATCACAAAGCAGCTAAATATATATCTGGCCTTCACAAGGTACATCTCTCTCCCTCTCTTCTCTGCTGGAAGCATAATTGGAGAGTCAATGAAATTACAACCATGGGTACTGGCATTTTGGATCTTCCTGGCTGGCATAATAATTCCCCCCCCTCCCCCAAGGGAGATGGTATTTAACTTGTCTTGCCTGTTCTCGATAGTTATAGAGTAATTACATGCCCACTAATTTCACTGCAACAGTTCAGGTATGACTTGTTGAAGAGTAGGGTCAAGGTCACACACATCTTCCCATTATCATCAGTTCCAGACATTCTATCAAGTGATCTTCTAGGCATTTTATCCTCTGACACAGCTAGCTTAAAAGTGGGACTTCCCAACCAGGAATTAATTATACTGAGGCAACGAGAAATCACATGCCTTTTATTGGTACACATTTCTGAATATAGCTGTGCAACTCGGGAAAAGGTGGGATATTTGCAGGGTGGTTCACAGAGCGAGAGAAACAGTCTTTATACTGTATATATGCAACACTTAGTAATTAAAAGGGGATTGTGCTTGCCAAATCATAGTATGGTTTCTGTGCAGCATTTCGCTTTTGTTTGTTTTTTTCAAATGAGAATCCCAAATCGCTGAGAAGATAAAAAATATAAATTCATTAAACAACAACAACCTAGAATCACATTTGCTGCAGAAAACCTGCTTGTGGCCTGCCTGCCTGCCTGCCTGCCTGCCTGCCTGCCTGCCTGCCTGCCTGCCTGCCTATCTATCTATCTATCTATCTATCTATCTATCTATCTATCTATCTATCTATCTATCTATCTATCTATCTATCTATCTATCTATCTATCTATCTATCTATCTATCTATCTATCTATCTATCTATCTATCTATCTATCTATCTATCTATCTATCTATCTATCTATCTATCTATCTATCATCATAATCATCCTGCCTGCCTGCCTGCCTACCTATCCATATCATCTTGTCTGTCTGCCTATCTATCTTTGACTATATCTCTATCTTTGCCCCCAGACAAAAAAGGGATAAGGAACAGAAAAACAACAAGCAAATTTCTAACCTATATAAATCCAATTACCTGTGTTTTGCCTTTCGGGAGTGAGGGAGATTAATGGGAGTATTTTGGCAGGAATATAAAAAGGAAAAGGTGGTAATAACAATAAAGACTCATAAAGAGAAACTGATCACTAACCCTGTGCCTAGAAGCCAAGCTGTAATTCTTAAGACACTTTCTCGCCAGTGATACCCAAGACCCATTGATAGATGCATTTCCAATTTTTTTACTGCGCTTTGTTTTGTTTTTGAAGTTTCAAATGAACTGAGGAATCTTGTGCAGCAGCCAGGCAGGGCTCAGGTGTATGGAAAGATGTGCTAGAATTGCCCATCATGGATGCACCATGGAGGTACTTGCATTAGTCTCCATGCTTGCATGTTCTGAATAATCTTGTTCGATTCAAACCAGTTTGAACTAGGGATGTGCCAGGATTCTTGCCCCAAATTCACTTTGCTCTGAAGTGAATCGGGAGGTACTTGCATTAGTGCAAATGAAGCCCCCTGAGAAGCGAGGGGGAGGTTTTCGACTTTGGTACGGACCTTTATTGAGGGTTCATAGCAAAGAGATAAGCCCTGTTCTGGTCCGCCTCGCCCCTGGTTGCCACTGGTTTCCAGTAGCCATTCAGGCAGAGTGGATGCTGGAGAAAAGCAGGCAGAAGATGAGGAAGTATAGGAGCTTTACCTGCCCAACTTGCCTCTCAGGGGCACCAAATATAGCAAAATCTTCAGCCGGAAGGCCAATAGCTTTGTTTTGCATGCAGAGGCTGGCCCACGGAAGTAGGCCGGTTTGCCTTTGCACGCAAAGCCTCGGGCCTTCACAATCTGAAGTTTCTTGCCACACCCCTAGTTGGAACTCAAACCAATTTGGTGCAATTCTATTTAGAACTATGGATGCACAGGAATGGAGGGAGGGGGGGTTGCATTCCATTCGTACTGAATGTAAGAAAATTCATATTTGTTTGAATAGATCCCCTTCGAATGTGGTAGGATCCTATTCGATGCGAATGTATTTGCTGCCTGGAACCAATTACATACAGAGTTTATTAATGACACCCTACCGATGGAGATGAAAGAAGGGTTATTGAAATTATGGATATATTTACCTGTGACCTTCAGGGTTAAAGGATGGAGGGGTATTTGCCTATGTTGTTAAGAGTTGGGTTAATGTGCTATATTATATGTGGGCAATGTTTTCCTTTTTCTCTATCCTTTCTTTTATAAAAGCAATAAATAACATTTTAAATATGTAAAAAAGATGTGAATGTATTTGCATGAATTCATATGAATATCTAATAAGAATACATAGGTATCCTATACGTATCTGATACGTATCCATAGGTATCCGATACGTATCTGATATGTAACTGGTAATATATTTGCTCTGAAAGGATCAAATCTGCTCTCGATCCATGTCAAATGCACCCTGGATCCTTTGCAAATGTGACCGATGAGGCCATTTTCCCACCTCCCTGGTCCATGAATGTTCCAAAGCATTTGTACAAATGTTCCAAAACAATGTACAAATGTTGTAAGATTCTGTTTGCATACGAATGTCTGAATTTGTCTGAATTCATATGAATATTGAATATTACACATATTCTTTGCACATCTCTATTTAGGACGTAATTTGCAACCTGCAGCCCAATGTGGGATGCTACTAGCTCATGACAGCAGTCAAAGAGTTGCTCACTTTAGCTGCCATTTGCACTCAAGACACTGAACAAGGGGGGGGGGGAGATTGAGTTAACTGCATTGAAAAAGAAAAGAAAAGAAAAAACCTTCACTTAGCATCTTGCATTGAAATAAAAATAGGAAAGGCGAGGCAAATGCCTCCCCTTAACAACCTTCTCCTGCAACACTGCACCAAAGCTAATCACTCTTCTTTTATGATCATACCTCATTTTATAACCCGCTTTATCAGCATCATAAAGGAACAAGAGGAAAGTGGCGAGGGGGGGGGTTGAGGGAAGGGAAAATAGATTAGCAACATAGCCTGTAATCAAGTCATCATATTGTAAATAGGAAGCGGGCTGTTAGCAAAGGAAAGGAAGCAAGCTTTTACACCTTAAATGAAGAGACTTCTTTATGTCCGTCGTCACATTTAATTCAATCAGAGGAGCTGTTAAATGCCTGACTTTGTGTAGCTAGGACTTGGCTGTTCTGTCGCAGCAGGTAAAAGGAAGAAGATGGAAACCTTGCGCATTGAGGCTTGGAAGTGTTTTCCAGCAGCAGCAGCAGTTGGCTTCAGGCTTGAGACTGTTACATTTGAAAATAGTTAGGCTTTTTTTAAAAAAAAACAAAAACTTTAATTTGCCATCCTCTTTGCTCATAGACATTCCATTAAGTGAAATTAATTAACCAAGCTTTACAGAGATTCTTTCTCTTCCTTTTCCTTCCCCCGGTCTCCCTCCTAAACTACCTGCAGCCATACAGTTATGATTCTGTGTGAGCCCAGCTACTGCCTAGAAAAATCCACGTTTCTCTTGCATCTGTCAGCATAATTCTAGGGCTTCTAGAATTAGTTTGATCCAGTGGTTAGAAATCTGGACTCTTATCTGAGAATATCGGGTTTGATTCCGCACTCCCCCATGAAACCAGGTGGGTGACATTGGGCTAGTAACATACATGATGCGTACTTAAAGATCCACATCTTTCCTGCATCTGTACGTGTTTGCACGGATCCATAAGGGACCAAAATGGGTTGCATACAGGATAACTACCAGATGCATACAGATGTGTACAGATGTGTATGGATGTGGGGAAGATGCGTATGGGCACATGCGAATGTTGTCGACATTCATATGTGCAGATTTGAATGAAAAATTCAAACAAATAGATTTGAATTTGGTAAAAGCAAATAGAATTTTGTTAAATTCGAAGTTAACAGCTTTGGATCAAATTGAATTTTTTGGATATTCGATTTGATTGAAATAGAATGTCAAAAAAACATTGACATCCCTACTTCAGAGTCCGTCCGTCTCTCCGTCTACTCAGTGGACAACGTAAGCCAACTACATTTTTGGAGATGATTCTCCTAACCCCCATTTTTACTTAGATGTCAATAGCTCTACACAAAGCTTCATTCTAAAAAATGTTTCGTAGCATAGAAAATACAGCCTATAGAGAAGGAATAATGGCCCTTGAAGGAACACAAGAAGTTTGGCTGGAGAAGCAAAGTCCACAGACTACATCTGTCAGCTTGCAACTGGGGTGGGAACAACCTTTTTCTCTGGGCTTTCGGGTTGAGTATGAAGAGACTAAGTTGATCATAGCAACATCTGTATAGAAACTGATAATTAGTGTCCCAGCTGGACATAATAAAATACTCTCCCTCGGACTCTTTGCATTTATTCCTAGTTAAGTTTGCAATATTGCACTGAGAATGATCTCGCTTGCAGAGTTTTTGTGTGAATGAATGAAAAGGAACTCGCAAAGCTCTGTGTATGTTCTCTTGGAAAGGTACTAATGATTAGTAGAATTCAGCTCCATTAAATGTTCCCTTTCTGCTGGCGGAAAGCATGCCAGCTTCCAGGAAGATCTTGTGTATTGATACTGGGATTTTGAGTGACGGAGGGATAATGGCATCCCTTTGTATGAACTGGTTCCTTCATAAAAGTCTGTTCTGAACCTACTCCAGCTTAATTTCCAACAGCTGAGTCTGTGCCATTTTTTTTTCTCCCAACGCTTGAAAAGAAAGATATTCTTTCTTTCTTTTTGTCTCAGTCAGTTGAAAATCACGTTGATTGAATGGAGGAACAAAAGAAGTTGGAGGAACTTCATAAGTGTGGGCTACCCACCCTAAATACAGGTTACCCCATTTCGGGAGGCCACTTGAGACACATCTCTCTCCCTCCCCCCATTTCTCTTAAGAACATAAGAACTGCTTATATGCTTCCGATCTGAATTCAAGGTGCCAGTAATGACCTGAAAAGCCCTAAACGGCTTGGGATCTCAGTACTTGAGGGATTACCTCCTCTCATATAGATCTACCCGTGGTTTAAGATCTGCTGGAGGGAGGCTCCTCCATGTTCCGCCAGTTAGAGATATCCATTGTGTTGGGACATCGGGGAGGGCCTTCTCAGCTGTGGCACCTCACTTATGGAATACCCTTCCCTTGGAGGCCTGATTAGCACCAGGCAAAGTCCTGGCTCTTTCCTGAAGCCTTTGGGCACTAACTCACCCAAGCACTATCTTAACTTTTAATTTTAAAAAACTCATTATGCTATTTAATAATGTTATAATTCGTTATGTATTTAATGTTTTGTTTGTATATTTTTTTTTTACTGTAAGCCACCCAGAGATCTTAGGATATGGGGTAGGATATCAATCAATCAATCAATCAATCAACCAACCACCCACCCAACCAACCACCACCACCATCACCACCACCACCACCACCACCATCATCATCATCATCCCTGCTGGACCAGGCCAAAGTCCATCTAGTCCAGAATCCTGGGTCACACAGAGGCCCACCAATTGCTTCTGGACATCACAAGGAGAAGATGAAGGCAAAACCTCCACATCCTTTCAAATTCCAGCAAATGGTCTTTGGAGGCATCCTGTCAATCCAGTCTGGAGAATGTGTCTAGGCATCCATCCTAGTAGACACTGATACACCTGTCCTCCATGAATTTCTCTAACCCTTTCTTAGAGCCATCTAGGCTGGCTGCTCTCACCGCCTCTTCTGGCAGCAAATTCCATGGACTGATTGCACAAAATGTCCCAGGTTTTCTGGATGTCCCATTTGTTTGAGCTTCTCTGCCTTCCCTGTTCCATAGACCAATGACCCTCTGGGTGGAGAAAAAAATACTTCCCCTTGCCTAATCTGACTCTCCTACCAATGAGCTTCATGCAGTGTCCGCTGGTCCACTTTTCTGTTTGATTTTATTTCGTGGTGTGCAGATCAGAAAAGGACAATTATTTACTCGGCAGAGGATTACAAAGATTCAGTTACACTATAAGCTAATTGTTTAATCAAGAAATGTGACCCCCCAAAAAGCAAATTCATAAGCTGCATTAGAAACACTGTTGAAAAGCCTCCTTGGTCAGTCGTTATAAAGTAAATTAGTCATTTTTAATAAGACTACACAAAATGCTGTATGCAGCATTACAGGCTGCCTTACTTGCAGAAATGATGTCACAGGGTTGTGTAAATGATTCTGCAAACATAATCTTGTGATGACAACAGAACATTAATCAGGAGGGGAGGGGCAAATTCAAGAGAGGAAACATAGAACATGACCCAACTGGAGATTGAGAACATAACAGGAGTCCTGCTGGATAGGGCCATAGCCCATCTAGTCCAGCTTCCTGTTTCACACAGTGACCCACCAATTGCTTCTGGGCATCTCAAGCAGAAGACAAAGGGAAAACCTTCACCTGCTTTGATCTCTCTGCAAATGGCCCTTAGCTGGATCCTGCCTTTGTCTCCAACCTGGGTTGGTACCTAGACACCAGTTCTAGTATCCATAGATACAACCTGTTCTCCAGGAATCAAGAGGAGCCATGCTGGATCAGTCCACAGCCCATCTAGTCTAGCATTCTGTCTCACAAAGTGGACCAGCAATTGCTTATGGGCATCTCAAGCAGAAAACAAAGGCAAAATCTTCACCTGCTCTTGAATTCCCACAAGTGGCCTTTAGAGATACCTTGCCTGTCTCTCCAGCCTGGAGGACGTACCTATGCTTCCATTCTAGTAGCCATTGATTCACCTGTCCTCCATGAATTTCTTAAAGCCATCTAGGCTGGTTGCTGCCACCACCTCTCTTGGCAATAAATTCCATGGACAGATTGGCACAAAATGTCCCAGGTTTCCTGGATGGTCTCAATTTGTTTGAGTTTCTCTGCCTTCCCTGTTGCATTTTTTTTTTAAATCTCTTGCTTATCATTCCTGCGCTGGAAGAATTCTAAGCTAGAGAATCATCTCAGGCTCTGATGTTCGCCCAACAGCGTCCACCATCGAGTGGAAGATGAAAACAAG
This sequence comes from Aspidoscelis tigris stejnegeri, assembly GCA_023333525.1. NCBI lineage: Eukaryota > Metazoa > Chordata > Lepidosauria > Squamata > Teiidae > Aspidoscelis > Aspidoscelis tigris. The sequence goes on from JALMGA010000011.1 coordinate 21,292,733, forward strand.
AGGGAGGTAATGAGATGGGAATTCAGAGTCTCTTTTTCATTTCTCATTTCTGCAGCTCCTGATATCCCCCCCCCCTTTTCAGGCTGTACTGCCACCAAAGTTGAAATTCAGCCTCAGCACAAGTGTCTTAACAAGCCCCAGGAGCTGTTTGAAAAGTTATCCTGACACCAAGTGACAGACTCCCAATTGCTATCCTCTGGAGGCTGTAAATGCAGTTCTGCTGGGTTTCTGGAGCAAGTTTCATCTCCTACCTGGAGAATCCTTTATCTGTTATGACACCTCCCTTGGCATGCAGCTCTTGATGTTTCTCTTTGTTTTCTGCTACAGCAGCCAGGTAAATGCTTTGAAAACTTGTACGTGCATTATGTTTTTGAAACATTTACCTGCGGGTAATTGTCTGCAAACTGGAATAATACTGCAAGAGCTTGGATGCTGATCTAAATATAGCACAAATTGTCTAGAAGTTGGTCCTTGGGCAAGCTATTATAACTTTGCTTCTGTTTGCTCCTATGCTCCATGTGATGACACCAAACTACTTTACAAGGCTGTAGTGATGGTGCCTGCAAAAAACCCCCTCTCTCTGGCCCTGGTTAGATGAGTTTAAAACAGGACAGCCTATTCATGAGTTTGAATTGCAATCGTACCTGTGCTGGTCAGACGTGGATTGATATCGGTCATCCTGAGGCCGTCCCCACCTTGGGCCATGTTGGCCTCACATTTCTGCAGAGATTGGCCTGGGGTTCCTCAATGGAGCTCTTGGCTCCCCACCCCTTTTGCTACTTCACAACTATCTCGTTTCCTATTGGATGCCGTTCGTGTCACTCAAGGGAGGCGAGGGTGTGTGTTTGTAGTTCTTTTTAAAGCCTGCTCCCCCACCTCCACGCACCCACTTCTTTTTTTATGCGCTTTTCTTCTCCTTGCAATTAGTTATTTGTGTAAAAACGCAAGAGAGAAGAATCATACACATAAACTGAGGAGAGGGGGAGGTGCCTCATGAACTCCATGCATGCCGATTGGCAGAAGGGGAGGTGCTTCATGAATTCCGTGTGTGTCGATTGGCTGGAAGGAAATATTTGGTGCCACCCACCACAGCACAGTTCTGCCTCCTTTAGGCCATCCCCCTGCTCACAAATGAGGAAGCGGAAGACAGACTGGAATTTCAGGCCGGTCTGAGTCCCTGTCAGTCCTGTAAACACAGGACTAAATTTTAGGACTATTTAATGGTTGTAGGCCAGCTTGCAATATGGCTTAGATTAACTTAATGTGAGTTACAGGACCAGGGGGTCAACTCAGGTCAACCTAAAACCTGTGTGTGGCCATGGTCTATGTGTGCCAAACAAGACTTTGCCATCCTGTCTTGTTTGCCAATAGATTAAATGCTGTGTTGATGCTAACTTTGGCTGCATCAGGGTGGAGGGTGGGGAGATATAATGTTTCATGCATTGTAGGCAACTCCACCATAGCTCAATTCCTTCCTCCGCCCCCCCCACCTCCTAAATTGCTTCTTACTATTGGTGGAAAATCCAGCACTGGTAGCGCATTTTCCAAGAATAGCACTTTTTAGGCAGACCACTTACCTTCTGGACAGAGACACCATTGTAGCTCTATTGGATCTCCGTCCAGTTTCCATGCGTGGAGGCCAAAACAGGTGTGGAAGTGACAGTGAGCACATCTGGGGGAGCACATCTGATTCCAGGATGCACAGAAGCACATGCCATTTACAGTCTGCAGGTACAGTGTCCACTGGAGGGATAATGGCAGAGGAACAATATGCAGCATTATTCCTGGCTAGCAGATTACTTGCCCAATGTCTGAAGAAAGTCTTTCATGACCTACATCAGAATTGTAACTGAAAGCCGAAACAGTGAGCCAGTTTGGTTTAGTGGTTAAGGAGCCGGACTCTTATCTGGGAATACCGGGTTTGATTCTGCACACAAAGTCAGCTGGGTGACCTTGGGCTAGTCACAGCTTTCTTCTGAGCTCTTATAACTCCACCTACCTGACCGGGTGTCTGTTGTGGAGAGAATAGAAAGCTTTGTCAGCTGCTTTGAATCCCCTTAAATGGATGAGAAAAGCAGGGTAGAAAAGCCAGCTCTTCTTCAAGGGCTACAAAAAGAGAATTTTTAAAATAAACTAACCACCCCAAATATGTATGTATGTGTGTGTGTGTACATGTGTGATTAGCTAAGCAGACAGTGCACAATAACAATCCCTAGAGATGGTGTGTGCTGTCCCCAAACAGTGTCTGGGAGGAACAGAATCAGCTGTTTGCTGGTTCTGTCAATATTTGTGTTTCTTGAGCACTGCTTTGCATTCTTGTGGATATCAAGGCATGGCTGTAATTAAAACAGAGGATAAGAAAGAATATCACTGTGCACCATGGTTCATGCAGTCAAAAACGCCAGGTAAGATTTTGCATCCAGACAGGGAAGTATAGTGTCATTATGGCACTGCATTGGTGAGGTTTCCTCCTGTACCTGAGAGAACCCCATTATAGCCCCACTTCCCCTCCCCCTTAAAACATATTAAAACTATTGCTGGAAAACCTAGCGCTGGTCAAGGGTTTTCCAGCAACAGTGCATTTTTAGGTCATCTACTTAGCTTCTGGACAGAGTCGCCATGATTGCACAGTCCAGCATGCATGCATGGGGGCTGAAACTGGCATCCACACATGTACAGAAGTGACAGTGAGCACATCTGGGCATTCTGGGTATCAGGATGCTTGTGTAACTTCAAACATGGGAAGACACCACCAGCCGTGACACTGTCTAGCTAACAAGGCATGATGGTGGGTCTCAGTGAACTTCCATGCCAGAGCAGGGATTTGAACTGAGGGACTCTTGGGTTGTAGCCTAGTGCTCTTAACCACTGGACCACTAGAGGGCCTTAACATGACATCCCTCAAAAGGTTGTTCTGAAAATAGAAAGAGGGAAGGAGAATCATGTGCTCCAGTTTAAATTCTTTGGAAGAAAGTCAGGATATGAATGCTTTCTAGGGATGTTCACAAATGTGTTTTTTTTAAAAAAAAAATCGATTCATATAGAATCAAATACAAGAAGATTTGCATTCTTTGAATAGATCCACTTTGAATGTGGTAGGATTCCTATTCAATATGAATGTTCAATCCCTTATGAATCCCATAGGAATGGATGTGAATCCCATATGAAGCTTCATGCGAATGTATCAAAGCATTCGATTCAGATTTAATTGTCAATCTTGGCATGTGACAACATTCGATTCAAATTTGAATGTCTGAATTCAGCTGAATTCATAGGAATTTTGAATGTTACAAGCATTCATGCACATCCTTAAAAGTAAACAGAAACCCCAGCAATGTTTGGTTGGACGGCACCATGCAGTTCATCTCGGTGATTTCATCACATATGCAGCATTGCTGTTCCTTATTCACCAAAAAGAATGAGCAAGATTGTCCTGGGCCTTTTATTTAATTATTTATTTATTTAATAAATGTATATCCTGCCCTTCACCAAATGGTTCCGGGTGGGTTACAATAAGAATAAAACATATTAAATAATAAAACTTAATTAAAAATATCACCCCCTCCCTCCCTAGCAGGACAGCTCCCTGAGGAAGCTATTTAAATGGCAAAAGCCTAGTTGAAAAGATATGTTTCAACCAGGCGCTGAAACGTATACAATGTAGGTTTCTGGTGAACCTCAAGAGGGGGGCTGTTCCAAAGTCTAGGGGCTACCACAGAGAAGGCCCTCTTGTATGTCCCTATGCCTTGTATCCCTTAAAGAAAAGGGACTACAAGAAGACCCTCTCTTTGACATCTCAGTGCACAGGTGCTCCTTCAGATACCCAGGACCCAAGCTGTTTCGGGCTTTAAATGTTAGCGTCAATGGCTTTAGTTGGGCTTGGTAGCAGATAGATAACCAGTGCAGGTCCTTTAAGACCGACGTGGTATGACTGTCTATCAGCAGGCATTTTGGCCACTTGTGTTGGAGTGCTACGTGTGCATCTTTTTCTGGATGGATGGGGACTTCCTCATGGCAATGCTTCCTGCCTGCTTTGATGGCAAGCCCTTTGCTCCATTGCTAGTGGCATACAAACAAGCTCTTGAAAAGTGGAGGAAAGTAGATCAGCAGTGTAAGCCTGACTCAGTGAGGCGGTGGGTGCTGTGAGGCTGACAAGGCCCTCTTGATCTGCCTAACATCCTCTGGCATTTATTGATCTCATTTGTTCATAGTTTAGCAGTAAATCACTTCAGACGTGATCTCATGCATGACTTAGCCGAGAAGAAGAAGAGTTGGCTTTTCTACCCTGCCTTTCTCACCCATTTATGGTGACTCAAAGAGGCTGACAAAGCTTTCTATTCTTCTTCCCCCCCCCCCAACAGACACTCTGTAAGGTAGATGGGGCTGTGAGAGCTCAGAAAGAGAGCTGTGACTATCCCAAGGTCACTCAGCTGGCTTTGTGGAGGAGGGTGGAATCAAAATCAGTATTCCCAGATAAGAGCCTGGCTCCCTGACCACTAGACCAAACTTGGCTGCAGCTATTTAAGGTGTCTTCTGGCTTCCCCTAGAACCACCTTGGGCAGCTAAGGGGAAGACTGAACACTGGAGTGTCTTAAAAAGAAAAAAAGAAAAAGAGGAAGCTTTCATGTTTTCACAGGCATTGCTCCAGGCTTTGACAGGAAGAAAGTCAGGCTTTTCAGGTTGCCCTGCTTCCTTAGGCAGTCGCTTCATGGTTTGCTGGAGTCACGAAAAGCCATGAGGCCTCCAGGGCAGGTCTACCTCCTTGGTTGCCGACATCAATGGGCTTCATGGCTGAATATTTGAAGGGAGGTCTAGGGAATTACTTAGGCTTCCAGTTTGGGCAGTGACCAAGCAACAAGCAGGATTCAAATAGAAAGAAATACATTTCATTATACCAGGGGAAAAGCAGCAGGTCCCAGATAAAAAGGCTGCAACACAGCAGACGGTGTGTGTGTGTGTGTGTGTGTGTGTGTGTGATGGGGTTGTGAAGCTACAAACCCACATGAAAAATGACCACACTTAACTCAGTGGACTGCACACACATTCATCAGCTACAAATGTAAATACGCCAGGAAGGGAACTGGGCAGGGAACTGAAGCTGAGCTCCCAGGTGAGATGTGCAATGCAGCCACTCATTTTGCCCTTAAGCGATGGCCATCTGTATCCCATTCAAATCCTCTGTTTTAATCCAGCTTCAGTCCACTTTCAGAGCTGAATAGCACACCAGCAAGGTGAAAAGCTGTTTCCTTTCAGGATTGTTTAACTAAAAAAACCTCACACAACCCTTTGGAATGAGATAATATGGAAAGAAAACATCCAGTCCCTTGACCGATGTGTTCTCTCACTCTGAAGTAGGAATATGCATGAATATTCATAGGCATTCAAAATCCGATTGAATGTGCCGAATTTCAACATTCAAACTTAAATAGAATGTCCCAAAATTTGGATGTAAACATTCGAACTGAATTTTGAACTTCGGATCTATTCATTTGAATTATCTGGACATTTGTATGTTTACAGGTTCGTACACGATGTGCACTTGAGGATCCACATATTTCCCGCATCCGAACAGAATAAAATGCAATGATATTGCATTTTTGCTTCCCACCTGCCCTGCCTTTTATATTGTACTATGTTTGTCTTGCATTAGAAAAATAAAATTGATTGGACTGTGCTGAATTTTAAATTGTCATTTCCAGACAAGATCACTTGTAAATAAAATAATATTGTTTGTTTATCTTCTAAACTTACACAGCTACCCAAATAACTAAAGTGGTTTTGAGTGGCTTACAGACATATCAATAAGCAAACACCGAAGTCACCAAACAAACAAGCCGACGATCATTCAGATACAGGTATTGATCTACCTGTCATTCAAAGCCCTGATTATTCTTGACCACAAGCTACTATCTCACCATAATTACTCATAAAACTTGTCCCAGTGATTTTGTATTTTGTTTTCCTTCTTCCTTCCAAGAAAGTAAGAGCAGACAGCATATAAACACTTCTGAAAATCACAGTATCTCTTCTGTGAGCATGGTCAAGCAGGTAAAAGAGACAGAGAGACACTGAAACCCATAAATTTTTCTATAGAGAATGAGCGTTGCTCTAAGATAAGTGCCGATGGAGCAAATAATATGAGCATGGAGGAATAGAGAAAGGGGGGGGGACTGTTTGGCAATTATTATAGTTTAACAACTCTGTGTATCTGTTACACAGTTGTTAGTGCTTTATAGGCCTTAAATAATCAATTGGTATTTAATTAGCATACAGTACAATTACAGCCTCTCTAAATCTATAATGATAAACCAAAGTTGTGAGTTATTGGATGCTAATTACCAGCTGATGATTAGAAACAGCTAAAGAAATTTCCCAGCCTTGTGCAAGATATAATGCAGCATGTCCATTGAATATTGTGGGAGGAAGAGAGGGCATCCCAACACGCCTTTCCCCCCCTGTGCTCTAGCAATCAATGGCTGCTTAATGTACAATATTTGTCTAATTAACTCTAAATTATATTCTCATTGATAACATTTCAGGGCAAAAGATCTGCATTGTGTATGATGGATTAGACACAGAAGGGTTCTTTCCCCCCCTTTTGTTCTAAAAATGCCTACTATATCAATGCCTACTAGGGGTGTGCATGAATGCAATTTTCGACATTTGGTTTGTAACAATTCAAAATTTGTAATGTATTGAATATTGGAAAATCAAATTCCTATGAATAAAGAAAAATAAATGTCTGGACATTTGAACCAGTATGAATACATCTGTATCTATTCATTCAGATATTAAATATGTATCCAATGATATGAATCTCGTACTTATCCGTAGTAGGGATCTGCATGAATATTTTAAAAAAAAATCAAAATTTGATCAAATTTGATCGAATTTGGACATTTGAATTCAAATTGAATGTCTATACATTCAAATTTAACATTTGAATGAATTTTCAAATTGTTTGAATCATTTGTATGAATTATTTGGACATTTTATGGGTATGGATACGTACACAATACATACGTATCTGTACGCATCTGCTTTGTATCCATATGCATTTGTATGGATACGTATGGGACGAAAACGGAATGTATGCGGGATAGAAACAGGATGTGTATGGATGCGTATGGACACATTTGAATGTTTTTGAATTATTTGTGTGAATATCTCAAAATATTCGTATTCATACAAATATTCAATTCATATACAAATGCCAAATTTGTTCAAATTAGTATGAATAAGGAATATTTCAAATATTTGTGCACATCCCTAATCCCTACCATTTCCCACATCTGCAATGTCCCAGCAGCACACCTTATAGCATCTAATTTTCAGGGTTAAGTTTCTTAGCCTGTGAGTCCAACAGTGAAAGGATAAAATCTGACCACATATATCTCTTTCATTCAGTACCATTGATATTATTTCTTCCAAGGAGGCTAGGGTTATTTTTGGTCTCATGAAGAAGAGGGGGTTGATTCCTGGTGGTTCTCCGGGCAAACATCCATCACCTTGACAGGTCTTTAGTAGATAGTGCTGGGTCCCACTGAGTCATGACCAACTTTTGGTGGACTGCATGGGTGCCTCCATGCAATTTTCTCAGCAGAAATACAGAAGGGGTCTGTTGTTGCCTGCTTCCAAAGAGAACCAGCAACCCTTTGTTTTCCAGGCAGAACTAAGCTACATCCAATTCCGAGACATCTTCCAGGGACTAGAAATGTGCACAAATATTCATAACATTCATTATTCATACAAATTTGTACAAACTCGGACATTCGTACATGAATTGAGGGGTACGACGTCCGTATATTAACATTCATACGAACACAAATGTTTCTGGAGATTCGTACAAATAGTTTGGAAATTCGTGAAACTGGGGAGGTGGGAAAGTGGCTGCGCCAGTCACATCTGCAATGGATCCAGAGTGCATTCGACATGGATTGAGAGCTGATTCAAATTGGATTCAGGGCAGATTGGATGCTTTTGGGATACATATCGGATATGTATAGGATACATATTGGATACGTATGCATTCGTGTAGGATAAGTACTGGATAAGGATTCATTCGTATCGGATGATCATACAATTTTGTATGAATACATTCATATCAAATATATGAATTTTCTAACACTTGATTTGTTATATATCAAATGTCAAAACCCATTCATTGGGTGTTTTTCCACTGTCACTAAAAGTACCCATTAAGTACTCATTAATGGGTATGTAATGGCATTTTTGTACCCATTAATGGGTATTTAATGGGTACTTCTAGTGACAGTGGAAAAACACCGATTAACATTCCTACCAGGGACAATATAGTAATCTCGTTGATCCTGTTGATCTCTTTCATCCATTGCTTTTCTTTTTCGGCTTCTCTTTTCTTTACTCTCTTTAATGATCTAATCAAGCAATAGTAAGATTAACTGTAGGCAAACACTTAACAATCAATGGCTTGGTTTATTTTGATAACATCCTTGTACCCTTTATGAACAGACTGTTGAGAATGAGCCAGTTTGGTCTAGTGGTTAGGGAGCCGGACTCTTATCTGGGAATACCGGGTTTGATTCTGCCATCCTCCACAAAGCTAGCTGGGTGACCTTGGGCTAGTCACAGCTCTCTTCTGAGCTCTCACAGCCTCACCTACCTCACAGGGTGTCCGTTGTGGGGAGAAGAACAGAAAGCTTTGTCTACTGCTTTGAATTCCTTTAAGGGTGAGAAATGTAGGGTATAAAATCCAAATCTTCTTCTTCTTCTTCTTCTTCTTCTTCTTCTTCTTCTTCTTCTTCTTCTTCTTCTTCTTCTTCTTCTTCTTCTTCTTCTTCTTCTTCTTCTTCTTCTTCTTCTTCTTCTTCTTCTTCTTCTTCTTCCATGAAGCCAGCTGGGTGACCTTGGGCTACTCACAGCTCTCTTCTGAGCTGTCACAGCCCCACCTACCTCACAGGGTGTTCTGTTGTGGGGGGAAAAATAGAAAGCTTTGTTGGGCACTTTGAGTCCTCTTAAATGGGTGAGAAAAGCAGGGTAGAAAAGCCAACTCTTCTTCGTCTTTAACATTCCTTACCACATTGTATCTACCCTTCCGCTAATGTGATCGTGGTACTTTGGTGGTCTTGCTCTGCACTGTGGTGGTTGTACCTTGGAGCACTGCAAGATCTGGTTTTGTTCCATGTTCTATCCAACATCTATATCAAATTCCTGGCCATTTTCTTTTTAGACTGACATCAAGTTTGATTAATGCTTCCCCTTTTTAACTGTGCCAATGAGAGATTATACATCAAAATCTCCGTGCCAGATCAGATGAACATCTGATTCCTGAACTCCATCTGGTGTTTCTTCATATTACTGTTCCTGGTTGAAATACCTAGGTGCAAGCTAAGCATGGGTATTTTGGCATCCTGGTATTTTGACTGAGATAACCGTAATGCAAAGAACTGCCAGATGGAGGTAGGAAGCTGGGATCAGCTCACACAGTCTGGCAGAGATGGATGAAATGCAATTCAAGATCTAAAGAAGATCTTGCAGTTTCCTTTTGACACCCAGACGCTCCCAAAAAACACACTCTCTCTCTCTTTTTTTTAAAAAAACAATTATTTCAATTTTATTGAAGCAACTCTGTTTGCAAATTGCTTTGATTTTTGATTTTTTTTTAAAGAGGGTAATGCATAAACATGAAAAATAGATAAATACCTGCTTCTGAGATATGGTTTCTTGTATTTGTGAGAGGAAACACAGTGTCGTCTCCCCCCCCCCCAAAAAAAAAGCAAAGTGTCAATTGAGTTGAATGAGTCAGGGAAATAGACGTAATGCCCCCTAGCTCTGTACGAGAATCGGCTTGTCCTTCACACTCCAAATGGATCTTAATAATGGCACTGAATGGATGTTAAAGCAGAAAATGCCAGAAAATGAGTCAGCGGTATTTTGAAGGAGAAAGTGATGTAGAATTGCCGTCAACTCCACTGAGCGGCTTTCCACACGGCGTAAATGCATTGGTGAGTGAGTGCAGATGCGCGGGGTCAGGAGACCTGAAATTGGAGGTGTCATTTTAGAAGAACACAAGACCTGCCCCACCTGGGGCCAAGCCTGCTGCTGTGCAAAGATAGAGACATGTTGGCTACTATGCAGAAGAATCTCCTCTCTGTTTTTTTGGTTTTTGTTTTTGTTTTCCCTGTTTTGTTAAGGGATCAGAATCGGGCTTTTGTTTTATTTGCTGCTGAGCTGAATGTGCAGTGTGTGTTTTTTGGCTGATGGATGGGTTTATGCTGACTGCTGTCTCCATGACCTGATTTTTACTGCTGCTGTTACATAACTCTTCTGAGCATCAATTTAACAACAGCAACAAAAGAGTGGCAGGAGGGTTTTAAACAGAAGGGGGAAAAAAGATCAGCATAGAAACTCTTCTCTTCCAGATTTCTGCAGTCTATAGAAACAGAATCCATTCCCCCGCCCTTCTCTTCCAAATCTAGGTCCTGGGGAGGGTGGGAATGAGGCATCGCCATGAGTTGAATTGTGGACTTAAAGTGAAGTAGTTAAGATCAAATAAGACATGACAGTTAATTGCATTTATGCAATTAACTTGTACATTTTCATTATGCAAATAACAGTCATATAAGATCCTGGGCAGACACAGGATGGTGGGAAGGGAAAGATTAACTCCCCATCTCCCCATCATGATCCAAACCACATCATTTCTCTGTGAGCTTTGAGAGGCTGGCTGGGGCCAGAATTTGTTTCTTTGGAAATCTGTACAGCAAGATTGTTGTTCGGTAAGAACCCTGGTCTTTGGATGAAGAAACAAGCTCTTGTTTGGTCTAATGGTTAGGGAGCTGGACTCTTATCTGGGAATAACGGGTTTGATTCTCCACTCCTCCACAAAGCCATCTGGGTAACCTTGGGTGAGTCACAGTTCTCTTCTGAGATCTCACAGCCCCACCTACCCCAAAGGTGTCTGTTGTGGGGAGAAGAACATAAAGCTTTGTCAGCCACTTTGACTTCCCTTAAATGGGTGAGAAAAGTGGGATGGAAAAGCCATCTCTCTCCTCCTCCTCCTCCTCCTTTCCCCATGTAGGCCACTATCACTGTTTCAGCCAATTTTATTTGTTTTTACAACAATTTCGTTGTGTTAAGAGCTTCAGGTATAGGGCAGGGTAGGCAGCTCCTGATGCCAGCCAAATATCCCACTAGCAGATGACAGACAGACAGACAGACAGACAGACAGACAGACAGACAGACAGATAGATAGATAGATAGATAGATAGATAGATAGATAGAGATGACAGGCAGGCAGGTAGATGGATAGAAGGATAGATGTATAGCTAGCTAGCTAGCTAGCTAGCTGACTAGCTAGGCAGGCAGGCAGGCAGATTGATAGGCAGCTAAGATATGCCCTGCGGGATTGAATCAATGTTCCATGCAGTTCATTAGCTTGATGTCACAGTAACCAGGTTTTGCAAGATGCAAGTTATGAGGGCTGATAAAAAGGGGCCATTAGCTGCATTCCACATTAATTGCAGTCACATTGCCATCAGAATTAGTTGCCACCAATGGCCATGTCTTTCTATTAAGCTTTCTTTGAAGCCATTCTATTCTTTATGTATTGGAGTTAGCTTTCAGATTTTGCAGCTATGGACCATAGGCTGTGTTCACACCTGAGGGTTATTCCACCTTCAGAGCAGGAGAACCCATCAGCAAAGTGACCAGTAATTTCCTTTCCACATTATCTATCCGAAAGGTAAATTTTATGAGTTATTTAACACTGAAAGAAAACAGCATGTCACTTTGCTGATGTATCCTCTCACTCCGAAAGTGGATGGAAGCTGGATGAAACCTTAAGTGTGACCACAGCCCTGGTGAAGCTACAGATATATCAGCTGCACAAATTTTGGTTCTGTTCTGGTTTTCAGTTGGTCAAGAACTGTTGGCCGATGGATCTGGGTAATTACTCTCTCCCTGATCCAATTGTAAGTCATGGAATTGGGTCATTTTCTGTCCAGTTCTTAATGGAGCTGGCTGGAAAACAGGGTAGGCTAGTCTCTCCTGCTTCTGACAGCCTTCCTCATAGTGGAAGCAGGAGTGAATATGGATGGCAAATCCCCCAACTGTGTTCTCCCATTCCAAGAAGGTCTGCTTCTGAGGTGGTAACAGCAACTGCCGAGATGTTTTAAGGAAGGTTTAGACAAATTTATGGATGACAGATGTATCAATGGCTACTAGCATGGATGCCTAACTACATCTTTCTGGCTGGGTGGGGGGGAGCAGGATACTTCTAAGACCATTTGCTGGGATTCAAGAACAGGAGAAGGTTTGCCCTTGTCTTCTTCTTGAGATGCCCATAATCATTTGGTGGACCACTGAGTGAGACAGGATGCTGGACAAGATATGCTGTGGCCCGATCCAGCAGGGCTCCTCTTAAGTTTAAATATATTTTATTTCCATGGGATCTACAAGGAAAGAATTAATGGGATTTGTACTGAACATTTTCTTTATTTCCCTTTTGTTCTGCCCTCAAAATCTTCATCACTAACACCCAGTAAAGAGTCTTTTTCCCCTGCAAGGATCCCTCCTTTTATCCTCAGCTGTCCTTTTGCTCTGGATTCCCCTTTCACCCTTCAGAACCTGCCCCAGGCTTGTTGTTGTTTATCTGTTTACATGCCACTTTTGAGTCACCATCCTCAACTCTCTTTCCTTGGCTGTTACTAAGCATAAGGAGACATTTAATTAGACACAGGCATATTTATCTCCATTCCATCTCCCTTCTCTCTCTCTCTCTAGTGTGTGTGTCATTCTGGCTGAAATGTGCACTGGTGTTGTTTTATGAACACTAATAATAATTTGTTGGAATTCGTACAAATATCGAAAGTTACAAATATTCATGCACATCCCTAGTTGTATGTATACTTAGAACGTTTCCTCGTATACATTTTGTTAGTGGCTGTAACACTGGTTAATCTCTAGCCAAATGCTTGCTTATCTCTTTTCTGTTCTGCAATCCCATGGGATAATGTTGTTTCACCTGAAGGATCTGAAGAAGCTCATTGCTTTCTCTGACTCCCGCCAAGGAGGAGGAGAAAAATGAGGAAATAGTTCTAATAAACAATTAATACCATCCTTACAAGTGTGTGTGCAAGGGTCGTATGGCAACTGATAGCAATTTCTTGTAATTAAATACAAATTAATTCCTACAACTGGGGAGCGAAGTTTATTTATGGTATTGTATTTATTAATGCTCCTGTATTTAAAAATGCCACCATTGTTTTTGTTAAGTAATTACAGTTTGCTAAATAATTTCCCTGGTGTAGGTATGAATTTTAAATAGGAAATATATTGTTGCTTTACAGAAACCAAATGTGTGTGTGCATTTGTGTGTGAGCATACACACAAAAACATCATTGTTGTTTACTTAGAATATTTTTTAAACGGCAGATTATTAAGGTTCAAAATATTGCTGACTGTCTAGAAAATGGCAGAAGCTAGAAAGGGTGGCAATTGCGTTGGATGTGAGCATTGCTGCAAAACTTGGTTAATTCAGACACTCTGCCTAGATTTTCTACAACTTGCCTGAGTGCTGCTAAGTAATATTGCATCTTTCTCAAGGCGTATAGCAGTTGTTGCAACCCCCCCCCCAATTTTCTGTTTCATCTTACTATATTTATTAGGTAGCTTGTGTTAATCTTTTGGCCCATAAATAAGTTCAAATACAGGGTACAAGTCAAGTCTATTCAGGTTATGCTATATATTCTTCCAGGAGCAAATCATAATGATTTCTTAGGCATTAATGCAAGGGCAGGATTGCATGTGCCCACATGTGCCCATGAGACATGTTGAACCTAAGAACCTAAGAGGAGCCCTGCTGGATCAGGCCACAGCCCATCTAGTCCAGGATCCTGCCCCATACAGTAGCTCACCAATTGTTCACGGGCATTTAAAGTAGAGACAAGGGCAAACCTTCTCATAAGAACCTAAGATGAGCCCTGCTGGATCAGGCCACAGCCCATCTAGTCCAACATCCCATCCCACACAGTCGCCCACAAATTGCCAATGGGCATCTCAAGCAGAGACAAGCGCAAACCTTCTCCTGCTCTCGATTCCCAGCAAATGGCCTTAGAGGTGTCCTGCCTGTCCCCCCAGCCTGAAAGATCTACTCAGTCATCCATTCTAGTAGCCTTTGACACTAGAGTTATACACAAATATTTGAAGTTATTTGAAATTTGATAGAATCTGCCCGAATTTTGACATTCGAATTCGAATAGAACGTCCATAAATTTGAATTTAAAGATTCAAATGAATTTTGAATTTTGGATCTCTTCATTCAAATTATCTGGAGATTTGCATACTTGCAGATCCGCATCTTTCCCGCATCTGTACGCATTTGTACGGATCTGTACGGGATGAAAACAGGTTGCGTATGGGATAACTACAGGATGCATACGGACATGTATGAATGCATAACTATGTGTTGTTGACATTCGTAAGTGCAAATTCAAATTGAAAATTTGAACAAATAGATTTGAATTTGGTTAATTTGAATCAAATTTGGTTAATTTTGAATTTAAAGGATTCAAATCAAATTGAATTTTTGGGTATTTGAATTGAATTATATCCCAAAAATTGCATTTGTGCACAGCCCTAATTGATACATCTGTCATCCATAAATTTGTCTAAACCTTCACCTGCTCTCAGATCCCAGAAAATGGCTTTTAGGGGCATCCTGTCTGTCTCCCCAGCCTAGAGAAAATACCAAGGCATCCATTTCATAGTCATTGATATACCTGCCATCCCTCAAATCTGCCAAGGCATTGCCTCACCTACAAAGTCAGGGCAATGGGGAACACCCTGCTAGCATTGAAATATTCCCCCCCCCCAGCATGCACTGGTGCTTTGAAAACATCGATTAACTCCCAAACAATTATTATGTTTGAAATGCCACTTTTATAAGAACAATAGCACAACGCAATAATCGAGAACAATTTAGCCAAGTGGATTTACTGTGCAAAAGAGTCATTTATTTTGCAAGCCAGGCGGCGGAGGCAAACCTCTTAACATCAAATGGCAAGCGAGGCAGAAGGGAAATGCCATCTCCCTTGCATACATTAGCTGCATGTCGACGAAAAGCACCTTGTCCTGCTGAATGCCATTTGCCTGGCATTTTCTAACGCTCACGGAATTCTCAAACTTAGGAAGAGCTGTCACTATTGACAGGGTTCTGGCGTCCAAAGGACACCCTTGGTGCCTCCTGAATATTGGCTGGGAGACTAAATTACTCATATTTATTTATCTTTAAAAGCGAGTAGAAAAAAATACGACCGATCTATGGCCCTGCCAACCTTTCCCGTTGCCACCCTGTCACGCTCTCAGAATACTGAGTCATGATGCCAGTTCTGAGAGATGAAGAGAAGAAAAAAATTAAACAAAATCAAAACCCTGGATGGACGGATGGATGGATGAAACAGGAATACGAAATTTGGTCCACACTAGTTGTTTCAATCCATTGTCTAATTTACGGCCGAGCTCTGAAATCATCTCTTTTGGGGATGTTAGATTTCCTCCATGTTGCTTATTACAAGAGTTGATCACATTTCAATCCTAGCTTAGGCACGGTAATTTACCTAAAATTTCCATCACTGATATAGTGAATCTACTTTATTCCCTCCTCTTCAGCTAATTCACCTTCTTCTCCAATAATTAAGTTGTAATATAATGCATTGAAGCTGATATCCCTTGTAAAATATATATAGGCTGCATCCCCAAAAGACTTATTTACTTCTCCACTGTCACTCTACTGTCACTCTATTGAAGTGGACTTTAAAAGTGCCATGCAAATCAGGAATAAGCGTCCGCATGAGGCTCAGGAAAATGCGTGTTTTTAACGCACCTTCTGTCCCCATAGGATCCCTGTTTTCTTTGCGCGCATCTTTTTCTCCCCGCCCCTGCTCTTGTTCATAGGGTGCCAGCGGGAATGGGGAGGGACTGCGCTCGGTGTGGCCACAACCAGGAAGACAATCCCTGACAAGTGCAAAGGAAAAACAGCGATCGGCTCTCTGTTCGTCTCCCAGATCTCCCCCCCCCCCGAAATGGCTTCTCGTGCTGGAAAACATTCACTCTCACCACTTTCCCTGTTATTGCTTTCAAAAATCCACCCTGTCCAGTGCACGATCGCTCATTCTCTCATCACTTTCCCTGTTATCGCTTTAAAATCCACCCCTAGCAATAATCCACCCATTTCACATCTCACAGCGATTGCAACAATGTTGCAATTCTGCGTGATTTTGGCTCTTTAGTTCTGAGCTTTAGAAAGTGAAGCTGCTTGTGTTTCTGCTGTGTGTGTGCAGGCGGCAATCCCCGCCCCTTTTGCCACGGAGCGTCCTCAAGGTAAATGTAGCGAGGAAAACCCGCGACTTACAGAAAGAGCGCTGGAAGAGTTGTTTAAAGTGCATGTATTTTGTCCTGCGATTTCCACGTTTTGTAGTGCTGGAACCTCGTTAAAAACCCTGGCTTGGGGGCGCTCAGAGGCAAAAGGAGAGTCTTGGCAGACTTTTTATTCCTTGGGGACAGGCCCATATATTCTAATACAGATGCTGCAACTGGTTTATCATTTCTTTTGAGTGTAACTTGCTTAATATGATATGTACACACAGTTATTTTTTTCTTATCTTTTTTGTTAATTGTTCTTATTGTTATTAGAATTGATATCCTAACGTTTAATGTTTGAATGCTTTTGTTACTCTTTTATCAAATAAATAAATTATAAGTAAAAAACAACAAAGAGAATCCCACACTCACCCAAATACGAGCCATAAGAAGAAAATTTGCCCTAACTTAATGAATCAGATTTTTTATTCAATTTCATCAGCTTTAACATAGTACACTCTCTAGAATTATATTAAGATAAGTATCAAGTATTCTGAACAAAAAGTACAAAAGATATCTCTCACAATTTTATATTTTCCACCTTTTTTATTTAATAAAATAGTTACAAAACAAAAGCATCCAAACACGAACCATTAAGATGTCAATCCTAACAAGAACAATTAACCAGAAAATAAAAAAAATAAGAAAAAAACAACTGTGTGTATATATCATAGTAAGCAAGTTACACTCAAAAGAAATGATAAACCTGTTGCAGCGTCTGTATCAGAAAAAGAAAAAAAATTACAAGGGGTATCAGTTTCAATACATTATATTACAGCATGTGAACTTAATTATTGGAAAAGAAGGCAACATGAGGATGGGGCCTCAGCATCTTGCAAGGATTTCAGCCACACGTATTTACTCAATTTGCAGAACTAATAAGCAGGAAAAAGGTACTTTTTTCTGCGGCTGGAATGCAATGCGGAGAGAAGCTGGGAGACTATTAGCTATGAAGAGATTTCCTTCAAAGATTACACAAAAGTTATTCCCTTTGGGATGCAGAAAGTTGCTTTTAACTCACTGCTTTTATTGCATGTAAAAATACGCAGAGGGAAAACTCCTTTGGGGATTGATAGATAAACAGATAACAGCAGCCTTTGAAATATACTATGTGAGCCACAGATGTATCAGTTATTTAAGTCGCCATCCTTTTCTTGCACACTTTGGAATAAGCCAGTGTGACCACAGCAGAAATGAGATCTGAGTAAAGCAAGCATATAATAGAGATGCACACTTGACTAGCTTCCCTACACGCATATCCTCTTTATCCAGTGCGTCAAGCTCCCCTAAATATTTAATGCTGTTCCATATCAACTGAAACAATTTTTTATTGTAGTGGTCAAAGCATGTTCCAGACAGTTCATGGGCAGGACACTATGCATTTTGTAGCTGATTATTGTATTAAGAACAAGGAAGTTATGAATCTCTAGTTGAAGATGGATTCCAGCCTGCATTAGCTACAGGTATCTCACACTGGCCCAACAGGTGTCTTTAGTAAGGAGATGAATGTTACTTATTTTTTTTTTCCTCATTCACATTTCTATGCTAGCACTTTGATTGCTTCCATAAGAAGCATCATTCCATTGCCTGGAAAACATACACTAGCCAGTTTGGTTTTGTGCTTAGGGAGCCGGACTCGTATATGGGAATACCGGATTTGATTCTGCACTCCTCCACGAAGCCAGCTGAGTGATCTTGGGCTAGTCACAGCTCTCTGGTGAGCTCTTGCAGCCCCCCCCCCACCTCATAGAGTGTTCTGTTGTGGGGAGAAGAACAGAAGGTTTGTCAGCCACTTTGAGTCCCCTTAAATGGGTGAGAAAAGTGGTGTAGAAACGCCATTTCTTTTTCTTCTTCTGTGTCCAGCCTTACCAACAGTGAACACCGTATACTCTAGGGTGTGTATCTTTCCTGCTTTTCATGCAGGATGACCTTGTGTGGACAACACAGGCCATCTAGGCTGTGATCTAACTTCTCCTGTCTTTCAAAACAACAACAACATAGGTTTCATTTGACAAGTCACACGCTGTGGTCACTTCTAGCCACATGTGCAAAAGTATTTATTTTAAAGGAGTTGGGAAATTCTGATCGGCACTGGCTCATACAGAAAAAAACGTAACCAACCAAACCACCTTCATCCTGTGAGAAAGTATGGGAGGCATAAATCTTAAATGATTATATATTAGATTACTCTTAACAACCCTTGCTTTGTTTTATTCTATAAATTCATTGACTTGGAAATATCTAAGTGCAAACAATTTTTCCATGCTGAGAACTGAACACGAGTTCTTAATTTTCTTGTTAGTTCCTCTGACATTTTTTTCTTCGGTTCACTCTTCCTTTAAAAAAAATAATCAGTATCCCCAAACTTTGTGGCCATATGAATGGACCCTTAAATTTCCACTGGACTGCTTACTACTTCCTTTTCTTGTAAAGCTAGAAAGCAAAGCTGAGTCTGAGTGGATCACTTCCAAACAGCCTTTTCTTTTTTCTGCTGTTTCATCGTTCCAATTTCCAGGAAACTTAATCAAGGGTACAAATATTTACTTACTCATTTCATTCATGCTCTTCTCTGTTGCATCATATATACACCTGTGTGAATTCTCAGCTCAAGAGAAGAGAATAGCTGTCATACCAAGGCTTCCTCAACTATCTGGTTAAGGCATAATAGTTATATTTAAAAGATTAATTGAAGAGGGCTTTAAATCCCTGGGACTGTTCATACATTTTTAATACTGATTGATATTATTATGAAAGATTTAGCCCCTGCTGTGCTCAGGGAGGCCTTACCATCGGCTTATAGACGCCACACTAGTCTGCGAGGAACATAACTTATTTATTTATGATCGTTGTCTCTTCTTTGGTGGCACTTATGGGAAGACCTCTCTCTCCCTCTCCCTCTCCCTCCCTCTGTCGCTTTCTCTCTCAGGAACGACACCTTCAATTTTTGCAAGGAAGAGGGTTAGCCCTACATTATATGTGACAAATTAAGTCCAGATGATCAGTTGCAAGTTGCAAAAAAAAGAGAGGAAAATAAATGAATAAAATAAATGGAAGGACTATCCTAATGAAGGGTTTTGTGTGTGTGTGTGTGTTTTACAAAATAGTTTTGCTTCTACAGAGTTTATAAAGGTTTGCTGTGAGGAACCATGCTGTAAAAGTCATTGGTGGCTACGTCAACTCAGCAGGTGTGAACACCCCTATCCCAGTGTGTGCAAGATATTAGCTTCTGGAAAGAGAGCCACCATGTTAACGTGACTGATGACCATTGCTGAATTTTGTCCTTCCTTCCTGTAGGCAAATTGGCTGCATTTCTCAGTGATTCCTCAGTTCAGACGCAGCCAGAAAAAGAAGAATGGCTCTCTGACTTCAGGTCAAACTACCAGATTATATACCAATTTGTCTCCTTCTAGAGTAACCACTGTCATTGCAGCCTAATGTCACTGACTTGATATACCATCTATGCCCATATTGGGGCATGGATAGCCTAGGCTGCATCCCCATGCACTATATAGAATTCGGAATTGAATCCAAATTCGATAAGCACAGGCGAGCACAGGACGTGAACCCCTGCCTGCTAATGATGTAAGTGTCAATCTCCTCCCCAAATAGCCCGGGAGCGTCCCCATATGCAGACTCAGCTTCCAAAATAATGCAGATTTGGTTCCCAAACTGTGGTGAGAACAGTTTTCTAGAGGATTAAATTTAGCATGGATTTGGGCAATTTGGACCACATGTAACCCTGCTATGGGGCTTTGCATGGGGACGCTCCCGGGCTATTTGGGGAAGGGGTTGATGCTTGCATCATTAGCAGGTGGGGATTCACGTCCTGTGCTCACTGTTTGTGTCCTGTGCATTGGAAATCACAACTGTTTGAGCATTTTTGGCAATAAATGGTGACTACAGAAATGAGTCTCTCTCCGCAACCATTATTCCACCCCCCCCTTCCCTGATTGCCAAGCCAGGCAAATATCCAAGACAAATAGCAGCTTCTGAAATGTCCATACAATAACTCTGCCCCTCCCCCCCCCCCCGTTCACAATCTCGGCTGAAAGTTTGTTTTCAGTCTGATACTACTTTTCACCCAAGCCTTCCCGCTAAGATTGAGGTTCTTCCTCTCTCACTGTTTCATTTTAAGCATGTCTGCAAATGTACATGGTTGCTTGAATCAGAATGAGCGGATCATCTGGAAAAAAAATTGGTACATTTGTCCCTTCAATTTCCTTATTTCTTTTTCTTTCCTGATTTTGCTGTCATCTCCAGGTCTTTACCAAACAGCTTCTGATTTGCCCTATTTTAATTACATATATTTCGCTCCAGCTATTGACACAGGAGGAATATTAGTCAGACAGATGCCTTGATGCTAACGGGCTGCAGCTAATAGATTTTTTTTATTTTCATTTACAATTTAAACCAGACTGAGCAAGTCAGGCTACTTCAGTCTAAGTCCCCAGAGGAGGCTAGAGTTTGCTGCCCAAGCAGAATTCCCCAAACTGCTTTAATTACTTTTTTTTTATTTATTTTGCAGCGAAAGGAAATGCAGAGCTGCATTCAAGCATGCAATTTCATATAAATAGATCTGTCAGGAAAAAAATATATATATTCCTACGAGGAAATCAACTGAAACGGTGAAATTAGCATTGCTGGTTTTAAATACGGTTACGTATTATTTATTTTTTCTCCAACTTCTTTTTTTAAAAAAGAGAAAATAACTTTGTGCTTCAAAGCTTCTAGGGGAGATCCCAGGCTGTCTGAGAGCATAGTCATCTATCAACCTTTTTAATATTAATGTGGATTTTTTTAGCTCTCCATAGTGTATGATTCTTAAATGTCTAGTTGCCGTGCTTAGAATTGTCATCTTCTCCACTCAACTCTCTACCGGTGCAGTATCCAATCAGGGCGACCTGAAGACATTATCAGTTGATTCTTTCTGTGCATTGAGCTGCTGCTCAGCTTTATGTCCCTCTGCCCCTCTCTTCTCTGAAGCCACTTTTCCATCATTAACTCAGAGTGAGAACTTCTAAAAGAGGCATAACAGTGGCAGCTTCTTCATGCATTGCTTGGTAGGCTCAGAGAAGACAGTTCTTGGCCCTAGTACTTTCTCCAGGCCAGCAGAAGCAAGGTGGAAGACCATCTTCTCAGGTAGCCTGTCCCAGCCCACACTAGTTTTGAGCCTGGGGAAGGCAAGTTCCCAGACATCCAGGTTTCTATGCAGGTACATTTGGCCAGATTCTGGAAATGGCCCCAACGAATGGCCATTTATGGAGCCTGAACAAAATAACCTTGTCCGCAAAATGGAGAAGGTATAGTTTAGGCTGGGATCAGACACAGCAAAACAAACCAACTTTTAGGTGCCTCTGAGGTGGCTTTGAGTTGCCTTTTCTGATCCACCTTTGAGGTGGCTTCTCTGACCATGTTCTCAAGCCTTCTCTGATCCAGTTTTTCTCACAAAGAATGGGCAGAAAGCCCACGTTCATCATGTCCGGTGAACATAGCCTGAGAATCGAACCTGTTCAGTATCTAACCAACAAAACTAGAACCTCTTTTTGAATATGCAAAAGGTCATATTTAGGCATGTGCACAAATGGGGTTTTTGGCATTCAATTCGTAATGAGAGGAATGTTAGAAAATGCATATGTTCATACGTAAGGAATTGAATGTTAGAAAATTTGCAACAAATATTAATTTTATGACATTCAATTCATTTGAATAGATCCTCTTCGAATGTGGAAGGATTCTATTTGATATGAATGTATTCATGCAGATTCGTACGAATATCTGATCCAAATGCATATGGATCCTGGGTATTGATCCTGTGTCCAGATCCTATACAAATGCATACATATTGGATACTTATCCTATACCAGCATATACGTATTGAAATGTATCTGATACGTATCCCCAGTTTAATGAATGTATGAATTATTTGTTTGAATGTTCCAAAACGTTCATATTCATACAAATGTTAATGTAAGATTGTCATAACAACAAGTTCATGTACAGATGTCCAAATTCGTCCAAATAATGAATGTTACGAATATCCGTGCAAATCCTTGATCATATTTCAAGTTTTGACTTCTGCTCAAGATTCTCTTGGCACCATGTTTGGAAGCAGAAGGCTAAGCCAGATGGGGCTTACACCGATTCACAAGGGGAGTCATATTCTGTTTGATGACTTGCTACAATGAAAATGTGAACAGCATCTGCAGTGTAAACTCTTTTTGTGAGGGGACTCCAGGTATTTTGGAAACTGACTGTGAGGACACTTCATTGTTCCTGGTGTTTCATAAAGAACATGAATATATGAACTTAACTTTCATGTGTCATCAAGCCAAGTCTTCTTCAAGAAAACAAAACAAAACAAAAACTGTGCATTTGTCTTCTTGACAAAAAAAAAGAAAAAAGAGAGAGAGAGAAGAAGAAGAAGAAGAAGAAGAAGGTATATTTCAATCATCAACAGTTTTCCTGAAAATTAATGTAAAAAAGTGGAGTAGTTATTGCTGGGATATATCTCCTATAACATTGACTAACAACAGGAGTTTTATTTGATCATTTTTGGAGCGCAGTAGAGGTGAAACTGCAGATCTCCGAGAGTGAACAATCATCAAGGCATGGTTGAATGATTTAAATGGTAGACCAGCTTTTCCACCCTGAGCTGACTAGATATTTGAAATTTACTTTCTCAAAGAGGCTTACGACAACAAGGGACAAAGGATTTAAGTAAAGAGACGTGGGGGGAAGAGCACAGGTTAAAAGTGAAAAGGCTGAGCATCCTATTGATTAGTTGTTTGTTGTATTCTTTGTCTCCATTTCTCCTTTTTCTTAAGCTCATTCACTGGCAGAAAAGACAAATTGAATTCACTTGGCATCTCTCTCCCTTTCTCGTTAACTCCCATGTCCTCCCATTGCTGTTGAGACTGCAAAGTTCATCATCACAAAAGGATTCTAAGAAACAAACATTGTGAGCATTTAGAAAGGTCAGGTCCCTCATGCATCTGGGCAGCAACATGGCATTCAAGCCAGTCGGCTTGGCTTGGAACATTCCTCCTAGTCACACGGAGAAAGGTTTGTGATGCTGAGTGACTTCACCTAATGCCGTTCCCCTCCATTGGGCTCCAAGATTTCAGGGGCAGGTATCTAATATTCGTTGTTGAAAAGTCAAGGTCTGTGCCTTTGGGCTTACCAGTTTCTGGGTCAGTTTTAGGGGTGTAAACGAATATTCGAAGGTATTTGGAATTCAATTGAATCTGCCCAAATTTTGACATTCAAATTCACACCAAATGTCCATAAATTTGAATTTAAAGATTTGAACAGATTTTGAATCTGTTTGTTCAAATTCTCTGGACGTTCGCATGTGTACCTACAGATACACATCTTTCCTGCATCTGTATGCATTTGCATAGATTTGTACAAGATGAAAATGGGTTGCATACAGGATAACTACGGGATGCATACAGATGTGTACAAACGGGTACGGATGCGTACAGGATGCGTAATCATGTGTATGGCACATAGAAATGTTGTCGACATTCATCAGTGCAAATTTGAATTGCAAATTCAAACAAATAGGTTTGAGTTTGCTTAATTTCAATCAAATTTGGTTAAATTGGAATTTTAAAGATTTGAATTGAATTTTCGGGCATTTGATTCAACCAACAATCAAATCGAATCCCGAAAATTGCCTTCTTGCACAACCCTAGCCGGTTTGCCTACTGTGGGGAGGGTGTCTTGAATGTCCACTTGGTGTCCTGAATGCAGAAGCTATCTGTTACACAGATGTGACAAAGAGGGTATACAAAATGCAGTGCATAACCTTTGTATTTTGGTGCATGACAGGGCTAGCTGTTCCAGTCAAGAAAGAACGAAGTCTACTGCAGAAGTATGTGATGGGAAACAAACCATACAGTGGCATGACAATGCCTTCTAGGCAGCAAGATGGAAGATTTTCCAGTCCCTTTAAGAGCTTCATTGGGAGAAAAGGAGAAGGGCAGCAGAACTGACGTTCTCTGACTCCATTTCTCACTCTCCCTTTCCTCCCCACACCCATCCCTTTGGAAATATATTAGCTGAAAAAAGTCATCAGATGGAGTGCAGAATGTCCTGCACTCTTTCCCCAGCCAAAGGTGAGGGCTGTGTGTAATATGGTGAAAATGTCAACCCACTCCATTATCTCACTGGGATCCTTCCCAGGCCTGAGTGGCCAAGCTCTGTCAAGAGGATGGAAGAGCACCATGAGTGGGATGAACCGAGAACTTGCAAATGCATGTGGACCAAATGCAAAACTATTGCATATCAAAGCCCAGTTGACCGCAGACCAAGAATCCTTCCCCAGTCTTCTCTCAGTGAACCAGTTTGGTCTTGTGGTTAGAGACTCAGTAGTCTCCCAGTTCGACTCTACACTCCTCTGTGAAGCCAGCTGGGTGCCCTTGGGCGAGTCACTGTTCTCTTTCTGAGCTCTCACTGCCCTACCTACCTCACAGGGTGTCTGCTGTGGGGAGAAGAACTGAAGGTTTGTCAGCAGCTTTGAGTCCCCTGAGGAGTGAGAAAAGGAGGATATAAAAACCAGGATATAAAAATCAGTTCACATGCAAACCTGCAAGCCACAACAAACCACCCTTGGTACAATAGAACACACCTTGGTTCAGGTTTGCTTGAAACTGTGTTTCCTCCACTAACTGCAGCTGGTTTTGTTCCCAAACAAACCACGCAAACAATCCTGTTTGCTGTGAATCACGTAGCAGCTGAACCAGATCAGCAGATCTCTCTTCTTTGGCTTCCTGTAAGATGTCACCTATTGGTGTTTCCTGTCTCAAAGATGATGAGAACTGAACCTGGGGTTCTGCTTCCTGGCAAATTCCAGCCAATCCCAGAAGGCGTTCTGATGATGCAGTGCCTGTCTTATGAGCAACTAGTACCGGAGTCCTTCGCTTTCCACATTTCTCATCCTCCTTCATGCTCGGGTGATGAGAGCATCCATCAGTGAGCCATTCCTGGCCGTCACATGCTCCATGAAACTCTTGCCAATCTTTCATCCATAGAAATGAAGAAGGTGGTGATTTGTAAGGATCTTAAAAAAAGTAATTCTCTCCATCACACTCCTCCCTTTCCCCCGATCTCTCTCTCTGTCTCTCTCTCTCTTTCCAATCTGTTCAGGCATAATTCAACATCACAAAACTTGTTCAAGGTGGCATTCCTTTTTTTGTGTGTCTGTGAACACTGAACACGTTGCTGCACAATTGATGAATAATTTATCAGGAGCCTGAAAGGAGCCGGCAATGGTGAATTATTAAAAGACACTTTAGTTTTGATAAGGAGGCATTTGAAATGTCTGTCTTGGCCTCTTCTTCTCCCAGAGACGGGTGGCGCGGGCAGCCTCCAGAAGTGCCCGTTGGGGTGGACGATGCCTGAAGGCTGACAAATCATCGCTGGTTTATCTATCAGCCGGCACAGCAGGAGTTAAAAGAAATCAATTACATAAACAAAGATAAGGGAAGTAAAAGGACAATACCGACAGCTTTCATTACTGAAACTTGAGCTGTTGCTCCCAGAAGAGAAGAAACTCAGATGACCTTTTGTGGTCTTCCCAGAGAAATGACATTTTCTGGCACGTCAGTGAGAGAAGGACAGACTCTCTCTCTCTCTCTCTCTCTCTCTCTCACTCTCTCCCGCACAGTCCAAATCAACAAGGCTTCTACAGTTGTAAAGCCGCTGGTTGGCTTTAAAAGAGCTAGTCAGAGGACATGGCTATGAATGACCACTAGCTGTGACGGTGTGCCATTTGCAGCCTGGGAAATGCGAATAGAGATGATGCTGCTGTGACCAGCCCTTAGCATAACCCCCAGTGCAAAAGATGAGCCCAGGCCCCTTTGCTCCTTCAATCATTTCTTGATACTGATGGGGTTAATGTCTGCAGAGTTTGTTATGCTCAGTGAGGTCAGCTATTGTGCAACTTGGACAGAACTGCAAAACAGAAATGCACTGTGTTTCACATACCATTGGCATTAGTAGTAATTAGCTTTTCTACTCCACTTTTCACAGCCATTTAAGGGGACTCAAAGTGGCTGACAAACCTTCTGTTCTTCTCCCCATGCCAGAACACCCTGTGAGGTAGGTGGGGCTGTGGGAGCTCAGAAGAGAGCTGTGACTAGCCCAAGGTCACCCAGCTGGCTTCATGGGAGAGGGCGGAATCAAACCCGGCGTTCCCAGATAAGAGTCCAGCTTCCTAACCACGAGACCAAACTGGCTCAGATTCATTAGGGAGTGTATTTTGTCTGTCTTGCTCCCAATGGCACCAGAGATGGTTGGCCCAAGCAGCATTCTCAGATCATACCCTGTCGCTGAGACTTTCTCCTTTTCTCCTCCATGTTTGTTTCAGTTTGGTGTTGGTGGCTCACACATGGAGAGGATGCTGAGCTCAGTCAGTCAGTTATTTTTCTGTGTGTTTGATGAGAGTTGCAGTTAGAAATGTGCAAAGTTCAGTTTGTATTTGAAAACCCAGTCAAATAGCCTGTGTTTGAAGCTGTTTGCATTGAACCAAATGTGTGGTTCTTTGGATATCTGGAAAGTTGATTGAACGGAAGAATGCTCCTGCTCACAAACACGTTTGATCTGATCAAATAGTTCACGTGAGGAAGCAGAAGATGGACCGGAATTTCAGGCTGGTCTGAGTCCACGTCAGTCCTCTAAAACCAAGGATACATTTAACAGGTATAACAGATGTAGGCTGGCTTGTGGGATCATGGCCTTCGTTTCCTTGTATCGGTTCTGTGCCACACCCACCACTGTATTGCATTCAGATCGTACAAATCTGAATTTGGCTTCCTTTTGGATCTTGCAGCTTTTCAGAAAAACAAAACAAGGAACATTCTATAATGAATTTGCCTGTGTATATACCCATATATTCCAGTGCATAAGATGATTGTGCGTATAAGATGACCCCCAACTTTTCCAGTTAAAATATAGAGTTTGGGATATACTCGCCGTATAAGAAGACAATACCCAGATTTTCCTGGGTTAAAAAGTAGTCTTATACACCAGAATATACTGTATATATTTAAATGGCAGCTCAAAGAATGGCTTAGAGAGATGGGAGCGTGTAAACAACCATTTTCCCAGCCCACCTCTAATCCACATTAAAGGTCACTTTGGAAGTGCACTTTCTGGCCCTTAATGCGAATTAAGTCCCTTGCATGCACATGCTACCAGCTCTAAGCTGCTTTTGAGCTCTTCTTTTTAAAAACTGTGTGTGGATGCAGCTTGCAAATTGTGTTCCCTTTGCAGTACTAAAGGTGGGAGTAAGATTGTCACCACAGTGAGCTACAATACAGCCTGTGTGTTTTCTCCTTCAGAATTGCTCCCATTTGTAATTTTTGTATGAATGGTGAGGGAAACTAAATCTGCAAACCTGGATTTAGAGGGGTTTTGTTTTTTAGGTTCTCCAAGCCCTTGCAGGCTGTTAGCTGTAGCTAAGTGCTTGGAGCATCAATAGTTGTTTGCTTGACTTATTTCCCAAAGAGATGATTTCATTCAGGAAGCACCGGAAACCCAATCAACTATGTGTAATTATAGCCTGTTGTAGCACACAGGGGTGCTCTGGATATGCCAGCAGGTGGGACTTTCATTCATTGAATATGATGATTGGCTTGTGACCATCCTGGAGAACTGTGCTGGCATTATTGTCTCTCTCTCTTCCCAATCTTATGAATTGCTTTCTGGTTGTTGATATCCTTTCAGTGCGGAAATGACAGAAGCTTTGGAGTGTTCTTAACCACTAAGCAGTAGCTGGAATGAGATTTTTCTCCCTTCAAGGGAAAAATAAAATAGAAGAGAGAAGAAGAAAAGAGGAAGAAGAAGAAGAAGAAAGAAAGCGAGTCCTGGTCTTAGATGAGGAATGAAGGTCATAGCTTTTCCAGCAGTGCCACCACGTGTATAACAACAAACTTATTGCACAATCCTAACCATGGCTTCTAGAGGTGTGCACAGATATTCCTAACATTCATTATTTGTACGGATATGTCCGAATACGAACGTTTCGGAACATTTATTTATTTATTATTTATATTTATATCCCGCCCCATACCCAAGGGTCTCTGGGCAGCTCACAACATTTAAAAACGAACATATTAAAACTGTATCAGAATATACTAAAACCAGTACAAGGTTTAAAATCCAGCATAATAGTAGTAGTAATAATAATAAAAATGATACAAAAACAGTTTTTAAAAAACAGGTTAAAAGAACAGTAGTGTTTTTCGCTGCCGGAAGAGGTGGTGACAGCTACCAGTCTAGATGGCTTTAAGGTAGGGTTAGACAAATTTATGGACGACAGATGTATCAATGGCTAGTACAATGAATGCCTAGGTGCATCTTTCAGGCTGGGTGTGGGGGAACCGGGGCGCTTCTAAGGCCATTTGCTGGGATTCTAGAGCAGGAATAGGTTTGTCCTTGTCACTGGTTGAGATGCCCATGAGCATTTGGTGGGCCACTGTGTGCGACAGGATGCTGGACTAGATGGGCTGTGGCCTGATGCAGCAAGGCTTCTCTTATGTTCTTATGTTCTTATGAATAGTTTGTATATTCATTAAACTGGGGATACATATTGATATGTATGCGTTCGTATAGGATCCATATGCAGGATCCATATATATTCATATTGCATATTCATAGGAATTCATATGAATACATTTGTATTGAATAGAATCCTATTTGAATGAATATGAATTTTCCAACATCTGATTTGCTACAAATCAAATGCCAGAACACCCATTCATGCACATCCCTAATGGCTTCTTCTTGTTAGATAACTACCATTGTTAACTATAGGATCCCCTTTGTGGACACCTTATGCAGTTTTCTTAGAAAGGTGCAGAGAGTGTTTCTCGTCGGCTACTTCTAGGGGTAGGGGGTCGCCTACTTCTTGCTCTCCATGCGGTTTCCTTTCCTATTGAGCTGTAGCTGCTCAATGGCTAGTTAGACATAAATCTGTGGTGTCTCTACGGTCCTTACTCCCAAGAAACATAGGTTAGAATTGCACTGTTAGGTATCACTAATATGGGATGCTTAGGAATAACAGCATGAATGAAATAAACCCATAAGTACACAGAGAAAACAAGAAATTCAGAACACGGTAGTGTGTTTCTGTTTTGAAGCTAAATGGGGGAAATGGCATATTGTGTTTGTAACAAAAGTGGTTCCATCTCTGGCTATTGTTTCTTTTCTTTTAAAAGTACCCTGCAAGATTGCAATCTAGAGAAAAGCTAAATAGAACATGGAATGCAAAAGAGAAACAAAACAAAACACGTTCAGCTTAAATTCAGCTCATGGTTATTAAACAGAGGCATCCAACCATGCGTGCCTGTGTGTGTCCGTGTGTGTCTGTTTCCGTGTGTGTGTGTGTGTGTTTAATACAGCGATATCTAAAAAGTTTAGCATTGCTTTCCCCCGCCTGCCCCCCCCCCAAGAATGATGACAAGGTTTTGCTCATCCAAGCAGGCTGTGGGTGGACAGATTTCTTCCTCTAGTTAGATCTCCTCCACTTATTTGTTGGCTTAATTTGAAGTCTACGGTTCACTGGCCAATGCTTGTTTGATCTGACTTATTCCAGGTCAGATCAAAGGGAGATCTGTGAATATGGTGTGGAGTTCATACGAAGCTTACAAACTGTCTTGCAACACACAGAGAAAGAGCTTCTGCCTTCACCCAATGGTATTGGCTGTTGCTGCAAACAGATGTTCCAGCTCTGAATGAAGGTCATGTTCTTGAAGGCGCAAAAGGGTCTCAAGGACATTTATGGAGTAGATGGGGAATTTTTATCTATTGGATAGGGATGTGCACGAATATTCTAAACATTCAAAGTTTAATCAAATTTGATAGAGTGTGGACTTTCAAATTCGAATAGAGAATGTTCCAAAACATTCATTCAAATGATTCAAACCATTTGAATGTAGAGATATGTATGTATTACATATGTATCTGTACTAATCTCATGCGTATCTACGCATTTGCGCTGATAATACAGGACGAAAACCAAATGCATACAGATACATAGAACACATATGGATGTTGTCGACATTTGTATCTTCAGATCTGAATCTTAACATTTGAACAAATAGATTAGAATGTATTTGATTCAAATCGGATTTTGTTGCCTTCAGATTCTAAACATCCAAATCGAATAAAATGTTTGGATATTTGAATCGATTTGAATTTGAATGAAAAAAAAATTCATGCACATCCCTGGTATGGGACAGTTTAGAAGATGTGATCTAGAACAAAACAAAAATCCCCCTTTTTGAATGGAATACAGCCATACAAACCTCTTCTTCCTCTTCCTCCTCTCCTCCCCCTCTTCCTCTTAATGTAGATCCAACCAAGATGGTGGAGGGGGGAGTGTTGATCTCTGACAGACTATTTAGTATTAAGCAGAGTATTCACAGATAAAAATTCTATCTCCTCCTGCTGGAGGCCATAGTTTTGTGTTTTGTTTTTTTGTCCTGTATTGTTGGCTGGCCAAATGCTGTAATAAAAATTACTACTATTACTGAAGGGCATATTGCAGCAATAAAACATGTCCAGATATGTATGGGTGGTGGGGGAAAACAAAAACAAAAAACTGAATCTAGTTACATAAAGTTAAGAGAAGGAGACAAAAGCATTTTCATGGCTTTTAAAGGAGGAGGATTTGACCTCAACGGGAAGTCACCTGGGATGTACAAGTTGTAGCTATAGAAACAGAGGCGGTGGAGGCTACTAACACCCTTGAACTTGGATCAAACAGGTTACGTTCAGTAGATTCATTGAAACACCCCTTTGTTCAGTTTGAATTTGAATGGTTAGTTCAGCTCATCCCTACTGCTGAGATGTATTTTATCTGTGGATATGTGTTTCAAAGATTTTTGAACAACATCTGGAACCAGTTTCATATGGGAAATGGTAGACCTGTTGCTGGGGAATAGAAGGTGCAGCGTGAATTTCTTTAGTTTTTTCACTGAAGGTGCTCCTTGCTGACCACTTCAAAGGGAGCGTCCACACCTCTGTTGGTGGGCACCCTCAGGAAGTCACAGTGACACTGAGATCAAGCCCTGGATGTGCCTGCTGCTCTAAGGTCCTCTGAGAAGCATATTCAGGACCTGCAAGTGACTTCCACAGTGTCCTTCCTCAGAGCAGAAGAAACCACACTGAATGTGATGCAGCTGCAAAAACGGCAAACACCATCCTAGGATGCATCAAGAGGAGTATAGTGTCTAGGTCATGAGAAGTAATTATTCCTCTTTGCTCTACCTTGGTCAGAACTCATCTAGAGTACTGTGTCCAGTTCTGGGCACCCCAGTTCAAAAACGACATCGACAAACTAGGGCAAGTCCAAAGGAGGACTACCAAAATGGCGAGTGGTCTGGAAAGCACGTCCTACCAGGAACGGTTGAAGGATCTAGGAATGTTTAGCGTACAGAAGAGAAGACTGAGAGGAGACACGATAATGGTCTTCAAGTATCTGAAGGGCTTTCACAGTGCACAGGGATTGTCCCTATTCTCACTTGCACAAGATGGGAGGACTAGAAACAATGGGATGAAACTTCAAGGGAGTATATACAGATTAAACAGATTAGGAAAAACTTCCTGACAGTGAGGGCGATCAGTCAACAGAATAGGATGTCACGGGAGGTAGTGAGTTTTCCTTCGCTGGAGGTCTTCAAGCAGAGGCTTGAACCATCTGTCTGGGATGGTTTAGGAAATCCTGCATTGAGAAGGGGGTTGGACTCGATGACCCAAGAGGTCCCTTCCAACTATGATTCTATGAATGGGCCCGCTGACCTCTGCTGTCCTTGCTGCCACTTTGAGAATGACCTACACAGTTGTTTTTCACAGGCACCATACCAGCAAAGGCTTGAGAAGAAAAGATGATCTTGGGCGATATACTGATACATCCTTACCCTGGCCATATAAATCCCTTTAACGAACCATAATGGGTGATTGCTTTGGGGGATCCTGTTCTTTACCACCTATCTCTGATGATTGCCTATTCCACCTAGGGCCCATGACTCCAAAGTCCCACGAAAGTGGAGCAGCACAAGGAAAGCGAGGGACTTCCTTTCCTCTGTCCAGATAACCATTGTCGGCACATTGGTACTTGATATTGATTTCTGTTTAATAGAATAAGCCGGGAGAAATCACATTTGTTGTTGGCATTGAAAGGATAAACCATAAAAAGCCATTAAGAAATACTGTAAGTGGCGAAATGATTAATGGGGACTTAAGGATCTTTCTACTGACTGCTTCCAGATAATGCCTTTGAAAGTTCCCAGTGCTCCTGGCGGCTGTTCAAACCTATTTATTTACAAGGTGAAATGCTGAGTAACAATCCACCTGCCTGAATTCTCTCCCTGCCACATTTAAAGAAAGGGAGAAAGCCTAAAAAGAAAGCCAAGATGGATACTCTGGACTACTTTGGAACTCCAAAAAACCTTTTAACGAGGCAGCAGAACAACAACAGTGAAATTTCTTAAATGCTCCAGAGGTGAAATCAACAGCATATATTTGGCCTTCCTAGACACCCAAAGGGACATACAGAATTTCAGCTGTCAGACATTTCTATTCAATCCCATCTTTTTTGCTCCAATATATGCCCGTGCCTTAAGATCTGGAGGGGAGGCCCTCCTCGTTGTCCCACCACCCTCAATAGTAAAACAGGTGGGCTCTTGAGAGAGGGCCTTCTCAGTAGTGGCCCCCAGGCTGTGGAATAGTCTCCCCCCTGAGGTGCATCAGGCTTCTTCATTGTATTTGTTTAGGAAGATGGTGAAGACGCATCTCTTTGCTCTGACCTTTGGCTAAACGTTGGTCATTCCCCCCTCCCTCCTGCCACTACGGACGCTGTTTTATGCTGTTTTATATATATGGCTCTATTTTAACATGTTTCTTTTTAAATGCTGTTTCCTGCCCTGAGAGATTAGGGTATAGGGCGGGATAGATAGGTAAATTTAAAAATATATATATAAATTGAAAAAAAAATAAAAATAGCATAACTAAACTTTACTGCTAAATGTATAATGAAGGTCAACTTAACTATTGTAACGTATCTTATGTCTAAAATACATCTTTTGGAGTTCATGAATGTCTCAAAAGAAAAAAAAAGCTTCTTTGAAAAATGTGGGAAAACTCAAAACATGACAGAAAATGGAAAGAAAGAATCTGAACAAATCCCATTGTGTAGACATTCCATAGACATTCCGTTTTTAATTCCAAATAGCTTACAGTAGATCCCAGGTTGCAAGACTAAACAGTGATGCTTCTTATGGATCTTAGCTGGAGCAAACCTGTTTTAAAACAATACTATGTTAAATCCAACTCCTTCGCTCAGCTGGTTTGTACAGTAGATGTTCATTTCCCCACATTTTCTCCTCTGTCTTCCAAGCATTGCAAAGCTTCCGCAGGGCAGTCCTGTTCTGCGCTCTTATCCAGAGGCGTTCCTTCCTGCCAGCTGCACAGGCTGTGTGGCTTATAATCTTCATGTCAGCTACTTCCTCCCCCCCTCAAAAGAGGGGGGGGAATCACTAGAGATGTCACTAGTGAAGGCAGCAGCACTCTAGACATAAATAACAGCCTGCCGTCTGTTAGTATCATCGGTTGAGCAACACATTGTATTTCACTACATGTATTTAATGAACATCCTCACTAAGATCTACTGTTACAGCACCTTCCTTCCTTCCCTCCTTCCCTCCCTCCCTCCTTCTTTCCCTCGTTCCCTTGTTCCCTTCCTTCGTTCCCTCCTTCCCTCCCACAATCCTTCCTTCGTTCCCTCCCTCCCTCCTTCCTTCTCTCCCTTCTTCCTTCCCTCCCTCTCTCTCTCCTTCCTTCCCTCCCTGCCTCCTCCTTCCCTCCTCTGTTCCCTCTCTCCCTCCTTCCTTCACTCCCTCTCTCCCTCCTTCCTTCCTCCCTCCCTCCCTCCCTCCAGTGGCCCAATAGACTACAGTTTTGAAAAGTAATAGGGATGTGGGAAACTTTGAGCAGTAGCTTTTGTGCCCTAAATAGGGATTGAACAACCAGGGGCTTACAGATCCTGTCAGCCACCTTTGCCGGCTGATTAATCCGTCATATTTATATATGAGAATTTAGGTAGCTCAGAATTTAGACTGCCCATTACTGATGTTTCTTATTTATTTATTTTTTTGAAGACAAACATGGTCCTTGAATGGGAGACTACCTGGAACACTGGACACTATAATATTGGGCTAGAGTATAGCATCAAATATCCAAGAAGTAGGCAACAATGACCGAAAGATGTCAAGAAACCCATCTCTTTGCCTGGGATTCAAGAAGCAAACGGGATAGCTTCTCGAGTATTTGACTAGCTGTTAAGCTTTGTTGGTGGTGTTGGTCATGGCCAACTGCGTGGACACCTCCATGCAGTTTTCTGAGCAGGGATACAGAAGTGGTTTTCCATTGCTTACTTCTGAGGAGAGGCGGCGCTGTGTGTGTGTGAAACTTGCAACTCTCTGCTTCCCAGGCAGTTTGCTCTACTGCTGATCTACAGCCATTTTCACTGCTAAACTTAAGTGTTTATTTAATACTGAACTCTATGCTTGCTTTTGTTTTGTTTTCTTTCAGTCTTCATGGTCCTAGGAGGAGGGCCTATTTTGCTTTTCCTGCATGGCAAGAGGGGACCATCTTGTCTTTCTTGCACTGTGATAATGGAGTATTTTGCTTTACATGCCCAACAGGGAGAAGGCATCTGACTTGAGTTCCCATTTCAAGGTGCACTGTTACTAAGAAATTGGCAAATATTTTGTTTCAAGTCCCCAGTTGTCTCCTAGAGTGTTTGCACAGTGCAACCACAATATCAACTCAAAAATTCAGAAAGATGGATTTCTTTAAAAATAACTTGGAAAAAAGGGAGTCCGTTCTCCCTCCCTTCCTCTCATCTGCTGAATTTTCTGCCCATCTTCTCTGGTCTTGGTAGCAAACCCACATGTTTCTGACTTCTATGATGGATGAGATATCATTCCCCCCAGTTTTTTTTCTTCCTCCGCTCACTTCAAGCTTTGTGAATTTCTCCTCCCCTCCAGCACCCTTCTTGTTTGCATGCCTTCCTTCTACCCCCTTGTCTCACCGATTCTCTCCACCTCTCTACCCTGAATGCTAATCAGAAGCCATCACTACCATCTCTGCTAGCAAACACATGCAGGAGAAAGCATTAATTGCAATGGAACACATCTGTCTCGTTAGCCGCTGCTGGGGCTGATTTATTGCTCTTTCTGGCTTGCTTCGAGAAATTCATTGATGTCTTTGGTTTTCCTAAGATGCTACAGGCAGACTGGTGGATGGAAACAGGGAATTAGGGGCACAGAGAAAAAAGTGATTTTTTTAAAAAAATGCTATTTTCATTTATTTGTAAAATGTTGTATGTGTGTGTCTGTTCTTAAATTAGGGTTTGAGTGAGAAACCCAAGGAGTTCTGAAATAGGTGATATAAGGACTGTTTTTTTAAGGGAGGAAACACAGTTGGGAAGTCTGTTCTTTCATTTTGGGAGGAACAGGATGGTTGGATGGGCACAGAGCCTACGTTTGCACATTCCTTGCCAACTTTCAATATTATCTCTTTCCATCAATACAATCTATTCTATGTATTCATCCATCCTGGCTCTCTCTCCAACCTCCACCCATCCATCCTATCTAAAATTCTATCTATGAGTCTGTCCATCCATCCATCCGTCCGTCCGTCCGTCCGTCCGTCCGTCCGTCCGTCCGTCCGTCCGTCCGTCCGTCCGTCCGTCCGTCCGTCCGTCCGTCCGTCCATCCATCCATCCATCCGTACGTCTGTACGTCTGTCCATCCATCTTCATGTTGAGTTTCCTTTGCAGTGATAAGCCTGCAAAGGAATATTCTGGTTTGAGCCAAACCTGGGGTTAGTTTGGATTGAATTTAAACTGGTCAAACACCATTTGCTTGATTTAGGGGCGTTTTCACACTTCCTTTTCCATCCCATGGAAGGGAAAGGAGTGCAATCAACTAACATGGGCTATTGTTCGGACTTGTGAGCTCTAGTCAATGATAGCTTATCAACTATGAGATTGAACACTTACCTCTGTTTGATCATCAGGCTGGTCCTCCTCTGGGTGCCGCCATCTTGTGTGCGGCACCCTCCATGACTGCATGTGCATCAGCATCGTCGCTATGATGATGCTGACGCTTTGCACAGTCACAGTCGGGTCAGGGGGCCACTGGAGCTGCCAGTGTGCTTCTGTATCAGCTCCGATGACCTCCCCAGGGGGCAGTGGTGTGAATGCTTGATAGCTGGATGCTTTCGGCTAACTTGGACTAAGGGTTGGTGAGCTCGCGGAGTATGATTTCTTGCTCTACAGCTAGTAATTCAGCAACTTCTGGGCAGGCAGGGGGTGTTTTACGCTGTAAACGCCTCTTAGTAGTGCAGATGCAACTGCCCAGATGTTGCCTAATTGCATGCTATGGGCTGGAGTGTGAATTCAGCCCAGCTCAGCATATCTCTAATATCATGGTTTTCTTTTCCTTATGTTAAACACCAAGGCTATTAATTCAGATCAGTGGATAAGTATACAAAGTGACATATTGGTATTTTATTCATTTATGCCTAAAGCCCATGAACTCTTCCCTCAAGCTGCTCGAAGATATGATTTTTTATCTGTAAATGGCTGCGAATGTCTCACTCCCGAGCCTGCCTTCCTGAGTCTAGAAGTTGAAATTCCCCAGCTGTTTTGTTTGTCACCTCCTATTGGCCCAAGCTTTCATGATCAAAGACGTCGAAAGCCACTGTCTAGCAACATTTGAGCAAGGAGAGAGACACCTTATTGTTAGAGGTGGACAAGTGTGACACATTTTATTTAGCACAGCTTTATCTTGCAATCTGCCAAATGTCTGGCACACCCCATTTCTGCACCTGTCTGCATTAAATTTGCAAGCAAGATGGCAAAGTTTGCAGGTTTTGCTTTTAACAGGATTCTTCATTTATGCCTTTTGCTGGGGCATCTCCCCAGCCAGATTGTGATCAATATGCCCAGGGCTGAGGGATTGTTTCAGGGAATCCTTGTATCTCCTCCTTGGGGCTCCTCTGTTTCGGCAGCCAGTGTTGAGTTCACCCAAAGTACAACACAACAGTTAAATTCAACCATTTACAGTATATAGTGTTAAATGCACAGTTAAAAACTGAGTAAGTCACCGGAATGGTAAGAACATTGCTTTTTTTTGGATCACTAATTGTATCACTTTTGATTGCTGCAATCAAAAATTTGGTGACTATAAGATCACACTAGACTTGTGGTCAAAGAGTATTTGTTTTAAAAATCATATAGGTATGATTGGATTAGGCAGGTAACAATTTCACTAAGGAACAGGTGAGTGGCTGTTTTAAATCAATGTAGCATTTACAAACTAAAAGTACAGACTCTACTGATTTGACCTGAGTGTCCTTGGGCAGAATTTTTGGGCAGACGCTATCGTGCTGAACCTGAAAAAGAAGCACATTTGATCTAGTCTTGATAAAGGTAATATGGCAGTTACTGCAATTAAGACTATTCAGTCTTGGGTCCATAGGCTACTCATTACAGTAATTGATACCTAGCGGGTCAGGAAAGGACGGTGAGTTAGCTTTAGTTATCAGCTCTTTAGAAGCTCTATCTCAGAGTTGCTGCTCAGTGATTCAGCGAAGAAGTAGTCAAGGGGCTGATGGATTTTATGTTCACAATGGCATGTTCCTGGGTTAAAATAACATCTCTAGCACTGTTCAGGCAGGAAAATGTGTTCCATACGTTGTGTAAGTTGGGACGGTGTTGTTGTTGTTGTTAATTAAGTAAAGGGCAGAAAGTATTAAAGGCCAGAAAGTACCCATTTGATCCGGATTTCCCCAGTGGCAGTCGAAACAATCGGGTCCCAGATGGGTGCCGTGGTGGAAATGGGATCATCCGGCTCACACTCAAATGGGTCCTTAATGCGTGCAAAAATGGGTACTTTTTGACAGTGGAAAAACACCCAATCACACAGATAGGTGGAGCCAGTTTCCAAGGAGAACTCAGTTCTAGGGATGTGCACAAATGGATTGGGTTTGTTTTTGTTTTTGTTTTTTTTGTGGCAATTGATTTGTAATGAATCGAATGTTAGAAAATGTGTATTCATTCAAATAGTTCTCCTTCAAATGCGGTAGGATTCTATTTGATCCGAATCAGTTCGTACAAATTCATACCAGTATCCAATACAAATGCATATGGATCCTGGATATGTATCCCATATGAATGCATACATATCAGATACATATCCTTTATGCCTTCGTATCAATATGTACCCAATACGTATCCCCAGTTTAACAAATGTACGAACTATTCATATGAATGTATTGAATAATTTCTATTTGTACGAGTGTTAATGTACAAATGTCATCACATCTGATTCATGTATGAATGATCAAATTCATACAAATTCATCCCAATAATGAATGTTACGAATATTTCTGGACATCCCTGCTCCGTTCTCTGCATTTAAGCTGCATTTAAGAATGTAAGGAGAAAAAAGTGAGGGGTGGGAACACTTGCTTCTAAATCTGTAAACCAGACATTTTAAATATTTGTTTCATCATGCATCAGTTTGACATATCTTGAATAGTGGCAATTGGGAAAGTAAAATGGGTGGATGTAACTCAGCCCCAGTCTGCCTTGCTGAGAGAAATCGCAAGCTGGGCTTGGATGCAATCTTTTTTTTTTTTTTTAAATGTTTCACTTTGCACACTGAGGGGTTAATTGCCTTGTACATCTGCCAGCTCTAGGGCTTCCCAGCCAAAGCATCTCTTCCAGGAATAGGAGCTTCGGGTTTCTAACGCTCAGACATAAATCAAGGCTGGCGAAAATGTTGGGGTGAAAAATAGAAATGGCCCCATCGGTGGATGTGAAAGAGGTCTCGAGCTGCCCAATAGATCAATGCAGCTTAAAGAAGGGGAAATAAAATGGGTTCCATTGGCACTCTGAAAATGATAGGAAAGATGTTGTGATGATGAATGGACAGGGTTGGGGGAGCAGGAGAAGAGCGGAGGGATTTCACAACATCTACGGCTGCTGCTATTCATCCACCCAGTCTACCATTCTCCTCTTCTCCTTCCCCCTAAATATACCCTTTCTGGCATGCATCAGTTGAAACATGGGTGGAGATTTCCACCTTAATGGAGTTTTAGAGCTTGGATGGACATCTTAAGAGCTAATTGCTTGCATCGAAAAGACTCATGCGAGCCAAGGGGGCAGGTGCTCTGCTGAGACAGAGGGTGTTTTTCCACTGTCACTGGAAGTACCCATTAAGTACCCATTAATGGGGACTTAATGGGTATTTCTAGTGACAGTGGAAAAACACCCAGAGAAGTAAGGAAGCACCTAAATCTTTAGTCTGCAAATATACAAGCCTTGTTTTATATGTAGGACCATCCATGAGATGCAACAGTTCCATTATGGAATAGTTGCAACCAGAGCCACACTCTTCACTCTTTTCTCTGAGTCTTCTTCTCTGGGTCAGAAACTGGCAACCCCAGCAAAATAAAATAAAATAATGCAATCTGCGTCTGGCCAGCTGGGGCAGATGAGGTGAAAAATGAACAGCTGGGTCTCAAGTCACTGAAGCGGGAAAGGAAGAGTATTATATTTAGCTTTTGTGCAAACAATAAGAGTTATCTTAATCACTACTGACTAGGAAGTTCTTAAGGACAGAACGTGTTGAAGGTACCACATCTGTTTGCAGGCTTACTACCACAAGGCTCTTTCTTATGCTTACAGAAACACTTCTTAGGAACACAGTTTTAGTTGAATCAGACCATGGGTCTTTCATCTAGATCAGTGGTTCTGAAACAATGGTCCTACAGATGTTAGGATTAAATTGACCAATCCATTTCTATTCTGTCTCACCACTGCTCCTTCCATCGTCTTCTCATTTAGAAAAATCTTATTGCTAGTAACTGCTGTTCTCATAATTCCCTTTCATTGAGGGTGTGATCAGACAAGGTTTTTTTTAAGTTGCCCCTTTTAGAAAACACTTACTGTATCTTCTGTAGACACACACACAAAAAGGAGACATTCAAACACAAGTACACCTCATGCTTTCACATATTGTTCTTCCTTCTCTTCAAAGTCTGGCAAAACCATCCTGACAACAAGTTACTGCTATTGATTGGCCACTCACCTGCCCAGCTTTCCTGATAGTCACTCAAGCAGCTGTGATTGGCTATATTTGCCTTCTCTGTGCTTTTGAAGTCCCCTATCCAGTGAAATGGAAAGAAAGGAAGAATCACTCTTGGTCAGGGATGTCCACTGATCTTCATAACATCCATCATTTGTACAAATTCAAACAAATTTGTACATTCGTACTTGAATTGCATGTAATGACATTCGTACATTAACATTCGTACACATACAGAGGTTTTGGAACATTCATACAAATAGTTTGTACATTCGTTAAACTGTGGATACGTATTGGATATATATGGATACATATATGTTTGTATAGGATACGTATCCGATACATATGTGTTGGTATAGGATCCATATCCAATATGCAAACATTGGTATAGGATCCGTATGCAGGATCTATATACAGGATCCATATGAATTTGTATCGGATATTTGTACAAATTCATACAAATACATTTGTATTGAACGGAATCCTACCACATTTGAAGGGGATCTATTTGAATAAATACTAATTTTCTAACATTTGATTTGTTATAAACTGAATGCAAAACAAAACAAAACAAAACATTCCTTCACATCCCTGCTCTTGGTGTCGTTCCACTCTGTATGAGGAAGGGACAACCATTCACAAGCTTTGGAATGGAGTAAGATGGTTTTAGAGATTTTATGTTTGCCCTCCAGAGTCGAATCCACCCAGAGGATGTTTCATTCAGCATGTGTGATCAAACTCTGGAAGCTTTCTAAGGGGACAGTAGTACAGGAAGGAAGAACGCAGATCTCTTTGTCTATCTTGACTGCTGGTGATTGCATGGGCACATTGAAGGAGTTTTCTTGGCTGTGGTACAGAACTGGTTTTCCATTGCTTTCTCCCAGGAAAATGCCATTAACTGAGACTGGGGATATCTGCTTGCAAAGCAAACTCTATGCATGAGCTATAGCCGCTTTCACACAGAGTTATAGGAGGTCACGTAGACAATAATACAGAAAGCAGTGCTTTGTGTGAAGCTGGTTTACTGAAAAATCCTAACTGAGTTGTACTATAGCTGTACAACGATATGCCAGTGAATACAGAAACTGACTTAGGTCCTTGCTGCACTGGGCCTTATTCCGGATTATACCCTGGGATAGGGATGTGTCATCTGAATGCTGGTGCAGACTATGGAGGTTCCATCCAGAGGTTGCCATTGGCTGCACCAGCATGCAGATGGCAGAGCCCTATTCCAGGATATAATCTGGAATAAGGTCCTTACAGTATATCAAAGGCATGGTCATTGTAATACCAGAGTTCTACATTGTAGTCTATTTGTCATAACCCCTTTACGTACAGAGGTTCTCAGTTGATGCTACAACCACAATGGGTGGATGGGTGCTCATATGAGCAGATCCGTTTGTACATAATATCTGTCCAGTTATGAATAAGGCACAAAAAGCCTTTTTTTCTCTCCTCCTGGAAAATGTCAATGACAGTCCAGGAAAAAAAAAAAAAGTCTCCACAATTGACAATTTGAAAATAAATGCTCCAAAGAGAGTTGGGGGATTTGAAAATCACCTTAATTCTATATGAAGAATAGATTTATTGGGAATTGGGCCAGGACTTTAACAAGGCCTGCTGACAAATCTCAACATTTCCGCTTCTACGAAACCTTTTTATTAGGGTTTTTCATTTATTCATTAACAAAGCAGGTTTGGAATCAAGAGAGATTGACTCCCTTGGAAGAAATAAAAGGCTTAGAAATTACTGAGGCCTAAACAAACCGGGTCTCACAAAAAAAAATCTATAAAGATTTAGAAAATGCAAGGAAAAAAGATTAGACCTTTTAGGCTGCAATGTTATACTAAAGATCTGCTAGCTGGCAGGGTATGGGATTTTGCAGAAGGTCTGCTCTGTCAGCAAAAAAAAGAGAGAGAGAGAAAGAGAGAGAAAACCAAGAAAAAACACCAGCTGAACACCTTAAAAATGCTGGTGGAATACTAACACTGCCAGAACTGTCAAAAACAGTCTGTTAGGATGGCTGAAATGATGCGGAGCTGTGGGTGGAATGTGGGTTGGGAAACATATTTATTGGCTTATTTATTTTAGTATTTATATTCCTGTCCTACAGCTGAAGGTCCCAGGGCAGGACACAACAGTAAAACCATAATGTTTATGATAGTTAAAGATAATTAAAATGCATTTTCAAATGCAGCCATCACTTTCCTCACACCAGGAGGGGTAGAGGGAAGAGATATGTTTTAACCAAGCCCTGGGAAGTGCTGGTTGCTTATGGAAGAGGGACTCAAAGCTGGGATTTTGCCTCAGGGTCTGTCCCTTGAAATCATCATCATTTAGGCAGTGGTCACACCTCAGGTTTAATCCAGCTTCAGTCCACTTTGGGCCCGTCCGCATGCTCAAAATAATCCAGAAGGCTTCCGTGTCTGCCACAGGAGCGTCCGCATGCAAAGCCCTAATATGTGGCACATGGTAGTCAATACATGTTACCCCCCCCCCCCCCCGCGTTTTCCATGAAAAATAGGGGGTTAACATGTATTGCCCAGGGGCCATGCAAATGCTCCCGAGGGACAGTT
This sequence comes from Aspidoscelis tigris stejnegeri, assembly GCA_023333525.1. Classification (NCBI taxonomy): domain Eukaryota; kingdom Metazoa; phylum Chordata; class Lepidosauria; order Squamata; family Teiidae; genus Aspidoscelis; species Aspidoscelis tigris. Next base: position 21,335,874 of record JALMGA010000011.1, read on the forward strand.
TTTAAACGGAGCTGCGGAGCTCCCTCATCTCTGTTTAAAAACCTTTCCCCTCCTCTTTTCAGCCTCTATACCACCTGTCAGTTGCCAATAGGTATTGGGCCTATTCACACATGGCTTTGTTCTGGAATATATCCTGGAATAGGGCCTGCTGTCCACATGCTGGTGCTACGGCAGACCCTAAGACAGGCCTGCCAGGGTCTCAATTAGCACCCAGACAATAGATTCCTATGCTGAGATATATCCCAGAATACCACCAGGTGCAAATAGACCCATTCTCTCACTCTGGAAGTGGACTGAAGCTGGATTAAACCTTAAGTGTCACCACAGCCTTAGATTTGGACAAAGAAAGGGACGGAAAGAGGAAATCTTCTATGACCCTTAAACAGGAAAATTGTGCGGCTTGAATTGCATGGTTTCAAGCCAAGGTAGAGAAAGCACGTTTGATGTTGACAAAGCTTTGAGAAGGAAAAGAAAGACACTCTGCCCCCAAAGAAAAGCCCCTCCAGCACCAACAACATGCTGAACCAGCGCTAAGACAAACTGCATTTGATATTTACGAATGTGTAATTTCATCCTTATTGGATTTTGTGTGAAATCAGATTTAATACAGCTTTCCTCTTGCTGTGCGATTTGCCTTCTCAGGGGACGTTCAGTTAAATGCAAAGCAAAACACTGGGCTTAGCAATAAAATGAATGTGTTTCTGACACACAGAAGCACATAAGGTTTGTTGTTAAGGTTTTAAACCTTAGGGTGACTAATACCCAGGTGCCTACGTTTGCATAAATCCAGCCAGGGTTTGTTCTTGTACCTACTACGCTGCGATAATGTTATCAGAATAGGTACCGGGCTCTCTTCTTGCATAAAGAAAGGGATAAGATCTCAGATAATGAGTGTGTTTATATAGGCAAAACTGACCTATTGTTCACTATCAGTAGAAAAGCAAACTGTGGCCCTTTCTGCACTTGACCTTATTCTGGATTATATCCTGGAATAGGATCATAATCAATACCCTCTCTGTATTTTCCAGAACCAAACACAATCCTTAATACACTGCTGTCTTGCCTTATACTATTCATTTGCCCCAACAATATCAGTATAGCAATAACGGGCTATTTTGCAAGGGATTACACAACTCACACTTTCCCGGCCATATAATGCCTCCTCTCTAATACAGTCTTTCCTCCTTAAAATGACAAATAATGCACCCATGCAGGTTTAATTCATTCTTGCAAATCAATGTATCTCTCCAGAGGTTTCAGTAGTTACCTAATTACTTAGAAATGGTGTGCGGTTCAATAAGAAAACTAGGACTACATCCTCACACAGTAAAAATAAAATAAAATAAGCAGCTTAGAAAGAGGCAACACTTCCATGGCAATGCCTTAATCTTCATTATGGTTGTGTTCACACCTGTTTTCATCCAGGTACAGTCCACTTTCAGAGTGAGACAACATGTCAGCAAAGAGACTAACCCAAAGGTGGATTTTCTGAGTTAGATAATGCCAAAATCAAGCAGCTTAATACTTCATTGATGTGTCATCTCTCCCTGAAAGTGGACTGAAACTGAATTAAAACTTAGGCGCGAATGCAACCTATGAGTCAGAGAATTCACTTCTGTGGCCGTTAATGTGGATTAGAGGTGACATGGGAACATTAGCATCCACATGCTTCCACCACAAAGCCACTTTTGAGCTGCTTCTTGAAAAAGTGTATATATGCTACCTAGAGTAAACTAAATCCCATAATAAGGATTTTGTGCAAAGACACACAGTTGAGTTGAGCCAACATATATACACCACTCTGAACTCTATGACAGAAGAAATAAGGGATATAAAGGTGAAAAGAAGCTTATAATGACAATCAAGCCTGATTGTCTAATCAAGGGTTAGACAAATTTATGGATGACAGATGTATCAGTGGCTACTAGAATGGATGCTTGAGTACATCTTCCAGGCTGGGGGTACAAGCAGGGTGCATCTAAGGCTATTTGCTGGGATTTGAGAGCAGGAGGAGGTTTGCCCATAGGCAATTAGTGGGCCATGGTGTGGGGCAGGATGCTGGACTAGATGGGCTGTGGACTGATCCAGCAGAGCTCCTCTTATGTTTGTCACCCGTTCAGTCAGAAGCAGTAGTGAACAAAACTGTGGAGGTGCACCATCTAAAGGGTTGTGGGACATAGGTTAAAGGCCTTCTGGAGCTACTGCAATTTAGAATGGATGGAAGTTGACTTAGAAAGTTAAGGGGCTTGTGGGAGCAATAAGTCTGTTACCTGTGCCTTGTTAAGGAGGCATGCACACCTGAACTCCAAGTGGTGGTGATGGGGGAAACAGCAGAGGCTTCCCCTGCCATGAACCAATCACCAGGCCGTAATGTCATTGATCCCAGTTTGCCGCAGGGAAAGGCATTCAATTCCCATTCCCATTCCCCTCCCCTTTTTATGGAGCTCAGGTGTGCCTCTGCCCACACAAGGAAAGGTAGGTAAACTTTTAATAGTAACAATTTTGTGTGTGTGTGCAAGCCATAAATAAAGAGCAACGATTTACCAGCTAGAACTTGGGGGCATTTTTACACTTCCCTTCCTGTCCGCTGGATGGAAAAGGAGCATGGTGACCCAATGTTAAGTAGCGTTCACACTTGTGAGTGCTAGGTAAAGACAACCTAAGCCCCACGTGATCGGTCACTCACCTGTGACAGATCCTGGAGTCAATCCTCTTCTGGACACCGCCATTTTGGATGTGGCACCCTTTGCAACAGCATGTGTGTCAGTGCTGTCACCGCGACGGTGCTGATGCTGTGCATATGTGCGGTTGCGTCTATGGTCGCTTGAGGGGCCAATGCTCTTGCATGGCACCTCAGACAACCCCAGAGCACTGGAAGAGGTGCGGATGGTTGCGCTGTTGGATGCTCAGGTAAGGTATTGGTCAACATTGGTTAAGGTATGGAGCACAATTAATGAACTTCTGGGGAGGCAGGGAATAATGGAGGCTGTAGCAGCCTCCTTGAAGTGCAGATGCTCTTCACCAGAAGATCACTAATCATGCACTACCAGCCATAGTGCAAATAGCCCTCTGTTTTTCCATATGCTGTGGTCACCATTCTGTGATTGCTGTCACCTATACAGTAGCACGTAAAGAAATCTCCATGTAATTATAGGACACACACAGAGAGACACACTGTGTTTGCAAAATCCACAGGTTAAGACAGTGATGGCGAACCTTTTGAGCTTGGTGTGTCAAAATTCGCGAGAAAACCTAGCTTAACTCAGGTGCTGTGTCACATCTAGAAATATCCATAATTTTGTGATATTTGTAGCTCTAGTAAAAAAGTTAAATTTTTGATATATGTATTTTTTAAAAGCAAAAACAAATCATTCTTTACATTAGTGACTTTTGTTGCTGAATTTCATTTGCTAAATCTTCACTTGAAAGGCGGTATTTTGCATACTTCAAGAACAAGCGAGCACTACATGCCCAGGTGCCAGGGTAAGCAGGTGTGTCACCGAAAAGGGCTTGGCGTGTCACCTGTGACACGTGTGTCATAGGTTGGCCATCACCGGGTTAAGAGCTTGAATTTGGACCTTCTTAATTGGAAGAAGCTAATAGATCATGTTAACAGAAAGGATGCAGATGAAGCATGAAAAGACAAGATAAGAAAATATATTGAATAGTTTCCCTTCTTGAGTTAAAAAGTAAATGGCCGTTGGGGAAAGGCGGGGAGGGGTGAGTAAATGGAATTGTATAATGGTATTGTATAATGCATATGTTATTGATATGTATTTTAAAGGACTACAAAATAAAATTCAGTTTGAAATGCAAGAAGAAAAAAAGAATTTGGACCTTCTTGAGAATGACTTCTGAGGCAAAATGCCTCATCCCTGCCATAAGCCAGTCCTTTGCACAGGCCCCAGGGTGTCTGAAAATTGTCTAGACTGTGTAGTTACCTAATCGTACGGATGATATTCATGAACAAGTAGCACAGATCTTTGGGAAATTTCCCATACGTTCTTGCAAAGCGTGACTGCTGCTCCGACGTGACTTTGGAAATGCAGGCAGTGTGTGCTGAAGGTTTTTATTTAACCTGTTCTCTGCTCTCAAAGGGCTACATTAGCCTACTCATGCAGGTGGAAAATTGAATAGGGTCATTTCTATCCATTCTATCTCACATGATGACTCAGGGACCCCTTAAAGAGGGCTAGATTTCCCTTACAAAGCATTGGGTGGCAAGAGACGAATCAAGGCGGTAATTGGAAAAGTAGCCAGGTTTGAGATTAAAGTTGTTCCATCAGCTGAGACGTTGTGCTCCTAGGCTCCCCCTGTGATGATTTGCATAATGCTCCTTAGTATTGGGGAGTGTGTGGGTGGGTGGGGGGGTGAGGATTGGATTTGGGAATCCCATAATGCAAATAACTCTACAGCTTTTATAATCAAATGCCTTCACCCGATCTAAAAGATGAGAGGAAGGAAGGAATTTACCACATGTTTTCCCTGGCTCATCCACATCTCCTTTGCAGGCGGAATTGCTGACAATATTCCGACCTGGTGGAGCACAACGTTGAAACATATAGAAACAAGACCTGCAGCCACTTTTTGCAATTCAATCTGGTTTTTATTGCTGCGATAGAAGTACAGAACATATTAGCAACTGCTTTCCCTGCCCGCCCAACCCTCAGCTAACCTTTCCTAAATCCCATTTCCAGATCCTGGCTCTATCGAGAATTGTCTTTCTTCAGGGTTTTATTCCGCTGCGTTTTGAAGGTGACCATCTCCCTGGTTTGGATGGTGAATGAAGAGGCTATAAAATGAACATAAAACGGGCTGCCTGGCTACAGAAAGGGGGGGGGGGGAGAACAATTCTTTTATGCTGTGCAGTTCCTGGGTAAACTTCAGATGGCCCAGAATGCGGCAGCAAGGATGGCGGTAGGCATTGCTTTGGCAACAGCTGTCATGGCTGGCTGCTTGAGCAGGGTCCTTCAAATTTCTGTGCGGTTCTGGCTCATGGTATTTAACAGGGTGTCTTGTCTTCACGCTGGTCCATCATGGCAAAGTGGGCTGAACCCCTTGGCAGCCAGGCGCTCAGAGTTTCAGGTTGATGTCACCTAACGTGCACAGAAGTCTATTCCTGCTAATGGGATCCAGTATGGTTTAGTGGTTAGGGAGCCAGACTCGTATCTGGGAACACCAGGGTTGATTCCACCCTCCCCCATGAAGCCAGCTGGGTGACCTTGGGCTAGTCACAGCTCTCTTCTGAGCTCTCACAGCCCCACCTACCTCACAGGGTGTTCTGTTGTGGGGAGAAGAATAGAAAAGCTTTGCCAGCCACTTTGAGTCCCCTTAAATGGGTGAGAAAAGCGGGGTAGAAAAGCCAACTCTTATTATTATTATTATTATTATTATTATTATTATTATTATTATTATTATTATTATTATTATTATTATTATTATTATTATTATTATTATTAATCGGGCATTTGTTAACAGACTCCTGGACTAGATGGACCATGTCCATGGAGTCTCCCAGGTCTGATTCAGTGGGGGCACTTATTTAATTATTGTCATCTTCATACTTCCAGTTTGGTCTTGTGGTTAGAGTGTTGGACTCTTATCCAGTAGTCTCCCCCAGTCCCATTCCGCACTCCTCCATCAAGCCAGCTGGGTGGCCTTGGACTATCCTCTCTTTCTGAGTTCTCACAGCCCCACCTACAGGATGTCTCTTGTGGGGGGAAGAACAGAAGATTTGCCAGCCACTTTGAGCCCCTTTAAAAAAGAGAGAAAACTGGGGTATAAAACCCAGCTCCTCATCTTCCTCCTCCTTCCCCATCTCCTCCCTAAATCCAAAGGTGTCAGGTTAGGTTACACCATTAGAAACCAAATGCCTGTCCTATTGTTCTGAGTTCTTCTGCCGGTTCCAGGTACTGCACCTTTGAGTCTGATGAGATTAAAGACAAGAAGAAATTGCACAATCCGGTGAGGATTCTAGGTCCGCCTCTCCATTGCATGGCAAAGACACTTCAGCCAGTGCCTCAGGACAGTCAGCTTCCATTACTGAGGTATAGACTGGCTGCCCTCAGGCCGTGGTTAAGGAGGCTTTGCTGTGTGTCGGAGACAGAGACTCAGTTCCGCTTTAATTACCTCATTTCATTTCATGCCCAAACATAAAAGCATAAAAAGCTCCCTGTGTCTTTTGGAAACCTGTCCTACATCTTTTGTTCGCTGGCAGAAAAGACATTTCCTGGGTATCTGCTGTCTTGCTGAGCAAAAGCCTCAAGCAGGCTTCCATGGATGATTCCCCCCCCCCCCCCGTCCTGAAATATTCCAGTTCCCTTAAAATACAGAACAGAGATCACTAATGCATGGGTTTCCAGAAAGTGTTGGGTCCCTGTAAGGAATGAGGGAGGCCAGTGCGTTTGCAGAACTGATAAGTCTGCAGATTCAGAGTCACTGGCCTGTGCCGGTCAGCCATGAACTTTGGGGTTTTTCCATTTACCTCCCTTAATCCGGAACCAAGATGATCCGGATTTAAGGAATGGGTCCTTCTACTAATCCAGATCTAGTAGATCCGGATTAAGGGAGGTACCCGATGCGTCCCTATAGGCAGTGCAGCACCCAATAGCAATGGGTGCTACCTCGCCTGTAGTGGAAATACCAAAGCACCCATATGGTGAATCTGGATCTACCCACGTGGGGCCTGCTTATCACCCCAGGATTTTTGGGGGGACAGGGGGTGCAATCTCCGTAGTTGCTCCAGAAATTATTTGAAGATTCTCCAGAGTGGCTCCAGAGAATCTCTGGAGCTTTGTCATAAACTCCAAAGATTCTCTGGAGAATCTCCAGAGCTTTGGCATAAACTCCAAAGATTTTCTGGAGAATCTCCAGAGCTTTGCCATGAACTCCAAAGATTTTCTGGAGAATCCCCAGAGCTTTGCCATGAACTCCAAAGATTCTCTGTAGAATCTCCAGAGCTTTGCCATAAACTCCAAAGATTTTCTGGAGAATTTCCGGAGCTTTTCCATAAACTCCAAAGATTTTCTGTAGAATCTCCAGAGCTTTGCCATAAACTCCAAAGATTTTCTGGAGAATCTCCGGAGCTTTCCATTAAATTCAAACAAATAGATTCAAATTTGCTTACTTAGAATCGAATTGAATTTTTGAGTACTTGATTCAAAGCAAATTGAATCCTGAAAATTTCCTTTGTGCACACCCCTATTCACTGAAGCACACGATCACTTCTGAGCCACACTGGAGCTACTTTTTAATGCGCGCGGACGCAACTCAAGTTCCCAGGCTGATATTCTAGCCACATACTACATTCACCCTCCACGCGATAAATGGCCTTCATCAAGTGTGTGCCCTATTGATGCTGTTTGAATCACATCTCATGAGAAAATGTTTCTTGGCTTCTTATACTGGAGGAGGGTCGGCATAAATTGTGCCCCTCAGATACTTTGCTCTTCTGTTCGCTGTGGTGAATTATACCAGCGCACACACTTGAGTGATTCTAAAACCAAATGAAAATATAAAGAGGCCTTATTTTTGCTGTAACATGGTGTTCCTGCAATATTGCAAACGGTTGTTTAACTCTCTCACACACTGGGCCCTAATTGATTCCATGAAACCCAACTGTAATTTCAAAATCTGCCCCAGTCAGAGAAATCTACTAATAAAGCATGGTGAGCTCTGGTATAGGGTATTTAATGTGTGAATGAGATCAATTTCAATTTCCCAGTTAGATCATGAGTTTAAGTATAACCCTGGCTGGGGTTGATTAGCCAGCCAGAATGAAGGCAGTGAGTTGTAAACATAATGGGGAAAAGGTCAGATGCCTAACAGCAGCCTCTCAGCAAGCTTGGAAAGATTTCCTTCCTCTCTCTGCTTCCTTTCCTCTCCCTCCCTCTGTTTCTTTCTTACTGTGAGAAAGGAGAATGGGGTAAGTGTAATGTGGACACAGGAGTGTCAAAACTGATCCTCCAGATATCCCTCAACCACAGCTTCTGTCACCCTTTGCTATTTTCCTGACATAGCTGAGGCATGTAAGAAGAACCTAATCTGAGGGGTCCTGCTGGATCAGGCCACAGCCCATCTAGTCCAGCATCCTGTCTCACACAGTGGCCCACCGAGTGCTTATGGGCATCTCAGGCAGAAGGGTGAAATCCCTATCTGCTCTCCATTCCCTGCGAAGAGGCATCCTGTCTGTCTCTCCAACCTGGAGACAGAACCTAGGCATCCTTTCTAGTAGTCATTGATACATCTGTCCTCCATGAATTTCTCTATAAGAACACAAGAGAAATCCTGCTAGTCCAGAATCCTGTCTCATACAGTGGTCCACCAGTTGCTTATGGGCATTCTCACACACAAATTAAAGGCAAAAGCTTCACCTGTTCTTGAATCCCTGCAAATCCTTTGGAGGCATCCTACCTGTCTATCCAACCTGGAGGAGGTTCCTAGGTATCCATTCTAGTAGCCATTGATAGACCTGTCATCCATGAATTTATATAACCCTTTCTTAAAGCCATCTAGGCTGGTCGCTGTCACCACCTCTTCTGGTAATAAATTTCATAGACATATGTTCCTCTGAGTGAAAAAAATATTTCCCCTCCTGAGTCCAAACTCGCCCACCGATGAGCCCCTGGTTCTAGTGTTGTATGACAACCAAAATAACTTTTCTCTCTCCTCCTTTTCCTCATTCCACATGGTTTTATATACTTCACTCCAGACACGTCTTAAATGCTACCTTTCAAGGCTGAAGAGTCCCAGATGTTATAGCCTGGTTTCATAAGGAAGGTGTTCCAGCTCCTTGAATGTTCTCAAGGGAATTGTCATTGTTGGTGATGATTTTGTTTCTCAGTGTCTTGGTGTGGGGGCACTGTTCAGCCAGCCTTAGATAAGCAACCCTCTTAGCTGTGAAACATATAACAAGATTCTGATATAATTGTGCTGCCCTGGTTTCTATCCTTGCATCCCCAATGGGCAGTTTGTTACTGATGTTTAAATATTATGGTCATCACATGGCCGTAGCAAACGGAATCTGAGCTCTTCTTTGCTGCACTGTATTTTATTATTATTATTTAAATGACTGGCATATAAAAGACCTTTTCGTGCCAAGTGGTCAGCAAGGGGCTGAGCTCCCTCAATATCAGATGGCAGTCCCAACTAGGAACAGCAAAAGTCAGAGTTGCTAATTCCTCATATCTGTCCTGAGTCAGAAATGTTGGAGTCAGTGGGTAGAAGATGCCTTCACAGAACTTGCACAGATTAAAAGAAGAAGAAGAGGAGTTGGTTTTTCTATGATGCTTTTCTCAACCGTTTATGGGGACTCAAAGCGGTTGCCAAACAGACATCCTGTGAGGTGGGTGGGGCTGTGAGATCTCAGAAGAGAGCTGTGACTAGCCCAAGGTCACCCAGCTGGCTTTGTGGAGGAGTGTGGAATCAAGCCCGGTATTCCTGGATAGAAGTCTGGCACCCTAACTACTAGACCAAACTGGCTCACAAACTGGTGCGGAACCCTCCACGCCTCTTTTTGTTTTTTTGTTTTTTAAGGGGACTGGAAAAACTGTGGATTGTGAAGGCCCCATTTCTGTATCACTCCCATCCTTTTCCATTCCTCCCCTTGCTTGGCATTCCTTATTTGCAAGTTATTTATTCCATTCCAGGGTTGATAGGCATGAAATTAATTGAGACATTTGCAGGCCTTTCCCTTTCCTTACTTGAATTCCTCCTCCTCCTCCCCCTCCTCCACCTCCTCCTTTATTTTTCACTCCCTGCAGTCTCTCCCGTCTGTGTTTGGTTTGTCTGTCTGCAGTCTGCCTTTTTTTGAGCATATCTGTATCTCAGTGGTAGAACATCTGTTCAGGATATAGAAGCCTCTGGTTCAATCCGTAGCATATCCTTAAAAAAAAAAAAGGATAACTGCAAACCATTTCCCCATTTTTTACCAAGAAAATGACGTTGATGTCTTTGTTTCGCCACCAGAAGCCAAATTCTTAAACCAAATCATCATCAGCAACAACAACCCTACAGTAATAACAATTAAAAAGATCCTTGATGAATCAGAAAGCTTGAGCTGGACAATGGTTTATTATGTCAAAATATTGGTAAGGTTAACTTATTGGTGATCACGGAGGACAGGTATATCAATGGCTTTTAGAACTGATATCTATGTAGTGCCTCCAGGCTGGAGAGATGGACAAGATGCCTCTCAAAACCATTTGCAGGAATCTGAGAGCAGGTGAAGGTTTTGCCTTTAGCTTCTACTTGAGATGCCCAGAAGCAATTGGTGGGCCACTGTATGAGGCACAGTACTGAATTAGATGGTCTGTGGCCTGATCCAGTAGGGACCCTCTTCTTATATCATTGTTTCTTAGTGCTTCAACTCAGTGCAAGAGTTATGCAATAGTAACATCATAAACCAATTTCCTTCCTTCCTTTTCTTCCTCTTCCTCTGCTTCTTTCCTCACTTCCTCTCTCCTCTGCTATTCTATCACTGTTTCCCTCTTCTCCAGTTTTCTTCTGCCTCTACCCCCATTTCCAGAGATCCAATGCAAAACCCATTTAAGATATACCAAGGTATTTCCTGTTAATAGGAAAGAGCAAGAGAAATGCATTCCATATAGTCTGTTTACAGAACAGGAACGCTCACATGCTGAGGGTGGTATGGAGATCATAGGGGCTATACGAAGCCATCTGGGTACAATGCATGTTGACGTTTGTTTGTGCTGTTTGCACTTGGCAGGTGAGCTTCTGTGAACTTTCAGAGACAGTGCAAGATATGTTGTTAGGGCCATCTGATGAAAGGGACGCAGCCTGTGTGCTTGTGCAGATTTTCTCTTAATGGCCTGTGTTAGGACAATACGGATTGCCCATGTGCTAACCTGCTGCTCTCAGGCAGCAGAAGTGGCTACTTATTGGACTCAAAGCACAGGGAGAGGGAGGTTAATGCTTTTAAGTACTTTTCTTTTTTGTCCAGGGGAATTTCTACCCTGATTGTAGCACAACAGCAGCCTCACCATGTGCAGACAAAGATGCGCAGTGTGTAGGAGTGTGCATGAATATTTGTATTATTCATTATTCATATGAATTCATATGAATTTGGTTTTTTTTAATATTCATTTGAGCATGAATATTTTGAGTTATTCCTATGAATAATTTGGACGTTTGTATGCGTATGCATACATACACATCACATACACATTTGCACACATCTTGTGGGTATCCATACGGATACGTACAGGATAAAAAACGGGATGCAAACAGACGTGTACGGATGCATACAAGGTTTGTCTCATTGGATACATATTGAATATTCATACAAATAGATACAAATGTATTAATATCGGTTCGAGTGTCCAGACATCCATTTTTCTTTATTCGTATGTTCAAATATTCGATTCGAATCTAATCTAATGTCAAAAATTGCATTTGTACACACACCCTAGCAGTGTGGACAATGTCTTTTCCTTGGCAAGCAAGGCTGCAGCCATATCCTGGACCAGCAGCCATGACCGCAGAGAAACCAATAAGGTAAGAAGTGCAGCTATTAATAGAGCAAGGACCCAGGAAACACCTTTGCTCTGGAAAGAGATGGAAGGAGATAGGAGCAGAAATGATTTCATTCCAATTAGATTTTAATTATCTGACAATTCCCATCTCTTGGATCAGTTGCCGAATAATTGCAAAGAAGTGTGTGATGTACATTCTCTGAGGAGCAGCTTCTTCAGAGCTCGTGGGTGGGGTAGAGAAGAGAATTCCAGAGCTCTTTATGGTTCTCACTGGTAGATGAACCAGGATATGTTTTTTGCAACTAACTCGCCATTGCCTTGCACTAATTTTACAGTAAATTAATGCCAAGCTGGCATTTGCATGGATTTAATTAGCAGGCAACACAAACTTTTATAAACCCTTTGCAATGGCAATTTAAGCCTGATTGCAAAGTTATTAAAGGAAGACGTGGCAGCCTGCTTCTATTAGTCTATAGGGAACAAGCTTTCTCCCTTTTTCTTTTACCCTTCTTTTCATTTTCTTGCAGACATGTCTGTCTGCCACAGGGGACCAAATCCAGATCTGGTGCAAACCGTATAGAAATCCTTTTGTCTGCAGCCAAGTTGAGGCCCCTTAATATAGCACCCGAATCTGTGCCTTCTTCTTTTTTATTGTAGTGCTTTAAAAACTGCTTTTAATGTGCTACAGTTTTAAGAGTTTGGCTAAGACCAAGAATAGGATGGGTTTTAATATGTGCATTCTCTCTCCTCCATTCATTCAGGGGTCTTAATGGAGCCTTCCTGTCTATAAATTATATGATCTGTGAAACATGGCCCGGTCTACCCTTGAACATCAGTGCTTTGGCTGGGAAGGCAGCCAATTTTGCCTCTTAGCTGCTCCCATTTCTCTGAGCAAATAGATATCCAAAGTAAAACATAGGTGGCTTCAGATCTTTCTGGGTGATTTGAATACCTTGTGTACAAAAGCAGATTTCTCTATGATGCTGCTCAGTCCACGTTCAATCTTGAACTTACCTTATTTATACTTATGGAAGCAACTTGCCGGTTATTGTAACCTAATTCCCCAGTGTTAAAAGGATGCAAACGCTTAGCAAAAAATGTGCATATGAAGAAACAAAGCAGTGAGGATGGGCAGACTGAGATACAAGGAGCGACCCATGTTGATTTCTCAGAACTTCACACCAAACCCAGTTGAAGGAGAAATCAAAATAATGCTTTTAATTATGCCTCTCTTTTTATTGACCTATGGGTCCTGATCTGCAAGCTATTGCATGCATGCAGTTGTCTTGATACGCTCAAATAAGTCTGAAAAAGACTTTTCTTTGAAACGGTGGTGTCTTCTGTAGTCCAGCTCCCATCTGTATTGTCAAATTATAGTCCATTAACATCTGGAAAACACTGGATTGGGAAATCCTGGTGTAGGCTCCACTGTGACACTGTCTACAAAAGTACCTAGGTAACCAGGGTGTAGAGCTGGTGAACTGTCCTAATCATTGAGCCATTTAAGTTTCCAACGGGTATGTCCTTACCTCAAGCTACTTCCACATACTCTGATAAGCATGTCATCAAAGAAGATCGCCTCCTCCCCTTATGTATGCATGGAGGGGAGGAGGCACATCAAAGGCTGAAATCATGGCCATTGTAGTGAACCAGAAGTGGTTCTAGCTCTGGTTGCCCTGCAAAATTCCAGCAGGGTTTCTGCTGCTGTCCATCCTTTCCTGAAGCAAGAGGCCACATAGATGCTTCCTAGGTCAAATGGGTCAAGTGCAGCCTATTTTCTTTTATAGAGCCTCAGCTCCAGTTATTCTGAGACCTTGTGTCACAACTTCCTTTCAGTTATCGCTCCTGCCACAGGGGGCACCGGACACCACAGCTGATGTCTTGGTTAGCCCTGCTTTAGGACATCCTGTTGTTATCAGTGCTTCTGTTTTTAGGGGCAGGAGGGAAAGTGAAAGTGAATGGAAACCTGCTGAGGCACCAAGCCATGGGCATCAAAATGGTGCTGAAGCCCCATGCTTGAACTCCTTCACCAGGACACTGTGATAAAACCCAGCTGGGCATGAAGTTGTATGGCTCTCCGGTTGCCCCATTGTCCTCCACCACAGTTCTGGTTCACCAGCTGGCAGATGAAAAACAAAAACAAAAAACAGTAAGGGCAATCAGTCAGTGGGACAGGTTGCCATGGGAGGTAGAGGGTTCTCCTTCATTGGAGGTCTTCAAGCAGAGACTGGACCGATATCCATCTAGGATGGTTTAGGAACTCCTGCATTAAGCAGGGGGTTGAACTCCATGACTCTAGTGCTCCCTTCCAACTCTATAATTCTACAACTCTAGTTCTATAATTCTATCAAATTTAAATGTTTCCTATGCACCCTTCCTGAGAAGCTCATACCCTGAGAAGGTTGCCGATTGCCTACATTTTTTGACTCGTTTCAGGCATATCTTGGGTAAAAGGTCTATAAATATTGACTTCATGACATAAAAACATGTTGAACTTCTAAAAAAAAAATGTACTTTTTTGGTAGGTGGGGGAGCTTCTACGCTGATGCAGCAAACTGAAGTTTGGATTGGCAATAAGAGAAATATGAGTGAAATAAAATTTGACAGGATTTCTCTATCCCTTGCTACACCCAGAAACATGCAGAAAATTACAGAGGAGGTATGCCTGGGAAGGTGTATGTCAATTCTCACCCCCCCCCCCCCTGCCCTCTCAATTTTCTTAGGCTGGAGAAAGCGAGGGAGGGAGGGAGGGCTATTTATGACATGCAATTAAAATAATTCTGAGCCCCAGTGAGGATGACACAGTTGAGACCGCTGATGGGTCTGATGGGGCAAAGCTGATCCGTGAAGAGAATGCCACAGCTGGGTTAAAGTGGCTAGAAATAGCCAGGATGGCTGTCAGTGCCAGAAATCTTGACAAAGGGTCAGCTTGTCACCTGTGGGTTTATAAAAGGCAGGCGCTTCCCCTTTTGACTGCTGATCATTTCTACCTGGATTGCCGTACATGCCCCGAAATATTTTTAATTCCTGCTGATTTTTTTTTTAAATAGCAATAATAATAATTTCTGAGCACTGAATCATTTATTTGAATGCAGTCCATCCCCAGGTCCATTCACATCCGGCTTTAATAATAATGATGATGATGATGGTGATGATGATCCATCCCTCTTCTTTTCTTCTTTCCTCTTTCCCCCTCTTGCAAAGACAAAAGGATGGAAACGGGAAGAAAAGCTAAAGGGAGAAAGCGGTGGGGGAGGGGCCTTCAGCAATGCCAAACGTAATTGCAGTTATTTGCCCAATTGCTCTCATATACATGCATTCAGACAGCTTTATGGCACTGGAGACATGCATGAAACGCTGAGCAAAATTAAGGTTTCATTAGCCGAGACGATGTCTGCAGCTTTAGTAAGGAAATCAGGAAAAAACAACCACAGGTGGGCTCTGTGAACTCGAGATGCCCCCACAACAGTCAGGAAAAAAAGGATAATAATAACCCAGGCAAGGCCAGGCTCCCGCAGCTATGAACGATACTGTGGGTTTCTCAGCAGACTCTGCCCGGCTTATTTGGAACGCACCAGTGCTGCTGAATAGAAACAGTGGCTCCCAACTGTGCTGTTGGGTTGTGCTTTGACATCGATGCCTAGACATCGATGCCTACTCTCGTGGCCCTGAGCCCTAGTGACACACAATCTGGAGCGTGGGGTGGCCTGGCTTGCTCTGGCATTGCCATCCGGTGGAAGCAATTCAGCGTGGTGGGAACAGCCCCCGAGTGGGTTAGCAGGTGGTTTGGAGCAGCAGGGCTTGGGCCTCAGATGGAGTCAACCTGGGGTCAACGTCAGCATGAGGTTATGCATGCTTTTTGCACAGCTGTGTGGATTCTGCTACTCTCTTTCTCCTTCCATTACATGCACATATATATTCATGGTGGCCAGGTGGAAAGAACAGAGCTCCCGTACCTCTTTTGGGTTTATGGAGGAGGGAATTCCAGCCGACGATGCTGGCACGATGCGCTGTGACTACTTGCATTTCCCCTTCTTTGTGAATATGCAAGATGCAGAAGTCCTCCAGTTGCAAGAGCAGAGATGCACATGAACTGAACCTTAAGGGGTTCTGTTCAGAGTCAGACCTTTTCAAACAGGTTTGATCAAGCACCAAACCTGTTCGGTCAAAAAGGCACTTTAAAGGGAAGATAACATGGAACCCAAAATGGTTTGATTTGGACTGGAATGTTTGACCTATTCTACTGGATCCTCCCCAGGTCAATTCAATATAAACAGACCCTCCTGAACCTGGTTGTGGTTCAGTGTGAATTTGAGCTGGTTGAATGACATCTCTATGCAATAAGCCTGTCATTGCCTCTTCTTTGCAGTGCTGGAGTTTTAGGCATCCCATTCTGCTTTCCATCTAGCTGCCTTGCACATGTGGCATGATTCTAAGGGAGAAAAATGAAAACCTTCCCACATTATTCTCCAGGCACTCCTAAGAGCCAGCCGTGAGAGCTGCAGTAACCGAGTGTTTGGCTCAGAAGGTGAGACTCTCAGAAACCGGCCTTGGGGATGTACAGGAAATGAAATCCACATGTTTGATTCACCATTGACGCATACGCCTGCTTGTACAGTTCTCCATCAAACTGTTTAACGATAATAAAGAAGGTTGTTTGCATTTCATTTCACACTGTTTCAAAAAAAGATAAAGAATACATGGTCAAAAAGCACAGCCAAGCACAAATGCTCAGTCAGATAGATTGGGTTCACAAGCAGGAGGCAGGATTGATTCTATTGTATTTGTGGATATGCCTGCATATTTTGGTGTGAATATCCATAAACACGGATCTAATTCTGCATATCTCTAGATGACCTCTGACCTTTGTTACAGATTTATTTATTATTTGTATTTCTAATCTGCCCTATACCTAACAAAATCTCCGGGTGGGTAACGACCTCTAAAATCAAACATCATTAAAACAACAATAGTATGCATTAAAACAGTAGCATCTGCAAGTGGGAAGGGATAGTGTAGCCCCATTTAACTGAAGTCCAGGTGCATCTTCACTGCCCCCTAAATGTGTACAGTGAAGATAATAGACACACCTCAAGGGGGAAACTATTCCACAGCCTAGGGGCCATCACTGAGAAGGCCCTCTCCTGGGTGCCCATGCCCCTTTGCTGCTGAGGGCGGTGAGACAACCAGGAGGGCCTCTCCTCCAGCTGGTCAGTATGGGAGTAGACATTCCTTCAGATATTCGGGGCTCAAGTCATCCAGCATCCCATCTAACCATTTGCTTCTGGGCATTATCAAGCCCCTTATAAGTCAAACACCTTGAATTGGGCTTGGTAGCAAATTGGCAGCCAGTGCAACTCTTTTAAGACCAGATGCTTTCAGTCTAGCATTGCCTTTTGGAAGACCATACAGGGGTTCATCTAGAAGAAGAAGTTCAACAGTAGTAGCTTCTAGTGCAAACAACACCTGCTGAAATGTTCTCTGCTGTCTTTTCCATGTGGGACGATCCTTCTTCATCTCAATTTGAGGTCTTTTGAGTAACCTGTTTTAGAAAACAGAGACATTGCCTACCTAGGTAAAAATGTAAGAGAAACCCCACTGGATTGGGTCACAGCCTGTCCAGCATCCCATCTAACCATTTGCTTCTGGGCATTATCAAGAAGAAGTTTAGGATGGAACATTCACCTGCTTTGTTTTGTTTTTTTTATCTTTTTGCTATAAAAGAAACAGCAGATGTCTGTTATTTATTTCCTACCGAGGTGTGCCTGTAACAAACTAACCTAGGTCTGATGCAAGGAATTATTATTATTTCTTCTCTTTCCAGGGGATTTGCAAAAGAAAAGGAAAGAGAAAGCAAGCAAGCACTGTGTCACACACAGCTGGCCTCCCAAGGATGCTGTCTTGGCTACTTCTATTTTTTTGTGTTGTTTTATGTTTTCTTCTTTGTTTATTTTATTTTCTCTTGCAAACACACTTCACAATTGGGAGTTAAGAGAGGGTCCCTTAAGTATGCCAGGCAACAGCCCAACCTCCTTTCTGATGCTCAGAGAATCACATCTACACTTTCCTCTGTGCTCTTTTGCTGAGTAAAAAGCTAATTCTCCACAGTAATCAGAGAAAGGATAAAATGTGCAGCTGGGAAGAGAGAAGACCTAATGGACAGGTAATTAAGGGATATGCCAGGGGGACTCATAGATAGATGGATGAATAAAGAAAAAGGGAGGGAGGTGTGCCTCTTTTTCCCCTTTTATTTCTTATTTCTTCTTTTTTTAACAGCTGCATTGATACGCGTGCAGAGAAAAAGTACAGAAATGCAAGATGGCATTGTAAATGTTGCAGCCTGTTATTTTAAGAGATCCCAGGCCCCTAAAGTATGTTGGTGATGCTCAGAGGTTCCTCCTGAAGCAAGTTGTGGAAAGAGGTTATGAGGGCCAGGATATAAAAATGCAAAAAAAAAGAAAAAGAAAAGAAAGAAAAGAAAAAGGTCAGAGAAGGAAGGCGTGAAAAATCACAGAGGACGCAGGTTAAGGACTGAGGGTATTCAAATGTTGGCAGATCTGAGTGGAATTCTGCTTGGGTGACTTACAGAAGGGAATTCATAAAAGTTGCCCTTCCCAAGCTGGTTCAGTATGTCCGTGCTAACTGGCCTTAGCAACTCATTATTCTCAAAAATCTCTCTGTGTGTTTGTTGTTGTTGTTGGGTACCATTGACTCGCTGTCAGCTCCTGGTTGGCTGTATGGGCGTTTCCGTGGGCAGCTCTAAGCAGTGTTCTTGGCAGAGGTGCAGTAATGGTTTGTCATTGCCTACTTTTGGAGGGAGTCCTGGGATCCCATGACAACCCTCTTCGTTCCAGGCAGTTTGCTCTACCACTGAGACACTCCCGGACTCTTTGGGCACCTCTAAGCAGTTTTCTTGGGAAAGGAACAGAAATGGTTCATCAACTCTAACTCTGGGAGGAGGCTGGGGAATGGAACTGGCGCCCCTTTGCTTTCCAGGCAGCTTGCATGACCAATGCGCCAGGTGTGTTAATTCAAAGGCATTTTTTATGGGGAGAGAGACACACAATACTTTTGTTCCTCAAAATCCCATGAAAAAGCACAGGATATTAAGGAGTACTGTTCCCACTTGTCATCCATCCATCCATCCATCCATCCATCCATCCATCCATCCATCCATCCATCCATCCATCCATCCATCCTTCTCTCTCTTTCTCTTTCTCTTTTTTTCTCTCTCTCTCTCTATATATACATATACATATACATACATATACATACACACACACACACACACATATATATTCACAGATAGATAGATAGATATAGATATAGATGATATAGATATAGATATATATCTGAGAAACTGAGAACAAAGTAGAGAAATTGCTCTCACATTGAGCTCCTGGAGACCTGAAAATCTGTGCAATTGTTGTTTGCTTCCACTGAGTAAGAAGTGACTCCTGGGAACTATATGGACCCATTCATGCTGCTTTCCTGGCAGATACAAATGTAGATTGACAGCCCCTTCATGCAGGGAGATGCCAAAGGTTAAACCGCTAACCTATTTACTTTCTAAGCAGTCGCTTTACCATTTACCTGTGGCTTTAGATACACGCTTGCTTTAGGTCGACGATATAAGCAGATGTCCTTTAGTACCAGAATCATCTTTGACAACTTTTTTTCTCCCGCACCCTGTCGCCTTCTGTTAGCCTCAGCATCTGGCAGACCCCACAGGCCTGGCCCCACCGGTGAGGATTGTCAAGGGCAAACAGAGTGCACGTCTTTGCTTAGTTTCTGCTTTCATAATTGGCTGATTAAGTCCCGTTTTTATTTGGTTTTTACTGGCAATCAGATTGAGAGCTGTAATATTCACTCGCACCTTGTAATTGCCATTAATTTCTTCGCCGCCGCAAATTGGGCAGAAGTTGGCAGTGAAATCTGAGAAAGAGGGGAGGGGCTGGAGGGAGAAAGGAGGGGAGAGGGCATCATGTTGGAATCCAGAGCCACCATCCATATTCATGATGCTGGTACAGAGACATGGAGGTGGGAGGGGAAAGCTGGGAGGAAAACGTTTTCATTGGAGAAGAGGATTTTTGGAAAGAGGGAGAGAGAAGAAGTGCAGAAAAAGCTCCGCACAAAAAACAGAAAACACCTTAAATCCAATACAAAGGCAAGCACTAGAGGAAAGTGTTAGTGTCAGCACAACAGCCTTGTGAGCCTAATTACCATAATGATGTGAAATAGTCCAATCAGCAATCTGGGGCTAATCTTTCATGTATTACAGGTCTCTGTTTCGTAGGGCTCCAGAGCTAAATGCATTTTTAATGAAGATATTCCTAGGCGCACTGATAATTTTCCTCTTTTTTTAAAAGAGGGATGAGATTGGAGGGCTCATTAAGTGGTGCATTCTTCTCTTCGCCTTTCTAACTCCTGTAAGCCGGCCAGCATGGCATGCCTTGATGAAACTCAGGGAAGAAGCTCAGGGCTAAAGATCGGCAGGCTGGCAAGGGAGAGGGCAGAAGAAGGAAAGAGACAGGATTTGCGTGGGATTTGCATACGTGAAATTGAAGAGAAATAGTTGCAATTTCAATCTAGACCCATTTCAGTCTGGGTTCAGGCAGGGCATTGGCACTGAGACTGCCTTGGTCACCCTGATAGATGATCTTTGCTGGGAGAGGGACAGGGACGATGCTACTCTGTTGGTTATCCTTGATCTCTCAGTGGCTTTTAATATCATTGACCGTGGTATCCTACTTGAACATCTTTGGGGATTGGGGTTGGGAGGCTCTGTTTTACAGTGGTTCTCTTCCTATCTCTGGGGCAAAGCCCAGAAGGGAGTAATGGAAGACTTCAGTTTGGTGCCCTGGGGACTTTCTTGTGGAGTTCCCCATGGGTTGGTCTTGTCTCCAATGCTTTTTAATGTCTAAAGGAAGCCACTGGGATTGATCATTAGGAATTTTGGAGTCAGGTGCCATCACAGGGTGACTGTTGTGGGGAGAAGAATAGAAAGCTTTGTCAGCCGCTTTGAGTCCCCTTAAACGGGTGAGAAAAGCAGGGTAGAAAGGCAACTCTTCCTCTTCCTCCATGAAGCCAGATGGGTGGCCTTGGGCAAGTCACAGATCTGAGCTCTCACAGCCCCTCCCACCAAACAGAGTGCCTGATGCGGGGAGAACTGGAGGTTTGTCAGCCACTTTGAGTCCCCTTGAATGGATGATAAAAGTGGGGTGGAAAAGCCAGCTCTTCTTCTTCTACAGCTGCATTTTACTTGCTGTTGAACCTTAATGATGACTTTTAAGAAGAGTTTGAGGAAGGAGGCAAAGGCTGATGCATCCTGTGTTCATTCTTTCCCTTTGCTCCATCCCTTCGCTTCCCCTTCTGCTTCCAAGCAAGCGATACGCTTCAGTGTTCTGGAGCTGCTCCTGTGCTCTCAGCTGAGGTGAAGTGCAGTGAGGCGGGCTCACCTCTTTATGCACCCATTACTGTCAAGCAGGCCAGCGGTTCATGGAAAAAGGGACAAAATGCCTTGCCAGTCACAGGGCCAGTGGGGTGTATCAGCTTTCTCTTTGCTAGGTTTGCTGAACTGGGATCCTGCAGAGACACAAAAGGGCAAGGGCAAAAAACTCAGCTTGAGGGGACTACGGAGTCTGCAGCAGGTGTAATTATTATATTTCCCTTTCTTTTTCTTTTTCCTTTCCTTTTCTTTTTTTAACGGCTGCCAAGAGAGGTCTTAATTGTATTTATTATGATGATGATTATGATAGACTTTCCCCAAAAGAGCTCTCAGCAAAAATCTTTCTCTGAATATTAAAAGAGAATTTAAGCTTAAAGAAGTTGCATATATCTCCCCTAAGCTGCTCTCCGTGTGATCATCTTTCTTGGCTCTCCGAGGAGTCTTTGGAGAGTCTTTGGAGACTCTGGGGAGATGGAGAGGTTTTGGGTTTTGCAACACAGCAGATGTCTAATGCCTTCCCAGAGTGAGTTTGGATGGGCAGGAATGCTCCTAAGGATCACTGCCAGCATAATACGATCATTAATTCTGAGCCAAGATGGGGCCTCAAGAGTTTGTCTTGCTTGTAAATCAAACTAAAATGCAACACTCCACTCAGAAGGGTTGGGGGTTCATATGTAAATCATCACCACCACCATCATTATTATGGCTGGGAAAGATCAGAGGCCTATTTGCACTATGGCCTCTAGTGCACGATTAGTGAACTTCTGGCAAAGAGCATCCTCATGTGGAGTAGGTTACAGAAGTTCACTGTTGATTAGGTGTGTGGAGCACTATCTCATGTTCCACACCTTTACCAACATTGACCAGAGGCTTACCTGAAGCATCCAGTGCCATGACCATTTGCTCTTCTTCCGGTTGTCTGTGGTCGGTTAGCAGGGGAGGCCGCATCCTTGCAGGCATGGTGGCATTGGCAGCTGTGATCTCTGAAGTGACTGGACCACCAATCCCTGGGAGGGGCATCTGAGAGGAGCATTCAATCATGGGTGCTGGTGTGATTGGCCACAAGATGCCCCGGAATAGGTTGTTACAGCTTCCAAGCATGGCCACCCTCCCCGGAAGTTCACTAGTTGTTGATTAGGCATGGAACACAAAATAATGCCCCACACGTTAACCAACCTTACCTCAAGCGTCTGGTGCAGTGACCATTCACTCTTCTTCTGGTGCTCTGGGGTCATCTTAGGTGCCGCACAAGCATGTTGGCACCTCAGATGACCGAAGACATGGAAATGGCAGAAAATGGTCCTCTCCTGTATAGGCAACTAGGCTGAGAACTACAGTTCAGCAATATATGGAAGGTCAACGTTTAACCTTTGCTAACCAATGGAGAAACATTTTTACTGAAAGTGTCCAACAGAGGAACCTTCCAGACCAGAGGACAAAAATCTGCAGTCGTTAGGAAATTCGTAGCTTACCTAACATTGCCCCGACTTGAAACTGAAGTCCACAGCTTCCTTCTTGGCAGCTGTGAGACTTCTGTGGTGTGCACAGTTAGGCGCACATCACATGGGATCAGGCAGCCAATGGGAACTGAGCTGCAGGCTCAGCTCCTGTTGGCTGTTTCTCTTTGTCCTGTCAGGACAGCAGCAAACTCTGAAATTACCTGATATTGTGGAGTGATTGTTGATCGTTCCGCAGCAGGTAAATCCGCAGTAGTGGTGGCATAATGCACCACTGCTACAAAGTGTAGGGCATCAGGTGTGATGCCCACATACTGACTGCATATCAGAATGCACAGTATCCCACAGTCTGAACCTCTACAAACACTGAGCATCTTTTCTTCCTCCCTGTCCCCTTCATGTCCCCTTCTATGCCTAGACATTTACCCCTGGATGATCTTGCACACACACACCCCATTTTATCCCCATGTTCATACAAATTTCTCTTCTGCTTGCTCTAGTTTATCTCCTGAGTTTTGAAAGGATCTCCTCCAAGGATATGGAGAGGTTATCTATTGCAGGAAATTCTGAAAGGGTACTCAGGATCAGTCCTGTTTCAGCCTCTGGATTTTCTACTACCAAACGTCCAGCCTAACTACTGTCCTTCCCTTTTGGAACTATTTCCCCCTCAAAGAATTCCTCTCTGAGACAGCATTGCAGAGAAATTACAAGTGCATGAATAAAGAAGAAGAAGAAGAAGAAGAAAGTTTTGGATGTTTTTGAGTTTATTTTCTATCTTTCCACTCCAAAATTTTCAGGCAGATGCTAATTAGCCATCTGTTTGAGATATCACCATCCTTCTTTTCCTGTCTCAAACAAGGAATTGGACTAGTTGATTTCCAAACTCAACTGCAATCTTGCCATATGATCTTAGAAATTGAGAAGACTCCACACTACACGCTGCAATAGAATAACTTTGGCTGAGTTCAGGCCATGAGGAACTTACTTCCCAGCATGGCCCTGTTGTCTCATGTGCAGCTCCAAGCGTTGATCACATTTAAAACATCTTACATTACTAAGATAACCTTTGAACCATGATCCTGTTGACACTTGCATAGGAAGCCTACTGTGGAAAGCCAACATAAACCGTTAATAATATCCTGCACGTTTTCGGACCACAGAGAAGGGAGCATTCAAATAGCCAAACAGTACAAGGATAGAACATTTGATTATGGTCAACTCTGCCCTATTTTTCTATGACTGCCTGATAGGCGATGAACCTTTCAATTAGATTCCTTGTTCATTAAATGGCCTTCTGAACGCCCCGGAGCTTCATATTGTGATTACTTAAAACATTGATATAATATGATTTCTTTGACTTGCCTGTTTGGTAAGCTGCAGATGGCCCTGAACTTTCACGTTGCTCCAGGATTAACACGCTTATTAATTTCTTGCTGCTGACACTGAAAAGCCATGAAAGGCTGAGGATTCATTAACATGGTTGGCTTTAATTAGTCCGCATGCAGGGAATCCATCTCTGTCCTGAATTCACCTAAAGCTGGAAAGTAGAAAAGAAATCACATTG
Source organism: Aspidoscelis tigris stejnegeri (assembly GCA_023333525.1). Taxonomy (NCBI): domain Eukaryota; kingdom Metazoa; phylum Chordata; class Lepidosauria; order Squamata; family Teiidae; genus Aspidoscelis; species Aspidoscelis tigris. Next base: position 21,359,835 of record JALMGA010000011.1, read on the forward strand.
GCTCTGTCCAGTAGGGATGTGCACGAATGTTGTGGGGTTGTTTTACATTCAATTTATACCAAATTGAATGAAAGAAAATTTGTATTTGTTTGAATAGATCCCCTTCAAATGTGGTAGGATTCTGTTTGATACCAATGCATACTGATATCTGATATGAACACATACATATCCCATACATATACCCTATGTCAGCGGTTCTCAACCTGTGGGTCATGACCCCTTTGGAGGTCAACTACCCTTTCAGAGGGGTCGCGACAAGTCTCCCGCTACCCCTCCCCCCTCCCAGCTGCCCCACTCCCATGGTTGGGGTTATCCACAACATGAGGAACTGCATTAAGGGGTCGCTGCATTAGGAAAGTTGAGAACTGCTGCCCTATGTACTGATAAGTATCCAATATATATCCCGTAACATATCTGCTCTGAAAGCATCAAATCTGCCCTGAATCCACTTTGAATCTGCTCTCAATCCATGTTGAATGCACACTGGAACCATTGCGGATGCGACTGGTGCAGCTGCTTTCTCACCTTCCAAGTTCACAAATGTTCCAAAGCTTTTGTACAAAGGTAAATGTCAAAGTTTTGATTTGTATACCAATGTCCACATTCGTCCAAACATTGAATGCTTACGAATATTTATGAACATCCTTAGTGTCCAGTCATTGGTTGCTTATTCTACCATATTTGGCTCTTCCAGAATAATGCATGGATAAACTGGGGAATAAATCAGTGGTGTTTGGACATATCCATATAAGGCACAAATGCTGGAAGGGTTTCTTTCTTCTGCCTCTTTCTCCAGTCTAGAGAGCCTCTATTCCAAACACAGATCAAAAGTACCTGTCGAGAAAACCCCAAACCAAACTGAATGGATGATTCAGGGCCCACCACCGTGTCTCACCTCTATTACTCTTTCCCCCATTAAAGCAATGTGGATGTGAAGGAATGCAAGTAACCACAATGCCCTCGACAACGTGTGTTTTTATTTATGGAAACCTCTGGGCAAAATAATCTGTGTTAGATTGCCCAGTTGATCTATTTGTGACAAGTACTAAAACACATGTGCATTGATTTTCTTGGAGGGACATATTTCTAAGAGTAATTTAATAGTGGTATTGAGCCTTGTCTTTTTACTAGCCAGCGAGAAGGTAGAAGAAAGATGGTATGTACTTGTGTACATAGCAGGGGGTGGTGGCACAAGAGAATTAGATGAGGGGGAGAAGGACGCTAATGGTGTTTTCGTAATGCAATTGCTTAGGTCAGTGGAAAGCTGCCACAGTTTAATGCACCCAGTCGCTGGATATGTTATCTCATGCAGGATTAAGCAAGCACCATTTGATAGTGAGCGAAGTCGTTAAAACAGGTGTGATAGCTTGCTTATGATTATTTTTTAGGAGGAAATTCAGTGTTGAAATTTTACCTTCGTTCCCACCTTGTGGGAGTTTCCCACTTTCTTTTCCTGGTCTTGCCGGAGGAAGAGGGGGGTGGGATAGTTTAGCGGCAGAAAATCTGCTTTGCATGCAAAATGTTCCTGGTTCAATCTGCAGTGTCTACACAGATGCAGGCAATAGATAGCCCAAAACTGTGGGAGGGAGGGAGGGAGGGAGCCCTTGAAGATCTAATCTAATTTCATATAATTGAAAATATTTATTTTGGACCAAATGACCCACGAAAAATATGAATATTTTTGGACCATTTTGTTTTCTTATTTGGATGATATTTAAATTTCCTTCCCCCCCCCCCATCCTTTATAATTGCTAAATTTGTGATAAATTTCTTGTTTAGTGGAGTATTGGTAGCACGTCTGGCAGTGAACCATAGAACCAACAGGAGACCAGCATAATGGATTGCCAAACATTATTTACCACTGTTAATGAGCACATATTTTTTATGTTCAAATAAAGCCAAACAGCAACCAAAGTTGTTTCACTTCTGAATTCAGCTCCAGGACTTGGAAGGAAGTATGTAAGGCCAGGAGTAGTGATGATTTCCAGTTGTATGGATAGTCTTGCTGCCTTGTTGGTATTAGATGAGTTCAGATATATCCTCCCATCACTTATTTGATTGACTAGTCTAAGGGAAATGACTGTATGGGGCACATTCACTTGGTGCACCTTGCTGTTTGAGTGCTACACACGTTCTTGAATTCCATGCTTAATATTTCCAAAAATGTCTGATGCCCATAAAGAAGGTCATGAGATGATTCAGGATAGGAAGCATGTGCCTTCCTTGATCTTTTCTTTTGGCCTTGGTGGATTCACATATATATATTGTGTGTGTGTGTGTGTGTGTGTGTGTGTGAAGTTCTGTGAGTTTGCTGAGTTCCCAATTATGGACAGATCCTTTTATTCAGAGCTGTTGGGCACAAGCCTCTCTCCCTAGCTAAGCAGTTTTCATTCACAGCCGCTGCCTTGTGCAAAAGATGCTTTGTCCTCTAGAAGTGTGTCTCATGTCGCCTTCTTTTGTTCCATCATGCTTAGCAGGAGCGCACTATTACAAGGAGGAGAGATTAGAGAGATACTAGGAACATTGATGCTGCTCTCCATTCCACAGAGATGATGAATCTAAGAAATTCCATGAAATGGAGGTCCATGCAAATCACAGAACAGGAAGTAACTCATGACTGCTGCTCCTTAAAAGTCATAAATGCGACAAGTACGGATGCTTCAGAAAGCATTGCATGCCATTTTCTATGTACCCCTTCATCCATTCCTTCACTTACTTTCTCTGCCTGCCTATCTCTTTCTTTTTGGACCTTCCTCTGTCACTTTTTTTCCTAATCTCCTTGTGCTCCAGTCCTTCAAGGAACACATAGGAGAGATAAAGCCTGATTAGGTGGGGGGCCATCAGACACAGACATAGCAGTCTCCATTTTACTTTTGCCTATGAGAAACAATGCTGCACAATTCAAGCACTTAACTCCTTTTGAACTTTGGAAGTGTTATGTGGAGGAGGATGAAGAGGAGGATGAAGATTCTGTCTGAGAATTCCTTACTCCTTTTCAATCCACGAGTTATGGGAGCAGCAGTTTCTTTATTGCTCAGGGCACGGTTGGAATATAGATTCACACCATGGGCACAAGGAAAGGTAGAGCAATGGACTTGAATCATCCCCCAAAGTCATCACTTATGCCCTCCTATAAGAAACTGGAGACCTTAGATCTCCATGCTTTCTACAACCTAAGAGGGTTCCCAGGCCTAGAGACACCTGAAGTCAGAAGTCAACAGGCAGGTTCCTACTCCTCACAGATAAATAGACCCATGACTGTGTTCTAAGGTTGGATACTTTGGCCGTTTAACAGAGCTGAATTCCATAGCAATGGAAAACCACTTAAGAATGGTTCTCCGGGTAGACCTACTCAGAAACTTGTACATGGATAACATTGGACAATTGGGCCAGTCAACTGAGCATGTGGATCCTGGAGCTATCCCACTGAGTACCTGGAAGCAATGCCTGGTTAATTAAAACAAAAACAAAAAAACAGAGCAAATCAAATTTTAGAAAATTCATATTCATTTGAATAGATCCCCTTCAAATATGGGAGGATTCTATTGGATACAGATTCATGCAACTTCATAACAATATCCAATATAAATGCATACAGATCCTGCATAAGGATCCTATACAAATACATACATATTAGATACATATCCTATACGAATGCATAAGTAAGGATACATATCAGATATGCATCTTCAGTTTAACCAATGTATGGACTGTTCATACGAATGTTCCAAAAAATTCGCATTCATACGAATGTTAATGTATGAATGTCATGACATTTGATCTGTGTACGAATGTCCAAATTTGTCCAAATAATAAATCTTGCGAATATTTGTGCACATTTCTGCTCTTACCCTGTACCAGCAGCTAAACGTCACTTGATCTGGCCCATAATTAGCTCTGGGTGCATCACTCTGCAAACCCTATCTTCCTGTTTCCATTGCAGGATGTCCAATTTCTCAAGCAACGCCCATAAAGAAGTTTGGCAAGCCAGCTTCTCCCTATAGGTTTCTAATATTTGTGTGGTGCCTAAGACATTTTAAAACATATTAGATCCAGACAAAGACCAATTTCCAAAGAATGGTAGTAGAGCAAGAGGAAAGAAAATGTTTCTAGGTATAAATTCATTTCATCCCATTCTTTCCTTTAATACGCTTATAGCCTGATCTATAGCAGAAGGTATTGAATGGCTGAATTGTGTCTCAGGAGTCCCTTTCTGCTTCTTGTTATGGGAGCTGCAAAGAGGCTGCTGAACAAATTAAGAAAGGAATTTCAATGGTTCTCCATCCAGTGAGCATCCCAAAGGCAGAACAGACTTGGAGAGAAGTTTCTGAATTCCACCTGCTGCTCCTGCATTTATATGCTAAGGAGGAACAATTGTCTATCTATCTGTCTGTCTATCTGTGTATCTGTGTATCTGTCTATCTGTCTGTCTGTCTATCTGTCTGTCTATCTGTCTGTCTATCTCTCTGTCTGTCTGTCTGTCTGTCTGTCTGTCCCACCCTATACCCGAAGGTCTCAGGGCGGGTAACAACATTTAAAATATTAAAACAACAGTGTCTGCCAGTTGGAAGGGAGAATGTGTCCCCATTTAACTGAAGGCCAGAGCAAAGAGGTGTGTCTTAACTGTCTTCTTGAACATATACAGTGAGGGAGCCTGATGTTCCTCAAGGGGGAGACTATTTCATAGCCTGGGGGCCATCACTGAGAACACCCTCTCCTGGGGCCCACCCATTTAACTGCTGAGGGTGGTGGGACAACCAAGAGGGCCTCCCCTCCAGATCTTAAGGCACAGGCAGGTCAATATAGGAGGAGGCATTCCTTTAGATATTTGGGGCCCAAGTCATTTAGGGCCCTATAAGTCAAGGTTAACACCTCGAATTGGACTCAGCAGTGAATTAGAGATTTGAGGCAATTTATGGATGACAGATGTGTCAATTGGTACTAGAATGAAAGCCTAGGTATATCTTTCAGGCTGGGGGTGGGGGTGGAAGCAAGACGCTTCTAATGCCATTTGCTGGGATTCAAGAGCAGGAAAAGGTTTGTCCTTGTCTCTGTTTGAGATGCCCATGAGCATCTGGCGGGCCACTGTGTGCGACAGGATGCTGTGGCCTGGTCCAGCAGGGCTTCTCTTATGTTCTTATGTAAATAAAGAGTGAATAGAAATATTCACAAACTCGCCATCAAACTGAACACCTGTTTGTTCAGTTTGAGGGCAAACCATTTAATCAAACAAACAGCTATTTGTGTTTGATTTCATACTGATTTGAATACAAGAAATCTTATCCTCCCCCCCCCCCCCCGCCTTTGAACAAAGCCCTCTTCAACGGCAAAACCACAGCAAACAAAACTGATCAAATAGGACTGGGAACTGGGAACATGAAGCAATTGAACAGTTCAGCACAACTCCAGGAGTGAATAAAAAAAAATGATAGAAGGTTCCGGCTTTTCCATCTCTTTCTTGGTATAGGTTGGTTTGTAGTTACCTAAGCAAAATGACTGCTGCCCATGGTGCTGAAATCACCCCCTTTCCCTTTGCACTCTGTTGTTATTCTTTTAAAAGGAGTGTATTAGCTGGTAGAGACCAGGGCCAAGATCCCAGCTGGCAATTTAATTTGGTTTTAAGCTAGGATTGTTTTAATCAGCATCGAGGTCTGGCTTTTTTTGTGTTCCCACTGTTGCCTTACAATGCAGACTCACTCTCAATTTTTCAGTGTCCAGCAAGGGAGAGACCCCCTCCCCTCTCTTTTCCCCTCAGCAGAACCCCCTCCCCATTCCCTCAGCAACTGAACACCATCATACCCTGACTTCATTGGGGCAGGCAATTTAAACCTCAACCTCTATATAAACCTGCACCCACATCAGATCATGGAGTCATGTAGCAGCAGTTTTTGTTCACTGCTTCTCCCCCTCCCCCACTGTGCCATAGCTTATTATGTTAACAAGGCAGTAGAAGATTAAAGATCACTTTCCCTTCTTATAATGGTGTTCTGTTAGACCAGAGCAGCGTGAAATGACAGGGAGTGAGGCAAAGGGGTTAATTGCAGAGACAATTGTGGAAGGAAGGGAGGGAGCAGGCAGCCTTTTACACAAAGCTTACACACTTTGCAACCCCATGGCAGAAGCTACTAAAGTTTGATCACTACCAATGAGTCTCTCTTATTAAAATCGGGCCCTTTAACTTAACTCCTGCCCCTGCTGCATTTGTCTGAGCTTCTTACATTGTTGTAAGAAGCTACTGCTGGCTCTGTGCATTTTTCACCTCCTTCCCCTCCCCTTTCAGCCAGCAGTAATGAGGAGCCTGTGGAAGAGTGGACTACAGGAGAGGAAATCATGCCTTCTCATTGGGTCAGGGGAAACGGAGGAGAATGCCCCTACAGCATGGTTCCCTCCCCCCAAAAATGACTTGTGTTCCCATTTTGCAAAATAAAGTGGAGTATTTTTAAATCTAGCAGTGATCCAAATATAGATAATCCACATTTTGGGAACTTTAATCCTTAGAAACTGTGGATTTTCTTAAAACTTTGGGAATGATGAGCACTCAGCCTCAAAGCTCATTATAATCTCTTTGGGCACACACCCCAGGAGGCAGAATTCTACCGGAGAGCACAATCCTTACTTTTATTTTTATCCAGAGCCTAGCTAATAAACACCTTGTGCTTCCTCCCAGTCAAAGGTGCCAACGCCACATATTCCTATTTTCACTTGGAAAGAGGCCTTTGACTGCAAATGCTCCAACGAAGGAGGCTTCTGGCACATGGTTTCCGCTCTCAAACTTTAACACTCCAGCTTGCCTCTTTAGTTCTCCTGGATCTGCAAATTATAAGACGTTGGATGGCGAGCACTGATGCTGGCAATTATTTGGGTTGCATGGAACCTGGATCTTCTAACCCTCCCATTACAGAAATTGTTTTGTTTACTTTAAATAAACCCAATTACCAGGGTGGAAATTAAGCTTTGCACTCCATCTGGTAGTGAATGGAGAGTCAGCTTTCACACACCCATGATATAAGTAATGCAGAGTCTCAGAATATTCTCTTCCATCTACATCCTTCACAGTAGGAAGAAAAGTAGCTGAGAGACAAGGATGCTTCTGCATCTCAGCAGGAGACTTTGCCCGTGAGAATCCTGCTAATTAATGTCAAATTTGCTTTGCCAAATAATACATATTATCTCCTTGCATGGAAGATATTGGTGTCAGTGCCAAAGATAACCACCTCTTGAAGGAATGATTCTGAAGAGTTTTCATGTGCCTGGAATGTGCTTAGCAACACTTAGAAATAGGGCATTATTCAAGCATTGGAATTGACTCTCATCCTCATATAAATAGAAGACCTACTTTTACCAAGGCCTCATAAAAGAGGAGAAACATTGTGGGGTTTGGCTGGAAATTGCTCACACACATACTCTTTTTACTTGCATAAAAAAAGGTGTGTGTGTTTGTGCACACATGCTAAATTGTCTGGCAATGCTAAAATTATACACAGACACTGCACATATTTTCCCCCAGTTTCCTCTTCTTAAGCTTCCTGTTTTGTAATTTCTGTAATGATCATTTGTGCATTGTTTTAAACCATGGAATATTTAATATACTTACGATCAAGAAGATGTTCCTTACCTCCTGTTATTATCTAAATATGTTGCAGACACTGGGCCACATCAGTGATTCCCGTTCCCTAAATCTAAAGGAAAGAAAAATGTTTCAGGCATCACTGATATGGCTTGGTGTCTGCTACATCTTTCAGTTCCTGATTCCCCTATCATTATGTGGTGGCAAACATGATTACATCTCCCCTTTCCCTAAGGAACATGATATAGAAGTTTATGTTTTCCAGCAACTTTATTTATACACAACCAAATCATTGAAGTAACAGATTCAGTGTATGGGGAAAAAAAAGAAATTCTTTCTTTCTTTCTTTCTTTCTTTCTTTCTTTCTTTCTTTCTTTCTTTCTTTCTTTCTTTCTTTCTTTCTTTCTTTCTTTCTTTCTTTCTTTCTTTCTTTCTTTCTTTCTTTCTTTCTTTCTTTCTTTCTTTCTGTGAGCCAGTTTGGTCTTGTAGTTAGACATGATGAATTGCGTCCCCATGCACGTTTGGCCCAGTGTCCCCATGCGTTTTAGATTTGGTCCAATTTCCGCAGACCAAATCACCCAAACCCATGCCAAACCAGGACCAAATTTGGTGCTCAAAAAAAACAAGTCTGGGCATGGTTTGGGTGATTTAATGGTTCCAGACTTCACAATCTTGGCTGATAGGAAAGAGACTTGACTTTACTCCCGAAGTAAACTCAAGCCTCTTTCCTGTCAGCCAAGATCAGAACAGGGGGTGCAAAGGCTTGAGATTTCTCCCTTTTCCAGGGAGGCAACCTTATTGCCCCCCTGGAAAAGGGAGAAAACTTAAGCCTCTGCACCCCCTTACTCCCTTTCCCTGGTTTGCATAGGGACGGCTGAATCTGCCCCCAGTCCACCTTCAGCCTGTGTTACTGGGAATGACATGGGGACAGCTGAGGTTCGATCTCAGCCCTGCACCCAGTCCCATGCAAGCCGAATAGGCACCAAACGGTTTGCTTGGGGATGCAGCCTTTGGGTCTTATCTGGTAGTCTCCCAGTACAATTCCACACTCCTCCATGAAGCCAGCTGTGTGATCCTGAGCTAGTCACAGCTCTTCTTCTGAGCTCTCACAGCCCCACCTACCTCACAGGGTCTCTGTTGTGGGGAGAAGAACAGAAGGTTTTCAGAGGCTTTGAATCCTCTTGACTGGATGGGAAACTGAGTTATACAAGTCTCCTTCCTTCCTTTTCAGGCTTTTTAAAATAGTTTTTTTTTCATTTATATTTCACTTGTTTTTGTTTTTACAAAAATATTAGGCCCACTGTAATTATCTAAGAGTTGTTATCAAAGTAATCAATAAACATGGGCTTTGTTGATATTTGATTAAAACTTCTTTAGTAAAGAAGAGGACCTCAATCCTTTGCATATCTCTCCCCTTACCAACTTAAATAATATCAGATTTTATATCGTGCAACTCACATCACAGCCTCTACTCCATTGCAAATTTTTTACCCATGAATCAGGTGCTGGTCACCATTAAAACAGCATAGAAGTTTAGTGGGAGGGAGAGTAGAGAAACTAACATCTTTCCCATTTCAGCCCTATTCATCATGGGGATAGCACCAAGAACAGCAGAGTAACCTGTGTTAGCAAAGTGGATGACACGATAAATTGCTTCTCATTATCAGCAGGGAACCAGACTGGATCAGGGTCTAGATAGGGCACCAGGTTTGCAAGTTCTACCTCTCCTAGGAGATCGTGTTGCAACAGGTAGAATCTCTGTATGTGTGTGTGTGTGTGTGTGAGAGAGAGAGAGAGAGAGAGAGAGAGAGAGAGAGTGCAGGGCAGAGAGACAATGAGAGACAAAACAGAAAGAGAGAGAGATCTTACCGGCAACTTGGCTTTCTGGGCTTTCTAAACTGCACCATTGGGAAAAACCTTTCAAGGGAAGGCATTGTTATTATCTGCGTATACGTATCAGATTTTAATGCATCTCTTTGTGCCTGAATGCGGATGATTATATGCATGACAGCAACACTAAATACAAAAAGCCTGGATGAAACAGACAGAATACAAATTACTGTCTCCTAAACCCTGACCCTATTCTTATTTTTCCACTTGTTAGAAGGAGGGAGGGTTGATCAACACTCCCTGCAACCTATCAAGTTAGCAGTTGCAAGGTAATTAATGCTGCTAAAACTCTTTTGATTTGCTGGTACTTTGCTTCTACATTCTGTCACACTGATATATTTTTTAATCATATAGTTAGTTACTTACTTACTTAGTTTTGTTTTTTCGTGTCTAACTTTGTGTTATATTTTTAATCATATAGTTAGTTAATTAGTTACATACTTACTAAGTTTTTTTTTCATGTCTAACTTTGTGTTATCACTCTAATTATTGACTCTTTGGCATTTTTAGTACCGTTAATGCCAATCTCCATTTCTCAGAAAGAAAGTACAGTGTAGGACTTTGCAAGCAAGAATGAGAAATAAACAAAATAAAAATGAAAAATAAACATAAACATAAAATTAAAGGGGTGCCATGAAAAACCATAGGAGAGCAGTTATGAAGGTATTCCAGGCAAGCTGAATAGACTTCCTTTAAAGTGAAGAAAGGTATTCTCACCAGATTACATGTAAAGACATGTGTGGAGAGAGAAAGTTGTTAGAAATAGAGAAAGAAGAAAGAACAGAAATCCCATACATTTGCAGCTGAGCCAGTAAGAACATAAGAATATAAGTGAAGCCCTGCTGGGTCAGGCCACAGCCCATCTAGTCCAGCATCCTGTCGCACACAGTGGTCCACCAAATGTTCATGGGCATCTCAAGAGGAGACAAGGGCAAACCTTTTCCCGCTCTCGAATCCCAGCAAATGGCCATAGAAGCACCCTGCTTCCCCCCCGCCCCATATTGTACCAAATGCCAGATTTCTTAAGTGGAGTTAGTGGGGTGGGGAAAGTGATTTTACAGTAATTAAGTCATCCTATACATAAGTTCTCAAGTCTATCACAAAAGGACTGAATATCAAGATCAGTATAAGGCTGGGTCATACTTAAGGTTTCATCCTGCTTCAGTCCACTTTCAGTGTGAGAGAACACATCAGCAAAGTGACAAGCTGTTTTCTATCAGTGCTAAATAACTCAGAAATTTCACCTTTGGGAAAGATAATGTAGAAAGGAAATTACTGGTCACTTTGCTGATGAGGACTGAAGCTGGATTAAACCCCAGTTGTGACCACAGCCTAAGTCTAGCATCAGTCTCCAAATTATGCTTGGTGTGTTAATTACATGTTCCTTATTTAAAGGTGGATAGAAAGTAGATTATGGCTCAGTAGGATATCATACACTCTGGGTGCAGAACAGCGGAAGTTTGGTGAATGCATTTTTCTAGAAAAAGGCAGTGACAAACTGCTTTAGTATTACAGCTGGGAATATTGCAAGGATATGTCCATATATCCGCCAGAAGTCAAGCTTGGCTTGGGGGCTTGGGGGTGGGTGGGTAATTTTTACCTCTCAGACTCAGAGGTCCAATGAAGCTGTAAATAATGACTGGTTTAATGGTCTAAAGTCAGAGTTTGTGGCACTCACATTTGACAAGGCATGCAAATAATTACAGGGTTGAAATCCCTCGGTAGAGGCAGGGATGTCTAGGAGAGAGCTCAGTCGTCTGGATTCAGATAATTGTGTAACCCAAGTAGCTATAACTGAGAAGATTTGGGTCAACACAATGTGCTGCAGGAGCGTGAAAGGGAATGAATAGAGTGTAGCTGTTAGCAGGAGCAGACGGTGCAGGTGGATGCTGTGTGAAGCATCCAGAACCATCATCAGGCATTAAGATTCCAGTTGGCCTTGTGTGTTTGTTCACGTCAGTGTTCCATGATGTGCAGAGTTTGAGCTACAGATTGTGCGGCAGTCAGAATCAAGTGCAGAAAATGAAAGGAAGTGAATGACACATTTCCCACAGATTTAAGAAATAAAACAAAAACAGAATCGCTTGCCTTAGAATTTTAGAAAGTGGAGACACTTGGATGGGGCGAATTGCAGAAAGCATTTGAAATGAAAGTTGCTTCACAGCACAAGCTTTATAAAGAAAGAAAGAAGGAAAGAAGGAAAGAAGGAAAGAAGGAAAGAAAGAAAGAAAGAAAGAGGAGAGAGGCAGCTACATTTATAAGCAAACTGTAGCACAATTATCTAGAATTGCACCAAACTGGTTTGGTCAGTCCATGGTTTGCAGCGAACCAGGCAGCCTGCATGGTTCACATGGAAACTGAACTACCCTGCAATAGGAATGTGCACAAATATTCAAATGCATTCAAAATTCAATCAAATTGACTGAATTCCGACATTCAAATTTGAATTGAATGTCCCTAAATTCAAATTTAAAGATTTTATTTGAATTTTGGATCTATTCATTTGAATTATCCGGACATTCATATGTGTACAGGCTCATACATGAGGCGTACTTGAAGATTCACATCTTTCCTGTATCTGTATCCATTTGTACGGATCTGTATGGGATGAAAACAAGTTGCACACAGGATAACTATGGGATGCATACGGATGTGAAGGGGTGAGTATGGACCAGGGGAAGATGCATACAGGCATCTACAAATGTTGTCATTTGTAAGTGCAAATTCGAATGAAAAATTCAAACAAAGAAATTCAAATTTGTTTAATTCAGATTGAATTTGGTTAAATTCAAATGTTAAACATTCAAATCGAATTGAATTTTCAGGTATCTGATTCAAATCGAATCGAATCCCAAAAATTGCATGCACATCCCTACCCTGCAGCTTGGAGAAGCAGTTCAAAGTGAACCTGAACCAGGTGTGTGCTAATGGGCCAAGTGAACCACAGCAAACCAAGGGTGGTTCACTATGGTTTGGTTGGTACGCATGCAAGCTGAACCACTTGGTTCGAAGAACTGTTCAGAGTGAACTCCAACTAAGGGTAGTTGGTTTGATTCAAACTGAGCCACTATATTTTAGTCCATTCACATCTCCACAAGTTACCTTCCAGAACCAGGCGACCACATGTTTCACTGTTAGGCCAGGTTAAGGTGTCCTAATTATGGTGCTTCCTTGATTTGTTTTTGGAAAGCACATGCAAAGTGGATTTTGGAAGCAGTGGCAATGAGTGATGAGCCTAAGCTTTTGGGTTTAAGAATGTTTTCACTCATCGTGGAAGGAAGGGTGGAGGAGGAAGAGACAGAGAGTCAGATCTACAATCTTGAGTAAGTGATATTCCATCACGAGAAAATTAAATGCCTTTTAGTCTTTATAAGCTTGCCAGTCTAACAACTTATAGAGCTTCATTGCTGCTGATGATCATTGTTCCATCCTGCTGAGTCTTCATTTCTCAAGGCTTGGGCTGTGTGTGTTTGAGACTGGAGAAAGACAGCCACTGAGAGTGTTAGGGAGTGGAAAATTCTGCTTCCTGGCATCGGGGACTCCCCTTGGTCTTTTGATCCCACCTTTAGCATCGTCCCTATTTTGGGCTTAAGAGACTTTAGAAGAGTTCCTGCTCTGAGAATCGATTGCCAAATAGTTGTATACTTTGGACATGTTCCCATTGGACTATTTTACTGTGGTTTTAAATTCAGATTAAGCGTTTGATCTGTTTTTTCGTGTTCCCATTTATGTTTTTTTATGAAGATTTATGGGGGCCGCTCTCTTTTCCATCATACCCTGACTTTATGGGGTGGGGATGCAAACTCTGTAAACCTGGCCTTGATTAATATTAGAATAGAGATGGCTATGGGGAAGGGAGTGAGGAGGAGGGGAGTCAAAGCAGGCCGCAGCTTTGCAAATCATCGGCTCATCATGGAAGGGCAACGTCTTTCTGATGGCTGTCAAATCAGTGGGAGGGAAGGGGAGAGATAAAGGGAGGATCAATTACCTTTAGTTCCTGCAGAAGATCAAAACTAGAGTTAGAGAGAAGGGAGAATTCTCTCTTCCTCTATACTCACAGAGAGAGAGAGCACATAGACTCTTGGTGCTTTGGTCAGAAAAAAGAAGGGTTTGAGGAAGAAGTGTCAGAGAGGAGCTTCTTGTGTTTGTGGGTAAAGGGTGATGGGGTGGTGGTGGTGGAAGGAAGGAAGGACAATGATTGAAGAAAGCAAAGGTGGGGGAGGGAACTACAGGGGAAGTTGGGGAAGACCAGCAGCTGCAGGTGTGTTTTGAAGAAGCTGCTCTGTCGATTGTCCGCTGTTACACTTATATCTCTCCTAACATTGCAACAGCAGATGCCAGCTCTGCTCCAGCAGCTACAGCTGGGGGGGAAAAGAGCTAAATAATGGATGATTATTGAGACAGAGGGGACTGAAGAGATTGCCCATTCCAGCCCCCCAAAATCCATGTGTGTTCCCATACACAGGAACCGTGGATTATTTGTAAATCCCGTTGCAAGACTACTTTTTATCCGAATATAGAAAGTCTTCATTTGGAGATCTTTAATCCTCAGAAATGGTGGATTGCTCTAATCCTTTGGAAAGATTCAGCTCTGAAAACAGTCTCAATTAGCTTAAAAACATCAGTGGAAATGCACCTTTTGAGATTGTCCTCTTTCCATTTGTACTACCTGTGGTTTTGGTCAAAACCACCAGCACTAGCACCAGCTCCTTCTCCTCCTCCATCTGTATTCTCTGTAGCTTTGATCAAAATATCCCCTTTTGCTCCCACCCATGATCAGAACTCTGCACTTCATCCACCATTAATCTCCTATTCTTACTTCTTCACCCACTTTCCTTCAGCCTCACCGGTCTGAATAAGAGCCTATTAGTGGACTAAAAGTCGCACTTCTGGTATCATTGCTGTGATTTAGCTTTGTGCAGAATTTAGCAGCATTAACCTAGTTCTTAGTGGAGATTATTGTTTATTAGCTCATAATAAAAGCTCTGTATAATTGGCGCTCTCACCAGCTGTGTAAGAACTTTATCATGTTTTTCTACTGTCCTGCTTCACACCAGCAGAAAGAAACGTTACCAAGTGAGTGCTAAAATAGCCAACAAAACAGTGGTGGAGAATGGTCTTCTGTCTGAGGCCCCACCACATTGTATCTTGCCAGCCACATATTACCCTAAGGGTGTGTTCCTATAGGTGTTTAAATCCAAATTGAATTCAAATTCGGTATCCAGAGTTCCCATTTAATTTTCTGTAAATCTAAATTGAATCCAAATTCAGTATACCATTCATTTTTTTTCCAGATTTTATGAGGACTACCAAGTGAAAATCTGGAGAAAAAAATGTTCTGAGAAAAACCAGACTTTTTCCCCCTTTTGGGACTGAGTTCACTTTTTCCCTCCCAAAGGAAAGATGCAGATAACAGCAAAAGGGAATGAAAAAACGATGCCAAATATCATTGCATAATCATAATTTGAAGTAGGGCTTCCACCAAACCCTCACCTGATTCTTAATCCAATGGGAGTTTGCAAAGGAGTTCTTCTGCAGGCAAAATACCTCAAGATCTGTGAAGAAAGTTGCAGAAACTTGGAAAAGATTTGAGGAGAGGTGAAAGGTTCACTTCTTTAGCAGGCCACTTAATTCCTTTCAAAAGTAAAATTCAAAATAAATGTGAAGATTTCTTCCCTGGCCACAACTTCTAAGGATGTGTTTCTTTGATGATCTTTCAAGATCAGCTTTTATTCACTTTGAAAAGAGTCATTCCTGTTCAGGCATAAGGCTAATGCAAGAAGGAAGGGAGGGAGGGAAAAAGAGAGAGGGAGAGAGAGAGAGAAACATGTTTTACAAAGGCTTGCCATTTATATTCTATTGCTGACTGCAGTGGTCATGGACAGAGATTGAAATAATCTGTACCAACATGCAGATGGCTGGCTCCTATTCTGGAATATTATCTAGAATAAGGCCAAGTGCAGAAAGGGCCAATGGGTGGCCGCCTTTCTGTCCATCCATATATTTTAAATTGGGCACAGCTGAATTCATTTACACTGGAAGAACAGTCACATGTATAGCCACTGTGCCAGCTGTTGAACTGTATCTAAACTCTTCCTCCATCCATTGATCCATGAAGGTTCAGAGAAGTGGAAAACTTTCAAGTCATGGCCTTCCAATATCTTCCCTAATGACAGTATTTCACTTGCCATCCCTGGCCGTCTTTCTCTTTGACCTGTCCTTCTCAAGGATGTGAAGACATGGAAACTATGTCTCTTGGTAATTTCTGCATTCATACAGAATGGGGGATGCTAGACTTGGGGATGGAGATTCTTGAAAACAGAATGGAATTGAAAATGGAAATGCCAAGAAAGAGGTGCATTTGAAAGCAGGGGCGTGTGAAAATGTCTCAAGCAAATCAGCAATGAGCATGAATTTTTCCAAGCGAATTCTTCCTCGCTGGTCAATCAACGTAACTTCACCCCAGGTGGATTTCATTTCTTGGGTCAATATCCCAGAAGGTCCATCTCCGAGAGTGCAGGTTTGTCGAAACAAGCCTGCTGCCCTCTGGTGGTGAGCTAGAAAGGAATCACCAAGGTGGCTTAGCATGGTGGAGGATACTGCGCCACAGCCTTCAAAATGACAGCAGCTCCTGCTCATTAGCTCATAAATAATTTGGCCCAATGGTATTTGGGGCTAATTAATTTTGTGAAGTCAGCCGGGTGAATGAGGTAATTACCCGTGCTGTGCAGGTGAGTTCTTTTAACGTTTCTTACTCTGATTTGCTTCTGCTCTCTCTCTCTCTCTCTCTTGCTTATTCTTTTAAGCATTCAGGCACACTTTCTGCATCATGGAAGAAGTGGAGGAGAGAAGAGAGAGACAGAGAAGCAAGAGAGATGACTCAACCCAGCTAGGAAGCAGCAGGCACAGAATATGAAATCAAAACATATCTTCACTCCCAGGCCGGGAGGAGGAAACCACACAGGCACGCATAGGCATGCACACACATACACACACACACACACCATGCAGGAAAGGTTAAGAGCTAGCACAGATTCTTAGCCGAGCTGTTATCTATTTGCAATGCATTAATCAGACCATTAAGCAAATCTTTTAATCTAAAGTGTCTCTTTCAATTCAGTTCTTTGAGAAACAGAGTAACTGGAGTGTTGATGGAAGACTTTACTGTTGCTTTTTTTTGTTTGAATTACAGTGACGTTTGAAGGGAATGCATTACCTCCCTTGACTTTGGTTTGAAGACTATGGAGAGCCCTTAGTTCTTCAAATATTGCCTCTGTGGTGTTCATACCATCTGGGGCTCATTATTTGGAGTCTGTGGCTTCTACTAGGCTCTAAACCTACTGTAACATTAGGGTTTCCACATGTGGAATCCACCTGAGGACTACTATAAGTATCATAGGCTATAGACCTATTCACACTTTGGCCAGTAGTCAATGATTAGTGAACTTCTGGTAAAGAGCATCCGCACATGGAATAGGCTGCTACTGCCTCCAAGCGTGTTCTGCCTCCCCAGAAGTTCACTAATTGTTGATTAGTGCTTCACACCTTTGCCAACATTGACCAGAAGCTTACCTGAAGCATCCAGCGGCATGACCATTCATTCTTCTTCCAGTTGTCTGTGGTCAGTTGGCAGGGGAGGCAGCATCCCTGCAGGCACGGTGGCATTGGCAGCCGTCATCTCTGATGTGGCTGGACCACCAATCCCTGGGAGTGGCATCTGATCATAGAGTCGGGGGGGGGCATTTGATCATGGGTGCTGACGTGATTGGCCGCAATACCCCCCTGCTCAAACACACTCCTCTGCAATGGCAGCCAATCACAGCAGGGAAGAGGTGGAACTTCCAGCTTCAGACGCAGCAGTGTGGACTGGTAAATGGAAGGACCATTCACACTTCTGGCTGGTAATGGATGCTTTGGAGAAGCTTTCCTCATGACAAGTGCAAATGGCCCGCCTTTACTAGGAGCTTTCCAGCCCTAGTTCACGGCAGCCTAATCAGCTAAATACAGAAAGGGCCCAGGTCTCATTTCCATGTCCCTGCCCCTAAGCAGGAAATCTTCATTCATCCCCTCACTGAGGCATCTAGGGATCCAAGAGGTCCAGGTCCAGCATGAGGGATGACAGACCTGGACCTCTTCAGTCATCTCTCCACATTTAATAAATCCATCGAGATACTAAGTGTCAGCTAGGTGTCCCACTAGAGAATTTGGCCCTGATGTAGAGAGGTCATGGAATCAATGAGGTTTCAAAAATTGCTGTAAAAATATGCTTTCTTAGCTTTATTTAGGTTCTTGTTTCTTTTTGAAAGATGGAAGGAGAGAGGGAGTGAGAGAGAGAGAAAGAGAAAGAGAAAGAGAGAAGGAGGGAGAGACAGAAAGAAAGCTGGCTAGGGTTGTACTTCTCAAAGCTGTTTAAGATTAAGTGTGCAATTTATCTTTGCAAAAGTTTGCATTTTAAAAGGAACAGCCAACTGTGTGATCGTGTTATTAATATTTATGCCTCGTCACAGAATGTTGACAGATTAATTATGCAACATGGTATGAAAATCAGCAGGCAGCGTGGGAGGGTGGTGGCAAAGTTCACGTATTAATAACACAGCAGGACAGCTTGTGTGCTTCTGGGTTCCCTCCGTGCTATCAGATCCAGCATCCCTTAGTTTACCTAAAGTGCTTTCAGCCTGGCTTATTTCTACTTCTTCCCCTCCAGATGAGAATGCATAAAATGACTCGGGGGTGGGGAGAGATAGAGAAATGCTCCCTGTGCCTTATTTGACTACGTACTTGCCCTTCCAGCACAATGCTAATGTGCATGAACATTGTGCAAATTGTGTCCTCTTGTTCCGAATAATGTAAAAAGACAGAGAATTGGCCTAACTTGGCTAGGAGGCCAAAATGGGCTGTCCAACATGATTACGCTTCGCTAATATTGCCCCTGTGAGACAGTTATTAATTCCCAAAGTATATCCACAGGCATACAGACACACAATGCCTGTGTTGAGTCATGGCCCAGTTATCCATAACGTCTTAGTTCTCTGTTTGTAAAATGTGTGCATTGTTCAGAAAGTGTGAGTGAAGCATATGCCAGCCTGGTTTCAGATCTGAGAGGATTCTAAGCTGGGCTTGTCCACATTGTTTCTGTTCTAAGAAGCTGCCCTCCTTATTTATTTAGGAGTGAATGAATGAATGAATGAATGAATGAATCCTGCAGCTTTTCAACAGCTACTAGAATGGATGCCTAGGTGTTACATTTGAGTTGGAGCTACATGGGGGAGGCAGTTAACCTTTAAAAACCCCACAGATTTATGAGCCCCACACTTTGGAAAGAATGGGGCAAAATCCTGGCAGCTTTTCAAGAAGTGCTTGGCAATTGAGGCCTTGTTAAAATCTCTTGCAGCACGCCAAGGCAACAGTAACAGGATGTGTGGTGTCCGGAAGGAAAATCAAAATCAAAATGGGCAGAGAGGAAAAGAGGATGGAAATATGTGATGGAGGCACCAACTCGCAGTTTTTCAACAGTCTTTGGTGTTAGGAAAAGCCTGTTTTACTGCAGTTTCCATAACGTCAAAGGCAATTGACACATTGCTGCCTCGCCTTTTGTTCAGCACTTACATGACAGCTGTCGCTGGTAGCATTGTGATTGCAAACTATAAGCATAATAGGTCCAGGGGGCAAAGATGCAAGCCTTTTGAAGGTTTGGGTATAAAAAGGTTTATTCACCTATGTCAGAAGTCATTAGTTTGGTACCTGTGGCTCCCTTAGGCCAGCATATCTTCTGAAGGCCTCACTTAATGCCTGGGAGAGAGAAACTTCTAATGTGGAATTCTGATGGTATTCTCTCAAAATCCTAGATATAACCATGTGCTAAATAAAGTTAATAAGTCCTGAGTTAATGGGATTTTTAACGACAAAAAAAATCTTGCTTTGGATGTTGTATCTCTTGGTAATTCATCCAAAAGCAAGAAAATTCACCAGTCCACTTGATAAACCTGGGCAAGCAAGACAGGATGAATGCATCTATAAAGCTGGTTGGTAGGAGATTCAGGTCAGACAAGGGGAAGGATTTCTTCACCCAGAGGGTCAGTGGACTGTGGAATTTGCTGCCAGATGGGGTGATAACAGCAACCAGCCTAGATGGCTTTAAGAAAGGGTTAGACAAATTCATGGGCAACAGTTGTATCAATGGCTACAAGAATGGATGCCCTGGTATATCTTCAAGCCTGAGGAGATAAGCAGGATGCCTCCAAAGGCCGCTTGCTGGGATTTGATAGCAGGTGATGGTTTTGCCCTTGTCTTCTGCTTGAGATGCTCATGAACAATTGGTGGGCCACTGTGTGGGACAGGATGCCGGACGAGTTGAGCTGTGGCCTGATCCAGCAGGACTTCTCTTACGTTCTCACGTACAGGACCTTCCAAATTCATCTTCCGTTGCACTTCTGATTCAATGAAAACTAATCAAGAGGCCCCTGTGTGACATCTTGAGCACTCAGAGAGGAAGCAGTTTGGCTCACTCTGTTTAGCACCACAGAGTTCATTTGTTAGAAGGTGGAGACTGAGTCAGCTGTGTTTTCTGCTCAACCATTTCTTGCTAGAAGAAAGGGCGTCTTGGCTGAGATCCATTTTGCTTACAGTGCATTGTTTTGTCTCGCAGCTTCTTAGATCCTCCTCCTTTAAGCTCCCAGGAAATTACCTGATAACTAGCCGCCGCTCGGCCTAGGCTGTGTTGCACACCCTGTTGATTGTCTCATGGCAACCAAAATGCCAAATTAGGAAAGTTTTGTATTGGGAGGGTGAGCAAGTATTTCAATTGCATCTTTGATAGATCAAGTTTTTAGACTCATCAATCTTCCCTCCCTGCCTGCCTCCCTTTACTTCCTATCCTTCGCTTCCTAAAATAATTTAAGCAACTAAATGACCAATTATATTACAGCTCACAGTACTGGGTGTCTTCCATTAGATCGGCATTTTAACATTAAGCATTATATTAAGCAAAGTAATGTTACTTAAAAGGTTAAACATTCTGACCTATGCGGCAGAGTGATACCTGTCAAAATCCATTCTGCTTTTGAACAGAGTGAATTAATGCAAGTAAAATAACAGGTGAAGAATGGAATGGAATGAGAGACATTTTAGCCTCTTCTAGGGATGTGCACAAATTGTTGGTTTTTTTTTTCATTCAAATTCGAGTCAAATCGAATTTCAAAACATTTGGTTCAAATGTTTCAAATCTGGATGCAACTAATTCCAATTCGAATCCAATACATTTGAATCTATGTGTTTGAATGTTAGATTTGAATCTGAAGATACGAATGTCGACAACATTTGTATGTGTTATACATATCTGTGCACATTTTGTACACATCCCGTTTTATCCCGTCTGTATCCTGTTTTTAGCCCGTACTATGAATGCGTACAGACACATATGAGATTCATATGCAAATGTGTACAGATACGTATGAGAATCATACGGATACGTATGTAATACATATCTGCACATTCGAATGTTTCAAATCATTCAAATGAATGTTTTGGAACATTGGAAATTGGTTTGAATGTTTACGTTCCTTCCACCCTTTCTCATTTCCACCCCCTATCTGCTTTGCTGATGTACATACTTTCTTGTGTTTATTGCTAAAGAGGAGCACAAAAGGGGTTGCAATGTGCTTATGCAGTAATTTCTTTGTAGACTCAGAGTCACATTATATCCCATCCATGATTGCTTGCGAGTATGGGTGAAATTGGCCAGGAAAGAAAACACAAGAAGGAGCAGGAAGAAATGAAAGGTATGACGGATTACATGATTCGGGTCCAGAATTTCTCAAAAGTTAAACTGGAAGAAAAAGAGAGAGGGGGAGAGGGAAGAAAGAAAGAAAAGGCTGAGTTAACTGAACCTATAGAACAATAGCAGTGCAGGAACAAGGAAAATCCACTTATGCCAAAAGGAGCAATTCAATGTTGTTTCTAAGCAGAGCTTGTCACATAAATACCATGACATGTTGGTAGATTTTGTTGGCTCTCCTCTTGCATTATATCTTTTGCTTTTCATTTTCATCTGCTATCCGCCTGCTTGTTTTTGAATGTCGCTATATTTTTTTTCAGCTTCTTGCATTAGCTACTTTGAGTGACTCACGTTTCGAATTGGGGAAGCGGAGTGCTTTTAATTCCTAAGAAGTGTGATCTTCGTAAATGCCAACTAAGGACTTGTTGGTGCTTAATACCAAGAATTGCCACCTGGTCACAATCGCAACAGGCCCAGGCCCGAGCGTAAACCACGTGATCCGAGGCACTGTGTGCCGAAGTATTAACAACAGACACGCGTGGCTGCTCAATCAGTGCACAAATAACACCCAGCAGGAAGCGAACACTGGACAATTTGCAGGGACACGGGGTAAACTCTGACTATACAACCGCCATGGGCAGGGTGGATGGTCCATAAGATGCGAGGGTGTGAAAAATGCCCCTTTAAATTTTATTCAGAGCATTTCAAAGGCCAGGGCAAAGAGGTGTCCACCTCAAGGGGGAGACAATTCCATAGCCTAAGGGCCATCGCTGAGAAGACCCTTTCCCAGATGCCCAACCATTTTGCCTCTGAGTGTGGTGGGACAACCAGGAGGGCCTTCCCTCCAGATCTTAAAGCCTCCTGTTGCTCCTGGATGCCTCTTCTGGCCTTATTTTGCTGCCATTCAGATTTTTGGTAAGGAGGCAGGAGAAGCCTTGGGACATTCCACATTATGGCAGACTGTACGGCCATGTCATCAAATGACAACATTGCATGACTGGCAGCAGACAACCTCACTTACCCATGCTCCAGGAAGATTGAGAGAAGCAAGGCAAGGTGAAGCACACACCTAGGACCAAATGTTCTAGGTGCTTTGCATATCAGACTCAGTTTCTGTGTAAGAGGAGTATGGCCATCCCTTCCCAGTGCCTCAGGAAGCATTCAAAATGTCATTTTGCACACCTCTGCTAAGACGTCTCTAAAAGGGGAATAAAGCTCATCAGTCAGTCAGATTATTTATCTATTTATTCTCACAGCAAACATTGCTCAAAGCAATTCTCTTTCTCTCACACACAATGCATCACAGCAGCACCAACGGAAACGATAACAATGTCAAAATACCTTGCATAGTAATAACACCGGTGCAGGAAGAAACCATGCAAAATAAACTATTGTTTACAACTGCACAACATCTCCTCTTCTGTAGGCAATGAATCCACGAGCAGGAACCCTATATTATCTGGGGGTGGGGAGGAGAGAGAGATTCAGACATGTGTTGGCAGGGAATTGCTGATTCCTAGAAAGATTCCAGCAAAAGGAGCCAGAACCAGGAGCTCTGGTCCAAATAGACCCTGTAAGTAGCCTGGCTTGCTCTTGTTTCTCATGCTTGTTGGGATGGGAACAATTCATGCTGAAAGCAGGTGAGCACAGAGACCCAAGGGGATAGAAACAACAACGTACAAGGCCCACATCCGCTGCTCTTTTAGCTTCCAAGGGGAAGGAAATACAGGTTTCTTTCTCCCCTGTTCAGCAGCACATCTGAGGGTGTCCAGAGGGCAGTGATGCAGTAAGATAGGAGATGCCAAATAATGTGATGTCCTAGTGAGAGTCTGTCTATTCCTCTAAGCTACTGTCTCTGGAATGGCTTATCCATCTTAGGCGTTCCATACCTTCATATACTTCACAGTTCATTAGTTTGCCACTTGGTAGCTTGCCTACTCTTTATGTGTGTCACCTCATCTTGTGTGAAGCTCATCCGTCTATCATTTTGTGTCCGTGTGTTTGTTGGAGAACCAGTTCCTAGTCAGTGGTCCAATTTCTCAGGTGCAGGCTAGCTCTGTGCACACAGGACTATATTCTTTTTTTTTCTGCTTTATTAAACCATTCTGCAACTATACAATCTTTGAACTTTGAGATCTTCCTTCTATACAATCTTCTATCCTGAAACCCCACCCACCATCCATACCCCATTCTACTAGGTGGCCAGTAAGAATTTCTTGAGATCCTCTAATCCATCTCTCAGCTGTTCAGGGATAATATTACAGTTCATCCTCATTTCCTGTATTGATAGTTGCAGGTGATCCCTCGAGCTGTGAAATGTCCGTTCTCAGAAAAAGTCAATTGTGTAAGAGTCAAATATGTTATTATACCACCATCCCACTGTCCGCTTGGTTTTGTAGCCTCAAGACCACAGGGTGGCCAAATTACGGTCCTCAAGATGTTTATGAATTATTCCTCCCATGAACCTCATCAATCAGAAAAAAAAAAAAGGAGTGATGTGAGCTGTTCATCTAGAGGTCCACATTCCAGCTAATAGATACAGACTAACAATGGAACTCCGGGTTTTCATGCAAGTGCCTTTCGCACCCTGAAATGAAATTTAATGGTTTGGCTCAAATCAAATTAATAACCTTTGGTTTGGGTAGATTTTTAATTTTTTCTTCTTTTCTTCTTCATTTTTTTCCTTCTTCCTTGTTTCTCTTCCTTCTTTATGACCACAAGGTGGTCAGTTTGCATGTGAACCAACCAAGCCATATAAGAAGAAAAGTTGCCTTTTCTATCCCACTTTTCTCACCCATTCAGGGGGACTCAAAGCAGGTGACAAAGCTTTTTGTTCTTCTACCCATAACAGAACACCCTGTGAGGTAGGTGGGGCTGTGAGACCTCTAAAAGAGAACTGTGACTAGCCCAAGGCCACCCAGATGTCCTTGTGGAGGAGAGAGGAATCAAACCTGGTATTCCCAGATAAGAGACCAGTGCCCTATCCACTAGACCAAACTGGTTCTCGGTTTGCTATGGTTCACCTGGTATATTACAGTCCCCTTCATTTGGGTTCAGTTCAAGCCAAAGTTTTGTGAATAACAGGTAGTTCAGTTCAAATGGGATTCAATCAAACACCCTTGTTTATTGCAAACTGTAAACCAAACAATCCAGTTTGGCATATCTCTTGTAGCTACTAGGGAACTTCTGCATGCAAAATTGATTCTCTGTTAGTTGTGACTCCGCACCTGAGTAACCAAACTCACCTTTTTATTATTTCATGTTTGGAGAATGAGGAATGGGAGAGAGAGCTGCTTCTGCTATTTGGTCAGATTTCCATTTCAAGGCATTCTTTCCTTGTCCCCATCATTCAGAAAGCTCTGCTGCATCCTGTGTTTTTAATTTATGGTGTGAAGTTGTATCCTTCAGTATCCTTTGCCACAAAGCGTTTCCGCGGAGTGAATGGCAGCTCAAGCTGATGACAAATAAATAGAACTTTTTACGCGACACAACCATAGCAAATCGAAGTGTAGAGAATATCTCTGGACTGCCTTACATTCTTCTCTTCAATCAACTGCTGAAAATCGAGAATAATGGCACTGGAAAACAATGGCGCACAACTTTGTATCACAACACTTTCAAGAGGCAAATAAGAAACATTGATTTCTCACCGTGGAATAGGTGTGGAGGTGTTGATAGTTGTCAAACAGCAAATTCAGGGATACATTATTTATTTCAAGGCAGCCCGGGTGACTCTCACCCCCGCCTTCCTCTTTTTCTATGATTGCTCGCGAGGCCTGGATCCGACACAAAAAGTGATGTTGCTATCACAACACATCAATCCAGCGGATGCCACATATTATAAATAAGCAATGCAAATAATGAAACCCAGTAACTGTGTTGCCGTCGGGTGTCATCAGAACGTTCTTTCTTAGTCCCATCACCATAACCGTGGCCTTGTGGCCTTAACTATTCTACTTCCGAAGGTAGTAAAAACATATCACGGGGAGAATTGTCTTTCTTTAGCTCAAGCAGTTGGTGATAATTACAAAGGTTTGCACTGGAAACTTTTCCTGATTTAAATAAGCTCCTTCTGGCTCCCAAAGGAGGCGGATGGTACATAACACATCCTTTCCCTGTCCAATTATGCTGGCTCGCTTTGGTGTTTTTAAAGCAGCCTGTTGAGAGCATGTTCAAGGGTGGCTGAGTTCAACGGTATTCTGGGACTATCTGTTTATTCAAGGTGGATTCCGCCTTCCACGATGAATGTGCTTATGAACCTCAGGCTGTAGTTTGATTTGGAAGCCTGGCATAGCTTTATAAAGGCATTAGAGGCTTATTACTAGAGGAAACTCAGGCACTTTAATGCAACTGGCTCTGACACCTGGCACCTGAAGCTTGCAGAATTTATTTATTTATTTATTAATGGTGCATACACAGCATATACATTTGTATCGGATAATTGTACAAATTCATACAAATACATTCATATCGAATAGAATCCTACCACATATGAAGGGGATCTATTTGAACGTATTAGTTATGATTCAAATACCCAAAACCCCATCCATGCCCATTTTCTTTTCAAATAACCTACTTTGGTGTGATATGAGTCTGTCTAGCAGGGCTTATCTGCTGCCTTCCACATTAACTGCCACTTCCAAACCGCCTTCAAGGACAGCCCCACACAGAACACTCAAATTGTCCATTGTGGGGGTAACAGGAACATGGATTCCATGCACAAATTTTATGCATCCAGAAGAGAAGCCATAGCAGGTCAGACAGCTCTAACTGGCAGTAATCCTGTGTCTTATACCAGAATTCCATCTTGCTAGTCTGCTCTGCATAGCTAGGTATGAAGTGTGCTATGAGAAATAGAGGGACCCCCTTCGCAACTAATTTATTTTCCCCTTTCAGAATCTACATTCCTAATTTTGCAGAAAATAATTTGACATGCCAAGCGTGCAGCTTGTTTAAAGAGGCGGGCACTAATTGTAAGGCATGAAGATGCCTGTGTGATGCTGAGCATACAAAGAGTGGGAGACCCCCAAATCACTCATGTTTCAGATGGCGGGGTCTAAGGTAGACAGAATTGGTGCCCTTTATGTCCCCCTTGGAAGAGCAACATCCTGGGCTGCAAAGAGGCAGGTTAGTGCATTGCTGCCACATCCACTGCTGGAAACAATCCAGCTTGAGAGAAATCAGATAAACAGACAAATGCTCTAAGAGAGAGAAAGAGAGAGAGAGTAAGTGTAGGATGGGGAAAGATGGCTAAATCCTATATTCAATTATCAGAGGCCAGTTCCTCCTCCAGAGGAAAAGCTGGGCTTTAGAAAGAAGCATAGATTAACCTCACTTTCCTTCTGTATCTTTTTCACTCCTGTATTAACAGAGGATGCTGTAGGAATGGAACATTTTTCTTTTCATTTCATTCTTTTTCTACTTCTGCTCAGAATGGACTCACAACATTTTCATATCTGTCTCCCTATTATTTTGGACTAGTTTCCGTTCTCTGTCTAACACTCTGGTGTCAGCCCAAAATGATGTATAGGTCTTTCCTCCCATACCTACCTCCAAAGCTATTTCTCTAAATGAGATTAAAAAAAAAAAACCTGCTTCTGCCACAGGGTTCTTTCTCCCCCTCCTTTCTCCCTCTCTTTAGCCCCTTCTAGCATGCTGGGATTTCTTTCTCTCTCCCTTCACCCCCTTGCTTAATTCTTCTCTCACCTTTCCACCTATCCATTTATTGATCTTTCTAACTGATGGCACATACATCTTAGAGACAGCCAAGACCCCAACATTTGGGTTTTAGAACTCCAGGAACTATAATAGTTGGCTGGCGTGGTGAAATTCTCTGAGTATATTCAGTTATTTTGCTTGAACTGGAAAGGCTTCTTTCATTAGTTTGATTAAATGAGTTTGCATTATATACATATATTTGCATTTTATCTCTTTTGCCTGTCATCTGGTGTGAGCATCTCCTCCAGGGTTAAAAAAATAGCAAAACTAAATAAAGCAAAACTAAAGAATGACAATTACGCTCTTTTGGCCTGTTTGGTCTAGTGGTTAGGGAGCCAGACTCTTATCTGGGAATACTCTTATCTGGGAATACTCAGTTTGATTCTGCCCTCCCCCCTGAAACCAGCTGGGTGACCTTGGGCTAGTCACAGCTTTCTTTCTGAGCTCTCATAGCCCCACCTACCTTACAGGCACTTTCTTCTTCTTCTTCTTCTGGGTGAAAAAAAAGTATTTTAGGGAAGCTAAATAATTGTTAAGGATCCTTTTGCTTTTTTGTAAGCTAGCAACATGTGTGTGTGGGGGACATTGAAGGGTTGTCACAGTACAGAGGGCTTGTCCCTAATTTCACTTGCACAAGTATGAAACTTTAAGGGAGTCAATACAGATTAGATACTAGGAAAAACTTCTTGACAGTGAGGGTGATCAGTCAATGGAACAGCTTGCCACAGGAGGTAGTAAGCTCTCCTTCACAGGACATCTTCAAGCGGAGGTTGGACAGACATCTGTCTGCAATGGTTTAGGAAATCCTGCATTGAGTAGGGCATTGGATTCCATTACCCTGGAGGTCTCTTCTAACTCTATGATTCTATGACATTTATCTACAAAAGTAGGTAAGTCCGGTCTGAGGGTAGCCAAAGGAAGGGAGAAATGGGTTCCAGTAAGAAAGCAAGATAATGATAATGCATTCTTGGAAAAGGTGCCTCACCATATTTTCATATTACATATGTTGCATTGCTTAAAATAATGTGCTTTATTGAAGCCCAGAGAATTAAGTATGCCAGTTGTCTTATGCAGAACCTGCCCTCAAAGACTCCCTTTCCCTTGGCTTCTTTTAGGAAACAGTTTAGAGCTACTCTGCCATGGAGAGGTTTAGAACTCGGTTAATAAAAATTACATTACCTACATCAGTATGGAGCTTGAATTCTGCTGTCAAGGTTCAGCAGACAATAAGAGTTTCTACGAGATCTCTGTGCCCTTCACAGTGGAGTTTCACACTAAACAAAGGTTAGATGGGCTTGCAGTTCCTTCTCTAGGCTTGTCTTACACCACTTTGCCAAGAAGTCCAGTCGCTGGAGGGAACACTTAGAGTTCTGACCTTAAAGAGCAATTCCGAGCTGGAGCAGAGTTGCTCAATTGTTCATAAACTTGACATTTATGTCTCGCAGACTCTCACACGGCAGGATGCGTAGCTCTTTGCAGTTCTATCAAAGCAAGAGAGAATGCCCCATTGCTAAGCATCCTGTCTCACAAGTCTTCCATCCTAGTTTTGCACTGCAGTAAATTCATCCCAATTGAAAAAGTACAAAGCATACAGGTACTGCCTCCACCTTCAGCATAAGGGAAGAGATCTGGTACTCAGATGTGACTGTATTGTCTTCACTGCTGGAAAATATCCAAACTTTCCCTCCCTCCCTCCCTTCTTTCTCTCTCTCTCTCTCTCTCTCTGCCTGCAGCCTAATCTGGAGTTGTAGGAGAAGGCAGTTCTGCCTCTCAGCATGCAATTTGCCTTTTACTCATCCCACTTTAACTCTGTGCAATCACAACAACATTGATGGCAATGATAACAACATTTTAAAATTCAGACAGGTAAGCACTCAGATCATAATCTGCATGATATAACTATGTAAAAAAGACAACAGTTGTTCCTGTAGTTATTGTGGCACTGCATGCCATCATCCATGTCAAAGAAATTCAGGAAATGGAAAACATCAAAAGGCAGAAAGTAGCCATTGTGCAAGTGCCAAAAAGTTGCAAAAGTAACACAGCCTTGAATGACACACAGGTTTATCTCAGTTTTATATAAAAAGTCAAAGTAAGTTGGAATGACCAGTACAAGGAAACAAAAAATAATAATGTTGAAAGCACTTCTAGCTTTCTAGGGTTAGGGTTAGACTTGCTCAGCTTTTCCTCTACTGAACATTTATATAGACCATCCACCTTTATCCTTATCCACACAATCAGCTCTTCCATACAACTTTTGTCCTGTCACGTTGTCAAGTCCAGAAAAACCTTTACATTTTCCCCTTAATTTGCTGGGTTTGGTTCAAGAAAAGCAATTACTACCTTAGAAGTGTTGATTAGGACCCAGAATAGGAAGTCCATACAGCCAGTAATAATGACTTTAGTTAAACGTGAGACAGAACACTTGAATTTTAATTATTTTCTAACACCTCCACTAATCAACACTCTCTCTGCCCTATATGAGGAGTGAGCTGAAAAGCAGGATTACAGAAGCAATGTAACTGCATGGTGTGTCCTCTGAGAACTTGGACGGAAATGTTGGGGTGGGGGAAGGGAGTGTTTCAATGGCAAAGGTGGTGCCAAATGTTGAATGCTGGACTGTGAGGTCATGCAACCGTAGTATGATAGTGGTGACTGGCAGCATACACCACAAGTCTTGGGAATGGCCATGCTCAGGTTCATTGGAGACCACAAGCACATAGCATTTTCTTTTCTTTTCTTTTCTTTTCTTTCTTTCTTTTTTTTTTTGATCCAACCCCCTCCAGGTTGAGTCAATAAGAAATTTACCAAGGATCACTTGCACTAGAGACAAGCCTGACCAATCCATGCATAGTTGTTCTAGATGTGCCTAGGTACTGCATCAAGATCAATAGAGCCTGGGCAGAAAAGGAAGAAACACGTTTCCTAAAAGTCAACTAAATCATTTCTAACATTACCTGTGGGCCCCCAATTTCTATCGGATTGTCTCCTTTCATATAATCTTGTCCTCACTTAAGATCTTACTGCCCTCCTAGTGATTCCTTCACCTCATGAAATCCATGGACCTGCCACTAGAGAGGGACCTTTTTTTGGTAGAACATCATCAGTGGTAGTGAGAGTAGGATTAAGTGGGAAAGCAATAACTCTTCACTGCTTGACTCTTCTTGTATCTTAATCATGCTACATTCTAGGGGCTTTCTGCATTTACCAGACCTTGTTCCAAGCCCTGCCGTCAGCCCTGAAGCTCTCATAGGTTTGAGGCTAACCTCTAAGGGGTTAGGAATGAATGTTTCTAGCCTTGGAGCCACTGGGGGACTCATTTTGACAGTTGACCCTGCTGTGCCGTTAAAATTGGGTCCTCAAGTAGTCAGGATCACAGAGGCATGCTTTCTGCATGCCTCCATGTTCCAGGCTAGGTTGCACTGGTCCATCAGTAGATCTTGGTGTCAAGGTTTTCCAGTGATCCACGTCAAGGGCCTCTTGATCTGGATTTTGTTCCATCCAAGGTGTTTGGAGTGTGGCCACACACATCTCTAATAATGTGTGATCTGATGATGCCCTGAAGAGGACCAGACAAAGAATCCTGTTCCAGAACAAAGTGCAAAAAGTCACCTAGCTTTTGTGGTGGGCCGTAAAGTTGATGCTTCTGTAGCCCTTTCCAACTCCACAGCAACAGTAATTTAGCGATGTGTCCCAGAGGTGGCTTCCTCAGCACTCCGACCTGCAGGGATGATTGGGATGAATGCTAAAGAGTTCTTCTTTAGCTCAGAAGCAGCAGTAACAGCCACAAAGGCCTATAAGGAGGGTGATGGAGGAAGGAAAGAAAGAAAGAATCCCTCCCCTTCTATTTGAGCTCAATAGCAGTGAATTACATATTTCTCTGAGGCTTTTCAACAAACAATTTTCTCTGTAAATATATTTGTTGGCATGCAAATCACTGCACATTATGAGCCTTGATTAATATTATAATGGGTTGATGAAAGGCAGCAAGTAGCGCTTGAAGCCAAGGATCCAGATCACGTTGTTTGGGTGTTCTACATCTACTGCCTACCAGATTAGATGTGGGCGTCATTTTTGCTCTGTTTGCAGTCCTTAAAAAGAAAGGAAATCCCTGCTTTACTGAATGCTTTCTCGGTGAGGCACTGCAAGCGGAGAAGTAGCTTCCAGGCAAAAATGAAGCTCTCAGGATGCCTTGTGGAGTCTTAGACCTCGCCCCCTTAGACTGCTCCCTGAGGGTGGGACATCTCCTAGACCTCTCTTAGACTGTGTTTGCCAGGATGGTCCAGTGGAACAACTCATGACCACAGAACCCACAGAATTTATGAATGCAGAAAGGACCAGAGTTTGGCCAGGACAAGATTGATTGGATTTGGACCTTACACCACAAGGTCCCCAATGACTGTTTCATACCAAAGGCATATCTTCACATATCAAGAGTACTTGAATGCGACCCTGGCACAATTCTCAGCTTCAATCTGCTCCTTCTCTCTTCCAAAATAAACAACCACAACTGTGGCTGCTTACTTCTTCAAATATTGCTCGGCCCCGTCGTGCTCTTCAAAGTAAATTTTGTTTTAGCAGACATGAATTGTTTCTGACAGTCATTCCTGTCATCTATGACTCTCGTAGACAGAGAGGTCAAAGCAATTTTTTTGTCGATCAGGACCCAGTTGTTATGAATGATGAGGCAACTTACTTCCATACCACTCATTGGCTATGCAAGCTGGGATGAGAAATATTGACTCAGAATCATTTGAATGGAACCAGTTTAGTTCAATTCAAACCAAACACACAAAGCATGTCTGTGCCCTTCTCTACTAAACATATTTCATTGCCATCTCTATCTCCATGAAGTCCTGGAAAGCTGCTGATAGTAGTGACCAGGAAAAGATCAATACCTCTGGGATGGGGTGTGAAAATGGGATATAAGAACATAAGAGGAGGCCTGTTGAATTAGGCCACAGCACATCTAGTCCAGCATCCTGCCCCACACAGTGGCCCACCAAGCTGAAGACAAGGGCAAAACTTTCACCAGGTCTTGAATCCCAGCAAATGGCCTTTAAAAGCATCCTTCAGGAAGGATCAATTCTAGCAGCCATTGATGCATCTATCCTCCATGAATTTGTATAACCCTTGGTTGTTGCCACCACCTCTCTTGGCATCAAATTCTATAGACTGGTTACCCTCCTGGAGAAGAAATATTCCTATCCAGTTTGGTCTAGTGGTTAGAGAGCTGGATTCTTATCTGGGAATACCAGGTTTGATTCCTCACTCGTCCATGAAGTGAGCTGGGTGACCTTGGGCTAGTCACAGCTCTCTTTCTGAGCTCTCACAACCCCACCTATCTCACTGACTGTCTGTTGTGTGGAGAAGAACAGGTTTGTCAGCCTCTTTGAGTGCCCTCAAATGGGTGAGAAAAGCTGGGTAGAAAAGCCAGTTCTCCTCCTATCCATCAGTTTCATAGTGTGCCTCCTGGTTCTAGCATTGTGCAACAGATTTTTTTTTCCTATCCACCTCTTCAATCCAAACCTGGTATCTATGTTTCTGGGCTCTGGTATAATCTCTGTGGTGAAAGCTGCTGTGCTAGCAGATGGAAATTACTGCCAAACCATTACATACATTTTCTTTTTAATTGCATCTTTAAAGTTGTTTACAGTAACACTGTTGTGTACCTGTCTGGCTGTTATGTAGGCAGCTGGGAGTTGTGCCAGGTTCATATTAATGTGTCCTTGATGTGAAGATATGCCTTTGCTATGAAGCAATTATCTGGGCCTATGTGGAGTAAATTTCATACCTAATCAATACTTATTCTGGATCTTATTCTGTGTCCTTTGGTCTAGTGGTTAAGGAGCCAGACCCTTATCTGGGAATACCGGGTTTGATTCCGCACTCCCCCATGAAGCCAAGTGGGTGACATTGGGCTAGTCACAGATCTCTTCTGAGCTTTCACAGTCCCACTCACCTTACAGGGTGTTCTGTTGTGGGGAGAAGAACAGCAGCTTTGTCAGCCACTTCTTCTTCTCCTCCTCCTCCTCCTCCTCCTCCTCCTCCTCCTGTTGAGGAGACTCTGTCCCCATTAGTCTTGTTTCATCTGCATGAAATGGAGCTAGATCTGGTTTGAGAACTTCATCTGGATCTCTTATAGACTCATTTAATCATTAGTACAGATGACACTGATCTGGCCTATGCCTCCTCACGGACTGGATCAGTGGGTCTGTTTATTCTGTTTCCACTGACCTGAATCAAACAGAATTAAGTGCAGAATAGGCCTCCTTTTCCTCAGGTTTCCTGAGGTGGATGGAAGAACTTTAAGTGCGGATCAGGTAAATGATAGGCCCAAAGAAGAAAAGGGAATGAGGTAAGTTCTCCTCCTTAATAAGCCAGGGAAGAATATTCAATGGCAGCCTCAAATTCTGACCTTTGTTAACTGCTGTTTTGCTTGGAGAATGACATAGAGGGCTGTAAATACCACACTTTGTTCATGTAGCTTTTCACAGAGTGCCACAACTCTGAAGGGTTCTACAAGGATTGCCCGTCTTTTAACATGTGGAAATGTGAAACACCAGCAAGTTGGGAGAGTTAGTCACAGGGCGGGCGGTGGGAAGGGGTTGAAGGAAGGCTCTCTGGATTGCAATGTAATGTGCGCAAGTGGCATTGCGCACAGTATACAAGTGCTCTGTTTTTGCCAAACAGCATGAGGTTTGTAGTAGGGGTGTGCACAAATGCAATTTTTGGATTTGATTTGAATCAAATATTTGAGTTTTTGAATTGAAACAAATAGAGAAAAAATGATTGTATTCAAATACAGTGTATCTATTCATACAAACATTCAATTCGTATTTAAAGGTATAAATGTCGACAACATCCATACGCATCCGTATGCATGCCGTTTTTATCCTGTATGTAGCCGTACAAATGGGTACGGATATGAATAAGATGTAGTCGGATAGGTATGTAATGCATACATATCCATACACATACAAGTAATTTCTACGAATGATTAGAAACATTCAAATTCATTTGAATGTTAAAAATATGAATGTATAGACATTCAATTTGAACTCAAATGTCCAGATTCGAATTCAAATGTCCAAATTCGAGCAAATTTCAAATCTTTCAAATATTCCTGCACATCCCTTGTTTGTAGGCCAAGAAGCAAATAAACGCTTGTGGTGTGATGACCAACAATGTCCATTCAATGATTGGATCCCCATAGCTTTAAATATATAATTCAACCTAAGGCTGAACTCCTTTTTGAGGTTGCCCCACCTCAAAAGCAAGTCTGTTCCCCCATGGGTGCCAGAGATGATGCCTCTCCTCCCCATTTTCAGTTTGCTGGAATTAATTCATGGCAGTAAAATCAGCAGGACAGAGCGAGAGGGGGCTCCAACTGATTTCCCTTCTGATTTTTCGGAGGGACCCTCCAAACAGCATAGGATTCTTTTTAAAGCAGTAGTCACTCCAAAGGTTCAATCCTGCTTCAATCCACTTTCAGAATGTGAGAACTCACCAGCAAAATGACCAGGAATTTTCTTTCCACATTATCTATCCCAAAGGTGAATCTTCTGAGTTATTTAACACTGGAAGAAAATAGCTTGTCAATTTTGCTGATGTATTCTCTTGCTCCAAAAGTAGACTGAGCCTGGATTAAACCTTACATAAGACCACAGCCTAAGAAGCTGTGTAAGAAGGACCAGAGTTGCCTCATGGGGAGGGAAGAGCAGTCACCAAGTCATCGGCTAATGGAATATGCTGCCGGAAGAGGTGGTGACAGCTACCAGTCTAGGTGGCTTTAAGGTAGGGTTGGAGAAATTTGTGGATGACAGATGTATCAATGGCTACTAGAATGAATGCCTAGGTGCATCTTTCAGGCTGGGGTGGGGGGACCAGGGCACTTCTAAGTCCATTTGCTGGGATTCTAGAGCAGGAATAGGTTTATGCTTGTCTCTGCTTGAGATGCCCATGAGCATTTGGTGGGCCACTGTGTGCAACAGGATGCTGGACTAGATGGGCTGTGGCCTGATCCAGCAGGGCTTCTCTTTTGTCCTTATCTCCTTATGTTCACCACGGCACAGTACAGCAAAACTAACCTGAACCAAGATGTCTCAGCCTCAACCAAAATAGTACAGAGACCTGTTTTTGCACCGATGCAGTGGAGGCTTCAATTGGTACCTCACACCATTCTCACCACCCTGTCAGTTCCACTGTATAAGATGATGAGCTCAGATACATGCACCATTATTTTAAAATGTGATCATTTTCCCCACCAAAGAAGTGTGCTTTATGTTAGTTACACATTTACTAATGACAAATATGTATCTTCACGTGCGCTGAAATTGAAATGCAAAAGCTATCGTTTGTGCAATGCTTTCCTTTCAGTGTGCATTCAGTTTTATGACGTGCTCACATTCTCAGCTCATGCATCATTCTCTATGATGTCTAAATCAGACTGATTCTACCTCCCCCCCTCCAATATTTCTGTTTCTCGCTTACTTCCAATCATTGCAACATGTTGGGATAAATGAAAGTGTCCCTGCCAGTTTTTAGGCACACAGTTGAATCCCCTACAACCCACCTGGCACCAAGGAAAAAAGAAGCTGAGAACATGAAGAGCAAGATTATTTCTATTTCTTTTTTATATATACTACTTCCTCCCACCAAGAAACTGGTAATTTTTGGCTAGACTTAAGTTCATATTGGCATCCTAGCTAATAGGAAATGTATGGGTCTCACCGTTCATTGCAGCTTTAAGGTTGTAACAATAGAGTTACAGTCTTTGCTGCCCCTCCATTCTATGCTGTATTTGTAAATCCAAATCATTACATGGTGTCAGAAATGATAAATGTGGAAGACACTGACATTCTTTGGATCGTATATTTCTTCAATTTGCAGCTTACAGCAGAAGACAAAAACCCAGAGCCATACCTCGGCGAATTCTCTACGTGCACCGCTGTGTCTGAAACATTTCTGCTAGCATGGATATGCTAAACCTCCTATCAGCTCTGCTGTTGTCCAGGGACATGGCAGATTAGTAGATAAAACTGAAGAAAAGATTTGAAATTTACTTGGTAGATAGGAACAGAAAGTGTTCCTACACACACACTTTTTTTGTGATGTAGAGGGTTTTGAATAATCAGACTGAAATATAGTTCTTGGTTTCTTTGCTTCTCAAGTATGGACGATGTATGGTTATCTGAGGAAAAGAAGCCCAAATGCCAGTTGAAAAATGTGTTTGCCTCTTTTAAGTTGAAGTTCTGAATTATTCCTGATTAAACAGTTTTGAGTGTGCACACTCAAGCTGTCAAAGACCTTTGGGGTCTATCAACTGATAGAAAGAATTAGGTAAAAAAATATGTGCCCAGATCATCTATTTAGCTCCCCCCCCCCCAGGACTGTGGTGCAAGGAAATGTTCAGAATGTCACTTTAGCTCAGGATTGTGAAAGTGAATGGCCCGAAGTGGAAACTCTGGGCACCATTTTGAGCATTTTGGAAGTGAGATGAGTTGAAAATATATTAAATATAATTCAGGGACAGCTGGTGAAATGCAGATGGGTGGGTGGTGGATTGTTTCCTGTTAATTGGAACCTATTTCCATTCCATAGCCCAAGGTAATTTGGTTAGCAGTTGTCATGACACTGGGCATCCCCTCCTATTACAAACTGGATTTGATCCTGACTCAGAACAAGCCCAGATGTCTATCCTTCCAGGAGATGCTAGTTAGCACCTCCTTCCTTCCAGAGCACTCACTATAGGTGCTCCTGTCTTCCTCCACCAGCCCAGCAATGGTCAACAAGGATGGAAAGACTTGGTCCAGAGCTTCTGAAGGACTCCAGCTAGAAGAATTTTGAACTAGAGGCCCATATTCTGATTCACTACTGGTCAGGTCTTAAGCAATTCCCAACAGGTTAATGGCCTGATTTGAATGGGTGTGCACACATCTCCCTTTTGGCAATAGCCCTTGTATGTACAGCCATGGCTGGAATTCTTCCTTGTGACTTTTCATTTCTGCTCATGGGTCTTCAAAGCTCTGCTCTCTCTTCTGCTGCCATGTGGCGCTTCTGCAGTGGCATCCAAGCTCTGACTTGTAACCCAATGAATTGCCCATCTCACATCCTGGAAACACCCTCCTCATTATCCTCTTAATTCTTTGTGCACTCAAGGTGAGATTTTATAGGCACTGAAACACTTGAAACTGACCTGGTGCTCAGAAGGTGGAAAATCAGCAGAAGGTGAAGGGAGGGAGAGAGAGGGAGGGAGGGAGAGAGAGGGAGAGAGGGAGGGAGGGAGGGAGGGGGAGAGAACATTTAAATTTAAAGAGGACACTGTCAATCTTTTTTCTTCTTTTAAAAAGTGATACAACTGTGTCTTTCCACCCCCCTTCAAGAACTTTTATATGATTTCCAAGGAGACATAGCAATGGAGAGGGGGGAAAGTAGGAATGCCTACCATTATCTTCATTTAGTCCACCAGTTGAAGCCTTACCTGGATCAGGATAACTTAGCCATAGTGATCCATGCTGTGGTAACCTCCGGATTAGACTACTGCAGTGCACTCTACATGGGGCTACCCTGGAAAATGGTTCGGAAGCAGGAACTGCTGACTCACATCACACCAGTCTTAAAGAATCTGCATTGGTTACATATTCACTACCAAACCCGGTTCAAGGTTTTGACACTAACGTATAAAGCCCTAAATGGCTTGGGCTCTGGGTATCTGAAGGAGCACCTTTACCCATATAGACCTGCCCGAGGCACTGAGATCTGGAGAAGAGGGCCTTCTTGTAGTTCTTTCTCTTACAGAGGTACAAGGGCTTGCAAGACGGCCTTTTCTGTGGTGGCACCTAGTTGGATATTGGATATAGATTAAGGCACTTGTTTGAAGCAGGAAATAATTCATCCTTTGGATGCTGGAGGTTTGGGCAAGTTCTTGTTTGCCAAACTCTCAAGTATCTGATGTCTCTTCATGCACTTACCAATTAATGTGTCTGCACTGGGGGAGAAGGAAGGGTAATATGCCAGACTTTGTTATTTATCTTCTTAATTCTCTGCAAGCTCAAGACTGAACCTTCTTGGGAGGTTTGCCAAGGATTATCTGCACTGTTGCTGCCCACACAAATGACTGCGCACACAAATGGCTGGTGTGAAGGAAGGCCATTACACTCAGTAGTAGTAGTAAGGCAGGCTTCCTACTGTAAGAGTTACAACTGTCTCTTACAGCTTTTGGGCAGGTCAGCAGAGACAGAAGTGAATAATATGCTCAAAAACAAATCACGGGTTTCAGTCTGCATTTACTTAGAGCCATACCTAGCAATGACTGGATTCTGATTCAAAAGGTGCCGTTTGGGAATACCTGCTTTTACAGCTTTAGGGACACCCTGAAGTCAGGCAAAGGCAAAGGAGCATGTGAGAGATGGCACCTCTGACACAGCCATAGTTCTTTCCCCATTTCCAGGGGTATTTTTAACAGTGGAAACGCTTGGTAAAGCACTTGATGTATGCTAGGGATCTTTTATCGTGGCTGCATCCAGGCTTTGCTTACATATTCTGCTACATTTGGCTATTCCAGAATAAGGCATGGATCCTGTAGAATATCTGTGCTTTATTTTGGCTTATACATATATGGTGGGATAGTTAATCAAGGTCTGGATGCAGCCCATATCAAATTAGCTTTGTTTTCTAGTTGTAAGCCTGCTACAAAGAAGATACTCTGCATAAAACTACTGTTTTTTTTAAAGCAACCTTTGCATTTCTCTCCCCTTCTGTTCCACCTTGTCTTTATTTCCCCCCTAAGCCTGCAGCCGACCCTTCAACACAATTGTCAGGATGGCATTAGGACACATTCATTCCTTGTCCTTCCTGCTGATACCTAAGGTTCTGGCAGGTTCTTAAAAAAAAAGTTATAGCATAACTCAGTGTGTATGGATTAATTTCCAGTACATTCTGGGAGGTTTTAGGAGAGCCCATGATATCTTCCAGCAGGGGTGGAATTAAGAAAAGAAAAGAAAAGAAACCTGTGTATAGCAACAGAAATACTTGGTGGCTTACTGAGGATTGAGCATATGCGAAGGTAGACATTACAGAAAGCTGCTGAGTGGAGCCTGGCATTGCTTCTGAATTTCACTGGAGGGCAAATTTCAGGCAAGTATGAAAGGTACAGGAGGCTGAAGAGCAGTTAAAAGAATTTTGATATGATCAGCAAGATTTCTCAGGGAAATTTTGCATTGCGTCTTAGGCTGCTGCCACGTTTCGCCTAAAGCAAAAGTGGGCATACATTTGGAGGACTTTGCTTGCTCTCTGTTGCAGTTTTAGCACTCTGGAAATGATCATTGAAAAGCACCGTCACTTATGGTGCCTTCCTACAGATGGTAGCAGAATTAACCACCTTTAAACACACAGACACACAGACGGACATGCAGACACAGAGCCTATATTGGTATACTTGCATAACTGATTTTAAAAGATGGGTTTATCACAGCTGTAGACTTTCTCCTTCTCCATCAAATAAAGACTGAATATTTCTAATGCAATGACCCAGTTAAGATGCAGCAGCTTGTAATTTGATCTTTGTTTGGGGGCTATGGTAATGAACATTTTAAAATAATCTCTAGCCCGAAGACATCACGGAGACCTCTTCACGAAGCAGTGCTGGTATTTGGTATGATTTAGAGCACATGGGATGTGATTTAAAGCTACATTATCTCAATTCAAGCCACAGGTTGATAGCACAGATAAATTGAAAACTAGCTATTTTGCATTACCTTGAAGTCAGTGGCAGTGTGATCCCTCACTGGTTTTTAAATTTCACAATTTCTGATGCTGGTGTCCTTTTCTGGCTCTTGTTTTTTTTTGTTTTTATAACCTTTCTGCTTCTTTGCTCTCCTTTTCTTCTTGTTCTCGGATTCTTGTTTAAAAACCAAGGACAACAAACAGATGTATTTATTTTATATGTTTATTTGTCTCATTGAACAAATCTTAAGGCCTGAAAAAAAGTGAACTAATGATTTAAGGTCCTAAAAGGGAAAACATTTTTTTGTTTATTTCACTTTTCATGGGATCAAAAATCGACCCCCAGCCATAGAATCAGAGAATTCTTGTTTTGGAATGGCTCTGTAAGATCATTTATACTACTCCCTACGAACTAGAAGAAGCATGTGTCCTTCCAGCATCCTCTTGGGAACTCCAGTTTGGTCTAGTGGTTAAGGAGCTGTAGTCTTATCTGGGAATACTGGTTTTGATTTTGCCCTCCCCCATGAAGCCATCTGGGTGGCCTTGGGCTAGTCACAGCTCTCTTCTGAGCTCTCACAGCCCACCTGCCTTACTGGGTATTCTGCTGTGTGGAGAAGAATAGAAAGCTTTGTCAGCCATTTTGAGTCCCTTTAAATGGGTAAGAAAAGGGAGGTAGAAAAGCCAGCTCTTCTTCTTCTGAAGTGGTCCAACAATTAAGAGAAAAGCAGTTGATGAAAATTAAAATTTAATTGCAGTGCCCCTCCTGCTTTTCCTCCCTCCCTCCTTTCTTTTTTTCTTTTTCCCATTTGCTTGTACCTTACTTACCTTGAGTAATGTCCAGTGACAGGCCTACCTAAGATATATTTCTCAGAGGATGGGTGCTGAATGTCTGTTCTGCACTTGTACAGACAATGTTGCAAGGGTTAGGGGAAACTTATTCATTTTTACAATCAGCCAGAGCCAAGGAGACTTGTATCACTAAGTACATTCAATATATTTTCCACTTTTTAGTTTCGTATTGACTTTGAATATACTAAGTATTTGCTTCTGACCATTGGTATTCTGAGTAGTTCTACTATTTCCCCACCTCAAGAAATGTAAGAGGCCTGGAAACTTTGACTTTGGGGGTCGTGAAGGGGAATGAGACCGAAGAACCTGGTGTTAAGATACCCAGACATAGGGATATTTTTCTTCCTGAGTCCCATGCCCCTAACAGCAAACTGAGTTGTAAGTACAAACTCATACATTTCAGAGAATGCACACTTTTATTCTAAGAAGGGCAGCAGCTGGCTACGCCCATATCAACAAGATTGTCCAATCATCCCTCTAACCCCATCACTTTTACAAGGATCATGAGAGTTCAGGTGCCAACCTTTCTGTGTCTCCATTAATGTTTCCAGGACACTTTGGAGACCTCAAACTGATAAAGCATCTTCTGCCAT
Source organism: Aspidoscelis tigris stejnegeri (assembly GCA_023333525.1). Taxonomy (NCBI): domain Eukaryota; kingdom Metazoa; phylum Chordata; class Lepidosauria; order Squamata; family Teiidae; genus Aspidoscelis; species Aspidoscelis tigris. The sequence continues at coordinate 21,400,951 of JALMGA010000011.1, forward strand.
GAATTCCAGGATGCCACTATCCATGGTCCTGAAAGATGCACCAAACTGGATTTGGGGAAAATACAGAAAAAACAGTTCACACCACCTGGGTACCCACCTCAATCTGACCCCATTTTGGCTATTTGGCTTTTTGTTGTTGTTGTTGTTGACACTGGCATCAGCTACAATGTGTGGCCAGGTAGGATGTGGCCAACGGGCCCTCTCCTCTATCCCATCAGTGACAGCAGGCATTGGCCTCCACTGAGAAATCACTACCTTTCTGCATATATTTACTTTGGACTGAGAGTGCAATCCATCATGTCTTCACCTGAGAAGAAGACCCACAGTTAATCTCCACACAGCTTACTTTTGAGGAGACGGGTGTAGGTTTGCAATATGTAAGCTATGTAGATATGGAAATGAAGAGTGGAGAGGAATCGGTTTCAACTTGCCTGTCAGATTCTTTTGGATATCCTTTAACAAGTCAATTTGTAATTTCTTCCTACATAATCATCTCCTTTTGGTAGCTCAGTCCCCTCCCATTGTCTCTCCCCCCCCTTCCCTTTTCCTACCTTTCTTTCAAATTTCTCCTCTCATCTCCATTCTGCACACCCTCAAATATGTTCGTCTAAGCGCAGGGCACCAACCTCCCCTGTGAACTGACATTATCCTGCCTAAAAGAGAAATCAAGCGTAGGAAGAAAAGAATGATTTATGAGGCATCAGTTGCTCAAGCAGGACATTCTCAGCATATTCCAAAATAATTTAACATCCTCTATTCCTCCTGCAGTGAGTATTTGTTAAGGCTGTGTGTGAGGAGAGCAGATTTTTTTAAAAGAAAGGGAGATCGTAGAGTTACTGTCTGGAGGTGTCTGGTGTCCTTTTGGGGGCGGGGGTGAAGGGGAGGACCAGACATTTTAATCTTCCCATTCATGTGATGTCTACCTTGAATTCAGTGGAGGTTGTTTCTCCAGAGAAGTGAGAACTATAACATGGTCTTGGTCTTATCTTGACATACATCAGAGTTAGCTAACATGGAACCTGCTAAGTGTGCTGGACTGCAAATCTCCATCAGAAAGCAAAGAAAATTGAGGGGTGGAAGGAAGGAAGGAAGGAAGGAAGGAAGGAAGGAAGGAAGGAAGGAAGGAAGGAAGGAAGGAAGGAAGGAAGGAAGGAAGGAAGGAAGGAAGGAAGGAAGGAAGGAAGGAAGGAAGGAAGGAAGGAAGGAAGGAAGGAAGGAAGGAAGGAAGATATTCCTAGACCATCCCTTCTGGAGCTTATGGATCCAGATTCTAGTCATAATTCAGCCTGTCAGAAAAAAGGACCAGCAATTCCAAATTCAACCCCACTTGTTCAATCAAACCCATGTTTGTCAGTCAGCATCTTTTCTGTTCTTAGAGAGCACACAGGCCAGGAGAGGAGAAAAGGAGAACAGATTTTGAAAACGTTGGAAGGACAACCTCTGAGGCAACATAAAGATGGTTTAGAAGTACTTCCCAGGTCACAGTGTTCACACAACAGTCTTCCTCTGCTTCTCGTGAACATTTTATGCCAGAAGCATCTTGTGTGTAGATCGTTGGTCCAACTCCAACTGCCTGTCCAGTATAGCTAAAAGCAAAGAATGATGGGAAGCATAATTCAGCAAGACGAGCACCATTGGATCAACTTAGTGTATCAGGAATGATTAGAGTAATGCTCTGCCTATGTAACACTAATCAGCCTTTATCACTGGACATAGGCTGACTGTGACCCCAGGTAGGTGTCTGTAGACATCTGGAGGATAAGAAATGAACTTTTCCTGGTATAGGTGGCCCCTAATCTTTAGGATCCCTTTTCTATTATTTCTGTTTGCATTTGTTCCCAGAAATCCATCCCCTTTCCCCTTTTAATCAGTGTTTGATTTTCTCTAGAGCCACTTCCTCAAAGGTTTAGGCACAAGAGTCTTTTTCCACCTCCTCCTTTCAGTGGTCAGTCAATGAAAGACCTTCTGCCCCTTCCTCCTATTATTATGCTTCCCAAATGTGGCCATTGATTCCTTAGTGCTCTTGCTCAGCTAGAAAGGGTCATAAAGCATTACAAGAAGTCATTTCCTGAATGATACAGTAACAGCCCTTCCCGGATCCTGTCAAAGAACGGACCCCTAGCACAAAAGTGGCCGCCGCACCTAGGTTTATAGCATTTCCAATCCCTTTTAACAAAGGCTTGGCTCATCATAGGATGCTCTCACGGCTAATAACCCTACTATAAATAAACTGGAGGAACATGGATGGCGAATAATCATAAAACACAGTGCATAAATTAAAGGTGATGCTATAATAAACCAGAACAACCTCTGCGTTGAGGGGAGGGGAGACCTTATGTTTATCCTTGAGTTGGTGGTATTGCTACATAAAAAAAAATCACTGCTTACTATCACTTATTCGCCCCCCAAAAAAGCAATAAAAACTCTTGATTTTGATTTTAATTAGGATCTTCTCTCCCTGTCTTCCATCTTCAGCTTCATTGCTACATTTACTGAGAGATGGAATCAGTGTAGATAGCAGTTCCTGGATCTGATCTTCCTTCTCCCCACGGTTTCTCTGCAAAGTACTTAAAGAGGACAATTCAGATTCTCTGGGCTGTGCCTTTGGTTCCCTTAATTTGACATAACTGAACAGTGTTCAGAGAGACTTGCAGGTCTGATAATGTTTGGTGCTCCTGTGCTTTGCTTCTGCTTTCGGCTTATTCCAAACATGTTGTGCATTCTGGGACAAAACAGCAAAACAATGAAAAAAGAAGAAGAGGGGAATATGATTTACAATACCCATTCCATTATCTAGGCAGAGGTGTTAGAAGAAGCAGTGTTCCTGACTAGCTGTGACTTTTCATTTAGTGTTATTTTCCTTTCCTTTCCTCCTCCTCAATTTGAAGGTTAGGACAATTACAGATTATCTCCAGCAGTGGTTTGCAGAGCTCAAAATACCAGAACTAAGAATTACTCAATGAAGAGAATTCAGAAAGAATGGGAAGAGATCTCTCTCCCCGCCCCCCTCAATCTTTCTCCACAACACATAACAAAACTTTGGCACTCACTGCCATGTCATGAGGTTTGGGGGTACATCAGTTTTGTGGCCTGGAATATGAAAATGACCTTGAGGGGAATCCTGCCTGTCTCTCCAACCTGGAGGAAGTACCTAGGCATCCATTCCAGTGATGCACTGTGAATTTATCTAATCCTTTCTTAAAGTCATTCAGACTGATTGCTGTCACCATCTTTTTGGTAGTAAAGTTCTTGGACTGATGACCCTCAGGGTGAAAAAAAAATGCTTCCCTTATCTGTTCTACCTCTCCTGCCCATCAACATCATAGGGTTCCTCCTTGTTCTAGTGATGTGTGATGGAGAAAATATGTTTTCTCTATTCACCTTTCCCATGTCGTGCATGATTTTATATATTTCAATCAGATCATCTCTTAAAACACCACCTTTCAGTTTCAGAATGAGCCAGTTTGGTCTGGTTAGGGAGCTGACTCTTATCTGGGAATACTGGGTTCGATTCCGCCCTCCCCTATGAAGCCAACTGGGTGACCCTGGGCTAGTCACAGCTCTCTTCTGAGCTCTCACAGCCCCACCTACCTCACAGGGTGTTCTGTTGTGGGGAGAATAGAAAAGTTTTGTCAGCCGCTTTGAGTCCCCTTAAATGGGTAGAAAAGCCAACTCTCCTTCTCCTTCTTCTTCTTCCAAGGCCTAGAAAGTGCAACTTAGTACCAGAGCTGTCCTATTTGCATACCAGAGGCCTAGGTGTGGCTTAGTAATCATGTTAAAAGGCCTTCAGTTCTTCTAACCTCTCTTCCTGTTCAATTCATTTTTTTTGGTGACATTTGTATCCTCTCTTCATTCCTACAAAAAGGGTAAGGTGGCATATACATGGCTTCTTAGCCACCTTTCCTTCCAACACAGGATAACTCTGAATTGCATAGCTTTGGTAAGCAAACAATCTTCAGATATTAAGGAGCTCCATCCTTGCTGATTCTTAAAGTGTGTGTGTGTGTGTTCGTGTGTGTAATTGTGCATTTTGTGCCGTCTTAATGAATCTCTGTAGCACAGAGTATTAGTTCTTGACTGCCAATTTCTGCTTCATTCCAGAAGAGGGCACTGGTAGGTACATAAATATGTGAGTATGACTGAAGAAAATGATTAAATCTGAAATAATGAAGACCTTGGCTCCATAGCTGCAGTCAGTAAAAGGCATTTAGAATTCCACTGCATCTGCAGATATGCTTTAAAGCAGAAAAATAAATCCTTTTGCTGTACTTTAAACAACCTTGATCATGTGTGCAAAATGAGTAACTAATTTATGTTAAACTATCTTAAGAGTTCATCCTTGTTTAGACTGTAAATTCGCCTCCCTTGCATATACTGTAGAGTCTGTTAGTCTACAGTATCTGTTAAACAGATGTTAAACAGAGAATCGTCCCTGCAAGCCCAATCTTTTACAGTAAGTGTGCTTACTTTCTGAAGTACCCAAAGCAAGCTGTGTGACCATTTAGGCAGGTAGTGTTTGATGCCTTCTGAGATGCAAAATGCCCTCCTCTTTGGCCCTTAATTCTCATTGTGTCTCATTCAGTGTCAATTGATCCTGTTCAATGAGTCTAAAGAAGATTTGTACATTCCACTGTGCTGGAAAAGTGGTCCCGTAGGACTGTGACAATGGTGAAGAAGGACTTGAACACTACAGCTGAACTGAATGTTGCCTGTTGCAAATCATCGCAGGTCCAACTAGCCACTCAGCAGATTGCCACCAACCTGACCACCCCCAGGAGAGATGGGAGGGTTCTTCTCCTCGGGCAGGGCTTCCAGCATCTGAGAGCCATAAGTAGCTGTCTTTTATGGCCTCTGGTGTAGTTGAGATGAGGTGGAGTCCGGAGCAGCTGACCAAAAGGCCCAGTCCCACAAAGAATTGCCTCCTCCAAGATGTCTGGCCCAGCCAGGCTGGAGAGTCACCCAGAGGACAGAGAGGTCTAGGCTGCCACCACTAGACCATCCCCAGAAGAGATAGCAGGGTTCTCCTCCTTGGGCATATGAGTTGGAAATGTGAATTCCAGAGCACTCCCCATCAGCAACAGTTAAACTACCCCCATCTTCTGCTCCATATTACTTACTGAACCATTGCACAGTTTGCTCCTCCTCTTATTCTCAGCTTTCCGGAACTCCTTGTTGCTTTCTCAGCCCTGTAACTGATGCTTCCTCCTGCTTCCTCCTATAGTCTTGTCAGGTTGTTTTCTGCTTCATTTCCTCTCCAAAGCCCTTGGAAATCCCAAGAGCTCTCTGGTATCTTTTCTGTCATCCCAGGTAGAATAAAATATGACCATGACAGAGAGGTGCAGAAATCAACGCTCCCCTTAGGGACTGTTTCTGCATGTCACCTGTCGGCTTGAGAGTCCACACGTACTTGGAAAAAAAATATGTATTTCAAGCCACTGGGGTGCTAATTTGCAAGGCCCATTACTCAAACAAAACATTAAAGCAGATGCCCATGGGCTAGATCCTTTATCCAAGCCTTCTCCCCTGACTGAACTCTCTGTGCCAGGTATAGGCTTCCTGTCAAGGACTGAAACCAAAGGCAAAGATTTATCGATAGGTATTTCGACTCCCAACTTGCATTTTAATTCTGTCGCCATATGAATGTGCTGGGAATGAACATCAAGCCTGCTTATTATCTATACTCTGTCTCCTTTGATAAAGGCACGAGCAGAGTAGACGCTTGGTGTAAGCTGCTTCAAATGGTTTTCCATGCATGTAGCTGGAAAGAAAAATAGCCCCACCTGCAATCAGCCTGGATGGCTTTAAGATGGGGTTAGGGAAATGCCGACTGTATCAGTGGCTACTAGAACATACAGCTAGACATTTTCCCCAGGCTGGAGAGACAGGTAGGTTGCCGAGAGCAGCTGAAGGTTTTGCCCTTGTCTTCTGCTTGAGAATGCCCAGAAGCGATTGGTGAGCCACTGTGTGAGACAGGAGGGTGGACTAAATGAATGTGCTGGATATCATACCCTGCCCTGGGATCATCCACAAGTGCTCATTAGAAAACTACGATGGCAGAACAGTGGGGAAGGTGCTGATAGGTCTTCCAATCACTCTCTTCCTCCACCCGTGCTGTCTGAACTTCCTGGTACTGCAGAGCACAGAATAGATGTCCAACTTCCTCCGCAAAAGTCCCAGGTGGAAACATCATAGCTGGAAGTGGTGGCTGGCAAGTTGAAGAAATTGATGGCGTGGTGACGGAAGATCACTCCAGGAGCGATCTTTGTTCTCCTGGCTCTCCTGTGCTGCTTATGCCATTGTGTTGAAGTTGTCAAGAGCTCCAAAAGCTCCCTGCCTTGCTCTGCAGCATTTTTGACAAAAAGGAATCTACTCAGATCTACTCAGTTTTTACATAAGCAGGTTTTTTTTGCTTGTTTGTTTTATTTTGTTATTGTTGGACACCATTCCTGGTTGACTGCATGGGCACCTCTGTGAGCAACTTTATGCAGTTTTATTGGCAGAAATACAGAAGTGGTTTGCTATTACCTACTCCTGGGAAGAGGTGGGGGATTGAATGAAGCAATCCTCTGCTTTTCAGGGAGTTTGCTTGACTGCTGAGTGACAGCCACTCCCAATTTCTTTATGGGTGGTTATTTTTTTCATGCAGAAGACGACAAAGGTTTATGGATTCAGCTTATCCCATTCAGACAAGGACAGAAGGCTGTTTAAACATCCAAGACACAGTCAATAACACTAAGCAAGAAATTGCCAGCCCGACACTGGTCAATATCAGGTGGTTTTGTGACCTGAAAGAGCAACCGAAGAGATGACCATTGCACATATGTGAAACTTTTCTTTAAAATCTGGATCTTTCTCCTTCCTTCTTGAGAAGCAGCATTGCTTGTTCAGGAAATCAGCATGCAAAACTGAGATATAACTTCCCCCCCCCAACTATTTTTAAATGCATTTTCCCCTCTGTTTGAAATGCCAACCAGCCTCTGAAAGGACTTAATGCTAAGCTACTGTTTATTATTGTCCCCTCTCAAAATCTGAATTCTCAAGTTCTTCCTTAAAAGGCCAGACTGTTGGGCATCAAAACCATGGAGACAAAGCAGGTGAGATTCTGAAGAACCACCAGATCCAACAGCTTTCCTATAAGGAAAAATGTCAGGTGTTCCAACACACCTAGCAACTAAAAGCTAAGGTTCGCTTTTCCTTTCTCCTTCATGTATGTTTCCATTCACGGTTGGCAAATGTGTACATACTCCCCTATTTTCAAAAAGGTAAATTTTCATACAGGTTTGCACAGTGTTGAAGCTGGTGGAGGCCAAAACCAGAGCCTTGATACATACAAGCTTGAAGGGGAGCATTATATCAGTTTCTACTGTGTGGAATTCAGACCAAAATATGAGATCTTGTGTCCAACATGCAGTATTTTCTGTGAAATAAGTCTTTTCTGCCAAATGCCCATGTGCTGTTGGACTGAGTATTTCTGCTGTGAGCATCAGAGTTCATTAGGGGAAAGCTTTTTAGTTCTTTTGATTCTTTAGTTTTGCACTGGGGTACTGGCAAAGCAATAGAAGCATTGCAGTGGTTTATACATTTGCACTGCTGGACAAAATTGCAAAGGGTTGAAGAAAGACAGGTTGTTTGTGGACCAGTTGTTACATTGGCAGAAAGGAGTATTAAATAGAGACTAGGGAAGTGCGGAAATATTTTTATTGGTGTTTTTTTTTTCGTATATGATTTGTATCAAAGCGAATGCAAGAAAATTTGTATTTGTTCAAATAGATCCCCTTCGAATGCCATAGTATTTTTATTTGATATGAATGTGCAAACCATACAAATCCCATGCAGATGCGTACAAAAAGCATACGAAGCTTCATATGAATGTATCAAAATGTTTGATTCGAATTTGAACACCAATCTTCAAATGTGCCAACATTCAATTCAAATTCTAATGTCCAAATTTGGCCAAATTTGTATGAATTTTGAAAGTTATGAATATTCGTGGCCATCTCCAATAGAGACTATAGGTATTTTGGGTTGTTTTCCTTTTTGCTGTACGAAGTACACGAATATACTGGATACGTACTGTTTATTGTTGTTTCTCCTGAATGCAGCAGTGGATCTCATCCTAATGCATAGCTAAAGAGGGAGGTGAGGATGCCTGAGGTATTAATGCCTATGAAGAAATAATAGGCCATTAGTTACAATTGCGTCCACAGACTGTTCTCAACACTACGAAACCTACACTGCTCCATGGCTTCTTGAAGAGCTTCAGCTGATGCTACAGGTCAGAAGTGAGCTAGAGTGCAGGTGGTGTTCAACACAGACAGAACATTTTTTATTTATACAAATTTTAGTATAAATAAAATAACAACAAATGTGAAATTGTTTATACAAAGATGTAAAACCAAGGTTGAAATTATTTTGGCTGTTTGTTGGGAGGTAGGAAGGAAGGAAGGAAGGAAGGAAGGAAGGAAGGAAGGAAGGAAGGAAGGAAGGAAGGAAGGAAGGAAGGAAGGAAGGAAGGAAGGAAGGAAGGAAGGAAGGAAGGAAGGAAGGAAGGAAGGAAGGAAGAGTTGGCTTTTCTACCCTGCTTTTCTAACCCATTTAAGGGGACTCAAAGTGGCTGACAAATCTTCTATTCTTCTTCTCACAACAGACACCCTGTGAGGTAGATGGGGCTGTAAGAGCTCAAAAGAGATCTGTGACTAGCTCAAGGTCATCCAGCTGGCTTTATGGAGGAGTGCGGAATCAAACCCAATATTCTCAGATAAGTGTCTGGTTCCCTAACCACTAGACCAGAAGGGAGGGAGGGAGGGAGGGAGGGATATTCCTAGACCATCCCTTCTGGGACTTATGGATCCAGATTCCAGTCATAAATCCAGCCTGTCAAAAAATAGACCAGCAATCTCAAGTTCAGCCCCACTTGTTCAGTCAAACCCATGTTTGTTAGTCAGTGTCACTGTTTCTTTTCCATTCTTAGAGAGAAAGAATGCAGGCCAGGAAAGAAGAAAAGGAGAAAAGATTTTGAAAGCTTTGGTGTTTGTTTCTTATCCCTCCATATCACACCACACACACACGCACACACATGTACACACAGAGAGACATATCCCTGCCATGGAGATGAGGGCCTAGAATGGATCTGAACTTTTGTTGCAGTGTGACGCACTGTCAGGGGCCGATGACTATCTCATTCAGCAATAATAAATAGCAGATGCCGTTGGTGCTTTTTTGACTGAGCAAGGATTCATGAGCTCGCACCGTTTCCCCTCTGTGACTGCTGGTTGGCAGTCTTCTTCTGCTTCTTCCTCCCTTTTTTTTTCTCCCCTTCACATCAAAACTGGAAGAACCACAAGGTGCCCAAGCTGAAATTGCTTTTCAGCAGTCCAGATTTCATGCTGTGAGGGAAACGGCAGCTCAGAGATGAATTGGAAAGCCACGCTTGTCAGGAATGAAATGTGATGAACTTCAGAAATGTGAATGTGCAGGGACACACACACACACACACAACAGAGGGCATCAGCCTCTTTTTTAAATAAACGAATGAAAATTCTGTATTTGCAAAGAAGAAGGTTTGACTTGACACATTTTTTTCTTATCTGGGGAAAAGGATACAGCCAGTTTGGATGACCCTGCCTCAGCTAAAATATTTGCTCTTATCATAAACAAAAGGAAAGGCACTCTCTCCATGGCTGTTGGTGGCAGAGCCCACAAGGACTGCACATCTCCACATTCCTTGAGCCACCATCCCTCTTAACAGGACTTGGCTGGTGAGCAGGAGAAACATTCTTCTGCGGCTTCCTCCTACTGTCTCTCCCCACTACCATCCTCACACAATGTGTGGACTTAATGGCATCCATTAAGAAAAGAGGTAGATTTGATGCCTCCAAAGTGGTGGAAAGCCAAGAGTTCCATGGAGGGGGCTCAGTTTGATCGCTGAGACAGGTGTGAGTAATACGCCCCAAAGTGAGGATAGCCTGAGGACGACCTATAATGATCTAGGTGTGAACAGAACTGTATGACCTCAGTTTGAATTAATGAATAGGCAGTCCAGTCTTAGTCTAGCATGACCAAGGCCATCTAAACCTCCACTCCTAAATGGGAAGGAGTTGCATAGTTGCATTTGTGGGGGAGGAAATTTCAGTGCTCTTGCACAGCCAACATGTATAGGTGTAGCACTGCATGTATCCCAGGAACTCCAGTATTATTTTCTAAGTGCTCAGAGATATGCTTCTATTGTTGCTCATTTGCTTCCAGGGTCATGCTCCTCCTTATTTCTTCTGTTTTAGATATTGGTATTTCGCATGCTTTCCTCCAATTTTGTGGCATGCGTGTGTGGAGCTAGCTATGCAGTCAACACATTGCCTTCCATTATGCTCATTAAATGTACTTTACACTTACTACAGCATATTTAGAAATGCATATATATATATATATAAAGCCACAAAATGATTTTAAAATGCAATCAATTAACTGTATTGATTGAAGTATTCTGTGCTGTGCAGCCATTTTATTTTATTTTTTAAATAGTCATGAGCCCTTGGGTGTCAGGGAAAGTAAGAAAGGCAAAATGTTAAATTTATTGACATACATAAAGTGCTTTTTATATCCTTGGACAAAAGTGCCAAATGATATTATATTACTGTAGCTCAGTTGACTTCTCTTTCTTTCTCAAATTCACTTTACCTGCAGAAAAATCTATCTGGCCATATTTTATCATCTGAATATTTCAATTCAATTAGATTTTCCTTTTCCTTTCCCCCTTCCCCATTTTTTTTAATAAAAAGCATACAGTGAGGTTCAAAATGATCACTATATCACTCCAACTTTCTTCCATTCCCAGAAGGTTAATTGAAAGGCGGCCATCTTGGTGACGTTTAGACAAATGAGGATAATTATGTGTTCTCTGGCTCTTTGAGAGGTTAATTGCTTAGATGTACGAAGTCTTCAAGAACAAAGAAAGAATAAATCAGAAGCAAGACTATGATCCGATAATGTAATTTGGTATATTCATGTACAACTCAAACAAATAAACCCCCTAATTAGATGAACTTGTTCATTTGTGTAGACACACATCCAGTTTGCCCATTGCTAGAAGTTTTTTTTTTTTAAAAAAAATCACAAGTCTCATATTTTAAGTTGAATTAATAATTCCTCTCTGTAAATTCTAGGGACACAAAGTGCTAATTTCAGTTAGATAAGAAAATAAAACCATATTTCTGAAGACCCAAAACTGGGGAGGCAGTAAAGGTTGCTCACAAAGATGGCATCACAGCTTAAGTGTGATTCTTTGAAGTGTGCCTTGAGCCATACTTGCATGTTGCAGAAGTTACTGCAAATTATTCCTTTATCTGCCTTGAATCTAAGCTTTGGTTAAGAGTAGACACAGATATTCTCTTAAATGTGTACACTGGGATGAATGGGTTCCCTTCTCAGTCTCGTATGTATTTACTCCCTTTGGCATAAAGAAGGTTCGAAGTTCAGTTTTCAGAATGTCCTCAACAGACGACAATGCCAAACTACTTCCATACAGTTGCCAGGGAAACTATGGCTGTGATCAGGTATATACACACATACACACATAGCATCTCTGAGGCAACTCAGAGATGGGATTGTTCACGCACCAGGCAGTCTCTCCCTGCTCTCATGAACTTTATGTAGTAGAAAAGGTGAATTAGAGAAGGCTTGAGAACATGAAGACCACCCATGGTCTCTTCTGAGGTCCCCTTTGTTGTGTCTGAATACATCCTATGTGTCATCTCCCAAAGCTGAGCTGAGCTTGAGGATGTCTTTGCTTCAGTGAAATTATATCTTCTCTTTTTTTGAGGGAAGGGGAAAAAATGGAAAGCTGGTTCTTCTGTGGCGTTTAATCCTACAGACCCACTAATTTAGAAACTGATAGACATACTCAAAAGAGAAAACTGCAAAAACAAAACATTTTAGGATATGTGGCTTGGTATTTAGAAAAGCAAAACAAAACCTCAAGTAGTGGAAATTTAACCTGCAATATTAATTAGTTATCTTTTTGATGACATATTTCTGCAAGGCTTCCTATTCCTTAGTTTGTGGCTAAAAACCAACCAATGGTAATAGCAGCTGTAACCTTAGAATTTCCACTCCACTTGTGAGGATCACAGCACAGCGATTCCCTAGAAGAAAATGGTTAAAGTGTTTTCTGTAGAGCTCTTATTGGCTTTTTCAACCATTCTCCCCTTTGCATATTTTTGGATTAAAAGCAAATAAGTCTTAATATCTGTGTAGGTGAAGAAAGTGACAAATGAGTCAGTGAGAAGATGAGGAATTTCTCAAGGCATTAAGGGTCCCCCTCCTCAATATCTTCTGTCAAGGTCCATCAGGGTGATGCCCCGTGGGTTCTTCCTCCCATTTACAGAATAATAATAATAAAAATAAAAAATTGCTGAGGTAGCTACCTCTTCTTTCACTGTCTTGTGAATAAAGGGGGAGGAGAAAATCCTTTAATTACGCGAGGGGAAATAAAACATGAAGACTGAATCACAGTCAAGTCGGGGGAGGTGTGAAATGTCAGACATTAAATTTCCTCTGGTGGGTTATTTTATTTTGCTTAATTGTTGGTGAAATTTTTGCAAATTGGCAATTATAATCTTGGGCTGATTGCTTACCCAGGTAATTTACAGATTTCTCATTTGGCAGGGATGCTTCATAACATTTTCCATAAAATATGGTTTCATCTTTCTGCAACCAAGTTCTTTTCTTCTTTAAGGTTATTGCTTCTGCCTGCAGGAAGCAAAGCTGCTGCTTCCACTTCTCTGCCCCCTTAAGAAGATGGAACTGAGTGTGTTTTCTTTTTTTCCTGTTGGTCTGAGTGACGTATATTTATTTCCATGTAAAGAAAGCAAAACAAAACTGTGTTTCTGAGGTTCCTTCCTCTCCCCCACAGAGCTGAGAAACACTACGAATGGATTCTCACTACACTGTGAGATCCTCTTCAGGCCAAGCAATCATAACTTTAATGAACCTGAAAGCTGCGAGTAAGACTAGAGTAACCCATAACTAGGAACAGTAGGAAATTAATTTAGTTACAGATAACAGATTTATTGATTGCTGTCAGTCCAAGGGACTTCACGAAGTCCCAATATATGCAGTTTGTACAGATCAAATTCACAGAGCAGTTGTGCTAACCGGCCAGTTTGATTCAAAGTTTGCACATTCCATGTTCCAACTCGGGTAATATTTTTTGCAGTAAATACAGAATTCCATGTCAGAGATTTGACACCCAACCCTCTCACTACAATACTGATTTACTGCCACCTCCCAGTTGTTTTCTGGTGTTGCCACCATAATTCTGCTGAATATTCCTTGTTGTTTCCATCACAGGATAAACTTTTACAGGGACAGGTTGCTAACCCAATCCCAGCCATCCTTTTTTCATCTGGGCTTGGGACCGTAAATCTAGCTGCTGGCTGGAGTCGCTGGAATAATCTTGTTGCCCGATATGCTACTCAGCATGAGAGGACCTAACTGCTAACTACTACAACTTGCAGATGGATTGCATTTCAGAAAATTGCTGACAAGATAATACAGATTAGGTAAAATTGTGGGATGGATGGATGGATGGATGGATGGATGGATGGATGGATATAGAGTGAGAAAGCCTGTAGCTCAGTGGTAGAGCAAACTTCCTAGAAAACTATGCAGGATGCCTCTAAAGGCTACTTGTAGGAATTTGAGAGCCTTTTGCCTTCTGCTTGAGATGCCCCAAGACATTCGGTGGCCTAATGCAGTAGAGCTCCGTGTATGTTCTTATGTTCTTATCTCTTATGAGTTTCAGTGTCCATCCCCCTGAAATTGATTAGAATCCTTTAAAAAAATGTAGAATATTGCAAAATGTAGTTGATCTTCCATTAGTATTTAGTTCCACCCCTACTTCAGTGATATTCATGCTGACTTCTCTTGACAGGAGCAATAGCCAGACAGGGCCTATCATCGGTCATCTTCTGGGGCATCTGAATCTCTGTATGTATCCTTGCTTCCCAATGCATTGAACCCCTGATTTTCTGTATTCCCAGAGTAGGGAACTGCCATTTTCAGTTCACAAAAGACTACAAGATAGTGTGCAAAAGAGACAGCCTTCAGAGAGTTTACTAGTATGTTGTCAGCCTAACTTCTGTCTGACCCACTTCTCACTCTGACAATTATACAACTGGAATTTGTTTTAAGACATATGTTTCAACTTCTTGCATTTCATTTTTGAGTTTGCATGGATTTTTTCCTCATTTTATTTGTATACTGCCTTTTGAAAAGAAAACTTGTCCAAAGTGGTTAACAACAAACAGAAAATATACAATGCAAAATAATAATAAAAACATTATAATAAAAATACATTATAAAAATTGCACATCATACAAAACATTGTAAAATAAACCAAACACACACACACACACAGAGGTAGCTAAGGCCAAGTGGAGTCCAGAGCAGATGACTAAAGGCCCCGGTCCCACAAAGAATTCCCTCCACCAAGATGTCAATGCCCAGCCAGAATGGAGAGTCATCCAGAGGGCAGGGCGGGGTTAGGCTGCCACAAGACCACCGCCGGGAGGAATGGCATGAACAACTATCTCTTATGGTCTCTGGTGTAGCTGTGATGAGGTGGAGTCCAGAGCAGCTAACAAGAGGGACCCAGTCCTGCAAGGAAGCAGGTCCAAATTATCAGGGCCCATCCAAGTTGGAGAGTCATCCAGAGGGCAGAGGGGTCTAGGCTGCCACCACTAGACCACCACTCCTGGGGGGGGGAGGCAAAGTTCTCTTCCTCCTCGTGCAGGGTTTGCTTGGTCCTTTATTTCCTCACTGCCTTAAAAGGATTTGGAAAGAGAGAAGGAAGATACATAATGAAGGAATTTCAACACACACTTCCGTTTGGCATTTGCTTCCACCTCATTTGAGAATGATTGTCTGTCTTCAGACATATTCATTTCACTGTTTCTGTTTCAAGAATTGATCTAAAAGGTATCTCATAAAAATAAATCAAAGATGAAAGTACATAAATATATAGAAAGAACCGTGGGTGTTTCCAGGTTAGAAATATATTACGAACAAGAAGTCGGATGCTATTATCTGGCTGTTAAAATGCCTCTTGTTCGTGAGATACTCACCTCTTGTTTCCCTGCCATGTCTTGATGAGCTAGTTAGCTAGTTAGCATTACTAAATGGTTTTAAGATCACTAGCTGATAACAAATCCCCTAAAGTAAAATCTACTCCTTTCCTGCTTCATCTTCATTTTTAAAATGGCTTTGTCTGGGATTATCATGTGGAATCCGAGGCAGAGGTCTTAAATCTTTTGCAGCTATGTGGAATTAACCGAATGCAACAGTTGCTGAAACTTCGTTGGCTACACAGCTCTTCGACTAACCCTGTCCTGAACTTTATTTGGCAATTCCATGCATCAGTTCAGAGTTAGAGTTTGGAGTACGAGTAGCCAGCATGCTGTTTTCCCAGCTGTGGGTTGTCAGATGGCAACTGCCTTCATCCTGCCCACTGGCCATGGTCCTGAAATGTTGAAGGAAGTTAGAATCTGTGACACCTGACGAGTTGTTTACCTATGCTCCTAAGGAATTAGTTAAGGCCTGGTTAGAAGGGTGGAATAGCCCAAAGCATCATGGGTCCCCATATGATGCAGATTAAAGATACAAATTACGTGTGGCAGCCAGGCTGTCCTCATGCACCTAAGCCAACTGGGCAACTGTAGAGACTAGGGATGTTCACAAATGTGTTTTGTTGTTGTTGTTGTTTTATTTTGTATATGATTCATATTGAATGGAATGCAAGAAAATTTGTATCCGTTCAAATAGATCCCCTCCGAATGTGGTAGTATTTGAATTTAATATGAAAGTTCAATCCCATGTGAATCCCATACAAATGCATGTGAATCCCATGCGAATCCCATACAAATCCTATGCGAATCTCATATGAAGCTTCATACGAATGTATCAAAACATTTGATTCAAATTTGAATGTCCAAATTTGGCTGCATCCATATGAATTTTGAATGTTACAAATATCTGTGCACGTCCCTAATAGAGACTACTGGACATCTATTTTTTTTTTAACTTTTACTCAGTTTCTACAATGGAAAATGCCTGGGAATTCTTTATACATACACAGTGTAATAAAACATCGAGGGAGCTGTCTTATCTTGATCAAGGCTCCATCCAGCCTTGTGTTACCTGTTCTGAATGATAGTGGCTTTTAATGTGCTGTCTTCTCTTTGTGACATACATGGCCTACCTTTGGCCAAGCTTAAATAAATTGCTAAGCATTTACACTCCATGCAGGAGGTAGGGGTATTAAAAGAGGAGCCTCCAGACGTGATGAAAGCCAATAGGACAGTCAAGGAAGTTCAGAAGCTGCAGAGGGGATTCACAGTTGGACAGACAGGTAGCTTTAATTGCCTATAGAAACCCCACAGCATTCCTGGAAATTCTGAAGTAAGATACTGCTGGCAATCAAAGTTGTGAAGTCCCTCCACAGCTTTCCTCATGTCTGGAGGCGCCCAAAGTTTGGAAGCCCTGTGCTTGTCTATATAGGCCATGCTTAGCCAAACTATGGAGCACCCGTTGCTGTTGAACTACATCTTCCATAATTCCACTGAGAAGTCTGAGCAGGGCTCATGGGAATTGTAGTTCAACAAGTGCATCAGTCAGAGTCAGGGGATAGGGGATAGGGATATATTATTTTCCCTTCCTCTCAGTTATGGAAGGAAGTCAAGATATCAGGGCAACTAATTTATCTAAATTTCTCTTGCCTACCAACATATGCCTCACTACAAACAGACTGTTGGAGAATGCTTTTGTTTAACTAGGTTTAATTAAAACTCAAACTTTGTGCTCTTGTAAACCTTAAATCAGAGATGGGGGAAGAGGAGATGGGCAGACTAAGTAAACATTTGCCTTCTGCTGCTTTGTCATTTTCTAGGAATTAAGAAATTAAGGTCCTTGTGTGGCTGAGCTAATAGTAATAACAGGAAGATATTACTGCAATGGACAATCCTATCTCCTTAATGGAACACCTGAAGGATTATGTTCTAGATTCTTTTCTAGAGTAATAATGAGAGCAGCCTTTCTTAACAATCTCATCTAAAGATTAAAAATAATAAATAAACTTGTTTTGGAGATTAGTGTGTTTTGGAGTGTCCCATATAAAGATGTGCATGAATATTTGTAACTTTTGAAATTCATATGAATTCAGACATTCAAAATCGAATCAAGTGTTTCAGTACATTCATATGAAGCTTCATATAGAATTGTATGGGACATGTATGGGATCCATAGACATTCGTATGGGATTCATATGGGATTGAATTTGTATTAAATTTGAATCTTACTACATTTGAAGGGGATCTATTTGAACAAATACAGATTTTTTTTGCATTTATTTCAATACAAATTGAATACCAAAAAGAAAAAAGAAAAAGAAAAAAACATTTGTGCACATCCTTAGTCCTCTATATTCAAGGGAGGGGAAACTATATTTCCGTATACAAGCCCCATGTGCAGAGAATGGATGATGATTTTTGTTGAATAACCTACTGACTATTTCAACGTACAATACCGTGCAAGCAAATAACACATTGCCTGCATCATCAGTACCTTGCTGTGTGGAAATGCTGTATTCTGGAGCTGTTTAAAACAGCTTTCTAATGTTAAATAGCAAACCTCAGGGAGCCTACACACCACCTCCTATGTTCAGTGAAAGGAGCCTTGAATTCCTTTGAAATCCAACAGTCAAAACATCCCGGGGAAGATTTGTAGACCCGCAGATGAAGCTACAGGTCTATCCACTGCACTTGAGTTCAATAAGGAATAAGGTTGCTCATCGCAACAGGGACAGATGAGGCAAATGCATTCACTTTCTTTCTAAGTCGTCTCTCAAAATAGCATCTGTGCTTTGAGCCAAAGCATACTAATCACTCACTCTGCTTCTGTGTTAGAACCACAGCTTCCATCTTTTCTTACTGCTGCCTAGACTGGCTGAGGCTCAATAGAACATTAGTTCTGCAACCACTAAAGGCCAGCATTTGGCTATTTGTGAACCAACATCCGTTATAGATGTTGTAGTCCCAACCATTCCTGTCTCCCCACTCATCTGGGCCATGAACAGCCTTTGGCTTTTGGGAGGCATCTTCTTCCACACTGGTTAGGGCTGAAGTACTGAGAAGTTATTTTTGCTATTTTGGCAGATGAATGTTCGAATGGTGTCTATCAGGGCTGGCTCAGCTGATGTAGCTTCCCACTTTTTGGCTGCAGCTGTTATGGTCTGATAGTGTCACCAGTAAAAGCAGGCAGCAGTTATTTGAATTGAATCATTTTATTTTATTTTATTTGCCTTCCAGCTGGTGATTTTCCTCTTCTTGTCCCAAACAGATTTAAGAATGGATGTCAGTTTCATGGTTCGTAGGCGCTGCTCATACCATTCCCCAATTGGTACTATAAATTTATTGAACCTGTAAGCTACACCCAGCCCTGATGTAGAAGACAAAAATGGTGCTTCAGCCCAAGGTGATGTGTTGTGTCAGTTTTGTGTGCTGATTCAGGCATATAAAAGACACAAAAAAGGGGCCTTTTTTATAGTGTGAGTTTTCACTTGTGCCGATCAATAGACCTAAAGAACAAAACAATCTATGGGGCCATAAAGGAATAAGGAGGCGGAATGCAGAGGGGAAGTTTATGATTTCAACATGAGAAAAGTCTCAGTGATGCAAGAGGTGAGAGCTTGTAGCTACTTCCAAGTCTGAAGCTTGAGGAAAGTTCTTACTCCTTTTCACTTCCGCCTATCTTCCCAGAAAATCTACAGTTGCAGTTTAATTCCCCATGGCTGTTCTTGCATCATATATTAAGATACGGAGAGTTTATCCAACTAGCCCAGCTTTTGGGGGGAGAGATAATTACTATAGAACCCAATCTGCTGTATACTAATCCTTCTGGGCAAGTTGCCAAGTCTCTGAGACATATTCTTCCATTGGCTGAAAAGTTCTCCATTGCATTTAAGAGTTATATATAGAGAGAACATTAGGATCCTAGCATGAAATATATATCTGGCAATCTTGGAGATAAAGAGAAATGGGAAATTTGAGATGAAACCGGCTATGGAAGCTGCTAGGTGATACATACCCAACTTCACTATTCAATCTGTGCATACACATGACAGGATCCAGGTGGTGGCTGTGGGCAGTACTCTAGCAAGGACACCTGTGGCAGAGTCAACTCAAAAGAGCACCAGAGGTGTAGGTTTCTGAAAGCAGCAGGGTGCTATTTACTTCTCTGCCACTGCTCCCAACCATGACAACATTGTAGAAGTTCCAGCTAGGGATGATCGGATTATAAAAAGTGATGGATCTAGTGGAAATGGATAAGTTGACAAATATTTTAAGAGATAAGTTGCTCTTAAATCTTTTAAAGACTTGGCAACCTTTTCTTGTCTATCTACAAAGAACAGAAAGGGACTTACTTATTACAGGATTCAGGGATGAAGTGGACCGAGGGGAAAAGAAGGGGGAAATGGACTGGAGGAATAGAAATTCTATTATATGCAAGAGCAACTTGGATATAATAAACTGGAAGCCAACATAATGATTATGTGTTTTAATGCTACCTAAAGTGTTTGTAGTTTATAATAGGGGTGTGCACGAATGCAGTTTCCAGGATTCGATTTGATTAGAATTGAACATCCAAAGATTTGATTCAGTTCAAATGTTTAAAATTTGAATGTATTCACATTTGGTTTGATCTGAATACATTCAAATCTATTCATACAAATTTTCAATTCATATTTGAAAATTGACAACATTCGTATGTGTCCGTATGCATCCATACACATCCGTACACATCCCATTTTTATCCCGTTTCCGTCCCATGTGTATCCGTACTAACGCGTACAGATACGAATAAGATGTGAACTGATATGTATGTAATGCGTACGTATCCGTAGGCATACACATGTCTGAATAATTCATACAAATGTTAAATTCGAATGTATAGACATTTGATTTGAATTCAAATGTCTGAATTCAATCAAATTCGATCGATTTTGAATATTCGTGCACATTTCTAGTTTATAATAGATCATAAAAGATCTATTATAAGGAGAGTCATTCCTTACATTTGAGGAAACATGGACAGAAAAGCAGCAGGAAGGGTGAGTTGGAAGAGTGACAGAACTGGGCATTTGGGTGCTGTGGGTTAGGATACTTCCTTCTGCACAGTGCTCTAACATGTGTTCATGATGGGTTAATAGACCTCATGCTCTTCCAGAAAATTAACTTAGCTACAAGGTTTCTGTGCACCCTGCACACTCACAGCACCACAAGAGCGTCGTGTTGGAACATTGCTACACAAAGTACATGTTCCAAAGTAAACACACACACTCTTGCCCTCCCACCATAAAACCAATTAAATCAAATACAGCCTAGAAATCTTTTGTAAATGAGGGGTAAATGGATATGTAGTTCTGTATGGTTCTGTGGTTCTTTATTTGAACTATTTACTTGAACGTAATGAAACAATTATGGGAAGTAAAAAGAAAAGAAAAAGAATTAGCAGCACCCAACCTAGAAATCTTCCTTCATTTGGTCCACACAGGTCACTTTCTCCACCTGAGTATGTATGGAGCTGTGTGTCAGTAGAGATTGCATGTTTTATATAAGGTGCCGTAGTGTTTTGCTGCAGCAAAGTTCACCATATGAGAAAACCTCAGATGGTGAAGCCAGATAGGCTGGAGGCTGCTGTCAGGTATAAGCATCTGACATGGGAACAGCATAGTTAAACTGTTTGCTTCCATGCTGGTTGCAAACCACCACAGTGATACAAAATTACCTGTGCAGGATGGACAGCACTCTATGAATTTACTAAGTGCTTTAGCAGCAGGAACCGACACTTGGAGCATTACTCAAGCAACAAGCTGTTTCCTAGCCCTTGCTTCCCGGTTTGTCTGACCGACCAACTATGGCAGCTTTTGCACAATTGATCAGTTGAACAGGCAGTTACAGTGGAAAATAGATGGCTGGGTGTTCAATGGGAGCAGATGGAGGGGGAGGAAGAGGCTAAAAACAGAGCTGGTAAATGCAGTCTGAAGAAGCAACTGTTGGCTGGGGTGCATGGCTGTGATCGTTTCTCCTGCACATTGGTTGCGCCACTTTTATTATCACTTGCATGGGTTGTATAGCTGCGATATCCATCTTCAGATATCTTTGCTCTTGGCCGAGTCAAGGGTGAGCTGGATATCGCACCTATATCCAAAAGCTTAGGTTTTCAGAAGAAGAAACCTGGAGGATGGCATAACAGCCCCAAAACTGCTACAAATGAGATTGAATCCGGTCATGAAAGCCTACAACTGCAGAACTGATCAGCCGGACACCAAAGAAGGAAACACACAGTTTCTGGTGTGAAACCTGATTTAGTACTGGGCTTATCCCAGTATAATCTCACATCAATAAACCACAATTGCAGATCAAGTTGTAATTGTACTGGGTTTTTCCTTCCCCAACTTTGTCCTCTAGTCTATTTCCCCCCAGATCCTTACCTTGAAGAAGAAGAAAAAAAATTGAAGGCCATATTTATTTTTTAAAAACAACAACAACAAAAAATGAAATGAAAGGCCCTAAGTTCTCAGGATTTCAGATTTGCCATGGCAGTAAACTCTTTACCTTCTCTCCCTCCTCATTCCTCTCTTTTTGATTGAAGAACACTAGAAATCAGTCGGGGAGCAGGTGGTGTATTGTGTTAGATTAGCACTGATTGAATTCTTACACAGCCAGCTGATTGAGGCTGCTGTTCTTCAAGCACATGATTCTGCAAACTGGGGGTTACAATGAAGGGGACATTTTGCTGGATCATGTCCCTTAATGAACCTCCTTGATTCTATTGATAGTGTACGTGGGTGTCCTTGACTTGAGGCCTCGCTTGGCTCTTCTCTTAGGCCCTAGTGTGGAAATCCACGTATTGTCAGTACTGGACAATTACTCCTAGGTAGATTAACTTGAAGAATTCAAATTTCCTAACTAGAGAAATGTTTGATGCACACCTTTTGCTGTGTTCATTTAAAATTTGAATTGTAGGTAGCAGGTAATTTATTATGAGTTTATGCTATTTCAGTCATGAGAAACCTAATATTTTGCATCTGGCCATGTGGCGAATAGTTTGCGTCAGTCAAGATAACTTGTTTTGGAAGCTGCATGACACTGCGAATAATCAAGTGTGTATGTTCAGAAAATGTATTTAGGAAAGAAAACGATGGCATAAGGTCCAGGTTTAATTTATGAGATGTCATTTCAATACAGTGTAAATAAAATAAGCTGTATAGTTAGTATAATTTTAATGCACCTTCACGTCCCAAAGTAAGATTCCTTGCATTTAAGGGTTATTAAATCCCCCCCCCCCCACTGTCAAAATTTAATACACAGTTTATTAAAAGAAGAAGAGTTGGCTTTTCTACCCTGCTTTCTTCACCCATTTAAGGGGACTCAAAGCGGCCAGAAAAACTTTCTATTCCTCTCTCCACAACAGACATCCTGTGAAGTAGGTGGGGCTGTGAGAGCTCAGAAGAGAGCTGTGACTAGCCCAGGGTGATCCAGCTGACTTCATGGAGGAGGGTGGAATCAAACCCAGTATTCCCAGTTAAGGGTCTGGCTCCTTTACCACTGGACCAAACTGGCTCAGAATAACAAAGTGTTAATTCAAATGTAGATCTTTAGGCTGAGTAGACCCTGGAAATGTAAAGACAAGTACATAGGGTTCAATAGGGTATTTTATTTGCAGCATGCCTCATCAGGTATTTGTTTCCACAATGGTGGCTGGTTGGGACCAGCAAGGCAGAAGACAAGTCGGATTAAAAGGAAGTCATTCCTCGGGATCAGAATAGGAAGATGAGACATTGTTCATGTCTCCATCACTCCCCAAAGTGGTCGATCTTCATTTATGTTTCCCTTATTGGTGCATTTGGGAGGAGGTGCTAATGGCTCCAAGGCCTAAGAAGGGCATGTTAGCCTCAGGACATGAGTAGTGCACTGGAAGCCATTTCTCCAGTGATCTCGTTCTATTTTATTGGTCCCTGGCTAGATGAATTGAAAGCTGGAATTAGAATTGCTGGGAGAAATATCAACAGCCTCAGATGTGCAGATGATATCTCTCTGATGTCAGAGAGCGAAGAAGAATGAAAGAGCCTCTTGATGAGGAGGAAAGAAAAGTTGCAAGAAGCTGATCTGAAGTGTAACATTAAAACAATATCAACAAAACAAAACCACCTTCAGATCATGGTATCTAGTCCCATCACCCTTTGGCAAACAGAAGGGAGGGGTATAAAGGAAGCCCTGACCCATTTTACTTTCCTAGACTTATTTGCTTTCTCCTCTTTGTGCATCTCATGTTCTTGATTGCAATTATGCAAGGCCTGAATGTAAGATCCACCCTCAGCTTTGCGATTTCCTGTCTTCCAACTCTGTCTGTGCAACAAATATGCTTCATTTCAAACTTTCAACCGCCATGTCTTACAGTGCGGCATTTTGTTAAGTTTTATATGTGTGTGCACTGGACCTACTCCCTATATTTCCCCCACAATCTGAATAGATACCATCCTTATGCAGCTTAAGATATCATTTCTTTGCAAAGCTGATAAGGCGGCTGCCAAGGAAGTTGGAGAAGGAACTTGAATGGAACCTGGCCAAGAATGGGCTGGAGAGATAGGCTGTCATGACAAAAGCAGCAGCAATGCCAACAGAAGGAATTGGGATTCAGGGCTCACAGCCTTCTGTCCTCATCACCATGAATAAATATCATTGGTGATCCAAGCGGAAGCCCAGTAGGCCCTGTCCTTTCCTTTAGGGCCTATTTTATTAAACCCTCTGTTACAAACCACAGATGTCATTGTATTGGAAGCTAATTTGACGATTTATGGTGTTGAGAGAGGATTAACGCAGGCCTTGAGTCTTGATAGCCTGTTTCTAATTTCCATGCTTAACGAGTTGGGAACCCAGCCAGGTCTTGTTCTTTTGTGTTTACTTCTGAGGAACTGTGTTTATTTCTCATGATTACAAGTAAATCTCCTCTGCCTTCACTTTCTTCCTGTCCCGGCCTCCTAAAATGAAACACTATTGGAGTCTATTAATTCTGGAACTGGAAAGACAGCAACAGCCGTTCACTTGTTCTAACTAGGGATGTGTGTGAATATTCGTAATATTTGAAATCCATACAGACTTGTACAAATTCAAATAGAATATTTTGGTACATTTGTAAGAAGCTTTATTACTGATTCATAAGGGATACGTATTATATTAGTATGCAAACTCTTATTGAACATTCATAATTGAATTCAAATCCTACTACATTTGTCGGGGATCTAATCGAATAAATAAGAATTTTCTCGCGTTGGATTCAATACAAATAGAAACCCTCCCCCCAAAATAATGCACATCCCTAGTTCGTGTGTGTGTGTGTGTGTGTGTGTGTTGGGTTATCAACAATGATCTTCCCCACTATTCCAGTGTTCCCATATTAATTCCATTGCCCTTTTATATTCTGCCAGTGCTGAGATCTGGTAATCCATGATATCTGAATTAGGCAAAGGTTATTCATTTATTTTTGACTGGAAAGTAGATCCAATCACCTGCAGCCATCGGCCAAGAAAATGTTGAAGTTAGAGTTCAAACACTCATACCCCCAAATTCTGGGGTGGTGTTACTTCCAAACCAGGACAGCAAAACATTCAAATGTGGGTCTGATCACTTAAAACTATCCTGCTATGGTAGATCTTCTCTTCTTCCTCATTTTAGGAGGATATTCCTCTCCCATCTTTGAAGGACAAAGGTAGTTGAGTAGGGAAGGGAGTTCCTTGAGAATCAGTCTTTTCCCAGTGTGTGGGACATCTCAGCACTTAGACATTCCTAGAAAAGATTACATTCCCCATGGAAAATTTTAAGCTATAAATGCATCAGGGTTCTTGACAAACTTCAAAGAGAAACCTGTCTTGTCCTTATGTATTTAACTGCCCTGAGCTGCACCTCCAAGCATGGGCAGCTATTTGACCATGAGACTCCCCTCTAGTGACCTCCAAAGCAGAACGACAGAGAGGATTCTCTTTTTAGCCAGAGTATTTCACTCCCTGTAGTTAGAAATTAGCTGAGACCACAATTGAGGAAATGAAGGGTCCTTAATGCCAACATGACATCTACTATTTGTACTTATGTCTATACTTGTATTTCTATTTAGCTATATACCTGTAAACATTTTTGTGAGTCCTATGAGTGACAAATGATCTACACATTTGCTGAATGAATGAAATTCAGCCAGCAAAAATGACACAAGTGTGTCCATTTCCATTCATCCTGGTGTTCTGGACTTCTGTTTCTGTTCTTCATGTGTATTTTTGGGTAGTGAGATTTTCTTAAGGCTATACAGGAGCCTGTAGAGGAATACTAATGTGGCCTTACATTTGCTTTTAATTCCATCCCTTCTAGGGGAAAATCTCCTAGCTTGCTTTGTTATCCAGCTTTGTCAGAGCTTGTCTGCTTTATCTAAATACTTTGAAACAGTCTTTTAACCTATTTGCTTACTCGGAACTTTATCGTAATCCTGGTCAATTGGAAATAGTATGTGTGTGTTATTTAAGAACTGAAATTCTTGAATGGAAATGAAAGAAGAGTTCTTGCAAGAGACATCCTGGAAACATCGTTTTACTCTGCTATGCTTGGGATAATCTTCAAAAATTGCGCTTCAAGTCTGTGTTATTTAATAAAAGTTTATTTAAAAAAAAAACAGAATTGCTGTGGTGCAAAAAGGCCTCTGGCCATCCAGATGGAGCTATGATCCATCTAGTGTGGGTGAAGCAACCTAGTAGCAGGTGAGGCCCCTTCTGTTCTGCTCTAGAGTGTGGAACAAGAGACCCTGAAGGGGATCTAGGCTTCTTGTTGGATCTGTAGACCAGCCAGTGTAGATTAGAACTGCAGAAGTGATGAATTAGGATAGCGGGTCATATTGGCTATACTGGATCCAGCCCCTCTTTCATTGTCTATGGCCGTTACAGAATCCTCATGGTAAAATGCAATGGAGGGAGCAGAGGAAATAACCTTCTGTGAAGGAACGAGACCTAGACCTCTCCATTTTCTTTCTGAGTGTTCCTGCTTTTCTGCCTGTTTCATGAGTTCTGTATGTGCAAGTTCACAGACCCCATTCTGCAGGAATAAAACAATTGAGTTTTTGTCTTAAAGAGAAAGGAGTGGTTTGGTTCATTTGGATAGATTTGAAAGGAAATGGGGAAGATCTCAGAACTGTTTGCTTCGGCTCTGAAGGAAAATATGTGGCTATAAGCTGCTTCGGAAGCAACCTAGGAGAGAAGGCTCAGGAAAGATCCAAATGTGCCTTTTGCTGCATTTGGAGGAGTCTGTTCCTGGGATAAAGTGCTTGCTAGGGTCCAGGAGAAGGATGGAGTTCCATGCTTATGGTGGCATGTTCCATGCCTTACAAGTTTCAGTACCAGAGGGCAAAGGTTCCCTGCCTTCCAAGTTTGAAGCTGGGCCCATGGGACTTCACATAGGAGTCCACGCTACCAGAAGTGGCCATTGGGATGTAAACAAATGCAATATTGGACATTTGATTTGTAATGAATCAAATATTCAAAAATCTGAATTTGTACGGATAAAGAAAAATGAATGCCTGGACATTCAAACGGATGCAAATATATCCGTATCTATTCATTCGCATATTTGATATATATCCAATGATACAAATCTCATACACATCCCATATGTGTCTCATTTTCATCTCATGCATATCCGTACAGATGCGTACAGATACACACAAGATGTGTACGGATATGTACACATAATAATGTCTGAATTACTTGCACAAATACTGAAGTATGAATGTCTGCACACTGGATTCAGATACAAATGTGTGAATTTGTAAGAATTCATATGAATAACAAATATTTTGAATATTCAAGCCCATGCCCGGTGACCACCAAAATGGGGCATCCTCAACACTTCGTGTCAAATGCGTGGCCAGGTGTGTCAGTGCAGTCCCCACTAGTGGCTTCATTTATGCAAAGTTCCTTCAGGCTTAACTGGACAAAGTGCTAGAAATATAAGGCTTTTTGCTCTTCCGGTTTTAAAGAAAATGTTTAACATCCATGGCTATGGAGATATACTGGAATGTGACCGGGGAGGGACAGGGGCTTTGGATGCAAAAATCTGAAGAAGCACAAAAGGTTGCTGAAAGATTTAAAGTGATTGTGGCTGAGACCACAGTGTCCTTGAGGTTTTTATTGCTATTAAACCTCCATAATGTTTGCAAAATAGCAGCCACTGCAATATAAATAATCCAAATGAGAGTGAGGAGGGGGGGGAAACAGTATGAAAATATGGGCCATGTGTGCAGTCGCTGCAGAATATTACTTTTCTCAGAGCACAATGTGAGCTGCTCAAAAGGAGACTCTATCATCTGTTTGTCTGTTTGCCTGCCTGCCTGTCCGTCTGTTTCTGTGCCTTTTTGTATCTATCTGTCGCTAACATCTGTCCATCTGTCCATCCGTCAGTTAGTCAGTCTGTCCATCTATCTGTCTGTTTAGGACATGCACAAATATTCGAAACTTTCAAAATATGATTGAATCCATTTGAATGTGGACATTCGAATTAGAATGAAATATCTTCAGATATGTATAACGCATACAAATGTTGACATTTGTATCTTTAAATACAAATCTAACATTTGAATGAATAGATTTGAATGTTATGGATTTGAATTGGGTTTTTTAGCATTCAGATTTTAAACATTCCAATTCGAATGTTTTGACATTTGATTCAACTAGAATTTGAATGCAAAAAATTTGTGAACTCCCCTATCTATCTATCTATCTATCTATCTATCTATCTATCTATCTATCTATCTATCTATCTATCTATCTATCTGTCTGTCTGTCTGTCTGTCTGTCTGTCTGTCTGTCTGTCTGTCTGTCTGTCTGTCTGTCTGTCTGTCTGTCCGTCCGTCCGTCCGTCCGTCCGTCCGTCCGTCCGTCCGTCCGTCCGTCCGTCCGTCGGCCTTTCGGCCTTTCGGCCTATCAGCCTATCACTATCATTTATTTGTCTGTCTATTTCCGTGTCTATCTATCTATATCTATTTTTCTATCACTGTTTTCTGTCCGTCTGTCTGTCCATCTGTCCATCTGTCTGCCTGCCTGCCTGCCTCTCTATTTGTGGTATCCTCCAAATCTTCTTTATAACACATTGATCTATACATAAACACCTGCTCCCCCTTAAAAAAAGCTGGCTAAGGATGAAAGAAGGGAAAACATTTAGCCAGGTAGAAAGCTAAAATTTGCTCCTTTTTTTTCTTTTTTGAAAATAAATCCACTGAACAAAGCCAGCAGGAAGGGAGGCTGATTGTCTCTTCAAACCGCGATCCTTGTACTTCATCTTTAATGAGAAGACTGCCGAGTTCCTTGAAGGGCTTTATGCTAGATATTTATATGAACACAGACATGCAAGTTGTCTGTTTTACATATTACTGCCGTGATTTTTCCCGGTCCATGCAATGAATAATTTACCAAAAACGTGTGTAAGTATCTCTTTATTATTCATTATAATGAACTGAGACAGAAGTAATAGTCCACTAGACTGAAATCCCCTTAGGGCTCAACTTAACTAGGCTGTGCTTAGCACTCCCACAGTTAATTTGAATAAAAGGAGGGCTCAAGAGTTTCAACGGTGGGAGGCTGTGTTGCAAATCAGGATTAAGATGGATAGGAGGTAGGCTATGGCAGACAGAGGAGTGGAGTAGGAAAGCAAAAAATCTGCAAAACTGAATGGAGTGGAAATCGGCATTAAAAAATGTTGGTCCTTCCTTAATGGATGGACAAGTTCAAAATGTGTTATGTCATGATTTGGCTCACCAGTTGCATACTGCTTTTCATCCCATTTGCTCTTCCACCATCTTTTCCTCTTGCAACCTGTGTGCCTATGTAACTGTAAATTAGGGATATTGAAAATTCGTATGACTTTGGCTAAATTCAGACATTTGAATTCAAACTGAATGTTGGCACGTACAAAGATTGACATTCAAATTAAAATCCAATCTTGTGATACACTCATATGAAGATCCATATGGGATTTGTATGTATTCCTATGGGATTTGTATGGGATTGAACACTTGTATCGAATACCAATCCTACCACATTTGAAGGGGATCTGTTCAAACGAATACGAATTTTCTTGCATTCAAGTACAAAAGACAAAACAAAAAATGCATTTGTGCACATCCCTAGTGTAAATGCATGGAATCCAATTGTCCCTTGTCATCTGTGAGTGTTGGGGTCTGCCAAAGTGGCACAGATTCAAAAGTGCTCATTCCTGAAGTTGCTAGGGAATGGGCTTTTTCCTTGATAGGTTGGTGGGGGCCTAAAGAAGAAGAACAACAAAATAAATTCTTGGGGCCAAACCTATGAATGGGAGATAATTGAGGGGGAGACTTTCAAACTATGGAAAACAAGAAATTATTGTACATATAACTGCATTATAGTGATTCAGTTTGGTTCAGTTTGTTTTGACTTACCGTAGTTTGAATTAAACTGAAACCCCTAGAGTTTGTTTCGATCTAGGACCAGGATTGAACAGTTTGAATTGAATTGAATGGGTACCAATTCATAAAAAGTTTGAGGTTAAAATATTAAAAAAAAACACCAAAAAACACTCAAAATACATTGAAAAAAGCCCCACTTAAAGGCCAAGATACAGTTGATTTTGAATGATTCAAATTGAATTGTTCTGCTCAAACTGGTTCAAATGGTTTGGTTCAAACCATTCAAATTTGAAACGAATTTGTGCATCTCCACTACATTATTTTGCCAGTTCAATTTATATGGCTAGATTAAGGATGTGCACAAATGGTTTTTTGGCATTCAGTTCAAAATGAATCAAATATTCAAAAATCTGTATTTGTATGGAAAAAAAAAACACATTTGAATGTGTTAAAATAGATTCTGTTTGTATGTAGATAGATTCTATACAAATCTATTTATATGTATTCATATGAATATTCAATAACTATCTGCATATGAACAGATATATATCTGATCTGAATAGATACATATCTGATTAGGAACGGATACGTATCTGATCTGAATAGCAAACAAAGCCCTTGTGTCAGAGGGGTGTGGCTGTTTTAAATGCATCTTTCAGTTTAAGATCTGATAGTTCAGATCTGCTTAGCTGTTAGAGTCCAGGCAGTTTAAAGGCTTATGACCTTGGATGGGCAGGTGCTCTTAGATTTGAAGAATGGGCTTCATCCAAGGGCTATCTGAATTACTGCTTTCTCCAACTATTGAGTGGCTGTCTCAATCAGGCTGAATGAACCAACTTCCACATTTAATCCCACCCTGACCCCTCACCCCTGCTTATCAAAATGAGTTTGTGGTTATTTATATTTCTTCATTGTATTTGGCACTGAAGTGGTTTTGTCAACAAATGAACCACGGGGAATGATTTCAGTGGTGCTCTGACATGTGTCCCTGTTATTGCTCTCTTGTTCTTGTGCTATAAGCCATTTTGGGTGCATAGCTTTTATTTGTTTTGCTTTT
Organism: Aspidoscelis tigris stejnegeri; assembly: GCA_023333525.1. Taxonomy (NCBI): domain Eukaryota; kingdom Metazoa; phylum Chordata; class Lepidosauria; order Squamata; family Teiidae; genus Aspidoscelis; species Aspidoscelis tigris. The sequence continues at coordinate 21,431,531 of JALMGA010000011.1, forward strand.
TAAAGAAAAAAAATGCTTGCAGTGACATATTTACTTACTTGGAAGTTTCTATAATGCCATTCAACGGATCAGATTTGAGGGAGAAGCATAATGGTTGCAGTGCTTAAATTATTTAAATCCCGATGCAATGAAACAATAATATTAAACCATCCTAGTGAAAGACAGAAGCTAAAAATTATAAGGCAGACTGGAGGATTATACAGTTTACAGCGTCTGGAGTGTCTGAATACAAGACTTTTTTGAGGTCTTTTGTTTTGCGATTTCTAAATGCATTTGGAAGGCTCTCGGGTTACCTTTCAACAGGTGATCCTTCCTTGAGATCATATGTCGTCTCAATACACTGTCTTTGCTGTTCTCCCCTGTCCAGGTGCACCGTAGATGACAGAGTCACACGTGTTGCTTGGCTGAACCGGAGTACCATCCTTTATGCTGGGAATGATAAGTGGTCAATAGACGACCGAGTGGTGATTCTCACAAACACCAAAACCCAGTACAGCATCAAGATCCATAATGTGGACATTTATGATGAAGGGCCTTACACCTGCTCTGTGCAAACAGACAATCACCCAAAGACATCGCGGGTCCATCTTATTGTGCAAGGTAAGACATCATGGAGACCATAGAGGACTGATTTTTTTTAAAAAAATAAAATAAAGGGGAATCACGTTGGCACTTCCCTGTCTTTGAGTCTGTGCTCTGCTTGATCTTCTTTATGGAGTCTGTGGCCCTTTCTGCACTGGCCTTATATTCCAGGATAGGGACCTGCAACGTGCATCAGGCTTCCAGTGGTACTTGCCATATTCTACATTAGCATGTTGGAGGGAGGTCCCTATTCTGAGATATGATCCCGAATAAGGCCCAGAGGAGAAATGGCCTATAGTTCATATATGGTTTTTTTTTCCCACTGACCTCCCTTAATCTGGATCTAAGATGATCCAAAAGCTAAGGAATGGGTCCTTCAACTAATCCAGATCTAGTAGATCCGGATTAAGGGAGGTACCCAATGCATCCCCATGGGCAGTGCAGCACCCAATAGCAATGGGTGCTGGCCTGCCCACAGTGGAAATGCTAGAGCACCCATGTGGCAAATCCAGATCGACCAAAGTGGTATCTGCCTGTTACCCCAGGTTTTTGGGGGTCAGGGGATGCAATCTCCATAGACACTCCAGAGATTCTTCAAAGAAATCTCCAGAGCAATCTGGTACAAACTTCAAAGATTCTCCAGAGCCGTTGACAAAGGTCCATAGGATTGGCATTGCTCTCTCATGGGGTCCTCTTTGGAGCCTGTGCTATTCTTTGAAGATGGCTTCAGAGCCAGCTTCAGAGCTAGCTTTGGAACCAGCTCAGGAGATTGTGCACAGGCTTTGGAGCTTTGGGTTTTGGAGCTCACACACCCATGGGTGTGCCCTCCTGGAGCCCCCCTTAGACTCCATTGCCTGATCATGGTGGCAATGCGCTCCATTTAATGGGTTCTACAGGAAATCCGGATAATAGGTCCTGAAGGACCCATTCAATCTGGATTTTCCTAGAACTGGTGGAAATAAATGTGGCTCTAATGGGGTCTGCAGTGGAAATGGGGTCTTCCTGTTCTGAGCCTAATGGGTCCTTAATGGGTCCCAAATGGATACTTGATTGATACTTAGTGCTAGTGGAAAGAAACCCTGTAGTCAGATTGTTATAGACTCTACCTTTTTCTGTGCTAGTCAAATGTGCAACTACCACTGTTTTCATAATCCCCAGCTGCTGACTATCACACAGCAAATTCCTCTTTTTTCTTCTTCTTTTTAATAGTGGGCATATGCTCTTTGCTTGTGGCTGGCTCTGTCCCCAGGATGTCAATTGAGTTGCTGAACTGACCTTTTTAATTATATAATTTATTTACTAGGTTTAAAAAACAAAGCAAAACAAAAAGCAGCTATTCATTTAATACATTTTTCTGAGCAGGAAAATAGCCTCCACTGTCTCTTTTGCACTATTTCAATTGATGTTCTACTCTGCCATGTCTTAACCTGGTACAAATTTGGATGATGAAGCCTTTGTCAGATACCTCAAGTTGCCTGTGTGGGTTAGCTAGCCAAACTCTGTGATCTTAGTACTGCTTTCTTGTCAGAGTCCAGGTGGATTCAGAGGCATAATGCCAGCTTGGATCTCATGTTTCTGATCCCCACCTACAGATGTTCAACAGCTTGTTCCTATCCAGACCATAGAACTGAGGATCTGGGTTACACTGGTCTCATTTCATTGAACTGTATATTATTGAATGCTGGGGATTTTCACAAACTGAAATTTGGTTTGGTTCAAGTCAAGCCAAATAACATTTTATTTGGGTACACTGAGTTTTTTTGAACAACTGAATGTGTTTGCTTCACATGCAAGCCATGGTTCACTTGCTTGGTTTGCTTGATTCAGGTTCAGTTCAATCCAGGGTGGTTCAGGTCATGTGCAAACCAGTTTGTTGTGATCCACAAACCGACCAAACCAGGTCAGCATGTTTCTATTTAAAACCATATTTCCACTAGTGCCATATGGCTGTCTGAACAAAGCACTATTATGGGTGAATCAGGTGTTAGGATTTTCATGATAATGTCAATATTTGCCACATTTTGTATATGAGTATGATATTTTGGTATATATGATATCATGGCTAGTGTACAAAGGTGAGCAACTGGGTCAGCCACGAAGGTCACAGGGGCATACATCTCCATGGCCTCATGGAAAGTGTGGAGTTTCTTATACCAGAAGGAAGCTCAAGTGTTCATCCCATATTGGGAAGGCAGTAAATGTTGTTAGGGCTTGCTTAAATGCCATGTTTTTTGGGTAATCCATAGCACAGATCGTGCAAGTGATGGGAATGATGATGGAAGTGAAATGGTTTGGATCTCTTGTCATCTACACTCTGATGTGCATCTTTCTGTATGTTCCTGGTTTTTTCTCTTTGTTTATTGTTGCTCAACACGTGAAGATAATCAACAATTGCAGGATTGATAATGTGAGGTATGGCATAGGAACGTGAGAAACGTCCTGATGGATCTTTGACCCATCAAGACCAGGAGTCTTCCCTGTGGTGGCCATCTAGCCCTTTTTGGAAGCCCCTGAACAAGTCATGAGTGCAACAGCTTGCTCTGCTCACAGGCCCTCAGCCGATGGCCTTTGAAGGCACATTGCTTCCAGTACTAGGGGGAGCTGAATGGTCATCGTGGCTATTAGTCACTGATTACTCTGTGTTTTATGCATTTGTCTACATCAGTTTTGAAGCCGTTCCAGCTCACAGCCAGTAACACATTCCATAGTAGTGAACTCCATTGTTTTAATCTCCATTGTCTGACCCAGTTCTTCCAGAATTCAGCTTGCTTGACTCCTGGTTCCAGTACTATAGGCCAGGGGGGCAAATCTACGTGAGTGACCTTGGGCTAGTCACAGCTCTCTCACAGGGTGTTCTGTTGTTGGGAGAAGAATAGAAAGCTTTGTCAGCCACTTTGAGTCCCCTTAAATGGGTGCAAAAAGCAGTGTAGAAAAGCCAACTCTTCTTCTTCTTCCTGTATGCAGCAATCAGCAAACGGGAGTGGTGGTCAGAATTTCTCTTTCCTCTTATGAGTACACAGATATACAGTCATATTTTTAGATTAGAATAACTCTCCCATAGGAACTGGGAACATAACAAAGTTTGCATTTTGCAAGCTCTATTTGCTCGTACCTCTCTATATATTTACTGCAAGTGCATAAATATACATTTTCACTCTTTCTTCTGAGTAGTAAGATGTGCATAGATCATTTAGATTCCGTCTGGTCACTCTGATCCACATTCTTGTTGCCTGGAGTTATGGTTTAGAGTTGTGCAAAATAAGCAGATCTCAGTAAACAATACGCATACGTTCTCAAGTAAATTAATTCTTGTAGTATCCAAAGCCCCCCTTGGAACTGGAAATGTTGTCCATCTTCTTACTTAGAAATGATGAGGTGATGGCTAGCTGGTGCACGTTTCGAAAATAGTTTGAGTACCAAATGCGAGCATTCTGTCTGCATCATTTCTGTCTTCTCTTTCCTCACCTGCTGTAAAAGAAAGAAAAGAAAAAAACAGTTTCCAAGGAGCAGAGGGATCTCTAAATATGGAAAAGGATGCCTTGATGCCACCTTAGAGTGGCCTTGACAGCAGAATTATCTTCTTTGGGGAAAATACAGTGCCAAAATAAAAGAACTGTCAGGTGCTGTAGAGGAAAAGACCATTACAGAACAAGGCTATCACTTTCCGGAGGAGAGAAGACAGATTGTGTAAGTACGTCAAAGTCGGCGCAGGCCATAAAGGTTTTTTGGCACACAGCTTCAAGGGAAATGCTGAGAGAGAGTTGTGTCCAATTCATGCAGCGGTTGGGGAGACAAAAGGGGGAGTTCTCAAGTTCCTTCTTCTTTTCTTCTCGATGGAAGCCTCTCAGGGTTTCCACATCAAGAGGAGAATCAACTGAAGGAGGAAGCCAAGTGCCTGTCCCTTTTTGAGGCAGTTCAAGACTAAGGGAATATTTGATTTCGCTCCACAGATTCAGAGTAGAATTCATGGTTGGGCTGTGGGACCTTAATGATCTGGGATTGCTCATTCCCCGTGTTCCATGTTTAACTCCAGGACTGTCTTATTGATGGAGGGGAGGACTGACTTCATGCTGGAACAAAAGAAAATAGGATAGAATTCTGTACCTATGAGTAGTCCCACATAGGAATGTTCACAGATGTTGTGTTGTTGTTTTTAATTATTATTTAATTGAATGCAAGAAAATTTGTATCTGGTCAAGTAAATCCCCTTCAAATGTAGTGGGATTCCAATTCGATACAAATGTTTAATCCCATACATATCCCATACAAATCCTATACGAAGCTTCATGCAATGGTATTCATACAATGAACAGCGCTTTATAAATAAAGTATAATAATAATAATAGTATTGAAACATTCTATTTGAATTTGAATGTCAGTCTTTGAATGTGTACAAATTTTGAATGTTATGAATATTCGTGCACATCGGTGGTCCAGCAGTCTGCTCTCACAGTGGACAACGGGTTGCCCAAGGAAGGCCACAGGGTGGGCGCACAGCTTGCTCTGCTGGCAGCCACCCAGCATCTTTCAGGTTATTTTGGATGGGGCAAAATTTTGGGTCTAGAAATGCATCTAAATTCCCAAGCAACTGACTCACGGAACTGCTTTGATAGAACAGACCTTCTTACTATCTTACACATTTACCCTTGTGAACAGGAAATCCATGAAGGTTTAGCACCTTTGTGAAATGAGCAAAGCTGGGTGAAGGGAAGGTGAAACCACTGTATCAAAGTCCTTGCCTTTTTGTAAGCACCTCTCTCTGTAATGGGTATCTAACTTGACCTGTGTATGGCTTTGCATACATCTTCCTTGGAAGCTATCCTGAGCTTGATGGGCATCCTGATCCAAATCCGTTTAAAGCATTGCCAGGACTGGAAGGGGCACAGGGGCCTTTGCTATAAAGACGCCCCGTGTAGCACCTTTCTCTCTCTCACACACACCCAGCACCAGCACCTTCTTACTTCCTACTCCTGGTTGAATGTGTTTGTTAATAAATATACAAATGGCTCCCAGGGATGCCTTTGCTCCCTTTGTTTTTATAGCAGGCCATTTGGGAAGCAGCATGCCCTACGAATCTGTGATTAGTTGAGTCTCCCTGTGCTTTTCCCGTGCTTAGAGCTCCATAAGTAATTGGCATCAGGGGAACATCGGGTGAATCTTTTCCCCCACCAAAATAAATGATTCATTGGGGGGGGGGGATACCCAAAGCCTGATAGTTAAATTATTCACAAGGAATAAAGTGACCTGCTCAACCCGGGGGGGGGGGTCTTGTTTCCTCTCCACCCTCCCTATCCCCCCTTCCCTGCCACCTCCAAGAGTTTAAGCAGATGGAGGTCCGGTATTTTCCCAGCCCACTTCAATTAGCAAGCAACTCCAGAGGGCCCTGGCGTCCTAGCAGCAGCTCTCAGCTTTTTGTCCAGTCTATAGATTAATTTTTCAGAGTTGGTGTTAGTTCAGGCTAGATAAAGATAATGAAAAGTTCTCTAATCCTCTTAAAGAAGATTTATCAGGCTGAGTAGAGAGAGCTCTCACAATACAATGAGGAATGTATAAAACTGGGGCCAAACCTCTCCTTTAATTTCAAACAGCTGATAGATATTGTTTTTGCTATGAGTAAATCCAAAGGAGAGAATTGCATGCTTGAACTGGTTTTTTTTTTAAAAAAATCCTTTTTTAAAGAAAATGAATGTTCATGCACAGGCATGCACATAAGTATGATATGTCTTTGAGAACATCCACATCTGCCAGGCAAAATAAAAGGGATGAAAGGGTGGCAGCTAGGGATGTGATATTTGAAAATTTGACAATCCGATTCGAATTTGAGGAATATCAACATTCGAGTTTGAATTGGATTTTTGGCAATCCGAATTTACGAATTTTTCAAATCTTTGGAAATCCGATATGGATTTTTGGAATAATTTGACTGAATAGATCCGTTAATATCACATCCGAATATCAGGTCTGTTTGTGCATATAACACGGCATGACAATGTTATGCAAAATGGAATGCGAACAGGATGCAAACGGGATGCGCGCAAATTCAAAAATCGGATACGAATGTTGCCGACATTTGTATCATTCAATTCAAATCAGATTTTTGAAAATATGGACTCATATAATCCAGATTTGAACCAGATTTTCAAAAATTTAGATTTTTTTAAATTTCAAATTGAATGGAATATTTGAATGTTCAAATTGACTCAAATTTGAATGCAGAAAATGCATTAGTGCACACCCCTAGTGGCAGCTGGGCGGTTGTATCACACATGGCTGCCCCTGCTCTAGGGATGTGCACAGATATCTGTCACATTTGAAATTTGGACAAATTTGGACGTTCAAATTCAAATCTAATGTTGGCACATTTGAAGACTGATATTCAAATTCAAATCGAATGCTTTGATACATTTGTATGTAGCTTCATATGGGATTTGTCTGCTATTTATATGGGATTCATATGGGATTGAAGATTCTTATCAAATACAAATCCTACCACATTTGAAGGGGATCTGTTCAAACAAATATGAATTTTCTTGTGCTCAGTTCAATTTGAATTAAATACTAAAACAAAACCAACCTTCGTACACATCCCTACCTGTCCCCTGTCTTCAAGGGCTAGAAAATGCACCTTATAGGTAAGGTGGGCCATCCCAAAATATTTTTGCTGTTGCTTTCACACATTTTGGAAATAAGCAAGAAGGGGCTTTCCCAAGGATAACTCTGAAATTGTGATTTATCAACCCATCCATCCACCATGCTTGGATTGATTAGTTAAGAAAGATGAAGGAAGGCAAGGAAAGATTTTCTAAATGGGTGTGGACTTTGGTAGCAATGCACAGTACTGAAGCAATATTTGCAGAATTAGACCCTTGCCAGTGTTTTTATGCCCTCATCCAAATCCACCTGGGCCACCTGTTTTGTGGAACTTTTCATGCAGTGGTAACCTTACCCACTATACAAAGCAGACTGAAGTTCCTTTATTAGAATATATATATAGATGCACAATACCGAAGGCAAATCAAACGCTTGTTCCTTACTTTGAATAGGAGAATAAATCCAAATAAAATGTCCGATCCAGCCCAGTCTGAATCATGCTGCATTGATAGAAAAATCACATTACGGTTGACAGCTGCGGTGCAATTCGGCCAATAAATTACTGTAGGAAAAGAAATGTTACTACAAATGCTGATCTTGTAGTCTTTTTAGCCTCGGGTGGCAGATGCTTTGCCTGCAACTTGAAGTCTCCACGAAGTCAAAGGATAATAAGGCAGGACGACCCTATTCCTCTTCTGTGTGGATTTCTTCCATCCTGACTTGAAATGGGTCCCCTGACAACAGCCATGTTTCTCTAGAGAGAATTTCCTTGCCTCTGGACCATCTGCTTAGAGAATCTTCAGTTGATTACCTCCCTTTTTTCTTTTCAAAAGGGTCTATTTGCAATCCTTTGAGGTAGCATTTCTATCAAGCACTTTGCCTAATTATGACTTACCTGGCAAAAACCTGGAGGCTATGAGGTGCATCTGAAAAGTTAGACCAGATGCCAAATTGGTGACCGAGCCTCATGGGTTTAATTCTTCCCATACGGTGTTTAGGATATTTTCAGCACAGCTGTTGTTAAGGGTGGGGAAAGGATAGATGGATTATCCTTTTTTTCTGATACAATACTGTTCAATGAAACTTCAGAACAATGTATTTTAAATAAGGATGTGCACAAATGGGGTTTGTTTGTTCGTTGGAATTTGTTTCATAGTGAATTGAATGTTAGGAAATTTGTATTTGTTCAAATAGATCCCCTTGGAATGTGGTAGGATTCTGTTTGTACGAATACATATGTATGAATATCTGACAGGAACAAATATGTATCCAATGCATATCCGACGTGAATGCATACGTATCTGATACATATCCCATAACATATCCATTCCAGAAGTGTCAAATCCAACCTGAACCCACTTTGGATATGTCACAGATGTGACTGGCACAGCCGCTTTCCCACCTCCCCAGTTTCACGAATTTCCAAACTATTTTGTACAAGTACCTGGAAACATTTGTATTCGTATGAATGTTAATTTACGAATGTCGTAACATTCGATTTGTGTACAATAGTTCGAATTCGGCCAAATTCGCACGAATAACAAATCACATCCCTGATTTTAAAGTTGTACAAAATTTTTGCATGACTCGGACAAATTTGTTCTTGTTTCATACCATCAAATCATAGCCAACACCTGTCTAATGGCATGGGTGTCTCCGTGGGGACCTCTGTACAGTTTTCTTGGCCGGTCTATGTATTATGAAGGATGTGGCCTGGTAAGTCTTTATGGCATGGTGGCATGGTGGCATGACAGAAAAGAATGAGAAAGTGCTATCACAATGAGTTTGTCCTTATACTATTAAGGGCCTCTTATGCAGCTTATTGTCAGCTGCATGTTCACTGAGTGTGGGGTCAGGTAGACCGCAGACTCTTTGAGTATTCAAATGATGCCTAGCTTTGTGCATCTTGCCTGGGACCCTTTTCACCACTTAATGGGAACTTAGAGATGTTTTGCAATCATTCCCATCTTCTTTGTTACTTCATTAATATCTGTGCTGCAGATGGTGGTCAGATCAACCTAAATTACTTTGGCTTAAAAAAAAAAGTGGTTAACAAATAAGTAAACCCAAAGAAAATCCCCTTCACAATGAACCTTCCTAAACATTTGATTTCTTCTGAGCTATGGTCACTTTAAACCTTCTTCAGCCCATCTTCAGGTCTGACTGCTTGCACCTTTTCATTTAGGTGTTTCCTAAAGACCTGCTTATCCACATTTGATATCTTCTGAGCTATGGTCACTTTAAACCTTCTTCAGCCCATTTTCAGGTCTGACTGCTCACATCTTTCATTTAGGTGTTTCCTAAAGATCTGCTTATCAACATTTGATATCTTCTGAGCTATGGTCACTTTAAACCTTCTTCAGGCCATCTTCAGGTCTGACTGCTCACACATTTTCATTTCTTTCCATTTTATTTGTTGTTTTCCAAAAATATGGATAGAAATGAAAAGGTTTGAGCAATCAGATGTGAAGATGGATTGAAAAAGGCTTAAGCAAAAATTGTGACCATGGTCCTGAACAGATGCCCCTATATTTTATTACAATAACTTTTCCATTGCGTTTTTTTTTTGGGGGGGGGTAATTTGCATTGTTTTTCTTTGTAACCATTCCTGAGAGTCAGGGTAGTATATGAAAGAGAAAATAAAACAAGGAATAACGCATGTGATTTTTATGATGCTGCTCCTTCCTTTAAGCTGTTTACTCTTAAGGCAGAAGGGAGGATGTTGTCCAGTATTCATCATTTCTGCAGATTTTTCTGGAAGCATCATCAAACACAAGCTGAAGACCTTCTACTGGGCAAGTTAATCATTCTAATGTGATGTGTTCTGTGCTCCAGTTGGCTAGGGCACATGACATTAATGACCTGTTAGCAGCTGTGTTCATGTCAATTAATTTATATTTGCATTTTGCAAAACTTAAAAGTTGCCTAGTTAGATTATTGATTCTTTGTACCTGTATTCAATTTGTTTCTAATTGCACCACTGCAGGACCTGGACTTCCCTGGTAGAAACCCTGTGATAAATCTGCCAAAGACTCAACAATCAACAATAAATGTGTCTCTTCATGTCATTATTAATACGTCTCCGGGATTGGTTCATTACGGCAGTTAGCAATGGTTTATAAGAGCTGGGATGGCAGAATGCCAGGGCGGATGGTGGGTTCTTGTTGTTGTTTACATTCCTAAAGAAAAAAAACAAGCGACTATTTTGTCATGATGAGATTAATGGCATTAGGTCTGCTTGGTATGGATGAAAGATGGAGGGGGACAAGTGGAAAGAAATTAAGGATTTAATTTCTACTAAAGTAAATGGAAGCTATCTAATTATTTAGGAGTGGCCAGGAGATATTGGAACAGCAGGAAACACCAGTTTCCCACGTGCCTGCATGCCCTGGCTGTTTCTGCAAATGTTTTTGTTTTCCTGTGTTTGCCTGACCATCCCTCCTGGGTTCTACTCACACTTAGCCTTTTTCTGGAGTATATCTCAGGATAGTGGTGTGTGGCCCACATGCTAAGGCAGACTCTGGAAGGCCTCACCTGGGGCTTGCTGCAACCTGCACTATCATGTGGACATCAGGCCCCTATTCCAGAATATATTCCAGAATAAAGCCAAGTGTGAATAGGCCTCTGGTGCACGTTTCTCACCGTCAGAAGTGTTCACATAGTAGAGGTTTTTAACTGTTTTAGGAAGAGGATCTCTTTCAGGATTTGATGAAAACCTAAGAACCATTTCCAGAAAAAAAATAAAAATTCCCAAAATAAATTTGGAGAAAGTATTCCACTAAATTAGGGTTGTCTTTGCATCTGATTCGTATCAAATTGAATGTAGGAAAATTTGTGTTTGTTAAAATAGATCCCCACCATGAACTACATCGATAAGATAAAAATAAAACAAGGGGGGCATAATAGGAAGGGAAAGTCGGTCGTTGATTGAAGCCATGGCTGTGCTTTAATCATTGATTGGAGGCGCGCTCCTCTGCTTAACAGCAGGCATACCTCCGCCTGGCAGCAGCTTCTTCTGATCTTGCTCAGCTGAGTGTAGGGAAGCCATGAGCGCTTCGCCCTTTAAGGCAATCAAGTGCTCGTGTGCTAAATCAAGCCCTTTACCCATGTGTGCCTTGCTGATCTGGCGATCAGGCAAGGGGTGTGTGTCATGCTTGTAGCCATGGAGACTCTCGCAGGGCAAATGAGAGCTCATCACTTCTCTTTCAGCCAAATTTCTTCGAAGAGATCCCCAAGCACATGCGATTGCAGCACGCATGGCAGGGACAGCGAGCACAGGTGAAACCCCACCCGCTAATGCTGCCATTGCCAATCTCTGCCCCCAATAATCCAGGAGCGTCCCCATGACTCCAAGATAATGCATGATTGCCTCTTAATTCATGACAAAAACAGTTGGAAAGGGGTTTTTTTTGGGGGGTTGGGGTTTTTTTGCAGTGAATTTTTGCCATTTGTCCTGCATGTAGCCCGGATTAGAGGCTTTTCATAGGGATGCTCCGAGGTGAATTCAGGTTTGTCTTGGAGTATTTTCATCATGGGGACGCAGCCATAGTGACATTTGTGAAACAAATCTTTAAGCACAATTGCATCTTTCTCTCATGCTTCCCATCTCTCATCCACTGTTTTAAAGTGATTGTTGCATTTATTTTTACATGTACTTTTTAAAGATAATGATAAAGATAAAGATAATGAGGGAAACCTTTACACACAGACACACAAACACACACACAGACACACACACAAACCAAACGCTTCTATCCAGTGCTGCTTTCAGAGGGAGAATAACCAATAAAATTAGTCAGCCAGAGCTATAATTTTATATACAACAGATCCATTTGTTTAGGACTCAAGTTGTGGCCAGAATATGTTTCACCAGCTGCAGGTGTTAAATTAGCATGACAAAGCTTGGAATATTGCATTATCACCATGTGCTGCTCTGGCACAGGGTCACACTGGACTAATTCTTTGTTGGGGTTTGGCATTAAACATCACAGAAACTTCATTAAAATGTTGTGGCTTGAGGGACCAAATAGTATCTCTTGTCTTATTTTTGTAAGCTGAGCAGATAATGTTTATTCCTGCCCCTGATGAAATGGGTTCCAATCCAGAGCGGACACTTTCTCACTTAGATTGGACCTGGAATTCAAATGAAGTTTAAATTACACTGAAATTTTCAAAAACTGAAAATTTGGTTTCATTGAAAGTTCATATTAAGGTATCTGGCTTTTTTCATTGGATTTGTTCCAAAATGTAATCAATAATCAAACAAATGTAATTTTCTTCTTCTTCTTCTTCTTCTTCTTCTTCTTCTTCTTCCTCTTCCTCTTCCTCTTCCTCTTCCTCTTCCTTTTCCTCTTCCTCTTCCTCTTCTTCATCATCGTAGAAATAGTAGTAGTAGTAGTAGTAGTAGTAGTAGTAGTAGTGATGATTGAATAATGATTGAATTATCCTTTTGAATAATTTTGGAGTCTGGCCCATCTATACTTACCAGCCGATCAGTTAACATAGACTGACACTTCAGTGAAGACATGTTGAAGGGAACTTTATATTCTACTTAATACAAACAAAGCAACATTATATACAAGTACAATCTATTCTCCAAGGAATTTTTCTCATCCTATCTAATTTCATCCTATCAAATGAAATTTTATCTTCTCTTGGAATTCCTTGTAGACCTCTCATATGAGAAGAGCTTGATGATTTGACCTCACCTTTCACAATATTTCCTAGCAATCCCTCTTAGATTAAATCATCATTTGGTAACTGATAAACTAGGAGAGATTATTTAACAACCTTGTATTTGAAACAGCAGGCAAAGGAAGACGTGATTCAGCAATCGCGGGTAGAGGGTCAAAAAGGCTTTTAAAGATGAAAAATTGCTTGCAAAATCCAAAAATAGGACAACAAAACAAAATGTTCTTCCTAGCAATAAATAAAGTGCCACTTGTTTCTCCCTCTCCCTCTTTTTCTTTTTAATAAAACCCTTCTTCTCCTCTAGATGTCTTTGCAAGAGTAAGCAGGAGGGAAATGAGTCCATCTAGCTGCAGAATGTTTCATTAAATGGGTCTCAGAGTGCTGTGCAACACACAAGGGAGGGAGAAAGAATTAAAAATAAACAGTGAAAAATCAATTAAACTTGGCACCATTAGAGTGAAGTCCAGAGATGCAACACATGGACCTTTCAAAGGGAACATACTTTGGAAAATTACCTCCCATGATGGCAAGAGAGGCTGGTGACAAGATTGATTCTGAATTCCAGCTCTGACTTATTGCCTTGACCATGTTGGAGGAATGAGACAATAATGGTCCCTACGGGATACCTGTACAGAATGTAAGAATTGCTTGACTGAGAGTCCAGCTTTAACCCCCTAAAACAGTGACTCAGATGTTGCTGAACATGGTTAAACTAAACTAGGCAACCACTAATCAGACATACTTCACACACAAAAAGTAAACACCCTTCCAAGAAGTTGAAAACAATCAATTTCAGAATGGAAAATGGAGACACAGCTTCTGGGTCATTGTCTCCTGTTTAGGCATTGGCCTGGATTTCCATTTTTAAAAAATGAAAATGAAAATGAACTAGACATTATTTTTAGAATTTGACTCCTTTAACACATGCACACATAAGAGGAGACCTGCTGCATCAGGACACAGCCCATCTAGTCCAGCATCCTGTCTCACATGGTAGCCCACCGGTGGCTTCCTGACATCTCAAGCAGAAGACTAAAGCGAAACCTTCACCCATTCTCAAATCCCTGCAAATGGCCTTGAGAGGCATCTTGCCTGTCTCCACATTTTGGATTTTCTCCTATTCCTATCGTGAACATAAATCTAATCCTGGCTATTTTAGGGATGTGCACAAATGTTCTAAACATTTGAAATTCGACCAAATTTGATTGAATGTGGACGTTTGAATTCAAATAGAATGTCTTCACATTTGAATTTAAACATTTGAAAGAATTTCAAATATTCTGAAACATTCATTCAAATGATTTGAAACATTCGAAAGTACAGATACGTATGTATTACATACATATCTGCACATATCTCATACGTATCTGTACGCATTTGCGCTGATAGTATGGGACGAAAACGGGATGCATACAGGATAAAACAGGATGCGTACAAAATGCATACAGGTACGTATAACAAATATGACATTCATATCTTCAAATGTTCTCAACATTCACATGTCTTTAGATTCGAATATAAGATACGAACAAATAGTTTTGAATGTATTCAATTTGAATCGGCTTTTGTTGCATTTGGATTCTAAACATTCGAATTGAATCAAATGTTTTGACATTCAGTTTGATTCGAATTTGAATGCAAAACAACAACAACAACAACATTTGTGCACATCCCTAGTGAGGGGTCCTTTCCAGCACAGAGGCCTCCTGTGGTATGCAACTCAGCAATCCTGCCACTGGCATAGGAGGTGTGATGTGTTCATACCCAGAAGCTCCCACCCTCCACGCAAAAGTTCACAACCTTAAACTTCCTGCCCAGTACAATTAAGCAGCAAACAGGAAATGAAATTGACCATGGAAGTCAGCTATCTACTGTCTGGTGCTTAATCACTCTGGGCAAACAGTGGTGGAGGTAAGTGACTTCTACAGACGTTAGCACTGAGAACATAAGAGAAGCCCTGCTGGATCAGGCCACAGCCCTTCTAGTCCAGCATCCCATCGCACACAGTGGCCCACCAAATGTTCATGGGCATCTCAAGCAGAGACAAGGACAAACCTTTGCCTGCTCTCGAATCCCAGCAAATGGCCTTAGAAGTGGCCCACTTCCCTGCCCCCAGCCTGAAAGATGCACCTAGGCATCCATTCTAGTAGCCATTGATACATCTGTCCTCCATAAACTTGTCTAACCTTACCTTAAAGCCATCTAGACTGGTAGCTGTCACCACCTCTTCTGGCAGCACATTCCACAAACCGATGACCCTCTGGGTGAAGAAATAACTTCCCCTTGTCAGATTCGACTCTCCTACCCATCAGCTTCATAGAGTGCCCCCTGGTTCTAGTGTTGTGCAAACAACATTTGCCTCTGGGTTTCATGGGATAAATTCAAATACTGCAGTTTCCACTCCCCGCACAAATCCGCAGCACAGAGAAACAGGATCTTTTCATCTCTGACCCTTGTCCAACCCCTGTAAGCCTGTCCCACTCAGACTCAGCTAAGTGAAAGAACAGATACAGGGCAGTCACAAAGCAATTACTCTCCCTGCAGTTTCCCTCCCCTCTGTAAACGGTGGCTGGTATTTTAAAAAGTTTCCCCTGCAATGCAATCCTTGCTACAAATGTATCTCTGGCAAATGGTGGCTGTTTTTTTTTTAAGTTTTCCTTCCATCTCTCATAATTGCAGTGTGTTCAAAGCAGGCATGGCAAGGGGAGGGGGCAGACCTTCCCAGATGTGAAATCCCACCCATCCATGACAGGCATTGGCCAGAAGCATATTGGGGGGAAGGCAATCCAAAAGGCTGATCTCCATTCGAGATAGTCCAGTAGAATTCCCCAAAGTGGGGAAAAAAATCAGGCTGGGCTCCAAAACAGGACTGAGAACAGTTTTTCTGAGGACTTTTTTTTTTTTTTTTTTTTTGCTGTGGATTTTAGCAGAATAGTCTTCATAAAGTTCAGGAATTTTTAAAAAAATGGTATTGGACGATCCCGAAAACAGACTGAATTTGCATTTAATCTTGTAAGGGAACGCATCCTCAGACAGGTTTGCCAGGGTTCACCAGCAGAGGGCCTGCCTCAAGAGGTCCTTTGTCCACCTCTGGAACTAGCTGCGATCCAGACGGGGTCAGCAACAGGCAACCGTTGCAACTCAAGGACACACACAAGGTAGCTTTTTGTGATCACGCAGTAGGAAATGTGTAAAATCATATCCGAGATTGAACTGAAGCTTGTCTACATGCAAGGCAAGTGGTGCACTGCTGAACACATGTTTCTGTCTCTTCTGTGAACACATCAGAAAGGATGCAAGCGAGCCCTTGTACTAGTAATGGAGCTCATCCTTCAATCCAATTGCCAGAGGCTCAAGGTTTGCGACAGAAGGGCCGGGCCGTACCTGCGAAGCCCTGGCAGCCATTGCGTGGTGTTTCACTTTGAGGTGCCATTAGTCACATTTTGTTGGGGGGTGGGTGGGTGGCAGGCAACTGGCCTCTGCCAAATAATGGGTATCTTCTGTGGGTTGAGGGCATCATAAATTTAAGGAAGGGAGGGGAGGGGATAAGCCCAATGTGGCTGATTAATTACTATGGAGGCTAAATTAAGTTTAAAAAGGGGGGAGGAGGAAGGGGTAGGGAAGGAGAGAGTTGTTTTTCCCATTATATTTTCAAACAAAATGAGCATTTTATTGCACATGCAAATCACTCCCTGGGATGCACTTTCACTTCCTTAATTGTTCATAAATTTAGTGACAGGTGGTTACACAGTAGGTGCAACACCATTATTTTCATTTTTATTGCATGCATTCACTTAACGAGAAAATCTGGCGTGAAAGGGGGTCTCTAGTACGCTGCATCGTGGTGACCTGCTGCACAGCTGGGTCAAAAATCTGGGCTGGCGGGCTCTTCAGAAATGGTCTTTGCCCTCAGCGGTTCTTTGATGACTTGCAGAATCTATGGCGAGGAATAACATTTCGCCTCTGAAATTCATTGACTTAGTTATGCTTGTCTGAGGATGCAGCCCCCCTTGGAAGAAGGCATGAGCATGGCTATTTGCTGAATGTCCCTTTGATCACCCTCTAATTGGGTTCATTTAACTCAAGTCCGTGCCACAGATTGTGTGACATCTGAAGGTGTTTTTTTTTTAAATCAAATCGGATTAATCGTTATTCTGCCTCCACCAGGAATACTAGGAGCTGGAATTCAACATGAAAAGCTTGTGATGCATAGACTCTCCAGCAAATCAAAATTTCCAAGACTCGTTTGGTAGACATGATCATTACAATATTCAACTATAATGAAACACACGCGTTATTATAAGGTGGCTTCCTTAGAAAGGTCAGAGATTGATCAATTGCAGAGACTTCAGAAATGTTCTTAGAGGGGCCACAAAAAGTTTAGGCTAAGGCCATTACCACACTTGGCCTAATTCTGGAACATATCTTGGGACAGAGATCTGTTGTCTGTGTGCTGATTCAGTCTATGGCAGACCTCACATTGGGCCTACCATAGTCTACAGTAGCACATGGACATCAGAGGCCTATTCATACTATGGCTTCTAGTACATAATTAGTGAACTTCTGATGAAGAGCATCCACACATGTAGCAGCAGCAGCAGTAGTAGTAGTAGCAGTAGCAGTAGCAGTAGTAGTAGTAGTAGTAGTAACTGAAGAAGAAGGAGAAAAGTTGGCTTTTCTACCCTGCTTTTCTCATCCATTTAAGGGGACTCAAAGTGACTGACAAAGCTTTCTGTTCTCCCCACAACAGAACACCCTGTGAGGTAGGTGGGGCTATGAAAGCTCAGAAGAGAGCAGTGACTAGCCCATGGTCACTCAGCTAGCTTCATGTGGGAGTGCGGAATCAAACCCGGAATTCCCAGATTAAAGTCTGGCTCCTTAACCACTAGGACAAACTATTACAGCCTCCAAGTGTGCCTGCCCTCACCAGAACTTCACTAATTATTGATTAGGTTAACCAACGTTACCCAAAAGCTTACCTCAAATGTCTGGGGCAGCAGCAATTCACTCTTCTTCCAGTGCTGTGGGGTCATCTGAGGTGACACGCAAGCAGGCTGGCACCTTGGACAACCATAGACGCGACTGGGCATACGCAGAGTGTCAGCTTCGTCAGGGCGATGGCACTGATGTGTGCACAGTCAAGGAGGGCACCACAGCCGAAATGGTGACACCCAGAGGAGGACCAGCTCCCAGATTCGGGTAAGTATTCAATCATGTGTGGGGGAGAACAGCCAAAGTTGACTCGCGCTCCAAGTACAAGCACTAGTCAACATTGGTTAATCACCCTCCTTTCCTGTCCAGCTGACGGGAAGGGAAGTGTGAAAACACCCCAGGACCCTATTCTGAGATGTATTCCAAAATAAGACCAAGTGTGCAAAGGTCCTGTGTCAGGTTTAGGCTCCTTCCAGATGGCAAGAGGAAAATGCAGGAAATCTTATTTCAAACCCACAGTTGCCTCTTGCTGTTCTTGCCAAAGAGTAGGGTGAAGTTGTGGGACAAACCTGGGCCCTTACTATTCTAGTGCTCACTCCAACAATGATGTGGATTACAATGAGTTACGATGCTGCTAAAGTGTGTGTTTGCAACCTGAGGCCTATTCACACTTAGGCCTGTGGTATGCAAAAATGACAGCTCTGGTGAAGAGCATACACACTCTACCTAGGTTGCTACAGCCTAGAAGCATCCCTGCCTCCATCAGAGCTGTACTAATTGTGGAGCAGGAATTCATGCTCCACACCTATCCCAACCTATAACCCGAGCTTACCCCAAGCATCCGGTGGCTTGACCATTCGCTCCATTTCTGGTTCAGTGCATTTGGTGAGTGGGGAACGCAGCGTCCACGCAGACATGGTGGCATTGCCACTGCTGATCGATTGCACACCCATGCTGTGATCAATTACACACCAATGCCCAGGAGTGGCGATTGATCATAGAATCGCAAGTGGGGTGTTCAATCACAGGTTAGCCTGTGATCGAACACGCCCCTCTCACAACAGCATCCAAGCAGCCAACTGTGACAGCGAGGAGGCAGAACATCTCGCTCCAGATGCATCAGCGTGGGCTGGTAAATTGGAATTCTGTTCACATTTCTGACTGGTAATGGACGGTTTGATGGGAGCTTTCCTCCCGGCAAATGCAAATGGTCCTCTTGTCCCCGGAGTGTACCGGCCTTAGTGCACTACCAAGATAAGTGCGAAAAAGCCTCGGGTTTCATCATATGTAGTGTCTGCATTTCTGTTGATCCTTTGCTGTTTCCAACATACATCTGTGCAATGGTGAGGTGAGACCCTCTGTCCTCATTTTTTATTCATGTGGACGGAGGCAACTTGCACTCACATTGCTATGAATTCTGTGATGCTTGGCCTGGGCAGACCTCATGCTATCAATGAATTTGCTCAGTCCTTTTTATAGTGCATATTGTACATTACTCTCACTTCTTGCTTTAGTATGCATATCACCATGGACTTTGTAAGTGGTGTAAAAACAGCATGAAGAACCGAACTTAGCTGCTTGGTGGTGGGTTTTTTTGCATTTTTTTTTAAATCTGTGCCATTTCGCACAGTAAAAATCTCCAAGAGGCTTGCAGAAGAGTATATGTTCCAACAATATGCTTGCATTTCACATCATCACACTGTGTTTCATATAATGTCTATTTCAGGTGAATTTCCCTGACAACCCTATTTGCCTCTACTCCATTTTTAAGCAGAGGTGCATCACAGATCACAGCCCTTGGGAAAGTCGGAATGGAGGGAAGTGCCATTAGAAGATTCTCTTTAATCTTCCTGAACTGTGTTTTGTGTACAAAGAACTGAAACACAGTTCAGAGAGATCAGAGCCAGGATTCTAAACATGATTCACCCCGTGCTGCTCCACGGTGGGCCCTATGGGGCAAAACATAGTTTAGAGCTTCAGCATCAAGATGGCTTTTCTTTTCACCCCCCCCCTTTTGTTTCACCTCTTTGTTCTTTGGTTGGAAACGCTCATTTCAGGAAAAGTTCTGATTAACTTGTGATGCTGCTTTGCAATTTTGTCACTTTTTTTTGCTCTGACAATCTTTGAATGTGCTGTTTTTCACACTGCATCATTCCTACCAGATCCAACATCTGGTTCTGTTTCAGTTTCTTTTTCTTGCCAACCAGATAACAGTAGAGCTAAAATAAATTAAGATATATGGAGAAATTTGGAGGAGGAGGGGTGGAGAGGGAGGGAGGGAAGGAGGGAGGGAGGGAGGGAGGGAGGGAGGAAGGAAGGAAGGAAGGACAAGAAGAATGAGTTTGATGAGCAGGCTTTGAAATCAGATCACATTAAAATATTATCATGGAATAATCTTAGGTGCGTTGATGCAAGATATTATTAGTATTATTTTAAATACTTAGTGGTCCAGTAAAACCTTTATGGTCCAATGTTCAGAACAAAACAAAAGGTTTTTCTGCAATTCCTCATGATCTGGTACATTGCACATCATTGTCCTCTTTGTTACCTCTTTCTTCCACAAGCTGGTGTGGACCAGGCAGGTCCTACTTCTGCTAGTAGGCTTCATCTGTATTGGATGAAGCATAGACAGTATTGAGTTAACCACAAGTAGGGTAAGTTACTGACACCATAGGAATGAAACTCAGCCTTCAAGTAATAAATTAGTGACTGCAAAGAAGAAATCAACCCCCCTTTTTTCTGCACGGAATAATGTGCTATTTCCATAGGGAACTGTTCCTGGGTTGGAATGCTTGTATTGACCCAGAAGTGGAGTGGAGAGCCATCTACACATGCCACACATCCCAGTACACGCAAAAACTGAGGATAATCCCCTGTCAAATCATGGCGTGAAGAACCAGAAATGACCCTGGGTCATTCCTGGCAGTAGATGTTGTGATCTTGCTTAAGTAGGTCATTCCATGGTCCACACAGTGGCAAATAGAGCAATCTCTAGAAAAAGCACTCCTGGGGACTGAGTCCACACCAGGTACCAGTGCCGTGCAGTTACTCTGTACCAAAAGGAATGGCTTCTTCAGTACTGACCTGCCCATACCCTAACATCTGCAAGGGAGGCCCTCCTGGTTGTACCACCACCCTCAGCAGCAAAAGCGGTGGGCAACCTGGGATAGGGCCTGTTCAGTAATGGCTCCCAGGCTGTAGAATAGTCTCCCTCCAGAGGTGTTTCAGGTACCTTCACTCTATGTGTTCAGAAGAGCTGTGAAGATTCAGCTCTTTTACTCTGGCCTTTGGCTAAGTCACGGACCAGCTTTTTCTCCCCACACCCAGGCACTGTTATGGTTTCAATATATGTAATATGCTATGTTTTTAATGTGTTCATTTTAGATGTTGTAACCCGCCCTGAGACCTTTGGGTATAGGGTGGGATAAAAATTTAAATAAATAAATAAAACAGTGCCTGACTCCCTATTGCCATGCAGTCAATGCCCCCTAGCATCCTTCTGTGCCAAAGAGACATTGCAGAACCTTTTCTGTTCTATTGTTACGTCCAGAGCAGGTTGTAAGAGTGAAGCATTTGCACACACATGCACCCAGCTAGCGACAGTGAATCCTCAAGTCAGTTACCAGAGTTCTTGGGGATGTAGAGTATGTGGAGTCAAACAGGCCAGGAGCTGGGGTTCCAAAGAGTCGTCATAAGTTCGGGAAGTCAATCAGGAGTCAAAAATCGGGGTTCACACGAGTCGTGGTTTGCCAAGGAGATTCTTTGTTTGCAATGGCAGGTGTAGAGTTGGGCATTTAGTGAGTCACACCCCCAGTGGCACAGCTGTTTTGCATGGAGGCGAGTTGAATGGCACAGCCTTTGTCATTCTCTCCTGAGAGAACTCAGCTCAGGGCATTGCGTATCATCTGAGTCCAAACAACCCCCATTTGGGTGGGGACAGAAGCAGTTTCCACATTTGGCCCCTGAGATGCACCTCCCTCGCTTTGGTTGGCAGGAGCTGGACCTTCCTCCAAGGAGTCAGAGAGTATACGAAAAATGACATCTTTCAGTATTGTGGAAGGCAACCCAGTCTACCAGTGTAAGATAATGATGCCTTAGTGGTCAAAGCGCATTACTGAAAGGTTGCAAGTTTGCATTAAACGAGGGAGGTAACATTTTCCTAACTATATAAAAGCAAAGCCATCCAATGCAGGCATCACTGTGTATATTTGATGGAATGGACTTCAGAATAGATTTATACAAAACTGGCATAGATTATAAGCAGCCTTATTTCTGTAATCTTTCGCCACATTGTATCACTTCATTGATCTTTATGAACAATGAATTATTACATTTCATTTCCTAACCGGGGGGTGTCCTGACTTAACAAAACTCTTCAGGCATAGTATGTCCTTAAGTCTTGGTTTGCTGTGAAATACGATGTTCAATTAATGGTTTTGGTAATGTAAGAGCATATTGTTGACCAGAAACAGCCTTTTGAACTTGGTTTTTTACATGCTTCGGTGAACCTGAGAGTGCAATAGTTTAGGTATTTTTTTAATCTTTTCAATTTAATTTTTTTTTATTTTCTAAAGAGAGAAAGGAAAGAAAAATCCTTTGTAACTGTGATCTGGAAGTGCTTTAAGAAGTCATTGTGGAGGATGAAATAACTTTCTGTTAGTTTCACTCTCCGTTTCCCACGCATGGGGGCCTGATTGAAAGATCACATGGCACACCAGGTATCACACTGCTCTTATGAAAACTGTAATCCAGGTCAAATATTTTACATCTTGGGCAGTTTTTCTTTTGGATGCTAGGAAAGCCTCTGTCATATTGGTTATACATATATGTGTTTATGTATGTATGCATCTGTGTACATCCATCTGTTTCCCAAAGCCTGCTTCCCCTCCTGTTTTAAACACTCTCCCCTTACCTCTCTGCTTCTCTGATCCTGCTGCCTCTAGCGTCTTACACACACACACACCTGGCCTCTCTCTTTCTGCATTCCCATTATAAGCTTATTTCAGTTTCAGAACGGTTTCAATCCTCACAGTTCCCACGTCCGGTTGGCTTAACACGCTTTCCGTGTGTTAAATTTCCCCAAAGTGTTGTAAATGTTAATCCTAATTTCAACAGGTCTCACTCCGGTTCGTGTGCTTGAAACGTTTTACATTTTTTACTGGGGAAATGGTACCGTGTTAAGGGATGAGAATGCGTGTGTAGGGTTTCCCTCCCCCAATAGCTTGCTTCCAAAGATAGTGATTTTACTGTAAAAATCCACCCCTTAAAGCAGCCACTACACTGTAGGAATCCAACCACTTCACACCTGATAACAATGTTGCAATTCTCCACAATTTTGAAAGTTCTGACCTTTAAAAAACGGAAAGGAAAGGAAAGCAGCTGCAGGTTCTGTTTTTAAGGCTGTGGCTGTGGAGTGAGTGGGTGAAGGTAGCTTGAGTTGCCGCTGCTGCTGTGTGCCCTGGGCAATGGGGAGAGGAGGGGAAAGAATTGCTGGCTGCTGTTTTTCCTCCATCCAGGCAAGCAGCAGCCACCCAGCCACCCAGCTAGGCTCCATGAAGGGGTCCATTATGGGTGGCGCGTTCATGCCAGGAGGAAGAGGGCAGGGCAGCCCCGAAAAGCGCCTTTTACAAAGTAGCCACTGGAGTCCCCCCTTGAGTTACCTATGTCATGTACGATCCTCAGAATCCAGATCGACCGTGATTAAGTTGAAAGTAATGGGATCAGGCAAATTTGTGTTTGCATCCAGTTCTATTATTTTGGTTTGGGAAACCGAATTAATCTTATGATGGGAACGCAACCTCTCTGTTTCTCCGAACCTGCTTCCCCTCCTGTCTTAAACACATGCCCCTCTTTTTCTCTGAACCTGCTTGCCCTCAGTTTTTTCCCCCAGTTTAATAAATGTCCAAACTATTTGTATGAATGTTCTGAAGATGTATGAAAGTTGTGACATTTATTCATATATGCATGTCCGAATTCTTATGGGTTCGTACAAATAAGGAATGCTACGAATATTTGTGCACATCCCTAGTCATTTTAACCATGGCTTCATATTGCTTGAGGACCTAGAAGAAGATGCAGGTATTCATAACTTTCTGAATCCGTTTAGAGGTATGTCATTTGGCATTTGGATATTTGCATTCCTACAGCCTAGGAAGAAAGGAAGGATTGTTTCTCCCATAATCTTGCTGCACCATGTTCAGGCTGGTACAGCTGAGGCCCTAATTGGAATTTGGATGCATAATCAGTCCTCCTGAGAAACATTCTATTTTGGAGCATGAAGCAGAAATATTTTTAAAAGTACATCTTCTCCTTTCCAAGTTTGCACATGATCATGCACCCACCCGCCCAATGAAACGAACTGCAAGGATCATCATGGAAGGCCTAACGCGATAACACTTTGCTTGCCTAGCTAACAAATTTGACATATATATATATATATTCTTTGTTGACCAAGTCCTGGTTGTCACAGTTACTTAGTCCATTATCTTGATAAAAATCAACTCTGGCTCCACGCTCAGATTGTGCTGCCATCAGAATTGATTTTATCAGGCAAGATAATCTTTGCTGTCAACATAGTGCTTTGTTAAAACACTTAATTCTTTTTAGCCTATCCCTTTTATTCGCTTGAAACTGCAACCTCGTTTGGACATTTTTGACCCCTCCAGGTTTTGGTTAGCTTAAGTGCTTCGAATTCCTTAGCTCCATATTTATTGTTCTGGAGTTTTTCTCTCTGCATCCCTCTCCCATTCAGGAAAATTTCTAAGAGAGAGCGATATTAACCTTAAGAAGCTGAAAGGAAAACTAGTGGCATTGCGATCTTTTAATTTCCACCCTGCTCCATTGAGGAAAATTTGCTTTTTACAGGTTACAACCAGATGGTGGCAAAAAGGTGCAGGTCTGGAGTGACCTCAGGAAATTCCCCACCACAGACCTGCTCATGTTGCTCCCCTTATCTAGCTCCATGATCCTGAGATGTGAGATGGTGAGTTCTGGAGTAACAAAATAGGTTCAAGAGGAAACCACCAGCATCTAGAACCATTTCCCTTGGACAGGTTGTGGGCATGACACATGTAGCAGTTGCAACCTTAGAGAAATTCCACACAGTCTAGATATCCAAACAGTGGATAAATCTGCTCACATATGGAGGCCCCCTGAGACGGCAATCACACATGACAAAAGAAGCCATAATGGATAGGGACAGAATTGGTCAGAATAAATCGGGTGGCTGAAAATTTCTTACAGATAGCTTAATGATGTTGTAGCTAAACCCTGTAGCTTCTGTCCTGACTCTTTAGTGGAGCCCTATTAATCTGCAAAGGAGACCCAACCCTTTAAAGGAACAAAGGAATTGAAGTGATACTCCAAGACTGACGAGCAGCTTTTGAGAGAGGAAGAAAGGATCTGAGAAGGCAAGTTTCTAACTTGTGGCATGATAATACATCTTCATAGTAAATAAATACAGACCCTTTTTGCATTGGGTTGATATCCTGTACCAAGCATGTTCTCATGGGACTAGTGCTATCCGAGTCCAGAACTGTTCCAAGGGCTCCCTACGCCAGAGTTGTATACTAGCTGTAGTCCCATTTGAAGAAGTCTATGGCCATCCTAAGCCATCCTGCTCCAGCCCCAGCCTTCAGAATTTCCACAACAGGCTGGAACAAGAAAAACACTACAGCCCCATCTCCAAAGCTCCAAAGCGTACAGAAGCTCCCAAAGATCATTTCTAAAACTCTGGCATGGAGTTAGGTGCACTGCTTTTGAACACTATCCTGTTCAGCCCTGTTCTTGCATGCAAGACATTGCATACTGAACTATAGGACCTGGGCCAATTGGTGGCAATGGTCAATGAAGCCTTGAGTGGGGAATCAGTAGCGTGGACAGGGTCAGCCATGTTCACATTGCTTTAGAGTTGAACGTGTGACAGATGCAAACAGGACCTCACCTCTTATCTTAGAACAGAGTGCGCTGGGATAGACTTCTCCGAGAGAGATGAAAGGATCATAGAGGATATGTATGTGCATGCACATATGTGTGTAAAATGATAAAGCACATTCTTATTATTCTTCCCTCCATTTCATACTGCTCATGATGGACTCCTCTGGCTTTGGCCTGATGGCCTCTTACCAAGATAAACGATGGAGTTGAGGCTATCCTTCGTATTTGAAAAGTAATTAAACATTCGAAAAATGACAGTTTTGAAATGGAAAATCTGACCAGAGCATTTTCCAGAAATAATAGTTCTGTTGTTTTAGCTGCTTTCAGAGACAAATGCTTTGTTTCTTCTTAAAGTTATTTTTCCTCGTATTCTGTAGAATACTTCCACCCAGTGCTCGTATTGCCTGTCTTCCTGTGTGTTTGCCCAATGTTGCATTAATTTATCATTACAAGGAACTTTTTCTTCATTTGCTGCGCTGGTATTGATGGAGACTGCCGCAAAATCAGGGCAAATGCAAAGAGCTCCTTGCTGTAAGGGTACCCCCAGATGGCAAGAGGAAATTTGGGAATCTTCTTTAGGCCCCTCAGTTCCTTTTTAACACCTTCAGCACATGGCAGGAGGCATTCCCAAAAGCATCCTGGGATCTTACCTCATTGGCTGGTTCACTGCATCATTACTGCTGTTTCAAAATACCCGGATGTTAGCAATCTCCCATTCCTTTCCTTTGTTTGGTTTTCCTGTGCCTGCTAACATCCGGGTACTCTGGAACAGCAACAATAATACAAAGAGCCAGCAGACAAAGAGGAGGAGTTGATATTATGAGAAATCCAGCACTCTTGCTAGATTTCCCCTAATGCCAATATATCGAGATGTTACAAAGAGGGGTGTGAATAAATACAATTTTCAGGATTCAATTTGAATATCCAAAAATTCAAATCAGTTTGAATTCAAAATTTGAATGTATTCCCATTTGATTCAGATGAAATACATTCGAATCTATTTGTGAATTTTCTATTCAAATTTAGAACTACAAATGCTGACAACATTCGTATGTGCCCATATGCATCCGTACGCGTCCTGTACGCATCTGTAAAAATCCCGCATGTATCCTGTATACATCCCGTTTTTGTCCTGTACCCACTCGTACAAATGCGTATGGATGCAGGAAAGATATGTACTGGCAAGTACGCATTGCGTACGTATCCGTACACATAAGAATATCTAAATAATTCGAACAAACAGATTCAAAAATTCAAAATGCGTTTGAATGTTTAAATTTGAATTTATAGACATTCGATTTGAATCCGAATGTCCAAATTCAAACAAATTTGATCAAATTTTGAATGTTTTGAATATTCATGTGCATCCCTTGTTACAAATATGTGTAGCAGGTTATAATGTAGAACGTAGAATGTAGAATGCAGGTTTTTACCCACATCTGGACGCCTCCTAAGAGTTTGCTGGACAATTCAGTATTGTTCAGTTTTGTGGTATGAAAAACAAGCCATTTCCATTAACATCACACAAATTCAGCGAGCTGAATACACCTACTACGGAAGAAAGCAGATGGTCTAAGAGTTTGCATAAGGATTGCTCAGTGTGAGCAAACACAGCAAGGCAGATACAAATGGGGAAAGCAAAGTGTGCAGTCTCTGTAGTGCAAACCATTTGTGGTACTCATTTGTACATATTTATAAGCCCTCTTCTCAATATTATAAACCTTGCAATGAAAACTAATGCATAAAAGGTGAACTCAATGATGTGGTTTACAAAAAGTTAACCATTCTATAAACTAATGATTTTAAACAGTCAGTGCTTACAGTACATATGCTTAGTAACTTTATGAGATCCAAGTTGCTATTAATAAAAACAAGGATGTTCATAATAAAAAGCATGGCATGGATTGCACAGAGAACTCATATGTGAAGGAAAATTACTGTAAACATAATCAGTTAATGGTTTACAAGACTATATGAACCTTACACAGCTTTCAGGAACATGAGAACAGTGAGCCACTTTGGTCTATGGCTAGTGAGCCGGACTCCTATCTGGGAATACTAGGTTTGATTCTGCCCTCCCCCATGAAGCCAGCTGGGTGACCTCAGGCTAGTCACAGTTCTCTTCTCTCACAACTCCTCCTACCTCACAGGGTGTTTGTTGTGGGGAGAAGTTTGTCAGCCACTTTGAGTCCTCTTAAATGGGTGAGAAAAGCAGGCACCACCCACATAGTGTCCAAAAGCTGGTAAGGGGGTAGGGCAGGCAAATGGTCAAGCCATGCCAGATGGGACGGCCTACCATTCCAACAGCCATAAGGGCATCCTAAATGCTAAGCCATAGACCCATCTTCACTTTAACCTTGTCATTCCTATCCATTTCTTCTGTGGGGTTTCCACCCTCCATTTGGACGTTCTTGGCTGGAAAGTCCACAAATAAAGTGGAAATAAATGAAAAGGTGTGAGCAATCAGACCTGAGGATGGACTGAAGATGGTTTAAAGTGAAGATGTGACCATGAACTTGTATTCAAAAACACTTGGATTGCCACCAGCCTGTGTTCACACTTAATATTTAATCCAGCTTCAGTCCACTTTCAGAGTGAGAGAATACTTCAGTAAAGTGACAAGCTGTTTTCTTTCAGTGTTAAATAACTAAAAAAAAAATCACCTTTGGGATAGAAAATGTGGAAGGAAAATTATTGGTCACTTTGTTGATGTGTTGCCTTGCTCTGGAGATGGACTGAACCTGGTTTAAGCCTTAGATGTGACCACAGGGCCAAAGCAGAGCTATATCAGCTTGATGGAACTTCTCCTGTCTCATCCACGAGCAGTGCAATTCAGCCCTTAGTGAGCCTACATGTGGATGGAGCCTCTGTTGAAATGATCCATCTGATCATATAATCCTTTTATTTTCTTGGTCTCAGAATTGTATTTAATCAGAAGTTTGCAAATGAACCCAAGTGAAAATACATTTGATTGCAAAACCATTTAGATGAGTCTTGCAAACGCTAAAAGCAGCAAAGTGCTTCTCCTCATTCTTGAGTTAATATTGCAAATTACTTCTTCTCTTGTCGATTAATTAAGAAGTCCTGTAATCTTAACATGCAAACAAATTTGATCCTCTTGGAAAAAAAGCAAAAACAAAAACAAGGAATTAGAATCTGTGCCAACCATGAGCTAGCAGGACTGAATCTCTTCCTACGTTTACTCTAAAAATTTAGTACATTAATTGTATCTCCTCTTGCTTTCATCTTTTGATAGTATGAAAGGATTATAAGATCAATTGTTCCCAAACTGTTGGTTTGGAGATAGCTAGCTGAAGAAACTATGTGAGTATTGGATAAAGCCATTGGAAACTCTCTTATTAGAGAACATTTTGAACAGAGATCTCTGAGGTTTGTCCCGGGACCTGCTGAAGCCATTTTTCTGACTTGAGGGCCTACCCTTTGTGTTCCTATCATCACTGGGGACCATTCTCATATTTACCTTCCACATCTTCTCCAGGTCTTATTTACTTGATGGGTGTAGATGTTGATCATGTTCAGGTATCACCTGGATCAACAAGGTCCACATCAGAGGTTGAAGGACCAGGGCACTCTGATAACAGGTGGGCTATCAGAACACAGCTCAAAGGAACTTGGATCTGCTGGAATGGTACTATAATAGTGAGCCCAGTGAGAGGGGTTTAGGTGAAATCTCATAGATTGACAGGCTACAAGGGTTTGAAAGAGCATGATTCCTCCCACTCTCATGGCATGATATTTGAAGATCCTTTTCCAGACAGTGACTGTTGCTCTCAAATATGGAATAGAATCCCTGGCACTTTTCTCCCACCTTTTATTAGACCAATGAGGATCTATCTTCTTTATCTTTTAGAAGGAAAAAAATAGGAATCCTATTACTTTTCTCAGGAGGGAAGGAGAGAGGGAGGGAGGAAGGGAGGGAGGGAGGGAGGGAGGGAGGGAGGGAGGGAGGAAGGTTGGTTCAAAAGCAGCTTATTCCATGTTTGATACATATCCAAAGTGTTGTCTCTGGGTTTATGTGTAGATTATTTGAAGGAAACGCACACGCTATCACTTCTAAGCCACTTTTGAGGTTCTGTTTTTGTTTTTAATATTTTTTTTGTGAGTGAATGGAGACTTAACAGCTTTTTTGCTGCTCTCTCCTTCTTACTTTCATCTATTTTATATTTATTTATTTATATTTCAATTTATATGCCGCCCCATACCCGAGGGTCTCTGGGCGGCTCACAACATTTAAAACAGATGTATAAAAACAGTATCAAAAAATAAAACAAATTTAAAAATACAGTTTTAAAAGTACAAAACAGTTAAAAACATCAGCGGTTTTCAGTGAGGGGAAGTGTGGGGAACATTTAACCAAAGGCCTGTGTGAATAGGAACGTTTTCACCGCCTTCCTGAATAAGAACAGAGAAGGGGCCTGACGCACCTCAAGGGGGAGACCATTCCACAGCCTGGGGGCCACCACCAAGAAGGCCCTCTCCCGGGTACCCACCCGCCTAACTAAAGAAGGCGGAGGGATCACCAGAAGGGCCTCCCCTCCAGATCTAAGAACACGGGCAGGTCGATATGGGAGAAGGCGCTCCTTTAGATATCTGGGACCCAAGTCATTTAGGGCTTTATAAGTTAAAGTTAGCACCTTGAATTGGGCTCGGTAGTGAATTGGCAGCCAGTGCAGTTCTTTCAGAACCGGCGTAATATGCGACCGGCTAGATGTTCCTGTCAGCATTCTAGCGGCTGCATTTTGCACCAGCTGCAACTTCCGAACCGTCTTCAAGGGCAGCCCCATGTAGAGCGCGTTACAATAGTCCAGCCTGGAGGTTACCAGAGCGTGGATAACTGTGGCCAGGTCATCTCTGTCCAAAAAAGGTTTCAGTTGACGCACTAGCCGTAGTTGGGAGTAGGCACTCCTGGCCACGGCCTCCACCTGAGCTTCAAGTGTTAGCGCAGAGTCCAGGAGTACCCCCAAATTTCGCACCTGTCCCTTCCCGGATATTGCAACCCCGTCAAGGACAGGGTATCTCCCAACTACTTGGACCCGAGAGCCTGTAACACACAGCACCTCTGTCTTATCTGGATTCAGTTTCAATTTATTGGCCCTCATCCAGCCCATTACCGCCTCCAAGCACCTGTCAAGCACTTCAACCACCTCTCCTGATTCAGATGGCACAGAGAGATAGAGCTGGGTATCATCTGCATATTGATGACACCTCACTCCAAAACTCCTGATGATCTCTCCCAGCGGCTTCATGTAGATATTAAATAACATGGGAGATAAGATCGACCCCTGGGGAACCCCACAAGTGAGTTCCCAGGGTGTCGATTCCATCTCTCCCATCACCACTATCTGAGATCGGCTCTGGAGATAGGAGTGGAACCAATGCCAAGCACTGCCTCCAATTCCTAAACTCCGAAGCCTCTCCAGAAGGATACCGTGGTCAATGGTATCGAAAGCCGCTGAGAGGTCCAGGAGAACCAGCAGGGTAGCATTCCCCCTGTCTTTCTCCCGGAGGAGATCATCAACCAGGGCGACCAAGGTGGTTTCCGTGCCATGACCGGGCCTGAAGCCGGATTGAAATGGGTCTAGATAATCAGCTTCTTCCAAGCATGCCTGCAGCTGAACAGCGACAACCCTCTCCAGGACCTTGCCTAGGAAAGGTATGTTAGCTACCGGGCGATAGTTGTTTAAGTCTTCTGGATCCAGGGAGGCCTTCTTCAGGAGGGGACGTACCACAGCCTGTTTAAGGGCCAATGGAACCGCCCCCTCCCTCAGAGAGGCATTTACCACTTCCTGGATCCACCCGGTCATACCTTGCCGGCTAGCTTTAATCAGCCAAGAAGGACAGGGATCTAGAGAGCATGTTGTCGGCCGCACCCCTGCAAGCAGCTTGTCCACATCCTCAGGCCGCAATAATTGAAACTGATCCAAAATAATTGGACCAGACAGTTCTCTGGACACCTCCCTCAGACTATGTCCAATTGTGACATCTAACCCTCTGCGGATCTGAGCAACTTTGTCCTCAAAGTGCTTTGCAAAACTGTCACAGCAGATATTAGATGGTTGAGGTTCACGCCTCAGCTGGCCAGATTTAGTAAGGCCATTCACTACTCTAAAGAGCTCTGCTGGACGGCTACTCGAGGACGCAATGGCAGTGGAGAAAAAACTGCTTTTCGCCGCTGTCACCGCCACGTGGTAGGCACGATAGTGTGCTCTAACTCGTGTTCGGTCAGATTCGCAGCCAGATTTATGCCACTTGCGCTCTAGCCGTCGACCTTCCTGGCCCATGCACCTTGATGGGCGCTGCACTCAAAATATACTTCCCTTTTCACTGTCATTAAGTAGGTTTTGGTGCACAGGTCTATTGTCTTCAGATGGAGTTTTGATGCCTGGCTAGAAGTCAAGTAATTATAAGGGATTCACAGGGAAGAATGGGTCTACCAAATGACAGCTTTGTATCTGTGGCTGCTGCCTTCACCAGCCATGTGATGTCTTCCTCCACCTCTACAATTTGCAACAGAAGATAAATAAATCCGGGCTGATTAGACCTTTTCCTGCTTCTTCTGTCACCCCGCTTCTGTTTTTTTTTAACTTTTACTTTTCTTGCAGAGTTTAACTCCAGCTCTTAATATATAGATGCCTGTTCCTCTTGCTGACTTTGTTCAGGGCCTTCTAATTAGTACTTGGATACTGACATCTCTGACAGCTTCATCTTCCCAGCTCTAGCAAGGAAGAGAGACTTTGAGATCCTCACAATGACACACATGGTGAACTCTTTCCGTCTGCAATTCCTTGTGTGTAGAGGTGGAGGAAGCAGTTGATGAAGACAGCTTAAGCCCATTGCCTGACCTTTGCTAGGATTATGGTCAGGGTTCCTGGCAGCAGCAACAGAAGGGCACGACCACATGTCTTGAGCTACAAATTATAAGAAAACTAACTGACGATACATTTATCAGACATGTGAGGCGTCTCAGGGAAGGCAAAGAAACAAGTGGGGGAGAGAGGCATATAGTACTAAGGGTGTACACGAATGCAATTTTTGGGGTCCGATTCGAATCGAGTATCCAAAACTTCAATTTAATTTGAATCTTCAAAATTCTGATTTAAACAAATTCGATTTGAATTAAGGAAATTCGAATCTATTTGTTTGAATTTTCAGTTTGAATTTGCACTTACGGATGTCAACATTTGTATGTGCTGGTACACATTGTTACGCATCTCATACATATCTGTATGCATCCGCACACATCTATACACGTCTGTATGCATCCCGTAGTTATCCTGCATGCAACCCATTTTTGTCCTGTGTGGATCCGTATAAATGTGTACGGATGAAGGAAAGATCCGTATCTGCGAGTATGCATTGTGAACAAACCCATACTCATACGAATGTCTGAATCATTAGAACGAATAGATCCAAAATTTGAAATTTGTTTGAATCTTTAAATTCTAATTGGTGGACATTCAGTTCAAATTCAAATGTTGAAAATAGGTCAGATTTGATTGAATTTCAAATACATTCAAATATTTGTGCACACCCCTATATGATCAAGGGGCTGGAGCACCTTCCTCATGAGACCAGGCCACAATGTCTGAGCTAGATGTTCACAATTCAGACATTTGTATACAAATCGAATGTTGTAATATTTGTACATTGACCTTCATATTTGTATGAGCACTTGAGAACATTTGTGAAATGGGGAGGTGGGAAAGCGGCTGCACCTGTCACATCTGCAACAGATCCAGAGTGCATTCAACATGGATTGAGAACAGATCAAAGTGGATTCAGGGCGGATTTGATGCTTTTAGAGCAGATATGTTATGGAATACTTTATTGAATATTCGTACAAATTCATACAAATACTTTTGTATTGAATAGAATCCTACCCCATTTGAAGAGGATCTATTCAAATGAATATGAATTTTCTTGCATTCAATTTAATATGTATTGAATGCAACAAACAAACCAAACCCATTCATTCACATTCCTAGTATGGGCCTCTTTAGCACTGGAAAACAGTATTTAAGAGGCGGTCTGACTGAAGCATATAAAATAATGCACAGTGTGGAAAAGGTGGATATAGAAAAAATAGTTTCTCTATTGCATAACACTAGAACCAGGAGGTGGTCTATGAACCTAATGATAGGGGAGTTAGATCAGATAAAGGGAAGTATTTTTTTTTCACCCAGAGCATCTTGGGTCTATGGAATTTGTTACCACAGGAGGTGGTAATAGCAACCAGCCTGGATCACTTTAGGAAAGTATTAGATCAATTCATGGATGACAGGTGTATCAGTGGCTACTAGAATGGATGGCTAGGTATTGCCCTCAAGGGTGTAGACTCAGGCAAGATACCAATAAAGGCCATTTTCATGGACTCGAGAACTGCTGAAAGTTTTTCATTTATCTTCTTCTTGAGAATGCCCAGAATCAATTGGTGAGCTAGTGTGCGAGGCAGGATGCTGGACTAGATGGGTTGTGTCCCACTCCAGCAGGGATTCTCTTATGTTCTAAGACATTTGCTAAATCTACCGACGTGTCTTGAATTCTAATGCAATATTCTTTTAGAAGAGAAATATACAGGTGTGTATTCAGAATGTCTACCACTTCCAGCTGCGAAGATGAAAGCTTCAGTCAATCTTTCCCCATTGGGGTTAGAGACATTGCCAATCAGATGTGAGGAGCCCCATTTCCTTTTGAAGGTCTTCCATCAGTGGTATTGTGGATGAAAGCTAAATGTGGAGTTTGAACATATACTAGACCGGGCAGTCAATTACATTGAAATGAACTGTAACAACCAAGTACAAAGGGGTTCCAGAGTAATCTTAATTGAAAATGAGTTTAATATAGTGTGCATTGTATTGTATTGTGTATATGTATATATGTATTGTATACATATAATATTCCAATGTATTTAAAAGCAGTATTGAACATCACTGATATATAAAGAGAAAACCATCATGAAGAAGGGAATCAATTAGAATGAACCATCACAGAAACTATATAAATGTAAATCTTTCAGCTGCAGTATTTCAGTTGCTCACTGTTCATGTAAAGCAGTTTTAAATACTGTAAATAGAACTTCTTTTGCCCAAGAATATATGGAGCAGAAGTGCCAAAGTTTGCAGATGATTTTCCAGGAATGTGACTCGTTATATTCCCATATTGATGATGTGTTTCAGCCAAACGTGTTTTGACAAAAGTTGCCTTTCCCAGTGGCTTGAGAAACAGAGCCAGTGATATGAACTTTCTCTGGCCAGAATGCTCTCCTGCCAGTAGGGGTGTGTGTGAATGCAATTTTCAACGTTCAGTCAGTAACGAATAGAATATTCAAAAATACAGATTCATACAAATAATGAAAAACAAATGTCTGGACATTCGATTCAGTGATAACACATTTGCATGTATTTGTATGAATAATTTGGGCATTCATATCTCTACAGGTACATACACATCTTGTATGTACCTTTATGTGTCCCATATGCATTCCGTATGCATCCCATTTTCATCCCGTATGGATGCCTACTGATGCGTGTGAGATCCATATGGGTGCATACGAGATCTGTAGGTACCCGTACAGATCCAAATGTTCAAACTATTAGCATGAATAACTTGTGATATTCGCATTTGTTCAAATTTGGAAATCCAAATGTCCAGACACTGGATTCGTATACAAAGCTCCAAATTTATCCAAATTTGTATGAATAACAAACATTTCAAATATTCATGCATATCCCTACCTGCAAGCCAATGTCCTCCTACCTTCCGCTCTGGGAACTGCAAGGTCTGCAACTGCCTTTGCAAACAAAGGACCCCCCTTAGCAACCTCCGGTTCATGTAATCTCCGCTTTCTGGACCCTGACTGACATTCCGCCTAACAAATACTCTCTGGTAAATCTGACCCTGCATTGTTTTGATGACATATAAACTCTTTATCCCAAAGAACTCTGCAACCTGAACTGAGTTCTGGCTGCCAGTAGCTGGAGGTGCACATGTGTGCAACTGCTTCACTGTACGCTGCCTGCCCAGGACACAACAGTTAGCGCAGACAACAACAGCCCCTGTGCAGACTCTGCTATAGGGACATGCCGAATTTGTTAGTCAGCTATGAATTCACATTCCCCTTCGTGTGTGAAGTGGATGTATTTGCTCTTTGCTGAAACTTAATCCTAGTTGGAACTGCCCACCTCCCACCTCACATCCCCCACAGTTGGCCCCTTACCTTGAAATCCAGCTTTACCAAACTGGCTCACTGGTCCAGTGCAGAAAGGACCCTGGTTTCCTATCCTGTGCTTGTCCCAGCCTGTTTAGATGTTGTGAAGAAAAGGACGGATAAATACTATACATTTTCTACTGAGTGTTCTGGGGAAGAGGGCAGCCCCCCTGTAATAAATGAAGTCATGGCATGGAAATAAATGTGACAATGCATCTTTCTTTAATCTTCCAAGGAAAAAAAAGCAATATTATTTGTGTATTGGTACAATGCACATCTATTTGCATTTAATCAAGGACCATAATTTAATCTAAATCCCTCAATTAATGATTAGGTGAGTTCTCCCCAGATAAATTTCATGCCTAGTTTATGCAGTCCACAAACAACACCATTGTCATTCCATTCTGATTCCTCAGCTCCCAAGGCAATTTGGGTGGGGGAATAAACAGGGCTAGTTTGGTGATGTAGCACAGAAAATCTGCTTATGGATCCATCAACACATTTTGTTTTTATTTTTTTAAAAAAAGAAGCTCAAAAGAGGCTTAGAGATGGTAGAGTATGGCAGGTAGATGTTAATGTGGGTTAGAGATGAGATGGCAGCTAAAAGACACTTTTGAGCCACTTAAAGATAACAAAGACAAAGAAAAGAGTGTGTGAATGGAGGCTGTGTTACTATCCTGTATTGATTTATTTGGAAGTTACATCCAAGTAAAAATGCATAGGAGGAGAAGAAGAAGAAGAAGAAGAGAGTTGGCTTTTCTACCCCTCTTTTCTCACCCATTTAAGGAGACTCAAAGCAGCTGACAAAACTTTTCTATTCTTCTCCCCACAACAGAACACCCTGTGAGGTGGGTGGGGCTGTGAGAGCTCAGAAGAGAACTGTGACTAGCCCAAGGTCACCCAGCATGGGGAGGGCGGAATTGAACCTGGTATTCCCAGATAAGAGTCTGGCTCTCTAACCACTAAAATAAAGAGGAGGAAGAGGAAGTGGAGGAGAGTTGGCTTTGTATCCTTTAAGGGGAGTCAAAGTGCTTTCTCATCCTTTAAGGGAAGTCAAAATGGCTGACAGGCCTTCTGTTATTCTCCTCACAACAGACACCTGTGAGGCAGGTGGGACTATGAGGGCCCAGAAATAGAAACTGCAACTCGTTAAATCCTGATATTGCTGGTGCTCATGGGTACAACACTTTCAGAATGGGGTCCTAAAGGCATCTTATGTACAGACAGTAAGTAACAAATCCATACCAACTGAGTACTTCTAGGGTTCCTAAAGGGTTCCTAATGGGGTCTTCGACGCTAGTGCAAAAACTGCTTATGCAAACCTTGACTTGTTCTTCTACACTATACGTTCAGTTCATGTTTGAAAAGTCAACCAAAAACGTTGTGTTTGTGGATGTTCACGCTGAACTGCAGACAGTGGTGGTGAGCATATCCAGAAAATCAATTGAATTCGACTGCCCCCCACTTAAAAACACAAAAGAGTTTTTTAAGTGGAGAGTTAAAATAGTTCGTGTTTGCTCTGTGTTGTTGTTGCTGTTTACCTTTGAAAAGGGCTTGTTTCAATAGAAAAAATGTATTCTTGTTTTTGAACAAGTTCAGAAGTGAGGGTGAACAACCCTTTTGTTCAAGTAAATGAGTCACCATTGAGCTCAACAAATGAGTGTTCAGTTTTTTAAAAAAAATGCAAATCAAGTGTGGAATTTGTGGGTACGTGTGTGTGTGTGTGTGTGTGTGTGAGGAAGACAGAGAGAGCATCAGTAGCGCTCCAGAATAGTCCTTGATGGCTGTTGAAGTTCCATGGAAACATTTCAGCCTCAGGTATAGTGTACGAGGTGATATCAAAACACTTGCTTAGAAGAAAGCAAACAATAGCTCTGACATCAATTCATTATACCCTCCTTTGTCCCTCTGCTGAGCTAATCACCCATTCTTGGGCATCTTTCTGTTGTTCTGCGTAATCACAAATATAAACCGAAGCAAGATGCAAGGAGCCTTCTTAAGAAACATCTTGAATAACCACCCCGCGATAAGAAGCAATGGGTGTGCATCTGTGTTTTGTAACACTCACTGAGCCCTCTGCTCCTTGGGATGCAGTGTTAATGGCACCTTCTAATTTTAGTGAGCTGTGTTATAGCTCTGAGCTGTTACTGTTGCCAGCTTCCAAAGATATAATAATAATGATACTTTTTAGGGGGAAAAGATAAACTAAATCCATGGGAAAGTGTGATGATGTGATGAGTCAGCCTTGGAGCTGTTCCTGTGTTTCAGAATCACATTCAGTAAATAATTGGGATGTAATGACTAAACTGCTGTCATTCACACAAAAGACTTTGGTGACAGCCCAGGAAAAGAGCTGTCTGTCAGAACACAACTGACTCAGAACTCCATGAACTGCAACACTTTCCTGCAATAGACACCTCATCCATAGTGAGAGCACATGTTCTTTCATCAGCCATGACTTGTGGCTTTGCAGAGCCTCAGCGACCTTGCGGTACGGATGGGCAAGAATATTCAAAGCATTCAAAATTCCATCGAATTCATTTATGGACGACAGGTGTATCAATGGCTACTAGAACGGATGCCTAGGTGCATCTTTCAGGCTGGGGGAGGGGGGACCAGGGCGCTTCTAAGACCATTTGCTGGGATTCTGGAGCAGGAATCGGTTTGTCCTTGTCTCTGCTTGAGATGCCCATGGGCAATTGGTGGCCACTGTGTGCGGCAGGATGCTGGATTAGATGGGCTGTGGCCTGATCCAGCAGGGCTTCTCTTAGGTTCTTATGGACATTCTAATCAAATGCATATACTTCTGTTTTTTAACATTTGAACAAATCTGAATGTTTTGGATTATTCAGACAAATTATTCGGACAGTCATATATGTACGGATATGTACGCATTACATATGTATCCATACACATCTTATTCGTATCTGTACTCATTTGTACGGATATGTACGGGACAAGAACGCGATGCAAGCAGGATGTGTATGGATGCATACGGACACATACAAATGTTTTTGACATTCATATCTTCAAATACTAATTGAATATTTGTACGAATAAATACAAATATATTCAAATCTGTTTGAGTTTGAATACATTAGAATATTCAACTTGAATCAAATTGAATGTCGAAAATTGCATTTGTGCACACCCCTAGTTTGCAAAGCATCCTTCTGTCCGTCCCAGGGACATCAAAGGGTCAAAAAGGCCTAGTTAGATTTGATGGGACCATAGACCAAAGAAGAGCATCTGATTATAGTTTTGTTTTGTTTTTGTTTTAAAGAGGCTTAATGGTGGTGCTGATTGCATGCACATTCCTTGATCAAATTAGAGGCCACATAGACATTCCTGTCCTTTAATGTGGATTAGAGTTGGGATGGGAACACCATCATCCATGTTATACCACCTCTAAGCCAATGTTGATCTGGTTTTTTTTTAATATATGAGGCTGCAACCATCTAGTCCTTGATCCAGAACTCTCTTTCAACTGGAGCCCGCCCAGAAGCAGACTGCTAGTGCAATACTACTCTCCTTGTGGTCACCGAACAGCTGCTCCATAAAAGGTGATCACAATCATCAAGAGTTGTAATCACAGATAGTTTTATTGTCCATCTATTTGTCCAATGCTTCTTTGAACCTATCCAAGTCCATTCTATATGAAGTTAAAACAGACACATACAGAGAGAGAGAGAGGAAATGACACTTTATAGAAGGATGTAGACTAGCGATGCGCACTAATGTGTGTGTTTTGTTTCATATCGAATCGAATGCAAGGAACTTGGTACTTGTTTGACTAGATCCCCTTTGAATGTGGGAGGATTCGTAGTTGATACGCGTGTTCAGTCTCATATGAATTCCATACAAATCCCATACAAGTCCCACATGAATCCCATACAAATAGCGTATGAATTGCATACAAATTACATATGAATCTGATATGAATCTGATACGAATGCGTCCAAACATTCAGTCTGAATTTGAATGCCAATCTTTGAATGTCCAAATTTGGCCAAATATTGGTGCACATCCCTAAATAGGCAAAAAAAACCTATAAATACTCATGAAAGTGATCTAAAATACCTCATCTAGGGAAGATCCCTTGAAAAGCTCCACATGATTGTATTTTAAATGTGAAGGAATATGCATAATAAGATCTCTCCTCATATGTCTATATATGTGAATTTTGGAAACTGTTATTGAAATGAAGTGAACCAAGTAGGACATTGGCAATAGGAAACACTTAAGGAGAAGTGACAGTTGATAAATTCACTCTTCCCTAATTGCATCTTCTTAGCAATTGATAAGGATGATGGAGTAAATAATGTGGTGGTGGTGGTGGTGGTTAGTAACAGCAGTAACTCTGATTTGGAGTACTAAATATTTAATAGCCCTAACACAGAGCAAGCAGTGTTGATAACCATTAGCCTTTGAGGGTAAAGCCCATTCAGGACAGCTTTTCAAAAGATACTTACTTTTGGGTTGCGAACGTTGTACTGCCAAACAACTTACAACATAACACAATGGTTGGCAGTGCTTGTCAGTACAAATGTGCAGTACAATGATTTGCTTTTCCTTCCTTCCTTCCTTCCTTCCTTCCTTCCTTCCTTCCTTCCTTCCTTCCTTCCTTCCTTCCTTCCTTCCTTCCTTCCTTCCTTCCTTCCTTCCTTCCTAACACACATATTGGCATCTGGGGAGAGGCAGATCATATCAAATGCTTCAAAGACATAGTTCAGGAGACATTGTCCTAGAGCCACCATGAACTTGTCAGCCTACTTGCCATCCATAGGAACAGGCATGGACAACTGAGCAATAACTGCAACGGCTCTGTGTGGAGCTGCCTGCTTTCAGGTGCCTGCCACTGAGCAAATGGAGACATTTCTTAAATCTGCCCAGTTTGTGCTGTCATTCATGTCCCCTGTTTTATGGACCTCACTACTTCCTTTGAAACACTTGTTCTTACAGACTTACCACAGTAACATTTGCACTTGTGACGTATGGACCACATAATGGTATATGTCTATCATCTGCTCTCCATCATGGAGGCCCAGAGGAGCATAGGAAGGGATAGTGTGGGATCTTGCATTCTCCATGGGCCTTGATGTTGCTCCCTCCCTGCTGGGCTGGATTGGGGGCCCATCAGACTAGGGATGTGCATGGATACTCGAAAATCTTAATATTCTAATCAAATCCAATGAATGCCAACATTTGAACTCTCATCAGATATTGAAAATCCAAATTTACACATTTGAACTTGAATACAGATTTTCAGAAATCCAATACAGATTTTTTAACAATTCAAATGTGTAGATTTGTATCTATCATATACGGATCTGCCTAAAAATTATACATATTATATATAATGCGGGATGAAAATGGGTTGCATACGGATTAAATACGCGATAAATCCATATTTACTCAAATTCGTATTTCAGATACAAATCTTATTGACCTTCGTATATCCGGATACAAATCGAATATACAAATGTACGGATCTGAATAATCCAGATCTGAATCGGATTTGCAAAAATCCAGATTTTCGAAATTCGATTTGAATTGGATTTTCAAACATTCAATTCGAATCAGATTCGAATGTGAAAAATACATCCGTGTACATCCCTACATTGGACATGCTTCTTCAGTTGCAAAGAACTTGCTGAAAAAACACATGACTTAGTGATTTCCAGTCTTATTTCTGGCCATTAAATCAAGCTGTGCAGCCATAACATGGTTCACGGTGCAATCCGGAAGCCCGGCTGCACTCAGCACAGTGTGACAGGTTGCAGGGATAAACATGTTGCTGATCAGACTTCAGAAATCCAAAATCCATAGCACCCCACCAAATACCATGTGATTTTTTTAAAAAATAAAATCTTCATGGGATATAAATATCTCAAATAAAGAAAATCCTTAACTAGCTAACTAGCTAACTAGCTAACTAGCTAACTAACTAACTAACTAAATATAAATAAATAAATAAATAAATCATTTAGCATGATGATTTCTTACAGGGATGTTGTGTTCTATGTTCTTTGGAGTGCAATCAGAGAAGGGTTGGCGTGCCTTTGACATCCCACCAAATGCAACGGGGGCGTGTTTGCAAGTCCCTATTGTGAAAAGCATTAATTAGAATGCCAGGTGAATTGGGTTTAAAGCAGCAGAAGAAAGAGATAAATCAAGCCTTTATTATTATTGAATTTGGTGGCATCACTTTCACATTCAATTTCTCCATGTGGCTTTTTGAACAAACAAGAAATTACAGTGCTCTCTCTCTCTCTTTATTTTTTTGGCCCAACAAGCATCCTGTATTAGCTTATCCTTGATTAATATTATACTGGGTTGATGGAATTCTCTAAGGGCTGCTTGGCGCTGAAATGAGATTGTTAACCAATAGAATATGTTGCAACTCGTTTCCTGTGCTGCTACTGCTTTTTAAGGTTTTTTTTTTTTTTTTTTTCATTTGTATTCCATTTCGTTTTAATGGAAGTGCCTTAAATGGAAACAAGTCTATTAATAACACAAAAAAGAAAGCTGGAATAGTAATCATATCTCTCAGCTCTTAAAGAGGTGTTTCATCCATAAATCTAAAAGCTGTTTCTATTCTATAAGGGATTTTTTTTAAAGGTATATGTGGATCCAAAGGCGAGAAAAGCAAGCCTGTAATTTATACAGTGAAAGAAATCTAAAACAGTAGCAACCTGTGGAGTAGAATCTACAGGGTGGCAAAGAAGGGTGATATTTTTAATATCTCTGAACTGCACCTTAATCCAATGGCTAATAGAGTTGTGGCTTCTGTGTGCACTAACTAGATGGGATGTGACCTGAGTCAGAAGGACTCCTTTTAATTCATGGAGGTATATCAATGGCTACTAGAATTGATGCCCAGATAGTGCCTCCAGATGATGATGATGATGATGATGATTAATTATAGGTTATTTATAAAGCACTGATCATGTACTGTATGTATTTGTTAATATCAGATATTCGTATGAATCTGTACGAATATCTTTTTTGTTGTTGCTGTGCAATCACCTTTGTTGGTTGATAGGACCTGTTCCAAAAGACTCAGATACAAACTGAACCAAACAGCAATGTTAGTGTCAGTGCACGTCTCTCACAGTTAGGCTCTGCTATGAAGCCTTACAGGACTGCTTCTCTGTCATTAAAACTTGACAAAGACGTGTACCCCGTTCTTAGCTGTTAATGATCCTGATGGAGCGCTTCATACCTATACTCAGCATTGTAAAGTAC
This sequence comes from Aspidoscelis tigris stejnegeri, assembly GCA_023333525.1. Classification (NCBI taxonomy): domain Eukaryota; kingdom Metazoa; phylum Chordata; class Lepidosauria; order Squamata; family Teiidae; genus Aspidoscelis; species Aspidoscelis tigris. The sequence continues at coordinate 21,474,738 of JALMGA010000011.1, forward strand.
TTTGAGATGAAAGGTGATATAAATATTAGAGCTGTACGCATGATTCACTCTGAATAATTTACTAGGCTAATTTAGTCTTTTCTTCTGCTTACGGAACACGTGCCAAGAGATTTCAATTTCCTTGATTTTATTTGATAGATTTTATTGTTCCCAGCCCTCTGAACCTTTTATTCCATTTTACGCTTTAGTTTTCAGATGGAACTGTCATGGCAGTAAGAAACATGGTTCTAGAACCTGAAAAGCAGAGAGAAAGATTTTTAGGCTAGCTCAAGCTATCCAGGCCTTAACAATGGGAAAATCCATTTGGTTTGGGTTTGTTTTTCCCCCTGCATTCCATAAATCAACTTTCATCAAGCTGTGGTGCTCTAAACACATGGAACCACATTCCCATCAGTCCAGTTAACATAACTTGTGTAGTTGGACCTGAATAAAGTTTCAGTCCAAAATATATAAAACATGCCAGGTAGGCAAAGACTTTCTTACATTCTGCTGTGTGTGATAATTTCTCTCTGTCACGTGATTCTAGAACCAGAGGGCATTTTGTGAAGCAGGTGGGCAGGAGATTGCAGACCAAGAAAGCAAGGTATTTTCTTTTTTCATCCAGAGAGTCATCCATCTATGGAATTTGCTGCCAGAAGAGGTGGTGACAGCATCCAGTCTGGATAGGGCTACACAAATCCATGGAGGGCTCCATCAATGAATGCCCAGGTACCACTTCTAGGTTGGAGGGACAGGGAGGCCACCTCTAAGGACCTTTTTTGGGGGGGGGGAGTTGGGAGTGAAGAGAGCTTTGTCTTTGTCTTCTGCTTGCCTGGGATGATGGACTAGATGGTCCATGTGGCCTCATCCATCAGGGCTCCTCTTATATTCTTATATGCCAGTATAACTAAATTACACTCAAAGGAGAGACCCAGACCACAATCACACCTGGCTGATCTAGGGTGTCCTGTTAAGAAACTGAACTGAAGCTGTCCTAATCCTGTCCACACCCAATCCCCCATAATCAGTCCTCTGATCATCCTCAAGTTGGGGCACTATGCTTGTACCTTTTATGTTATCACCAGGAGTCTCCTTTACATGACTCTTTAGTTCTCCACCCTTATTGATTACATCAGCGCTACCTGCATTCCAATAGGATAAAGTTCTGTCAATCAATAGTGGCAACCAGGTGCGTTTGGAGTTGTGTAGTGCTGAGGGCAAACCCAGGGTGCTTTTGGGGTGAGGGGACTGTGCCTCCAAACAGATGCAGCTGAGGCATATCCCAGCCAGCACATATCTCCACCTCCACAGCACTACAGGGGGAAAAGAAAGAAAGCAAAAGATTGGAGGAATGGCGGAAGGAAGATAGAAAGAGGAAGGAAGGAAGGAAAAGAGGAGAGGGAGGGAGGGGGAAGGAAGGAAGATGGGAGGGAGGGAGGAAGCTGAAAAGAAAGGACGGAAGGAAGGAAAAGATGGGAGAGAGGGAGGGAGAAGGAAGAATGGAAGGAAAAGATGGAAGGGAGGGAGAGGAAAGGAAGGAAGGAAAGAAGATGGGAGGGAGGGAGGAAGCTAGAAAGGAAGGATGGAAGGAAGGAAAAGATGGGAGAGAGGGAGGAGGGAGAAGGAAGGAAGGAAAAAGGTCTGGCTGTATCAACAGTTCCATTTTCTCTTCATAATGTGGCATCTCTGATCTTTCCCTGCTTGCTTTGTTATTCAGGGCCCTTGCTGGAGAAACTGAAATCTTTTAGTTTCTGTTTGTCCCCCATGGTCTCATCATCCACCTTGATGTATCACAATTGGTTGCTGTGAAAATGATTATGATATTGCAAATAAAAAGATTATATGATTTCCCTGGAGGGAAAGGACTGGCAGGGAGAAGGAGATTTGGGGTCTAGGTTTTGATTCTTTTAACAGAACATTCATCTTTGAAGATCTGTGGCAGCAAACGAGTTTTAGTGAAGCAGAAAAGCACATATAAGGCAACTTGGGCTATTTCTTCCCTTGAATAATATCAAAACTGCATAAGAATGGAGCCAAATGTCCTGCAGAATTAGCTTTCCTTTAAAAAGAAAAAAAGAATTGCAAAGTACGCAGACAGCATTTATATCCTGCTGTTCTCCGAACATGCTTGAGGCAAGTAGCATTATTTTTCTTTCCTTCAGTGTCCTGTGAGGTAGGTTACCATGGGAGGCGTAAGGTCATCTGGTGAGTCTCCATGGTGAAAGGGGAATTTAAATTGTAGCTCAGTCAAGAGTCTCATAACAGGGAGAAGAGCACAGCTACTCTTCTTTCTGTTGCCAAAGACAGTGTTCCGGCAGTAACGTCGTGCACGAATATTCTAAACATTTGAATTTTGATTAAATTCAATCTAATGTGGACATTCAAACTCCTTTTGTAGTGCTGGAGGCTCGTTGAAAAGCCGGGCATCGGGGCGCTCAGAAGCAAAATAAGATTTTTAGAGGGCTTTAAATTGCTTGGGGACATGGCCTGAGAGTGGATTCAAAGTGGATTCAGGGTGGATTTGACACTTTCAGAGTGGATATGTTATGGCATACGTATCCGATACTTATGTGTTTGTATCGGATATTTGTATGAACTTGTACAAATATAATCGTACTGAACAGAATCCTGCCACATTCAAAGGGGATCTATTTGAACGAATGCAAATTGAATGCAAAAAAAAAAACCCACCCATTTGTGCACATCTCTAGAATAAACAAATATGAGAAGCATAGAGAGAAGAAGAAGAAGAGTTGGCTTTTCTACCCCGCTTTTCTCACCCATTTAAGGGGACTCAAAGCGGCTGACAAAGCTTTTCTATTCTTCTCCCCACAACAGAACACCCTGAGAGGTAGGTGGGGCTGTGAGAGCTCAGAAGAGAGCTGTGACTAGCCCAAGGTCACCCAGATGGCTTCATGGGGGAGGGCAGAATCGAACTCGGTATTCCCAGATAAGAGTCCAGCTCCCTAACCATTAGGCCAAACTGGCTCACAGAGGCAGTCAGAATCCCTTTGGAGCCTACAAGCAGGATCCTGGAAGATTCTCTTGTTAATTTTTCTCTCTTGCCTTCTCCTCTTTCATAATGCTTGAAAACTATCTGTGGGTTATAATTCCTTCCTGGATGGATGAGCTTTCTATATAAGAAGTCAGAGATAGGTGAAGCTGGTACGCTTCAGCAATTCGATCTTTCTCAATTCCAGTAGATACTGATGTGAGCTAGGCTATCTGGGGATTAGATACAAATTTGAATTTAGTTTCTTGGTGGCATTTGCATTTCCCAAGTGCTGAAGTTCATTTTCAGACACGTGGGTTGTATCGGAAATGTGCATTTTAAAGGAAATAATGTGTTTCTAAAAGCATGGCATTTAAGTACAGTTTTAAATCTCTCCTTGTTTTTGTTCGGAGCCATCAGGTTTTGGGTTCTTGTGACTGTAAGCATAAACCCTTGTCATTTTTATCTGTCTTCCAAGGCCGTTCCAGTAGTCTCTTGGAATGATCAACCCTGTCCTATGTCTTCCTCTCTCTTTATTTCCTTCCACCCTCTCTCAAAACTTAACCCTTATTTATTCACATCACACATTCAAAATATGAGCTCGCGCTTAACAGTCATTGCCTGAAAGAAGCAGGTGAGTTTTATTTGATCCAGGATCAATCTATTTATTTTTCTTGAAGTCCATAATATTCCTAGTAACCATCTTCACATTTATAATTCTTTCTTTTGATCTTTCTCAGTGACAAATTTTCACAGCCATACATCCCAACAGGAAGGGGCAGGGCTTTGATGATTCTGAAATGTCCTTATCCTTGAACAGTCTTGTCTATGGCTACCATTGTCTTCTTGAGGATTAATATTCCCTCTAACTTCATTGGTCATCTTGCTTTATTTGGTAGCCTAAAACTGACAAAACTATCTACTCCCTCAGGCCATTCACCATCATCTGTAAATTGCCCAGTCTTGTTTGTATACAATAAAAAAGGGGAAATTTATTAGTCAACCCCCCATGTACATTGCATCTTAAAATTGACATATATAATACAGATAACGAAATCATTAAACCTATACTACCTTACATTACATGGGGAATTATCTATAACCTTCACCAGGGTGTGTGTGGGAGCAATGTATCTTGATAATGGTAGGGTTCTTTTGTATCCCACTTCTTTTTAATCTCTGCAGCCAAACCATAGATTGTGTAGTGGTGGTAAAAATGATAACATTGCACCAGCTACGTTTTCGCTTGGCTGTATACAAAGTTGTCTCATCCATACTCATGAGGGTTAATTACTAGTAATGTAAGTTAATGAGAAATTAAGATCAAGCACAATTTGCTTGCTGATGCATCACGTGAATGTATTTGGGGTGTTTGCTGATGATCGTGAAAGAGGGACATCTCTCTGTATAATGGACAGAAGATTCTTCAGGCTAGTATTCCCAAGAGTTACAGACCTACCTGGGTCTCACATGATTGTCCTGTCCCTTTGGGATGCAAATCTATGAAAGCCATGACAATCTGAATCTTTGTGGTAGATCTCCCGTTGCACATTATTTTCCACAAATGGCCTTAATTGCACATCATGTTTCTCATTCAAGAGCACAGGCGTCTTCCGAAGGAGGATAATGCAGATCTGAATAATTGTGCACTGCAGGCGAAGTTAGCTTAATTGCCCTTCACTTTATACATCTTCTCACTACTTTGTTTTCATGGATCTGATGCTAATATTATCTGTTCTTCTGTTTGTTTGGGTCATTCCTTTGCAACAGAGAATGTATGGTTAATGTGTTGTTTGCTGAGTTGTGCTATCACTTTCCTCCCGTTTGGTCTTCTCTCTGATTTCTTTTGTTGTCCTCACCCACTATCTTCCCTCCTGTGTTTTCCTTTGAATTATAACCACATCAGAAAATAAAACCTGACATTTTGCTGTTGCTCCATAAATTACTTTTGCATAAAGCACATGTGCTGCAATCGCTTGCAGACTCATCATCCACATGCTTGCTTAGGAACAATTTCCAGTAGGCACAGTGGGGGTTTCATTCATATAAGTATAGCATGCAACAGGTTAAGAGCGGACAAGCCAAAACATTCCTATTTGTATCTCACTGAGATGTGAACTCACTCCAATGCCCTTTAATAAGGCATCAGTTTGGCTTTTGCCAACTACAACACCGAGAATCACCTGGCTGAAGAATGGAACATCTGCAGTTTTAATACTGGCAATGGCTGCTGCGGGTCTTTCATAAGAACACAAGAGGAGTCCTACTGTATCAAGCTGCCGCCCACCTAGTCCAGCATCTTTCAACCACTTTGCCTTTACGGTGCTGTAAGGAACACTTAGGGTGCTTCCACATTGGACACTTAAGGCACATTAAGCACACATTAATGATGGTTGGGAACACCCCTTCTGCACACAACACACATTAGATACACTTGCTTCCACACAGGAAGTGTCTCTAATGTGTGTTATCTATCTGCCTGCCTGCCTGTCTATCTATCTATACTTTGTGCCACAACAAGGGCTAAAAAAGGAAAGAGAAAGAAAAGCGGGAAAGAATGAAAATCCTGGTGCAGCTGAAGATTGACTTTGCTTATTTGGCTGAGGATAAGTCCAGCATTGGTGGGATGCCAGGTCTGGTGAACAGTAATAGTGGGGAAATGATAATAATGCAGCCTAATGTGCGTTCCTGGGGCACTGTGCCTATTATGTGCTAAGTCTATAATATTTGGTGGCATTACAAGTTCCAGCAGAGGAAATGGTTCTCTCCATTCAGGAACTGCCAAGCGCACTTGCATGGAACGCGGCTGGTACAATTTTATTTTTAACATTCTCGGACTGTTGTAAACCTAGTGAACTGTTTAATACATTGCATTCAGCAAGGCAAAGCCTTTGAAACCGCCATACCTTAAAATGAATGCAAGTTATCAACCAAATAAGAAGAAGAGGAAAGGAGGGGGGAGAGGAGGGGCATGTTATAATATACCATAAATGTGGAATTGGTTACCATTACAACTTATAATGGTTTATTTATAATAAATAAATAAATAAATAAATAAATAAATAAATAAATAAATAAATAAATAAATAAATAAATAAATAAATAAATAAATAAATAAATAAATATTGGAAAGTTGCTAGCTTCTGGCCTGGCGGTTGTCTCCTTCACCCTTTTCTTTTATTTTTGTTCTCTTTCTTGTACTTTAATCATTCCTTCCAGAGGAAAGCAAGAAGACCTGCTCCATCTTGTATGGGAGGGAAAGAAAGAAAGAAAGGAAGGAAGGAAGGAAGGAAGGAAGGAAGGAAGGAAGGAAGGAAGGAAGGAAGGAAGGAAGGAAGGAAGAAAGAAAGAAAGAAAGAAAGAAAGAAAGAAAGAAAGAAAGAAAGAAAGAAAGAAAGAAAGAAAGAAAGAAAGAAAGAAAGAAAGAAAGAAAGAAAGAAAGAAAGAAAGAAAGAAAGAAAGAAAGAAAGAAAGAAAGAAAGAAAGAAAGAAAGAAAGAAAGAAAATGAATGGAGGGAGGGAGGGAAGGAGAGGGAGAGAGAAAAAGAAAGAGAGAAAGAAAGAGGAAGAGAAAGAGAAAGAAAGAGAAAGAGAAAGTGGAGGGGAGGGAAGAGAAAGAAAGGGAGGAAGAAAGAAGGGAGGGAGGGAGAAAGAAAGAAAGAAAGAAAAAGAGAAAATGAAAGGGAGAGAGAGAGAAAGAAAATGGAGGAGGAAAAAGAAAGAAAGAAAGAAAGAAAGAAAGAAAGAAAATGGAAGGGGAGAAAGAAAGAAAAAAGAAAGAAAGAAAGTAGGCCCGGTTTCATTAGCTGCTATCACAGTGATTGAGGATGTGGTTCAGACCTATTTTGCAACCTCCGAAGGGAGTCTTGGCAGTGCAGTGGTGGTGCTGGTGGTGGACTGAAATGACATCATATTGACTTCAGCTCCAGGTCTTTTCAGTGCGGGTTCCTAGCAGCTGAAATCCATAATTGCTCCATTTTCCTGAGCTGAAGAATAAGCACCAGGAAGCATAAATGCCCTGCTGGATCAGATGAGTAGTCCATCTAGTCCAGCAATATGTTTGCACAGCAGCTAACCAATTGCACGGGAGAAAGCCATAAGCAGAAGATGAACAAAACAACTTGTGCCGCTCACAGTTTCCCAGCAGCCGGTCCTCAGTGGCGTGCTGGCTGCAGTAACGACTGTGATTTTGAAGCCATCAAAACTGCTTGCCAATCCAGAGATGCTGTGTAGGCCATGGCACATGCTTGTCTCCATTTTGCAGCTGCTATGCACAGGCCCCTAAGCACAGGAGAGTCCCATTATTGGGCACTAAAAAGAATGTGGTCGGTGGCACTGCAGAGTTCACAAATATGTCAAGAATTTCACTGAAGCCTGTTCCTGTGATTACCTCCGCTATCATTTCACGCGGGGATGATGGCAGTTGTGACACAATCGACTTCAAAGCCTCTTCCATTGTCTCTTAAGGCAAGGAAGAAACTGTGACTAGAGTTACATCCAGGGTCTTTTTTTTTCTGCTTCGGTTTGATTTAACTGAAAACTCGTTTGCTCAGTTCAAAGTTGAACTTTTTCTCCCAACAGGCGTGGTGCTTAGTTCAATTTGAACACTGCTGGACTCCTTCGAACTAGGGATGCCCACGGATGTTCAGAACATTTGAAATTCTGTGAATTCAGGCAAATTCGGACATCCATGTTCAAATCAAATGTTGGCTCATTCAAAGAGTGAGGTTCAAACTTGAATCGAGTTCTTGATACATTTATATGAATCTTTGTATGGGATTCGTACGGGATTTATATGGGGTTCGTATGGTATTGAACATTCATATTGAATTCAGTCCCACTACATTCGAAGGGGATCAATTCGAATGAATATGAATTTTAAAAAAAGTGCACATCCCCATTTTGGATGCCTTCAATTTCAGATCGAAGAGGCTATGTGCGACAGGTTCACTTGAATTCCTCTTTGTTCAATTTGGATTTGTTTGAACAAGATGCTCAGTTCAGTTTCTAACCTTCTGAACATCTCCTGTTTGATACAAACAGGTTTGAACCCAAGTCGGTTTGGCACATCTCTTACTCTGCCTTCAAAATGGGAAATCTATGGTAAACCATCTTCTGTGCAGCGTACAGTTAGGCGCTGTTGACCTACTGATTGAAATTGAGTGTTTGGGGAAGAAATTGTAGAAACATAAGGGTCAGAAATGCGCAGAAGTGTTTTGATGTTTTTCCAGACCCCAGAAAGAACAGTAGACTATGCAAACTCTGATTACAATGGCTGATATGGGAGCAGTTGTCCAGACAAGCTGATGATGATAGGCTCAGAATGCTCAGAGAGATTTCTTAAGCTCCTCAGGACAAACAGAAACCCTGGAAAAGATAAAGCCAAGTGAATGATTTTCTGGCAAAGGAAAGAGGAAAAGATGATGGATGGATGGATGGATGGATGGATGGATGGATGGATGGATGGATGGATGGATGGATGGATGGATGGATGACTTGCATAAATGTAGGTTAAAAAACTATCAACTCATAAGACATATTTTTACTGTATGTACATAGAGGAAGACACATCCATTGATGTATTAACTATAAAGATGACAAACTATGAGACAAAACAACACATGATTGACACATTGCATGGACCAATCAGTGTAATGTTCAAGAAAGTAGTTTCCAACAGATGTAATGTGCTACCCATGACCTCAAGGTGTGACCTTGAGGTCTGGAGAACCATGATCTTCCTATACTCTTCCAGTTCACCCAATGTTCCATGGGCATGCATGGGCCAGCACATCCTCCACACTCATGGCATGTTCCCAATACCATAAGGACACCATACTGATCTTACTGAAGTTTCCTTCCGCGTTATGTCAAAACCCATTTTGCTGCACTTTTAGAGACATTTGCACTTGCTGCTGCTTCTTTTCAATAAAGGAAGCGATTTCAGTGATAGAAATGTTCATTTAATGATATGCTGGTTCTCAGTGGGTTCTTTTGATAAAAAGCATGCATCTCTAAGAGACTGCATGAACATTTTCTCCTGAGCTGCCAACCTTCCACATCACAGGTTTTATGTCAGATAGATATTTTCAAGCAAACAGCACCCTAGCTTATATCTGAATATGAAGTCCTTCCTAAGGCACCCATCTAAGTAGTGTTTAAGATATGCTACAGCTAGATTTATTTCTTCACCATACCCCCTTAAGAGAAAGAATTTAGTGTTCTAGAAATATAAATTCTCTTCCCTATCCTCTGTCTTTGTCCCTTTTCTGTTGCCATATAAACACTTTTTACTCATAAACAGACTGATGCAATTTTCCATTCTCCTTTCTCTTTATTAATTTGTTGCTCAGGTGAATTTTGGGAGACAAAGAAGAACGTCAATTGCCCACCCAGCTGGGTGCTTTAGGAAATCTAAAGGTCACAAATAATGGATTAGCTTTTTTTTAACCTATTGCCATGGTAACTCCTTTCTTGCTCTTAAACACTACTATGCTACTATAAATGCTTCCTACAAATATGTCTCATGGACCTGAAAACTTTCCCCCCCCCTTTGTTTTCTGCCTCCTCACTACTTCCTCTTTGTGTTTTGCAAACCACTTATTTGTCCTGATTTTGTACAGCTTTCTTAAAATGTGGATGTGACACATAGAGAGAAATTAGAAGTCTCCATAAATATAAGGAACATTGGCTGGCTGGATGGAGGCATTCTGTAAATTTCCTCAAACTTTCCTGCTATGTCCCAAAGTAAAGCATGTGGCCCCTGGAAACAACTGTAGCAGGGCTCAGACAACCACGTGGTGCATTGGGAGCTAACATTATTTTCAAACACAACATTCTTCTCAAAGCACAAACATCACAGCTGGGGAACTTCCATATCTCGGCTGTGATATTTCCAGCTGGGTAGACTACTACAGTAGGACAGAAGAAATGGTCCCTGAAGTGTGCCATTTCCTGTATTTGACTTGAAGAAGAAGAGTTGGCTTTTCTACCCCACTTTTCTCACCCATTTAAGGGGACTCAAAGTGGCTGACAAAGCTTTCTGTTCTTATCCCCACATCAGACACCCTGTGAGGTGGGTGGGGCTGTGAGAGCTCAGAGGAGAGCTGTGACTAGCCCAAGGTCACCCACCTGGCTTTCATGGGGGAGTGTGGAATCGAACTCTGTATTCCCAGATAAGAGTCCAGCTCCCTAACCACTAGACCAATCTGGCTCACAACAGGGCCATGTTCTAGGGATGTGCAGAAATATTCATAACATTTAATAATTGTATTAATTCATACAAATTCAAACATTTGTATAGGAATAGAATGTTGGGGTGTTCGTACATTGATATTGATATCCATATGAATGCTTTGGAACATTTGTACAATTTTTTTGTTACATTCATGAACCTGGGAAAGAGAGGAACCAGCTGCGCCAGTCACATCTGCAACAGATCCAGAGTGCATTCGACATGGATTGAGAGCAAATTCAACGTGAATTCAGGGCAGATTTTACACTCTCAGAGGGGATATGTTGGGGATAGATATCAGATAAGTATCAGATACTTATCGGATACATATGTGATTCGTATCGGATATTCATATTGAATTTGCATGGAACATTCGTATCAAGTACAAATCACACCACATTCAAAGGGGATCTATTCAAACGGATATGAATTTTCTTACATTCAATTTGATACAAATCAAATGCAAAATAATACATTTGTGCATGTCCCTAATAATGATGCTGCACTGAAGAAAGCAGTAAGTTTTCTTGTTATGGCAGCAGTATAGCAGTACAGCTGGAGTAAATACTGTCCCAGCATCTATTCTCAACATCTTTGCAACATTCTGACAAACACTTACGTTGGGCTATGGGTTGTTGTGTGGATGTCTGTGCCTCAGAGGCATCCTATAGGGTTTCACTGCCAATAGGCTAGATTTTACTGCAGCTGAATGGAGCTCTACCTTGGAAATCGGGAACTCTGCTTTGTTTCTCACCTCAACCATCTCACAACAGTCGACTTCAAATTAGGGGTGCCCAGAAATATTTGCAACATTCGTTATTTGTACAAATTGGTACCAATTTGGATATTCATGCAGAAATCAAATGTTATGACATTTGTACATTAGCATTCATACGAATGCGAATGTTTCAGAATATTTGTTGGAATAGTTTGTACATTTGTTAAACTGGGGATACGTATTGGATACGTATCAATAAGTATGCATTCGTATGGGATATGTATCTGATACATATCTGATACGTATGCATTGGTATAGGATACATATCCGATATGTATGCGTTTGAATAGGATCCATATGCAGGATCTGTATGCATTTCTATATTCGGATTGAATAGAATCCTACCACATTCGAAGGAGATCTATTCAAACAAATACAAATTTTCTAACATTTGATTCATTACGAACCAAATGCCAAAAACCCCATTCGTGTACATCCCTACTTCAAATACTTTCCTATGAAAGATAGTGATTCCAGTGAGTCTCAGAACAACCCTTACTAAAGAGCATGTCAGGCAATGAGATTACTCCAGGGACTCTGGTCAGCAGCCAGGTTTTCAACTCTGTCCCAGTTTATGTCCATCAGTTCACGATCTTTTACAACTGTCGAATGCCAGGTGCTACATGGCCGCCTTCTTTTCCTGCAGCTACCTGGTGGTACCATTCTCAGCAATATTTTGGGAATGTTCTCACTGTCCATCTGTAGGACATGGCCCACGAACCATTAGCCATCTTTCAGAACACCTAGGCAACCAATTAAGCTTTGACTAAGAATACCAGACAATCCTGATTTATTCACTGTGTTGTTGTTTTTTGACATAAATGTTTGCAGGGATGGCACCTCGTTTTGCATAGTTACCCGAGGCAACGTTCTCCTTTTGCCCAATTATGGTTTATTTCTGTTGCCACAACTTCCTTTCCAGATCTGTAAAATGTCCCTTAAGGCACACAGGAGAATGATTTTGTTTTTTTCACAGCTTTCCTCATGGCAGCTTCTTAAACGTTTGAAAGGCAAGATTATGTTTGCCCTCAGTATTCTTTGTCTGGGTCAAGTTCTCTCTCTTTCTGCCAGTGTGCACTTCGTGTATGCTTCAGTGGTCTCTTGCTCCCTAAAAACTGTGCAACAATGCTCAAGCAATGGCAACATTGATAATAAATTATCACCTGCTTCTTGGGCATATCTGCATATGTTGCAAGCGTGTTGTTCAAAACCCAGAAATTTCTTGACGGAATATAAAATATTCAAGTAGTGAAAATAGCCTTGAGGTGTTGGCTTGATTTCATTCAGTTGCTATGGAGATGGTTGGTAAGTATGGTATTGAAACTCTCACCCCTTATATTCCTGTCCTATGTTTTAGGATTATGATCTTAAAGGGGTGGGAATGCAGGATATACTTTGAGCCAGGAAACACCAGGCACGCAACACGTTTCCATTCTCCTGATACATCTGACCTCCCGGACCAAGATTTATTTTGAAAGGTGGAAAAGACTAGCAACACTCTGAAGCTCATCTTGCATATGCTTTGCAAGTCTTCTAAAATCCCTTGTGAGAATGAGAGTCGAGCAGCTGTGAGGTTTCTTCCCATTGTGGTTTAACACTACAGTGGAAATGGCTATGGCTGTCAGCCATTTTCAGTCCAATTCTAAATGGACCCATGGAAAATCACACCTAGGGTGAATTCCCATTACAAGCTTAAAACAGTTTCAAAACAGTTTTGATCCTCGCAGTCCCCACGTCAGGTTGGCTAAACAGGCTTTCCGCGTGTTAAATCACCCCAAAGCATTGTAAATATTAACACTCATTTCAACAGGTCTCGCTTCAGTTTGTGCATTTGAAATGTTTTACATTTCTTACTGTGGGAATGGTACCGTTTTAGTGGGATGAGAATGCATGTTTAGGGTTTTCCTCCCCCAATAGCTTGCTTCCAAAGATAGTGATTTCACTGTAAAAATCCACCCCTTAGAGCAGCCGCTACGCTGTAGCAATCTACCCACTTCACACCTGATAACAATGTTGCAATTTTGCACAATTCTGAAAGTTCTGACCTTTAGAAAGGGGAACGGAAAGCAGCTGCAGGTTCTGGGAGATGTGTGAGTGTTTTTAAGGCTGTGGCAGTGAGCGGGCAAAGGGGGCTTGAGTTGCTGCTGCTGCTGTGTGCCCTGGGCAATGGGGAGAGGAGGGGAAAGAATTGCTGGCTGCCCGGTGCCATTTTTCCTCCATCCAGGCAAGCGGCAGCCACCCAGCCACTCAGCTAGGCTCCATGAAGGGGTCTGTTATGGGTGGTGTGTTCACGCCAGGAGGAAGAGGGCAGGGCAGCCCCGAAAAGCGGCTTTTAGAAAGTAGCCACTTGAGTCCCCCCTTGAGTCACATATGTCACGTACAATCCTCAGAATCCAGATTGAATGCGATTAAGTTGAAAGTAATGGGATCAGGCAAATTCGCGTTTGCATCCGGTTCTATTATTTCGGTTTAGGGAAACCATATTAAGCTTGCAATGAGAATGCGGCCCTAGTAACTTGTCTCCTCTATGTCTGTCATTCTTCTCAATGCAGTCTACCTGCAGAATTCTTACTAGGGCCCTGTCTGTGGATTTTGCATCTTGGGAGTGGCCAACAGGCTCTCCGTGTGGACAGTTGCATTTGCTGCAAGATCTCCAGAGCAATCAGGTTGCTCCCACATTCCGTCATGTGGATGCAAGCAATGATGTCTTGAAGAATTAAATAACAGCCTGTAAAACAGAGCTGCTTCTTTGTTCTGCAAAAGGATTAACACCTGCTGCTGCCAGTTAGGGATGTGCATGAACCTATTTTTTGCATTTGAATTTGAGTTGGCTCAAATATTCAATTTGATTCAAAATTGAAAATCCAAATTTTTGAAAATCCTATTCGAATCTGGATTATCCAGATCTGTATTTCTGAAAATTTGATGCGAATAAAATAATACGAACCTCAGGAACATTCGTATCCAAACCGTAAATTGACTAAACCATTTTGGCACATTTCTAGTTGCTACAATCTTCGGATTTCACTCTCTATGCTCCCCATGCAGTTTAACAGAGGGAATCTCAAAGATCTGATGGTATCTGTAGTACCCCACAACCAAAATCCCCCTGCCATTCCCATCAGAAAACTGTATTATTCCTCTTAGGACAGGTTTTGGTTACCTTTAAGTAGTTATAAGATTATTGCCTGCAATTTCATTTTAACTTACTCGTTCTTTTACAAGGGACACAACAATTTCATGAATCCCAAGGCATCTTTTAAAATGACTTCTGGGATGTATTGAAAATCTAGCATTTGGCAATAGACTGCATTTCACACTTACTGCCTGGAATTGGTCCAACACTGATAACTTTCTTGCTTTGTGTGTGTGTGTGTGTGTGTATGCTTTTTATTTTTTTAAAGGATAGTAGAAATTATAGATTGTCTATGGAATTTGCTTCCAGAAGCAGCGGTAACTGCAACCAGGCTAGATTGCTTTAAATAAGAGTTAGATCAATTCATGGATGGCAGTCGTATCAATGGCTACCAGAATGGATGCCTAGGTACATCCTCCAGGCTGGGAGGACAGACAGGATGCCTCTAAAGGAAATTTGCAGGGATTTGAGGGCAAGCAAAGGTTTTGCCTTTGTCTTCTGCTTGAGATGTCCATAAGCATTTGGTGGGCTACTGTAAGAGGCAGGATGCCAGACTAGATGGCCTATGGTTCAATCCAGCAGGGCTCTTCTTGTGTTCTTATGTTCTAATGTCCTTATGTCTAGATCCTTCTGAGCACATGAGAGGTAAGGGAGACTATCATAGTAATTGAAAAAGACCAAGAAAAAGGGGAAGAGGACACAGCTTGCTTGTTTAATCACCAGTGTTCCTGCAAAATGGCTAAAATGCATGGTAGCTTCTCTGCCGGGATCTCATGAAGCTCTTAAGAATCTTCAACATTCTAAATTGTTGACTTGGGTCAAAATTTAAAATGAAAGACAGTGAAAGCACTGGTTGTTTGGTTTCATCAAGTTTCCCTCAACTTCTGGTGAACCCATGGACACACCAGAGGGATGCAGATAAATAAGTGGTTTAGCCTATATTTCTTCTTAGAGATGATGGAAATAGAATGTGTCTTTCTTTGTTTTCCAGGCATTTTATCTCTCACCGTCCAACATGGTGAATTACCTGGAGCATATTTGCCTTAACAATATAAAAGTCACAGATATTTTGAAGTTGTGAATGGGAGTCTTTGCCTAAGAAATCCACCTTGGCAGCAAAGATGTTACTAGCTTGGTTCTCTTTTATTTGTGACTAGTAAAAAAACTGTGCCCCACCAGATGGTGCTGAACTACAACTGACACAATCTACGCTAACCTGTACTCATGGGAACTATAATTCAACAATATCCAAAGGACCACATTTGACTAACCCTGATCAGCTGAATTTTGACTGAAGCAGAAACCCTTGCAAGAAAGCTAGTGGAAGATTTTCCTCTGAGATTTACTCAAACCCACGTGATTAGGGGATAGAGAAATGATTGGACCTCTGCTGTTAAGCTTTTGGATACTCTGGGAAGGCTTGCTGATGACCCTCCATATGTAGTCAGGAGGACCATGTCGTACAGTTGCTCATGGGACTTTACTACATCTCAGAATGTCCATCTGCTTGAACAATGATCTCTCCAGTGCAGACAAAAAGCTGACTGGGGAGAAGGCAGAACAAGAGTTGAAATTAGAGCCCACTGACAGGACATGTTGTTGCCTCTCATACATGTGGTTCTGTCACACACACACACCCTTGGGGTGATTTTGCATTTCCCTTCTCTTCCCTTGGATGAGAAAGGTGTGCAAGAGACTAATGTTGACTAGCACTCACACTTGTGAGTACCAGTGAACAACAGCCTAGCCCTGTGAGATTGATGACTTGCCTGAAATCACACCCGATCCATTCCTGGGCACCACCATCTTGTGAGTGGCACCCTCGGTGACTGCATGTGTGCTAGCGCTACAGCGATGCTGAAGGTCTTTGCAGTTGCAGTCACATCTGGAGGTCATGTGAGCTGCCAGTACACTTGCGCTGCGGCTCAGATGACCTCCTCAGCCAGCCAGAGTGCAGATGGTCACCGGCTGGATGCTTAAGGTAAGCTTTCCATTGGGATTAGGGAGGGTTGGGTTGCTTGTGGTTCATGGTGCTGTGCCCAAAAGCTCGTTGACAATTAGTCAACATCTGGGAAGGCAGGGGGCACTTGTGGGCTTTAAGCACCTCCTGTAAGTGCAGATGCATCTGCCCAGATGTTGACAGATTTTAAACTATGGACCAAAGTGTGAATCAGCCTTTGTTCTGTGTATGAAGTTTGGTGGAGTTTTTAGTCCCCCTGAACAACTGAGGCTGTGTTGTTGGTTATACGTTCGGTTCCTACTTGTTCACACAGCAGCCTGGACCAGGGGCGATTTCACACTTCTCATCCTCTGGGCAGGAAAGGAGGGTGTTAAACCAATGTTGACTAGTGGTCGTACTTGGAGCACTAGTCAACGTTAGCCATCCATGCCCCTGAGATCAAATACTGTCACGATCCCCAGCGTTCCAGTAAGTGCCTGCCCTCTCTAGTAGTAGCTTGGCTCTGTTAGGATGCTGAGTTTGTGCAACGGCCGAGTGAGTACTACAGTGTGGACATAAAACACTGGTAGCAAGCATTTTGAACAGTAAACTAAAACAACTTTATTATTATACACAAGCTATACTAGAAAGATAATAAGGTTCAGGTAGTTGTTGGCTTAACTCAGTAAGTCTCTTAAGGTTAGGAGCTACCCCTTTCCCTAAAGGAAAATAGTTCCTTTTTAAAAGACAAACCTCTCCACGTTCCTCCCCCCCCCCCCCCGGCTTGCTCCGCCACAGCCCAAGCCAAGCCAGTGTACCAGAACGTGGCTCTAGATGATCACAAGGCATGGCCCGTTCTTGCTTGACCGATCCTCCAGTCTGGTCAGTTGCTAGTGAAGTCTCCCTCAGAGCCACAATCCTCCATGATTGTCTCCTTCTGAAATCACTCAGCCACAAGACCAATGGTCAGCTACAGGTCCAGCTCCCTCAGGTTCAGCTCTCTTCTATTCCCTTCAGCTCTTGTCCCAGCACGAAGACATAGTCTGCAGTAATCTGAGTTCCTTTATACCTTTTCCCCTGTGGCTCTGATTGGCTGACACCTCCTGGGGAAGACTGCTGCAATAAAATGCTGCTGGAAACTCCTGGTAGAGGTGCCTATTCCACACGCCTGATTGGTGGGAACTCCTCCTCTAGCCTCCTCCAGCTCTAAGATCCCCGGACAGCTTTTCCCTCCAAATACCAGCTGTAGCCAATCCTTGCACTCAGGCCCGCACAGGATTTCCTGCCCTTTTTGCAGCCCAAAACCCAGGGCTTGCAACAAGCTGTTTGCAAAAAGGGGCTGTCTAATGCAGCTTGCTAGAAGCCTGCAAAGACAGAAAGCAAAGCAGTTTGCAGCCTGTACCCTGAAACCATCACAAATACTTACCTTGATTCAATTGTGGGGCTGGTTCTCTTCAGGGCACCACCATTTTGGCTGTGGTGCCCTGCATAATTGTCCATGCATCAGCACCCTTGCCATGATGATGTTGACGGTCTGTGCAGTTGTGTTGCATCAGGAGGACAGCAGAGCTGCCAACGCACTTGCACAGCAGCCCTGTTGACCTCCTCATTCAGCAGAGGTGCAAATGCTCCCTGGCTGGATGCAACAGGTAAATGATTGGGGAAGGTTGGGGAGGATGTGGAGCACAGTTAGGGAACTTTAGGGAAGGCAGGGGGTGCCTGTCTTCCCCAGAAGTTCCCTAATCATGCACTATGGGCTATAGTGGGAATTGCCTTCAAGGTTGCCCAAAAATAAACTAGGCCTCCAAAAAGACCACTCTGTGTCTTTTATCTGGGACCTGAGGATCTGGAGAATTATAGATTCTGGCCATCTTGATGGAGACATTTTTTTTCTTTTGTCAATATCAACCTTTTCTTTCTCTCTCTCTCTCTTTTTAAGGCCGCTCTATGTTATGGCTCCAGACTTTCACCCATTCTCTTAGCCTTCTTTCTTGCTTCCTTGTAAGGAATTAAGGAGGCCAGTGTGTTTGCATAAGGCTGATAAAAATGTCTGCAGATCCTGCAGCTTCAGAGGGGTGACCAGTCTGTGCTGGCCAGTGCAAACTTTGCTTGAACTGTCCTTACTTTGCTTTTATTGTGCATGCCTAATGAGAAATTTTTATATGGACTTCTCCTCCTTACTGGTGAATAAATTAGATGCAAATTAACTTTGGAGGGTGTGAAGAGGCAGATTGGGAAGGCTGTAACCTGGGTTTCTTTTTAGCCAATAAAGAAACTCTGGGATACATTCAGCTGGGATAAGGATAAAAGTCATGCTGTGATGTGAGAGAGCTTGAACTTGTTCTGGAGGGATGTCTGGAAGGCAAATTCCTTATACTGCAATATAGAAAAAAGAAATCCTTTGTCTCTAGCTTGTTTGTTTACCCCTACCCACATGGACTGAAGAAAGCTGATAGAGCAGTGATTTTCCTAACAAGCCCCGCCCTATAAAATCCAATGTCCTTTACACATTTTGAAAGTGAACCTTATTAACTTGAAATATATTCTGGACTGGCAGCCTGGGAGCCTTCAGTAACATTTCAGTCTGCTGTCTCAGAACTTAATGCTGCAGCATTTTAAGCATGGATTTTGTTTGGGGCAGGAGAAGGGGGAGGGGTGTCCCAAACTGTTTCCTGAAGTGCTTCTTAACAGTATTTTAGAGGTCTAAGTTGTCTCACACAGCTGAAGAGCACTTGTTGCTGGAAATAATGTTTTCCTTGGTAACATCTCTGCATCACTGTGACATGTTTAATGTTTAAAAATTGTTTTGTATTTGGCTTGTTTTTAAATTGGAGCCAGGGCATAAATTCCAGATAAGGGGGGGTGCTGGAGCAGACATCTCTCGCCGCCGCCACCTTCTTCTTTCCATTCCAAAGTAAGTGGTGAGAAATAATCCAAGCAGAACAACCAATGACATTACAGTCTGAAGTGTTGGGAGGCAACCTTTCTCGTTCGTTCGTTCTTTTTTTTTTTAACCTGCTTTAATTGCTTTTTGCCTGGGCTGGGGATATTTATGGGTTAGGAGATTGCCAAGTTATTTATTAGATGGAGGATCTGGGGATAGACTAATATAAATCACTTAGGCTGGTATTGAATATACCAGACACTCAGTAATTTAAAAAGCTTTAAAAAAAATGCTAAAATATGAGACTTGTCTTTCGCTGTAATGAGACTCAGTTATCATGTTTTTATCAGCAATTTTTTTTTAAAGGCTATTCTGTTTTATATTTTGTATAAATCAAGAAAATGTGGGCCAAGGTCCCTTGACATACCTCCACCCTTGGTGTGATACTTTTGATGCATTGAAAGACAGGAATTCTGGTGCTCATGGGCAAAAGGGGGGGGTTGGAAATGTATTGCTTCCCCTCCTACATGGAGTGATATGATTTAGCATAGTAAAGAGCTGTGTGTGTGTATGTGTGTGTTTGTGGTAGATACGTGACTTATGGCTGTAGAGATGAGCACAACTTTTGCTTTATTTTGTTTTGAGTTCAAACAGGACGGTCACACCTTGCTGAAATAATCAGTCTTATTAAGAAACCGGACTCAACACACACTAACTCTGGTCACACCCAATACCTGATAATCCTTCTTCAGTTAGCTGTCATTTGGGGTTGCTATGCTCACACCTTTCTATTCCTGTCCTGACACTCCTCTGAGAGAAGTTTTTAAATCTCCACCCCTCTCCACTGTCACACACTGGGCAAAACTGAAGGCAGTATCCACCCACTATAGTATGGTCCAGCCCCTGATCACACCTGAAAAATGAAAATAGGGGTGTTTTTCCACCTTGCTCCTTTAATCCAAATCTAAGAAGATCCAGATCTAGGGAATGGGTACTTCCCTTAATTCGGATCTAGTAGATCCGGATTAAGGGAAGTACCCAATGTGTTTCTATGGGTGGTCTATCACCCAATAACAATGGGTACTAGCCTACCTGCCATGGAAACACTGGAGCACCCATTTGGAAATCCAGATCTACCCATAAGAGGTCTGCCTGTCACCCTTGGTGTTTGGGAGACAGGGGGTGCAATCTCCGAAGTGGCTCCAAAGTCACTTCGAAGTCACTTCAAAGGCTGTGCAAAATAGCTCTGGAGCATCTTTGAAGTCTGTGCTGATCTTCGGAGTAAACTTCGGAGTGACTTCGGAGTGACTTTGGAGTCACTTTGAAGTTCACTCCGAATTTCACTCCAAAGATCAGCACAGACTTCAAAGACGCTCTGGAGCTATTTTGCACAGACTTCGAAATGACTTCAAAGCTTAGGTTTTGGGGCTCCCCCCCCCAAGGGTGTCCCCTCCCCCTAGCCTCCTCTAGACCCCATTGCCAAACTAATGTGGAAACAGGCTCCCTTTAATCCAGATTTTCTCACGGAAGACCCCATTGTAGACCCCATTAATGGGGTCTACAGAAAATCCAGATTAAACCCATAAAGTACCCATATGATCCAGATTTCTCGTGGCATGGTGGAAACAAATGTGTCCCTAATGCATGCTGTGGTGGAAATGGGGTCATCCGGGTCTCACCCAAATGGGTTCTTAATGGGTGCTAAAATGGGTTCTAAGTGACCATGGAAAAACACCCTAGATTAACACTCTACAAAGTCTTGAGACCTATAAAAATTGGGATTTAGGAAATATGACCAAATGGAGGATTGTATGGACAAATGCAATTTTCGACATTCAATTCAATTCAAAATGAATATTCAAATATCCACATTCGGACAAATAAAATCTGAATTATTCGTATGAATAACTCAAAATATCTGTATTTGTACAAATACTAAAGAATGAATGTCTGGGCATTCGATTTGCATATAAATGTCCAAATTCATCTGAATTCATCCAAATAATGAATATTTTGAATATTTGTGCACATCCCTAGAGGAATGTCCACAAATAAAAAGGGTTGGACTAAAAAGGTGTGAGCAGGGGCTCCAAAGATGGACTGAAGAAGGATTAAAATGAAGATGTGATCACGGTCCTAAAGATGAGCACATTTTCTGTTTTGTTTTCAGTTCAAATAGAACTGACCAGCAGGATGTTTGGTTTGATTAGAGCATCCTCGAATCCCAGTCAAACAGGGTTGTGTTCACTTGGTTTGCTAGAACACACCTTTGTTTGGTCCAAATTCAAACTTTGTTTTCGAACAGGCATGGTGTTCGGTTTGAACTCAAGCTTTCTGAACACCCCTGTTAAGTTGGAACCAGGTGGAACCTGAACCAGTTCAACACGTCTGTAATGGTTGTTTCTCCAATTCACAAGAAAGGGATTTTAACTGAGGCAAATTTCCATTTCTCTCAATAGAGTCATGCTTTTGGTTGATGATGCTATATAACATAGGATATGTGGGTTAGCCTTTATACTGTCTCCATAGTCTACAATTTAATTTATTCTTTTATAAATCAGTTCTCTTATATGTCTGCATTAATCTATGGCTTTACAGGTAATGAACCCTTCCAACCAAAAGGTTTTGGGTTTCCCCCTCCCCGATTTTTAGATAGTTTTCTGTACAGCTAGTGATGAGACCCAGTGTTTGCTCGATTTTCTCCACATTTGAGATGTGTTGGTTTGTGTGGAGTTCTAATTGGCATGAATGAGAAGAGATGAATACGTTTATGCAAGTTCACATAACTATTTTCTTAACATTTTTCATCTCTAATATCTTTTCCTGACAAAATATATGCCTGCCTGCGTTTGTTAACAAAGAGACACATTTTAAGGCACACTGCCTCACAAAATTTTCATTTAAAAATCAATTGTGATCTTTTTGTTTAAAGCCAAGTATTGCATCAAGGTTTAATAAAAAGGGCACCTCAGAGAGACAGTGTGTGGCCCTTGTGTTCCCAAGCCTTCTCTAATCCATCTTTTCTAGCACAGAATGTTCTAGAGGAAGAAAAAGGGCAGACTGGAGTGCAGACAATACCACCTCAAAAACCACCTCTAAGGGTGCATTCCCAGACAGACTATAATGAGCTTTTAGACCATTTTTAACACTCACCATTCCCAACATTTTAAAAGAATCCACAGTTTCTGAGGATTAAAGGCCCCAAAATGTGGATTATCTGTATTCGGATCACAAGAGGTCCCGATGCTGGATTTAGAAATCCTCTGCTTTATTTATCAAAACGGGAATGCAAACCTTTTTGAACGGCGGGGGAACCATGCTTTAGTTTCCCCTGATCCAGTGATAAGCTATGATTCCCTCTTCCCTAGTTTCCTCTTCCTTAGGCTTTCTGCCATTTTGTACTAAGGGGACTGGGTTGGCCAAAATAAGGGTGAGGGGAAGGAGAGAAAGAATGAACAGAGCTTGCAGTAGCTAACAGTGTAACAAGAGATCAGTCCATGCAGCGGGGAGTGAGTGAAAGTACCTGATTTTACTAAGAGGGACTCTCTGGCAGTGATAGTGAAAGACTTTGGATGCTTCCGTGCTGGGTTGTGAAGTGTGTTGGCTCTTGTGTAAAAGTCTGCCTGCTCCCTCCCTCCCTCCCTCCCTCCTTCCTGATCACCTCTGCCATCCATGCCTTTTGCCTCCCTCCCTGCCATTTTGCGACGATCTTCTGTAGCAAACCAGTGCAAAGCTCCATTATAATAAAAATGGGGGAAAAGAGGGGAGCGGAGAGGATGTCTCCCCTGTCAGGCACGGAAGAATGTAGAGTGAGTCAACATTTTAAGCTAACAGTGGGAAGGCAAAAATCCAGACTTTGCTGCTGATTAGGGATATGCACAAATGTTGTGTTTTCCTTTTCATTCAATTTGTATTGAATTGAATTGAATGCAAGAAAATTCATATTTGTTCAAATAAATCCACTTTGAATTGAATGTCGAATATTTGTATTCGTACAAATGTGCAGTTTTGGACGTCCAGATAGCCAATTCGATACAAATGCATTTGTATGCATTCATTCAAATATTCAGTACGCATGGGCGCATAGCCGATGATACCCACCCCATATGCATCCGTATGTATCCCCTCTACATCCCATTTTCATGCCATACGTATCCATACAGATGCATACAGGGTGTGTACAGATGTGCACAGGATGTGTACATATCCATACCATCATACAGATATCCAAACTATTTGTTCAAATGTCAGAAACATTTGTACGAATACTAAAGTATGAATCCATGTGAATTCATATGAATAATAAACAGTACGAACATTCATGCACCTCCCTATATCTTATGGCTTGCCATACCATCCCTTTTCTTTCCACAGAGGCAGTGAGACAGAGAT
Source organism: Aspidoscelis tigris stejnegeri (assembly GCA_023333525.1). NCBI lineage: Eukaryota > Metazoa > Chordata > Lepidosauria > Squamata > Teiidae > Aspidoscelis > Aspidoscelis tigris. The sequence continues at coordinate 21,498,072 of JALMGA010000011.1, forward strand.
GCCTGTTTGAAACAAGCGCAAATGTGGGTGGGATGCATAAGAGACCCTGCATGGGCATTTCCTAGGCAACCAGCCATATACATTTTCATTGCTTCTTTCTGTCACTCTTTCCCTTTGCCTTGGTCACTGTACCTGTGCCTTGAATAGTGTATAGCATGAGGATGACCAGTATCAAAGCAAGAAGGATAGGCAGAGCCCTTAAATGTTTAGGAGGGGAAATGTTGGAAGGTTTATGTGTCACGCAGCAATAAAAATAAAATAAAGTAAAATTGTGCCATGTTCTTCCTGGGTTATTGCGGAGGAAAACAGCATTGTGGCTATTTTGAGGGTGAAGTTCTCAGCATGAGACCTTGCTGCAATTTTCTCAAGGCACTGCATTCTTTTCCTGTTGCTTAAATTACTTGTATTTTTAGACCACCCTTCATTTAGCGTCCCAGTTTATAAAAAGAACAAAACAGCACGGGGAAAAAAAAGGGAAAGGAAGAAAGAAGAGCGTAATAAGCTATACAGAAATGTGAGAATCGTAAGAACATCAGAGAACAGCTGGGAGGGTAAAATTCCATGCAAAAAACATTGTGTGTGGTTGAATAACTTTTCTGGGTTCTAAGATGAAAAATAAGGCAGGGGTCGGATGAAATCTCGAGAGGAGAGCTTTCTGCAGGCGTTCCTGTGCCTCTTTACAAATCTGTGATGAGGCCACACTTGGAATGTTCTGGTTGATCAATTCACAGGAAGGGTAGTGTAGAACTGGGGAAAGAAGTACAGAAAATGGCAGGAAGAGGGGTCAGGGATCGGGAACACTTTCCCTGAAAGGCCAGGGGCGGTTTCCCACTTCCCTTCCCATCCGCTGGATGGGAAAGGAGCACGATTAACCAACGTTGACTAGTCCTTGCACTTGGAGCATTGGTCAACTTTGGTCATTCCCCACCCTCCAGCAATTGAATACTTACCCGATTTGGCCCTGGGGCTGGTTCTCCTCTGGGCACTGCCATTTTGGCTGTGGCACCCTCCAAGATGTGTGCGTGTCGATGCATCGCCATGACAGTCACATCTGTGGTTATCTGAGGTGCCAGCGTGCTTGCGGGGCTCCTCAGACAACCCCGTAGCACTTGGAACACATGCAGATGATCACACCACTGGATGCTCCAGGTAAGTTCCTGGTAAACGTTGGTTAAAGCGTGGAGAATGATTTTGTGCTTCACACCTAATCAACAATTAGTGAACTTCTGGTGAGATAAGGCATGCTTGGAGGCTTCTCAACTAGCGGCCTAAGTGCAAAGAAGCCCCAGGCTGCAACTTCTTGGCATCTTTCGCCTTGGGAGGCAGTATTTAAGAGAGGATCTAACTGAAACATATAAATGCATTCATAGTGTGGAAAAGGTGGTAGAGAGTGGAAATCAGGAGTAGGGAGGTGCCAGAAGATTCAAAACATTGAAAATTCGATTGAATTCATTCGAATTTGGACATTTGAATTTGAATCGAGCGTCCATACATTCATTTTTTATCATTTGAATGAATTCAAATGTTTTGAATCATTTGTACAAATTATTTGGACATTAGTATGTGTATGGAAACATATACATTACATACGTATCCCTAGACATCTTATTCGCATCAATATGTATTTGTGCGGATACGTACAGGACAAAAACTGGATGCATCTGGGATAAAAACTGGATGCATCTGGGATATGTATGGATGCACACAAACACATACGACTGTTGTCAAGTACAAATCGAATGTTCATATGAATGGATACGAATGTATTCAAATCAGTTCAGATTTGAATACATTCTTTCTTTATTCGTATGAATTTGAACATTCGAATACTCAATTCAAATTGAACTGAATGTCAAAAATTGTATTCGTCCACATTCCTAATCCGCAGCATTATCTAAAGCTGATTGGCAGGAGAGTTGAGTTTTCTGTTGTTTTTCATCCAGCCAGTCACGGGTCTACGGATGTTATTACCGGAGAGATATGTGAGAACCACCAACCTGGATGGTTTGAAGAAAGGGATGGGAAAATTCATAAAAGATGGGTATATCCGTGTCTACTAAAATAAACTCTCTTTCTCCTCCCTGTTGATGCTTTATTCTCTTCTTTCTCCTGCTTCTTCCATTCCTTTCAACACCTTTTTTTTTAAAGAAATGTATTTGCACCTTCCCAGTTTCTTCCAGCTTTCACCTTTTTTGGCCTGCTTCTACTATTCCTCACCACCACCCCAAAAATAGAGAAATGATACAGAAGAGAATTTTGTCTGCATCTCTAAACATACAAAACAATGTGCCTTCTGCACATCAAATATGGGGAGAAGCAGTGAATAAGGCTATAAATACACGTGCTGAGAAAAGCTTGGGAAACAATCATAATAAACCACTAGAGCATAGTTTGAGTGGTTGTGATGTCACGCGCTTCATGACATGTATTTATATCCCTGCAATTCATAATAATTTGTTCCCATTCGCCATCATCTCTCCTCTCAAACTACAACATAGGGGAGAAAGGTAATCATAAATAGAATGGATCTGATCTGACATGACATGATATAATGTATTATCTAAGTGGGGGCCTGTAGGAAGGGAAATTCAAGAGCTGCAATCTGAGAAAAGCTCAGCTGCATCTTCTTATAATGCAAAGGCATTGCAGGCTGTGTTATTGTTTATTATTTACGCCAGAGAGTTTGCTAGTCCACTCAGGCATTTTCCCCAAATGTAGAATACCTCAGCAAGCCAGTTTGGTCTTATGGTTAGAGTGCTGGTTTCGATTCCACACTCCTCCAGAAAGCCAACTGGGTGACCTTGGGCTAGTCACAACTCTCTTCTGAGTTCTCACAGCCCCACTTACCTTACAGGGTATTCATTTGTTGGGAGAAGAACAGAAGGTTTGTCAGCCACTCTGAGTCTCCTTAAAGGGCAAGAAAAGCAGGGTACAGAAGCCAACTCCTCCTCCTCCTATTCCTCCTCCTCCTTCTCCTTCCTGTGCTCACAAGATGCAATGAACCTAGTGAAAGAAAACTGTCGATGGAAGGCCATCAATTATTCTCTTCAACCTTCCTGTTTTGTTCCTTCTTACTCCTTAACTTCTTTAATTAACAAGGATGATAAAAACAACATTTATAAGAATAAACAAAGCATGTCCTTCTAGCTGGATACCAACCTTTCCTTTCATGGCAGAGTGGAAGAGCAAAGACATTCGTTTTGGACCTAAAATTAATCTGTGGTAACATATCCCCTGCCCAGAGAGGCTACTGTAGTTCAACAATAGAGGAAACTGCCTGGAAAGCAGGGGGTTCCTGATAGCAAATCACTTCCGTATCTCTGCCAACAAAACTGCCTAGAGGTGCTCCTGCCGTCCACCAGGAGTCAGCCACAAGGCCCTTTTGTGAGCATCATCTTCAACACATTCTCACAGGCTCATAAGGGTGCCACATCTAGAACACATTGCTTCTGCTTCATTTTCAACATCAGCTGCTATGAGTGCCATATTAGGGATAGGCAAAAATGTTATTTATTTATTTATTTATTTATTTATTTATTTATTTATTTATTTATTTATTTATTTATTTATTTAGAGTCATATCAAATTGAATGGAAGAAAATTCATACTCATTTGGCATCAGTTGGGACGCTGAGCAATTGAATTCAGAAGCTTGTGGCAGGCTTAGCATCAGCACAGTAATGACATGGCCAGTACTTAAATGATACAGAGAATGACTGAGAGCAAGTACACTGGATGTGCCATGAAGATGTAGGGTTGGTGCTTCCTTGCACCTTCATGCTGCGCTTGCTGGGATGGAAGTGCGCAGGGTCCTTGTGACCCGTGTTCATCCACCACATATCTCACCCTGAGCATTCTTAAAAGCACTGTTCCTTTGGACGAACAGAATGTGTGTTTGGGTGACATTAGCATTTGAATGGGAAATCAGTGTCAGTGGAATTAATATTCCAATGTGTATTCAGATGGGCTTTTGCACACCATTGTATTACATGCACCTACCCGCAGTCCCTGTCTAATCTGTGTTGAGCACTAAGGATTAGGGCTGAAAACAAAGAAATGCCTCTTACAGTACTCTAAGTTCTCAGGCATTTCCTTAGGAAATTGAGAAAGCAAGCAAGCATTTCTCTTAACCTAAGGGTAATGAGTGTTATATATCTCCCTAGTTTAGCTAGACTCCAACATCAAAAGAAATTAACATCCTCGCAAAAGGATTTCACCGCTTATGCACAGATTTTTCAGTAGTACTCATTTCATTTGGATGGAAGACTGAGAGGAGACATGAGGCCTATTCGCACTTGGCTGTATTCTAGGATATATCTCAGCATAGGGACCTGTGCTCTGGGTGCTACTGCAGACTCTGGCAGACCTCCCTTAGGGCCTGCTGTAGCCTACACTAGCATGTGGACAGCAGGCCCCTTATTCCAGGATATATTCCAGAATAAAGCCAAGTGCGAATAGGGCCATGATCACAGTCTTCAAGTATCTGAAGGGCTGTCACAGTGCAGAGGGGTCGTCCCTATTCTCACTTGCACAAGATGGGAGGACTAGAAACAACCGGATGAAACTTCAAGGGAGTCAATACAGATTAGGTATTAGGAAAAACATCCTGACAGTGGGAGCGATTAATCGATGGAACAGGTTGCCATGGGAGGTGGTGAGCTCTCCTTCATCTCTCTGGGATGATTTAGGAAATCCTGCATTGAGCAGGGGGTCAGACTGGATGACCCTGGAGCTCCTTTCCAACTCTGTGACTCTATGCTTTTAATCTTTGCAGACTTCTGCATTTTTTTAAATTCCAAACTCAGTATCAATATAAAAAATGCACTCAAGAGTGGACATTCTGTTTGCTCAACTGGACTATAATATGTTCTAGAGTTCGCCTTCCAAGTCTGATTTGTAATCCCTGATAATCGTTTGAACATACACTTGAAACCCCTTCAGTCCCGTGGAGTGCTTTATCTGCCTCCATTGGTGGACCTTGGCTTGAGACTGGAGCCCTCCCATCTTCTTTTGAACCTGATTCTTATTTCTTTTATGGCCATTGTGATGCAAAAGCAAGATACCAAGGACATAATAACTTCCATAGCAACCAACTGTGAAGACACAAACAAGAGATTATGATTCAGGTGGGGAAATAAGCAGCAGAGACACAGATGAATCCCTGAAGAGGAGATTTTTGTGCCAGTGCCCTTTGTAATAAAGAACCCGTGAGAGGAAATACAGGAAAAATGTAGATTCAAACCGGCTGAATAATTTCTCTCCATAGTCTTTCCTTCTCTTCCTTCCCCCCCCCCCCGCCCTCTAGCTTTCCACAAGGCAAGAGCTGTCCTTTAAATATGTTACACATTTCATCGCCAAGAGCAGAGGAACAGATTGAAAGCTAAGGTGTTTTTCTTTCTTCCTCTTCCTTGGAGCTCTCAATATATTTTAAAACACTCTTAATTCCTTCAGCTGAAAGGCTGGAGGGTGGGAAAATGCAACATGGAGGAAATTGAGAAATGCCACACATCCCTTTCAAAAAAGAATGCAGGTCTTCTGCATTAGCAGTGCTTCAATGTTCTTTCTTGGAACTTGACCATAGAATCATTGTTATTGGAACTGAAAAATGTCAGCCACTTTGGGTTCTTGAGAAGAAACGCAGGCTGTGTGCACAAATGTTAATTGGAAAATAAATACACTAAACAAACAAACAAATGTTTCTCTCTGTGACATTTGTTTTGGCTACACTTTGCCTCCTATCAACCCCATTCAGTGTGATCCAGACCCGCTATAGTATCTTCTGATCAAGGGCTCCCTTGTGAAATCAGACTGCAACATTTATTTATTTATATTTATATTTATATTTATATTTATTTATATCCCGCCCCTTACCCAAGGGTCTCTGGGCGGCTCACAACATTTAAAAATGAACATATTAAACCTTATCAGACTATACTAAAACCAGTACAAGGTTTAATATTCAGCATAATAATAATAATAATAATAATAATAATAATAATAATAATAATAATAATAATAATAATAATAATAATAATAATAATAATAATAATAATAATAATAATAATGGTGATGGTGATGGTGATGGTGATGGTGATGGTGATGGTGATGGTGATACAAAAACAGTTTTAAAAGAACAGTAGTGTTTGCAGTAGGGGAAGCGTAGGGAGCATTTAGCCAAAGGCCTGAGCAAAGAGGTGCGTCTTCACTGCCTTCCTGAACATAAACAGAGAAGGGGCCTGACGCACCTCCAAGGGGAGACCATTCCACAGCCTGGGGGCCACTACTGAGAAGGCCCTCTCCCGAGTGCCCACCCACCTAAGCACTGAAGGCGGTGGGATAACCAAGAGGGCCTCTCCTGCAGATCTTAAAACGCGGGCAGGTCAATATGGGAGAAGGTGCTCCTTTAGATATCTAGATCTCTTTAGCCTTGAAAGATGGCATTTAAGAGCGGAAGTATATAAAATAGTTTCTCTATTGCACAACAGTAGAACTAGGGGGCACTCTATGAAGCCCATGGGTTGGAGAGTCGGATCAGACAAGGGGAAGTATTTCTTCACCCAGAGGGTCATCGGTCTATGGAATTTGCTGCCAGGAGAGGTGATGACAGGAACCAGCTTAGATGACTTTAAGGAAGGGTTAGACAGATTCATGGATGACAGGTGTATCAGTGGCTACTAGAATGGATGCACCTGGGGTGACAGGCAGGATGCCTTCCAAAGGCAATTTGCAGGGGTTTGAGGGAAGGTGAAGGTTTTGCCCTTGTCTTCTGCTTGAGCAATTGGTGGGCCACTGTGTGAGACAGGGTGCTGAACTAGATGGGTGTGACTCAATTCATCAGGGCTCCTCCTCTGTCCCTCTGTTCTAAAGTCATCTCTCCCTTCTGAAGGCCATCAGGCTCTCTATCACTTTGCACTTTTAGAAGGTTAACAAAGATGCATGGTCCTAGAGTTGAAAAAGGACCATGCTCCTCTCCTTTACCTTGATGCTACTCTTACTGTATAAAATAAAGGTTCCCTCAGACCTTTAATATTGGTGAAGAAATAAATATAAATATTTTAGTACTCACAGACATGTTTTGCTTTTCATGGGGAAGCTTGGAATACCTGTTTTTGGTTTGTTTGTTTGTTTGTTTGTTTGTTTCTCTCAAACAGCAGGCAGAGGGTGACTGAAAGTTTTGCAATTTCAGGGCAGCCCTCAGGGGTTTCACTGCATCCTCTAGTGCTGCCTCAGCAACCTCTATTCTGATATGGCCTGACACAAACTTTTGGTGTCCAAGAGCCATTAACTCCACCGGATGAATGTGATGGCAATAATGACTTCTGAGTGTCTGAACTGATGGACCCAAGTCTGCTTGGATATGTCCGTTCTTTCTTGTTTCTTGTGAGGACCCTCAAAAGGGTGATACATGAGATCTACCAATAGAAACAACAACAACAACCCAGCAGCATCTAGAAGGTTAACCAGAGGTAATTTTGTTGTGTCAGGAGGGCAGAAGGGCTGCCAGCATGTTTATGTGGCAGCCCTGTTGACCTCCTCGTCCAACTGAGGTGTGAATGCTTCCTGGCTGGATGCAACAAGTAAGTGATTGGGGAAGGTTGGGGAGGATGTGGAGCACAATTTCATGCTTCACAGGTAGTGCATGTTTGGGGGACTTCTGGGAAGGCAGGGGGTGCTTGGAGGCTGTAGCAGCCTCCTCCAGGTGCAGATGCCCTTCGCAAGAACTTCCCTAATCATGTACTGCCAGCCGAAGTGCAAAAAGTCCTCAGGTTTAAGGCAAGAAACATAGTTATCTACCTGGCTGATGTAAGAGGAGATACTCTGTGCACACTTTGATTCCACTAGTGCAGTTCAAATCTACATCGGGCAACCTGATGGTTACCATGCAAGTCAAACCTTAAGATGAACAGTAGTATCTAAAGGAACACCTTCTCCCATATCGACCTGCCTGTGCCTTAAGATCAAGTGGTGAGGCCCTCCTGGTTGTCCCACCACCTTCATCAGTGAGGTTGGTGAGCACCCAGGAGAGAGCCTTTTCTGTGATGGCCCCCAGACTATGGAATAGCTTCCCCCTCGAAGTGCGTCATGCCCCTTCCTTATATATGTTTAGGAAGATGCACCTCTTTGCCCTGGCCTTTGGCTGAGTTGCTTATGTCCCCCCCACACACACCCGTACAGACACTGTCATTGTAAACATATTGTATATTGTTTTATACGTGTTGAATTTTTAATGTCTTTTAATGTATATTCTATTTTAATCTGTTGTTACTCGCCTAGAGACCTTCGGGTATGGGGCAGGATAGAAATGTAAATAATGAATAAATAAATATAGCTAGCTAGCAAGTAGAGAGATGCTGAACTGGTTTGGTTGGTTAGCAGTGGACTTGGGTGTCTACATGGCTTGTGTGTGTCCTGAACCACCCAGTCATTCAAAAAACCTAGTTTGAACTGAATCCAAAACAAGGGCTGGTCTAACAAACCTAGTGCACCATAGTGAACCAAAGTGGTTTGCAAGTGGTTTGCTTGGTTCACATGTGAACCGAAACACCCTGTCGCTCAAAACAACACTTCAAACTGAATCAAACCCAATCAGAACCTCTGTTTCATACCCAGATGCTACTGGGTGTGAACATAGTGTGCTTCAGTTCTGAGTCTGGTACTAAAGAGACCCACCTGTTGGAAACATGTTGCACCATTCTCTCTGCCAATGTTCAACATATTATAGAAAACGAGTGCAGGGCGAGTTCATTTCAGCTACAGATGAAGATTTTTTTTATCTGTGACTGAAATCAGAATCCAGGAGCTTGTGTAAAAGGGCTACATGGTATTTCTCTCCTTGAGTCATATGTTAAATATCCAGTATCGTGTTGTGGGTATTAATTTCCAACCACTTTTCTTGTTCAAGTTCCTCCTCAGATTATAAACATCACATCAGACATCACAGTCAATGAAGGCAGCAGTGTCACTCTTTTGTGCTTGGCTTTTGGGAGGCCAGAACCAACTGTGACATGGAAACATCTGTCCGGCGGCAAAAGTAAGACGTTACCCACTTTTTGTGAAGGTGGTGCTTTCATGTGGAATGGGGTAGTGCTGCTTAGGATGTTTGTATGGACAAGGGTGATTAGGAAAAACAAAGAAAATTGGGTTTAATCTCTGTATGTGAACATCCTGAGGTCACTGGCTAGATGGACAGAATTCCAGAAGAAGAGATGAAGTACAAACAAGGAGACTAAGTTTGCTGAAGCATTAGGCAAAATTCATAAATAACCATGGTCAGTATTTTGACATAAAGTCTTTAGTACGTCTGTGTATCCTATTATTGGCTGATATTTTGTAGTTCGTGATCAGAGGTGAAGAGCAAGTGGTTTTTCAGAGGTTGTGTGAACACAGTTCCCATCCCCCTTGACCACGGGGCATGCTGAGTGAGTTGATGGGATCCAAACTTACATGACATCCATAGGGTCACATGCTCCTCATTCCTGGAATTCTTGTTCTAGCAGGAGAGAGGTAGCATCACTCTGGTACCTGGTTGTGTGCAACAATCTTCATTGGAGAATGAGAACCACCTGAAACATTACTTTAGTGGCCTGAGCATTTAGACCTCAGCAAATGAACAGGAAGAGGGGACACTCTCATCCTTCATGCAGCTGCAGCCTGTGTCTTCCTAGTGCTAGTCTTTATTGCCTCTCTTAAGAACAGAACTACAGAGAAAATTTCTTCTTCTAGATCAGTGACGGTGAACCTATGACGCACGTCTCACAGGTGACATGCCAAGCCCTTTTGCGTGATGCTGGTGTCACGAGCATCTTGCGGCCTACAAGATACTGGGAGCACAGAGTCACTGTCTGTGCCCAGCATAGGAGGCATGATGGAGTCAAATCATCATGCCACCTCACACATAATGTGCCTGCGCTGCCGGCAGCTAGAGAACTGAAGACCTGTGGGCGGCAGCAATGGCTTTACTCACAGTTTTTCCCTCTATGTACTTTTGTGGCACCTTATTCTCAGCATTAAATAGTATTAAAACCAATAAAAGAAACCGACTGACAGATGAAGTTAGTGCCGCTTGCTGGAGCTTGAAGTGTGTGAAATACCACCGTTCAATTGACGGTTTAGCAAATGAAATTGAGCAACAAAAAAGTCACTAATGTAAAGAATTATTTGTTTTTGCTTTCAATAAACACACACACACATATAAAATAACCTTTTTATTTTTACTAGAGCTACAAGTGCCACAAAATTATGGATATTTCTAGATGTGACAGGGCACCCAAGTTAAGCTAGGGTTGTTGTTTTTTTGGTGAATTTTAACACACCAAGCTTGAAAGGTTCGACTTCACTGTTCTAGATGCAACTGTGCCTAGTGCCACCTAGTGGCTAGACTTCGCAAGGGCACTGTCCACCCAGGCCTGCGTGCAGATCCAAGGGTTTGTCAAAGGGGCTTGGGGGTTGAGTGGAAAGTGCATTGTTTAGGAACTGCTTGTTTCCACTCCAGTGCTTCTTCCCTTCCTTTCAAGGGATATTGTTCAGAGTCATGATTGCAAAGAGGCTTTTCGGGGACTTTGCATAAAAAGTGCTTAAATAAACAAAAGCAACAGCTACGTTGAAGAACTGCTTTTGGGAAGGAGCTCCTCGTTTCTTCAATAGCCAGAGAAAAGAAATGGATTATCTATGAAAACATGCTCTAAGCGAGGAGCTCGCTTTTATAACCACAACAATGCATCATGTCTGTGTCTCTGATTCCTTCTGTCCCAAGGCAGTCCATGGAAAGACACTAAAGATTAGATACTATGAATTGGGTCAGAGGGCTGCTCCCTCCCATTTATGGAGTATGTCACTGAGGGTTTTTTCCCCTAGGCTCTTACATTTTGGTACAAAATCCTACTTTACCAATGGGGGAGGGTATTGCCAATTGTAGATCAGGGGACAGGTATTCTGTGCCTGGAATAAGGGATGAGGTATGTGTATGAATGTGTTTTTTTTTTCAAGAAATTTGATTCATGTTGAACTGAGTGTAAGAAAATTTGTATTTGTTTAAAAAGATCCCCTTCGAATGTGATGGGAATATTCAATCCCATACGAATCCCATACAAAGTTTCATATGAGCGTATCAAACATTTGATTTAAATTCAAATGTCAATCTTCAAATGTGCCATCATTTGATTCAAATTCAAATGTCTCGATTTGGCCAAATTCCTACAAATTTTGAATGTTGCAAATATCCGTGCACATGTCAATAAGCGACAAAATTGCCACCGAGCAATTGCAACTATTCTGGGTTGAGAGGCAAGAAAAAAGGAGGGAAACTTTGCGGTGTCTCACACGACTGCTGAGCTTTGTCTTCATACATCATTGCGCTCTGCTCCATGGCTTTGGGCTCAGCCTGCAGAGGCTGAGGAACCCATTGTGTGAGGGCCCATTTTCACAGAGGATACGCACTGCTTAACATACTATTGCCTCTCTTGAGATTTTCTGTGTCTCACCTGTGCATGGAGCCATTTCACCTTGAATAGAATGTGGAAAAATTTGGCTCCAGCCGAATACCCCACCCCCCATGAATTTGGGGATATTCGGATCTGGGCATGGATATTCTATAGAATATTGGTGCCCAGAATGAATCCCCCACCCCTCCTTTCCCACCCTCTACCGCCACCTGTCCTTTCCCAACCCCTCCTTACTTACCTTACATCCGCGTTGCCTTCTCTTCACAGCTGCTGCCATTGCTGCCGCCGCCACTCTGGGCCCCACTGGAACTCCAAGGGGTAAATACAGGCCTTCCTGTTTTACAGTAATGCCTGTATTTAGCCCTCAGAACCCTTTCACGGTTCCAGCAGGGCCCAGAAGAGGCCCACGCTGCCACTGGAGCCTGCCCACCCAGGTAAGTGGATCCCGGGGAGGTGGGGAGGCAAGCTCCAGTGGCAGCGCAGGACATTTCTGGGTCCTGCTGGAACCCCAAAAAGGTTCCAGGGGGTAAATACAGCCCTCCAAATCCTTTCGCACTTCTAGTGGGCCCTGGAAGAGGCTCACACCACCACACCACCACTGGTGGTGACCTGTTCCGGGGCCCAGTGGAACGGTGAGCAAGTTTCCCTGGAGGTAAATACAGGCCTTCCAGTAAAACCAGAATTTGAATGTCTTAAAATCTGAATGTCTTAAAATAAGATTCAAATCCATAACATTTGAATCCGTACATTCAAATGTTAGATTCGTATTAAAAGATACGAATGTCAACAACATTCGTATCTGTTAGATGTATCTGTGCACATACCGTAAAAATCCGTATGGATCCCGTATTATCCCATACGCATCCCATTTTAATCCCATATTTTAAGCACAAGATACAGATAATTTTCGGGCAGATTTGTATACAACAGATACGAATATACACATTCAAGTCATTTGAAAATCCATATCAGATTTTCAGAAGTCCATAGACGAGTTCGAATGTCGAATTTGGGTTTTTGAAAATTTGATTCGTGTTTGAATGTCAAAATTCATTGGATTCATATCGAATATTTGAGTTTTTGAATACTTGTGCACATCCCTACACCCTAAGAAGTGAGTACGTATCAAGCTATACTTCCTCATCTAAATGTGGCAGAATTGAGCAATGCAAATACTGTATGTATGAATGCCTGTTCCTTTCATCTTAATCTCCCCACTCTTAAATAATGGCCCTCGTGGTTTTGTTTTTTTGTTTTTTGGTTTTCTACGCCCTGATTAAAATTTGGTACGGCTACCAAAGGACAGATAAGTTTGCCTCGGGAAAGCAAGCTGTTTTTTGCAGGCTGTCATTTATTCATCTTTAAGTGACACAGTAAAAGCACAGGGCCTGTGTATTATAGCACAGCACTTCTAAGCAGCGGCACATGCGTCAAAACATAATAGATCTGAAATATGTAGAACAGCTGCCCCCCTCTTCTCTGCAGCTACTGAAGCAAGACATCCTTCAGACACTATAAATCCCTAGTATGTATTTAGTTGATCCTAAATACATATTTATATAAGCATGAAGATCTTTTCAAAGACATCTTGGCTTCTGGTAAACATTTTAAGGCACAAACGCGGACAGAATCCACACAGAGAAGAGTATATAGACATGCACACTTGGTGTGAGTGTGATTTGATCTTTCCTTGCCCAAGAAAGGGAAGAAGATATCATGGCTGGACCAGCATTCATAGTAGAAAAAAGGAGGACGTGATGTGCGTGTTTAGTTCTGGCTCTTAGCTCTGTCCAAAGGACATCACATGATAGTCCCTTTTAGGACTGGACCAACAAATGTCTTTCCACATCAGTACTCTTTCAGGTCAGGACACCCTTCCCAAGGTGAGGCAAGGCATGGCAGCTCTGGAGAACCTGTTAGCTCTGGGTTACAGATGGAGTGGGTGGATGAGGGCCCAAGAAACGTGTTAGTTGGATGGCTCTCTCTGGCTCTGGGTGCAAGACCCTGCTGTTTGCCCTCCCCATGGTGACTGAGAAGGCCAGAGACTGGCAGCCCTTTACCTGGACTGCCAAACAGGGTCCCATGCCCACTTGGACCTCAAATGTCAAATTTACTGCAGTCTACATACTCAAAAGACAATAATAATAATAATAATAATAATAATAATAATAATAATAATAATAATAATAATAATAATAATAATAATAATAATAATAATAATAATAATAATAATAATAAAAAGATGAAAATGATTTACAATGAGAGATGATAAAAGCAACTCAAAAAATATATGATCAAGAATATTTTTTCAGTGAATCAGAGTTTCTCTAGTCAAGGTCACTCGATTGCAGGGTTTCATTTACTAACTTCTCCTTCACTTTAATAGCTACAGCCAAGAATTTTGCAGCCACTAGGGTCATGTCAGGATTGGTATCATTTAGCAACAATTTGATGTATTCTCAGTTGGGTCTCCCTGGATATGGGGTCAGCTTGGGACTTATTAATTCTTGATGGGCAGTGCTATAAAGATTACAAAAGAGGAGAACATGTCCAACTGTTTCTATGTCACCATTTTACATGGACAAGTTCTGAGGGTAATAGGGATATGTTGGACTTGGACCTTACACTTCTAGGGTAGCTCGTGGACCTCTGAGCATGTGGGCCAAACATTAATGTTTTGGGGCAGAGCTTCTGTGTGATTTGCCAATGCAAGGCAGAGAGGAACATAGGTCTTCTTGTCACCCATAAGACCTGCAGGTGTTCAGGAGACTTGGAGTTCCGCCTCTGCCCTATGCAAAAAGTTAGCAGGAAAAGCATTTTGTGCCCCCTCTACATTATGCATTACTATAGCTATAGCCCCTCCCTAAAGCTGCTATAAAGTGTAATACATAGTTGTAATTTCCATGTGATTTCAAGAAGATCTGCTGCCTTATAAGGTGTTCCTGAACTTACACCACCAATTATTTCTAGTTTTAGGTGCTCTGGACATCCACATATTAGCCATCCCATTAAGCTCAGGCTACTCAGAGGATAAACTCAAACTTCTCTTTATGTATCCTCCTTCAGGTCTCCTCCTCCTCCTCCTCCATTTCCATTCTGGGATTAGAAAATGGAGAAGCATTCAAAAAAGGATACTTTATTGAATCTTAATAAACCCAACTCATCTTGACAAACGTTCACCAATTCAGGTTTGTAGGCTCTCCAGGGAGGAAAGGAGGGAGGGAGGGAAATATTATAGCCTACATTTAGCAGATGGGGAAATAAGGCTCTGCAGAGGGAAGTAACTGATTCAAGACTGCATAGAAGTGAGGAACTGCTGAAGAAATAAGGCAGCAGGATTCCTGTCTCCTGAGTTAGACGCAGCGTCACAGCTACGACTGAGGGATAGAGCTTCTGGGTATCCTTTCAGTGTTCTCCTGTCCTCATCCAAAGGGAAAGGCTGATATCCTTGCAATCATTTCCAGCTCACCTTTTAGCTTCCTGGTTGAGTGCAAGTCAGAATCTCTTATTTTGCACTTATTAATCCTGCGACAGAGCCAGATGTCCTCTGCCTTTCATCCCAGACTGGGCTGCATTGCCGCTCATGTGCGAGACAGCCGTCCACAGTGTCCCACCCTGTGCTAGCCTTGACTGTCGTTGGTTGCATCACCTTTGGAGTCTCTGAAGTTTTTTTATTTCCTGAGGAGGCCTGTTGAACCACCAGAATGCACACAGGCACAGATACCCAGACTAGTGAACCAGACTAGGGTGCCATTTTGGGTGCCTACAATGAGTTTATGCTCTATCCTGGTGGAGAGAACGTACTAGGAGAGGGCTAGGCTTCCCATATCTGTAAGAGCATGTGTGGAAAGGGTCCAAGAATCTGAGATGTTTCTAGGAAACAAGGGATGGCTAGTTACTGAGGGGAACAGACTGAGCATCACCTTTCACCATGGCCTCCTAGACATGTGTGTGGCTCCCTCAATATGCTCATCTTCATCTTCTGATTGAGATGTCCAGAAGCAATTGTGTAAGGCAGAATGATGGGCTAGATGGGTTGTGGCCTGATCCAGCAGGGCTCCTCTCATGATCTTATCTTCTTCTTATGTCCTTTAGCATAGCTTTGTAAGGACTTACCACATGCCCACTCCTTTGACTCATCCTCCCTCCCTCCCTCCCTTTGTTTCTTTCATGTACTGGGTGAGGTCTAGACATTCCTTCTGGTGGTCTGCCAAAGGTCTTCTCCAGAGAGCCAATAAGTCAAAAATACGTACTAGCTAGTAAAAACAGTGCTGTGTACCAGCATTATTTTCCTGCCAAATTTCATGTTGGGCTGGGCTGGGCTGTCAAGATCATTTTGTAGGCCCATTTGGTAAACAGCAAGGTAAATAAAAACAAGGAGATGGACAGATACATTTTCTATGCATATATATTTTCATGCATCTGTTCCACAGAGGTGCTTGAAATTTTCACGCAATTTAAACATATATAGGTGACACGGTGCGTAAATAAGTATCTATGTATGTAGGCAGAAGGCCTAAATGTGTAGACATTTAGGTTATATCCAGATTAGCAGAATAAAATCTGCTGGTATAAGAAAACACTCAGCTTACCTACTGCGAAACCACAACGTGCCATCCAGATTTGAGCAGCCTCCCCACAGCTTTCTCAGAGAAAGCTGTGATGCTTCCATGGTGCATGCAGTGAGGGACATGTCACATGGGAGGCGGGCAGCCAACGGGAACTGAGATGCAGGCTCAGCTCTCATTCGCTGTTCTCGCCATCCTATCCGGACTGGCAGGAACATTTGAATTTACTTGAAACTGTGGAGCGAGTGCCAACTAGTACGTCAACTGAAGCCTCTTCTGGATAGAGATGACTTGGCCACAGTTATCCATTCTCTGGTAACCTCTAGATTGGACGACTGTAATGCACTCTACATGGGGCTGCCCTTGAAGACGGTTCAGAAGTTGCAGCTAGTGCAAAATGCAGCTGCTAGAATGCTGACCAGAACATCTAGCCAAATTGGCACTGGCTGCCAATTTGCTACCAAGCCCAATTCAAGGTTTTGACTCTGACGTCTAAGGCCCTAAATGACTTGGGCCCCAAATAACTAAAGGAACGCCTTCTCCCATATCGACCTGCCCGTGCCTTAAGATCAAGTGGTGAGGCCCTCCCGGTTCTCCCACCACCTTCAACAGTGAGGTTGGTGGGCACCCAGGAGAGAGCCTTTTCTGTGATGGTCCCCAGACTATGGAATAGCCTCCCCCTCGAGGTGTGTCAGGCTCCTTCTTTATATATATAAAGAAGGAGGGCACCTCTTTGCCCTGGCCTTTGGCTGAGCTGTTAATGTTCCCTTGTCCAGTACAGACACTATCATTTTTTATTTTATTGTTTTTCAATGTATATTCTATTTTATTCTGCTGTTACCCACCCAGAGACCTTTGGGTATGGGGCATTCTCTGTATCATGTAAGTACTGGCCATGCCATTACTGTGCTGATGCTAAGCCTGCCACAAGCTTCTGAATTCAATTGCTCAGCGTCCCAACTGATGCCAAATGAGTATGAATTTTCTTCCATTCAATTTGATATGACTCAAACAAACAAACAAACAAACAAACAAACAAACTGTTCTGCAGTAAGTAGGTAAATTCGAAGCAGAGGCAGCATAATGCACTGCCGTGACACAGGTGTGGCCGTCGGGTGTGACACCCACGCCCTGACTGCGCATCAGAATGTGCAGCATTACCAAGTCTGGACATGCCCTTAGATTGCAGATTTGCATGGTGTATGAATTCACACCGTTCATTTACATGTTGAAGCTCTGATATGAAACGAAATTGCTGGAAATCCATCCATCTATATTTCTTACTCAGGCAAAATAATCTGTCCCATGTGAATCTCAGAAAATATCATTCAAAGAGAATGAGCTATAGAATGTCTTGCCTCTTCCTTAGTGCTTCCGCATGAAGGTGAACGAGTCATCCGATCCATACGAGAAGCAAGAGGTTTTATTATTTAACCCTTTTCTTTTTCTTTTCATTTTCCCCGTAAAAAGGAGGGGGAAAAAAACCTTAAACGTAACAAAAATACTGGCTATTTGCGCTATAGAGAAACAGCAGGGGAAAAGAGGAGGAGGAGATTTTTCTTTTTCTTTCAAAATAGCATCAAGCAGATACTCTTTGGAAAACAAGTTATAAATACCTATATATATAAGATTTCCACAGTAACTGTCCATTATAAAAGCAGCTGGTGCACAGGATTTCAAATGTAGCCTGACTGGTGAGAAAGCCTGCTTTCTCTCAATTGTATTCCTCCTTCATAAGTAAAAGATATTTTGATTTGCACAGATGCATTTCACCTTTTCAGATTTCTTCTCTGCTGCTTCAGTTCCAAAAAGGATGGGTACCCTCCCTTTTCATCCATTTTCCGGGGAAGGAGGAAACTGAAACGTCCTCATCCTCATTATACAACAACACACAAAACAACAGAATAGAACAACCACCAGATCACTAGTTGGAGTTGGTCTTCATGGCACATCAAGTTCCTCCCCAGAACTTAGGATGTTGTGATGTATCAGTGCATAATGTGAACAGATCCAAGCCACATGGCTTTTTCCACTTGAAAGACCCAAGATCTTTTGGGGTGGCAACCCGTGTGTCCATCAACAATGGTACCATAACTTCTCTGCACTTTGATCCTTTTCATATTTGGCTATTTTCTCATGTTGCTTCTCATTGACTCTGCTATCCCCAATATTGCAGCATGGATGAACCACACCTTTTTCTTTTCAATGTTGTTGTTGTTGTTGAAGATGTCTGCCTAGGAAGGAAGGAAGGAAGGAAGGAAGGAAGGAAGGAAGGAAGGAAGGAAGGAAGGAAGGAAGGAAGGAAGGAAGGAAGGAAAGAAGGAAGGACTTATTTGGTCCTGAAATGTCTGCTTGAGTAAGGCCTGGGTGGAATATCCAGGAGAAGGTAGAGGTGCAGACTCTGGCCCGTTCTGCACGTGGCTTTATTCTGGAATATATCTCGGGACAGCAGTCTACTGGCCACAAGCTAATGCAGACCATGGCAGACTTCATCTGGGACTTTCCATAATCTGTACTAGTATGAAGATAGCAGGTCCGTATTCTGGGATGTGTTCCAGAATAAGACCAAAGTGCAGAAAGGACTTTGGACATGACTGATCCCACCTGAAAACCATCCCTAAGACACTGCTAAGCTCCCTTACAGGAGCTTCTTTCTTTCTTTCTTTCTTTCTTTCTTTCTTTCTTTCTTTCTTTCTTTCTTTCTTTCTTTCTTTCTTTCTTTCTTTCTTTCTTTCTTTCTTTCTTTCTTTCTTTCTTTCTTTCTTTCTTTCTTTCAACTGCGTGTGAAAATATCATTCTCTGCCCTACCTCATAATGCCAGGATTTGAAACAGAGAACTTCTTCATAGAAAAATAGATGCTCTCCTTCTTAGTTTGGGTCCTTCATCCAGTATCATTCTGGAGTGTGCTTTTTGTCCCACTGCTTTGGAAAGGATGCTGAGAATAACTGACCATCTGAATCAGTGTTAAAGATTTAACACTGTGAGAAATAAAGGGGGGAAAGGTCATTTGAAATGTGGTGGTCAACTCCTCGGGACAAGGGTGTCCTTAACTGTTCAGGCCAAGGACTAGTTAGCTCAGGTCCCCTTGCAAAATGTTATTAGTAAAATTCCCCTCTTCAAAGCCATAATTCTGTCCTTTTTGCAAGCATCCAATCTCCTAATATTTTGCTTTGCCAGCCCTTCTGAGCCTTACAGAAGAAGAAGAGTTGGCTTTTCTACCCTGCTTTTCTCACCCATTTAAGGGGACTCAAAGCGGGTGACAAAGCTTTCTGTTCTTATCCCCACAACAGAACACCCTGTGTTCTAGGCGGGACTGTGAGAGCTCAGAAGAGAGCTGTGACTAGCCCAAGGTCACCCAGCTGGCTTCATGGGGGAGAGCAGAATCAAACCCAGTATTCCCAGATAAGAGTCTGGCTCCCTAACCACTAGACCAAACTGGCTCATAACCACATACCATCATAGTTCCTGCACACATTATACTCCATGCTTTACTTTCTTTCCCCACTATGGGACTTTAATTTGTGATATTGTTGTGCGTGATCAGATGCTGGTTTGTTTGTTTGTTTGCTTGCTTGCTTGCTTGCTATTACACCTAATTAGCTTTCACTGGCACCTTCCACCAAGAAGAAACAGCTACAAGCCAAGTGACTAACAAGGAACATCTAATATGGGCAACTTGTCATCTTAGTTGAGTTTTTGTCACATGCTTTCTCCTAGAATACCAGGCCTTCTCTTCCTTGTCTGACAACCTGTTAGGGTCTAATTAAATCCTGGGGTTTGTGGTGGTGAAGAGAACAAGGTGGCAGAGATGAGAAACCAAGGTTATTCATTTCTTGCTTGGCACAACAGTTGTGTCTCTGCAATCTGTTCCTCGCAGGTTTAGGGAAGAAGATGAAAAGGAAGAAAGAAAAGGAAGAAAGAAAGAAATTTACGTTCACTGTTGCTGCTGATGTTGCTGCTGCTGCTGCTGCTTCCTGGATATGTGAGATGTAGGGAAGGTCTAGCAATTTTTTATTAATTTTTTTTAAACCAGATGGGCACCCATATGTTTCACCTCTCTGCGTTCATCCATTTTAGCTTTGGCACGCACATATGCTGGGCGCTTCTCTCACAGATACTCCCCACACACACTTTCTCCATGAGGGAATTTTGCAGTATTCTACAATATTAAAACTAATTTCATTTATGTTCTTTTGGAGGCTGCTCTGCTCTAGTCTAAACTCATGAGAATACATCTTTGGGGACTTCTTTCCAGATCCACTTTTTGTGTCAGTGTTTGGCACTCCCCCCCCCCCACCCTCCTTACACTTTCAAGGTCTATACTGTTGCAATTTCTTGTCCTAACTAATCCAGCATGCTGTTGGGGGGCGGGGGCGGGCGGAGAGAGGTCCAATTAGATTCATTTCAGAGCCATCTGCTCTCAAGAGGCTTTTTTTTCTTCTGTGTCATTTCTCTCTCATCCTGTCTTTTCTTTTTTTCCCCCCCAAATGCACCTTTGGCTACCCTCAGCCACAGTTGCATTCAGTTGACATCTTGGGGGCAGACAGGTTAAAAGCATTGAGTCAGCATGCTAGTTTTGCCACACCAAGTCCCTTTAGCCAAAGCCTCAACTCTTTCCCATCTCCCTAGGGTTATCAACCATTTCCAGCACACACTCAAGTGTGCATGGAACAGATTTTCCTAATGGAAGACATTTCCTCTGCCCGGTGGCAGCTACGCAGTATGACCAAGCTAATTGGATGCCTTTTTCTCTTACACTGAGCAGCGAGCCAGGAGGAGTTAAGGATGGGGAGTGATGGATGAGAAATTAAAAAGGCATCCCTTAGTGGAAGGGATTTTAATTGGAGTGGTATTCTCATGCTGGCTTAATTGTACGCTGCAGCCTCCAAGGAGCGTGTTCCAGACTGGAATCAAAGCTGCATCTTGGGAGCAGAGGTGCAAAGGTGGTGATGGGGGGAGAAGTCTGATTAAGTGAGATAGCTTGCTGGTGGCTTTGTTGCCCGTTCGTCTCAGCTGGAGGTGTTCCTTGAGAACTTGAATGCCCAGGAAGGTGGATACAGAGCTGCCAAATGCGGCGCAAGTGGCAACCTGGAGGTCCCCCCCTGGTGTGTGGAATTTGCTCCTCGACGGCCAACGGGTTGCCATTAGTCAAATGAAGAGTGATTACTAAAAGGGTCTCTCGCACCGTCAGGTGGCAGGAGCCCAGCTCCACCATGACTTATTAGTGAGCAGGAGGCCTCCTGGAGGGCTTGTACGGCTGAGTGTTTCTTTTAATGAATCTCTGGGTTGTTTTGCTTTGAAGCGAACTGTTTGGATAATGAAATAGCCAGTATCTCCTTAATCCATCTCCTTCTCCTGCCGCTTCCCCCTCTTGCTTTGCCCACTCTCCACCCATGATCTCAGCAAAACAAGGGTTTGTTGCTTACTGTCTTGGTGGAAAGGGGCAAGGGCAGATGCCACAACCACTGGCTTTGGCCTACCAGGTGTGGTGACTCAGCCCATCCCCTCCCTCCTCAACCTCCACAAAGCAATGCAGCAAGAGAGCAAGCCGCTGAGCACCCAGGTCACCTGCCAGCTCTGGTGGGGCTATATGCCAACAAGTCCCCCCCCCCCCCGCACTGGCGTCTTGTTTTATATGTCTGAGTGTCAGACTCCCCTAAAGCAGCAAGCTGACTCAGTTGTAAAACAAACAAAGTTTATTGTCACAAAAAGATAAAATAAAGAATCCAGCTTGTAATTGGCTTAAAGGTTCTTTACTTACTTGAAAAATAAGGATATTGTCAGTAATAAACTGTCCTGTTTCCTTCACTTAGCTCTACCATAAGCAAACAGTCCTTAGTAAGCTCTACAGTAAGCCCAGAGGTTCCTCATTCCTTTCCTTTCAGCTATTCCCTATCATTCAGTGAACTAAACCCTCTGAATAATAAAGATCACCTCTTAGCAGTCACAATCTGCCCATCTGGGCTCTGCTCTGCTCCGGCTCTGAGTGGAGAGACCCACTTACACACATGGATGCCTTCCTCTTTCCTTCTCCCTTGGTCCCGAGAGAAGAGGCCTATTTATGAGCAAGGCTGGAGAAAACCTCCCTGATCCCCATCTGCCAAGACAAGAGATGAGAGACACTCCGGGCTGCCATTTTTTATATTCCACAATCCAGCCATTTCTATTGGTCCATTTTTGGCAGGCTGGTGGGGCTCTCTCTGATGTTCTGCCTCTGCTGTCACTCAGGAGCTCGGAAAAACCCGCAAAACGGCTTCTCTGCTGCAGCCTTCCTAGCGTGAACATCACACCAGGTTTGATTCCACACTCCTCCATGAAGCCATCTGGGTGACCTTGGGCTCTCTTTCTGAGCTCTCACAGCCCCACCTGCCTCACAGGGTGTTCTCTTGTGGGGAGAAGAACAGAAGGTTTGTTAGCCACTTTGATTCTCCTTAAATGGGTACGAAAAGTGAGATAGAAAAGCCAACTCTTCTTCTTCTTCTTCTTCTTCTTCTTCTTCTTCTTCTTCTTCTTCTTCTTCTTCTTCTTCTTCTTCTTCTTCTTCTTCTTCTTCTTCTTCTTCTTCTTCTTCTTCTTCTTCTTCTTCTTCTTCTTCTTCTTCTTCTTCTTCTTCTTCTTCTTCTTCTTCTTCTTC
This sequence comes from Aspidoscelis tigris stejnegeri, assembly GCA_023333525.1. NCBI lineage: Eukaryota > Metazoa > Chordata > Lepidosauria > Squamata > Teiidae > Aspidoscelis > Aspidoscelis tigris. The sequence continues at coordinate 21,520,716 of JALMGA010000011.1, forward strand.
GGACATTGTTTCAAGCTCTGCCTGAGAAGCACAGTGCTTTAGACAGCACATGTCAATGGTTAGACCTATTTGTTTGTTCCCTTTCTCTCCTCATTTTCTGTCTGCTATGCTGGCTTTTTGCCAGATGTCCAGGAGAAAATGCATGTCCCTTGTGCATTCTGTCCATGCATTTGGTCTCTCTTTGCTTTCTTGGCCAGAGGTCAATTCCACCTTAGCTACCACTATGCAGGGGAAAGAAAACTAAAAACCTTGTCTTGGAAATGCTAGGCATTCCCACACTGTGAGCTACTATTAATATTTTGTAGGAAACAAAGATTTTGATCTCCGTATACCCCTGCCCATCCCTGAGTGGGAAGATGTCTGATGCTTCTCTGCATGATTGATTGCTCTTGCCTTGTTCCTTCTAATTAGCTGGTACCGTGAGCAGGTAATTCTGGGTATCCCTGCCTCAAATGCAACTGGAACACTCCATCATTCTTGATTTAGCATCGCTGCAGAATAACCATCTGGCCCTCAAGAGAGTCTGCCCATCACATCTCTAGTGTTCTCAAATTTCCACCCTCCCATCATCGTCCATGCAAAAAGGGTAGGCAGACAGATGGAACAAGTATGCCTTATTTACCTGAAGGGAGAAGATTTTATGATGAGAAGGAAGGAAGGACGGAAGGAAGGAAGGAAATCCTTACAGATATGGCTGAAAAAAATTCTCAACTGAAAGTGAAGTTCAGTCAGTCTTGAAGGCAGGAAAACAAGAGTGTAAAATAGGTAAAAATGTCCAAAGTGTTTTTGCAAGAGAAGTTTGGTTGAGCTGCCTTTTTTGGAATGCCTTTGAGAATCTTTAGATTGTGATGTCTTGGGGCTTCCTAGGAGTATTGGAAGCTAAGATTTTGCAGGATCACTTAATGTGGTGCTCCTGACAAAGGAACAGTCAGTGTCTAGTCCTCTTTCTGCACTAATCTCTTGATCTGGACCAAAAGGGTCTCTGATCTGGATTCTGGGCCTCCTGTTCCACATGTTAATCCAGATCAAAGAGACCACACCCCTGTTAGTTTGGTTTCATTTACATAAGGTGGAGTCAGATCCAGAAGAAGGGGCCCTTAATCTGGATCTACCATAAACCTGATATATCGGGTCTGCATCTGAATTAATGGCTGTCATCTGGATCCCAGAGGTGTGCAGATCAAGAACCCTCCAGATGTTAAAGTTGTGCAGAGTAGCAGCTTCTTAAGTATTTCCCAGGGGTATGTTTCCTACAGCAGGTTTGCTCAATTGCAACCCTCCAGCTGTTCCCGAACCGCGATACCCATCATTCTGTGCCAGCCTGAAATTATTTCAGCATGGTGATTGTTTTAAAATCTTACATCGCACAAATAGCCACTGTGGATAAAATAAAAGCCAGCACACGTCTTCTGCACACAGTGAAATAAAACCAAAGAACTCTTTTCTGAGGTGGGAATTAGTTTACTACCGGTTTAGTGGCAGTTTCATCTGCAAACCACAGGTTCCCTTCAGTTGCTCTCACGCCAATTAGCAACCCTGAATTGACAGCGTGCCAACAACAGTTTGGAACAATTTAACTTCACTGTGGAAATCCAGTAACCTGGTTCAGCTCCTGTAGATATGGCATATTCTGTCTTCAGTAGGATAGGAAATACTTTCAGGAACATCTACAGACATTCCAAAATAAGACTCCCACCTAGATAGCAGCAGCCACAGTAGCACAGTTCTCTTTTTTGTTCACTGGAGTTGACCGTGAGGAACAAAAATCTAAGAACATCAGAGAAATAGCTGAAACACGTTATGGCTTCTCCGCCCTGGCTGTGCAACCCCAACCCCAGATCTTCACTTTGCTCCCCACAACCAGGAAGACAACCCCTGACAAGTCCAAAGGAAAAATAACCATCAGTTCTCTGTCCATCTCCCAGATCTCCACCCCCTGAAATGGCTTCCCACCCCAGCAAAGGCAGTGATCGCTCGCTCATTCCCTTGCAGCACTTCAAAATCCACCCCGGCAAAGGCAGCGGCTGCAGCCATGTAATCTCTCTCAAGACTTCACTCTCAACACTTTCCCTCTGACTGTCAAAATCCACTCCATACAGCAGCTGTTACACTGTAGCAATAATCCACCCACTTCACACCTGATAGCAATTGCAACAATGTTGCAATTATGTGCTATTCTGGCTCTTTGAAAGTTCTGAGCTTTAGAAAGGGAAGGGAAGGGAAGTTGCTGCAGTTCTGGGAGATGTATGAATGTGTTACTGCTGTGTGTGCAGGTGGCAATTCCGCCCCTTTTGCCACGGAGCGTCCCCAAAGTAACTGCTGCGAGGAAAGCCCGCAACTTCCAAAAAGAGCACTGAAACTCTTCTTTAAAGGGAACTTTTTTTGTCACAGATTTTCCTCCTTTTGTAGCGCTGGAAGCTCATTGAAAACCCTGGCACGAGGGCGCTCAGAGGCAAAAGAAGATTTTTAGCAGACTTTAAATTGCTTGGGGATAGGGCCATACATATTATATCCCCAGTTTAACAAATGCATGAACTATTTGTACGAATGTTTCAAAACATTTGTATTTGTACAAATGATAATGTTATGAATATCCATGCACATTCCTACTCCGCTGCCATCTCACTGACCTTCAGGGCTGAACTAAGCCTTCCAGAGATTTAGTTGGCCAGAGGAAGGCCTAGATGAGCCTTGGAGGACAGCGTGATGGTGGTGGCTAGATTTAAAGGTAAGGAGGCATGGCCAGGGTTGAACTGGAGGCTGGGGGTGGGCAGAGTTAGCCCTTGTTTGAAGTTTCTGCAAAGCTCCGATGCAGGCTGGATGCATTCAATTTGTGGGCAAATGGGGGACCCTTTCAATTCACCCACAAATGTTTGAATCCATGTGAATTTCAAACATGACCGATATTATTTGGACCTAAGAAATGCAATGCAGAAAAAGGGTGAAAATAAACAGAAGGGAAATAGATTCTTGTAGCTGGGATGGAATTCAGAAGGAAGGAGTAGAGAATCTCAGAGAGAGAGAATATAAAGGGGCAAAAGTTATTTCTCCCTTTCAAATGCACACACATGCACACACTTGCACGTAATCTGTATTCCAAATATCCCTTCCTATTTGTAGAGTGGCCAAATTCCAAGGAACCCAGAGCAACGTGCATAACAGGTGAGAGAGGTGAAGCATAATAAACCTGACAGTTTATAATAGGCAACCCCCCCCCCCCTTGATATTTTTGGTCCAAAGAGCGAAGAAGATTTCTGGCTGGACCAGCAAAATTCGTGGTCTTGCAACTTTTTCAGTTTGGGGGAACCCAAAGTTCAAACCATCTATTCCATCTCCCCAGAAATAAGTGAGCCAAGTGAGAGCAAAATAGCGAAACCACAAACACGAGCCTCTCCCTAAATAGCATGAACAGAGCCTATTTTAGCAGAGGTAATTGTTGCATCCACATTTATTATTAGCCGTGGCAGATTTGGAGGCAGTATGATTCATGACCGTATCGGGTGTGGGAAATATTAGCTTGTAACCTGGCATTTTTCTTCCCTTGCCTCTGGCTAATTATTGATAAGGACAGGCAACTGATTAGGACTAAAACCAGGGAGCAGCTGAGATGCTCTGGCCTTAATTTGCAATGGCAAGGTGTTGCTCTTTTTGTCAGAGCCATAGTTGGGGCTGACAGGCCATCGCTGGGAGGCATCCTGGCCGGTTGAAGCTACCGTATCGGAAGGTGATAGAGTGCAGCATACTGCGATGGATATCTTGCTGAGATGGGAGTTTCCATGCTGGCAGAGGGAACTTATCTTAAATAAGTCACACTTTTCCTGTGATCTGTGGGGACTCAATACTGGATGTGTCAAGACTGGGGGACACTGCACATTCTGATGCATAGTCGGTGCGTGGGCGTCACACCTGAAGCCCAATACTTTGTGGTGGTGGCACATTATGCTGCCACTACTTTGGATTTACCTCCTGCGGAACAATCAATAATCACTCTGTTAATTTTGGAGTCTCCTGCCGTCCTGACAAGAGGGTGAGAAACAGCCAATGAGAGCTCAGCCTACAGCTCAGCTCCCATTGGCTGCCTGATCCCATGTGATGCGCGCCTCACCACGCATGCCACAAAAGTCTCACAGCTATGGCCCTCCGATTTGGGTGGGGCCAACGTGTTGTGACTTTACAACCAGGTAACCTGCGGATTTACTAATGACTGCAGATTTTCATCCACCAATCTGGAAGGGACCTCTATTGTAAAAAAGGTAGGATTAGTATTTCAGGGTGTTTCCACATTGGCCGCCGAGAAATGGATTAAAGAAAATTTGTTTCCCGGCGATCTGTCCTCCAGAGGATCCGTCCGAAATAGGGATGGATCCGAGGAGGGCTCCCACGTCCGCACACCTGCAGGGAGGATGGATGTGGCATTTGCAGCTGGTGGCACAGGGGCATTTGCAGCTGGCAGCACACGGGTGGGCTGACGTGAATCCTGCTTCCAATGAAGAGAGACTGGGTGGTCAGTGGAGAGGTGAGGCACTGTTCCCCGATGCCAGGGTTTGACACTGTTTGCATCCGCACTCAGCCTGCACCCAGCCTACATCACCGGGAATAGCATTGGGATGGGCAAGATTCAATCTCGGACCCACTCCTGGTCCCATGCGTGCCCATTCCAAGCATCTCTGTGGTCCTTTAAAACAAAAGAACTCCCCAAATCCACCGTCACCTGTAGGAGTGCTCAAAAAGACGCACTGCTCGTGATACCAAGACAATTGTTAGAAAGTAGAGTTTGGGATAAACATGTTTTCCCTTGACTTAAATACCGGATTTGTGTGCGCGCACATGTGTAGATCGTTGAGAAAATTGAAATCAAACAAGCCAAGCCATGTATTATTAATGGTAGCATTTTCTTTTAAAGTTTTGATTCGGAGAGGCTCAGAAACAAAGCAATGAAAAGAAAGATGAAAGCTTTTAAAAGATAACCTTAAAAATTGACAGATCTTTGTCTCCGGTCTCCTCCCAGAGGGATGTGATATGTGTCTTAAAAACAAAAGAAAAGAAAACAGGAGTAGCCTCTCTTTGACTGGAGAAAGGCAGGAAGAAAGAGTCAGATGAAAGATGATGGGATAGAGGACCGGGATTCTCTGCAGGAAAGGAAAAGTGGAAAGAGGAACAGGTGAGAGTTGAACGAGTGACTTAGGGTCGCTCCAGACAGCATGTTTAACATATGGAGCTTACCTACACTTCAGAGTAAAGCCACTTTGTTGGGAGAACAGATTGTTTCCATCTTCTCCAATACTTCAAAAGATTATTCCACCCATGTGCCTTGTGTTAGGGATTTGCACAGATATTTGAAAATCTGATTCAAATCCGCCAAATGTCAACATCCGAATTTGAATTGGATTTTCAAAAATCCGATACGGATTTTCGAATAATTCGAATGCATACATTTGTATCTATTGTATACAAATATGCACGAAAGTTATACGTGTTTACGCATATGATGCGGGATGAAAGTGCCTGGTTCCTTCCTGCCCATCCCCGTGAGCTACCCCAGGCAAGGAATCTTTTTACTCTTCTTCCATGTGCTTTTATAGTCTCTCAGTCATGATGTCATCCGGCTCTGATTGGTTCTGGCTCTGGGCTAGCTTACCCCCACCAACACAGCTAACCTAAAACTCTAACACTCTACAACTAACTTACCTTGGTCATCACATAGAGCGAGAAAGCATTTGCCTCTTGCCAGGATCCCATTTGACTCAACTGGCTTGCATCCAATCTGCCACAGCTGCAAGCATTGCTACAAATGCCTAATTCCATGCTTCCGACTTTGCATAAAGATCACGGAATGTTGGAAACTCCTGTATGGAGAAATCCAGGCACATTTAAGATAACCCTAACTCATCTTTAATGTTCAAAGCTGGAAATTCTCAGACCCACTGCCTAGTTCCAGATTTAAAAAGTCCTGTGCCAAGCACTGCGGCACAAGCAGGAGAAATTCTGTGTTCCAGATATCCCAATCATGCTAAAATTTAGACTGCTAATGGGTGACCAAACATTTGAATAGTCACTCTCCTATGGCATGATTTTCAATAGTGCTGTTTTTCTTTTAACACACCTGGTGAAATGAGACTTTCCTTGCATAGTTCAGATCATATCAAACAAAGACACACTACGATGAAAGCCTCTGCTGGCTCTAGAAAGCCAACAGTTAGAGGGAGCAATGTTGAAGCACATGGTGCCTAATATGATTTGCATAATGCTCTGGTTGTTTGGAACAGAACCACCATGCTATGGCAGAGAGCAAGAATGGCTTACTCTCCCGAATTGCTCTGGATTGACAGGACTTGGGGTGCGTTCCCATGGTACTTATTTGCCTCTCTATTGCCCCTCTACTGAAGTGGATTTAAGAAAAGCGCGTTCAATGTTGATGTTGTACAAAGCCATGCAAAAATGAGTGCATTGAAGAGGCTTAAAAAAAGAAAGAAAACAGAACCAGAGTATGTTTCTTACCAACTAATATAATAAAATTTAATATGCTACTTTCACTAAAATATGCATATTTAGGAACACCTTTTTAAAATGGCGTTTCCTTGTGAGTGGTTCCCACCCTCTTTTAAAAAAGATAAATTAAAGAAAAATCTTGAGGTGCATTTTGTGTTCCAGTGTGTGCATTTGTTCTAGAAATGGACATTATATATTGCATTTCTCCCCATATAAGACCCACGTTCAGCCAAATAAAAAAAAAACTCCTAAAATCAACTTCGGTCCTATTTCTGAATTTATTTTCCCTAAATATTCATCGTGAAATTACAGGTGTGCCTTATATGCCAGTGAGTTTTATAAAGTGCATGATGTGGTAAGTTGACGTTTATAAGCAAACTAAGCAAAGTTAACCCCAGTCCCTACATCCTAGGTCTTTGTTACAATTTTGCTGCATGTTCCTCAGACACTCATCTAGAGGTGCAGTAGTTAAGAACATGAGATCAAAGCTCAGTAGTCTCATGGTTCAAATCCCTACTGCATCTTCTCAGCTATGGACAGAATAGCCTTACAGTTCTGTAAGTAACTTGGGCAAGGGAAAGGCTATGGAGTTAGCCCTAACAGAAAATCCAGGATGGCACCCCTTCAAAAATTAGACGGACCACACCCTTACAGCTGATTTGGTGCCAGATGTTGTTACCAGATCTGCTCCAGTAATAAACTGTAAGCAAATGTGGATAATCTGGGCTATTTTAAAACCCAGAAACACCAAATTTAACTTTTTTTCTTAGGGGGAATTAGTAGCTAGATCTACAGGTTTTAATAACGAGGAATAACCAGAAAACAGAGACAAAACCCATTTTAGACTCAAAAACCAGTATTTCTTGTTAAGCCAGAGCAAAGAATTTATTAGAAATACAGAAGAGAAGTTGAAATGGAATCATTAGATATTTAAGCAAAACAAGGACAAACATGCAAGGACTTTAAACATGGCTAAATAACTAAACAGCCTATATCAGAATAATTCTATGCATTAAACTCATAATTTCAGTTTTGGGGAAGAAATGTGCCCAAGCCAGCAAGGAGGTAGAAAAACCACCCTTAATACTAAGATATTCCCTAACCAAAATTAAACAATATAGAAAATAGGGGGAAGTAAGGAGGAATGGAATTTGCTCTCACCACTGTGCCTTAGATGGGAGATTCCAGCTGATCTGTGCCTCTCCAGGAACAAAAATAGAAAATAAAAGTAAAAAATAAAGAAAAATGATCCCTTTTATTGATCCGGTTAAAAAAAATGAGTAAAATATCTCAAAAATAAAAATAAAACCAGTTGAAATGGGCTTCTGCAATTGTTCTGACCAAGCCAAATTCAGAACAACTTTCAAAATTTAAAATGCAGCTCTGTGTAGCAGGAGAAGAAAAAAAATTGAAAATAACAGCAAAGTGTCTGTGGTCTTTTCCTAGCCTTCCATGGCAGGAAAACTCCTTTGGCTAGATGAGGAGAGGGAGATTCCTTGCCCTAGACTCCTGAACTCCATCTCTTCTCTGCCTTTCTTATAGCCAGAAATTGGAACCAAAACAAAACAAAACAAAACAAAAAATCTGTAGATTATGGTCCTTCCTTTGTTAATAAAAGAAATTGCAGTGTCCTGTAATTTCTCCCAAAAAGATGCAAAAATTACCCTAACAACATCTCCAGAGCTCTTCCTGCAAAGGTAATTTCCCTTCAGTCTGTCCTAAAAGAAGTTCATCGGTCCTGTAAGCATATGTCTTTCAGAGAAATCCTGGTCTTGTTATTCCTTTTAAGACAGAGTATAATGGAATGGCTCAGGTGTTATAAGATCCACTTCCTTAAAAAAAAAAAGATGTTCTTCTCCCTTACCATTCCTGTATTATGGAAGTTACTTTAAATTAACATTTCTGATTGGCGCATCTCCTGACCTTTCTCTGACTCCCTCCAGGCACTTTTATCCAAGGGGTAGACAAAAGGTGTAAACCAGCCCAACAGAAATCCTGACATTCCCAGTACTGATGAAGTTTTCCTTGTTATTTCCTTCAGGTTAAAAATGTAATGGAATAGCTCATATGAATTCAGCAAATTCTCTCATCTATGAAACATTTAGTAAGATCCCCTTCCCAGGGCCCTCCAAATTTTTATATATATATTCTTTTAAAAAGATATCTTCTTTTTTTTTTCCAGAAACCCCAGTGACTGATGGTTGTTTTGTAACCCTTGTTCTAGCCTCCAGGCAGAATCTTGAGTGACCCATCAGATGCAGGAACCAACAGCAATTTGTAATTCAATGGAGAGATCTGTTTTTTTTTTTTGTTTTGCAAAATGCCACATCTCCTTCCTTTGCTTTTGGAAGCAAAAAGTCCAAGGCTTTTATTCCAAGTTAATGGTCTTAACCTCTTTCTTATTCCAATTGAGTCCCAAAGCTCTGATGGAACTGCACCCAATCTTAGATTCCTAGCCCAAGACACTGCTCCAACACCAGAACTTTTATTTAGCCAATTTTTTTATTAATAATCATAGCTGGTATCAATGTCACATTTACACTCCTTTGGCTCATACAAAAGAATATAACATAAGAACATAAGAGAAGCCCTGCTGGATCAGGTCACAGCCCATCTAGTCCAGCATCCTGTCGCACACAGTGGCCCACCAAATGCTCATGGACATCTCAAGTAGAGACAAGGACAAACCCATTCCTGCTCCAGAATCCCAGCAAGTGGCTTCAGAAGCGCCCCGGTCCCCCTGCCCCCCAGCCTGAAAGATGCACCTAGGCATTCATTCTAGTAGCCATCTTTTGTCCATAAATTTGTCTAACCCTACCTTACAGCCATCTAGGCTGGTAGCTGTGAAGCCAAGGAGGAAACTCTGCTCCTTTCTGCACTGGGTATTATTCCACATTTTATCTCAGAATAGGAGCTTGTCCTCTGCATGCTGGTCCAGACCAGAGCAGAGGCCTATTCACATTACAGCCAGTAGTGCATGATTAGGGAACTTCTGGGAGAGGGCGTCTGCACTTGGAGGAGGCTGCTACAGCCTCCAAGTATGCCCTGCCTTCCCAGAAGTTCCCTAAGTGTTGATTAGCAATGTTAACTAGAAGTTTACCTCGTGCATCCAGGCAGCAGCTATTCACACCTATGCCAGGGTGATCTGAGGTGCTGCGCAAGGGTGCTGGTACCTCAGATGACTATAGACGTGACTGCATGTGCACAGAGCATCAACATCATCATGGCAATGGAGCTGGTGCACACACAGTTGTGAAGGGCTCAGCACCCAAAAGAGGACCGGCCCCCAATTCGGTCACATGAGAGTGACCAATCGCACAGGGCTTAGTCTGTTAGTGACTAGCGCTCGCAAGCACGAGCCCTAGTTAACATTGGGTCCTTGTGATCATTTCTCATTCAGTGTATGGGAAGGGAAGTGCGAAACGCCCCAGGTTCCAGACACAGCCTACCATAGACTGAAATATGACTAGCAAGCCCCTGTTTCTGGATTATAATCTGGAATAAAGCTCAGTCCAAAATGGGCTTCTGAGGCTCACGCACATTCAAGCCCAGTCTTTTCCCGTTGCCTCAGAAGACAGAAGGATTTCGAAAACAACATATCCATCTGTTATTTTCACTCTGTGCATCTCCCATTCTACCCCTCTCCTCCTGTATCCCAGGCTTTGCAAGAGCAGGCAGCTGTGCTTCCTATATAAATATTCCAACCACCGCCGCCGCCACCACCCAAAAATAGCCGAGAGAACAAATCAGTATGGAGAATGAGGGGCAATGCAGTCTGCTAGAAGGAGAAGATTTTGTCTTGTCTGGGTCGAAATATGATTTTAAGAAAGCGCTAGTGTGGCCTCAGCGAGAGTTCCCTCTCACAATTGAGAAATGCTTCTTTTATTTTAGTCCTTTTGTTTTTACAAGAGCGCTGCTGTGATTTTATGAGCTCCAAGGACATAGGTCAACAGGGCGCGTGTGTATAGAAATACAAATCTTGCCTGACAGGAGCTTTTCTACAGCGTGTTGGAAGCACAAGTCACCAAAGAGGATCTTTGAGTTCTTCAACATCGGATTTCGGGAATAAGAGGCTGGAGAACTGCATAACAGAATAGCCACAGCTCCACTGTGGTTCTGTGAGGCTGCATCCAGACGTCGGTTATTTATTCCACTCTATTTGGATTTTCCAGAACGAAGCACGGATAGTCTGGAATGGCTTTAGGCTGCATCCAGATGTCAATTATTTATTCCACTGTATTTGGACATGCTAAAATAAAGGATGCTCGCAGTCTCCCAACAGCCGGCCTCCAAAGATATACCTCCTCCAGTTGTCACCAGGGCTAACAGCCATTTGCTTCCATGCATTGGTCCAAGCATGATACGATCATAATCATCACCGTATCTTCTGGGAGTGGGAGTCAAGTCCAAAGTTTAACTATGTGCTGTGTTAAAAAAAATAAAAGAGAGAGAGAGGAAAATCCTTTCCTCTTTCTTGAATAATCCAGAACCAGCTTTTGATTAAGGTCTACTTAAATCCAGATAGCCGCAGAAAAGGAAGTTGCTGTAATAAAAGGCCAAACCCCCACTGCCGGGGTAGGAGGTAAGACATTTATAATCCCTGTGCCCTCCGATCCCCAGAGTCTTTGAAGCTGTGCAATGAAACTTCCACAGCTGCAGAGCTCCCATTCAGAACAGCTGAGGGTGTGTCCAGACTAACAGATACTGCACATTCTGATGCGCAGTCGTGGCATGGGCCTCACACCTGATGCCCAATACTGTGTTGCAGCAGGGCATTATGCCTTCACTACTTCGAATTTACTTACTGCAAAACAATGAACACTCACTCCACAGTATCAGGCAAATTCGAATGTTCCTGCCAGTCTGGACAGGACAGGTAACCTGCACTTTTTTTTCCTAACAGCAGATTTTATTCCTTTAATCTGGATACAGTCTTAGTGACAGGAAAGGGCCTGGAAGTTGGCCATTTTTCTGTCCATCCCCAAATTGTGTTATGTTCCCATGACCCTATTAAGTTCCCATGTCAACACTATTTTTCTGCACAATGGTGGCAGCTTTCTTTCTTTCTTTCTTTCTTTCTTTCTTTCTTTCTTTCTTTCTTTCTTTCTTTCTTTCTTTCTTTCTTTCTTTCTTTCTTTCTTTCTTTCTTTCTTTCTTTCTTTCTTTCTTTCTTTCTTTCTTTCTTTCTTTCTTCCTTCCTTCCTTCCTTCCTTCCTTCCTTCCTTCCTTCCTTCCTTCCTTCCTTCCTTCCTTCCTTCCTTCCTTCCTTCCTTCCTTCCTTCCTTCCTTCCTTCCTTCCTTCCTTCCTTTCTTTTTCTTCCTTCCTTCCTTCCTTCCTTCTCTCTCTCTCTCTCTCTCTTTCTTTCTTTCTTTCAGTCATTCAGACAGTTGGTCATTCTCCCTTTCTCCCACCCTCCCTTCAGTTTTTATCCATAGAGCTCTTCCCAATGGCTTATTTTGCTCCTAGATGGGCAACAGACAATGGAGGCGAGACTGCAGAATTCTCAGGTTCTACTAATGTTCCATTTCTATGATGTGAATGCAGCCTATATCTGGGTGAAGCCTATATATCTATAAGCTAACCGAGGGGACAAGTTCTTTCACCCAGATACTTTTACCCAAAACTGCAATAGCACTAAATGGAAATCCTGCCGTGTGGAGCAGTTATTCTTACAAGAGCCATGCTTAGCTTGATGAAACCCAAGCTCTGAGGTCTTGGCTTAGCTAACATGATCCTTCATGCAGTTGGGTACATTTAGAATTCCATTCAGACTCATTGTAGCTGATCTCTACTATTAAGGCTGCAGATGGGCTTGGGTTAATTAATTGGGTCAATTATTCAAAGGCGTGACCAGAACCTGGTCAAGTTGTACAAGTGGTGGGATGCCGTGGATTTTATTTTGCTGTTTTTGTTTTTGCTGCTCTGGTAGCTGTCTGTTTTGACCTCAGCAGGAGAAAAGAAAAGATGTAATTTCCTGACATACTTCGAAAGTGTTTATGACAGGTTTCCTTTAATCAAGTTGCAGAGCGACGCTCTGTGCACATTTAGCAGAGTTCATTAGTTGCCTCCCCTGCTTGCACAAGGAATTACATTTATTGCAAGCAACCTTGTAATTCCTGTCATCAGTTTTTAGTGTACAGAGTGATTTGCAGGATTCCAAAGGTACCCCCAGATAATCATCAGAGTCCTTTTTTGCACAGCCTGGCTTTGCTTTAACGGGGCTGGTAAAATGCAAATTCTCACATATGGAATAGTTTTGCAGAGCACAGTATTTCTTCCATATGATTGGTTAAGCACAGTCCCCTAGGGATGCGCTATGAATATTCATAACATTCGTTATTCGTCCAAATTCGTCCAGATTCCAACATTCGTACACGCATCGAATGTTAGGATATTTGTACATTAACATTTGCACAAATATGAATGTTTCAGACATTCGTATGAATAGTTCAGACATTGGTTGAACTGGGGAGCTGGGAAAGCGGCTACGCTAGTCACACTGCAGCAGATCCAGATTGCACTCAACATGAATTTAGAGCAGATTAAAAGTGGATTCAGGTCGGATTTGATGCTTTCAGAGTGGATATGTTACCGGATACATATCAGATACATATCGGATATGTATCTTGGACACAAACTGGATCGGTATTCATTCATAGTGGATCCGTATTCATTTGTATCAAATTCATATGCATACATTTGTATCGAATAGAATCCTACTACATTTGAACGAATTCACACCAACATTTTAATCCAACTTCGGTTCACTTTCAGAGTGAGAGAATGCCTCAGCAAAGTATCAAGCTGTTTTCTTTCAGCATTACCTATCTCAAAAAATTCACCCTTAAGATAAAGTCGAAAGAAAATGGCTAGTCATTTTGCTGATGTGTTCTCTGATTCTGAAAGCGGATTGAGACTGGATTAAAAGCCTGAGTCTCTTCTCTGTGGTTCCACTGCCATGTTGGAAGGTAGGTGTCATATTATTTTATCATTGAGTCTATAAATTCTGAGATAATTCTTGATTCACTACAGTATAGCATCTGTTTAAGGCAGAGTTATCCAGAGCCCTGCAGCCTTATTGTCAGAATTGGCAGATGTACTCCATTAATAAAATAACTTACACACAGTGCATATTTTTTTAACCAAGTTGTATAGTGAAATTCAGGAGTGGAGTGATCCATAAAGACAGAGGAGGCCATGATCCACTCAGTGGTTTGGAGGCTGAGTAAACTGCCCCTTTCTCTTTCACACATTTCACTCCAGGCTAATGGCTAGAGACATACAAACTTCAGTTTGCATTCCAAATTTGGCCAAACAGTTTGTATCTGTCAATGGTCCCATTGAACCAAACATGAAGTGGTTCACATATTGAGACATTCAATTGAACTGAACTAGACACCCTCTTGCAATCATGAATGATTCTTAGTCACAGTGGATTTTTAAAAAATGAATACACACACACAGTTTTATAACAAGTACTTGTCCAACTAAATGGTTTCCCATTGAACTGAACAAATGGGTGTTTGGGTTCAATGGTGAACCAAACACATAATTTTCTCTTGTGCATATTCCTAGTAATGGCTGCCTAATTCTTCATGCTTAGTGGGCTCACCTTCCCCACATGAAATCTCTGCAAAGCCAGGGGACTTTCTTACAGTCACCCACCAGACTTAATGCAAGCTGCAGCCCATGTCAATCTGCCCTCCAATTTGCAGATCAGACCACAATTGGCTAGGTTATTACCCTCTGGAATCTCTCCAGGACACACTTGCATGTTTCCTGCCATTACACTTAAATATTTTCGCCTATTAGATAGTGTTTCAGAGATAAGGAGTGCTGAATGATCATCCAAAAATCAATAAAGCAGAACTCACATACATGGGTTACAATGGCTTAAAAGGAATTAATGGGGAGAAAGAAAAGTGAAGGGAACTCCTCCTATTTGCAAGTAGATTGTCATGCTGTGAGCACACAATGTGGCAAGTGACTCAGGGGGGATGCATCATTGAGTAAAGAAATACTTAAGACACATCACCATTTAATTTCCTGATCCTTCTAAGTAAATATGGGAATCTCCATCTGCAGATAATAGTTGCAGCGTTTTAAAAAGCTTTTGAGACAAACTTGTGTTTCTTAAAAAAATAATTAAATAACTAAATATTCCTTGTACAGCATTTCTCCACTTTCCAACATTAAATTGGTCATGGCTTTGTTTTCATTTATCACTGGTATTTCGATGTGGGTGAATCTGTTTACAGGCTAAAACTACTTTTCATTTTCATTATTTTCATTTTTGTTATCGTTGGCCTGGGGTTATGGTGAAAGGTAGGTTATGAGTATCACTAATAAACCGAGAAGTAGAAAAGCAGAATTAATTCCAAAACAAGATTTGTTGTTGTTGTTGTTGTTGGCTGACTGCTGACTTCTCACACCCCAAATACAGGCAGGTTACACATAGTGTCTTTATGGCACCGTGAATCCATCATAAGAAGATATAGTCCACATGACTGCTCCCCCATCCTGCATTTGGGTTGTGGCCACACCTAAGGTTTAATCCAGATTCAGTCCACCCTAAGAGCAAGAGAACACAACAGCAAAGTGACCAGTAATTTTGAATCATTCGAACGAAAGTTTTAGAACATTCAAAATTCATTCAAATGTTTAAATTCAAATGTGTAGACTTTTTATTTGAGTTTGACTGTCCACATTTGATCGAATTCAATCAAATTTTGAAAGTTTAGAACATCCATGCACATTCCTATGTTTATCACATATTTGCTCAAATATCTCCACCAGATGTCCTTCCAGATTTCCAACTTCTCCCATCCCTTCCCCTCTCTTTTTAATTCTTTAAATAAACAAGTATAATTCCTGTGGTTCTCTTCAGAATCCTAGTAGGGTAGTACCAAAGGAAGCTAACTAATTAATGAGTACCCCCAGCATCTTCTGAAAAAGTCTTGGTCACGTGGGATATTTCCCTCAGAACACAGCATGTCTCAGGGCTGTTTTCTCAAGCTTGTCAGAGTTATACAAAGTCTCTTCCACCTCCCCTTTTATAACAAGCAGCCCTTGATCCATTTCCTAGCATCTCGTGGGTTCTGTCTCCACAAGTCATATCCTTGCAACAGTCAAATTTCCCTCCCTCCGGTGCCTTGGTTCCGAACTGTTTCGTCCCTGGGCTTTGCTTTGTTCAACAGTTTTCTTTCAGTTGTACAGCTCCCCTGCTTTTCTTCGGTGTAACTAAGACTAGTCTAACAAGGGGGCAGAGAAATAAAAGCCAAAGAAAGGCTCTTCTGCATGCATGTTCAAGAGCCATTGCGCTAAGGAGTGTAGCTGGAGTCTTAAAAGAAATCCAGCATTGAATGTTTACTTTCAGGCCATCACAGAAGAAGTAAGCTATGGAGAAAACTACCCATGGAATCACACCTGTGTGTTAGGAATCTTGCAGTAAGGATTGGTGATTGTAGCACTGTGTCACCTTGTGATCTGGGAAAAGGTATCCCTACAAAGACAATGGCTGGAGTTCCTTGGGACAGCAGTTCCTGCGAAAGTAGATTTTATCCCTGGCATCTCCCCAGAGGACGTTAATGGCAAACAGCTACCATATAGGGATATGCAGAAGTATTTGTAATTCATACAAATAGGTACAAATTTGTAGATTCATGGCCAAACTGAATAGGGCCTACGTTCATAGGTATCAGTTGAGGTATCAGTTGAATCTTTGGTTGAAGTTTCTCCAGATACCAGATCCCCCCTGGGTCTCCCCACCCCCTGTGGCTTCATGCCCCCCCCCCCCCGTGGGCCGTCTGTTCCATCTTCAGTCCCTGTTGTCCCACTTACATGCTGCTACTGCCACCATGCCTCCTTCCTAGGCCTTCTGGTTCTGTGTGCATGTGTGTGCAGATGCAGAAGGCCTATTTTGGTCTCCAGAAGGCCTATTTCAGTCACCAGACAGCACAGGAATAGGCCTGGGAATGCCACCGGATGGCATACCATGCACGCCCCTTATCTCTTGGGGCATTGTCCAATCACATCACAAGGCTATTTTGACATACTTTGGAGGCACTTCTTGCAAGTGTGCAAATGGTTATGCAATGCATTGGCCAGAGCCTTGGCCTTCATATACAGCCACAGTTTGAAAAAAACAAAAACCCAGTGGCAGGGTTCTTTGAAATAATTGGGCTTGGAGGCTTTCCCCAGTTCCTCCTTCCCCTGGCCTAATATCTGAATTTCACATTGGCTGCTGGCACTCTAGTGCTAGGAGAGACTGACCTGAAGAAGAAGAAGAGTTGGCTTTACTACCCTGCTTTTCCAACGTATTTCAGGGGACTCAAAACAGCTGACAAACCTTCTGTTCTTCTCCCCACAACTGTGAGAAGGGGCTGGGAGAGACCAGCAAGAGAGCTGTGACTAGCCCAAGGTCACCCAGCTGGCTTCATGGAGGAGTGCGGAATCAAACCCAGTATTCCCAGATAAAAGTCTGGTATCTAAATACTAGACCAAACTGGCTCACTGAACTCAATATGTCTTGATGTTTCAGCATTGCAAAGTTAGAAGGAGGAGAGTTCTTGCTTTGGGGAATTATGAGTTCTAACCCATAATAGTAGTTTCCGCTATTCAAAATACATTGTTCCCATTTGGTTTATTTTTTATCTTTCCCGTTTTAGTTTAGCTCTTGCAACATAACTTATATTTACGATAATTGCTTATTGATATTTTATTGGGAGACTTTTGATTGAAGGAGCAATTCAGAAACTGTGATCAATAGATCTTAAAATAAACAACAAAGCAGGTGGTACTGGCACCACTCCTTGCCAACTCATAATTTCATTTCTCTTATTGCGCCTATTATTACCACTTAAAATTCAGTGAACTACCGTTCACAAAATATAGAAATGCTACAGTCTATAAAAGTCATAATACAAAATCAAAGAATGGAAGAAAGACTCAAATCAATGCACAGTTAAAGCATTTTCATTTGTTATTTTCCCACATGATCAGGGAGACCATCTGGACAATCAGGCAGAGTACTGAAAATTCAGAGAGAAAGAAAAGGGGTGGTAGGAATATATTTGATCCATTTCGTGCAAGAGGGCAACCTGATATAGTGGTTCCAAGCTAGCTTTACAATGTCTGCTGTTTGTCAGTTTTTCTTTTGTTTGTGTTGTTGGTGAGTCATTGGTCTTTTCCTGGCGGTATTCTGTTGGCATTGTTTCCTTGTATGGAAGTGTTAATGGTGGGTCATTGAGGTTTACCTGTTTATTATGTATTAACGTAATCCTGGAGAGTGAGTAACCAGTGGCTTGTGTGTTTGTAGAACTCAGGTCTGAATCTCTGTTTTGCTTGTTTCTGTACAAAGGTTTCCAGATGTTGCTGAGAAACAGGCCTTGGTTCCTGTTAAAGTTTTGGGGATGTTGTTGCATTTCAGTGGCCTCTCTGGTAGTCAGTTCCTGGAATCCCTGTACCTTGGCTATGGTTTCTATTTGTTCAAATAAGATCTTGTGGTTTTAGACATATATTAGAAAGGAAACGAGATCTAGGAAGACACCAGTCACCTTTGACTCATTCAAGAGCAAAATCCTCTGAAGATGGATTTCATAGCTATATCCATAAGCTTAGGTTCCAGAAACCTGGAACACAGCATAACAGCCCAAAACTGCTACAGATAAGATTGAACATGGCCGTGAAAGCCCACATATCAAAAAAAGTAATGTGTGTGTTTTTCAACGTCAACATCTGCATATACAAACTATTTGATCAACTTTCTTTGAATGCAATTCCATTGTTGAACTTCTCTACTCATGGGTGCTATACTTGGGGGAAGAAAACTGTTCTGATTTATTTTTTCAAGGGAAACAGTGGTATTTCTTTTTTTCCTGTCACCCTGAAAATTATATTTTAAAAATATATTCTGCCTATTGAAAATATGCCATTATCCACAGTATCTCCATACAGCCTTTTGAATTTATAGTTATTATCCTTAATATTTTGACCTATTTTCCAGGTAAAGCTTGTATTGAACTTTCCTTCTCTTTTCTTTCTCTCCTCCCTCCCCTTTTCCTCCTCCTTTTGCATACCATCTTGTTGAATTACCATCGAACAGGATGCCTTTGTTGCTGAGATACATTAATATCACTAAGAGGGATTCATTTTCTACATGTTGTGATTATTATTACCAAAGGAGATGGAAGAGGTCTTCATTAGTGAATGTTGTTCCTCTTAACAAACACTTGGAAGTCCTTTAGAGATGACTGTGGGAATGGGTGTCTCAATAACCAATCCATTCTTAACTCTTCAAAACCTGGAGTGTTTCTGGAATAACAACAAGGGTGATTTTGTACTTCCTTTCCTGTCCCATGCCTCATGCAATTGGTCACTTACCTGTCATCGATCCCTGGGTCAGTCCTTTTCAGGGTGCTGTCATTTTTGTTTGTGGTGCCCTCTGCAACTGCATGCATGTCAGCATTGTCACCATGACCACGCTGGTACTCTGCACATGTACAGTCATGTCTATGGTCATCTCAGGTGCCAACGCACTTGCGCAGCACCTCAGACAACCCTGGAGCATTAGAAGAGGTGCAAATGGCCACTGCCTGGATGTGCCAGGTAAGTAATTAGTTGAGTCTGGTAAAGGTGTGGAGCATTATTTCATGCGTCACACCTAGTGCATGATTAGAGAACTTCTGGGAAGGCAGGGGGTGCCTGGAGCCTGTAACAGCCTCCTCAAAGTGTGGATGCTCTTCCCCAGAAGTGCCCTAATCATCCACTAGGGGCTGTAGTACAAATAGGCCCCAGCTTTGGTTCATCTGTGATTAAAACAAAAACAAAACACTTACTGTTATGCTTTCTAACTACTGCTCAAGCTTGTTTGTCAGTAGATGGGTAGGTAGGTGCCATTGCATCCAAACTGACTCCTGCTGATTGCATGGACATATAGGGTGTTATTCCACTGTCACTAGAAATACCCATTAAGTACCCATTAATGGGTACAAAAATGCCATTATGTACCCATTAATGGGTACTTAATGGGTACTTTTCGTGACAGTGGAAAAACACCCATAGATGCCATTTTCTTGGCAGAGGTGGAGACATGTCATTAATTTCATCTGAAGAGATTCCAGTGATCAAACCTTCAGCCCTCTTCTTTCCAGGGAGTTGTCCAACCATGGACCTCTGATAAATGCCTGTTGTTCAAGCTTAGAGCAAGTCAAGACCCTCATTGATTACTGATTTCTGCTTCCAGTAATTGTAATTTTAGGCCCACACCAGCCTGTCCTCTAAAGCAGAATGGCCTAAAAACATGGAGATTTGTGCCATGATGTAATGTGGCATACCTTCTACATTTTTCATATTTCATTAGTAAAAATATTTATTTGGAGAAGGCCCCAAGTTCCTTTTGTTTTAGGACCAATCTCCATGCTAGAAAGAGCAAAACCAGCTACCTGTATATTACAATACTTTGGATTCTAGCATGAAGAAGAGCCTCAAAAAACCTGTCAGTCTTTGCTTGAAGTCTACTACTGCTGCTGCAACTGTTCATGGCAAATCCAGCCACATTTTGGTCTGGTCTCATTGTGTACCTTTCTGTAGCTTCCGTCCATCCACCTTGGCTGGCCAGAGCTGATCTCTGAGCAGGAGACTCATTTTGCAGCAAAGATAGAAGTAGGACATTTTGTCTTGCGCAAAGAGGTTCAAAGTGGCCTTAAAACCGTGTACCCTAATTTGGCTGAAGCCAAGTGCCTAAATAGACTCTCCTGGTGGGAAACATTTACGACGTGATTCTTCAAGTGCTATTTCTGCCTCCTTATCAATAAGCCTTCCAGCCCAGGGATGAAGCTGTTATCAACCTGTGGCAGGCTGAGAAATAATCTCCCACCTGTAGCAACAATAGACCCTGTATCTCAAGCTGGCTAATGGAAGAGTCTTTAAAGTGTGTCTGCTCAATTTTTATTATCCTTTAGTTTTACAATTGCAGGGCAAAAATATTCTTATCACATTTTCTCCTATTGTGACTCCTCAGCTCCTTCTTCTTCTTGACAAAGGAAAGCTATTAATTGACTTTCCTAATATACACACGCTCACATACACCCCTACCTTTACAGGTTTCTTATAATCCAAATTCAATTTATTTAAATAGGGATGCATCTAAACATAGAACAACAGGGCAATATCTCCTATTCAGATGCATGATGCTCTCCAGTGTATCCCAACTGTGCCACGGTTTCTGGAGCTCATGCATGTTGCACGGGATTTGTAGAGCTTATTGCTCATATGTTTTGGTTATTTTCAAAGGAGCATTTGCAAGTGCTCCCCATTCCTCATGAGTAAACCCCCCCCGTGCCACTATTATGAGTCAGTGCCAGACATTGGCACCTCTCTCTGGAACATGCACACACACTCACGCATACACACACTGGGAAATTGTTTTCCCAAGTTGCTAAAAGGGGGAAATGCGAAATGTAAACACTTCTGTTATTAATTAAATGTGCTCCAACAGCATTGCAGCCTGAACAAAGGTAAAGGGAAAAGCTCAGTGTAACTGGAGACTAATATGGTCCTAAATGCAGCACTGTGGATGCCCCCCTGTCTCAGAGCTTCCTGGCATTTGAACAAGTGCCATGGAAGTGGAATTGCTTCTGTCTGGGAGCAACTGCCTCGTTGCGGCAAGAGCCATGGATGCAGGACTATTTCTACAGTGATGGGCAACTGGGAAGCACAACTGGTCTGCCCTGCCCATATACACCCTTTGCAAGGAAGCAGTGTGAAGGGTGTGTGTGTGTGCGCCAGAGTTTGCTAGGAACACAATAGCTTTTTTAAACTGGGGTGACCAGAACTGGACACAGTACTCCAGATGAGGTCTGACCAAGGTAGAGTAGAGGGGGATAATAACTTCACGTGATCTGGACTCTATGCTTCTCCTAATACACCCCAGGATCGCGTTTGCCTTTTTTGCAGCTGCCTCGCACTGTTGACTCATGTTCAGTTGATGATCTACCAGGACACCCAAGTCTTTTTCACATGTGCTGCTGCTCAGCCGAATTCCTCCCATTGTATATGTGCTTTTTTCATTTTTCTTGCCCAGGTGCAGAACCTTGCATTTTTCTTTGTTAAATACCATTTTATTAGTTGCAGCCCTAGTGTAGCTGTAGAACACGTTTGAGCACTCCACAGCTGTTGGTGGTCAGGGACTGCCCCACGTGCCCAGAGCCACTCCAAATGGAAGCAGATCTGTGCCGTGCAGACGCTTTGCACAGGAGCATAACCAGGCTTCCCCAGTGAGTGACCTAAGTGGAAACAAGCTCTAAGGCCCTGGTCATACCTGTATGAGACAGGACGTCCTATTCATAATTTGAACAGAGGTTGTAGCAGTTCTGTTCACACCTAGATCATCGTCTTAAGTCCATTCCTGCTTTGGGCTGCATCACTCACACCTTTCTCTGTGATCGACCTGAACCTCCTTCATGGAACTCTTGGCTCTCCACTCCATTAGCTGTGTCTAATCTATCTCCTTTCTTATTGGATGCCATTCAATCACTCAAGGGAGGTGAGGGTGTGTGTTTGCAGTTCTTTTTAAAGCCTACTCCCCAACCTACACGCACACACCTTCCCCTGGCATGCCAGGATGGGCTGAGTCCTCTGGAAAAGAGGACGCCTGTCACATATTTGGCTTATGTGACTGAAATCTGTGGGCTCTGGGCAGCAGGGGGGAGCAGGAGAGAGGCTGCTGCGATCGGGGCAACTGCTGGGTAGCTGCTGCGGTGAAGGCAACAGCTTGGTAGGTGTTACAATAGATCTTATCCGAGCTCCTGACTGGCCCAGGTCTTGAGAGTCAAGCCACGTTTTAATGGCTGAACAGATAGGCAAGAAAAGGGGAAGGGGAAAATAAGGACGATGGAGACAGTTTACAGGTGGGGGGAAAGGACTGTTTAATCTTGCAAGGGTTTTTTATACAGCAAAAGGAAGGAGCATGGGGGAAATGACATCAAAGCAACATCAGGGGAGGTGATTGGAGGAAAGCTGGGGCCTGGTGGGTGAGAGGTCCTTCTGATGTCACATCCTCAGGTCAGAGGTGGGGAAAATCCTCAAACAGGAAGAGAAGGGAAGTTGTCCTTTTTTTTCTCCCCATGGCCGAGAGACTCCATAATTCCCTAAGGGCAGCTGCATGGAGTAGAAAGAATTCAGCACCCTGGTGGCACAGAGCATGTACTGCAAGTCTATAGAAAGGAACATTCTTGCTCCTTTTACCCTTGAGGCTTGAGAATTAAGGTGGGGGCTGGAAGGGAATCCAGGGGAAAATAAACTGTGCAGCCTGGAGATTACTACAGACTCCGGTTAAAATGATCTGATGGGGATAAGCCAGCTTGGAAAACAAATTGGGAAAAAAAATAATTTGAGTAATGCAACCTGAAGACAACCTTAGGTCGTCCTAAACCAAAGGTGTGATCAGGGCTTCAGAGCTGCTTTCCTTCCTGCTCTGTGCCACCAGGATGCTGAATTCTTCTTTATTTCTCTGCATTTCTACCAAGTAGAAATGGGTGACTTTGGTTCTCAGATAGAATGTGGCAGGATCTATCCCACTGTTGTCCAAGATGTGTGGATCAGATTCAACGATCAGGCTACATTCCTAGAAGTATAAAATAGAAGGCTCAGCAGGCCTGTGATCTGTTTTAAGGGCTTACACAGGCTGACTAAAGCATTTTCCTCTCTTGACATTTGTGAGCACTGCAAAATATCAATATTAATCTTTTGCAGTTTGCATACATACTACCATTATTTGGGTAACATTTGCATAAATGAATTATTTGTCAACTGTTTCTAATGCTTTCCACAAAAAGGCATATTGTATGAAGATGATAGTTGTTAACATTTTAAAGATCTAAGGAAGTTTTTTTTGTTTTTTTTTTGTTCTGTTTTAAAGGGAAGCAGATGGATTACTGATTTCCTAAAGTACTCAAAGATCCATTAACAGCACCCCCAGACCAGTAAAACTTTAGGAGTGAAAACTAGAACTCAGGGTTTTGAATAAACACATATCTGAAGCAGGTGGCATATGGCTGATTTGAATAAATATCCCATGGAAGTGAAAATATTGTTGGGAATAGTACAGCAATTGATAATGAATAGTGAATCCCCCTTGCAAAAAAACAAAAACAAAACCACAAATAAGTGAACTTGGGATTCATACTGGGAACCTATATTTTAAACAAGGGCAGTAAAAATTCTCAGCTTGGAAGTCAGAGGAAAACATGTGTCAAAAAGAATCAGCCAATCAAGTTTCTGAAAGCCTACAAAATCTTCAAGTCACGCAGCTAATAATACAAGTAAATCAGGCAATCAGCTATATATATATATTGTTTTATAAAGAATCAAGCAATCAGTGTTACTAAAGCATGTAAAATGTTCTTTGCGCCATGTAACATCGTGACAGGTGGATAGAGAAAATGAAAGGGATATGACTGTATATATGTCAGAAAGCCTTTTAAAAGGTCGCGGTGCTTAGCTGGTTAAATATAATAAAGAAGTGTTACTTTTGTGAGTTCACATGCCCAGAATTGGATGCTGACTGCAGCTCTTAAGAGCCACACAGTATGGTAATCAGGCAGAATTAACTTGAATTCTATCTACAAGTTTAACCCCCATTTAGGGTCATTTTAAACAGACAGGGATGGAGGAGAGGAAAAATGAAACAGATCAATAAGGCAGAACGATGAAAGATCAGTACCTTGCTAAGCAAGGCTCGTAGACTGAAGCCGAAAAGGAAATGTGGATATTAGGGATTTGGACAAATATTTGTAGCATTCAAAATTTGTATTAATTTGGCTGAATTTAGACTTTGGCATTCGAATTGAATGTTGGCACATTCAAAGATTGATATTCGAATTTGCATTGAATGTTTCGATACATTTGTATGAAGCTTCATATGGGATTTGTATAGGATTTGTATGGGATTGAATCCCACTACATTCAAAGGGGATCTATTCAAACTAATATAAATTTTTCTTGCATTTGATTCAATACAAATTGAATACAAAAAAACCAAAACAAAAGACATATTCGTACACATCCCTAGTGGATATAACTCCCACCATTTCCATCGAATGATGGCTCCCCATGGCATAAAGTGGGGCAACCTTTCCCATATGAAAGTTGCCATGAGGGTTGATGGCATGAGGATATGCCATGGGGATATGACCCCCTACCCCCCATTGAGACCATCATAATCTTAATATGCCAGAGGCAGGGTAAGGGCAGCCTTCCACTGTGTCGCAGGATTGTCATGATCTTGGGACTGCAGGCAGCAATCCATGGCTGCAATCTAGACATCCAGGGGCAGAAGCGGTATGGTGTGTGCTAGAGATGGGCATGGATATTCAAAAATTCAAAAATCCAATTTGAATTCAACAAATATTGACATTAAAATTTCAGATTCTTGAATAATTCAACTGAATAGAACGTCATATATCTCATCCGAATATCGTGTTTATTTGCGCTTATAATACGGGATGCAAATGGGACACAAACGGGCTGCAAACGTAATAAAAACGGGAGGCACGTGAATTCAAAAATCAGACACAAATGTTTCTGACATTCGTATTTTTGAGTTCGAATTGAATTTTCAAAAATATGGATTTGGATAATCTGGATTCGAATCAGATTTTCAAAAATCTGGATTTTTGAATATGAAACCGAATATTCAAATTGACTCGAATTTGAATGCGTAAAATGCATTCGCGCACACCCCTCGTGTCTGCACCTAGGTGGCATTAAGAACAGAACTGCACTGGTATTCCTGTGGATTCTTAATGTGCAGGGAAAGCACTTCCCTCCCGCTGTGCAGATTTTGTCGGAGGTGAGGGACAATAGCAGAGAAAAGGAACTGATACTCTTCTTCTGTGCAATATATTTTCCAGTAAGATGAAGTAAACTTTGCCACAGCCATTCAATTTCATGGTTCAAAACAAGAAAGAGATTAAAAAAGGGAGGCCAGGTGTTTTTAATGCTGGGATAGCATCTGTGTGCTAGCAAAAAGCCTGGCTTTAAAAATGAATGAATGAATGAATGAATGAATGAGAGAGAGAGAGAGAGAGAGAGATGTGCATGAATACAGGTTCTAAGGTTCAAATTAAGCAGAACTTCCCAGAATTTGCTTTGATCTATAACCAGTTCATAACCAGTTCACAACCAGTTCACAAATACACACTCACATGCTCACCCCCCCATATATACGTATATATGTATATTTAAAAAAGGAAATACACTGATTAAAAGGCCTTTTTAAAAAGCGAGATATGGCTGAATGCAAATGGTTAGCATCAAAAACCATGAATTGGGCCAAACCCTTTTGAAGATGGTTTGGTTTGGTTCCAATGCACTGGCCCTAACCAACCAGCTTGATTTAAACCATTCAAATTGGAACTGAATTTGTGCATCTGTATTGCGTAGGTTGCTGACATCTATCAGATATTAGGGGTTGGGGACACTGAGGCTTTCCAAATTATCAGTGATTCGATCTGGGCTTGTTCAAACAGAAAGGGAGCCACATTTACCCAAAACAGGACAGAATGGGCTCAGTGTGGCCCAGCGAAAGAGTAACAGGACCAAAGTCGGCCACTCATTCGATCCCTAGAACATACGCTGTGGAACTTTGAAAACATATTTGCAGGAATAACTTCCAAATTCATTTTGCTTAATTAAAGTGGGCAGTGGGATTGTGTTTGTGTTCTTGAGAGAAAAAGGCGTCCGCTCTCTCAGTTATAACTTGTAGATTTTCTGCTCCCCCTCCCCCGCCTTACAAATTATTTCCTTAAGAACGATGTAAATACACGACATCAATCCCTACATTCACCCAAAGAGCCGTTTCCTGGCTGTTAATTGAGACACATTAGGCAGGCTTTCTGCAATGCATTCATTTCAAAGTTATTCCTCTCCTTGGGCTAGAGAAGAATGGAGATTGGCTTTGCTTGATAAAGTTTTGTTTCAGCAGTTACAGCCCTCTGAGATTTCCTCTAAGCAACCCCTCCCAAGTATTCCTTTTGTTCTTCACTTCTCATCTACAATATGAAAAGGTTCTGCAGTATCCCTCTGGATCATAATTCAGTGATGGGCCGAGCTGAGTAGTTCAGTCCCAGTACTGCTTCCCTTAACTCCTTCAAAGCGTCACCTAAACCATCACAAGCACCAAAACACGCCCCAAGCAAAGTGTGCACTAGGGATGTGCACAAATATTAAAAACATTCAAAATTCCTATGAATTTGCCCAAATTCGGCCACTCAGATTTGAATAGAATGTTGGCACATTTGAAGATTGACATCTGAATTTGAATAAAATGGTTCGATACAAATGTGTCAGCCTGGGGAGATGTATGTAACAGATGCAGGGTGGATACATAGCAGATTTATATGGGATTCGTAACAACCTAAGAACCTAAGAGGAGCCCAGCTGGATTAGGCCACATCTAGTCCATCATTCTGTCACCCACAGTGGACCACCAATTGCCCATGGACATCTCAAGCAGAGACAAGGGGTGTTTTTCCACTGCCACTCGAAGTCCCCTTTAATGGGTACTTAATGGGTACTTTTAGTGACAGTGGAAAAACACCCAAGGGCAAACCTTCTCCTGCTCTTGATTCCCAGCATATGGCCTTAGAGGCATCCTGCTTGTTCCCCCAGCCTGAAAGATGTACTTAGGTATCCATTCTAGTAGCCACTGATACATCTGTCATCCATAAACTTGTCTAACCCTTCCTTAAAGCCATCTAGGCTGGTAGCTGTTACCACCTCCTCCAGCAGTCATAGGCCATTCATATGTGATTTGTAGTGGGCATTCAAATAGAATTCGTATTGAATTCAGATCCTACCACATTTGAAGGGGATCTATTCAAAGGAATACACATTTTCTTGTGTATGATTTGATACGAACTGAATACAAAAAGAAATTGTGCACATCCCTAGTGTGAACAGTTGTCCATAAGGCATTTGGCCGTTTTGCACCATCAGAGCCCAGAAAACCTTTCTTCTTCCTTTTCCTCTGAAAATGGAATTGTCTACACCTGCTTGATGGCCCTAGTGTGTGAGACACCAAAAACATCAGCCTGGCTTGGCCTTTGGCCACAAAAATGTTCAGTTGCTTAAGCCAGGTTGCACTGACAAAAATGTTTCCTTCCCCTAAGCTGGAGTTCAAAGGAAGTGGAACTGTGGCCCAAAACCTGGTAGTTATCTCCTGGAGCTACTATTACTCCTTCACTTTGTTTCTTCATTGTGTGTGAGAGAAAGTGGATGGATGGATAGACGGATGGGCAGGCGGGTGGGCAGACAGACAGACAGATCCAAATTTTTAAACTCAATTTTTCCTTGGCTTTGGAAGCAATATTTCATTCTTTAAGTTACTTTTGATAGTAGTCATGGTACTTGTAGGAATAATACACAGTAGACTATTCTTCTTGCTCACCTCAGTTTGGGCACTTCATCACTAGCCGCCTGACTATACCTCAGATCTATCAGACCATTTGTTTCGTTTAAAAGACCTGAAAGGCTGTCAAAATTGCAGGCAATCTCATGCCCACACAGATGGCCTCTTTCTGAACTCCAGGTTCTCATGGATGCTATGAAGCCACTGCTTGAGTTCCTGTAAACACCTCATTAACAAGCCACAATGGAGCTGTCTGTTCCTTATGCAGCAAGAGCCATTTCACAGTGGCTGACTCACTACATGCGGGGCACCAGAGTTGGGCCCAGCTAATTAAGATGTATTGTTCTCATTCAGTGTGGAGGTGGAGAAGTTATCTCTGAGGTTCTGATGCATAGTGAATGAAGTCATGAATTCTCACTGTGGAGATTTTTTGTGTGTGTCAATTCCCAGGATTCCGTTTCCATTCTGTTTTTATTATTATGCCTGCACTAGATGGAAAGAATGACATATGAATTCATCTGAGCCATTTGCTTCATGTCTTCTTGCTCTTCTAATACAGTCATAGACCATTGTTTGAAGTGGTGTAACTATTCCATTGCAGCCTGTTTCAGACCAAGCACAGCAGTGATGCCCACATCGCACTGACCAACGCCAGCAGCAATATGGTCCACACAATGGACACCTTGCCCAAGGCTCCACCCACCCCTGCCAGTGGTTGTTCCAGGCCCCACCACTCATGTATCAAGTGCCTTTGAAGGTGGCACACCCATCTCCATGCCAAGATTCCAAAAATGATGTTCAGAGGAGATGCAGAGGCTGTAAAGGCAGGGCAGCAGCAGTGACATACAGATGACATGATGTTTCAGAGTCCAGAGTGTCCCCATTTCCCTCTGCAACAAATCCAGAGTGCATTCAACATGGTTTGAGAGAAGATTCAAAGTGGATTCAGGGTGGATTTGATGCTTTCAGAGCTGATACGTTACGGGATACATATCTCTTACTGGATACGTATTGGATACCTATGCGTTCATATCGGATAGTCATATCAATTTGAAATAATACGTTCATATTGAATAGAACCCTACCACATTCCAAGGGGATCTATATGAACAAATATTTTCTTACATTCAATCTGGTGCAAATCAAATGCAAGTTGCCATGCAAGAGAGGCATGCCTGCCTTGAATATTTCACAAAAAGCATTCAGGGCAGCATTTCCACACTCCTAGAAAGCAGTTTTGCCTTGACAATTTTGAGTCGAAGAGCTTGGCACTCCAAAGCCTCCCTGGAAAATGGGACTGCTCCTGACTTTCACTTCCTACATAGCTTCTGGAAAAAGATAAATGCTGCCTTCACCTGGGAGAAAGCTTTCTCCTCTGCTTGCAGTTTCCCTCACTTTTCCTCAAGCTTTAAAAGGACGAGGATGGACGTCTGGAAAAGGGCTGCTGTTGTGCTTCCGTGCTCCTCGCAGCCCTGGCAGTGCCGCTGACTACATCTGCCACATAGTGCAGGTGCCGCATGTGGGATTTATGGCGCTTAAATGTTGAGCGTCTGGAAGCAGTTGGAGAATGGAAGTGAATTTGCTGGCATCCCTTCCTGTTTGGCTTAAAGGAAAGTGTGTAGGATTTTGCCCAGGCCCTTTGCTTGCCATTCAGCAGGGATTTGCTGGAGCTGTGAAGCATCTCTCGGAGTGCATGGTTTGTACCGTTTGGCCATTGGCCTGGCCTTGCTTGAAACAAGGGTGGCAGTTCTTGGATAAAGGGAAGGGCATGATGGTTCTGCCCCTTTGGTTTCTTCTTGCAGATGGTATCTGCATATGGTCAGAGCTTGCTTGCTTACCTTGCTGCTGAGTTTTGAACTTTAATCAAGCTGCTACTTCATTCGAGCTGTTTTCCCTCTTAATAGTTGTCTATGTGTGTGTTTGCAGGAGTGTCTAGTGAGGTGAGGACTGGCATTTTCCGGTTTTGCTTTTTCCCCTCTAAGGCTCTCACTCAGTTGCCAAAGCCTGGAGCATTTCCCAAAACTGGTATAAGGTTGAATATACTTGTTCAGAACATTTCCAAGTTCTGATAAATGTGGAATTCAGAAGACGCGTAAACATGCGCTGGTGTTTTGATGTTATGGGACAAGGTGCTGTTGCTTGTCTCAGTTTTCATCTCCTGCTCAGGATGCAGCTGGCCAACCATCTTCAAGCTCTGGAAAATTCATTTCTCCTCCCCTCCCATCTTTCCTTCAACCCTCAGTTCGCATGATCTTCAGCCAAACAGACATATGGAACTCATCCAATCTCTGCTTTTTCTTTTCTTATCTTTCAGGAACCTGCTTATCTCAGAATTTCTGTTTTTAATTTTGGCCTCATTGAAGTTCATTTATCCGCATCACCACCACCACATTGGCTATTAATAGAAATTATTACATAAGCAGGTGATGATTCTCTAGCCACCAAGGGCATGGCTGCCTATGACATAGAACTGTGATGTGGGAGAAATGGCTGGTCCTGATCTGAGCTGGTACACTTGTTCTTCTCCCTCTTCTTGGCCATCTCAGACTGCAGCCAACAGATGTCAAATGTCCAATATGGCCGGAGCATCTGCAAGACCCTGCACCCAACGTGGATGCCTCCTGCTGCTTCACCCCAGAAGAATGACCTTTCTTTAAACTGGGATGAAGGGCTCTTAGGTCTTCCTTGTAAGGAGAAAAGTAATGGGGAAGGGAAAATTTGAATTGCTCTCTCGCTCCATGCTGGCCTTTTGCATGGAGTATCGGACCATATGCCAGGTATACAGTACAACCTCTGACGTATCTTCTAGGGATGTTCACGGATATTAAAAAATCTGAATATCCTATTTGAATCCGACGAATGTCAACATTCAAACTTGAATTGAATTTTTGAAAATCCGATACAGATTTTTGAACAATTTGAATGTGTAGATTCATATGTACCTAATACAAATATACGGGGAAATTATCCATATCTTGCACTTAAAATAAGGAATTAAAACAGGATGCGTAAGGGATAATACAGGCTGCATATAGATTTTTACAGGATGCTCACAGATACATATAGCAGATACGAATGTTGTCGACATTTGTATCTTTAAATGCAAATCTAACATTTGAACATATGGATTTGAATGGTGTGGATTCGAATCGGAATTTATGACATTCGGATCTTAAATATTCAATTTGGATTGGCTTTTTTGACCTTCGAATCTACTTGGATTTGAATGTCAAAAATACATTCGTGCACAACCCTAGTGACTTCTAAATTCTGGGCAACTTGTCTTACAAAGCACCACTCTGCTTTTGCTGATAGTCAAAATGCTGCAGAACAACAAATTGGAGCTCCACCTTGGAAAGCACCAAATCAGTCCTGAATCCACTTTGAATCTGCTCTCAATCCACCTTGAATCCACTCTGGATCCATTGAAGATGTGACTGGTGCAGCTGCTTTCCCGCTTTCCCACTTCCCCAGGTTCACGGATATTCCAAAGTATTTCTTTCAAATACAAATGTCAATTTTTGAATTTCTCCACATTCGATCTACCAATTCATATGAATTTAGAACTTTACAAATATTCATGCACAACCCTAATCTGTGTTGACCATAAGGTAATTGAGTGCCACCCAACACACTAAGAGGTTCACCTCCATCTTCTAGCTGCCACTTTGGTAAGAATGCCCTTCTATGGGTTTTTTTTAAGCACCTGGGTATTGTCCCATCTGAACACTTGGATCATATTTTCCTTACACGCAGTGAGCAAACTGCTCCTCACATGGACTGACCTTTCTCTTCCAGACTCTATGACCATTTAGAGATTTAGGACCTTTTATACGGAGAAATATTTAACACCATTGTTAAATCTCTTCTGCACAGCCACAAAAGTTGCCAGCATTCATCAGACACATACCAAGAAAAAAGTGACAGCAGCTAATTCAGCCTTGAATAAAATTTTAATGGTTAATAATCATTCTGTGCCAGAAGGAACGTCGCACCACTTACTCTGAGTGGCTTTTGTTTCTATAATGAGTTCTACAGTTACTGTCCCTCCATTGGCTTTCCTTCCCCCTCCAAATGATAGTTCATGTGCACTGTTGACCCTCCACTACAAGAAGTTAGGGGTGCACATGAATGCAATTTTCAACATTTGGTTCGTAATGAAAATCTGAATTCTTACGAATCATTATTCGTATCATTTGAAATTCGGCTGAATTCAGCCAAATTCAGACATTCAAACTCGAATCAAATGTTGCAATATTTGTGTGCCAATATTGGAATGAATGTGAATGTTTTTGGATATTTGTTTGAATAGTTCGGACCTTCGTTAAACATTCGTATCAGATATGTATTTGTTCGTATCCAATAGGTATCCGTTTATATCAGATATGTATCTGTTTGTATCCAATAGGTATCCGTTTATATCAGATATGTATCTGTTTGTATCCAATAGGTATCCGTTTATATCAGATATGTATCTGTTCCTATCCAATAGGTATCCGTTTATATCAGATACGTATTTGTTCGTATCCAATAGGTATCTGTTTATATCAGATACGTATCTGTCTGTATCAGATATGTCTTTGTTCATATCAGATATGTATCTGTTCGTACCAGATACGTCTATATTGGTTTCAGAAGCGTATTTGTTCATATCAGATATGTATCTATTTGTATCCGATACATATTCATTCGTATCTGATATGTATCAAAAGTTCATATGAATACATATGAATAGATTCATATCAAATAGAATTTACCAAATTCGAATGTGATCTATTCATATAAGTATGGATTTTTGAACATTCGATTAATTTTGAGCATTCGATTAATTTTGAATCAAATGCCGAAAAAGATTTGTGCACATTTGAATATTCAATACGTATCCAATGATATGGGTCTCGTACGCATCCATACACATACCGCATGCATCTCGTTTTTATCCCATACGGATGCATACAGATACGCACAAGATGAATACGGATATGTATGCAATGTACACGTATCTGTACAAATACAAATGTCTGAATTATTCATATGAATAATTCAAAATACCTGTATATTCCGGCGTATAGGATGACTGGGCATATAAGATGACCCACAACTTTTCCAGTTAAAATATAGAGTTTGGGATATACTCACCGCATAAGAAGAGGACACCCAGCATATAAGACAACCCCCGACTTTTCAGAAGATTTTCCTGGATTAAAAGTAGTCTTATACACCAGAATATACTGTATTTGTATTCGTACAAATGCTAAAATACGAATGTCTGGACATTTGATTCCTTTACGAATGTCCAAACTTGTCCAAATTTGTATGAATAATGAATATTTTGAGTATTGGTGCACCTCCCTACAAGAAGAGGCACCAAAGTCAACTTCTGCTTCTTTGAGCAAATTTACAGAAGGTAGGAGTTTCAGAGGAACAAGTTCACATTGCCTTTGCAATTGTTCACATATTGCATGAGTTGCAGGAAGATTGTCTTGTTAATCATTCAAGGTAAATTTGGACATTCTGCATGAGATTATCTCAGGTGCAGTAGGCTTTTTGAGGGGTGAGGGGAGTATTTTTTTTCCCCACCACTCTGGAAGAAACATCTAGATGATCTCTTGACATGGAATGCAACTTGGATAGGAGTAGCAAAATCAAAGTTTATGCCTGACCACCATCCACGCAGACCAGTAGCCAGTGATCGATCTTCCTATCATGAGCTGGTCCAAACAATTTCTGAATCCTTCAAAGCTGGGAGCTGAGGGGGGGGGGAGGATGCATGTAACACCACAACTTGTGATAGCCTCTGTAACACTTGTGGAGGCTCCAGAATGCCACTATAATTGTTTGGGATGGAGATTGTTAACTCACTTTGTTTTTTCCTGTTGCTCTGCAGAGTTGTCATTTCTTCCTTTGTTTGTTTGTGTGTTTTTTTGTTTTTTTTTACATTTCAGCTCCTTTACCCCTTTAGATTTCTCTTCCCACTGAGAGCTTATATCATGATGAGATGAGTCTATTGTCTGTCATCTGCATACACATTGCCAAGGCATAGGGTTGAAGTCGCTGATGAATCATCCATCTTCAGAGTCACTCCAGGTATGCCTGGTGGGACATCAATCTTTGTAGCTCAGGAAGGAATCACTGGTGCATCTCATTGGCTTGGCAGACAACCTTGACTGCTGGTAATGATTTGCTCAATGAATTGTTATGAGAGATGAGACCAGCCTGAGACATTGAACAGAGAGAGAGACTACTTTGCCTTTGAATGGGTTGTTTTAACTCCCCTATAGGACCTTCTACAGAAGTGACTAATGGCTTCAAACTTCTGCTCATGCCCTTAAGAGTGGAATCAAGAAAGCCAGAGGAAGGGACTCTGGCTAAGATGCTCATCTTAGCATTCACACTGAGATCAGTTTCACGCCATCTGAGTCTTATGTTCCTGTCATTTTTTTAGAAGCAGTAAGGCCTACCAATCTGTCTCTTTCATGATGGGATTGTTCAAAAGGAAAGTCTACTGGTCAGATGTTGTTAGGTTAAGGAAACATTTGGTTCTATTAAAACCATCGGTGTTGCTGATGGGTAATAGTAAATATTGTGTTCATAAATGTTGATGTACCAGATGAGAGAAAGGAAGAAATGGTCATTCCCTTGTCAGGTTTGAATATGGATATGTATAAGTAGAGTTT
This sequence comes from Aspidoscelis tigris stejnegeri, assembly GCA_023333525.1. Lineage (NCBI taxonomy): Eukaryota > Metazoa > Chordata > Lepidosauria > Squamata > Teiidae > Aspidoscelis > Aspidoscelis tigris. Next base: position 21,555,292 of record JALMGA010000011.1, read on the forward strand.
TGTTGCACTGGCCTTTACACTTTTGAGGTAGTTGAGGAGCGTTTAGGTCTTTTTATTTTCTTTCAGCCTGCAATTAATCTGAGGAAGAAGCTGTAGCTTAGCGGTAATGCAAGTAGCCTAGAAATCAGAGGGTTGCTAGTTTGATCTCCAGCCTTTCCTCAGAAGTAAGCAATAGTAACACATGCTTGGAAGAACCTGATTATCTATATCCATTTCAGCCTAACTTCAAGCCTGGTAATTGCATGGGAACCACTTTGGTCACCCTGGATGGTCACCTTCTCTGCGGGAAAGATGGGGGAGTTGTTTATCCTGGATCTCTCAGCAATTTTTGATACCATTGATCGTGGTATTCATCTGGAAAGGCTACAAAGCCGTGGAGCTGGAGACACTGTGTTGTGATGGGCGCACTCCTATCTTCAAGGCCAATGCCAGAGAGTGGTCATGAGAGATTCTTGCTTGACATCCTGGGAACTCGCTTGTGGGGTTTCTCAGGAGTTGATCTTATCTCCAGTGCTCGCCAATTTCTATATGAAGCTGCTGGAAGAGGTCATCAGGAGATTTGGATGAGATGTCATCAATATGCAGGTGACACCCAGCCCTATCTCCTTGTGCCATCTGAATCAGAAGAGCTGGCTGAAGTGCTTGATAGATGTCTGAAGGCGGTAATGTGCTTGACGGGGCTAATGAATTGAAGATGAATCCAGACAAGAAGGAGGGCTGTCTATTATATTTTTGACAAGATACATCCATTAGATATAGATATAGCATATGTTTGCAATTAAAGAATGCGGAAAATTGAGCACCAAGGGTGCTTGGAATGCTGATATTTTGGGTTGGGTTCTACTGATTTTAGGTAGTTATATAGTGGAGTATGGAGGTTCCTTCCTTCCTTCCTTCCTTCCTTCCTTCCTTCCTTCCTTCCTTCCTTCCTTCCTTCCTTCATTCATTCATTCATTCATTCATTCATTCATTGTATTTATAAATCCATGTTTATCAGCAAACTGTTAATACTTTCTCAGCCTTTTCCTCCAAAGCCGGGGGGGAAAATCCTTCAAGAGACTGATTCTTTCTCTCTTTCTCTTTAATTCCGGCCCAGGAGATGCTTCATTGTCCTATCAGTGAAGTGCCTGCCATGCCTAATTTCACTTTTCTGTAATTAGCACAAGTGCATCTTTTTTCTCTTTCCCTACCCCCTCCTTGTTCCGTCCTCCCATTTCCCTACTTTCTTTTCACAATGTCAGTCGTAATTCCAAGAAGTTAATACTTGATTAGTAAATATGATGATGAAAGCGTTCTGGCTGCATGGAGGCCTCCATTTACAATCTGGCTGTGATTGAAAAATTACGTTCAGTTCAGTAATAATTGATGAAAATGGGCTCCTTTCTTTCTGCAGCTGATTTGCTTTGTAATTGTGATTTAATAACGTAAATATCACTTGTTTTCTTCAGGAGATGAATTGCCTTCTGATTTGTTAAGCACACTGATTCTGGGCCTGTCTGCCTTGTTCTCTAAGTGGGAGGGAGAATGGTTGGCTTTCTTGGCAAGGGATTATGGGAAAAAAGAACCACATCCACAATCGTTGTTGATTAGTTCTAGCAGTGGACCATGTTGGAACTTGCTGACCTCATGGCAAAGGCACCAACGATGATTTCTCTGGTTTCTCCAACCCTCTTCATTTTGAACCATGTAGAAGCCTGAGAGCAGTCAACGGGCATGCATATAATGCCATTGAATGAAGTACAAGAAGGTGGAGCATGTGTGATTGCTGGTGACACCAAATCATGCAGGGTAGTAAAAACTGAGAGTGATTGCAAAGAGCTCTAGAAGGATCTCTTCATAACGAGTGAGTGGGCAATGGAGTGGCAAAAGCACTCCAGTCTTAGCAAGTGATGCACGTCAGAGCAGAGAACCCTGACATCTACAAACTGATGGCAGGTGAGTTTTCTGCTAGGGATGTGTAAGAATATTTGTAACATTTGAAATTTGTACGGAATTGGCTGATTTCAGGCATTAGTATTCGAACTGAATGTTGGCACATTCAAAGATTGACATTCAAATTCAAATGGAATGTTTCGATACATTTGTATGAAGATTTGTATGGGATTGAACATTTGTATCAGATTTGATTCCTGCTACATTCAAAGGGGATCTATTCGCATGAATGCGGATTTTCTTGCATTCAAATCAGTATAAATCAGTCCAAAAATCATGCACAGCCCTAACAAGGAAGGGATCTTGGCATTCTTGTGGACAGCTCCATGAAGATGTCAACCCAGTATACAGCAGCAGTGCAAAAAGCAAGTTCAGTGTTTGGGGTAAATATAAAGGGAATAGAGAATAAATTGGCTTGTCTTAGGTTCTTCACATGTGGCAAGAAATGCTCATTCATCTGGAAGAATTCAGCACAGAGCCAGATAAACCTTGCAAGTATCTAGTATTCAGCTACCGCTTGCAGAGCAAGCCTGTATTGATGGTGGAAAGCAGAGAGGGTCCTTTGGAAGCCTCCCTGTGATCCACTGCTGGTCAAAACATAATTTAAGGAGATCAAAGAGAAGCTTTCCGTTGGCATTCCCCACTCCCACACCACCATCTCAGTGTGTGAACGCCACAGGATTCCAAGGTTCCATTGTCCTTTGAAAAGCTTGGTAACACATGGAATGCAAAGCAGAAACATGCACATGAAGACACCAATCAAGCTGTGAATGAAATGGGGTGCAATTTGGAAGAGGAATTACTCCAGGAACAAGACCGACCTCTAGCAAGTGACACTGGAGAGACTATAAAGCAAGATCAGGAACAGCAATCAGGCTAGAAAAATGAGGCCAAGAAGTTCACAGGAGGGGCACAAGGGTACATTATTGGTCGGTTGCTATGGGAAATGCATCCTGTACCCTTCTGCCCTATCACTCGTTCCTGCCAGTCATATTGATCTGACCCTTATGAGTAGAAAATCCCAAGAGGTTTGGTTTCATTACTCCAACCACACACAAAGGCACTTTCATCCTCTTCTTCAGAGCTTCATCTGAGGAATCGTCCCTAGATTTCAATTACTGTACAAAAAGATCCCTCATGGAAATCAGCAAGACCAACGTCTTCTAAAACTGGGTTCACATGCAGTAAAAATATGTCACCTCTGAGGTGGATCAGGTAGGGCTTAGAGATGGATCTCAGGTTGGATTGTCCAAATGCCAGTCCGCACCTCCCATTCACCTGAGTATTCTAGGCTTGGGGGAAAAAAAGATTATGGCAAAGGTGAGAACAGAGAGGTCGCATGCAGTTGCCCCTGAAGTACTTTCAAGCGTATTATTTAGGCGTGTGCACGAATGCAATTTTTGACATATGAATTGAATATTCGGATATCCGAATTCCTACTAATAAAGAAAAATGAATGTCTTGACGTTCGAACTGATACAAATACATTTGGATCTACATTTGAATATTCAATACATATCCAATGATACAAATCTCGTATGCCTCCATACACATCTGTACGCATCTTGTTCTTATCCTGTAGACATCCTGTTTTCACACAAGATGTCAAATGTCCAAATTATTCATATGAGTAACTCGAAATAATCATATCTGTACGAATACAAAAAAATGAATGTTTGGACATTTGATTCATATATGAATGTCGAAATTTGTATGAATTCATATAAATAACAAATAATACAAATGTTAGTGTACATCCTGGTCTTCTTCTTCTTCTTCTTCTTCTTCTTCTTCTTCTTCTTCTTCTTCTTCTTCTTCTTCTTCTTCTTCTTCTTCTTCTTCTTCTTCTTCTTATTATTATTATTATTATTATTATTATTATTATTATTATTATTATTATTATTATTATTATTATTAAATTTTCTACATGTGGATGTACCCAAAGTGAACAGAAGCTGCCAGATAAATATCTTTAGGAATGTCCATGATTTTTTTTTTTGGACATTCGATTCATTACAAATTTGTATTTTTCAAATAGATCCCCTTTGAATGTAGTAGGATTCTATTTGATATGAATATATTTGTACGTATTCATAAGAATATCTGTTCTGAAAGCAACAAATTCAACCTGAATCCACTTTCAATCTGCTCTCAATCTGTGTCAAAAACAATCTGGATCTGTTGCAGATGTGTAGCACAGTCGCTTTCCCATCTCTTCAGTTTAATGAAAGTCTGAACTATTTATATGGATGCCCGGAAACATTCATATTCATACGAATGCCAATGTACAAATATCCTAACATGCGATTTGTGTATCAATGTCCATATTTATCTGAACACCAAATGTTACAAATATTCATGCACATTCCTACTGTATTCCTGCACATTCTTACCCACACGGTTGTGAGGGTATTTGAATCTGGGCACGGATATTCTATAGAATATCCATGCCCAGAATGAATCCACCCAGCCCTCCTTTCCCACCCAGCCCTCCTTTCCTACCCCCTCCCCACTCACCTTACCTCCGTGCCACCGCCACCACTACCAGCACCTCTGGAACCATGAGCAGGTTTGCTGGGAGGTAAATACAAGTAAAATACAGGTTTTACCGGAAGGCCTGTATTTACCTCCTGGCAAGCCTGCTCACAGTTCCAGAGGGTCCTGGAAGAGGCCCGGAGTGCTACAGGAGCAGGTAAGTGGCCCCTGGGCGGGAAGGTTTGGGGGAGTCCAGCCCGGGGGGGGGGGAGGCCCCAGGGTAATCCAGTATCCTTAGAAGCTTCTACTGAAGCTTCTATGGATACTGGATTATCCGATTCGTGGACAGATAGGTCCGTTTGAATAGGGCCTATTAGATCCATCCACAAATCTCAGAATCCAGACATATTCATCTGGATTCCGAATGTACAGATAATTCTTGTGCATCCCTATTTCTGCCCATGGCTACTTTTCAAATTTACCATAGTTGTGATGGAGGACACAAGCTGGTTTGCATCATAAGTCTTGGAGTACACTTTCCATCAGTTCTGTCCACCTGTGCTACCTTGGACCTGATAGAAGGCAAAGCCTTGTGCTGCCAGGTGGCCGAAAGCTGAAACAGAACCAATAACCAAGGGAGTATGAGTTGTCTCAGTGAGTTTCTTTTCTCTGCACATCCCCTGCTAATGGTCATCATGATCACACTGCTGGAAATGGCTGAGGAGCAAGGTACTTGGCAGCCACAGAACTGGGCTAGAACAAATGGAAACTGCCCTTCCACGTTCTTCATGCTCACCACCTCTTTATTGAGGACAAGCATTGCTAGCATGCTCTTGTTCTGCAGCAAGCCCCACTCTTTCTGATTAGCTTCCAATTTGGGGACAGAATCACTCAGGAGCATCGTAATGAACTGTGAAATGAACATAATGTCAGTTGCCGATGCAAATGGGCCCAGGCCACTGCTGTTGCTACCAGGTTGTTTTGCCTGGGAGCTAATACAGGTAATTTAAAGATATTAACGAACACTGTTAATTAGCATCATTATTATACCACTGCGTTGCGAGGCCTAATGCACAGTCAGATAAATAGCCCTGCTGTGTCAAAGTATCTCCCACTGAACGTTCAGGATGGAGGGGAAGAAGACTTGTTCACTCAGTACCCCAGGGTACATTGCCATGTCATTTCTGGAAAGGGACTTTTCTGGTGGCCATCTTCTCTTTGGCTGGAGGAGAAGGTTTTGCTTCCTTCAAGAGCCATTATGGTCCTTCTCCCTTCTCATAAAAGAAAGCAAGCTCAGGCACAGTTGTGCTGCTTGTCTCAATGAAACCGGAGCTGCATGGCTATGCTCCAGTGTGGCAGGAAACTGAAAGCTAGGTGTGTGTGTGTGTGTGTGTGTGTGTGTGTAAGTGTGTGTGTAAGTGTGTGTGTGTGTGTCCTTCCATAGTGAAAGGAAAAACTGCAGCTTGCCTGCTGTGAAGCACCAACCGGCCGTCTGGGCTAGAGCAGCCTCCTGTAGCTTCCTCATCAGAAGCTGTGAGAGCTGAGACCAGCATGCATGGTCACATGGGATGGAGGCATCCAATCAGAGTTGAGCTGCCCTCCCTGTTCCCCATTGGCTCTTCTTGCCTTTCCATCCAGACTGGCGGGAAAAAGATTCAAATGTCCTTAATACTGCACAGGGAGTGCTGTTAAATCAGTATAAATTTGCAGTAGCGTTGGTATAATGCGTCACCAGTATGACCCAGCAATTGCCGTTTGTGACCCCTCCAACACAACTGTGCATTCCACTGTGCCCTATTCACAAGTTGGACGCACCCTGTGTGTGTGCACATGTGTGTGTGTGTGTGTGTGTGTTAAATGATTGAGTTCTCAAGTTCAGAGTTACAGGACTGCAGATGTACAAAATACTGCCTCTAATGCTCCATAAAGCACTCAAACCAGCCGCTCTTTTCTTAACCTTTGAACCAAGTTTGCTAGGTGGAACATTACACAAACTTGGCCCAAATTTGATCCAAGGGACAGGTTTGAGCTGAACCAAAGGGTTTTAAAAGAACCACTAGAAGCAACCGATGTGAGTCTGAGAAGTTCTAGTTCACAATTTTTACCCTTTGTACACATTGCAAAGGGTTGAGCTGCCTTCAACAGGCTCAGCTTTAAATTCTGAACAGCTTGCCTGTTCGGAAAGGCTGTTTGAACAGAACACAACCAACTGATGTTTGGTTCGATTCAATCCAAGCTGCCATGTCTTATGTCTGTGCACATGTCTAGGGCTGAGCTAACTGAGCATTCATCTCAGCCCTCCTGGCAGCCCTCCTGGCTTTCTGTGGAGCTGGACACGCATGTCAATTTTGGGACCTCTTGGCCAACGGTATGAACACCGTGAAAGCAAAAATTTTTTTGAAAAGTTTACAAATAAGAATGAGTGGGGATTGTGTAAGGAAAATGATAAAACAGCAGGCCCCCTCATTAACCTGCATTGTCAGATTGCACAGCTGAAAATACTATGGTAACAGCAGTGTGAGATTGGGCTTAATGTAAAAATTATAACTTAACTGCTGTAAGGGGAGATGGTGTGAATGCAAGCCAGCAAAGATTGTCAGAAATAGTTGGAAATATTATGAGATTTTGGAATTCAAACTGGGAGGGGGGGAGTTATATAATATCAGAATATTACAATAAAAGATGTGGTTGTTCCAGGAATAGGTTTGTTGTGGGGAAGAAGAAGGAGGAGGAGAAGGGGAGTTGGTTTTTCTACCCTGCTTTTCTCACCCATTCAAGGAGACTCAAAGTGGCTGACAAACCTTCTGTTCTTCTCCCCACAACAGACACCCTGTGGGGTAGGTAGGGCTGGGAGAGCTCAGAGGAGAGCTGTGACTAGCCCAGCGTCACTCAGCTGGCTTTGTGGATGAGGGTGGAATCAAACCCGGTATTCCCAGATAAGAGTCCGGCTCCCTAACCACTAAGCCAAACTGGGAAGGGACTGAAGAAAACAAAATATTCAAGTCTGCTGGTTAAAGGTGTACAAAGCTGGTTCATTCCCAAGCCAGTATGGATCGAACCAGATCTGTGGTCACATCTAAGGTTGAATCCAGCTTCAGTCCGCTTTCAGAGTGAGAGAGCACATCATCAATGTAGCCAGTAATTTTATTTCCACATTACCTATTCCAAGGGTGAATTTTCTGAGATATTTAGCCACTTGTCACTTTGTTTATGTATTCTCTCACTCTGAAAGTGGACTGAATTTGGATTAAACTTTAAGTGTGACCACAGCCCAGATGGTTTAAGCAGTTCAGGTTCCAAACTACCAGACTGTTAAGTAGGCCCATTCAAATATGAACAGAACTGGGCGGGAGGGTCTGATCAATCCAGTTGACCCACCCAACACAATTCAAACCTGTTTGTGTCTGACCACACTGACCCTTTGAAACAGCTTCTAAAAGATTTTAAGAGTGAATTTAAATACACACATATATTCCATTGATCAATTTTGAGTCTGCCTGCAGTTTGGATAAAACTGGGTCAGGCATGTTCTGCTGGTTTGAGTTCAAACCAAATATAACATGCTTCAAACCAAGTCACTTCTTTTAGGTTTGGGCACAGTTGCACTGAAGATAAAAATCCAGTGCCTCTAAGTGAGTAATATAGAAATGATAGCTGTAGTTTCAGTAGTTAGAAGCACATTAGGTGCAATGTCAAGGAGAGATACATTGAGTTGTCTGTGCCTCTTAAAGAGGCAGAAGTTCTTTAAGAGATGACTCATAAAGAAGCAGTGGTGACCCCCTTCTCAAGAGGTCTAGATAGTTCAGATTGTCCCTGTGTAGTTAGACCTAAGTGCCCATGTCCACAGGCTGCCTCAATGTTATTGAGCATTTGGCAGCAGTTCCAATATAAGTTGTGCTTCTGATTTGATGAACTTCTTCTCTCTGTTTCTCTCTTTCACCTTGGATTGTTCCACTGGTGTTGCTCAGGCAGAGAAATCTTTGCCACCCCCAAGATCAGGCTACTGCCTTGAAATGCTTCAGACTTTGAGTGGTTCACGTTGTTGAATCCCCCAATGATGACTTGATCGTTAAAGGTGGAGAAAGATCTGTGTCAGACCTTTCCTCAACTGCTATGCGCCAGAGTGGAAGCCAAACACAAAGTGCTGTTTCATTGTTGCATCAGATAGTAAGACAGTGACCCTGGGGTGCTTTCTCTGAATCGGAATGACTTCAGCACAATCCAATTGCCTGCATTAATTACGGCAAAATGGAACGGCGGGTTTATCACACTTTTCATTAACTCCAGTGCTGCCTATCGCAGGCTGCAGTTCCCGACAAGGGGGGAAATGTACTGGAGTGCTTTTTTTTTTTAAGTTTTTGTTGGGTGGGGATTCGGCATGTAACTCCCTTTCATGTATTACAAAGGAACTCTAAACCAGTTTGAGCAAGTAGCTGCATCATCTGATGCATAGTCTGTAAAATACTGATGAATATGGATACCACGCCATTAAATTTGGTAGATGAGGTCTCATTTGAAAAAGGCTAAGGCCCCATCTAGGGATGTGTACAAAATTATTTGTGCATTTGGAATCCGGACAATTCGTGGACGGATCGAATAGGACCCTATTCGAAGGGCCCCATCCGTCCATAAATCAGATAATCCAGTATCCATAGAAGCTTTGGTAGAAGCTTCTACAGATACTAGATACTCCAGGGCCTCCCTCCCCTGGCCACCCTCCCCCCAACACCCCCTCCCATGGCCACCTGAGGGGGCCCTTACCTGCTCTGGTGGTAGCCCAGGCCTCTTCCAGGGCCCTCTGGAACTGTGAACAGGCTTCCTGGGAGGTAAATACAGGCTCCGGGCACACCCCTAGCCTCATCCTTAAGGTGTGGGGGGGTATAGCACCATGATGGCTGTATCATAGTGAGGTTGCCATGCATATCTGTGGCAACCCCTCCATAGCTCCACTTTATCCCCCCCTGAAGTGTGTGCAAGACTATTGTAGGAAATCTGGGGCTGGTGGTGGATTTTCCAGTGCTAGTGATATTACTAACCTTGTGGAAGGAGCTGCAGTCTTTGCCCTGCCCAATGCGTGTCTGCCGGGTCCAAAATAGATGTCCAGATTCCCAGATGTGTGTGTCACTGAATGCATAAAGGCAGCCCTCCACTGCCTACCTGGCAAGGAATAATAGCAGAGGCACAATACTCTGGATTATCACTTCCTAGCAGGATATTCAGTTTGATCTAATTTTTAGGGAGCCAGACTCTTATCTGTGAATACTGGGTTTGATTCTGCCCTCCTCCATGAAGCCAGTTGTTGTGGGGAGAAGAACAGAAGGTTTGTCAGTTGCTTTGAGTCCCCTTAAATGGGTGAGAAAAGTGGGGTAGAAAACCAACTCTTCTTCTTCTTCTTCTTCTTCTTCTTCTTCTTCTTCTTCTTCTTCTTCTTCTTCTTCTTCTTCTTCTTCTTCTTCTTCTTCTTCCATCCTCTGGACATGGGGCACCACAACATGGACCAGCTATCATTAAGATGAGTCCCTTCTACAAATAACTCTTGAAATGGAAGATCCCGCCCTCCTTGACATTGCTGTTTGCCCGTGAGTGGCTAGGAATGGAAGGAGCCGGACCGCCAGCTGATGATGAAGTGGATTCTGCCCACTCTGGCTTGACTGATTGCGCCAGCCAATCTATGCGCTGGCGTGATTCCGGCAGCCCATGATTGATGTTGCTCTGTCACTCACGCGGCCGTCTTCCGAAAGTGTCCATTTGTAGCCCTGTAGATCCTTATCTGGCTAATGTAGCGCGCTGGCCTTATCTCTTCCTGGGGCTCCTTCTGCGCTGAAAAGAAATCACCTCTTTTATTTATGTATTTCTGTCTCCAGCTCGTCAAATCTATTTTCTTACACTTCCAATTATCTTTTATAGAGATCAGCCGGTGGATAGGCCAAGCCCATAATGACCTCAGGATTATTGGATCATTACAAAGAAGGGTTGCTAGCAAAGTGGGCCTGACGTTCACCCCCTTCGTATTCCCCTCCTCTCTTTTTTTTAAATCATTATCGTTATATTTCCCCCATCTTCACAGGTCGGTCTCCTTTCCCTCTATTACCCTCTGTTCTTGCTGTTCATCTTCCCTGCACTGCTGGTAATTTAGAGTAGGAATGTACACAGGCAGTCCTGTATATATCAACAATCAGGTTGTTTCATTCTACTTATTAAGGATTGTATGTAAAAACAAAAACAGCAGCAGCAGCAACAACAACAAATGGATGTTACAGATGTTTTGCTTTTTTCCCCCTCTGGTTCAATCCAAGGTAGCAGTGCAACAGTAACGTCAAATGTGCAACCAGACTGCCCTGCTGTTTCTCCAAGTAAATCAAGGCAGCAGACGCGTATGAATGCCTTAGGTGCACAGAGAATGGCGCTGACATTTTCCTCAGACGTGGTGAGCCAGTTTGGTCTTGGTGTTAGGGAGCCGGACTCTTATCTGGGAATACTGGGTTTGATTCTGCACTCCTCCACGAAGCCGGCTGGGTGACCTTGGGCTAGTGACAGCTCTTTCGCTGGGTGTTCTGTTGTGGGGAGCTTTGTCAGCCGCTTTGAGTCCCTTTAAATGGATGAGAAAAGCAGGGTAGAAAAGCCAACTCTTCTTCTTCAGACCCTGAAAGAGTGTCTTGGGCCAAGGATGTGCCCAGCCTAGCATCAAAGCCCAGAATGAAAACTTCCTGGATGCAGCTTGGGGGGGGGAGGGGTCCATAATCTGGGAGCCATCACTGAGAAGACCCTACCCTGGGTGCAAACCTCCTTTGCTACAACCAGGAGGGCTTCCCCTACAGGTCTTAAGGTACAGACTGGTTGATAACAATAGAAATGACACTTAAGGAAGGCCTGGGGCAGAATGAAAGCCATACTGGTGGTACCTCAGCAAGGCCTCTATGAGCTACAGGCGCAAAGCTGCAAGAAGGTGGCGCAGCATGGCTGCAGTTGTGCAAGTGCGCATCACATTGTGATTGTCATGGCAATGGCCAGGCACATGATGGAAGCTGCTGTGGCCATTGCTGTCATGACTTGGATGGGCCAGGATGGGCCACCTGCACCTCGAGTGTCTGTTGGTAAGTTGAGGGCGGTGCTGGTGCTCACAGTGTGAATGCCGGTCACTGCCCCAGATGGTATTCCACTGGAGTTAAATGCAAAGCAGACCTCCAGTGCACAGACACAGAACATAGCAGTAAAGGAGCACAGGAAGTTTCCCTCCAGCTTAGGGATTGCCATAACTTTAGTGTTATAACAGTCGATCAAAACATGTATTATTGTCATAGACCCCAAAGCATGAGACATCATAGACTATGAAAATCATGCAGTGATTACTGGAGGTCTGCTTTGCATTTAACTCCAGTGGGATACCATCTGGGGCAGTGACCGGCATTCACACTGTGAGCACTAGCACCGCCCTCAACTTACCAATAGCCACTCGAGGTGGAGGTAAATATAGATACAAATACAGGTCTGCTGAACTCACCCAAACTCTTAGCCGTGCATGAAGATGTGGGATAGCAAGGAAAAATTAAGGAATTCTATATTGAGATGAACAGCTAATGTCAAAATGCATTTTAAGAATCAGGGCTAAAACCTTGGAAAAGGCCAGAGTCATGAGGGTTATGTATCTATGCCCAATGTCTCTGCATAGTGAACAGTATAACAGAACATGACAAACTGCTCCCTTGCCATAGGCATAAATATTTGGCATAAAGTGGCCTACTGTAGCTGTCATTCCAGATTTATTTATATATTGGATTTATATACCATGGATTTCCAGAGATCCTGCACGGTTTACAAGGAATAAAACAAACACTTACTTATTTATCTAACTAGTAAATTTCTGTAGGCACCCAATAACTAAAAGTTATCTCAGCAGGTTACAATGATAATTAAACAAAGGCAAGCATGTATTTGTGGCATTCCAGCCTACTCAGGGTAATACATTTGTAGACAGCATTCAAACTCAAAGGGTGGATGCCTCCCTCTGTGTCTTATCTGCACTCATTTTGCAAGGGAAAGTGTGAACAGGTCCACAGATTGGAGCTACATTATCGCCAGTCTAGGGATGTGCACAAATGTTCTAAACATTCAAAATTCAATCGATTTTGATTGAATGTGGACATTCGAATTCAAATAGAAGGTCTCCACATTCAAATTTAAGCATTCAAAAGAATTTCAAATGTTCCAAAACATTTGGTCGAATTATTCAAGACATTTGAAAGTATAGATAAGCATGTATTACATACGTATCTCTGCAAATCTTATACGTATCTGTATGCATTTTCGCTTATAATACAGGATGAAAATGGGATGCATACAGGATAAAACGGGATGTGTATGAAACACATACACATATATATAACACATACAAATGTTGTCGACATTCGTATCTTCAGATTCGAATCTAACATTCAGACGAATAGTTTCAAATGTATTTGATTCGAACTGGATTTTGTTTCATTCAGATTCTAAATATTTGAATCGAACTGAATGTCAATGACTTTTAGGGATATGCCTGAGTATTTTTTGCATTTGATTCATGTTAAATTGAATGCAAGAAAAATTGTATTTGTTTGATTAGCTCACCTTCAAATGTGGTAGAATTCGTATTCAATATGCATGTTCAATCCCATACAAATTAGCATATGAGTCCCATACAAATCCCATACAAAGCTTCACATGAATGTATCAAAACATTCAGTTTGAATTTGAATGTCAATCTTCCTATGTGCCAACATTCAATTCATATTCGAATGTTCAAATTTGGGAGGATTTGTATGAATTAGACTGCCATTTCCCTCTGCAGTGCCACTGACTTACATTAGTCTACAGCAGTGTTGCTCAAAGTGTGGTACAGGTACCCCCAGGGGTACAGGAAGAGTTTGGAGGGGGTACGCGTTGCACCGGAGTTTGGTGGGGATCACGTGGGAATATCCACTGCACCGTGCTTAGCTTAGCTGCACCCACAGAGCAAGGAAAGAAATAGACGTGTATCAGTTTTTACATGGGAACTGGGGCCCTCGTACATCGTATCGCAACTCATTATGGTGGGAACTTCTGCGCATCCTTCGTGCAGCTCGGGTTAGGCCATTTTTAAACTGCAGGAACATTAACAGTTGAGGTTGAGCCGCGGAGCTGTTTAAACGCTGGAGAATTGCAGTGTTATCTAACGGTCTTCTGAGGCGTAACACGGCGTGAATATACCGCACTTCGTTACAGAGACAACTTACTTCTTTAATAGTTCGTTCCGGGCCCCTGTTATTGTGTTTTAGTAAGTTCCACTGATTTTGATTATTTTTATAAAATACAATTTTTATCCCTAATTTTTTTTATGATGGGTACTCAGTGTTACGAAAATTATAGAAGGGGTACGCATATGTCAAAAGTTTGGGAAACACTGGTCTATAGCAGTGGTTCTCAACCTGTGGGTCGTGACCCCTTTGCGGGTCGAACTACCCTATCAGAGGGGTCATGACACGTCTCCCGCCTTCCCACCCCATCCTCATCTGAGCTGCCCCTCCCCTGTGGTTGGGGGTCTCCACAACATGAGGAACTGCATTAAGGGGTCGCGGCATTAGGAAGGTTGAGAACCGCTGGTCTACAGGATTTCCATGGTTCTCCTAACCTTCAGTTTTTCTTGAGAGGCCATTACTTGCAAAACATAGGTTTGCATTATGCAGAGAATGTCAGTATTCCAGACTCTTACGGATTTCTTAGGGGAGCGTCATGAGGAGTAAAGCAGGTCAGTTGATGGTTTATTAATTTATTTAGTGCTGTTTGTATGTGGGTTTGTTTTTAATGAGCTGTTTTGGGATACAGAGCATCTCTCACACTAAGCCAAGACTCTTGTTTTACTTACATATGCTCACAACACACATGCATGCTTTGATGTTCTGGTGCCAACAGGAAAGGGATAGTCCTCCACGCTGGGCATCTGAAAACAAACCAAGCAAGCTGATGGAATACAGATACTGTATATCATTGTATCTGGCAGGCAGTTGGAAATGACTCTCCTTTTGACTCCCAACCTGGAGTGATTCTCAAGTTTGATGAGACCCAATGTGTTTGCTGCCCATGCACTCTATGGCTCAACTTCTCTAGCTTAATGAAACGTAATGAAAGCCTTGCAATTCCATGAACCGGCTTGCATGCTCTTTTGAGTTTTCAGAATCTCTGAACTGCCACTATTTATGAGAAATTTTGGATAGGAAAATCTGGATTATTGGAAAGTGAAGGGCAAATTCTCCACTAACACAGGTTGCTGTGGTATCTTCTAAAAACTTTCCCATCTTACGTAATGTTCACATGACAGGGAGAAGAGCACTGCAGCCAGGGTGCCTCCATCGCCTGCACTCCGTGGATAGTGGTACACCAATAGGTGCTATACGTTATGCGCTTGGATGCTGTCTACACAACCTTGCAGTCCATCATCTTGGCACGGGAGGGGAATGTCTGCTTCTTTCCTTCCCCTTGTCCAAGATCACAGCTGATCTTGGCATGCATAGGTGGTGGTGGTGTGAAGAGAGACAGATGTTCCCCTCTCTCACCAAGAACACAGCCAGGGTGGTTGGGAGGGCTTCCCTCTTCCATGAAGACTGCAGCCATGTAGTACCTGGAACCAGGGTAACCTGAAGTTCTGTTTTTTTGTACCTGCTAAGACTGTTTCTAATGCAGAATTTGTATTTCATCTTGTTTTATTCATTATGTTCTACCATCAATACAAAGCTTTGCAAAGACAAAAAAAAAAAAAAGAGAGAGAGAGAGAGAGAGTGACATATCATAAGGACAGGAAGCCAATTTTCTTTGGGATGGGACAACCACTTTTTCCTACATGTTTTCTTCTTTTGTAGGTCAGGGTTTCATGAGTGACGATGAATTCTTAGAAATTACGGGGATCACCAGGGAACAATCCGGAGAGTACGAATGCACGGCGGTTAACGACGTTGCAGTGCCTGATGTCCGCAGAGTCAAAGTCACCGTAAATTGTAATTGCATCTTCTTGTTCCTTCGCTAATAATATTCCTTGGGATTTGCTGTTTTAGTGTGCTGAAAGGTTCAGGACACACAGACAAGAAAAGCTTTGTACTCAGTCACATACTGCACGACCACACAACACAGGTAACCGATGAGCCAGTTTGGTCTTGTGGTTAAGGTGCAGGACTCTAATCTGGGAATACCGGGTTTGATTCTGCACTCCTCCACAAAGCCATCTGGGTGACCTTGGGCTAGTCACAGCTCTCTGCTGAGCTCTCACAGCCCCACCTACCTCACAGGGTGTCTGTTGTGGGAAGAAGAACTTTGTCAGTCACTTTGAGTCCCCTTAAAAGGGTGAGAAAAGAAGGATATAAAAGCCAACTCTTCTTTTCTAACTGAATGGTGGGATATACTACCACAAGATACCATGTAGACATTCCACTTGGAAGAATTTCATTTCATTTCAATACCCTCCTGATGGTTTATGCCATCGTTTCTGTTTTTGTTTATATGAAACCAAGCAGCAAGTGAACCTACAGGCGTAACTAAGATGCTACTAGCTGACACAGAGACTAGACAACCACCTACCCACCCATTTTATGTATTTATGTATTTATTTATTACATTTTTACATTACTCCAGACCAAATGTTCTCTTGGTGCTTAACTACTACTGCTGCTACTACTGCTGCTATTATTTATTTATTTATTTATTTATTATTTATTATTTACATTTATATCCCGCCCCATACCCGAAGGTCTCTGGGCGGGTTACAACAAATTGAAATAGAATATATATTAAAAGACATTAAAAGTTCAGCAAATATAAAACAATATACAATATGTTTAAAATAATAGTGTCTGCACTGAGAGGGAACATAAATACTACTACTACTACAAGAGAGTAGTAATTTGGCACTTTTTAATTGTTTAAGTAGATCAGAAACATAGTAACTTTGATGAAGCTATGTTGTTGTTGTATTAGTAGTATTGGTAGTATTGGTAGTATTAGTAGTATTAGTTGAATGACCATATCATTAAAAATTTAAAAAGAGCATTACAGCAATTCAGTCCAAATGTAAAATTCAGATATTAGTACTAATGAAATAGTGTCGAATTAAAATCATATTAGATCATCATCATTATTATTATTGACAAAACATGACAATACAACACAAGACCAAATCATTGAGATCTTCCCAATTTCCTAAGATGACATTATGTATTGGTAGATGATGCATGTAAAGTCCAGAAGGGAGACCTTTTGCAGTTGACGGATGGCAATCTTGTAGAGATAAAGTTCATTGGCTCTTAAGAGGTTTTGATAAGTTGATCACAATAGGGGATGCTTAGTGGGAGCCGGTTAAATAGGTATGGTGCCATTAATTTTTATGAGGTTTGGTGTAGAACTGCAGCCCTAACAATGCTTCACCTACCATTAAGTCTGCCTGTTCTGACCTCTCGGGCCACTTCCTTTTGATTCTACTGTAGTCTAGCACACTAGCCACAACGGGCACCACCATCTAGGGATATGCACGAATGAGGTTTTTTGCATTCAGCTCATATCAAATCAAATGTAAGAAAATTTGTTTTTGTTTGAATAGATCCCTTTCAAATATGGTAGGAATCTATTCAATACAAATGTATTAGTACGTAGTTGTACAAACATCTGATACAAGCATATATATCCACTCTGAAATTGTCAAATCCACCCTGAATCCACTTTGAATCTGCCCTCAGTCCATTCAAATTTACTTTGGATCTGTTGCACATTTGACTGACTCAGCCAGTTTCCCACCTCCCTGTTTCATGAATATTCTGAAGCTTCGTGCAAATGTTCCAGAACACTCATATTTCTATACGAATGTCTGAATTCATACAAATTCGTATGAATATCAAATGTTGCAAATATTTGTGTCCATCCCTACCACCAGCCCATTCTAGCAAAGTTGCAGCCTAAAGCAGTAAGACCTACTACCTAAACACCAGCACTTTTGCAAGACTATGGCAGCATCCAGATATCAGTTACTAGGTCAGTCCAGAAAAACCAGAATATCCAAGTATAACAGAATAATCACCATTATCCAGATACAACCTGTTGTTATAGTTGGGTACCATCACATAGGGTCAAAATTCTGTTTGACTACATGAGTATTTCCTGAGCCACTTCTAAGCAGTTTTCCTGGCAAAGTGGTTGCCATTTCTTACTTCTAATGAGACGCTGAGGATCGAACCCATGACCATCTGTTTTCCAGGCAGTTTGCTGTATCACTGACCTACAATCTGTCCCAAAGGGATTTGGTAGTCAAATCTGGGAGGATACCTGGCAAGCACTCTGATGGAAACCTTGTCAAATCCTCTTCATGATGATCTGACAAGAACACGGTTCATAGAATCCTAAGTGTGTGAACTATGATAATTTGTATAGTTATAACTTAATTGCTATAAATATATGCAAAAATTGAAAACAGCCGATTTCCATAAGAAACTTTTGAAGACTATTAATAGTCTGAAATTAAACTGCAATAGCTCTTTTCTGTTTCTTTTTTCTGAGATGCAAATTAGAAAGAAAGAAAGAAAGAAAGAAAGAAAGAAAGAAAGAAAGAAAGAAAGAAAGAAAGAAAGACTACTCTCTGATGGTTAACCTTGCACACAGCCCATTAAGAAATCCTTGCCTTTCGGAAGAGGCATGTAGAAGATTTTAATATATCAGCTAAATTGACATTTCAAAAAATCATATATATACATATACAGTACATTTCATTATATTTCAAGCCTTTGCCCCTCTGGACAATTTGCTCTTTACAAGTCTGAACAATGTAGAGCTCTTAAAACAGACACATCTCCAAAACCCTCTTGGCATTTCAGAGGTGACTTGAGTACCACCAAAATCAGTGAACAGTTTAAAATAAATCCATAAAGAAGAATTAACTCATGTTATTTCACTGAAAGGACTTACATCTGGTCTACATTAGTGGGTAATAGATATGAGTGGGATCACATTCCCCTTACAAATGCCCGCTGAACAGAATGGTCTGTTTAGAACAGTCATGCGTGCTGGAAATCTTAGACACAGCTTGCACCTTCATTCCTATATGGCCCCACTGAAGCTCATCAGAATCAGAAGTGGGGAAGGAGACTACTTTGGTGCAGCAAAGCACAGCATTCTTGTCTTCCTGGATTTAGAGGCTCATTGCAAAAGCAGGATTTCTCTCTCTTGCTCAGTACAGGTAAGAAAAGGACCAGAATTACAGATGGACATGGGCTACATAATTGGCACACGGTCTGATATTCCAGGCAAAGAGTCACCATGGGGGAAGGGTGCAATCCAAAGGCACCCCCACCATGCTAACTCTTCTGAACGGAGGCAACCATGGAGTACCTTTCTGCAGTTTAAAGGAAGGTTGTCTGTCCCAGAAGGTTGCCTTCTGTCCCGGAAGGATGCCATCCTCCAAGGCCATCCAGAGGTCAGGGTCAGTGATTTCAGCTGGTTTATTGGTGCCTTAAACAAGCAATGCTACCTGGACTGCTTTGTGTTAGCGTCTAGAACTGTTACGAATATTTGACACATTTTTGAGAGATCCTGGAGTAACCTGCTTTCCTTTTGCAGACCCTCCCTCCATCTCGAAGGCAAAAAACACAGGTGTCTCAGTCGGCCAAAAGGGAACCTTGCAGTGTGAAGCTTCTGCTGTCCCTGTAGCAGAATTTCAATGGTTCAAGGAAGAAACCAGGTACCCATTTCAGAAGTTTTTCTGAGTAGCATGTGAAAGAGAGGTCCATGTACCTGCAGGAGTAATCCCCAGGTTCCTGAGGAAACCAGCATGACATGAGCAGCAGCCAGTGCAGTGGACCCAGTAGGGCAGTAGGAGAGGTTTAGACCTTCAATTGGCTTTCCACCATATCATCCCAGCAGCTCAAGACCCAGGTTGGGCAAAGGTAAGGGTGAAATTAGGGGCCTTCCACTGTCCTACGCCCCTGTTGGTACTGATGCATGCACAGCACGGGCAAGTATCTTTGTTTTAAAAGATGACCTCAGATTTGTCCAAAAAGATTAGAATACACTCAAACATTCCAGCGGGAGGAGGGAGACACAACAGTTGTGCCTCTAATGCCCCACAGAGGTGTTTGAATGGCTGCTGCCCCAGTTGGCTAGGCCTGTATTGAATGCATAGGTGAGTTTATGGCCATTCACAACTACTAGCTTTGTCATCTGCACTTGATTCAGGTCATGCATCCAAATGGCCACCACCATCCCAATTAAGGGGACAGGGCACAGTCAAAACAGGATATCCTACTGCCATATCCATGGTCCTGTCTCTCACATGAGAAGCTCCAACATGGATTGGTTCCGGGGGACATGTAAAGGAGTGCCCTGGATGCAGCCCCTATCAGCCTGAGAGAGCATTCTAAAAGCTGGAAAACCAGAAACCTTCAGGCAGCTGTTTTCTTTATCGTGCTATAATTTAAGGATAGGTCCTCATTTCACTTGTGGCTTATATCCAGGCCCATTCAATAATTTGCAAGCTCATCCTTATGGGGTGTGAAGAAATAAGAGCGCCTTCAAACATCAACACCAGAGTTTCATCAGGGGTGAATAATGATCCTCATCATCTTTCCCAGCCATGCTGTTAAGCACTTCTACATGCAAAAGCATTAATTTCATATAGGATTTCAGTCCTTATTCTCTAAGTTGATTTAGAAAGGAAGCACTGCGTGGGCCTTTCTGCACTTGGCTTTATTCTGGAATATATCTCAGAATAGGGACCTGCTATCTGCATGCGAACACACACTGTGGAAGGTGCCAGGTGAGGCCTGCCAGAGTCTGCATTAGCTTGTGGCCAGCAGATCCCTATCCCAAGATATACTCCAGAATAAGGCCAAGTGCAGAAAGGGCCCGTATTTGGGTCAAGTGAAGAACAGAAAACCCTCCCAGGTTCCATGAGGGAAAATGTTCTTGCTTCCACTGCCCTGTCTCTTTTTGGGAAAGCAGGTGGAAGTGATAGCTCAGGCAAGGAATAGGAGCCAACAATGGAAAATGCCCCCTTTTGGAACACTGAGGACAGATCTAATGGCAACTGGATCCACTGGAAGGGAGGACCTGTTTCTAATCTGTGGATCCCTCCTCCCTACAGAGCCACATTTTGGCATGGCCACTTAATAGTTCAAATAATAGTAGAAGTACTTAGCAG
The DNA here is from genome assembly GCA_023333525.1 of Aspidoscelis tigris stejnegeri. Classification (NCBI taxonomy): domain Eukaryota; kingdom Metazoa; phylum Chordata; class Lepidosauria; order Squamata; family Teiidae; genus Aspidoscelis; species Aspidoscelis tigris. Next base: position 21,575,882 of record JALMGA010000011.1, read on the forward strand.
TAGTATTTTCCAAGAGCATCATCCTCCAGAACATCCAGAGGGTGATTTGATTTGTTGGGGCTTTCCAAGGATTCAGGTCCAGTGTAGAGTCCATGGCTGCTATTAAGAATCTAAGAGTATAAATATAGTTCCTCTTGCAATTTCTAGAAAGACATTGCCAAAGGTTATGTTTCCATACCCCACACACTTCTAACAATCACTTAGATGTGGATTACATTTAAACCCCAAATTTATAGATTAAACCTTCTGTCAGTTCTAGTTTAATTCAACATTACTGATCTGTTGTTTGTTGTGATGTGGCTGGCTGGCTGCAATTTTCATGGCATATGTTACATTTCTACATATTGCTATTTTTATATTATATTTTTATATATTATATATAATATATTATATTATATTTCTACATATTGCTATTTATATTATATTTTATATTATATTTTTGCAAGCTGGCTAGAGGACGTGGAACAAAATTTCTATAGCCTTTGACGTTTCCCTCACACCATGTCTGATGCCTGAGAAACACGTTCTTCAAATCCCACTTCCAAGCACTTGTCCCTGAGATGAACCCTAAGTTCTCATCATGGATCGCCTTGTGCTGCCACAATTGAAAAGAGACCAGCTGAAAACACCAACTTCCGGTGCTCCCCCGAATTACAGCCATTTGCTGAAAATCCTAGGAAGAAGTTTATTCCACTTCTGACAAGTGGTTGTACATTCACCAGATCTTCAAATTTACCTCAGTAGATGATTCTTTGACTTAGATGATTTTTCAGTTTAGAATTAATGGCATAAAATTGTGTAATGATGTGAATCTGGCAATACGTTCCCCCTCCTCCTCTTCCTTCCTTCCTTCCTTCCTCTCATTTTCTATTGAAAATCAGTCAAACTACAGTTTATCCAACCTTTCAATATCTCTGCATAAGAGAAAATGGAAGTTACTCAGATCCCTGTCTTCCTTTCCCCACAGACTAGCTAACGGGCTGGAAGGTGTGAAAATCGAGAACAAAGGTCGAATGTCCACATTAACTTTCTTCAACGTTTCAGAGAAGGACTATGGCAACTATACCTGTGTAGCGATCAATAAGCTCGGAAACACCAATGCCAGTATTATCCTGTATGGTAGGTACCTTAAGGCATTGGAATGGTTGGTGCTTGCATTGCCCAGACCTTTACCAGCACCGATGGGAACCTGCTAGAGCAGAAGAACCTCAGAGGGAGAATGGCAGAGAAAGATGTTTTGCTTCCCGCAGTGGGAGCAAGCCAAATGTTGTGATTTTATACATCTGTAAAAGGTGGGGGCAGAGGATTCCAGTGGCTGCTCACTGCTCTGCAGAATTCTTACCTAGACCGGGATCTTTGAGATAGATAAGAAATAGGATTGATACTTATTGTTGCTGGTTGGAAATTAAACGGTTTCTGTTGACTGAAAGACTGAGGCTGAAACCTCACCGACTTGAAACTGGGGAGCAGGGAAAGTCGAGAGCAATTTTGTGTGTTGCTCCTTGTACCTTCTCCTGATTTAATAAGGTCAGTGTTCTTTCACTCAAAGAGATGGTAGAACAGCTACTTAACTACATAGCAGGCTAGCGGTGCTGTAAGGGCGCATTCCTACCTGCTGCGAAATTGGTTCACTCTGGTCCGGAGTAATCTGGGTTCTGCTGTGGGTTTGAGTTGGGGCTGGGAACAGCACCGACTGTACATTGGACTGTTGCTGAACTGAACCTGCAATGGCCCTTCCTAGATTCGGACTACTGGCAAATTTAATAGGAACCCAGGATGCCGAGTCCAAACCCAGTCCGGATTTTAGTCCCTATGGGAACGTGACTTAAGTCAGTATCCGTTACTGCCATGGATTTTGGATCCATTGGACACAACAGGCCTTTTTCCACTAGGGCTTAGAACCCTATCAGGAACCTGATTAGTACTTGATTGGTACCAATCATGAAGGCCCAGTCCTCACCTGGACCCCATTGAAGGCCCCATCTGCAAGGCCCTGTCCCCATGAGAGCAGGGGAAATCCAGATTTAATGGGTCCTCCAGGCCCTTAAATCTGGTTTTTATGTGGACTTGATCAAAGATGTCCACAATGGGGTCTTCGGGCATCTTCAAGGTCTGGATCTCCAGGAGGACTTCATCTCAAAGATCTGGATCTTGAAGATCCAGGACTTTAACTGTGCACGAAAAAAGGGGGGACATTGGTCACATCTCCATTATGTGGTCCATACACCTTTGTCGTTGATCTCCAGGGCAGCCAACCTTCTCCCCTCTCTCTGCCAAAGCATAGTGGAAGTGTGTCTGGAACCACTAGAACCTTGTACCTGGGAAAGGTGCTTACGGTCAATGTATATGGAGTGACTCTAGAGTTGCTACCTTATGCCCTGACTCTGAGAAGGCCCACCAGTCTCAGCCTCTACACCCAGACACATCCACTCATTGACAGTCTGGCCCAGCAGCAAATGAGATGGGAAACTGCTTAGCCAGGGCATAGCATGGCTGTAACAGTAAAGGTACTTCTCCCCAGATATCTTAAGACAGGTGAGTGGACCCAAGGAGAGTAGTTTTGCTTCTTCTTTCTAGACTGGGGCTTTAAAGCACCAGCTGAAGCCTTAGGAAGACCAGGTCGCCTGTTGTCAAAGCAAATGCACTTAAATACTTGTGGATGCTATCACTTCCTTGGCAGCTGTCACACTTCCCCTCGACTGTGTTACATGTTGTCATTCCCATCACGTCCATATTACCACTGCCGTGATCTCTGTTGACATAAAGTGGGGCATCTTTCTAATAACCCATCTGTTCATCCTTTCATTCAACTGTCTCAAAATATGAACTACATTTTTTCCCTTTCTGTTTCCCTCCCCGCTTTCCTGTCTTCTTCTCTCCTTCCTGTGTGTCCATTTTGTCTTCCGCTTTAGAGATAAGTGAATCTCCAGCACTGGCAGGTTGGTACGAGCATGGTTCCTTCTTTCATTTGCTTGCAACATAACCAAATGTTTGCTTTGCCATAGGGGAAACAGGCTGCTTCCTCTAAGAGTGCTACATATAGGCAGTTCAGGTAGATATACTCTCAGAAGGAAAGAACTAAGGCAGCACTTTTAATTAAAATGCTTTGTCCTCAGGGAGTTCCTTCTTTGCACAGGGTCTGATTTACAGGGGAAAACCTGCTCATGGCTACCAGCTTATTCGAGTTGAACTTCTCAACAGGAATGTTCTGGCCTTCATTTTAGTGCCTTCTAGATATTTTAGGCTTCATTTTTTCCTCATCAGCCTACGTAAAGCTATTGGCCAAGGTTCTTGGGATCCTTCTCACTAAGGGCCACCTGGTTTTGTTTTGTGTTGATTTTATGAATCTCATTTTTGTCTCTTTCTGTTGTGTCATCATGGTCTAGTTTTGGGTCTAGTTCCACCATAATTCCACTGCTGCCCAGAGTCTGTGGCTGGTGATAACGAACTGCCATTTGAGATTCAGCTTTTGGAGAGAAATAAGGAAAAGAGGTGTACTGTGAGCTTCCTAAAGACTGTTGGCTCATCATGGCTGGATCAGTGCTCCTTGCAAAAACTGGAGAAATGGAGGGTTCTGCTTGGTTGCATGCCAAATTCCCTTTCAATTAGAAGGTTCAACAGTTTATTGAACCCTGGGAAGAAGCTTTGCACCAAGCTACTCTGTTGCACTGTTTCCTGGTTTGACCAGGGGCAATTTTGCACTTCCCTTCCTGTCTGTTGGATGGGAAAAGTGTGTGATGAACTAATGTTGACTAGTGCTCACACTTGGGAGTGCTAGGCAATGTTAGCCCCTCCCCCCAATATCAAATACCTCAATTTGTTTGCTGGACCAGTCCTTTTCAGGGCACCATCACCTTGAGTGCGGTGCATCCACAACTGCACGCGAGTCAGTGCTGTTGCCATGACAATGCTGATGCTCTGTGCAGTTGCACTCACACCAGGACTGCAGCAGAGGTGTGAATGGTCCACCGTCCAGCAGAGGTGTGAGTGGTCACCAGCTGGACTCAACAGGTAAGCTTTTGGGAGAGGTTGGTAAACTCGTGGAGCACAAGTTTGTGCTCCACAGCTAGTTGATAACAAGGGAACTTCTGGACAGGCAGGAGGCATTTCTAGCATGTAAACATGTCCTGCAAGTGCAAAGGCCCTTGCCCAGATGTTGCCTAATTGTCAACTACAGGTTGAAGTGGAAATCGGCCCCTGGTCAGTGCTTGCCTAGTGACTGCAGAACCAAAAGAACAGGCAAATGTCCACACTGAGTGGCGAAAAGTAGGGATGTTCACAAATGGTGCATGGTTTCTTTGCATTTGAATTCGATTTGAATGTTTAGAATCTGAATGCGACAAAATCCAATCCAAATTAAATACATTTGACTCGATTTGCTTGAATGTTAGATTTGAATCGGAAGATACGAATGTCGACAATATTCATATTTGAAGATACTGATGTCAGCAACATTCGTATGTGTCATATGTATCTGTATGCATTTTGTATGCAAATGTGTGCATATACGTATGAGATGCATGAAGATTTGTATGTGTACATTCTAATGCTTCAAATCATTTGAGCAAATGTTTCGGAACATTCCACATTAGTTCAAATGTTTACATTCAAATGTGTAGACATTCTATTTGAATTTGAATGTCCACATTAGATCGGATTTGATCGAATTCTGAATGTTTAGAACATTTGTGCACATCCCTAATGAAAAGGTGTTAGTTTTGGGTAATGCTTTCCCCTCCTTTCCATGTTTCCAAAAAAAGGATGTGTTTGCTAAATTGGTTGGAACGCTCCTTTTTCTTTTGGTTCAAATTCAAACAGGCATGTTCTTTCAAACGCCTCTGTTCCACCCGAACAGGTTCAAACCCAAAACAGCTTAGCACACCTTTACAACTGACACAGAGCCACTGAAATTGAAGAGAAGGAAGAAACCATCACGAGAACAAAATGTGAAGGTTTTATCGAAAGGATTTTGAGGTGGGCGTGAGACAAAGTAGAACAGCGCTAATCTGAAAAATGCTAGAGCAGCTAGAAGGCATCGTGGGGAAAGATAAATAAACTCCTAGTCCTTGACCCGGTGCAAGGGAGCTTAGACTAAACTCTCCTACCCCAACTGTGCTGTCTTGACTCACATGTGTGGATGAGGAGAAGGTCATAGATCCCCTTGAGACTGTTGAATAGTATGTATGAACTTGGAATGGGCTATAAGGAGAATACTTCCAGGTTTCTTTTTGTCTCTCTCAAAGCATTTTCTCTCTCCAGTTTACTTTGGCAGCTGTCCACAAAAAAGATTCATTGTCTCTTCCAAGTTACTTACGCAGTGGAAATGCCCAGGTGTTTGATTTTGCCTGCAGCACCAGCATTCATGCTAGAGCTGTTCTCTTTGCATTTTCCTTCCTTTTTGCTCTCCGTCTTTTGTGGGTATGGAAATGTGCATCTGTGCATATGTTGTTTGCTTTGATGAAAGGTTTTATCGGAGGCCCTAAAATAGGTATCTGTAATGTTCCTAGCTTTAGTGTGTCTTAAGAGAAGTGATAGAGTTGAAACAAACAAACCTGAACACCAAACCTTGAATATGGCCATGTCTCACTGACATCGGAGGGGGGAGGTTTATCGAATGAGCAGAAGTGCGCTTAACTATGCATAATCTAGTGTGAAGCACCACAACTGGGGTGTAGAGAGGCACATGACAGCAGCATTAAGATATTAAGTACACACAATCTATGCCTTTTAGGGATGTGCACAAATGTGTGTGGGGTTTTTTTTTGCATTTGATTTGTATCAAATTGAATCTAAGAAAATTTGTATTAGGTTGAATAGATCCCCTTTGAATGTGGTAGGATTCAATACCTATGTATTGGTACAAATTTGTATGAATATCCGATGCGAACGCATACGTATCAGATACATGTCCAATATGTATCCGACACGTATCAGATATGTATCTTGTAGCATATCTGCTCTGAAATCATCAAATCTGCCCTGAATCCACTCTCAATCCATGTCGAATGCACTCTGGATCTGTTGCAGGTGTGACTGGCATCCCGCTTTCTCACTTCTCCAGTTTCACGAGTGTTCTGAAGCTTTGTATAAATGTTCCGAAACATTTGTATGATTGCAAATGTCAATGTATGAATGTCACATTCTAGTTGCATATGAATGTCCAAATTTGTCCGAATATTATGAATATTTGTGCATATCCCTAAGCTTTTTTTGCCTTTAAAAGGAGCAGGCAAAGGAAACAAGAACAAAAAAAAAAATAACATAAATTTAAACCTCATCATTTATAGGTGAAGAAAGGGGCAATTTGTAAACAATGGAGTGGCTTTGTATCTAAAGTCACTTCTAATCTCTGCAGCCAGATCAATTGCATTGTTCTGATTTCTACAGGGAAGTTTGGAGAGAGTCCTAAAATGGTATGATTGTGTAACATAATCAATTTAGGGTGTGGAAAAGTCGCCTCTGTTCTCTAGATTTTGTGAGAAAGGCAGAGGTGATTGAAATGCTTGACACATGCCTGAGGGCATCAATGGCTTGGATGGTGTCCAATGAACTGGACCTGAGTCCTTGTGTGTCGCAGGGTCCATGAAGGCATCTACTTCTCAGTACAGCTTATTGTCCAGGAATGGACAGGTGCAAATTATGATGGTGCTCTTTGACTCAGCAATGACACTTGAAACTCACATGGAAGTAATATGGCCAGGAGTGTCTATGTTTAGCTGTGGCTGGTTCACTGACCACAGCCTTTTCAGGTCAGAGGCAATATGGCCACAGCAATCCATGCTCTGGTAACTTCCAGATCAGATTATAGCAATGTGCTTTTTGTGAGGGGCAGCCATTGAAGGCAGTTTGGAAGCTGCAGCTCGTGCAGAATACAGCAGTGGGAATGCTAACTGTCACTGCTGTCATTACATTGCATGGCTGCCAATTGGTTCCAAATACAATTCAGGATGGTAACTTTGACCTGTCAGGCCCTAAACGGGCAACTCCCCCAACTATCTAAAGAAATATCTTCTCCTCTATCGACCTTCCCATGCCTCAAGATCTGCTGATGAGGCCCTTCTGGTTGTACCACACCTTCACTAGTTAATTGTGTGGGCACTTGAAATAGGGCCTTTTCTGTGGAAGCTCCCCAGATTTTGGAATAGCCTCCCTTCTGTGGTGTGTCTTCCCCATATGCATTTAGAAGACTGGTAAAGGCACGCCTATTTAAGTTTGCTTTTGCTTGAGGGAACACCTTTCCCATTCCACTTTCAGGCGCTGGTAGTGGGTTGTTCTTTTTCTTTTTTCTTTTTCACTTCGTTTTGCTTTACCCTTGTAGCCTGCCCCTGAAACCTTTGCATATAAGATGGGCTAAAAGTACAAATAAAAGAATGAAAGACTTGCCTACAAAACAGAACTGCTTAGTTCTGAAGGAATGGAGCTTTTCTCTCCTCTCCCCCTTTCCATGCTTTATTTACCAGCTTATAAAGAAGTCATTTCCAATCATCTTGAAATAAGGATGACTTTAACACCCCCAGCCCCAAAAGAAATGCCCACTAAAGAAGAAGAAGAAGAAGAAGAAGAAGAAGAAGAAGAAGAAGAAGAAGAAGAAGAAGAAGAAGAAGAAGAAATCTCCAATTTCGTTCTGGAGGAAGAACTGAATCACAGCCCCTTCTTTCTTTTTGGCTGACAGCAGCACCAGTAGATTCCGTTACAGTTCCCCCAACCCACAAAATGTCAAGCCATTAGAAAAATATGCAGACATTTCACATTTTATTTCTGATGAGTATTCCCCTCCCCCCCATCACCCTGAATCATTGGCATCTGGTTATTAGTCGTAGCTTTCCTAGTTCTGACACAGTCAATTCAACATTTGCTAATGTCAGCAGAGATAGGGTTCATCTCCCTCTTTTCCCGAGCAACATAGTGATGCCTTTGGCTTTCCCTTCCCCATTCTTTGATAGAAAAAAAAATCCCCAATACTTCTGGTCTGAGAACTGAATATGCACTAAGCATACTTGATTTTTGGGTTTTATTTATTTATTTCCTCAAAGAAGAAGAAGAAGAAAAGAGAGAGAGAGCAAAAGCTACACTTTCTCCATTCTTCCCTTTGCAACAAAACCCATTTGTATCGCTACACAAAGATTGTTTGGGTTGATGCTTGCAAATACAATGCTGCATTCTGTTGTAATTAAGCAAAATAAAAGTTCCGTTTGCAATGAAACAATTTGGCTAAGCTGGTTTTTCATTGCAGAAAATGGGTTTGCAAGATCTCTTCTCGTTCAAGAATACATGAGCTAATTAGATTCCTTCTTGTCATTATTTTTAATTTTTTTCCCTTGCCATTACAATGGTTCTTATCCTTTTGTCTTAAAATTAATGAGGTTAGAAAACTTCTTTCTTTCTTTCTTTCTTTCTTTCTTTCTTTCTTTCTTTCTTTCTTTCTTTCTTTCTTTCTTTCTTTCTTTCTTTCTTTCTTTCTTTCGGACCTTATTCTGGATGAGTGTCTGGAAATTTCACTAGTTGTGTAATTATATACTAAAATGTTCCAGTCTCATTTGCCTCTAGTTTCTTTCTTTTTATTTTTTGCCGACTGAATACACTTAACAAAGCACCAGGGTGGAATTGGTATCTGTGTCATAAAGGGATGTACACGAATATTTGAAATATTCAAAATTTCAATTGAACTTGTTTGAATTTGGACATTTGAATTAGAATCAAATGTCTATAAATTTGAATTTAAACATTCAAATGAATTTTGAATTTTCAGATCTATTTGTTCAAAAATGTCTATTCATACATTTGTATGTGTACGGATACATAAACAATTCATACTTGCACATATGCATCTTTCCCGCATCTGTACGCATTTTTTAATTTTTTAAAAAAATTATTAACAACAAACATCAAAAACCAATAACATAAACCAAATATACACTTCTGAGGATCGCATAGACCATGCAATTCAATCAAAATTTATCCAATGCAGTCTAGGGGTGTTTTTCTACTGTCAGAAAGTACCCATTTTTGCACCCATTAAGGACCCATTTGGGTGTGGACTGGATGATCCCATTTCCACCACGGCACCCATTTGGAACCCGATCGTTTTGACTGCCGCTGGGGAAATCCGGATCAAATGGGTACTTTCTGGCCTTTAATCTGGATTTTCTGTAGACGCCATTGATGGGGTCTACAATGGGGTCTTCTCCCAGAAAATCTGGATTAAAGGAAGCTTGTTTCCACTGGAAACAGGCAATGGGGTCTAAGGTGGCTAGGGGGAGGGGATGCACCTATGGGGGGGGCGAAGTCCCAGCTTCAGACTGATTTTGGAGTCATTTCAGAATCATTCCGAAATGACTCTGAAGTCCCTCCGAAGCTGGGACTTCGGAGATCGCACCCCCCTATCCCCAGAGACACCCAGGGTGATGGACCGATCCCTTGGGGGTCGATCCGGATTCCCCAGATGGGTGCAAAGGTGTTTCCATGGGAGGGGGATTAGCAATCATTGCTAATGGATGCTACACCTCCCGTGGAAACACATTGGATGCTTCCCTTGATTTGGATCTACTAGATCCGGATTAAGCAATGTACCTATTCCTTAGATCCGGATCTTCTTAGATCCGGATCTAAGAGCTGCAGTGGAAAAACACCCTAGAATGAAAAAATCTGGAACAAAAACATCAATATCTTCTGTTTCAAAAATGGTACTGAGAAGGAGAAAGAAGGACGAAGTCTGGGATAGATTTGTGCCTGAGTGATAGGCTTTATAAGGATCCATATGGGACAGAAACGGGATGCGTATAGAATAAATACAAGATGCGTAATGATGCCTAAGGGCACATACAAATGTTGTCGACACTCGTAAATGCAAATTTGAATTGAAAATTCAAACAAATAGATTCTAATTTGCTTAATTCAAATCAAATGTGGGCAAATTAGAATTTTAAAGATTTGAATTGAATCAAACTTTTGGATAATCAATTTGAATTGAATCGAATCCAGAAAAATGCACTTGTGCACACCCCTAGAGTCATATGAGGTACCCCTAGCATTTCATGAAAAGGGGGAGAGGGGCATTTCCCTCCACCGCTAGATATGTATTTCAAGACATCCCATTATGATTTGTAGGTAAAATCATGTTTCAAAGTATATTAAAGGTGAGGGTTGTGTTTTTCCATTTCGGCTTCCACTCACCTTCAAAGCAAACAGTAGCAAAACTCCTGGTGTAACTATATATTTTTTCTCTATTTGGATAAATATGCAACTAATACCACTAGGAAGAAATTGTCATAATGGTAGGATACCTGGGAAATGTCACTTATTAGTGACTTTCTCCTACCCAGAATGATTTTTTAAAAAAATATATATAATTTCATTCCATAAGTGTGCATTCAACCTCAGTAAGGAATCAAATAGGTGCAAAATGGAGAAAATGAAATATTCTACCAGCAGGGTTGCTTTGTAAAGATTAAAGTTACTGATCCATGGTTAACCTTCACTCTTCCACTGCAGATATTGAAGGGAGTTCGTTGTTGCTTTGTTTTGATGGAAGATAACAAGTATAAGCAATTTTCCTGCTAGCTTCTTCAGAGTAGCACAGGCAAAAGCAAATATTTGGTCATTCTTTTCTGTTGTTCAAGCTATAGAATAGTTTCTAAAAAAAGCTGAGAGTTTAATGAAATGGATGCTTGATTCCCTGTTTCTCTTTCTGACCTCTGCCTTCTAAATCATCCATGCTCAGTATTCCATCTGAGCACTTGCACTCATATTCTAAAGAATGTCTTGCTGGGTTTAACGGGATACACATTTAGGTGCTACTTATACCTACTTACTTGGATGTTAGAGGTGTACATGAAATAAAGTTGTGTGTTCAGTTCACCATTAAACCAAATACCTGTTTGTTTGGTTTAACAGCAATCGAACAAACAGTCCTTTGTGTTTAACTTTGAACTGGTTTAAAAACAAGCTTTCCAAGGAAAAATGTTCAGTTCGATGCAAACATTCACAAACTAGCCAGTTTGACGCGAACCACAGGTCACCTAAACCAGTTTGGCACACCCTGGGAAGAAACTGATTGGAATCTGTTTCACTCTTATCCATCTCTGATTTTGTATTAATGTAGTTCACACCTGCAAGTAGGTAAGACTTTGCTCCTTTTAGATTGGGATTTTTAATAAGTCTTCCTTGGGTGACTTGTGAAGTAACACATGAAGCTGATTCCAATTAAAGAGAGGTTTGTTGCTGTGTGACATCATCCAGCCAGAGTTGATCATCAATGCAGTTTTCCTGGCAGATGCATAAATGGTTTGTCCGGAAAGATGTCAGACATTGAACCTGTGACCAATTCCTTTTCTGGCAGTTGTTCCAACACTGAATTACAATCGTGTTGTTCATGGGCAATAGAGATTTAGAGGCAGATGACCTCTACCCATGCCAGCTCCACATAGTTATTTTGCCTCATAGTCATCAATAAACTAATTATCTCTGGTTTAGTCCAATATGCTATTATAGGTGTAGATATTACAGCCATTCCCAGAAGCTGTCTTTATTTTGAAACACTCGCGGCAAGAACTTTCACATAGCTAAAGCTGCCAGCCCACCAGGATTATTCCACTGTCTGGAAAATCCTTCTTATTTTTGGACACGCCTGGAAGATGGTAACCGAAAAGTGATGAGGGTATAAGTGAAGCATGTGCCAGTTTGGTCTTGTGGTTAGGGAGCCAGACACATATCTGGGAATACCAGGTTTGATTCCACCCCCCCCCCCCCACAAAGCCAGCTGGGTGACACTGGGCTAGTCACAGCTCTCTGAGCTCCCATAGCCCCACCTCACAGGGTGTTCTGTTGTGGGGAGAAGAACAGAAAGCTTTGTCAGCTGCTTTGAGTCCCCTTAAATGGGTGAGAAAAGAGGGGTAGAAAAGCCAACTCTCCTCCTCCTCCTTTGATTTATATCATGGGTCTCAACCTGTGCACTTGCAGGAGACAACCTGATTTTCCGCTCCTCCCTCTCATGCAACCAAAGTTCATGTGATGTCCTGCTCATGCTTGGGATGAGATGTGAGATGCAGAGATGTGCTGAACTGGTTTTGGTTTTGAACCAGGTTGAATCAAACCATACCTGAACCAAAGAGATGTTCAAATGAACTTCTACACAAAAGTCCGTACAGATCTCTAGTAAGATGCTGGTCTTCATGAAACATAACAGCATCCTAAGAGTAAATTAAAGCAAGAACAGGGCATTAAACTGAAATGATTATTCACAACAGCTGCATCCAATGTCCCTGTTTTTCTTCCTTTGCAGTTGTTGGCTGGTGTCCATTGTGGCTGGAGGGCAAGGCAGTTCCAAGAAAATGCCACTAGGGGGCAGAATAGGTAGGGCTAATGGTATGTGACATACAGTTAAGGCTGCCTTTCTATGCAATCTCACATGAAAATTGCCCACATTTTGTAGGGCTTTATGTACACATAAACAAACCCCAAGCTGTTGTGCGTGAAAGAGTATAAGAGAGCATATCCAGATTTTGATCTACTGGGTTTGGTCGTGCACTGTTCACATTGTTTTAAGTCTCAGCTTTGTGTGTGCATGTACACAGATATACAAACACAGAGAGAAGTAAAAATACAGACATCCCACACAAACAAGTTTGGGGTCACAGGTGCACAGCAAGGGAAAAACACAACAGTTGCGGTATCTGCAATAATCTTCTTTTTGCAAAAGTATGCTGTTCACAGAGTCCCATGAAGTTAAGATCAAAACTGAGTTTTACTCCTGATAGTGGGGGTTGTAGCCTAGAACACAAGAATTTCCAGTGTCCAATAGTTCTGACAGTCACATAAGAGGAACATCTCCTTGGCCCTGGCCAAACAAGTAGTTCAGGATGACCTCAGATTGTCTTCAGGTTGTGTTACTCACATTTGAATTTAATTTGTTTTCCAAGCCGGCCTACCCTCATTAAACCATCTTAACCATAGTCCTCATTTTTACAGGACTCAGCCCGTCCTGGATTCTCAGGCCAAGTGTGAGAGGGGGGGATGGGCTAAAGGAGGCTGAACTGTGCTGGGTGGGTGGGTCCACTCTTTCCTTTTAGCCAATGTGCACCTGCGGAGTTTGTGAGGTAACTCTCCCTCAGTTTGTGTGTATGATTCCTCTATCTAGCATTTTTCTGTAAATGTATTATTATTATTTTTTAAAAAAATTAATTGCATGGAGAAGAAAAGCATATAAAAAAGAAGGGTGGTGGAGCAAGCTTAACAAAGAACCGCAAACACACACACTCAACTCCCTTGAGTGACAGAATGGCATCCAATAGGAAAGGAAGTAGATTTGGCACAGGAAAAGGGGTGGAGAGCCAAGAGTTCTGTGGAAGAGGCTCAGGTCAATCATAGAGAAAGGTGTGACTGATGTGACCCAAAGCGAGGATGGCCTAAGGACAATCTTGGTGTAACCAGGACTGGTGCAACCTCAGTCCAAATTAATGAATAGGCCGTCTTGTCTTAGACTTGTGTGACCAGGGCCTTGCATGGTGGTGACGGTGGAGGATTGTCTCAGGGCCTCTCTTTTATGTAGTGATGTACCTTGAACTAGATGGGCATGCATTATGTCCTTATTTCCTTATACTGATCCTGATTATCTTTTTTCTTCTCCTTTCTTTAATTCATTTTGTATAAATAAGTCCTATTTATGCTGCGGCTTTTATTTACATTGTCCCTTATGATATTTCCTTGGTTTGTCCGAAGCCTCGAGGTATTTGAATGCCATTTCTGTTGCTTTGGGAAACTATCTTGATTCTATATTCCCATGCTGTAGCCTGTCATTTTAAGCTACTTAGGGATTCAGGGCCAATATTCAATTTTATAGGACAAACATCATGGGGCTGAGTAAAACTTGTGCCTCAAATTTATACTGTATTTCTCTGTGTCTGTGCTTCTGTGTATGTGTGCATGCATATATATCAGTGAAAGAAAGATATATTATCCAGGAAGGAAAAATAGGTCTCTAACAGTGCAAAGAATGGAATATTTTTAAACCATAATTTATACAAAATAGATGCAAAGCAACTTCTATACACTACTATACATACACACGCACAGTGTTGTGTGTGTGGATGGATGGATGGGACTGGGTGCATGGATGGATGGATGGATGGATGGATGGATGGATGGATGGATGGATGGATGGATGGATGGATGGATGGATGGATGGATGGATGGATGGATGGATGGATGGATTTAGGAAAATGCAACATCCAGACAGACATAAACCACAGAAGTTCTATCAACCACAGTTTTTCCCTCCTGCTGTCTTTAAAACCTATCACATTTTTTCAGAACTTCACTACTTAGGTAACCAGAAGCTAAGGAAAGCAGGTATAAAGTGCTGACAAGAGAAAGCCAGGGTATTGTATGAGGGATATGATTATTATACAGGCAAATTTGTGCAGGTTGTCTGGTTCTTGTTGTTGTTGTTTGCACTTAAGTGTTTCAGCCCAGGAAGGGGGAGAAGAGCTGCAGAGACTGTTGAGCTGAAATTATAGGATCTTAAGGATTTGGAAAGTGGGGAAGATCTCCTGAGCTGAACATGACAGGAGGCAGCTGGGATAAACAGAGAGGCCTCCAGGAAAACTAAGAGCCTTTCTCCACCCAGAGGCCATGTTCTAGATCAGTGGGTCTGTACAAGACAGACCCACTGTTCCAGATCACTGCAAACAGGAGTCTGAAACAGTGCCATCTTCATGATGGTGTTGCGCCAAACGAGCCCTGAAACTCATATGAGCTTAGGGGATTCCAGAGGAATGAAGGAATGCAGTTTCCAGCTTCCAAGCCTGCAGGAGACCCATTCTGGTGGTGCATTTTGGTGTGCCACTGAAACAGATCTCTGGTATCCCGAAAATGGAAGTGAGCCTTCTGTATATGCTCCAGATCCAAGCTTGCTGTTCTGCTGGTAATCTGTTTAATCATGTCCACCAGTGACCCAGCTCAGGTGCCCCTTGATCTACATTTTAGCCCATCCTACGTGGTCCAAATGGACCTGTATTGGGCAGGGCCTCCCTTGGACTGATCGAGGATGAAGAAGGAAAACCCTAAAAAAGAAAAAGAAAAATCAATGACCATTACTGGAAAATATCCCCCAGAAGAGAGGAGGAGGAGGAGAAGGAGGAAGAAGAGGAAGAAGAGGAGGAGAAAGAAGAGGAGGAGGAATAAGAGGAAGAGGAGGGGAAAGAGGAGTGGTGATGGTGGTATAATTGTCAGGGCTAGCACTGCATTTATCTCGTGTTATGGTCATTATCAAATTTTAATTAGTCAAACAACAACTGAAAGCAATTCCTTGCATGCGCTAGACTAGAGGGAGAGAAGATGATCTGGGAGGGTGGCCCCCCCACTAGAGAACAAAACTACAAGCGTGTAAAACATTTAAGAGCAGTTACTGCATAAAGGATTCCAGATGGGAGGAGTTCGGCACAGATGTGTTCTATTCCAGGACTTCAGTCAATCAGTGTTGCTATAAAATTGCAGATTAATGAATCAAACAGCACAAGGCGTTGCTTGCCTCTTTGGTTGCTAATTGTTGCAGTGGGATTGGCGAAGCGGGGAGGAGAATTTAGCTTGGGGGTTTTGCTGTGTTTTGTACAAAAAGTCTACTCTGAAGTTTGCATATCTTTGCTAAATGGAATTCTGGATGGTCTCTTTAGGAGCTTGCAAAGGGAGAGCTGACAACCAGTGGTGCCCATAGGCAAATCTGGACTTTTAGGAGGTGTGTGTATTTGTCTGCATGTGCGTGTGTGTGCGTGTGTCTGTACTTTGAAATTAGTGCAGGGTGAACATCATGGCCTCCACATCCAGGGCAAATCCTCCACTTCTGTTTTTATCTTAAACTAGGAATTAAATGTTTCCCTCTTTCTCTTCATAATTGTTGTGGAAGGGGGGAAAATGCCAATGCAGAAATGTACATTTCAGTCACCAGCTGCACTATAGTCCAGAAAATAAGGAAAGATCCTTTGGGGTCATCAGACTATGCATATTTTTGGTCTCAATTTGTGCAGTGCAATGGCCCTTTCTTGTTTTCCTTGCGATGCCACTCTAGCTACACCAGGAGGCTTCTACAGATTAAAACGTGTGTCAACAGACCTTATGTTTCCACACACCTGCAGACTGCAAGGATCAAAGCTGTGGGGCATGCCCAAATAATAGTGAGAAATATTGGGTGATGTAGTTCAACTAGAGGTGCCATGAATAGAAGAAACCACTGAATTCCATAGCGTGTCTGCAGATTCCCAGCAGAGCAAACTGACAAAACAAAGTTAGAATTCCTTCCACTTAACTTGGAGAGGGTCTAGATTTTCTCTAGGTTGTTGTCCATGGTTGAGTTTTAAATCCCTAGAGAGGAAGAGGTAGAGATTTTAGCTTGGGCACAGCCCTGAGATGTCAAAGCATTTGTATCAACTGGGACCAGTCACTGATGTCGGGTTCTTGGCCTGTCTTTCTCACTAAAATGTGGTTTGTGCAGTAAGGTAGTGAGACAGCTGAAATTTCCCTTTGGTGGCACCCAACTCTTCTTTGATGTGATATGCATGTGACCCAATGCCTCCAGAATCTTTTTTGATGGTGATGATGATAATAATACCTAGAACTTGGAGCTTAGAACCTTCCACCAATAAATGCTGTGATTAACTTCTACAGCATGTTTCACATCTCTAGTTCTTCATAAGGCTTTCTACTGCCTAGAAAAAATGAAATTAAATCTGATGGAAGCAAAATGCAGTCCAGTTCCTACCCTTCTGGTGGCTTAATACCGATTCTTCTCATCCTAAAGGAACATGGAGAAAAAGCGTCTCTGCTAGTTATCCAGTCCTTGGTCTTTCAGAGAGACCAGAGCTGAGCCCAGATCATTTTTGCTGTAGCTGCACATTACTAGCTTGCTTGCCTGCCTTTTCCCAACATCCCACGCAAGAATGAAAAATGATGCTCTAGCTTGTTTTTTGTTCTTCTTTTGAGCAGTTTAGTGGATCCAGGCCAAAGGGAGAAAATTGTTCAAGTGCTCGGCACTGACACCAGGGTTGGGATAGCTTGGTGATGGGACAGCAGTTGGAATATTTTTCCTAATTTAATCTTCTGAAGCCAGTGAGACATACTGGACAACTGAAGGCGTTATTTTCTGTTCTCCATGCTTGGTGTAGGGTCTCCTAATTGCCTGGTGTCTGCATGCACCCAGCTCTTCCCTCCCTCCCTCCCTCCTCCCTTCCTTCCTTCCTGGTGCTCACCAGCAGTGGAGAACAAGAGATGCCATTTTGAATCAAACATTTGTGGGGTCCATTCCCTGCCCAATGGCAGCCATTTTGTGAATGTTGCCCACCACCCATATTTTTCAGAGATTCCAGATGTTCCACACCCGGCCCCCCAGGTCCTACTTGAATTGCTCATTTCCTGTTGGTAATAATCCATTTCCCTATCTCTTTTCTTTTCTTTTTCTTCTCTGATCCAGGCCCAGGAGCAGTCCATGATGGCAACAACGCAGCTTCTAGAGCAATGGCTTGTCTCTGGCTATCCAGCACCCTCTTGGCTCATTTCTTCCTCAAGTTTTGATAAGGAAAGTGAGGGTGCTTGCAGTCAACGCCTGGCTTCTCCCACACCGCAGACTTTTGAACCATCCACACTGCTGGAGGCGCAAGGGTTTAAAGAGAGAGAAAAAAAATCAAACAGTCTAAAGCTTGAATATACTGCCGGGTGGGCAAGGGGGGGGAGGGCAAAGGGAGAGGGGGTTCCAAATCGATTACCCATGAAGGATTGGTCAATCATGGGCATTTCCCAAAGCAGAATTAGTTTTCATTACCTTCCCCGACCCTGCTCCTCAAGAGAATTCTATTTATAGTTGTCAACTCTTCATTCAACAGCCAAGCATCCTTTGGCAGCGCTTTGCCAAAATTCCCCCCGCCCCCCCAAGTGGGAACATGAAGCGTCTTGGTCCGAGAGATGCTGCACAACAAGACGCTTCAAGCGAGTCCAAAAGTGTCCTCTTATCTCTATGTCTCTTGAGCAAAGGGATTCCTCTTTCTACTTGTAACACTGTACATACCTGTTCCTGTTTTTAAACGTTCAATTACACTTTGGCTTCACTCCCCTCTGGGTGGCTATTCTAATGGTCTTGAATCTTTCACGTCTGTAGAAGACTTGGGCATCTCCTGCTCCCAGTGCATTTGATGATGTTGGACATGAAAGGGGCTGGAAGTGAGGCTGGGCTATTTGCACACAGAATGCAGCAGAAGTTGGAAAATTGTTAGGAATGAAGGAAAGGAAGGACATGGCGTCTCCCCTCTGTTTTAGGAGACTACAGTGTGACTCCCCCATCTTTTTAAAAGGGGTGAGGGGAGAGAAAACCAGACAAAATGGTGAACCATTAATTCCCATTGATATCAGGAAAAAAAAAATCATATTTCTGTTCTGCCCATTCACCTTTCTGTTTAATTATCCAACCATCTGTCTTCCCTGGTCCCCCACTGCTTATTCATCATTCTATCAATGGATTAATTTGTGAGTTTGGATTAAAAAACAAGAAAAGACACCAAACACAAACAAAGTCTCAACACTTCAACTCCTTCTTGTGCACTTTTCCACACGTCCATCACTAAATCGCACCGGCCTCTGCTTCGTTTAGTGAACTTTTTAAAAATTCCTGTATGATGTGAGCTTTTTTCTTTTCTTGTTTTTGAAAAAAAATAATCATTCTGCTGCAATCTTTCTGCTTGTCTTCCTGTTTCCTTTTCTGTGAAAGGAAGACATTTAAGCAGTTCACATGGGGCCAGAATTAATGGCACAGAAAACAATAGGGCACATTTTAACTCAAAAGGCAGGCGGTAAACCCAAAGGCCTGGAATTCACTGGCACTCAACCATTGATCCTCACGTCTATCACATTTTCTGCCGCAAATGGTTTGTGTCAGTCCCTAGCTAAATTTTCCAATTTTAAGCATTGCCTTAAAAGTAATGAGTTTAAAATACTGAACTGTTACAGGAAAGTCGGTCTGCCTTCTGTTCAACTTGGGTCTCTTTTTTCTATTGTGTGTAGCCATTCAGAGAACTTAGCTTCTTACCATTTTGGGATCTCCAGATCTCCTGTTCTATCTACCAGCCCAGATCTGTCCCACCTTTCCCTTGCAGCTTCTCCATGTGTTCTACCATTATTCCATCCGCTTGCCACTTGCTCATGAAGTCCAATGACTCTGCTAATGTGTGAAGACCTTAGACGTTACTTAAGTACCCTTTCTTAGTAGAAGGTGTCTGGTAACCAACTTCATTCCTAAGCATTCAATTGCAATTGAAGAGGGGTGGGAACACAGCTTTGAAAGATGAAGGAGTGAAGAATAACGAAGGCTCCTCAGCTGTTGTCAAAACCCTAGAGGACAGATGAGCAATCTTCCAGGCCCCTATTTGCTAAAGCAAAGCAACAAGATTAGGTTGTTGGCATCTTGTCTCTGTTTTGGAGAGTCCCGGATGCTGAAAGTTCTGGCATAGACTGCTCCTTTTGTGAAGAGCGCACGGTCTGAGCTACTATGAAGAGCAGAGGAGGAGTTCTGCAAATGTTTCTTTGTTTGTCCACCTTGGGGATCTCTTTGGTACATTGAAAACAATAAGAAACGTAACACTGGGGCCATTGTAGGGAGTCGTTCCTAAACCAGTCAATGTTTATTTTGGATCATGCTCATGAGGAAGTTGGAAAAAAAATGGGAATGGCTTGAATAAACCCACATTTCCTATTGATCACCCACGTGGAGAAAACTTTTAGGTTCTTATTTTATGTATTTTCTGTGATAATGCATACTGGCTATTTCCTAGGTGGGGACAAAGATGGAAATCATTATTATAAAAGGATCCTGATGTGACTTTCCTCATAGAAAGATGCTCCAAGGTTGATCTCTCCAAGCCAAGGCTGGGATGCCCGACGTATATCTGAAATGCAGTAAGGACGTAACGTTCCCAGTGTACCGAACTGCATTGGGATTGCTAAAATGACCGTGTGGATCTCAAGTTGCTGATTCTCACGGGGTCTAAATGGATGAGTACATATGTGCCATTGGAGGTGTTTAGAATATCCATACATGTAAAGACATGAATGATTAAAAAAGTCTGGTATTTACTTATACAAAACTAAACATTTGGGTGGTATATTCATTACTCTTTAAAAAAAAACAAACGTCAGAATGGTCAAGGCATTGCTTTCGGATGAACAAGGAAAGCAAATCTGCATTATTATTGAATGTATAGACTTTGCTTCCAGTTCTTTCTTTCTCTGCCCATCTTGCCTGAAGCTGAATGCTTCTCTTCAGAAATTAAGGAATGATGTAGGAGTTGAATTCTTCCTTGGGGTAGGGAGAGAGGGGAGGAAGGAGCGTGGGGACAAACAGTTGGGAGCAAATGGCTTCAACTGTGGATGGTGTAACTCAAGAACGCTTCCCCGTTTAGGCAGCCGCCATGATGGCACCTAAGAAGAGATAAGGCAATGAAGCTGTTTGGACATCTGGTTTACGCTCAGCAGGAAATCTGCATCCCTTGCATTTTTCATGCAAAAAGACAACTCGCTTTGTTTGTTCAGACTAAGTCCTAATTTTGTCCTGCCTTCTGTATTCCACACTGATGCACCAAAAAAAAAAAAAGTCCTCAAGAAGATGGTGACTGTTCCTACGCACCTAGCAAAATATGGAAGATAATAATAATTATTATTATTTTCATGACAGTCAACAGGTTGACTCCACTGGTTTGTTCGAGGAGATATTCTACTGGTGGAAAAAAAAAAAAAAGTATGAAGAGGTCAATTACTCCACTATGTTTCCTGCTCCGCTTAGAGCAACAGCAGGCATTATCTAGCTATAAAACTCCTTAATTTGCATTGGAAGTCATAAGTTAAAATTCAGGAGTCAAAAGAGTGTCACGGGGCTTACCTCAGTCAAAAGAGCCTCTTCAGTCTCGAAGAAGTGAGCAGATGTAAGTGACGGTAGATAGACAAAGTATTTTCAGTCATTAGAAAGATGTTTAAAACTGTACTGGAAAACTCTGTTATGGCTTATTCTGCAAGCCCTAGAAAAAGTAACTGGATATTGGTCTTCTACCAGCACAGTTCACTTCTGTGTGCTTAGCACTAATACATTGTCTTTTTATTGTTGTTGTTGTTTTATTTTAAAGTCCTAAAAAGAAGGGAGGGAATCAGGAATCGGGGGAGGGGATGTTGTGGGGACAATTACGTACTGTTGTAGAAGGGAAGAATTCCTTCTAACTTATGTAAAGTGCTGCTGGTGTACTAAATACTAAATCTGCCTGGTAACAATTGATATTAAGTGCCTGATCTGTAATGTCTGTGGTTATTTTCCCAATGCATCTGGGTTTGTGACAGATCTTTGACATTTCTGAGCTTTGGAAAACTCCATGCTCCTTTCTGCTTTGTTAGGAAGCACTGCCACCGACACAGGCTTTGATTTATGATTTCACTGAGGGCTTGAACGATACTCATGCCGCAGTTTCACTGCAAAGAATGGGATTGTGCACATTGTGGCCTTTGGTTAGGGGTGGGATGGAGCAAATTGGCACCTGCTATTCCACCGCTAGTTCATCCGTAGCGGTGGAATGGTGGACATGTTCCTAACTGAAGAAAGTGTTACAGCCACCTCAATCCTAAAACAAATGTCCTAGTCACATAAGTCTTAATAAAATCAATGGGCAGTTGGGAGAGACTAACACATACCACGGGCAGGGCTAAAGCTTCATCTAGGCAGTACCTACTTATTCTGCATGATTTGGATAATTCGGAGTAAAGCACATGCAGACTGATTGTACTGAGGATTATCCAAATCTTGTGGAATAAATACGTGCTGTCTGGGTGAAGTTTGGATTTGAGACACCTCTTCTTCAGCACAGAGAAAATTGCCTTGTGTAAAATTATTGGCTTTTCCCTCAGAATGATTCATCTGCCCTCTTCACACTTGCCTCTCGCCAACTAACTAGAGATGCCAGCAGATCATGGAATCATGGAATTATCTGTTGCATCCAGAGACAAAAAAAACAGAATAGAAGTCAGGATATGTCTAGACTGGGCAATACTGTGGATTCCGATGCACAGTCAGTGCGTGGCCATCACACTTGATGTTCCACTGTGGAAAAATCAACACTTGCTCTGCAGTATCAGGTAATTTTGGAGTTTCCCGCCATCCCGTCAGGATGGTAAGAAACACCCAATGAGAGCTGAACCTGCAGCTCATCTCCTGTTGGCTGCTCAATCCCACGTGATGTGAGCATCACCGAAGGTGCCACAGAAGTCTGGCAGCTGCCGAGGAGGAAGCTGCGGATGTCCGTTTGAAGTGGGGAGAACATGTCCTGACTTTGCAGCCAGGTAAGCTGCGAGTTTTTACATAAGTGCGGATTTTTATCCACTAGTCTGGAAGGGACCTAAGAGTGTCCACATGTTAGTACCTTAATCCACATTAAAGACCAGAAAATGCACAGAGAGAGAGAGAGAGAGAGAGAGAGAGAAAACCCTGGTTTTTAATGTGGATTTGTGGTGAAATGGGTACACTTGTGTCTGGATGCTGCCGTCTCTAAATAGCTTTTGAGCTTTTTTTTTTTTTTTTTTTGACTATGGAATAGTCTCCCCTCTGAGGTGAACCTGGAATTTTCTCTCTATACATTTGGAAGACTGGTAAGGTGCACCTATTTACCCTGGCCTTTGGCCAAGGAAACACATTCCCCTCTCCTCTTTAGACACCCATGTGTTTTTTAGTAGGTACTTCTATAATAGTTTTTATTTTTGTAACTCACCCTCAGACCTATGGGATATAGGATGGGAATGGACAGATAGATAGATAGATAGATAGATAGATAGATAGATAGATAGATAGATAGATAGATAGATAGATAGATAGATAGATAGATAGAGGCAGAGGAAGGCATCTAGTCCAACATTTTGCAATGCCAAGGAAAGCAAATTAAACCATTGTTGCAAAGTGGTTGGCAAACCTTTTCTTGGAAACGTTCAGAGATGTTCTCAGACTCTCCAAAGGGAGACTGTTCCACTGTCGTGACATTTTACTCATATAGAGAGATATGCAGAAACTCTCTCTCTCTCTCTCTTTTTCTTTTTACTGGTTTGGTTAGATTTGAATACTCCTTTGAGTTTGAATCTGAACTTTTTTCTTCTTCAAATGGACTTGTGGTTCTATTTGATTTGAACACTTTTGAGTACTGTCAAACTTGGAGGAAACAGACTTATTCAAAAGGTTTGTTTGGATACCCCTCTGTTCAGTTTGAATTCAGACTCTGATTTTGAAAGGCAAGCATTTGGTTCAAACTCAGACCTTTTGTACACTCCCTGTTCACTTTGAACCGGTTCAAGACTGAACCAGTTCAGCACATCTCTACTCATACTCACTTCAAACCCAGAATGATGTTAACTCTATTTCTGGTTCACTATCTGTGGCTCTGGAGAATAATTCCTGACCATCTCTCTCAATGTCACCTAGTTATTTACCTGAATGAAGTACGGGATACATTTGGGATTTATTTATTTTTTAAAGAAAAAATAATGCTGTTGAATTGTGAGGCAGCCCATGGATACAGAACCAAAAAGTGATGAAGGTTCAGGCTGGAAGCATTTATCCAGAGCCTTGTCCCAATCTAAGGGCCTGTTCATGCTTATCCAATGGAGTGATCCAGGCTGCCTGCTGGATCACTCCATTCACATTGGGGAACCACAGAAGAACTTCACCAGAAGTTGCTGAAGGCTATCCTGGAGCAAGCCATCTCTGGACTGCTAACAAGCAGCTCACAGGCTTACCAGGAGCGGCTGGGTTGCTTCTGGATGCTGCATCTAACCTCTCACCTGAGTGTGGTGAGGTGAGCGTGCATCGCTGTGCAGCATCCAGATTCCCATGGCAACGTTTGAGCATGTTGACTGTTTGGACCTCAAACACTGCTGGGCAAGTATGAGGCTAGTCTAGCATTCATGGTGCTAATGACTACCACCATGCTGGATCCTGGTAGGGCATTGTCAAACTCAGGGTAGGGCCCTGAGTTTCCTGAAACACTCCACAGGCCATCCCTAGTTCAGTGGAGCAATGGTCCATCTCCTTTGCAAAGTGGAATGTAATATCTACATTGTCCAGAGATCTTCTTTGCCTTCTAACCCAACTAAGAAGACCAAAGCTTTGACAAGTTTTGCCAGATGCCACTATGGTGCCATGGTTGCACTGTCAGGGGTCAGAGTCTGCACACCTTAGCTTCTCATGGCACTGACAATGTGCAGAAATGTGAGGCATCCCCAGGGTTGCCTCCCTGCCACAACACCATAAGAGCTAATAGAAGAACACTTCAAAAACAATTGAGTGAGAGAACAAGCTCTGCCGTACACTTCCTCCTGCTCCCTACCATCACCGTTCCAGGAGTTGTGTCAGTCTCCTCTCTGGAGTTCTATCTCACAGAGTACTGGAAATGTGCAAAAAATATTCAAAATATTCATTATTTATACGATTTAGGACGAATTTGGAGTTTCATATATGAAGCAAATGTCCAGACATTCATACTCTAGGATTCGTATGAATACTAATATTTTGAATTATTGGGTGTTTTTCCACTGTCAGAAAGTACCCATTTTTGCACCCATTAAGGACCCATTTGGGTGTGAGCTGGATGATCCCATTTCCACCATGGCACCCATTTGGGACCCGATTGTTTCCACTGCCGTGGGGGAAATCCAAATCAAATGGGTACTTTATTCCCTTTAATCTGGATTTTATGTAGACCCCATTAATGGGGTCTTCTGCCAGAAAATCTGGATTAAAGGGAGCCTCTTTCCACAGGAAACAGGCAATGGGGTCTAGAGGAGGCTAGCGGGAGGGGATGCACCCATGTGGGGGAAGCCCCGAAGTCCCAGCTTCGGAGTCATTTCAGAGTCATTTTGAAATCATTCCAAAGTGACTTTGAAGTTCTTCCGAAGAGATCAGCAGAGACATTGAAGCCGCTCTGGAGTCCCTTCAGAGTGGCTCCAAAGTCTGCGCTGATCTCTTTGGAGAGACCGGCGGCAAGACTCTGAAGTCTCTGCCGATCACTTCGGAGGGACTTCGGAGTCTCTCTGCTGGTCTCTCCAAAGAGATCAGTGCAGACTTCGGAGCCGCTCCGAAGGGACTCCAGAGTTGCTTCGAAGTCTCTGCTGATCTCTTCGGAGGGACTTCGGAGGGGAGTCAGCACGGTCTGCACTAATAGCACATGGATCGCGCTCACAGCTCCGGAGCCTCTCTGAAGTCCGTGGTGATCTCTTCAGAGGGACTTCAAAATGACTCCAAAATCACTCTGAAGCTGGGACTTTGGAGATCGCAACCTCCCCTGTCTCCCGAAACACCTGGGGTGATGGACAGACCCCTTGGGGGGTCAATCCGGATTCCCCACATGGGTGCAAAGGTGTTTCCACAGCAGGGGGGTTATCACCCATTGCTAAAGGGTGCTGCACCTCCTGTGGAAACCCATTGGGTGCTTCCCTTAATCTGGATCTACTAGATCCGGAGTAAGAAATGTACCCATTCCTTAGAGCCAGATCTTCTTAGATTTGGATCTAAGGGCTGCGGTGGAAAAACACCCATTCATACAAATAATTCAGACATTTGTATTTGCATGGATACATACACATCTTGTGCATGTCCATATGCATCTGTATGGATACATACAGGATGAAAACAGGATGCATATGGGATGAAACGGGATACGTACGGAGGTGCATGAGATTCATATTATTGAATTTGTATTGAATATTCATATGAATAGGTTCAAATGTATTCGTATCAGTTCGAATGTTCAGACATTTGTTTTTCTTTATTTGTATGAATTTGGATTTTTGAATATTCTATTCATTATGAATTGAATGTTGAAAATTGCATTCGTGCACACCTCTAGTCCGGACTACTTCCTGCATTTGATCACATTTCCTGGACCGTTCTCTGGCATGGCGTGCAATAACCATGCTTCTCCATTAGGAATAGCAATATGAGTTTAGCATGCTCCTTAAGGCACAAGAGAAGGAAATGCTACGCTTGTAGGGCTTCCTTCCCTCCGATGCAGCTATTAACTCCACTTGGAAATTTGTTTGTTTTTAATGTCTTTAAGAATCTAACCGAGAAGAGAGATGATTTTGCGCCCAGCAAAAAAGCAAAAGGAAAGAAGCAAAACATCTCAGGGGTTAATTGCGTTAGAATAACTATGTATGCCAATGCCGTTGTGAAATACTTTGTTTAGAGGAGCAAGCTCTGGGCACAGAAAAGTATTTTTTTTAAAAAAGACTGTGTATGCAACTTACATGTTTCCCAAATAAAATTGTGCTTAAATAATATTAAAGAGAGGGAGAGGGGAAAAATAAAGGGAGGAAGGATGGCTAGGCTGAGTCCTGCAACAAAACAAAAAGGAATAGCAACTATATAAAATGAGAAGTCTGACCGATGTTGTTCTACTTAGTCATCAGGAATGGTAATTTGCTGCTTTATTAGCAAAGACAGCACGATCACCATTATTTTGGGGAAAAAAAACACATTTACCCCCCACCCCCAGCTGCTTTAAAAGACGAACCATACTGCACATGGATTCATGGTGGTGCATACCTGGCTAGCATTTCTGGGTGATTTGTTGCATTAATCAGCCCTTCTTCCAAGAGGAAATTAGAAGCATTTATCTCTCTCTCCCTCTCTCATTTTTTGTTTGTTTCAAAATCTCAAATGCTTGCACAGAACTGGCCATGCTTGGCGCTCAGATGAAGTTTGATTTGGACACAATAATTTTCATGCGAATGGGGAGTGGGGGAATGTAAGTTCATGGAAACTGGGTTAAATACAACCTCTCCCCCCACCCTGACTGCTTGAGGAACTCTCTCTGAAAAAGTGACCCAGAAAATTAGAATTACATAGAAACTTCTGATCTGTTGCCACTACACCGCAGACCGTAGGAGCTGGAATTACATATTTATTGCTAGTTTTTTGAGAATCGAAAGGAACTCGGAAGTGCAATATACCCCCCCCCCCCAATTCTTTCAAACAGGACACTTTATATAAATGGCACTTACAGTTACAGGCATGCAGGATCAGGCCTTAGAAAATGATCCAAACAGATTATTTTTCAGCTGCTGGAATAAAGCCCAAACTACAATTTTTACAGTGTTGGAGCACTGAAGGCAGTTTGGGATAGAATATATGCACATTACACACCAAGACTGCAGTCTAAAGCTTCGTGGAATTTCCTATGTTCTTATAAGGGTCTATGTACCCTCAAATGGAATTCTGTCAACACATTAGTGCTGTTGCATGGAGACTAGTGTTCTGCACAAGCTGGAATTCTTTGGTTTGATTTGAATCAAACAAACTAACTTTGGTTCAGGTTCGCTTTGAAACTACAGGGTGGTTTGGTTTGCTTGCAATCCAGTCAAACTAACACAAATTACCCTGAGTTTGCTATGGTTTACTTGGTTCGTTAAAACACCCCTCGTTCAGTTTTCTTTTTTCATACATTAGGGTGGTTTGGTTCATATGTGAACTTTGCAAACCACCCAGTTTGCTGCAAACTAACTGAACCAATTCATCACATCTCTAATGAAGAATACAAATATCTGTCAACTCCAAATACAGAGTTTGGCCATGTTAATGAGCAAATACAATTTTTCCTAGAGATCCTATGCTTCCATCAGCCTGCATAGCTGTCTTGGGTACATGGCGCTTCCTTTTCATTTCACAAAAGCTCACTCTGTGCACTTAGATATACTTGTGGGTTGGTTCCCTTTGGTGAAATGAATAGGGAAGCTCAGTGTACATACTGGAGATGCCATCACTTGGATGGGTTGCTGAAGAAAATAAAGAATCGTCTTTTAGATTTCTGCCCACCTCCATGTACTAAGAATAGTTTATATGCTAGACTAAAATGAATCATAGGGTTGGAAGACCGGAAGGGGCCATACTGGTAATGAAATCCCACTTCCTGCTCCATGCAGGAAATTATCTCTCTTGAAAAAAGTCATGTCTGTGCTCAAATTTCAGCATTATTTCATTCAGCATTGCTTGCCACATAGAACTAAAGGATGGAGATCTGTTTGTGCTCTAATAAAGCAAGGGGAAGGAAGGAAGGAAGGAAGGAAGGAAGGAAGAAAGGAAGGAAGGAAGGAAGGAAGGAAGGAAGGAAGGAAGGAAGGAAGGAAATCCCAAATAGAATTGCTGTTTCTGTTATCTCCAGCTGCTAAGGAGCACTTTTTTATTTTTATTTTATTTTTTAAAAAATCATTCAAGCTACTTGTGCAATGTATAAGTGCAATTGTGAGGAAAACATGTTGAGTGTATGAAAACGTTACCTGTCAATTTCAAAGTCCTTATCTTTGCTAGACTTGCAAGTACTTCTGTGACTTATCAATGGTGCAATTCTTCTAGCTGTGTCAAAGCTATGGGTGTGCACATTGTTTTTACACACTTTATCCTTTAAAAACAAAAAAACAAAAGTGAATACATTTTCAGTGTTCAGATGCTTTAATGAGGACAAATATATATATCAGATGGAAGTTTTCAAAGCTTTTTTTCCCCCCTGTCTGCCTTCTAGAGAGACTTTTAAAAATTATTTTTTATCTCTTAAAGCAAAGTTAGTCTCTTTCTTTCCCTCCCCGTCAATAACTGTATTAAAAGGGTGAATATACTACCTGAATTTTGTGCATGTTACGTTGTAGTTGTAACCTTTTCTAATTCAGAAAGAATAAGAGATGGTTGTGATTGTGCGGTGTACCAATAAAGTTTGGAGAAATTTGTACCTTTGGGGAAATTTTATCTGAGACTAAATTTTATTATTTGCTTGAAAATTACTGCCTCCATCCTTCACTAACATGCTGTAGTCCACATGCTAACAACACATTTGTCACCATGACCAGATTTATGACAGGTGATGTAAGTCTGCAATCTGAGTGTCATTTCAGAGGAGGTCCTAACTCTAGCAATCATCTGCCACAGTCCAGCTAGAAAATTCAGCACATGGTTTCAGATGTTGGCCAGAGCATGTGGTTAGTTTCCAAGATATCTGGAGGTTGTCCTAGGAAACATACTTAGCGAAGGCAGCCATGGCACATATAAAAAGAACAATTAGAGAATGTTTTCCTCTCTTCTCCTTCCTTGGAATCATAATCTGAAGTCCATCAATGGTGGCACCTTTCTTGGCCTCTAGTGATCTTTAGAATTGCAACACATATTGTCCAAAACCTTGATAGGTCTGATTGGGTTATAGTCCAAAACATGTGGAGGACATTAAGTTAGTCTTGATAGTTGAAGATCAACAAGGGCTTCACTCTTGTTATATGTTTCTTCAGGCCACTTGCAAGACAAAAGGGAGAGAACATGGATATGAAAAAAAGTTAGCAGAGTCTAACCACTAAATCTAATGGAAAGGACGGGGAAGACTTTGGCTTGTACACTTTGGTATTTAGGCTCTGCTGGTTACCTATGCACAGGATATATTCAGATATTATTGGTTTCCATTTCCAACTTGCCTTTGCAGCACTGATAACCAGTCAAGGTCAACAATGGGTTTTGCAAATCTAAACATTTGGAGAAAATTAGCTCCAAGGTGATGAAACTTGGCCTCTCCAAATGAGGCTCAACTACAACTCAGGCTGTGTCTCCACTTACACTCATAGGATGCCTCCATGCATCCAAGAAGATGCCTGCTGTCATCTTTCGTGTAAGTGCCTTCAGAGTGATTGCAAATGCCATTTTGTGGTACGATCACTTGCAGAGATGACTGCCAGGCAGGGCAGATTTCTTCCTGTCTTGCATGGACACACCACAAAAATGCTGCCTCTTTGCTCTGAAATTGAGATAAGGAGGGTGCATAGAAGAAGAAGGAGAATTGCTTTTTCTACTCAACTTTTCTCACCAATTTAAGAGGACTCAAAGTAGCTGACAAACCTTCTGTGAGGTGGGTGGGGCTGTGAGACCTCAGAAAGAGAGTTGTGACTAGCCCAAGGTCACCCAGCTGGCTTCATGGGGGAGTGCAGAATCAAACCCAGTATTCCCAGATAAGAGTCTGGCTCCTTAACTACTAGACCAAACTGGCTCCTTAACCACTAGTCCAAAATGCCTCCCCCCCTCCAAAGCACAGCTGTCTCCCCCTGAAGTAGAGATGTGGCCTTCAGTTCCCTTGCACTTGAAATGTTCCCTTTCGCTGTCTTCTCTGATTTTCATTAAAAATCTGTTCTTGTAGCCAACTAACACTGATTTTCATTGCCTTGCTTTGTCAGATGTCTCTTTCCTCAACTATATATATGAGAGAACACATTGCCCATTCCCATTCTCATTCATGCACCCTTTTTCATCCATCTATCCACTCGTCTACTGTAACAAACGTATCCACACCATCACTGCCTCCTGTCTCTTTTTTCCAATCTTTCCCCTATTACATATCACTCCATCTGCCCAGCTTGCTTTAAACTTGACTTGAGCACTTTACAGAAACACTTAAGCATAATGAAATCATTCTGCTTATCTCTCTTCCAGCATTCACCATAGGGAGAAACTCAGTGCAACCCGTATATAAATGCATCCGCTAAAGTGAGCCGATAAAAAGAAACATATCTTGTCCAAAAACAAATGAATAATGCTTTCCAACATGTAGCGATTCTAAAGATGCTTCTGTCTCTATCAAGAGGTATCAAAGAGGGGCGTCTGTGGGTAAGGGAAAGTGTCTGCTAAGGGCGGGGATGGGATTAAGAAGATCAAAGAAGAACATGTATTTAACTTCATTTGACTAACCTTACCTGATGTGGCCATTAGGAGAAATTATTCAGATACTGCAAAACAACAATTACTGTGCTCTGCAATGGCAATTTTAGTTGCAATTTTAGTTGCACGTTAAAGGAATGAGAGAAGGGCAATTTAATACAATGTTTGAGAGTACGCTATAATGATGTCCGGGTGAGAATGATCTCTCTTAATGATGGATCTAAAGCTGGCAAGCCTAACCACATTATGGGAAGCAAGATCCAAAGCTTTTTTTTCTATTGCCCCTTTTAGAAAATGTGTTGTCTCCCATAGACATACCAAACAAACAAACTCTATTCAGATAGTTAAACATCATGTTTTTATACTTTGTTCTTCCTTCATCTCAAAGTCTGGCAACATCTTCCTCACAGGTTCTCACCACTCACCTGCCTGGCTTTCTGTTTCCTTGAGTGGTTACTCATCAGCAACATTTCATCACATGCTTTGGTTGGCTAAATTTGCCTCCTCTGTGCTTATTAAGCTCCCCATTCAATCCGACTGGAAAAGGGTCACTCTTGGTGTTATTGGCAAGAGCACTAGGAAGGGGTGGACCTTCAAGGCTTAAAAATAGGGTAAGACAATTTTAGGAATTTTACGTCTGTCCCTATAGCTTCAAAATTCACCCGGAGAGCATTTCATTATGTGTGTCTGATGGCATGCTCAGAGAATCTCCCATTTAAGCAAAAATTCTTAGAATGATGCTGCTAAGTTGGCAGACATTATGTCTTCCAGCCTAGCCATGATCAGTTTATTTAAATTGTACATTTTATGATGACGTGTTAGGGTTATTATGAGAAGCCAAGAAGCTGGCTTCTCCCCCACCACCCCACAAAAAGCACACTAACAGAGCTCAAAACTACCTTCTTCTCTTGTTCAGGCAAATACAAAGCAATGTGGAAAGTCACCAGAATGTGCAACATCATTACACTCAGTTTTATTCATGGAAATAAATTGGATGAAATAAAATGAAATAAATGATATCACTCATAGGAATGTCATTAGATATCAATTTTTGGCTCCAGAAGTTGGAGAGAGCCCTTTCACAGGGCATCCACCCAGTCATGGCCAACACTACTATCCTTCAAATATGATATTTAGCCAGGTATTACTAAACAAAGAAATGGTTTACATTTGTATAAGTTTCCCATCATTTCTGGCACGTTCAAGTGCAGTTTGTGCATGTATGATC
Source organism: Aspidoscelis tigris stejnegeri (assembly GCA_023333525.1). Taxonomy (NCBI): domain Eukaryota; kingdom Metazoa; phylum Chordata; class Lepidosauria; order Squamata; family Teiidae; genus Aspidoscelis; species Aspidoscelis tigris. Next base: position 21,607,843 of record JALMGA010000011.1, read on the forward strand.
TATACGTGAATCATTTCCATTGTATATAATGGTTGCTTTCATGTGTGTTTGTGTGAACTAACCTTTAAGCATGCAGGTGGCATGAAAATGAGGTTCATGCAGTCAGAGAAACTCAGAAATGGTAACTGCATAACACCAGGATTTTGTTATAAAGAAATCCAGGAAATCAATTTATCACTTACTTATGCTAGTTTATAATGTAAACATGTATAATTGGAACTACCTTCCTCCCAGCATTGCTGTGAATTGCAGCCAACAAATTTACAATGGGGATTCTTGCAACAGAATTGGTTAGGATGTTGGAACAGTGGGGCTCCAATCGAATCATTGCCTTTGATCTCTCCAAAATGCACTTTGATCCACCATAGACCAGAATGTAGTTCAGGTAGATCAAAATAATGTTTTGATTACTTTTGAAGCTCTTCCCCTACCAACTGCTAGTTCGTTTGCATGGGTTGTCACTATTGATCTGACAGAAATGCATAAAGGCAAAGCTGGAGATTTCACAAAAGTGGGGTTAGTAGACTTTCACTCAAAGTAGAGAGGACTCAGGAGCACCTCTCTGAAAACTCACTCCTCTTCTGAAGTCCCAGCAGAGACTAAAACGGTGTTGGCACAATTGATTTTCCGTCTTCTAAGCACACGTGCCACCTTAATTGTGATCTGTGTGAGATAGTTCAGGGGCTGAATGCTTTCGTTTATCTCAACCTGGTTAAACAACTTTAAATAATAACAGGTCAATATATCTGTCCATTGGGCAGAGTCACCTGCCCTCCAACTTCAGCGGAAGGAGGACATTAATCTCCAGGAGTTTGAGTCTTACGTACAGGAAAGACACAAATGGATAGCCACAAGCCTCAGCAGGCACTATGTTTTTTTTTCCAGGGGTTGCGTTCCTTTCCAGTGGACCACAAATGCTCAAAAAAAGTCCAAGAAAAGGTGACAAAATCATATCTTCTAGCAATGGGAGTAATTCAATAAAAGAAGAAATACAGCATATTGTAGCAACTTCCTGTCTATATGTGTATTCCAAATCCTTTAAAATCCAGCAAGTGAGTTGAAATGTCAAAATGGCACAACTGCAAAAGAGTAGAAGGCAACTGTGACTTCAGTCTTAGTGTTATTCATGATATGGTAAACCACTGGAGGTATAAATTTTAATTTAGTTTTCAATTTTGAATTCCGTCCTTCCTCCAAGTTACTAACAGGTAGGGATGTGCACAAATATTTGTAACTTTCAAAATTCAGCCAAATTCAGCCAAATTTGGACATTCGAACTCAAATTGAATGTTATAATATTTGTATGCTAACATTCAAACGAGTATGAATGTTTCCAGGCATTCATATGAATAGTTCAGACATTTGTTAAGCTGGGGAAACTTATCAGATATGTATCCATTCGTATCTGTTCTTATCAGATACGTACACAATGTTCGTATGAATACATAAGAATACATTTGTATTGAACAGAATTTTACCACATTTGAATGTGATCTATTCATACAAGTACAGATTTTTGAACATTCAATTTGTTTGAATTGAATGCCAAAGCAAAAAACAAAAAACATTAGTGCACTTCCCTACTTATGGGGACAAGCAAGTTTCCATCCTCTCCATATTAACTCAAAACAACCGTGTGACCAAGGGACAAGGTCAGTCACAATTTCACTGAAGAGATCTGTGGGTGAGTGAGTGATCTGAGACCAGATGAGTGTTTTGCCTTCATCTTCTACTTGAGATAACAGAAGCAAGTGGTGGCCCACCATGTGAGATGGGACGCAAGACTCGATGGACTATCACCTTCTTATGAGCGTTTGAAGTATGGTCTAGGCTATGCTGCCTCTAAGATTGTGGTAGACAAATGAGAGATTATTTTCTCTTAGCAAAAATCCCTGTCATCACTACCTACCTTCCAAAACAAAGCAAAAAAACAAAATGAAAGTCAGTTGCTTCTTTTGTTTCCCAGGTAGAATTTCTATAGTGTTTGACAAGCCACTTTTCAAATATTTGTTTAACTGTTCAGCAGATGTTAGCATTGACAATGCAATTTCAGAAGATTATCTTGCATTTAATGAGCAATGAAAAGTGGAAACAACAGTGAAGAGTCAAAATCACGCTACATGCTCTCCCCTGCTGGTAACAAGGTAGAACACCTGGTTTGTTCTTCACTCTCCTGTCACCTTCTCCATCTGATTCTTTCTCCTAGTCACTTCTTTTCTCTGGAAAGGTTTTGATAAGAAAGAAGAGAACATCTGGGGGAGAATGAATGCGCAGACAGGCAGAGAAGTGTGTGGTTGAGAGTTGGGGAGAGAAACAGCAGAAGGACAAGATGGCAGGGCAAGCCAGAGAGGCTCAGAGTAGACCTTGTTAAGGACAACCGTGTGCAAATCTCCACCTTAAAGGTGGAAAACATGGTTCAGGAAAATAAAAGGAGTAGAGATGTGCACAAATATTTAAAACATTCAAAATTAAAATGAATTTGGACATTCGAATTTGAATTGAATGTCCATAAATTCAAATTTAAACATTCATTTTTTTTTAAAATCATTCGTATGAATCATGTGGATATTCATATGTAGGTACGGATACATAAGTATGCATCTTTCCCACATCTGTACTTATTTGTATGGATCCACACGGGACAAAAATGGGATGCATATGGGATAAATACGGGATGCGTACGGATGCGAATGGGCACACGCGAATCTTGTCGACATTCCTATTTGCAAATACAGATCAAAAATTTGCACAAATAGATTTTAATGTACATTATTCAAATCTAATTGAATGTGAATACATTTGAATTTCACCATTTGAGATATTTGATTTGAATTGAACCCCCAAAATTGTGTCTGTGCACACCCCTAAAAAGGAGTCCCTTCAATTGTGCTGCTCTGCTGTGCAGGGCCTGCTGTTAATGGGACACGTACAATGCCATTAATTATTCCATGAATTCACCAACTAGGATAATACCACCACATGGGTTTGCCCAGGGAAGCACTGTGTACTCCTCCTTCCCAGGTTAAAGAGCCCTTTGATCTCAAGAAGGAAGGCAGCAGGTTGATCAGGTTTCTGAGCTGCTCAGAATTGCATTAAGTTGAACATTTAGACACTCTTTTATTCCATTACTGAATTTTAGTCAAAGCATTGCCCTTTTCCCTGTTCTGTTCTACTGCTCTTCTTTCACCAATCTATGGCGATTTCATTAGCATGCAATCACTGTCTAATTAACTCTGCATTCAATCACCACCACTAAGTGGTATGGACTGCAGCATCAAAGCTGGGCCCTGTGCCAACATCGGATGATTTTGTACTCAGAGAGAGGGGGAAGGAAGGAGAAGAAAACAAGAAAACAGCTCTTGCAATGACTTCTGGAGTATCAGTTCTTTCTTGCCCTGGGAGTGAAACTTCAGTGAATGCCCACCCAACTCCAAAACCTGGAACAAAGATAAACAATAAAAGAAAAGAAAAACATTGCAAAAGAAATTACAAATTGTGAGAACTGGGGCTTCCTTCTGACTGGTCAAAAAAATCCAGATTTTAACCCAGTGGTGTGTTTTTTTACCGGCATCAAGGGCTCCTTGCAGTTGTCCTGACTGAATTTAGGCAGACGGGAAGGAGTGGTGGTGTCACTTGCCAATGGCAGGAGGGAAATAATGACAGACAAGCTGATCTCTCCACCGCCACCCGCCACTTGCCTTCCCTGCCCTGTTCCTCCGTCTGTCATAATCTCTCCCACCGTTTGCTTCCTCCCTGCCCATTTCCTCTATCTTTCATCGTCATCCCACTCTTTGCCTTCCCTTCTCTTCTCCAACAGATGGAGGAATGGGGTGATGGGAGGTAAATGGTGGTGGGAGACAACATCAGACGGAGGAATGGGGCGGAGGGGAGGAAACGGTGGCAGGAGATGACAAAAGATGGAGGAATGGGGCGGGGGAGGCCAACAGTGAGTGGTGGAGGATATTGGCATGGTGGCAGCATTCCCATTAAGAAATATTCAGATTATTCCAGGATTCCGCAGTGAGTCCTCCTATAATCCGAATGGGGATTCCCTGAATTTTTGGACACTTAGTCCGCAGAAATGGGGAATCCCTTCAAAACTGTTGGGACATGAGGGGCTCGAGCTGAATTCAGGCCAGACCAAAACACCAGTTGAATAGCAGCCTGAGCTGGCTCTAGATAACAACCAGTGGTTAGCAACTTAGGGTGGGAATGTGGAGAATTCTAGATTTCCTGTCCCAGGAGCCAAGACTCTTCCACCACACTGCATGTAGATGGTAGAATATAAAGGTTTTCATGCAACGTAAAGCCCAGTATTCTATTTTAAGGCTCTGGCAGCCTGATTTTTAGCTGATGATTGGGCTGGCAGTGCGAACCACAGCTGCAAAGATTCATGATGCCATTGCTATTATGCCCAAGAAATCAGCAATGACAAAGCAGTCGACAGTTGTTTTTAAGCTGGTGGAATCAAACTTAAGTGTCTGTTTAGCCTGGCATGGGTGTACGTGACAAGTTGCTGTTGGAAGCTTATCTACCCCAGATTGTTTTTAAAATCTTGATGTAAATTTGGAGGACGTAAAAAGGTGTTAATTTGAAATCTTTGATTCTCTCTTGAGCTGAAGAATGACGCATCCTCAGGAATCTTTGGCTCCTTAGATGGGTATCAAGAACGGCTCACACCATTAGCTCAAATTGTATGGTGATGGAGTGAGCAAGACCCTCCAAGTGGTCTAGTTTCCAACATATCAATTTTTGTGTGTCACAAAAATTTGCATGACTGGAATTCCATTGTATTTCAGGCCAAGCTCCCCAAATGTCTCAAATTCTCAAAATCTGAACTGTCATTTCTTCATAACATTCTACAAAATGCAAGCTCCCATCAACCTTGGGGGTCATAGGATGTACTTAGGGTGCTTAAGTACATCTTTCAGGCTGTGGGGACAAGTAAGATGCTTCTAAGGCCATTTGGTGGGATTGGAGAGCAGGAGAAGGTTGCCTCTGCTTGAGATGCCCATGAGCAATTGGTGGGTCACTGAGTGAGACAGGATGAGAGACTAGATGGGCTTTGGCCTGATGCAGCAGGGCTCCTCTTAGGTACTTATGGACTGGATGGGGTGTGGCCTGATCCAGCAGGGCTCCTCTTATGTTCTTATAGCCTGATCCAGCAGGGTTCCTCCTAGGTTCCTATGGACTGGATGGACTATGGCCTGATCCAGCAGGGCTCCTCTTATATTTTTATGGACTAGATCCAGCAGGGCTCCTCCTAGGTTCCTATGAACTGGATGAACTATGACCTGATCCATCAGGGCTCCTCTTATGTTCTTATACAGGGAGGAAATCTAACTATTCAGCCACTCTTGCCTAATGCCTTTGGGACATTTTATCCTTTCATGACCATGACTACCCAAGTTCTTGAGTTTTCTCCACAGCTTCCTGTACAAGTTGAACAGCTCCTGCAGGGTATCAGATGTATTGAACCATAGCAGTCTATATGCACTGAATGTTAGACTGCAGACAATTTTGTGGCACGTGAGATAGTATCAGATTATGAGAAAACTGGTTCAAAATGTATTCAGAATCTGAATACAGTCTTGGTTTCTTCAGAAATGCAGGTCTACATACCAAATTGACTTAGCACTGAGGTCACAAGTAGTATGAAAGACGACTTGATACCAGAGATGGTTCACATAAATAGGATGCTTCTAGCTTAGCCATAAGCCTTAAAACTTTTGAGCTCCTTAGCAACACTTAGCAACACCAACAACACCAACTAGGTTCTTTATCATAATCTAGTGGCTCTGGAGTTGCTTAGTTACATCTAGCTACTCCAGTCAGACTGAAGGTCAAGCTAGTTCATGCCTTCTATGTCCAGCTAATACTTAGATTGAGCTTTTCTTAGAAACAATGCTGAACAACTGGGCCTTGAGGTACCAACATTGACTTGAGAGTTGTGAGCTGCTGTGCAATTTTTGGTTTTTGGCTCCCCACCCCCCACCCCCAGTGCAAGCTACTTGAACAGAAATGGAAAGCTCCCCTCTAGGCTATTGGTAAGCAATAATTATTCCAATTTCAATAAAAGGCTGCCCTGCTTCTAAACTGTTTCTGTGCTTAACTCCCCAGCCTGGGCTATTCCAAAGAACCCCTGTTTCAGCTGGAAAGCACTGAAATGATTAAAAGAACAAACAATTTCTGGATAGAGTCACTTCCTTAAGCTGATTTACCCAAGAACCCCATAATGCAACCAGAATGATTAAGGGGCTGGAACATGTTACTTACGAAATCAGAACACAATGTCTAGGCCTCTTCAGCCTGGAAAGATGGTGTTTAAGAGGGGACCTGATTGAAGCATATAAAATCATGAATGGTACAGAAAAGGTGGAGGGAGAAAATTTCTTTTCTCTATCACACAGCACTAGAACCAGGGAGCATCTATGAAGCTGATGGGTAGGAGAGTCAGGTCATTGGTCTATGGAATTTGCTGCCAGAAGAGGTGGTAACAGCTACCAGCCTAGACAGCTTTAAGGAAGGGTTAGACAATTTATGGATGACAGATGTATCCATGGCTACTAGAATGGATGCCTGAGTACATCTTTCAGGCTGGGGGTACAAGCAGGATGCTTCTAAAGTCATTTGCTGGGATTCGAGAGCAGGAGAAGGTTTGTCCTCGTCTCTGCTTGAGATGCCCATGGGCAATTGGTGGGCCACTGTGTGAGACAGGATGCTGGACTAGATGGGCTGTGGCCTGATCTAGCAGAACTCCTCTTATGTTTTTATGTGTTTATTTTATCAGGTACACAGAAGGACAAGAGATGCCATTTTAAAAATGTCTTGTTAATGCAACTTGTCCATGCAGCATCAGTAAGGTTGCAGGAGAATTGTGGAACATCTTCTTATTCTTAAACAAGCCCTGTCTCCTTTTTTCATGACCAAGAAGTTGCAGATGGGTGACAAATTTGATCAAATTGACTGCTGTTTCGATGGACCACATACATGGTACCATAGAAATCAGCAAATACAGTCCTATCCTGTATCATCTGTTGCATAGATCAAAAAACAAAATACTGCTCTTTAAAGCTAGATTGGGGTAATCTAAAAGCTACATTAATTCGCTAAGGAACATTACAAATATTTTTTTTTTTGAAGTAGTATTACAAACTGTGTCTCATCAGCAATTATATACTAGATATGTTAATTGGTAAACATTTGCATAAGTAATGGTACAAATCTCTGCATATAACATAAAACGAGAAACTCAACAAATACAACCAGGCTTTTAACTGAAATCTATGCATGGAACTGTGGGTACAAATTGCAAGAACTCTGAGTTCCGCAACCCTAGAGAGATGGTGCTATGCTGGGGCCAGAAAACTGTACTAGATATAGGTAGCTGTCTCATGGTTTGGGGTATGTGCAAGAATATTTGAAACATTCAAAATTCAATCAAATTTGTTCGAATTTGGACAATTTGAATCCAATGTCTATACATTCATTTTTTAACGTTCGAATGGATTTGAATGTTTTGAATCATTCATGCAAATTATTCGGCCATTCATATGTATACAGATACATACACATTACATACGTATCTGTAAGCATCTTATTACATATGGGACGAAAACGGGATGCATACAGATGTGTATGGGTGCGTATAGGTACATATGTATTGAATATTCATATGAATAGATACAAATATATTCAAAATGGATTTGAATTTGAATACATTCTTTTTTTCTCTATTTGTTCAAATTGGAAACTGCAAATATTCAATTCAAATCAAATCTGAAAATTGCATTCATGCACACCCCTAATGGTTTTATCTATATACAGCCAGTAAAATCTGCAGTCCCTCCTTGCAACCTGAGGATGGAAGCTGCCAGAGTCTTTCACGATTGCTGTCAGAGACTCCCTCTTTGTAAAATCAGACACTCCCTGCTACCTGGTCTGATCTCTTGTTACATTTTTAGGTACTGCAGGCTCTGTTCATTCTTCACATCCTGCCCCCACCCCACCCCTTGCAGCCAGCCCGATCTCCTTAGCACATAATGGTGGAGAGCTGAGGGAAGATGGGACTAGGCAGAGGAAATCATGGCTTATCATTGGATCAGGGGAAACTGAGGAGAATGTCCCTAAAGCATAGCTCCCTCCCCCCCAAAAAACCCCGCTTGCAGTCCCACTTAGCTAAATAGCATGGAGTATTTCTAAATCCAGCAGCAAGACCCCTTTTAATCTAAATAGGGATACTTCATGTTTCGGGAACTTTAATCCGCAGAAACGGCAGGTTAGTTGCAAACTGTCTGAATGGGGAGAACTCGAGTCAACTTCAAGTCTGATTATATCCTGTCTTGTACCATGCCTTGACCCTGAAAGTGGGCTGAGACTGGATTAAAGCTTAGGTGTGAACAGATATGGGTGAAACCAGTAGAGAAAGTGGGGGTCTAATACAGATGAGAACAATGGATAAAATAGAAACTGTAAGACTGCACAAGACTGGGAACTGCAGCTTGTAGGTTTAAGAAAAGCAATTTAAAACACACACACACACACAACTCAGGGCAGCCTCCACTATCTTCATTGTCATGCATATAGAAATTGGGGTGACAACAGAGGAATCCTAACGACTGAAGGCAATTTGCATGCAGTGGAAGTTAATATAGATACATTCTTTGGGTCACCAGAAATTATACCTCATTAGCTGCTTTGCTGTCTTTTTGTCCATTCCTGTACAGGAAGCAGAAGCCCAGATGGCTGTTTAGTGAGTTTAAGAACCTACTGGGCTGTACGAGGAGTCAATGGGGTTAAGATGATTTATACCATTGGAGTAACTGGATCGGTGTTTTCAATATTACATTTTAAATATTAGATTAATGGAGTTATGGCCATAGAAACGAGCTCAAAGGAGTTGAAAGCCAATGGGAGGTTGCATGTCAATTTGAATTTAATCTAGAGTTTCTCTTCTGCTTTGCCTTTGCTATTAAGGGACTCAGAAAAGACTCTTTCACAAAGACCAGCTCTTTTCCAGAATTTGCCTTGATTTAGCCCCAAGCCATGAAGGCACAATGGAGTCCAGCTGTTCTAACCAGACTTGAAGGAGAAATAAGTGTTTATTTTTCCTCTTATGACCCTCAGTCTTTTTAAGGGGTGGTTTCCCACACCAGTTAGCCTAAAATGCTGATTCTTGAGTCTTTAATCTTAATAAGTCATTTCTATTAATGGTTTAGCCTCCAGGAAAATTTACCCCCAAAGCAAGCATGGGGATGTGTGCCCCTCGTTTTCTTCATTACTCTGGCTGGGCCTTCACACCTATGGAGATGCCTCCGTTGCTGTGGTCTTACTGAGGTCTTGCCCGTGCCAGCCACAGTATGTCCCTTGCTCTACTGCCAACAGATAAGGCTATGAGTCAATGTGTCTGTACCTTTGCATAGAGGATGATCTCAGCCTTGGAGGCCATGGTCAAACCTTCACTTTAAGCCTTCTTCAGGCCATCTTCAGTTCTGATTGCTCAAACCTTTTCATTTCTGTCTGTTTTATTTGTAGACTTTCCACCTTTTATTTGAACTTCCTTCCTTCCTTCCTTCCTTCCTTCCTTCCTTCCTTCCTTCCTTCCTTCCTTCCTTCCTTCCTTCCTTCCTTCCTTCCTTCCTTCCTTCCGTCCTTCCTTCCTTCCTTCCTTCCTTCCTTCCTTCCTTCCTTCCTTAGTCTGCACTAGCATGCAGATAGCAGGACCCCATTCTGGGATATATTCCAGAATAAGGCCGAGTGCAGAAAGGGCCCTAGAGCTGCCAAACATGATGTCTTAGGAAGGAGGTGTGACTGGAAAGAACTGGGGGCTATAAATGAGAAGTTCCACTGTTTTTGGAACTCCTTCTTCCCACAGAAAGCTAGACAGATTATTTTTCAGAGCTAGAAATACATCCTTTGTTTTTTTTCAACTGGGGTAATCCATTGAGACCCTGTGGAATAGGATCTTGCTATCATTTTGAAGTCGATCCCCAACATTTTTCCTTCCTCAAGTGCTCATGTCTTTTCATTTGTAATTGATACCCCTACTGGTACCTAAGACCAAGCTATGGATGTGGCTGAAGGAGGGAGACAGCTTGCAGAATGCCTGGTAAGTATTATCTGTGGCAATTACCTCCAGATAGGCGATGCTAGCAAGACGGACTGAGGTTCTGATCAGATGGACCAGTGAAAGTGGCAGTGCCCCACCACAAAAGCAACAGGATCCCCCAGGGCCTCGAGCCCATTAAACGGGCATTTTACAACCATACAATGTGATTCACAGCAGCAAGGGCAGTCAACCACTCTATCCCTGTGCTAATGAAAGGCATCAGTCAGGCCCAGAAGACTATAAAAGAGTGAGTACAACTGAACTGCTTGAAGAATGTGGTGCCTCAGAAGAGTGTGTGCCTAATGGTCTACTAAATGCCTTTGCATCATGGTCAGACTTTAGCCTCTATGACCAAAGAGTCCAGCTCCCATATGAAATTGGTAGTAAGCCTAGAAATGCAGTGAGAAACAGGGCTTTGATTTCCAAAAGTTGGTTTGTTGAGGGCCTGGGACTGGTGGATTCAGTGTGACATCCTTGGGGAAAACCTAGGAAGTTGGCCTATGATGTTTCTGTGTTATTTTGGCTCCTGGCTACAACAGTTATCTACTTTCTTACAACAAAGTTTGGTGATTCAGACCTTCTGATGAGCTGAACAAGGGTGGGATGCAGTCATGTACCAAGGAGTAAACCACATTAAATCTATGTTGGGTCTGCTGTTCTCAGTCACTAGATCAATTTGCTTTTCTCAATCACAGATCACCTGCTCGCCTGCCCAAGCTGTCTCCCACCTCCACACAGTTCCTTGAGAGAAGTCGGGCCAGTTAAAGGCATCACGATATTTTACCATGATTATGTTGGAGGATGTAGAATTTCCCATCGGGTCTAGTTGGATATGGCAGCTCTTGAAGTACACATGCTTCAAATAAAGGATTCTAGTAAACAACTGGAGACTTTAACAGCTCTGATGAAATGTGCATCCCCTCTGTTGCTTCCACAACAAAATAAAGGCAATATGTTAGCAGGAAATGAGAGTGCCAGAGAAGAAGGGGGAGGTGAAGCTGCAATGATAAAGAATATGCCCCAAACTGCATGCTAACCGAGGTGAAAAAAGCATGAGGAAACATCCTAGAATGGCCAAACACAGATTTTGATCATAAATCATCAACAGTTACTCACACAGCTCATAAAGTGTCTTAGGGGAAACAGTTTTGTTATAGCATCATTATCACAAGAGTGCAGAAAGGTTGAGCAGAGGGACTGCCATTGTGATGGCACAGGGGAACTGAAGGATTTTGTTATTCAAAAAGGGATATAGGAGAAGAGAGTGGAGGCACAAGGAGGCGATCTCTTTACTAATGTGTATGAGAGAGACTAAACAGGGATTTTCCCAACAGAACCAGGAGGGAATTGAAGGAGCCATAGATAATGATGCAGTTGTTTGCGTGGTTGTGGACATGCTGGTAATATTCATGTCTTGAACAGAGAGATGTGGACAAACAGTCAATGTGTTGCTTGGTTTGAACTGAGCCAAACCTTAAATGGTTCAGTCCAAATTCTAAACCTTTTGAAGGACATCGAAATAACATCAGATATAGACAAGCTCATTTTGAATGGAGATGTTCATTTGGTTCTTCTGAATGTCTCCACCCACCCATGAAGTTTGACTCAAGTCAAGCAACAAAGAACACATCAACAAAATGACTAAATCTTTTTTCTCCACATTATTTAATTCAAAGGTAGACTCCCTTCCTAATCTTGATGCTCTGTTGATGTGCTTTCTCATTCTGAAGGGGTATTGAAGCTGAATTAAAACTTAGAGGCAGCTGGACCCCCAATTTGTGAATCATCTGTGCCCCTTGGTTACAACCAGGAGTAAAAAAGAGAGGTACTCTTAAAATTAATCATATATATTAAGAATACCTAGATGTTGTTTCCCCATCACATGTCCTTTGGCAGCCATGTTGTGACCCACATGCACATTTTTCCACCCACAAAATCCCACATTTGTACACAGATGCACAAAGGTAGGCCTAACAGGAAAAAGAGTTGGCTTTTAAACCCTGCTTTTCTCAATTAGTTGGTAGCACCTGCTTATACGTATTATGAGCTAATTGTCAGAGAAAATATATTTTGCAAAATTATTGCCTTTTTAAAGGAAGGAAATGGAAATGATACTCTTCTAATGACCTGTTCCTGAGAAACATGGACTAGATGGGCTAGATGGGCCGTTGGTCCAGTTCTGGATAGTATTTCTTATTTTCTGAAATTAAGAACAGCTGGAACTACTGAGACCAAATCAAGTTGTTAACACTAAGGGTAGATGATCCTCTTGCTGTCCCCTGGTGTTTCTACATCTCCATTTTCATGTCCAATGATGTTGTAGCTGGGAGGCCTGCCCTCCTAGTGCTGTTTAATGTCCTCACCTCTAGGCCCCTTGGACAGATGCCACACTCCCTGGTAATTGTCTCATGCCTTGCCAGGGTTACAACATTAATGAAAAAGGACACTAAACACAAGGTTTATATATTATGACCTCTGCTTTAATTCTTGTTGGATGGGCAGACAACCAGATGACAATACAGGTGCAATTGCCTTCAGATGCAAGTGTAGACATGGCCTCTGAACCAAAGAAAACTATCTTAAGGCTAGGATGTTTAGAAGTATTGAAGAACAATTTGTAGAAGGAATTCCTCTGAATTCTTGCAGTTTATTCCTTCAGTGGAGAAAAACTGGTTGTTCAAGGCCTCCAAACCAAGGAATTTTGGCTACAACATTCAAACGTCTATTCACTTAACCATTAGGTATCAGTACATCTTTCCACCAAGAATCCGTAAATCACTACATGTTATTGCCAAGAATTGCAAATCTCCCGCTCTTTTGTCTAAATCTGAAATCATTAGCCTGAGTGCCTTAAGGAAACACATTTAAATAGTTCTGCTTAAAAACGATCACGTATAATTATGGCAAGTAGATGGCATTAGCTGAAGCCACATTTCTATTAAACTAGACCTGTTGGATTTCAGACCAGGGGAAGTCTAGGTGGTGGCAGTAGCAGAGGGCAGGAAGAAATAATATTTAATGAACAACTGGATTACTCTTTATTGAGATAGATTAGGAATGTGCACAAATGTTCTAAACATTTGAATGTGGACATTCAAATTCAAATAGGTTGTCTTCACATTCTAATTTAAACATTGGAATGAATTTTGAATGTTCCAAAACATCCATTCAAATGATTCAAAACATTTGAATATACAGATATGTATGTGTTACATACATATCTGAATGAATCTTCTACGTACTTGTACGCATTTGCGCTTATAGTACGGGATGAAAATGGGATGCATACGTAATGCATACAGATACATATAACGCATATTAATGTTGTTGACATTCATATCTTTGGATTCTAATCTAACATTCAAATGAATGCATCATCATCATCATCATGCACATCCCTAAGATAGATCACCATAATTTGGATTTAGACCAAGATAATGCAATTACCTCTAAAAATGCATACTTAAAGCCACCCAACATCCTAGTCTCACAGGATTTTGTGTCACCTGAATAATAAGAAATCAGTAACCAATGAACAAGACGAAATATTCTGTGTGAGATTAAAAAAAAAAGTGAAAATGTAAAATTACAGTGAAAATTTGCTTGTGGAAATGGGTGGAAACAAGGGGTGGTTTTGCACTTCCGTCCCTGGCAAAGGAGTGCAATCACCTCATATTGATAGTGCTCACACTAGTTAGGTTACTCCCCCTCCACAATTGAACACTTACCTCTGTTTGATTGCTGGGCCGGTCCTCTTCTGAGTGCCGCCATCTTGAGTGTTGAACACTTTGTGACTACTTGTGTGTCAGCACCGTTGCTATGACGATACTGATGCTCACAGTCACATCAGGAGGCCAGCGGAGCTGCTGGTGCACTTGTGTGGCAGCTCCAGTGACCTCCCCTTCCAGCAGAGGTGCAAATGGCGGCTGGCTGAATGACGTCAGGTACGTTGGGGTAAGGATTGTTAAGGTTGTGGAGTATGATTTCATACTCCATACCTAGGCAGCAATTAGGCAACTTCTGGGCAGGCAGGGGACATTTATAGCATATAATGCCTCCTGCAAGTGCAGATGTGCCTGCCCAGATGTTGCCTAATTGTTGACTGTGGGCCAAAGTGCAAATTGGTCCAAGGATTAAGGGAGTTTTCACACTTACGTTCTCTGGAGTGCTCTAGCAAGACCTGGTGGAAAGGAGGGAGGTAGCTGTTCCAGAAGAGCTTTAGGGGACCAGCTGAAGGGGCCAACTGTTCTAGAATAAGGATGTCCACATTTGGGTAGGTGTTCTGATACCATGGGTGCAATAGTCCACCCTCTATTGTATATGTATTTTGGTATTTCTTGCATATTTGATTTTAGAGTGGATTGCTTGCCTTTGTTTCCCCTGCATTATATTCTTTCTCTTTTTTGGTACAAGCCACCTTGAACTATTTTTCTTTGGAAAGGTGACATACAAGTAAATAGATGTTGATGGGATACCACAGCCAACATCTCATCATTATAGGAGGGACAATTATTCCCTCCTACTCTAGAACTTTAGAAACGGATCCTTCCCATTATCTCTTATCATTTCTACAATCCACCAAGTCCTCAGAATTACATTTTATGACTAGGCCAGATTCAGAAGAAAACATAATGAACAGGATGGCAATAATGTGGTTTCTGAGAGATGTTGTTGGATTTGGGGGTGATTCGCACTTCAACCTGTAGTTCAAGATAGGTGAACATCTGGGCAGGTGTATCTGTACTTGGAGGAGGCGCTTGCAGCCTACAAGCACCCCCTGCCTTCCCAGATGTTCACCTACCATGAACTAGTTGTGGTGCATGGCATCGTGCACCACAAGCTTACCAATCCTTTCCCCCACATGACCAGAACTTACCTGCAAGCATCCAGTCGCTGACCATTCACACCTCTGCCAGCTGGGAAGGTCATCAGAGCTATTGCACAAGCACATTGGTAGCTCCAATGACCCCCTAAAGTGGCTGCGCTGGCACACGCATAGTTGTGCAGGGTGCCACACTCAAGATGACAGTGCCCAGAAGAGGAGCAGCCTGGTGATCAAACACAGGTGAGTGGGCTGTTAGCAACTAGCGCTCACAAGTTCATTACTCACCTTTCCCATCTATGGGGTGGGAAGGGATGTGCAAAATTGTCCCAGGTTTCAATCCCCTGCTTCCAAGAGCACCTGCAGGCAGCCTCCAGATGGTCATGATCCTGGCTATGTCAGGATGGGGATCCACCACCAATGCTGTGTCCATGCTGGCCCCATGGCTTGGCCTCTGAAACCCCTGCAGCTGCATCAGATCCCTAGCCCTTCCTCCCCAGCCCTCACTTTCATCCCACAGCTACAAAGTTTCTGTCTGTGCTGATCTTGCAACAAAGCAGAAGTGGTCCCCCAAAGTCCATTATGTTAATGCTGCCCATGGCAACTGGGTGGGTGGGTTTTATATATTAAAAATGTATTAGTGTTTTGGATTTTATCCTATCCTCTCACCTGCTTTGAGACTTCTGGATGCTGGGCAGGATTCAAATGTTATAAATAAATAAACAAATTTCCCCCCTTCATTTGTCTTTTCCATACTCTGTCACTATACATAGTATGCTGCAGGAGATGAGGCTAGTATTTTGCCCTCAAATGTTGCTAGTATTTTGCTAGGGAGACTCCAGACACAGTTTCCACATCTCCAGGGAAGCTAACTGCAGATGGGCTTGTTTGCCCACTGATTAGACCATGTGGGTGCAACTGTGAAGGTAGTTAGAGCCTGTGTTGTTATTCCAGACACGCACACCCAAGGACATGAGAACAGCAGTGCTGAGGTATGGCTCTACCATGCCTGTCCATCTGGCCTGGGTAATCAGTTTCCAGGAGAAATGGGGGCAGATAAGGGCTAAGTAAGGATGTGCATGAATATTCGTAACAATCAAAATTCATACGAATCCAGCCAAATGCAGGCATTTTAATTCAGATTTAATGTTGGCACATTCGAAGATTGACATTTGAATTTAAATCAAGTGTTTCGATGCACTCGTATGAAGCTTTGTACTGGATTCAAATGGGGCTTGTATGGGATTCATATGCATTCATATGGGTTTTTTTCCACTTAGCACTTTAAGGACCCATTAAGGACCCATTAAAAACCCTTAACGGGTCCTTAATGGGTACTCTAGTGCTGGGGTGGTGGTGGTTCCCTTCATGGTTCCGTTAGTGCTAAGTGGAAAAACACCCCATATGAGATTTCCATGGTATTGAACCTTTGTATCGAATTCAAATCCTGCTACATTTGAAGGGGATCTATTCAAACAAATACTAATATGAATCAAATACAAAACAGCAACAACATTTGTGCACATTCCCAGAGCTAAGAGTGTGCCAGTGCAGATAATCACAACCTTGTTCTGTGTGATTCTGCACTGAACAAACCAGCTCTGAACAAACTGGTCATTCAGACGTCTGTATCTGCTTTATCTGGGAAATCTGAGTGAGCATCACTGGTGTTCCTTGAAACAGCACATTGTAAGCATCCTTTGACTATAGACCTACCTGAGAATTTTAAACAAGACCTACCTGGTCAGACTGGCCTCTAAGAGTCAAGAAACATGGAGGAAATAAAAAAAAAAAAGAACAGTTGAGGAAATATCAAGGAAGTGGAGAACATCAGTAACATGCCTAGTTTTATTAACAAAGTATCCCTTGACTTTCAGCATTACCAATGGTAATCAGTGGACAAAAAGATCTCACCACAGTGATCGTGACTATCAGAGTTAGTCAGTCTATTTATTACCATGGGTTTTGATACATCTACAAAACCTTCCCCAGAATCTTTTCTTCATTAAGGTGTCCCACTCATCAGCATGGGTGAAACAGCCATTAAGAGAATGTGGTTTTATTTTTTGCCAAAACAACAACAACAAACAAACCCTGGAAAGGAAGGGGAATGCAGTTTCAGAATGTTTGGCAAGATGCTCAGCCCAATGTTCATTTATTATTACACTTCCTGCACCTTTGTGCGTCACATGGAAACTCAATTTTGCTTACATTACCAAAGGCCTATTCTGCCTTTGCTATGCCACCATTGAGCTGGATTTGAAGTTGACTTCTATATTTATTTATTTATTTATTTATTTATTTATTTATTTATTTATTTATTTATTTATTTATTTATTTATTTATTTATTTATTTATTTATTTAAATCTTTGTGCTTCCCTTCACAAGGCAAAGTGTTCTTGATGTAGGGCACAGATATGGAAACCTCCGAAATGGTGATCTTTTTAAATATTGAGCAGTATAGCAAGTGGCCATATCAAACAACAGGCCGGCTCATGCATATGCTCATATCCACCTTATAAATAAATCTCTGTGTCAGCAACAGCAGACAGATTCACTGCATTTTGTGCTTCTCAGGAAATAACACAGCACAGGCATTACTTGGGCTTTTCATTCATAATGTGCATGGAACATGGATTGGCTTATAACCTTTATGCTTTCAGTATTGCTAACCCATCATAGCTAGAGGGAATGACACAGCACCACACCGATCAAAAGTCTATGACCTGCAATCAAGGACAAGATCAGACAAGGAGGTTAACCGTCCCTTCTAGCACAAACATCTAAGCATCTATAGAGAGAAGTGACTATAAAAAATAAAATAAAATCCCAGCTGTAACCTTTATGTCTCTGTTTCCCAGACCTCATTACTTGCAGTTCTACATCTTACAGTCAGGAGCGTTCTTTCTGAAGGACATTCAGTTCTCCTATTAAACTCTTCTCCGACAAACATAGCTATTTCTGTGTAGGAAGCTCCACAGCTCTCATGCCCCACCAAGTGCAGCCAATAAACAATATGCCTAGGAATATCCAGGGACATGAAAGAAACTGTATGTTGGGTTTTTCAGACCAAGGCAAATATCCAAGGGTTACTGAGGTCCTTCTGAACAGCCATATGAACTACTTTCATATTTGGGGATCACAGTAAATTCTGAACAGCAATATCCAAATGGGAACATATCTATCATGCAGTCATATGTAAGACATAAGGATTTCAGAATTCCCCATGGAACTCAAAAGGATTTCAGAACTACCCATGGAACTCAAAAGACAAACTCAATGTTGTCCTTCACTAGGCCAAGATCTGGTGAGCAGGACATGTGGTTTGGAGGTTTGTTTTTGTTTTGTTTTTTACATGAAGGACCCAAAGAGGGGTAAAGAGTTTATTTACTAGATAAGGCCATGGGTAATGCTATCTGAGGCTTAGTGATAGTAACGTGAGACCAGCAGACAGCTCTGGTGTCTTGTTGGGGTACCACCACATATTGCATTTGATGTATGAAGGCCCCACCCTATCTTTTAATTGCCAGTATGAAGTTTGAGGATGAGGGCATCTGACAAGTGCTGATCGGATGTGGTGCCAGATCAAACATCCAGGAGCTCACCACAAACATGAGCATACTACTGGAAAAGGGACTGGCTATGGCGAGCCCCCAGAAGTTTGATCCAGCAGTGTGTCAAAGGAGAATGTAGTAGTCTGGTGGTCACGTTGCAGGATATTGCTGAGACTACTTTCAAGAGATGACATTTCCTTATGCCTATCAGGATAAGAAGGGGTGCAAAGTAGTGTCGGCATTGGAGGTCGATTGAATATTGTATATATTTGAGACGTTAGCTGATGAAACTAAGCAACAGACAGGGATACAGGAGAGGCGAAGGAAGAGTCAGGAAGTTAGGGGACACAAGATGAGCAGGAAATCCTCAGAACAAAGTTAACTTAAAAACACGAGAATGTAAGAGGAGTCCTGCTGGATTAGGCCACAGCTTATCTTGTCCAGCATCCTGCCTTACCCAGCAATGCTTTCTGGACATCTCAAGCAGAAGTGAAGAGAAAACCTTCACCTGCTCTCAAATCCCAGCAAACAGCCTTGAGAGGCATCCCGCCTGTAGCGTCTCTCCAGCCCTGTAGGCAGTATCTGGTCATCCACTCTAGCTGCCATTTTGGACAAGGATGGAGAGGTGAGTTGGCTTAGGGATTCAGAGGAAGCAAGATTTTAATTTTAGGAAGTTACATTCAGCTTATTCATTCAAGCTACATCTCCATTTCCAGGTGAAGGCGGCTCAACAGTGGACAAGCAAGGGAGAAGCCATGGGGGGGGGGAGATGTTGCCCTTCTCTCCATTCTGGGGCAGAGGGGCACCATTTTCTGCAGTGCCTCCACTGGTGATTGCCACAAGGCAACTGCTGCCAGAAAAGACGGATACAGGACAGTAATCAGGTCTTCTTGGACTTTTAGGGGCACCTCTGAAGGGTGAATGGAGACATAACCTTAGTAAAACAATGCTGTGTCCTCTACAACACCTCTCTCATTTCCACAGGGCTATTTTCTGATACAAAACACAATGCAAGGACACCAATATTTGTTGGAATTCATTGGTTGTTGGAGCAATGGTTCATAGTAATGAGCTGGGCCTGCTCAAATCTATATTACCATGCAGATGGCAGGTCCCTCTTCCAGGTTATAATTCAGAATAGGGTTTAGTGCAGAAAGGGTCTAAGATTCATGCCTACAGAGGACAGCTAATTATGTGTAGCCCCATTGGGCCAACTAGTCTTCTTCAGGGCTCCACATAGTACAACATCTTAGGGCTTTGCTTCATTAGCTGCAGTTACTTATCCTTCAACACCATCTTAAGAATGAGAACCAGATTAAAGAACAACATGGAACATTTTCTTTCTTTCTCTCTTTTTGTTTTTAATGTAAAGTCAGAGACAACCTCTAATTTGAACCTCCGGACAAAGCAAATGAAGAGGAGCTCTCCAGCTACCAGGCTGATCCCGAAAACTCTATTATCAAGGTGCAATTCTGCAGTTCTGGCCACTGACGAGAAATTCAGGGAGCAAAACCGATGTGAGTTCATTTCTCAAGTAGCCACGTGGAACTGGGAAAAACACTAAATCTCTTTCTCTTTATATATATAAAAAAATCCTTCCTTTTTTTTTCCAAAAGAAATAATTAATTGAAACATTTTGTTTGTGTGTCCTTTTATGTTCCCGTATGAAGCTGTGCAGAGCAGGGGGAAATGAACAATGCATATTGGTTTAAATCTCCCCTATTCTCTCTACATATAGATGTGTATTTGGAAAGAGACGCTGCAGATACTTTTTTTTTCATTCTTTCTTTTCTTGTTTCTTTTTATATATAAATGTCTTCAACATGTAAATAACCCACATGTAGGCCAAAGGCAGAGAAGGACCAGGAATTAATTACACAATTACCAATAAAACTCTATCCGTGTGTCTGAGAAGACCAATACACAGTTAACTTCATATACAGCATGCAGTAAAGTTGGAAGAAGGAGCTGGCTGAGAAATAATGTGCTAGATGCTAACAAAATAATAATAATTATATATATATACTGTATATATATATGTATATATGTATATATTTATACTATACATATATATAGCTCATAAAAAGAATAAGCATATCCATCTGACTTAACACAGAGTGAGCATCATTGTTTCAAACTTCAAAACAGTATGAAGACAGCAGAAAGCCTTCTTGAGTTGAACACTAGGAACAATGGAGCAAAACTCAATAATGCTGGTAAGAGGCATTGCTTGCTAATCTTGTCTCTTTCTCTTCTGCTGGACGCATCAGATCTCCTCGTGCAAACCAACCACACAAAGAGCCAGAGGTGTGTGGATGCTTCACCTTCTGTAAACCTAGTGTGCCATCCCACTGTTCGGTGTGTTTTTACGTTTAAACTTGCTTCTCTTTCTCTCTCTTCCCCCACACATTTTTGCTTTTTGTTGTTGTTGTTTTTTTGTTTTTGTACATTTTTTTATGAACTAACAGTTACTAGGCTCATATCAGAAAATATAATTAATAAAATTAATAATGGTTTGGAATCCCTTATTCTTCCATGATATCCATGTAGCACAATGAATCAATGTCTCAATAACATGACGTAGTTGTCGTTCCTTGGTTGCGGTCATTTTGTCAGGGTGACATGGTCCCTGGATGCTTCACTGTAGCTCCCCATCAAACAACAGCACTGTCTGTGAAGAGAAGGTGAATGAGAAGGAAGAAAGGTGTGTGGTATGTCATGTTTGGGGCAGCCAACCATGTGTGTTCCTCCGCGTGGGAGATCTGGGTTGATTCAGGTAAAGCAAAGAGAAAAACAAGGATCACCTTTCTAGGGGCGGGAAAGATAAAATGGGTAGCAGTGGTCATTAGCCAAATGCGCTGATTGGTCCCCAACAACTGCATACATGTCCATGGTAAGGAGAGAGGGGGAGAAATGAGGGGAAAATAAGAAATAAAATAAAACACTTGGTCTTGTTGGAACATCAGCAGAACAACTTGAACTTCTCTTGATTTTCAGACTCTTTCATTCTCCCCAAGATTTTCTCATAATATACTCTTCTTACTATTTTGATTATTTCTTTTTTTAAAAAATTATTATTATTTTCTTTCTCTTCTTTATCGCCATGGTTGACAGGGTCAAAACTTGGACAGTAGGTGCAACAGAAGGAAAGGAAGCAGCCAGGTACAGACGGCTCTTCTTGATCCGCCATTGTTCCCATCATGCACTGCTCCAGGGCCTGCAGTAAAACAGAAGACACCATGTCAGCAGATGGAGCTGCAGACAGTGGAATAGCTAAGCAAATAGGCCCCTAGGTATTCATAAGCCTAGTGAGATCTTTTATGCTTCCCACAATGGAATTCCCTCTTAGCCACATCCACACCAGTGAAGTACAGACTTTTGTCCCAAAGAACTTGGGAATCATGTCTACATGTTTCACGGTCCTATCCAGAGCCCCATTTCAGACTGTGCAACATTTTCCATTAGCAATTAGTTGGCAAAACTGCTGTTACATGAGACCAAGCATTTAAAAGAGTAACTGGAGACCTTTCAATAGAAAATAACACAAGGAATCTCAAAATTGAAGAACAAATAACTAAACCAGAAGTAAAACAGTTGTCATTTCTTGTGCAAAGGATTTGTCACTTTCCATTGCTGTATGCTTAGAAAATGGGGCTGAAACTCACTTATTTCAGAGTTTGGTACCCATCAGAAGGTGGTGTTTTTTCTGTATCTGCTAGAACCAGTCAACATAATAGTCAGATAACCATCCTGGTGTAGTACTTTTTATTGGAAGCAATACTTTAATGTTTTCATTCACACACAGTCTGTAACTTAACAGATGCCTTCGGCCACATTATATTTGCATTCAGACCCCAATTACTTATTCTGAAATACCCAGATATAGTGAAATAAATAAGTAATGCCTGACAGACAAGGGAAAATGGATGATGCTGTCACTCTTGTGTAATATGGAAGCATGATCACTTCCACTCATTTCTGTTTTATTTTACTTGCAACACCTGAATCCTCGCCTGGTGTGGCTTTTATCTACTTTAGTAGCTGGAATCCCAAGGCCAGGATGGAGTCAGACTAGACATTTCCTTTGGACAAGCTATCCTGGCTGTGTGCATCACTTGTAGTTGGTGCCATAAGGCTGAAGTCATCTGGTGAATACATGGCCTAAATCTCTCCAGCTCCATCTGTAGGCATCTGTTAGTCTACAGATATGAGGCATCAAAACACCTTAAAGGGGAGGTTTGAATGGCACTGCAATGAAGATGCTTTTGGGAGCAAGAACTGCAAGACAACCATCTTCAGTGGTAGGGCATCTGTTCTTCTTGAAGAAGATTCCCTTTCATTCCTCAACACCTCCCTCTGTGTTTCAATAATATGGTGTGGCTATGGGCACAGAGATACCAGGAGTCTCAAAGGCAGCTTTAGTTTACGACCATGACCATCAACTAGCAACCCCAAAATGTGTTTCCTTGAATTCAGCTAGCAAAAGTATACCACCTCCCCCTTGTCTGGAGACAGTTGAGTTGAAAGAAAGAAAGAAAGAAAGAAAGAAAGAAAGAAAGAAAGAAAGAAAGAAAGAAAGAAAGAAAGAAAGAGAACCATAATAGACCACCCTTAACAATACCCTCTCTGGATTGGACCAAAGCCTAATCTAGTCTTGGCTTTCCATTTCCCATGCTAACCTGCAACATCCCATAATGTCAATGTCAAACATGAACTGATATATGGTAGACAATACTTTGCATGATCCATCAGTAGATATATCATTTATTGGCTCTGACTGATGGAATTTGGGTGCATTTATATTTGTGTCCCACATGCACAGATCTAGGTGAACTATATCCCAACTTATTTATTTATTATTTGCATTTCTATCCCGCCCTATGACTGAAGGTCTCAGGGTGGCTAACAACATTTAAAAATCAGACATGTATTAAAAATACAACAGTATATATTAAAACAATAACAGTGTCTATAAAGTGGGAAGAAACATTTAGCCAAAGGCCAGGACAAAGAGCTGCATCTTCACTGTCTTCCTGTACAGTCAAGGTGCTTGACTCACCTGAAGGGGAAGACTATTGCATAGCCTGGGGGCCATCACAGAGAAAGCCCTGTCCCAGGTGCCCAACCCTTACATGTGTATTACAAAAATTATATTTTAAACAGTAAAACCTAAAACTGAGCATCTCTTCCAAAACACCCATGCACATTTTTGCCCCCTCTAAATCAACTGTCAGCTCAGTATCATCATGTAGCCTTGAAAGTGGAGAACTTCAGATCCTTGGACCCTAAGTTGGGTGCTTAGAAATGTTGTTAACTACCTGTAGACCTGCACAGAAGATAGTGGACCTCTTGTTGCTAGAACAGTCATGAAAGGCAGCAGAGTCCACCACAAAGTTCCCGTGGCTTTTTCCTTTACTTATCCCTTTGTGCTCATTAAGGACATATGTGACGCTTCAAGGTGACCCAAAAACAGTCTCAGTGGTATCACAAAGGGAGGGAAAAGCTATTAAACAAAAAATTATTTGCTGAGAACGTCTCAGAACAAAAAAAAAGAAATAATCTCAGAATGATTGGCCTGCAGTGTCCTGTTGAGTTTTCTATGCAGGTGCCAAGTTTAGATTGCAAAAGTACATAGATTTCAGTTCTTAGTGACTTTCTCAGGACTACCAAAGCACCATTTCCCTGGAAATTCTTCCAAACGCAGAAGAAAGCAGCAAAGGTAAAAGGCTGGATTATGATGTTTCAGATTAGGAATGTGCACAAATATCCATAACATTTGATATTCGTATATATTCAAATGAATTCTCACATTTGTATACGAATTGGGTGTTATGACATTTGTACATTGCAGTGGATCCAGAGTGAATTCAACATGGTGTGAGAGCAAATTCAAAGTGGATTCAGGGCAGATTTGACGCTTTCAGAGCAGATATGTTATGGGATATATATCAGATACAACTGGATACATATCGGATACGTATTGGATACATATGTGTTTATATCGGATATCCGTACAAATTTGTACAAATACATTCATATCAAATAGAATCCTACCACATTCAAAGGGGATCTATTCAAATAGACATTTTCTTACATTTGATTCAATATGAGTCAAATGCAAAAAAAACACCAAAATACGCACATCCCTATTTTAGGTCTAGGGTGTTTTTCCACTGTCAAAAAGTACCCATTTTTGCACCCATTAAGGATCCATTTGGGTGTAAGCCAGATGATCCAATTTCCACCACAGCACCCATTTGGGCCCCGATTGTTTCGACTGATGCTGGGGAAATCTGGATCAAATGGGTACAGATGTGTAACAACTGGTATTATTTCACTGCAGTGCTTAGTTGGGAGAATTACATTCTTCTTCAGTTAACTCCTGTATTTTTATTTTTTTAACAGGCACAAGGATGCACAAATGATTTCCATTGGAAAACACTTCATGAAGTGATTTAACAGACATTTGCTTTTGCCTTGTAACTATCCATACACATTCATATATGGAACATAACCCAATCAGCTAGTGCAGACACTGAATAAGCAAGACATCTAAATCAGGGAGAGACCAGGAAGCCACCTTGCTTCTTCCCTACACAGCAAATCAAGCTGAAACACAACAAAATGACAAAGGCTGTAGTCACACCTTCACTTTAATCCTCCTTCTATCCATCTTTGGACCTCACTGCTCACACCTTTTCAGTCCAATCTGTTTTGTGGACTTTCCTCCCTTCAGTTGCACTTTCCTGAGTTCTGATTTTTACAGGATCCAAGACGTTATAGAACGTCAATCTGTTTTCATTGTTTGGATGTGATCAGGGAAGAGGACTTAAGGGGGCTGAACTGGACTACAGTGGGTGGCTCATGCATGGATTTCCCTTCCCGTTCACCCAGTGTGTGATGACACGCTGTTGACTGACAGAACTTTCATCCTATCAGAGCGCAGGGGGTGGAGACGGGTGGAGATTTTAAAAGGTCTCATAAAGTAGACTCAGGATGGGAACAGAAAGGTGTGAGCATAGCAAACTGGTGATGAACTGAGGAAGGATTATCAGGTATTGGATGCAGTTGGAGTTAGTGCACATTGAGTCCTGCTTCTTAATAAGATGGTTTATTTCAACAAGGTGTGACCACAGCCAAAGGATGATAAATAAGGACTGGAGACATGGCTAAGCAATGGATCGGCTCAGCTGATGGAAGCAAAATCTGCAGAAGAGGAGGCATCTGGGTTAGGCTGCTGGAAAGATCTCCCCACATTATTTTCCAACAGCGCTACAGGCTGACTACAGGTAGCACTTAACTACTAAAGCAGATTCCTCGAATGCAAGTGGTTGGGGGAGGGGCTTCCAAGGATATAGCAAAAAAAGAAGCAGGGGTTCCAGAACGAAAGCTGACAAGAGCTCATCACTATTAAAAGATGGACCAGCTGCTTGGTGTTAGCTTAGCTGCGAAGGAAGGGAGGAGGAAGTAGAATGCACAGGGGGTAGAGAAGGTTTGGGTGGGTGGGTCAAGGCCAAAATCTGAGAAGAAGCAGCAGGAGCAGCTACTAAGGCTTGGTTGCTTGCTTGTTTTGTTGATGTTCTACTGACCTTTCCAGGGTGTCTGGACTGCGGTTGTTTCTTCTACAAAATTAAAGAACAAGTTATCAATAAAGCAAATGGGAAGTACTTTATGTACTGATCCGCTTTGGGCACGTGCCAGCCAGCCAGTCTTCTCCTCCTTCCTGGTTGACTGGTTTGCAGCAGGATCAAGCCCGTTTTTCAAGAAAACGGAGATGGCTGTCTTAGGTCATGGATTCTGCAACGGCAGCAGCTGAAGACCCCTAGTTTTATGGGAGGCCCTCAACAATGGAGTAAGCCCTGTATGATAATTACAACTGGCTTCCAATGCAGCTCCATAGGTTGCTGTAGCATTCATTGCTCTCCTCCTTATGGCAACTAAACAAATATTTTATTTGATGGGCAAAGCTGAATGAACTGGGAATTTTGCAATGCCATAACTCACGAAGGGTAAAAGGTGGGCAGCTGCAATAGTTGCAAAAATCTGACGTTTTGTGTCTATATACATGTATTCTGACTCTGATGACGAAGGGGAAGAACATCAAAGTTTTGAAAGGCCTCACAAGCACACTTATATTCTGCCCTAAATAAAACAAAATATCTTGTGAAGAGCAGAAAGTAAGGCCTCCTTCCAAGTACTAAATACAAAAGATGTTTGTGGCTTTTATTTCACCAGCTGCTCATGCATGTTAATTGCACAAGGCAACGACAAACCACTGCATTTCTCCAAAGAACTGCAAGGGTTAATCTTGGTTGGTGGAAATCTTGTTTTTAGTCTGTCTTAGAACATGTTTAATTATTATTGACATAATACAACAGCAACACACAGCAAACAAGAAATTTATGCTGGTTTTGGTCATTGTTATCACTAGTTGGGCCCTTCCCAAGTGCCCAGGACTGAGTGATGTATTGGTGAATGATATGAGCAGATTCCCTCAAAGTGGCTTTCTGTAGCTGGCAGATGGATATTTCATTGATGCCAGTGCTTTTCAAGTGCCCACTAAGATCTTTCGGCTCTGCCCCCAGTGTGCCAAGAGCCACTGGGACCACCTTTGCTGGTTTATGTCAGAATTGCTGCACTTCTAGTTTCAGGTCTTCATATCTGGTTTTTCTGTTTATTATTATTGTTGTTTGTTTGTTTGTTGTTGTTAGGCTTTCAAAATGACTTTCAAATTCAGCTGCTTAACTGAGAATGGCAGACTAAAACTGGGAAATCAAAACGAGAAGCATGAGAGATTTCCAGTGTAGCTGATGGGAAAAATGGTATATAGGGAGTTTCCAAGCATTTCCTGGATACCTTCAAGTGTCTTCTTGCATCCTTTCACCTGGGATAACATTTTGTCATTTGAAGAAGAAGAAGAAGAAGAATTGGCTTTTCTGCCTCACTTTTCTCACCCATTTAAAGGGACTCAAAGAGGCTGACAAAGTTTTCTATTCTTCTCACACCAGACATAGGTGGGGCTGTGAGAGCAAAGAAGAGAACTGTGACTAGCCCAAGGTCACCCAGCTGGCTTCATCGGGGACTGAGGAATCAAACCCGGTATTCCCAGATAAGAGTCCAGCTCCCTAACCACTAGACCAAACTGGCTCACAGCTTGAGATTTATAATGGCACAGAAGTTGCAAGTCAGAGAAACTATTTTCTGGCCCGTTTTGGATTTGTAACAGTGAAAGTATTACACTACTCTTTTTTCTTTTCTTCTTTTTCTTCCTTTTTAAATTTCACACACATAAAAGCCTCTTTCTACCCAAATGTGTCTATTAAAAAACACACAGAGAAAACTGCCCTGCAATATCATCAGAGAAACTTGAGAGTGTTCACACATACAGACGTCAACCTGAAGCAAGAAAAGATATTTTCAGATAGCTGCTATGTTTTTTTTCCTTCTGGCTGATTATCAATTTGCAACTGATCCCATCTTGTTGCCGCTGCAGAGTTTCATATCCAACACTTCTCAATTCATAGCTTTACTTGGACAAACACACTGCTTTGAAAATGTAATATTTAGGGACGTAATACAGCCTGCAATGTTACTATGAGCAAAGTTCAACATTGCTTGTAGTGCTACTTAGTGACAAATTTTGTAATGACAGTCAAGAATAACTAACATTTCAACTTGTAAAGGTTTGCCCGTCTCCTCCCCCCACTCCCAGGTTACGCAGCACATAAAAAGGGGAGATGAAAGATAAATGAAACTTCCTGGCTTCCATAAATCCTAAATACGGAGTCTTTTCAAGGTCAGTATCTTTCCAGAAAGACACTTGTGGGTTGGAGAAGGCCATCAGAAGTACCACTGGGTGGGTGGGTAGCTTTAACGGAGAATTACGACTCCAGACCTCACCAAATGCAAATTGATTTTCCCCAAGCCACAAATGTATAGAACTATTTCCTTTCCATTTACATCTGGCCCCCACTTGCTAGAAGGACAGCTACGTTCATTTGCTTTCCAGCTTGGAGTGTCCTCATCAATATAATTTTGCAGAGAGAAAAGGTTTGGAGTTCTAAGCTATCCTGTGGCCACATACATCTTTCTGGGGTCAAGCATGGATATATTTGGAATTCCAGAAGTCAGCAGCAACACTTAGCATAAAAACAGAAGAAATGTCCCAATGGAATGGGCCTCATAGTCCCTCTACTCCAGAAGTCACCAGGATGTGAGCAGACAGCTTGCTCTGCTTGCATAAATGCCCTTTGCAAGAAAACCACTCTTGAAACTGATGCTTTCACCCAAACTCCTCTCAAAAGAAATAAAGAAGCATAGAGACAGGCTGCTTGCTCTTCTATGGGGACTGAGTGAATGCTGGATTAAGTGCAATGGTGGTGATCTGAGACTTGCATAGTTTAGTGCTTCTATGAGGCTAAAAATAGTGCATTTGAAATAATGCAGTTTCAAGAGAAATGGAAGTGTTTCCAGACTCCTCTTTGTAGTTCACTATGGGCTTTTCAAGAAGGGGGAAATGTATCTGTTTTATTGATATATAACAGAGGCAGCAAACAAAAGAGACAAATGAGCTTTGTGGGTACTAAGGGAAGTTCTCAAGGACACCACGTTTGAGACCACTGCAATAGATAAGTCATTCTACCTCCACCCAGATGTGCTGCAGCAAAGAATATGCATGAATTAAAAACTGCTGTTTGGTTTGAAACAAACCCAACACTCCGTGGTTCAGTTTGAATCTGAACTTTTTCCTTTCAAACTGCAGAGTGTTTGGTCCAGTCTGAGTTCAAAAAGGGTGTTTCACTAGGTACAATTGAACACCCCTTTGTTCAGTTTGACTTTGGATACTTGTTTTCAAACAGGCGGGTTGTTGACTTGGAACAAGGTTTTCAACATCCCCGTTTGATCTGAACACCTTCCAACCCTGAATCAGTTTGACACATCTCCACCTTTAACACCTGATTCTCTTTTGTTGTGCCTGCCCTGCATGTGGCAAACACAGGTGCTGCGCTGGAACCCCTCTTTGGTTCATGCTCCAATGACAGCTTCCAGTTACAGCTTCCAACCTCTGGCCTCCAACAAATCTTGTTTTGCACCATTTTCAATCAATTCAAAGAAGCATGACCTTGCACCGAACCCCTCCCATCTTCACGCCTCCCTCCCTATTGTCACCTGACCATTATCTGCCCATCTGACGCTCAACCACTCATATAACAGAAAGATTGCAAAATTGCTACAGCTGGTATAGAAGCTGGTCGTACTTACATGGCAGAAGGTAGGGAGGCATGAGGAGGAGACACACAGTGAAGCCATGCAGGAGGAAGAACAGAAAGAACCAAAAAAAGAAAAAGAAAAGAACAGATGAGTTAATAAGTCAGCTGCATATCAGTGTTAACCCTGCAAAGGGAAAGGGAATGCAGATTGCTGGATAGACAAACCACATTCACTTTCTAGGATCAGAGATGGAATCTGATGTGGAGACCCATGGAGCAAAGATCAGCTAGGTCCCTAAAGTTATGTACCTTCAATGGAGATGGGGCGTAAGTTGGAAATCTGGCTTTAGTTAACCGGAGTTCTTTTCTGCTTGCGTTCCTTAGCTCTCCTTCTTAAACACATGGATTTAGTACATGCTTTCTCCCAACAACCCTTCCTTTCCATCTGCCAAGCAGCGCATCTTGGAGTCACTTCCAGACCGTTCCATATCTCCTGCTCAAGTTCACCCTCGTCCAATACAACACCTGTTCTCTCCCAGTTTTCATGGTTTTTATAACTAAGCCAAACAAGTTTTCTTTTTGCTGGGGGAGGATGGGGGGGGGAATGACAAAGCAGTGGCTGATGACTTCAGCCCTCACTCAGTGTGACAGAGGGGAGGGGGTAATGCATTCAAACCATACTTGGAGAGAATATGGAAAGACTACAGTATTACAATGAGATTATTTAGGGTCTTTCTGCATTTGCTGCCAAAAAGCGGATCTAAAAAGATCCGCTTTTTGGCAATCCGTCCTCCCAAAGATGGCAAAGCGACCTGATTTTTCAGGTCTTCAATTTAATCCGGATTTCGGTGGCAAAACCGGTTTTAAAAACCGGTCTTGCACACTGAAATACAGAAGTGGGGTGGGGGGTTAATCCGGTTTCTGCATCTAGTGCAGAAGCACCCTTAGAGTATATTAAAAATGCAGCTCTTTCTGTAAGTAATAAGTGGTGATCAACACCAGCCGAAGCAAGCTATTTAAAAGGAAGAAAAAAGCTCACATTCCGATAGAAGGTCAGAATGCTTAGCTTTTTTTTTACCCACTCCCACCAGCATCTATCTTGACTAAGAGAGAGGGCGAGGGGAGCTTTGTGAATAAGCAATAGACTGGGAATCCCAAATCATGCCAACACTGGTTTGATTAACACCAGTGTTCAGCAACTTCCCCAGACCATTGGGGAGTGCTGCCTTCTTTCTCCCTGGTCTATCAAATTATCCAGCTTACTTGGCCAAATGCTGGGAGACACTACAGTTTTAGAAATATGTGTAAGTGACTAAGAAGCCAGACAAAAATATCTGATTCTTAATCTGGATACCAATGATTATGGGGATATAAATTTCTCTATAGGTACGCTAGTCTGCCAGATATTTTCGGATGGGAAAACTAAAAACAGAAGACTCCCAGAGTGCACTAATTTTGAGAAATTTCAGCACAGCTGAAGGCAGATAATTATGATGGAAATCTTTAAAGAAAGATTTGCCCTTCAGATTTAAAATAGTTTGAAAGACCTGTAGCTGATGTGGCTATGTGAGTAATTTAGGACAATTTCACACTTCCCTTCCCACCTGCTGGATGGAATGGAGTGTAATCACCCAGCGTTAACTAGCAGTCGCACTTCCAAGTGCTAGGTAACCACAGCCCACACCCTGCATGACTCTTCAGGGATGCTGCCATCTTGAGCACAGCGTGTGCATCAGTGCCGTCACCATGATGATGATGATGCCCTGCACAGTCAAAGTCAGGAGGACAACAGAGCTGCTAGTGCACTTGCATGGCAGCCGTGTTGACCTCCTTGTCTGGCTGAAGAGTGAATGCTCCCTAGCTGGACATGATCAGCTAAGTTGGAGTAAGGGTTGAGAAAGGTGTGGAACACAATTTTATGCTCTACATCCAGTGCATAATTAGGGAACTTCTGTGGAGGCAGGGGGCCCCTGGAGGCTGTAACAGCCTCCTCAAGGTGCAGATGCTCTCCCTCAGAAGTTGCCCAATTACGGGCAACATGCAGCAGGTCTCGCTACAATTTCCAAGACGCTTCAGAAAAAGCACTTGGTGGTTATAGGACAGAAATATGGCACCTGTTGCTTCCAGATGTTGCTGTACCTAGATTCCTATCAACCCAGTTCATGGAGGTCTGGTGTGATAGGAGCTGCAGCCTGAACATCTGGAGACCCTTTGAGAAGACTTCATATATACCCTTTCTAAGGAGGAGATCTAGAACTGGCGACTGCAGCTTGGATTCACTGCATTGGCAGATCAAACATGACGGGATGGAGGCACAATCAGAACCTGTCGCTTCCTTGGTTGCCTAGCAAAAAGTCCATGCAAATCAAACAGGGGTACAGGCAATGCAAAGTGGTGGTGGAGTGGGAAGATTTCGGTTACGGGAGGCAGAGCAGAGGTGACATACAGCAAGAACAATACTGACCTTGGAACAAGGTTGAGCTTGTGGGCTCACTTATTTCTAAACCAGGTGAGGAAACAATGGAAGAGAAAAATGAAGATAAAATAAAAATAAACATACTGTTTCATCATTACCACTCTGTGACCACAGTGCTGCATAAGGATGGAACGGGGTGGACGTGTGGATGGGGGTGGCAAGACGTGAAAAGAATGGGGAAGTCATTAAACAGTGGAATTTTTTTTTTCTGAAAGTGGACAACGTGGAGCAGATGGGGATGGTGATCCTGGGCCTTCAGTAGTTTATAACGCCAGCCTTGCAAAATACTTTATATTTTTTGTTTGCTTGCTCTTTGGTCATTGGAATATCTGAAGATGAAAGGTCTCAACTTGTTCCTCAATAGGAATATGCACTAATGGTCTTTTTTGGCATTCGATTTGCAACAAACTGAGTGTTAGAAAATCTGTATTCATACAAATAGATCCCCTTCAAAAGTAGTAGCATTTTATTCAATACGAATGTAGTCATATGAATTTGTACGAATATCCGACATGAACGAATACGTATCTGATAAGAACAAATACATAACCAATATGTATCTGATACATATCCATAACATAAAGCGTCAAATCCTACCTGCATCCACTTTTAATCCACTCTCGATCCATGGCGAATGCAATCTGGATCCACTGTGGATATGACTGGCACAGCCTTTTCCACCTCCCGGTTTAACAAATGTCTAAACTCTTTGTACGAAAGTTTGAAACATTTGTATTCTTACGGGTGCTGAAGTACAAATGTCTGAGCATTCAATTTGTGTACAAATGTCCAAATTCGTATGAAATTGAACAAATAATGAATGTTAAAATATCCATGCCCATCCCTATTCCTCAGTCTACACATCATCTCATGGAATGCTTTCAATGTCTTACTTCTGGAAATCTTCTGACTTTGAAAGCTACTTCCGAGGGCTACTAAAAGTCTCAGAAGCATAGCCACCCCCATTAAATAACACTTGGCTTTCATAGGATCATAACCAAGCACCAGAAGGATCTTTCTGCATTCCTTCCACCGTTGCTTTTTCCACTTTATATTTCCCAGTCCTGGACCATGGGGAAAATGCTCAAGAGAGATCAAATTTCTTCAGAGCAGGGCTAGGTAAGCACTCGGCTTCCACTTCTTTCTACAAATCACACCCTGGCCTTCTACCGTGATAGAACTATTTAATATTAACCTGCCCACTCTAGGAGAGTGATGCTTTACTGTAGAAATCAAACAGAGGTGACAGTGTTGCTGATTAGATGACATTGATGCTGGGGTTCTTGGCAGATTGAGGATTGGCTTCCTTCAAGATGTGCAAAATTGAACCTATGACATTCTGCTTTCTAGGCAGTTGCTTCACCACTGAGCTACATATAGTTATTCACACTCATGAAAGAAATATTTAAGTGTGTTCCATATCTGCGTCTCCTGCTTTGAGCCCCCTAAACAGTTTTTTAATATAACCCACAGCTCACGTTTCCTTCCTTCCTTCCTTCCTTCCTTCCTTCCTTCCTTCCTTCCTCCCTCCCTCCCTCCCTCCCTCCTTCCTTCCTTCCTTCCTTCCTTCCTTCCTTCCTTCCTTCCTTCCTCCCTGTAAATCTTCCTGAAATTTCTGTTTAATAAACAAGACCAACTACCTTCATTACCAGTGGTAAATGCTTGGAAACTACAAGTGAACCTACAAAAGCTATGAACGGGATAAGTAATCTCCTCCTAACCCCCTCACACCTCTTGAAGGCTTGTTCACTCCAGCATCTAAGAAATCAGATGTCAAAAATAATCAGTTGTGGGTTTTGGCCACCACCGAGTTGTGGTTGACTGCATGGGTGCCTCTATGGGCACCGCCATGCAGTTTTCTTGGCAGGGATACAGAAGTGACTTGCCACTGCCTACTTCTGGAGAGAGCCTGAGGATTGAACCAGGATCCTCCTGCTTCCCAGGCAGTGTAGTTTACCACTGAGCTACAGCCACTCCCAATGCCTATCTAGCATATTTTAAATGTTTCACAGAATTTGATTTAACAGTCCCTAGTCCTATAAAGTGACACAGTTAGTGATGTGCATGAACATTCATAACATTGATTATATGTACAAATTTGTATAAATTCAGACATTCGTAGATGAATCAAATGTTATGATATTCGTACATTAACATTCATACAAATGCAAATGCTTTGGAACATTCGTATGAATAGTTCATACATTTGTTAAACTGGAGATACATATTGGATATGTATCAATACATATGCATTTGTACAGGATCTGTATCCAGGATCTGTATGCATTCATATTGGATAATCATACAAATTCACATGAATGCATTCATATTGAATAGAATCCTACCACAATCGAAGGGGATCTATTTGAACGAATACCAATTTTCTAACATTTGATTTGTTATGAATTGAATACCAAAAAAAACTTACATTTGTGCATGTCCCTAGACTGAGTATTATGCAGAAGAAGGCAAAGAGATAAGAGGCAAGTGTGTCAAGTAGGGGTGTGCACAAATATTCGTAGGCATTCAAAATCTAATAAAATGTACTGAATTTCAACATCTAAACTCAAACAGAATGTCCCAAAATTCGAATGCAAACATTTGAATTGAATTTCAAATTTTGGATGTATTTGTTCGAATTATCTCAACATTCGAATGTGTACGGGTTTGTACAGGATTCGTACTTGAAGATCCATGTGTTTCCCGCATCTGTACGCATTTGTACAAATCCATATGGAACAAAATGGGTTGCATGCGAGATAACTACAGGATACATACAGATATGTATGGATGTGGGGAAGATGCATACATGCACATAGGAATGCTGTCGGCATACGTATGTGCAGATTCGAACCAAAAATTCGAACGAATAGATTCAAATTTGGTAAATTCAAATCCAATCTTGTTAAATTCGAATTTAAAAAATTCAAATCGGGTTTTTGGGTATTTGATTTGATTCGAAGAGAATGTCAAAAAAAAAAATTGAGCAAATCTCTAGTATCAAGACCTGTTTTACTCACAGCATTTTTTTCCATTAGTCAGGACAGCACATGATAGCACATGATAGCCCTTCTCACATTCGAAAGAGTTTTAGCCAGAATTCTTCAATGCCCCCCTTTGCATTTCAAATGTCACATTTTACATTACTTCTGAAGCAATGCACTGCCCACAATTTATGACCACAATGGCTCTGTCAATAAAGATTAATGGACAAATCAAAATTCTACTCTTTTTGGGAAAAAAAAAGGTCACTTGGGATGTTGCAGCACTCTGTGCCCTTGTCAGGTTCCCTCCATACAGGCTTCAGCATCACTCCCTGATTCATACACAGTGCAGTTGCCCCTGACAACACATAGGCCCGGAATTGTCGCTTTCAGCAGGAGACCTCTTATGAAATTAATGTCTCACTAGATTAAGGCACTAGGTAGAACCAAAGTGAAGTCATGCGGTGTCTACAATGCAGCCAGACAAAAAGTTTTATAGGAGGGAGGTACAAAGAAGAAGAAAGTAATTTGCTAAACTAAGATTAATACATGATATTAAAGTGGGATCCTGCTAGGGTTTAATTAACTGACACTGCCAATTCCTCTGTGAACAGTGGGCGTCTATTCGTATCTCTGGGCAGAGCTTCTCTAAGGCTTTCTGCTGTTCACAAGATGGCGGCTGTCTCTTCATCAAATACTAGCATGACTAGGGGCAGGAGGCAGGGTGGACAGATGGAATGGGGGGAAAGGATCCAGCACTATTAAGGGTTGCAACACAGAAGGCATTTCAGGAGGTGAAACCTACAGAAAAGCTGCTGACCTCTTCATCCGACCCTTTTTTCAAAGGTCCAAGTAGCTATATGACTTAAAGGCAAATGAACCCTCTCCTTGCCTGGTTAAAAGTTGGCCTTTGAAGCCATTGTGTGTTGTCTTGAGCTTCATGATAGAAGAGAAAAGGGGTTATCAATGTAAGGAAAATAGAAGTGTTTTGGGTCTGGGGGAAATTTGAATCTCATCCCAAATAAGAACTTCAGCAATCTTCATGCCAAGGATATACTTGTGGAAAACTTTTTCTTTTCTTTTTTTTTTCCCCCAAAAAAAGATTAAAAAGAAAAAGAGGAGGATAGGAGAAAAGGATTGTTACTGTAGGAAAGAAAAAGAGGAGAGAAGTAAAAAAACCTAAAAAAAACCCTGAAGGACAAACAAGAAGCTAGACTTATATGTTGGGTTTATCATTATCTGTGAGCTTCTGCATTGTACCAGGTTGGAAAATAATTCTTTAGAGATATGCTACTCCAATGGCATCTCTGGCGTGGATCGGCTAATCAGTAATATTCAGCTTCTGCTGTGACTTCAGATTGATATGAGTTTCTACGCATCACTTCATTACTTGGGGAAAGAGAATGATTCAGACAGTGTAGAAGACATCTCAGTGACTTCTAAGCCCAGGATACTATTTGCCTCATGTGACCTGCAAAAATTATGAATATAGCATAGCTTCTGGGGAGTGACATTATTGGAAAGGACACTGACTTCTGTCCTGTCTTGTAAAATGGTCTGATGATCAGGAAGCCAGAACCACCATATTGACTTCTGGATGTCAGAAGAATTCAATTACTGCCATTAGTGCCCACCACTTTCAGCCTACCTTAGAAAATTTAGCAACCGAATCTGAGGCCATTAAAATCTCAGTGGTCCTTATAACTAGTTTACAGTGGTTGTCTGTGAGATGCACCTGGGAAACATGACACAGCCTGGAATAAAGCTGAAGGTTACTCAGGATTTTGGGGTGGGGGGAGACATCTGGATGACCTTTTGTTGAGAATCACAATAGAAACCAAGGATAAGCCTTGTTTGACAAAGACATGAAAGCATCTTTCTTTCTTTCTTTCTTTTGCAAGGCTGCATGATGTAATGTTGTGATATATGAGATGAGAATGATGGTAGCAGTTTATCAATCAGCACCGTACATCATTGGGTGTCCAACTGCAGACACAGACACCAGTGGTTCCATTGCTTGAAAAGTGGTATGGATGCAGCTCATTGAAGAAATTCCCTCCTCCTCCTCCATCTGATGTTGACCCCCAGTACCAAGAATTCTTTTGCACTTATTCAACATGTGACCATGATACAGATATTTCTACCTCTTGCTATCCCAAGTGAGAAGCTGGTCTTTTCCTTCTTCCTTTCATTTCAGAGATATGCTACTGGTTTTCAGTGCTTGGTATCAAGCCAGCATATGGAAATGATGGTCGATGTAGAAGTGTTTGGCCATTGTGGCTTTAAACATTCCCTTCCACTTATTATTGCTATGGTGCTTGCTAATCAGGCAAGCTTTCCTTTGGTTCTTCAAAGACTCTTGGCTGCCCCCAAGCACTCAGAAATGAGCATTAACCAATTTACACACACACACATACATGTACAGTAGACCAAGGTCCTAATGCAATTAAGAAAGCTGATGACTTAAAAGTGAAGGATAAGACCTCTATGCATATCTGACATCAGATGCCCCCTTTTTCACTTTGAGAAAATACACACATGAGATGTTTGTTACTAACTTTCAAGACTCAAGGAACAGTTGCTGTGTTGTTAATCTAGATTCCAGATTAATAATAATAATAATAATAACCAAAAGCATAATTGCAATAATAGTAATGATAATAGTAATAATTTACAATAATAATAAAAAAACAAAAAAGCATATTTACAAAAAATGCTGCCATGATTGTACCAGCAAGCTC
This sequence comes from Aspidoscelis tigris stejnegeri, assembly GCA_023333525.1. NCBI lineage: Eukaryota > Metazoa > Chordata > Lepidosauria > Squamata > Teiidae > Aspidoscelis > Aspidoscelis tigris. Next base: position 21,645,739 of record JALMGA010000011.1, read on the forward strand.
TCCAAAACAACAATTGTCATGGAAAGCCATTATGTAACACATGGATATATGTCTCTTCAACCTTCTGTACATGGTGTATGCACTATGTATGGATTATATGTATGTGTTATGTAACTGGATACGTTGGGGTGCTGCTTACTTTGCAAACGCTAAGCTATCTAAAGCATCACCTCTCTACAGACTGCCTAAGCCATTTTGGAGTGTCCACATTTCTCAGTAGCATTTAACACAAGGTTCTTCGTACCTGCTCCCTTTGGAGGCTGTTCTGTGATATCTACTACAATAAACCTTCCTTCATCTGGTTCCTTTATCATGGGGAAAGGATACTGGCAGAAGTAATTTTGAGCAGAAAAGTACTGGCAGGCACACATGTGAAGAAAACCATCCCTCTTCTTTTACTCTCTACATATTCCTACAACTACTTCTTATTCATAACACACACAAAAAAACTAACACAGAAGGAGATCTTTATTGTCTTCTTCATAACTTCTGGATTGGCCTCATTAATGGCTGGTGTCCGTGAATGCATCCAGAAGTCTTCAGAGGGAGCTTCCAAGTGATGAGGGGCAATTTTGAAGCTTAATAGTGTACTGGTATTGCCCCTAGACATGAATCACCAGATTTGTGTGGGACTTCTCTGGAATTGCAACAAAGGCAACCTATGGGAGCTCACCATGAACCCATGCTCATGCCCTTTCATTTATTTTCTTCACACACAAACTCCTGGAAGTTGCTTCTGGAACAATCCTGGAGAAGCCTTGACAGATGATCAGTAAGTCGAAGACAGGTTAGACCAGAAAGATAATGGAGGAGTTTCCAGCAGGACTGTCTATTTAGCCACAATGCTGGTAATGTCTCAGCATTTTCTGCATGTTTGGAAGTAGACAAATGCATCACACATGGATCAGCCAAGCTACTTTGAAGTATGAATTGGGTGTCAGATCCTTCTTTGATCGATCAAGGAGAATTCTGAAACTACAAAGAGGTCCAGAGCTTGCAGGTATGCCCTTAAGAACATAGGAACAAAGAGGAGCCCTGCTGGATCAGGCCACAGCCCATCTAGTACAACATCCTGTCTCACACAGTGGCCCATCAATTGCCCATGGGCCTCTCAAGCAGAGACAAGGGCAAACCTTCTCCTGCTCTTGAATCCCAGGAAATGGCCTTAGAGGTCTCTTGTCTGCCCCCACCCCAGCCTGAAAGATGTACTTAGGCATCCATTATAGTAGCCACTGATACATCTGTCATCCATAAATTTGTCTAACACTTCCTGAGCCAGTTAGGTCTAGTGATTAGGGAGCCGGACTCTTATCTGGGAATACCGGGTTTGATTCCACCCTCCCCCATGAAGCCAGCCGGCTGACCTTGGGCTTGTCACGGCTCTCTTCTGAGCTCTCACAGCCCCACCTACCTCACTGGGTGTTCTGTTTTGGGGAGAAGAATAGAAAGCTTTTTCAGTTTCTTTGAATCTCCTAAAATGGGTGAGAAAAGTGGGGTAGAAAAGCCAACTCTTCTTCTTCAAGCTATCTAGGCTGTTTGCTGTTACCACCTCTGCTGGCAGCAAATTCCACAGACTGATGACCCTCTGCATAAAGAAATACTTCCCTTTGTCTGATCTGACTCTCCTAGCCATCAGCTTCATACAGTGCCCTCTGGTTCTGGTGTTGTGTGATAGAGAAAATAATTTTTCTCCTTCCACCTTTTCTATACCGTGCATGAGTTTATCTACTTCAAACAGGTCCCCTCTTAAACACCATCTTTCCAGGCTGAAGAAGCCTAGACATCACAGTCTGATTTTGTAAGAGAGTTCCAGGTCCTTAATCATTCTGGTTGGCCTTTTCTGCACCCTCGACTCTTGGCTACTTTGGACTGGCACCCTTTTCATAGACAAAGAGCCAGTGGACTTTGCTCGAGGCCCAAATATACCTATCTTCATGTATAAAGCAGGGAAGCAGCAATGGAAATAAAACATGAGTATCTATGTATATAACACAACCAACTAAGTATGTGTCACAGAACACCAGGGTTTGCTTCCAAGAGTTGGAGTAGGGCAACTTAGTACACTTGGTGCTCATGTCTTTACTCCTTTTTCCCCACATCCTTCCCCTAACCCCAATTTTCGATTATCATGATTGGAAACAAAATAAGGAGGAAAGAAAACCAAACAAACTCACAAATCTTTGGAACAGACACGATTGCTACACAATGTCTATTCCAAGTGCCTTGGGGTTCCATTTGGGGATCCTTTATTGATGACTCACAGATGGGCAGACGAGTATCTGTTTCCATCAGCCAATAATAATTGGTTGGGGTGTGAAGCAGCCAGGGAAAGCGGAGGGCTTGAGGTTTTGCTTTTTGCCTCCATTCCCAACTGGTGTTAAAGGCAAGCAACGGTGCTTTCTGCCATAACTCGAAGAAGCGTGACAAATAAGCCAAGCAATTACAGCTGTCCCTGCCTGTGAGTGGTGTCAGATGGATCCATCACTCTAATCAGAGCCCTGGCATGTGGAGAAAATAGCTTCCAGATAAGACCACGGAGCTCTCCCTGCCTCCCTTTGCTGAAGTCATTTCTTTTTATTTTATTTTATGTCGCAGTAATAGAAAATGCGACTTGAAAGCAAACCTGAGATCACTCTGGTGCTTGGGTGCTGACTGCACTCCAGTGCGGCGATGTCAGAGAATGCATATGCTATGTGTATGTTTATATACAATATTGTCTGTGTGTGCAAAATTAGGCAAAACGCACGCACACAAAATCGGAGTCAAAGGGAAGACCCCAAGAGATAATGATTGGGAGGAAACTTGAAAAACAGAAATTGGTATATAACTAGAAAATCATTATATAGGTTTCTCTGAGATTGAATGGCAGTGTAAGAAAGAGGTTTCATAGTGTTTCTTCATTCCTACAAAATGTCAGGGTTTCTTATCACAGTACATTGTCATATCTATTGGTGAGATGATCCTAAAACTGTAATGAGAGCAAAGGAGTAGGGATGTTCATGAATGTTTTTTTTTTTTTTTTGGTATTTGATTCGTATCCATTTCAGATGTGACTGGTGCAGCCACTTTCCAACTTGCCCAGCTTAATGAATGTCCAAACTATTTGTACAAATGTCTGGAACTTCCTTATTCATACGACTGTTAATGTACAAATGTCCTAACATTCAATTTGTGTATTAATGTCTGAATTCGGGCAAATCTGTACGGATAATGCATGTTACTAATATTCATGCACATCCCTATAAAGGAGAACCGGGTGAAGGAGAAAACCCATATTCCTGATTTCTTTTCCCTTTTTGTAGTTTTTAAAGAGTATAAAGTAAAGTTAGCCAATTTGTGTCCCTAAGGAATTCTCAAGTTAAGGAAGAGTAAAGGAATTCAAAAATGTAACTGGGCATCTCAAACAGAAGACAAAACCAGAACCTTCACCTGCTCTGGACTCCTTGCAAATGGCCTTTTAGATTCATCCTCCCTGTGCCCTGACCTGGGAGACATTAGCTAGGTGTCCATTCCAGTAGCCATGGATACACCTGTCCTACATGAATTAAGAGGGGCCCTGCTGGATCAGACCACAGCCCATCTAGTCCAGTAACCAGTCTCACACAGTGGTCCAACAGTTGCTTCTGGGCATCTCAAACAGAAGACAAAGGCTTGACTTGCTCTCCAATCCCTGCAAATGGTTTTGAGAGGCCTTCTGCCTGTTTGTCCAGCCAGGAGAGACAATGGGGGTGGGTGTATCATGAACAACATGGGGTACCAAAGATGCATTGTCCCACCAAAGAAGCTGATAATGACTTTGGGGGAAAGAAAATGGAGAACTCCTATTCAATGCAAAGCCACTGGAGAATTCCAAAAGCAAATGCAAGGGTGAATTTGGAGGCTCACTTTGGGTAAAAGTTTGAAGACATTTCTGCGGGGACAGAGGTGTGTAGGGAGGTCAAATGCTGTATAAATGCTGTGTAGGAAGGAAAACCTGATTCAGGAACAATCAGGCAGTGAAGCATTACTGTTGAAAACTCTTGTATATAGAACGATATGGCTTGTGGACAGATCCTTGTCTCATCAGTAGGGATGGGCAGAAATGTTTGTGTTTTTGTGTATTTGATTTGTATCAAATCAAATGCATGGAAATTTGTATTCGTTCGAATAGGTCCCCTTTGAATGTGGTAGGATTTGTATTCGATACAAATGTTCAATTCCATACAATTCCCATACAAATGCACACAAATCCCATACAAATCCCATATGAATGCATACAAATGCATACAAATAGCATACAAATCCCATATGAATGCATACAAATGCATACAAATCCCATACAAATCCCATACAAATCCCATATGAATGCATACAAATGCATACAAATAGCATACAAATCCCATATGAATGCATACAAATGCATACAAATCCCATACAAATCCCATACAAATCCCATATGAATGCATACAAATGCATACAAATCCCATGGATGCATACAACTGCATACAAATAGCATACAAATCCCATACGAATCCCATACGAATCCCATATGAATGCATAGAAATGCATACAAATCCCATATGGATGCATACAAATGCATACAAATAGCATACAAATCCTATATGAATGCATACAAATCCCATACAAAGCTTCCTACGAAGCTTTCTATGAATGTATTAAAACATTTGTTTTGAATTTGAATGTCAATCTTCGAACGTGCCAACATGTGATTTGAATTTGAATGTCCGAATTCAGCCAAATTCAAATTAATTTTGAATGTTACGAATATTCATGCTCATCCCTACTCATCAGTAATCAATTCCGTTTCCAACGTGCAAGCACCTTGACTTAATTCACTATTTGAAAATGTATTTTGCCAGGAGCATGTCTTCTTTGGAATCTTTTGGCATCTGACCATCAAAAGCATCAAGGATGAGGTGTTCTGAAGACCTTAGTGTGTAAGATGACAGGGTTGGGCTCCTATGCAACTCTAAGTAATAGAGTCTCCAAGCCATTCAAATATCTTCTGACCTTGCAAAAAGGTCTTTGACTCTCCTAATCCCAAATGCTGCTCTTCCACCCCTCAGTCCACTGGAAAATCAACAAAACACACAAAGTACTTACCGTACAAAATGATGCTGGCATTAGTATTTCCTAGCTGGTTGTAAGCTACACAGGTATAGTTTCCATAATCCTGCTCAGAGACATTGAAGAATGTCAAACGAGAGAAAAAGGCCTTGTTTTCAACTTTCAAACCTTTCTGCCCTTCAATAAGCCTGGGATATGATTGAGAGAAAGAGACACAGAGAGAGAACATGAGAAACATCCACAAGTTCAGAATGAAAGCTAAAGAAATTATCAAGGACTGGCTTACTGTTCCCCAAATTGCATTGCCACCTATAATTTACTGCTTCCGAGTATTCTAACTAAATCTGAGTTCCCACTCGAGGACAATTTTGATGCAATTTTGTGCATCCGCATGGTCACCTCATGAAGAGATTTCATTGAAAACATAAATTGGAACTGGTTAGCCAAGTCATTTATCTGGGGCTGCCCTTATGGGATGATTGGATTCAAAGTGTTCTTTCTTCACCCTGCGGCTTGTGCCAAACAAACATCTTAAGGCAGGAGATTTAGCTGCCAACCGTCTTCAAGTGAGGTCACTGGCTACAAGCACAATGTTAGGAGACATACTGGATACGTATCGGATAGATATTGGATACATATTGGATATGTATCTCTGTTTCTCGCCTTCCACCTACTGCCTTGTCTAGATCATTAAAAAGCAAGCACCCACTATCAAATTGTCAGCTCTTCTATATAGATATTTTTTGATAAAATAGATGTGTTTCAATTGCTCTAATTCAACCACAATTTGGAAGGAAAAGAGTTCATATTTAAGATTTCAGTCCCTGTAATCGTTAGCCAAAGTGATTGCTTGGGTCATGGGTGATGGGTGCTGCAATTCGATGCAGGAATTTCTCCACACTCTGGTGTTTATATTCATGCAGTAACCATACTTTCAAGTAAATCTGGATATCTGAAATGTGAAATACTTAGCCGATTGTGCAGTCTTCACTGTGAAAACAGTTGCATGAATAAATACTAATTTTTATACTGATAATACTGATCAGATGTGTGAGTCATCCCAGAAGATGCTAGTCCTGCTGCAATGATATTCATCAATATAGGACATTCACTATGGCCATACGGAGGACAAAGACCAGATCTTAGATCAACAACGTTAGTGACAATGGCCCCAGTCATATTTACTTCTAGTCAGTCACAGTGATATCAGCCCAGGGTGCAGGGATATGCACGGAAATTCATAACATTCAATATCCATACAAATTCAGCAGGCCCTCTGGGCAGGCGTGTCCCAGTAGCCAGAATCGGCCTGGCTGCCTGCAGGTAAGGAGGGGAACATGTGCGTGTGACCGTGGGTGGGTGGGTGGGGTGTAGGGTCAAGCCCCTCCCCCCGGCCCCAGGAGCCGCGATTCTGGCTTCTGGGGTGAGGGGGAGCCCAGAGAACAGAGGCCCCCAGTTCTCCATGCCTGGCTCCAGAGGAGCCAATCAGAGAAGCCGGGGGGAGGGCCTTGGGAGGACGGATTGGGGTGGGTGCTGTGTATCTGCACTGCACCCATGCCAAATCATTTTCCCAATCCGTCCTCCCCATGTGTGTGTGGATGAAAGGGGTCCAGTAGATCCATCACAAATAGCAAGGACGGATTTCCAAAGAACAGATCTAATAGATCAATTTTTCGGTGGGCCAATGCAGAAAGGGCCTAAGTGCCTCCAAGACACCAGCATTTGCACAGTCTTCCAGGTTTGTGGCATGCAAGTGAGCAGGGTAGTACAAATACAGTTGCAGAGTTGTGCACCACATTCCAATCACCGCAGCAATGTCCAGCACATGCTGGAAGTTGCTACAGCCATTGCCATATCTATCCGGCCTGGCCTGACTATCCACACTTCAAATGCTTTAAGATTAAAGTGGGGAAAACTTTCATACACTTTCCCCAAAGCAATTTGATAAGCGAGTGCAGCTATCCTTCAACAGACAAACTTCTCTGGATTTTGCGGTGCAGCCTTCTCACCAGATGTTGCATTCTTGTTAAACAATAAATAAATTAAAAAGTTAGAGAATAGAGCCAATGGCTGCATATTTACATTACATATTAGCTGAGATATTAAATCACCTAATTCACTTGTTAACAAAGTCATCTTCTATTGGAAGAAAAATACACATGAATGCCTAGTATGAACTCTAGTGTTGACTTGTTAAAAAGATTTTTGATACAGAAAAAAAAAGAGCAAACCAAAGACTGAGAAAATTAGACCCATCTATCTCCAGGATCATCTTTCCTTCTTCATTCACTCTCTGCCATTGAATGTGTATGGAGAGAAAGAGAGAGAGAGAAAGAGTTGTCTTGCTTTCCTCTCTATGATGGCAAGGTTTTTAACAATTGAGTCTGTTCCTACTGAGCAACAGGAAGGACGTTTCTTTAATGCAAGAGAGTTAATATTTAGTACCTTTTGTCATCTTTGTACCACTGGAATTCAGCTGATGGAACGGCAGAGGCCTCACACTGGAGGATGCCTTTCTGTCCCACTGGTACCCCCGTGTTCTTGGTGTCTGAAATATATGGTGGGTCTGCAAGAGAAAGGAACACATTTGGCATTGCTCAGTGTGACCTTTGAAAAGCCATTTACTTTGCCACTGCCTTAGCATCATCTCCATCTCTGACTAATATGCACAGAAAAATCGCTAAAGGGGGAATGTTCATTTGGCAGCTACATTTAGAGATGGTCTCAAATGCAGCAAATCAGCATCCAAACCAGATGCCCAGTGGTTTTGGAATCACTGCCAAAAGATCTGGTTCCAAACTAATTCTTAGTAGCCCACTGGCACCCATGGAACTTCTGAGAATTTCTGTTTCCTATTTTCTCAAACAATGCAGTATTCAAGTAACTCATTTCCCAGTCCATGTATTATGAAGACAAAAGAATGCATGTTCTGTTCTGACTAGGTCTGCTTCCATGAGTAAATGCAAGCAAGCAGACACAAGAATGTGGCAATTGATACCATAATGTGGCTTTGAGTTTTGACTTAACTGAACTCGGGCAGCCAGGAGTACGGATGTTGCATGAATATTCAAAAATCCAATTTCAATCCAATGAATATCAACATTCAAATTTAAATAGGATTTAAGAATATTTGAATTTAGACATTCGAACGGATTTTTGGATTTGAATGTATACAATCATATTTATCATATTCAAACATCCGCAAAAAATATGTGTATTTGCGCTTATAATGTGGGATGAAAATGGGATGCATACGGAATGCACGCAAATTTGTATCTTTAAATACGAATTGGATTTTCAAATTTATGGATTCAAATAAGGCAGACTCAAATCGGATTTTCGAAAATTCAGATTTTTAACATTCGAACCAAATCAAATTTGGATATTCAATTTGAGTTGAATTCAGATATTCGATTTAACTCAAATTTGAATGCCAAAAAATTTTTGTGCACACCTCTAGCCAGGAGGGAATGAAAACATATGCAATATCCCACAAAAATCCCAACGAACAGGTAAGCATAAAACCAGGAGAATGTAACTAAGGTATCTTTTGCACCAGGCCTTATTCCAAGTTATATCCCAAGACAGGGACTTGCTGACTTGTGAGCCAGTTTGGTCTAGTGGTTAGGGAGCTGGAATCTTATCTGGGAATACCGGGTTCAATTCTGCCCTCCCCCATGAAGCCAGCTGGGTGACTTTGGGCTAGTCACAGCTCTCTTCTGAGCTCTCACAGCCCCACCTGCCTCACAGGGTGTTCTGTTGTGGGGAGAAGAATAGAATAGCTTTGTCAGCTGCTTTGAGTCCCCTTAAATGGGTGAGAAAAGTGGGGTAGAAAAGCCAACTCTTATTATTATTATTATTCTTGTAATATTCATTCGCATAGGCTGAGCTCAAAGGACACTATTGGCTTGGCAAAGCCTAAGAGGGCTTCAGGTTTCCATTTGCTTCTGCAGATCTCAGAAGCAAAGACAAGAAGAAGAAGCAATCTTATGAACAATCCCCACTAGCTAAGAACAAATACCAGTGGCAAGTGAAACACAACTTACAGTTCACCGTGACTTTTACTCTCCGTACCACAGGAGTCGCCACATCATTGGAAGCGCTGCATTCGTACTCGCCAGATTGTTCTCGTGTGATGCCAGTGATCTCCAGGTATTCATCTTCACTCATGAACCCCACAGCTGAAGAAGGCCAGAAAAGAAAGCAAACAAGAAACCTAGGCTATTCAGCAAAGCACTGGGGTCACTGATTATCCATCTACCCCCTGCCTTTCTTGATAACACAGATTTCCAGGCACTGCTTTTTGCACAGGGTCGGATGATCATGCACAGGACTGGCGCATCTTATTTGAATGAGAGAGTAGGGAGACTTCAACTTTGGCCACCTGTCATTGATCATCTATATGCAGAAGATGCCAACCAGACCTATTTCCTCCTTTGCAAATGAGAAGGAGGGAAGCAACTTTCAGACTGGTTCAGAATGCTTACTGAATATCACTTAATTTCCATTAGTGACCTCTTCAGCACACTGCACAGTTCAAGTGTGCATAAGAGGTCATTAATGGAAATACATATAATGAGAGAATCACAGCTTCAAGTATATAGCAGTATTGTGCAAAGTGAGATGACTTTATAAATACTGTTACCGGTAATGATAAACCAGCAGTTAGAGGAACTGGTGTTTGCTTCTAGTTTCCTTAACATGGTTTCTGGAAATGGACCCATCCTTTTCAGTAAGAGGTTATGATACATAGGATCACCGGTTCAGGATGTTTACTCCATACCGTGGAGTTATACCAGTTCAATCACTCCTTGGCAGTTAAACAATGCTGAGAATCACACACAAAGAAATGCAGTTTCCCAAGAGAAAAAGGGACCCGTTTGACTTAAAAACAACCTTCAAACTGGGTTACATTTGAAGTTTAGACCTCCTTTAAAAATATAGAGGGTGAGAAGGAATGAAGATTATATCATTATGGTGTAATGAGCCAACTTCCTTCCTCCCTGAAAGTTCAAAATTGATCTTGAAATGTGAATGAAACTTTAGAGATCCTTTTAAAGTAAGATGAGGAAGAAGAACCCAAGGAAAGCTGCTTTATTTGAGCCAATTTGGTCTATTGGTTAGGGAGTCAGACTCTTATCTGGGCATACTGGGTTCGATTTCACCATCCCCCATGAAGCCAGCTGGGTGACTTTGGGCAAGTCACAGCTCTCTTCTGAGCTCTCACAGCCCCACCTGCCTCGCTGGGTGTTCAGTTTTGGGGAGAAGAACAGAGAGCTTTGTCAGCCGCTTTGAGCTCCCTTAAATGGGTGAGAAAAGCGGGGTAGAAAAGCCAATTCATTATTATTGTTGTTATTTATTTTTATTAAATTGCTCCATCTCTTTCTATCAAATCTTTTGCAGATAGGGAAGTATAATTATTGGGCAGAGCGTCTCTGAGACTAGTGTCACACTTAATATTCCTATTAATTTTAAATGTTAGTCCTCGGTACATATGTGTGGCAATTGGTGTCATATTTTAATTAGGCTCGCCCTAGACCATCTGAAATTAATAATAGCTCAAATTACCAGTGTAATTTATAAATTAACATTGCTGCAGCATTAGGAAATAAATTAGCTCTGGACAGCTGTTTCTGGATCCGGATGACAATGGCAGAAGGAACATTTATGGGTACCCAGCTGAACACATAAAATCGTGAGCACCGAATTAGAGATACAGGCTACAGATAAAACACCTTACATGAAGTGCCCCAAGGGCAAGCAATCCATTACAGCGTTAGTCACTTATCTAGACCCACCCTGCAATTGACAGTATCCTCAGAGGGCTTTGAGGCAGTTTGAGCCTCCAGAATGACACCCAAAGAGGACAGTGAAAGGGCTGGAAAGTAGAGACCTTGTAGGGTAGTACAAAAATGTTCGAAACACTTGAAATTTGATCAAATTTGTTCAACTTCGGACATTCAAATTCAAATCAAACATTCGTTTTTTAACATTCGAACAGATCCAAATGTTTCGAATTATTCATACAATTTATTTATTTATTTAATTTCTATTTCTATCCAGCCCTATACCCGAAGGTCTCAGGACGGGTCACAACCTTTAAAACAACAAATTAAAACCAATATTAAAAGCAATAATATACATAAAAACATTTAAAAAATTCAGTGTATTAAAATATTGAAATAATAATTATGTGGACATTTGTATGTGCATGGATATGTATGCATTACATATGTATCCGTACGCATCTTATTTATACCTGCACACAATTGTACAGATATATACGGGATGGAAACAGGGTATGTATGTATATGTATCCTATACGAACAAATACGTATCCTCACAAACACTAATGTATCTGATATACATATCCTGTATCTGCTCTGAAAGGGTCACACCTAACCCAAATCCACTTTTAATCTGCTCTCGATCTATGTTGAATGCAATCTGGATCCGTTGGAGATGTGACTCGCACAGCCACTTTCCTACCTCCCAAGTTTAACAAATATCCAAACTATTTGCATGAATGTCCAAAACATTTGCATTCGTACGAGTGTTAATGGACAAATGTCCTAACATTTGATTCATGTATGAATGTCCAAATTCGGACAAATTCAGGTGAATAATGAATGTTACAAATATTCCTGCACATCTATAATTGAAGCATTTTATTCAAATTCAAATGTCTGAATTCGGCTGAATTTCTACGAATTCTGAACATTACAAATACTACATTCTCAAGAGTGTCCTTTGCTAGAAGCCCTCCTACCCATTCCTCTTCTATTCTCCTTCTGTAGAACACTAGATCACAAAGCAATAACTTTTTTGTTTTGTTTTTTGGGGGAGCCTCCTGCTCTCAGAAGTTCAAAAGAAGCTGAGCTCAGCTGCACGGATGCCTTGTTATGCAACTGGTGTCCTCCTAGGCTCTGTGATGAATTGTTAACATCCAGATGCCTCTGAGCTCCAGTTCTGGAAATCCTCTCAAGAGTATCTCACTGTGGAAAGAAACCGCTGAGCTCAGCAGTATTGAACATAACTGAAGGGCAAGTTGTGAAGCCATTAGCCCAAAATGAATATCCTTGGGCAGCCAAAGGTGGAGGCAAGAGAGAGAAATTATACTTTTTGCATTTCACGGACTGACCTGAATATGCTGGGTAGAAAAATGGGGGAAGGATCCCTTCATTGTTGACCTAGCATCAGCTTCCAGCTAGTGAAGTGTGCAGAAGCTGATAAAGCGACCAAGAGCCAAAAAGTTCAATAGAAAACCATGCACAAATTCCACTTCCATTTGTAAAGAAAAGGCAACAAAGACTCACTTGCTTTCTGATTAATAAAGGACTGAATTTCTTTTCCCCCCAAGTGGATGTGGACAATTCCATGAGCGTGCCCCTCACTGGACAATATGCTAATTGTCTGAGTAGTTTGCATGCCATCAGAACTCGGTGCCAACTTGCAGTTTGCTCTGGAGTTTAAGAGCTTTTGCTTGGCCTTTTTTTCTCTATCTTAAACCCTACCATAGACCATGTATTACAATAGCACCGAAATACCTATTCATGCATTTTAAAATTTGCATTTAAATGTGCTTCAAAATACACTGTCTCATAATATATGCATGTTTAAATGGGGTGTTCCTCAAATTCTGCTGAACCATCCAGGAAATGCAAAAGTCGATGGATCAGTCCTTTTTTCTGTACATTAGTTTGAAATTTGCACAGCAAGCCTGTTAGTTGTTAGCTTCAGCATCCTTGGGACACACATGAATATTCGTAACATTCAAAATTCGGCCAAATTCAGCCATTTGAATTTGAATCAATTGTTGGCACATTTGAAGACTGACATTCAGATCCGAATCAAATGTTTTGATACATTCCTTTGAAGCTTCATATGAAGCTTTGTATGATATTTGTATGTTATTTGTATGCATCTGTATGGGATTCATATGCTATTCATATGCCTTAGTATGAGATTTGTACAGGATCCCTATGGGATTGAACATTCCTATCAAATATGAAGGGGATCTATTTGAATGAAAACTAATTTTCTTGCATTCAATTAGATACAAATCAAATGCAAAAATGAACATTCATGCGCATCCCTAGAGAATGCTCATGCATGTTCAAACAAAGGGTCCTTGGGACAAATTGCAATAATGGCAACCCTCCATCTTTGTTTCTGGGGCAGCATAGTTCATACTTAAAAACAAAAGGGAAACATAAATGGCCATTTTAACAGACAACTAGCAATAGGTTCCCAAATCACTTAAGATGAATTTGTGTTGCTATTTAGCAACCCTTTATCACTCTGCTGTGTTTTGTGGTGGATTCAATCATCAGCCTGATGTAGCCAGAGGTGAAAATCACTATTTGGCATCACTCATCCTATCAGGCCACAAGAAAGAGAGTGCAGAACGGCTACCTTTGTTTGTAAATGTTCGTTGTCTTAGCAAAGCAATTCCACGGTGCGGATGGAAGAACTAACTTAATCCATTTCAGTCTAGCTTCAGGAGGAGGCTGGGTGCCTGACTGATCAACCTGATTGATTACCATTATTGGGAGACAGACGAAAAGAGAATCATTTCACTGCTGGTGTTTTTCATCAGTTGTCTCTAGTTTCCAACGCCACCGGGCCTGTTCACTTCGTGGACTGTCTACATAGACTACGGCGTGGAAGCTCTGAGAGTACTTGCACCTCTAGCATTTATGCAGTGGGGATCTAGAGTCCTCAGTGATGCTGTAGGTGTTATCAGCTGAACAGGGGCAATAGACTAAGAATGAATCCTAAAAGGACAGAAGATCTAGCCGCCAGATAAACAGTTCTGGGTGGAGCTCCTTGAAGAAACAGGTTTATATTTTGGAGACAGTCAGATAGCTTCACAATCCGGGCCTCCCTGATCGACATCACACTCCATCAAGTGCAGAAAGAGCATTCTAGCAGGGGAGGACTGCCCCCACATATGCACATTAATGCACATTTCTTTGTAACTCAGATTGGGGAGCCAGACTCTTATCATGGAATACCGGGTTTGATTCCACACTCCTCCACAAAGTCAACTGTGTGATATTAGGCTAGTCACAGCTCTCCTCAGAGCTCCCACAGCTCCACCTACTTCATAGGGTTGGAGTGGGGAGAAGAATAGAAGGTTTGTCAGCCACTTTGAGTCCCCTTAAGGGAGAATACCAGAAGGTTTGTCAGTTGCCTTGAGTCCCCTTAAATGGGTGAGAAAAGCAGGGTAGAAGAACAAACCAACTCTTCCTCCTCTTCCTCCTTCAACTCATAAACGACCACAGATGTCACTGATCAGGGTCAAGGTTCTACGTAGAAAGGACCATAGCACCCCACTGATGAACAGCAGTAAGAAGAAAAGGAATACGGTCTCCTGTAGCTCCTCAAGCTGCCGGACCCTGCCAGCTCTTCCACATAGCCCACTGTGCCCCACAGGTCTCTATATACGAGATAGTGGGGGACAGGATTTCCTTATGCAGTTTTCAGTTTGTTTATTTTCAAGCACCATCAGCGACAGCAGCAACTTCAAGCCCCAGCTATGCTTTGATGGACAGGAGAAGAGTAACTAAAATCTCCAGCCATAAAGCTTTTAAAATCTCAATCCTGCTGAGGCCATTTAGGTATACTGTGCGCCCAAAATAAAATATGAATCCTGTTTCAAGGAGAACATTTATTTGCCAGCGTTCATCCTATGGAATATATTATTATCTTTCTCCAACTCCTCTTTGCCCCTCTAAAATGAGATTTAATATAACCTTTTCTGTAGCATCCCCTGCTGGATATTATCAGCCATTTTAGCTGCCCATGGAGGAAGGCACAGATAGAAATAATCGCTCAGTATGCTTTGCAGTCTTTGTATTACACACACACACACACACACACACACACACACACACACACACACACACACACCCTATTCATACTGGGAACTTTTGTTGAGAGATCTGGAGACAAATCTAACGCATTAGTGACCACCAGGAATGGAGAAAACAAATTGAGGGAATGAAGAGAACAAGAACAGGGGTTAAGTAAATACAATTTGTAAAGGCAGGCCATGCAAAGCAACAGGTTTTGGCTTATGGAGTCTCCCCGGGCAATCTAAACAAGAAAGATACATTTATTTGCCCCAGTATTTGAAGGGCTGCAAAAGAGGCAGAAGGACCTTTTGGCCTAAAGAGACACACTGCTAGCTAATATTCATTTTGCAGTGGTGGTAGCTGTGAGGTTATTTGATGTAGATTGTACAGCAGGACTTCTGTTCAAAAGGGTATTTTGTAGAAAGCACAGAGATGGCACAGAGATGGCTGCTGAGAAAAATGAGTGCATTCTCTTTCAATTCACTGGGCTCAGCTTTGGGCTGAAGTGGATCAATGCCCACTTTGCTCAAACACCTCCTGGGAACCGACAGGTTGCCACTCCATGTGTCTGGTTTCAATAGCTGTCACTTCCATGGCATGGAGTTTCAGTCTGTAGAAACCAGCAACATTTGCGCATCTGGTTATGGTGAAAGATCCAGAGTATACCCAGACTCCTATGATTTATTTGTTGCCTACTCATTTATGTCAGGAAGTAGAGGGAAGGCACTGGGGCTTTCTGAACTTGGCCTTATTCTGGAATATATCCCAAAATAGGGGCCTGCTATCTGCATGCTAGTGCAGACTATGGAAGGTCCCAAGTGAGCCCCGCCATAGTCTGCAGTGGCTTGTGGCCAGTAGACCGCTATCCTGAGATATATTCCAGAATAAGATCAAGTGCAGAAAGGGCCTTGGTGCCAACATGTTGTGGCAGTTCAGCTATCTGAAATTCCCCAAGAAACAAGAAAGTGGTGTGTTCAGATTGCATCAAATCAAACACGAGAAAATTAGTATTCATTTGAATAGATCCCCTTCAAATGTGGTAGGATTCAAATTCGACATGAATGTTTGATACAAACCTGATTAGAATTCCTGCTATGTAATGCCTATGTATCCCTACGTATCCCTTACATATCTGCTCTGAATGCATCAAATCCTGTCTTGATCCATTTTGAATCCACCCTGAATCTGCTTTGATCCACATTGGATCCATTGCAGATGTGACTGGGCAGCCGCTTTCCCACCTCCCCAGATTCACGAATGTAGCAAAGCTTTGCATGATATATACAGTAGAAACATTTGATTTGTATGTGAATGCCAATCTTCAAATGTGCCAACATGTGATTTGAATTTGAATGTCCAAAGTAATACAAATGCATATGAATTTTAAATGTGACGAATATTTATTCACATCCCTAGTCTATTTGGATGCGATTAATGCACTTAAGAAAACCTGATCCTTTCAATGGATAAGCCCAAGACTTTTGTCTAGGTGCTTCATGATTCTTCCGGGGAGATTGGGATAAATATCTATTAACATAAAATAAATAAATAACTTGTGGTTAGACAAACTGAATTTCTATCAAAGCTGGATGGATTTCAAGGATGGATGAGTCACCATTTTTGGTAGCTGCATTACAGATAGCAGTATCCTAAAGTGAGTTCCAGAACAAATGGCTATTGCCATGCAAATGTTACAGGTGGAGTAAAATAATGCTGTTTTCACTATTTAAGCATTCCGCTGCTTTAAAGGAGGTTGTGCCTACAGATGTGTTTCACTGGTTCAATTTGAAGGCACTCTGTAGCACAAAGAAGGTGCTTGAAGTATTCATTTTCAAACTGAAGGGGCTAGAAATGATGGCCACTGCATGGAGATCATGCAGGTGAGGTCCATGGTCCATTCCCTAAGCCCTGTATTTTACCCACCCCTAGATATCATAGAAGGGGATAGATCTGGTTAGGGGCAGCATCATATATTTAATATGTTATGGTTTTAATCTGTTCGTTTTATATGTTGTAACCCACCCTGAGACCCTTGGGTACAGGCTGGGATAAAAATGTGAATGAATAATAACAGCCTGTAGGCTCTTTACGCCATTTAGAAGTGTTGTTAAGCAAAAGTTTGATACAAGCCTACTTCAGTGGCAGGCAGACAAGAAGGGACTATGTCATGGGAAAGAAGGTGCACCAGTAATACACTTTGTTTGGGGATGCTCATCTCCTCCACTTCAACCTTGTTGGCTTTCAAAATGAGAACAGAATGATATCTGAATACAATGAACTCTGTATATCCTTGAATATAGCAAATGGCTCTCTCTGAAGACACCTCACTTACGACCGGAGGCAAAGCATTCTGTTACAGGCTTTAATAGCTGCTATTTGCTAGACATTCCCAAGAGCTTCCTGCTGTCATGATCAGACCCTGTTCAATTTCTCCTTGGTGAAACAGCTTTTGTGAACTTCTAAAAGGATCTCTCTATAAGGGCAAAATTATGGACTGAAATACAACAGGAATTACTACTAATATCGCTCATCCGTAGGGGCTGTGAGGATGGGTAGAAGTAGCTGAAGTTATTAGTATGGTTAATAACAACTGTCATATAATGTAGACAGGAAAAGATTGGAATGAGCTTCAAAACAAGTTTTAGTCGGATAGACCTTCCTCATTCATAGGCTTATTGCACATAAAGGGATATTGATTTGCCAATCATAAATTAGATTCTACCTCTACTCTAATGCAGCTGGTTTGGATAGGTAGTTATCTAACTTGCCCTATTTATACCTGCATTGGAAAATAAGATGATGGTGATGATGATTATCATCATCATCATTATCATTATTATTAACAACAACCAATTCTAACTAGTCAAGAAGAAGAAGGTGTGAGTTATCAATGTAGCAAAATCTGGTGACAGCAGAGTCAAAGGCAAAGAACTTGAGAAGAGCGTGAAATACCAAAATCTGAAGATAACTGAAGGTAAGTCAGCAGGTGATCTACCAAAAAAACTTTGATCAGTACTTAGAACATCTGCATATTGACACAGGGTGTTTTTCCACTGTCACTAAAAGTACCCATTAAGTACCCATTAATGGGTACAAAAATGCCATTACGTACCCATTAATGGGTACTTAATGGGTACTTTTAGTGGCAGTGGAAAAACAACCACAGCCTCCACTGGCTGCATCTCATGCCAACAGATTACATCATCAAAGTTCTTAAGATGCACTCAATGTGAAATGAAGGCCAACGCCAACTAAATAACAGGCAGTTGTAATATCGCATCGTATAATAGTAATAATCATTTTCACAAGCAGCAATCTAGTTTGTTTCAATCAAAGTTTTGGATATGTAAAAACCTGAATTTCTGATGCAAGTGTCTATCAATATGAGATATTTGATCAAATTGGCAAACAAGAATAAAATTTTGCACATCTCTATCCAGCATTGCCACACTATATTGGCCACCGGACTGAACCTCCAGGAGATATTACATGACCCAACTCTTTTCTACTATTATGAATATATATGCAGTTGTGTTGGAGGTGCATGTACCAGGGACCTGGTTATCCAACAACAAACTGGAAAATTAAAGACAGTGTGAGATTTCTGCCTCTTTAATTTAAATTTTGGAAAGAATACACCAATGTAACCCCAATATAGCATCCTAGCACCTGCTGGTGTTTTGAACTCTGCTCCCATTACCTTATAGATTGGTTTAGAATATTGAATGCTCTTTTGAATGTTGACCATCAGAAGACAAAAAGGCATTAATCTCCAATTCTTTGCAGAGTAACTTGACTCTTCTACAAAAACTTTTGATGATCTTATCAAGAGCATCATGATTATTTATTTGTTTGTTTATATTTATTTTTGCTGAGTCACTGTGCCATGAGACCAACAAACCCCTACTCCTTTTGATACATATGGCGATTTAGTGAACCGATTGATTGGGTAATTATCTAAAACCTGAAAGAGCAACTCGTTCTGCTTTGTTTCCATTGGGTGATGATTTCTTAAACTAACTTCTAGGGATGCTGTTCTGGAAGTGTGTGAAATACTTTCATGAAGTATCATGGGATTACTATTGAACAAGCATGCTTTCATCTTTGAGAATAATTAAACTTGTTCCTTCGCTGCACCTTAAATAAGTTTCTTGAGACAAGATGTAGTTTCTTCCTGACTGTGCGTAGATTCCCGACAGGCAACACCAGGGAAACGCACAGTTCTCCCCAGGGATTAATTCTTCAAATCACCCAGACCTTGCTTTAATTAAAAGCATCTTCTCAAAGCCACAAACAAAAGCACTTGTTAGCTCAGGCAACAGAACAGGGGGAAGGTTAACAAGCTAGTTTACTCAGCTGTGCTAATTTGCCATGCTGTTCTGGCCCACAACATGCAGATTTTGTACACAGGTCACTGACGGCCGGCATCTGAGAAAATGCAAAGGTTCTGTCCCCTTGAATGCTTCCTCTTCAACATCTTGCAGGTATATCTCTCAGAGAACTGAATTTTCAGAGCGTTGCAGTATGATCAATAAGGAAATACGGTATTCCTTTAAAGGCCACTTGAGTGATGAGCAGTCTCATTCTCCCCAAGCAATACACAGATACAAAGGAGAGCAGTCTATGGCATGTTCTAATTCATGTTGGCAACAGCTAGGCCCAAGACGCTTGGCTGCTGCTCTGCATTAATGGAAATCATGTCCTAGAACATATCCCAGAATCCTTTGCAGCATTAAGGGCTTCTATGGTAGATTTGAAGTTCTCCTTAGCAGCCAAATTGACACAGAAGGGATCCCTGGAGGTAGGATGTTTGAAAAACCCTGTGGCATAGCACATCTCCAGAACAAAGCTGAACAGCCTCACTAATTACTATTTTATACTTATAAAAAAACATTTATAAATCAACTTTCATCCCGAACAGTGGCTCCAGGGAAGGCACAGCACAGACTAATGTTGGCAGGTGACTTAAGGCCACACGCACACTGAAGCAAACACATGCAAAACATCCCCAGGCATCTCATATCCAGATGCTAGCAAGCATAGCAGAAACAAAAAGCAAAGGGAAGTGGTCTGGTTCTTGCTAACATCCGGGTATTTTTGAGCAACTGTGATACCTTGTAGAGCCATCAGATGATGTAAGAGCCCATGATCAAAGTGCAAAACTGCATATGCTGAAAGGAGACAAGGGCAGGAGAACCAGAGGTGCTTTATTTATTTATTTATTTATTTATTTATTTATTTATTTATTTATTTATTTATTTATTTATTTATTTATTTATTTATTTATTTATTTATTTATTTATTTATTTATTTATTTATTTATTTTGGAGGCTCAAAGCATTTCAGAAATATTGTATGTAACTGGCCTGCAATCTAGCAAGTGCATAGAAGCTTAGTTTGTAGCGGAACTCACAATGACTGCATTCCTCAAGCACCTCTTACTCGTAAGTTCACAGAAGTGGGGGAAGGTTAACAGCAGCACCTGAACTCAGCACATGCTTGAAGGAATCTTGTGCTCCTTGTGAATAGAAGTGGAAATGATGCTTCAAAACTGCCTTCTCCTTATTTTAAAGGAGAACTGACAGCACACATTTCCCAAGCTTCCTCAGCAGACAAGCATGTAGTCTTGTAACAAACAACTGGGCAAGACAGACTATCTACTAGGGATGTGCATGGATGGTTTTTTGGCATTTGATTAGAAAACCTGTATTCATTCTAATAGATCCCCTTTGAATGTGGTCGGATTCTATTCTATATGAATGTATTCATATGAATTGGTACAAATATCTGATATGAATGCATACGGATCCTGGATATAGATCCTGCATACGGATCCTATACAAATGCATGCATATTGGATACGTATCCTATACCAAGGCAGATGTATCAGGTACGTATCAGATACCTATCCAATACAAATGTCAGTATATTTGCTTCCGTGTCCAAATGTCTGAATACATACGAATAATAAATGTTATGGATATTCGTGCACATCCCTACTGTCTATATTGCCTTAAAAACTCAGCCCCATATCGCCATCCTAGCCTTTCCCTAGTGGATTTGGACTGATGTGAAAAAGCTCCAGTAAGTTCAGGATTTGTCCTCAACTTTCAGTGTAGCCTGGCCTTCAACCTACAAACAGAAGGAAGTTTCTTGTGTCCATGGCTGCCTCCAGGTAGGCTGCAAAACCTCAGCTTAACCAAGGGTTATGTTGAGGTTACCATATCCCCTTGGCATGTAATGCCAGACAGCCAGGGGGAAAGAGGGGATGATGGTAGGGAAAATCACAGCTTTTCATTGGGTCAGGGGAAACTGGGGAGAATGTCCCTAAAGCATGGTTTCCTCCCCGCAAACTACCAACTTGCATTCCGATTGCTAAATAGTGAGGATTATTTCTAAATCCAGCAGCGAGACCTCTTTTGATTCAAATATAGATAACCTGCATTTCAGGAATTTTAATCCTCAGAAACTGCAGATTCTTTTGAAAGTTTGGGAACGGTCAGCTTTAAATCTTGAATGGGAACACAGCCAGAAATTGTCTTAAAAACACATGTTATTACACTTTATACTTTAATTGCTAGTTGTCCCTGGCCAGAAAGGGCTCAGCAGGTTGAAAAGGTGCATCTCAGGAGACAAGCAGCACTACCTGGGCTGCACACTATCAACAGCTGCTCAGGCTTTAAGAGAGCAGATCATAGTTTGCACTGTCAGGCGGAAGAAACCAAGCAGAACACCAGTAGCTGCAGAACAGCAATTAGCAAGCATCTTTAGTAAATCAGCCCAGGGTTGCTCCTGGCTGCCCTTCACATTACCCTAGAGCTCATTTGACAAGAAAAGCTCTTCCACCAAAGACTTTAAAAGATTAGGGGGACGAAAGAAAAGCATGGAATGCAACAGTGTTTCCTTCCCTAAGGCCTCCTGGTTTTGGGCAGAGAAATCCCATCGAAACAACAGGAACATGACCTACACAGTAGCATGAGAATGGCAGCAGCCTCGTGCATTTTTGTTCAAACAAGTTCAGCGTGCTCCATGACCTTTTTGGAAGAGGAAGAAAACAATCTGAAATACTTTAGCACGCTTCCCAGTCTTCTTCTTACAGGCACCTACTTGGTCCCTGGCTGTAAACGGTCAGCTGTTCTTTTTTAAAGGACAGCCACAAAGGTTAGAGGTCAGGAGTCCACCACGGGGGTGAGAGGAACCCAGTTTACATGGCCACCACCTGCTGCCATCCAGAGCTTTGAAGCTGGGGAGCAGGGCGATAAACAAATTATTCATCAAGTTTCACAATTCTACACATTTCTATGAATTTTAACATTCACATTCAAACTGAATACTGGCTACATTTGAAGACTGACACTCTCATGCAAAGCAAATGCTTTTGTTCATTCGTTAGAAGCTTCGTTATGTTTATGTTTGCATAGGTGGGGAGACGGCAAAGCAGCTGCCCAGTCACACCTGCAGCAGAATCAGAGCAGATTCAAAGCAGATAAATTGGATTCGGAACAGATTTGGAAGGGAATCAAAGGCGCGGCTGGCGGCAAGAATTCAAGGTGGATTTGAAGAGCATCCATAAAGCATTCACAGCAGATTCAAATCCTACCATATTCTAATGTGAACTTCCTCCGCATTCTCTTTGATGTGAAGCGAACACGAAAAAAAGCCATGCACATATCTACTGTGAAGTTTCAAAGCTTTCCAGACATCTGCAAGGTCGGAAATTCCACCCACCAATATTCTCCATTAGGGAAAGTAAGATCTGTTGTCTACTACTACTACTACTACTACTACTACTACTACTACTACTACTACTACTACTACTACTACTACTACTACTACTACTACTACTGGCTTTCAGGCTGTATGCCATTTCCCTTACTCTGTGAGCAATACCAACCTGTTATGCAAACAGCCTGAAATAACTTTAAAACTGTCTCTTTCTTTGGAAAGAACTTTTCTGTTCAGCTGATGAATTCATGGGTGGCAATGTTTAGTTTCATTTTGCTGTTTCCATATTTTAGTTCTCACTTCTCCTCTGGTAGCCTGTTTTTGGAGGGGTCTTTGAGAGTCTTCTGGGCTTCAGATCCCAGAAACCTCCTGCGTCCATCTTCTGCCTTTCACTCCGGAGCATTGCAAATATAAATGTCCATATTTCATTCGCAGCATCTTCAGCTAAAGGATCCCAGGGGTGGTGGAATCACGAAAGGATAATGAGGCAGGGATGAAGCCAGTATTACTAACTTGACTCAAAGGAACCCAACAGAGTTTGTTAATAGTACTGACATGTTATTCAGGTCCCTGTGTCCTCTCTAGAGGCAGCATGAAGCAGTGGCAATGATGACAGCAGAAGCGGGCCCAGAAGAGGAAAGGTATAAATAACAGTGCAATGTGTCTCTTGTGGAGCAACAGAGATAAGCTGGAGAAGGTACATTAAAGAGATTGCCATCTACAAACTGGAAGGCAGTGTCTCGCTTTGCAAGGCCCTTGGATGATGGGAAGTCATCTGTCAGAACAGGGGGCGGGGGCCCATCAGGCCAGCAGTTCTGCTAGACAACGGTATTGCTGGAAAATAAGTTAGACACAGAGGAGACTAATGGGTTACATCAGTTTGCTTACTGGAAAGCTGGAGCTTGGTGTTAGAATTAGGGATATGCACAAATGGGTGTTTTTTGTTTTTTTTGTTTTTTTGCATTTGATTCATATCAAATGCAAAAAAGCATCAACTTTGCTCTGAATCTAATTTGAATTTGCTTTCAAACCATGTTGAATTCAGTCTGGGTCCATTGCAGATGTGACTGGCCAGTTGCTTTCTCACATACCCATTTCATAAATGTTCCGAAGCTTCATATGAATGTTTCAAAACATTTGTAGGAATATGAATGTCAACATATGGATGTCGTAACATTCGATTTGTATACAAATATTGAACGTTACGTGTAGTCTGAAGCTTCTATAGTTACGAATATTCATGCACATCCCTAGTTAGAACAGTTCCTTCATGCCCCAAAAGTCTTGGGTCCAATCCCAGCCATCTGCATGTAGGAATGGGAAAGGCTGCTGTCTTAAAAAGCTGCTGCCCTGCTTTTCTCACCCTCAGGGAGACCCAAAGCGGCTGGCAAACCTTCTGGTCTTCTCCCCACAACAGTCAGCCAGTGAGGTAAGTAGGGCTGCGAGAGCTTAGAAAGAGAGCTGTGACTAGCTCAAGGTCACCCAGCTGGCTTCATGCAGGAGTTGGGAACTGAACCAGGACATTGCCAGATAAAAACCCGATACTCTAACCACAAGTGGCTCTTAGCCAACCATATTAAATGTAAATATAATTCTAATTTAGTGGACCAGGGCTATGATGTGTTATATCACATGAAGCAAGGAGATCTTCAAAGAGAAGTCCTTTGCCAGAAGAGCATGATTTGGATGGTAAACATCCAATAGTGCATAAGGTAGCTCTATTGACCCCTGTGAAATACATCCTTTGTTTATTATCCATGCTTTTTTTTTTCCACTTGACATAAGGCCTCTGCATCCAGTCGATGGACAATGTCAGGCTCAAAGGCATGACTACACAGGAACCAAGCCATAGAGGAATGTAGCTACAACAGCCCTTCAGTACACGCCTGTTCTGAGTGTCTCTGAGTGTTCCCTTGAGCTTCCAGATGCCACCGACTCTTCAGGAGATGAACAAGAAGCAGAAAAGTCCACACTTAATGTGAGCAGATGGTGGACTAAATAAATGGATGTGCTTAGCAAGGTTGAATGAATGAGAAGAAGGAGAAGGCAGTAGAGAAAGTAGCCGGCAGGATCAAACTATGGAATGCAAGACAGGTCAAGATGACAAATATGTACCCACATGGGCACCAGGAACTTAAGTGATAGCACTTAACAAAGCATACATGCAGGCTTCATGGAAGCTTAATGCCCACTTGACCATGAGCCTTTGCCACTCACTGTCTTTTAAACTCACCTACTTTGAGAGTTATAAAAAAAAATTAAGATAAATAACAGTGAGAGGGGCAGAATGGTCTATGCCTCCTTGCTGTCCTTGGAATAAATGACATAAGTAACCTCCTCCTGCATCAGATGTAAATAAAAAGAGAAGAAAAGAGCCTACTAAATCAATCTCCAGATTCAAAAAGGAAGTCTTTGAACAACCAATGAAAAACTTGGGTGGGCAGTGCTAACCTGGGAGTAGGTAGCCTTTACTGCTTACTGGATGAGGAAGAGTCAATTTTTAATGTCTGAGCTATAGGCAGGTCTTGACCAATTTCCATTGACCAAATGCCTTCTGCAAGCTTTCGTTCAGAATGTGAATGCTGTGAATGCTACATACAAAGAGAAATATTAGAAACTGCCTGGAGACTTTGCCTCCCCCCTTTCAGCTATTCCCGGTTTGGTCTAGTGGTTAAGGAGCCAGACTCTTATCTGGGAATACCGGGTTTGATTCCACACTCCTCCAGGAAGCCAGCTGGGTGGCTTTGGGCAAGTCACAGTTCTCTTCTGAGCTCTCACGGCCCCACCTACCTCACAGGGTGTCGGTTGTGGGGAAAATAGTTTGTCGGCCACTTTGAATCCCCTTAAGGGTGAGAAAAGCAGGCTATAAAAACCAACTCTCCTCCTCCTTCTACTACTACTATTCTTATCTTAAAAGGAGGAGGAGGAAGGCTGCATAATGTTGGCATAGATAATGCTCCATCCTGTTTCTAGGATACACCATCACTTGAGTTAGCCAGATACAAAATGGACAGGGTCCTGGCAGCTCTGCTTCTTGCCTAACAAATCTACACAGTAACATAGGCTGTGATCAGACATGGGGGACACACATTTCTGAGGTACCTCTGAAGCAACTCAAAAAAGACTCTAAGTTGGATTGTTTGTGCACCAGTTTGCCCATCCCTCCTATTTTAAACATTCTGTGTAGAAAAGGTTGATTAGACAAGGCATTGGAACATGAGGGTCCCACACTACTGTCTCTGAGGGTGCATCCCCATTCACATTTTGCCCCAAATCAAAATCAGATTTGGGAGGTTTTATTTGGTCCGATTTTCTTGGAATAAATCTCCCAAACCAGACAAAGCCAGGACCAAAAAACTGTTCTCGGCACAGTTTGGATGATTTGGTCTGAGCCGAGCCTGCACATGGGGATGGTCCCGGGCTATTTGTGGAGGAGATTGGCCTGGTTTTACTCCCTTTTCCACAGCAAGCCCCCCCCCCCCATGCATGATCACAGCTAGCAGAGCAGAGGCTTGGTTTTACTCCCTTTTCCGTGGCAAGACACCCCCCCCCATGCATGATCATGGGTGGCAGGGCAGAGGCTTGGTTCCCGGGTGAAGCGGGGGTGCACAAAACAGTTCACGTGCATGGGGACAGAAAGATTCAGCTTTGGTCCCGCAACCGGTCACAAGCGAGCCAGTCCTGCACCAAACTGCTTGCATGAGGGGTCTCTGAGGCGCTCCTTTTGCTGTGCCTGAATGTAGCCACAGAGTCATCCGGCACCTCTGACTAGCAGCTTCCCCATGTGAATCAGCACTCTGGCTAGCAAAGGGCCTGCTTTATAAGCAGAATATTTTATGGAGATAATTTTATTAAAATGTTTACAACAATATAGCCATTGGCATTCGCCTTTAATCGATACCACAATTTATCGTCCTTCAAGGTGAATATTAAGGCAGTCTTCCTGATGGTCAATACTTACCCCGAAGGTCTATAAATCTTCACGCTGCCTCAGCTGAAGCTGACAGCCGCTGATTTGAGATAAGTAAAAGTAAGGGCATGAAAGATTACTTCTTTTTTGGAGCCAAAAGACTAACTATTTAATTACAGTCCCTACAGCAATTCAGAGCCAATTTACGGCTGCCTCTTGGTAATAAAAATTAACACTGCAAGAACTTGTTGCTCCGAGTGACATCCTAAAATGAAGGGCCATTTCTTTTCACATGGCAGTCTCCTTTCGGCCTCCATCTAAATGCAGATCATAAATACGGACATTAAACAACGCTCATAAAGAGGGTTGTAACACAAACAGCGGGGGGGGGGGGGGGGGCTGGAAGTTCCATGGAGCAAATGTTAATGGCTCAAACTGTGACATTTGCTGTTGACACCCCCTTTTTTGAGGGGAGTGGAGGGGAACTGGGGATATGGTATATCATTGTTCCCTTAATATGCAACATATTATGGCATCATGGCATGATGCCAATGTGATGTATGCAACCACCTACACAAGAGGTGCACACCCAATCCAGCAGCCAAACTAAGCCAGTTTGGTCTAGTGGGTTAAGGAGCTGGACTTTCAACCGGGTTTGGTTTCACCCTCCTCCACAAAGCCAGCTGGGTGACCTTGGGCTAGTCATGGCTCTTCTGAGCTCTCAACGCCCCATCCACTTCACAGGGTGTCTGTTGTGGGGAGAAGAATAGAAAGCTTTGTCAGCCGCTTTGAGTCCCCTTAAATGGGTGAGAAAAGTGGGGTAGAAAACCCAACTCTTCTTCCTGAACTACATTTCCCACCATTCCTTGCCCTGAACTACATTTCCCACCATTCCTTGCCACTGCCCACTATGCTGTTCTCGCAGCTGCCTGATAAATATTCAGCCCCTATGATGAGGAAATTTTCTGGCAGATAATTTCACATACTGTCGAGATTCTCTGGTTCTTTAAACCCAGCGTGAAATCCATTTAGGACAAAGGTTATTGAGGGCAACAGCAAACAAGTCTTCTAGATGTCACCTCATTGCCATAATTCACCTGACAGTCAGGAAAAATAAAAGAGCCAAAATACCAAGTTGCCTCTCATTCATTTTAACTGGGATATAAACCCACCTACCTAGCAGGGGTGTGCACGAATACAATTTTAGGGATTCGGTTCAATTCAAATCAAATAGATGAAAATTTGAATCGATTCAGATCTCTAAAATTTGAATGTATTCACATTCAATTCAAATCAAATACATTCAAATCTATTCATGTGAATTTCTGATTCAAATTTGCACATATGAATGTCAACAACAACGTGTGGGATGCGTACAGATATGTATGGGCACGTACAAATTTCAACAACATTCTTATGTGCCCATATGTATCCGTACGCATCCATAGGCTGCATCCATACATTGTATCCTATTTTTGTCTTTTATGGATCCTTACAAATGAGTATGGATGCAGGAAAGATGCGTACCAGGAAGTGTGCATCATGTACATATCCGTACACATACAAATTTCTGAATAATTCATACAAATAGATTCAAAAATCCAAAATTCATTTGAATGTTTAAATTCAAATTGATAGAGATTTTATTTGAATTCAAATACCCAAATTCAAATGAATTCAATCAAATTTTGAATGTTTTGAATATTCATGCACATCCCTACTACCCAGTTTGTTTGTTTGTTTTTAATCTCTTACTGTATTGCACAATGTTTTTGAAGCTCAGAAAACATCCAAATGAAAAGGAGGCCCATTCTATGCTAAAAAGCAGTCCAAAGGATTGAAAAGTCACTTGCCTCTTGCCAGACTGATTGCATATACAATGATACCAAGAATGCCCAAAATACTCTGAGAATTTTGGGATGCACCTCACACCACCATCTGCTTCTGCTTGGGTGCCATGCCTTATGAACAATCTGTTTCTGCAACAAGGTGAAGATTAAATAGAATAAAGTGAAATACCCCAAAAGAGCAACAGATGCTGGAGGGGGGATGGGGAGAGACACGTATGCACTGACTCTGAAAGAGTTGAGGTGAGGGAAAAGGAATACACAGCTTTCCCAAGCACTTCTACTCCTTCCACAAAAAAGGATAACTCAATTTTTCAAACCCTTGTGGAAAGAATCCATTGTAGGGTTGCAGAATACCCAAATAAATCCAGATTGTCTACCATATAGAAGGAGAAGGAGAAAGAGAAGGAGAAAGAGAAAGAGGAGGAGGAGGAGGAGGAGAAGGAGAAGGAGAAGGAGAAGGAGAAGGAGAAGGAGAAGAAGAGTTGGCTTATTTTGTTCCCCAAACAAGCCTATGATGTTTTAATCAAATTCTTCCAAATGTGAAGCTCAAAAATGCCCCACACATTGGTTGTCATTAGGTTCTGGCCACCTGCTGTGAGGAAGACGTATCACATACTCCATTTCATTGTAGTTGTGGGACATATAATCTATTCCTTCAAAGATACTTGAAGGTTATTGCCTTCAAACTAGCTTTGAAATGAATTACAATTTTGCATTGGTGGCTGCCACATTACATGTGCTATTATTATGTTTGATTTATACATCATCAGCTGTGTACATGGCACTTTACAGAGAAACATGAGCAGGAAATTCCAGCCCAAGGAGCTTATGAAATAAACTGTAAGCAGTGGAGACAGGATGGCAACAGAGTGTTAAAAGAAATGTGATGTCATGCTCTTCTTGATCTAGGGCTGGCGTAGCATCTCTAGGATTTGCAGCACCCAGGCTATCTGTGGGTTTTTTTGCCTAGCCCAAGTGCCTGAAAGGAGAAGTGTTTTTATATAACACTGTAAAGATCTATATAATTATGCAAAGAGGATAAGGAGTAGGGACGTACATGAATGTTATAAACATTCAAAATTCGATTGAATTTGATTGAATGTGGACATTCAAATTTGAATGAATTTTGAATATTCCAAAACATTAGTTTGAGTGATTTGAATCATTCAAATGTGCAGATACGTATGTATTACATACGTATCTGTACGAATATCATACATATCTCTACGCATTTCCACTTATATTACGGAACGAAAACGGGATGCATATGAAATGTGTACGGATACGTATAACACATATGAATGTTGTTGACATCCGTGTCTTCAGATTCATATCTAAAATTCAAATGAATAGCTCCCTTCCTTCCTTTTCCCTCCCCCCTGACTGCTGCCCGGTGCTTCCGCATCCAAGGGACCGCTTCCCATCCGTGAACCCCTCACTCACTTACCCGGCTGTCCTCTTTCACTCAGCTTTAAACCGAGCCAGACTCCTCCTCCTAACGTCCTCGGCTACCTTCCTTCTTTTTCCCTCTCCCTGTTTCAACAGGGGGAAAGAAAAGGCTGGCTCTGTTTAAAACCGAGTGAAAGAGGCCTCCAACTGTAACCCACAGCAGATTACTCTGGATCAGGGTTTGCTTCAGGCTCACATTAAGTGGGAATGTGGCCTGAATGTGTCTGTCTGTCTGTCTGTCTGTCTGTCTGTCTGTCTGTCTGTCTGTCTGTCTGTCTGTCTATCTATCTATCTATCTATCTATCTATCTATCTATCTATCTATCTATCTATCTATCTATCTATCTATCTATCAGCACCTTTCCATTCATTTTGGTTAATGTTTGCAGCATAATGTTTGGAGTCCTAAATTGCAGATGACTTTTCTTTTTCTCTTCCTCCCTCCCTCCTTCCCTCCTTCCTTCCTTCCTTCCCTATAAATTTGAAGCCTTCCTAAAACTGCCTGGTCAGATTTAGAGAACTGGGAGCTCTCTTTTCATCAGAGCACTAAAGCATATGATTTATATTAACAGGACCAAAGCAGGTAAGAAATGCAAACCCCGTCTTTAACAAATCAGACATGTTTCAGTACCCTGCCAACAAAACAAAGCCATTCTTTGGTACCTCTTGTTTGTTTCCGCTTTTAGCACTGTCATCCACCTAACTGCACTACCTAAGCACTGGGTCTGAGATCTTTATACAAATCACTCAGAAAGAACCAAAGAAGGTGTATTATACCTGGCTAGCTATTTATCCACCAACTCAATAATTTCACAGAGGTTTCAGCTAGGAAAGTGCAAGAAAAAGAAAACAAATGGAGCTGATAATATTTATGAAGACTATGGGCTTATGGAACAAGCAGACAGTCAATAATACTGTGGTTGTGTCCCTGCACATTAAATCCTGTACAGGAGAGCGGTCCATCTACGTCCTTCACATGTTGGTGCATTGCGTCAACTACCTATCCCGGCTAGCATAGCCAATGGCAAGCAGTGATGGGAGTTACAGTCCAAAAGTACACCATCATATCATATGGTGCCCAAGGCACCATGGCCTCATAGTCTTCTGGGCCCTGCAAACTGCCATGCCAAGCATGCATGATCATGCTATCACACCAGAACAAGCATAGGCAATTGTGTCATCCAGGGGCAAGAGCTCTTTAAAGAATCTGAGTGGTGCAATGACAGCATAAGTTCTAGGTGCCTCAGAGGCAGCTGGAATATTACCAAGAAGTTAGTAGTAGGGTGTGAATGGTGCTGCCTGTGAACCCATTTGTCCTTGCAATGGCTTGGGAAGCAGCTCAACGAGAAGAGCAGAATGTGTGGGCAGAATGAGTTCATTGGTTACCTAGCTCAGTATTGGCTACAAGACTGGAAGCATTCCTCCAGAGCTTTACACAAGAGTCTTTCTTAGCCCAACCTCGAGTTGACTGGGATTGAACCTGGGATAGGAACATAAGAATGTAAGAGAACCCCTACTGAATCGGGCTGCAGTCCATCTAGTTCAGCATCCTCTCTCACACAGTGGCCCACCAATTGCTTCTAGGCATCTTAAGCAGAAGGTGGTAGAATCTTCACCTGCTCTCAACACCCTGCAAATGGCAAATTCTGCCTGCCTTTCCAACCTGGAGGTGGCACCTAGCCATCCATTCTAGTAGCCACTGATACACCTATCCTCCATGAATTTGTCCAGTCCTTTCTTAAAGCTATCCTGGCTGGTTGCTCTCACCGCCTCCTCCTCTGGTAGTGCTTCTGAATTAGCTGCTCCTTTTAGTGCACTCTGTTTCAGCATTTCAGAGCTGGAAAGGCCCCAAAAGGTCCTCTAGTTCAGCATTTTGCTTTATTCAGGATCAAGGCTGCATCCAGCTACGGCAGTGCTGACAGATGGTTAAATAGCTCCAGCAATTACCCAGCTGTCTATGGTAACTGGTGGGGAGGCATGAGAAGCTGGTGCTCTGGTTGCCCAAATGGAGAGTTCTTGGTCTAAAACAGTAAAGCATATTACAACATATTATTTCCAAATTCTCTCTGCCATTCTCATCAGCCAGGGAATAATAGGGGGGAAAGGATTTTGAGGATTAGCTCTCGGGAACACTGCATATTTGAAATTCGCCACTCAGCCCAAACGCTTCTCTTGAATCATGGTTTCTTGCTTGGTTGACTGAAAACAATGCATTCATTTTCCTTTCCACTTCCCAACTCCCTTGTAAATACAGAAGCACTCGTACAGTTCATTAAACTGGCATCGGCGGAACATTCTGACCCTGTTTTGCTTTCAAGAAATCACTCTGGGGTATTGGATTGGAGGCTCCATCCGAGGGCGTTGGAATGACTAATATGCTTGGGACATTTAATAGGAGAGACATAAATCCTTTAATAACCTGCATTGTGGCTTCTACCATGAAAAAGCATGATTCTTTCCCAATCATCGGATCATTATTTTCTCTTCCTCCTCCACCAGCTAGGAGCCCTGATGACTATATGTCTGCCATTGTCACAGGAGCCAATACGCCACAGAAGGTCAGCTGCCAAGGGGCTGTGTGAGCAAAGCAGGGTTTGTATGCGTGCCTCGCTTATGAGTCTCCGTATGCCATTGTGAGAACCGCCTGCTGAATGGGACGGGCCCCTGGTCTGTTACAGCAGGGCATTGACTTTTTATTGGCAGTGGTGTTTCAGCTGCTACTGCGGCTGCGGCTTCTCCCGATCCCAGAGAGGATTACAGTATAAATCAGAATTACAATTTAATGTACCACAACAAAATTATAAAGCTGTTAACTAAAGCCTATTTAAAAGCCATGCTTCACATGTTAACAGGCCAGACAAACGATCTGTTAGCTTGCAGTTGGATAAATTAAACTCCCTCCAGCACCAATAAATAAATAAATAAATAAGAGAAGGGAAGGGAGTACATCTTCAGCTGGTGGTGAAAAGTCAATAGCAGTCCTGTTCTTCTTCCTTTTGGGAGGCAGAGAATGGGCGCTCTATATTCAAGGTTTCAGCACCAAGAGAGCATCCAGGCAGCAGTCAGGGCTAAAAGCTATTTAAGGCAAATAATTAGGGATGTGCGCGAATTGATTTTTTGACATTCGATTTATAACAAATCGGACGTTAGAAAATCTGTATTTGTTCGAATAGATCCCCTTAGAATGCAGTAGGATTCATACAAATATCCAATATGAACAAATACTTATCCAATATGAACAAATACGTATCCAATATGAATCCCATAACATATCCATGCTCTGGAAGCATCAAATCTAAACCTGAATCCACTTTTAATTCTCTCTCAATAGATGTAAAGTGCAATCTGATTTGCGCGGCTACTTTCCCACCTCCCCATGGCTGCTCCAGCAAAGGGGGTTCAATGCCAGGCTGGGGTGAAGGCAAACCCCCCCCCCCACTGCCTGCCATTGATGCCTCATCGCTGGAGAAGAGCAGCCACATGGCTGCTCCAGCAAAGGGGCTTGATTGGCAGGTGGGGGCAGAGGCGCGCGCACACACACGCCACGGCCACCTGCCTTTGAAGCCCCACTGCTAGAGCATCTACATGGGAAGGGAGCAGGGGCTTGACACCTCTGTCTCCACCTCCACCCCCACCCCCCACTGTATCAGGAGTGGGGTGCTGACATACAATCGTCACCCCACCACCACCAGTCCAGGTGACGGCGGAGCAATCTGCCAGCGCCACCCTCTAGGAGAGGCACCGCTTTGTAGCTGCTACTACAAAGCCTGTGCCAGACTCCTTTGACAGGTCCAGAGGCCTCTGTAGATGTCAGTGGCAGGGCAGAGCTGGTGCCACCTGCACACCAGCACGCAGCTCCACACCTGCGAGGCTTGACCCGGAAGACCCCATCTGCACGGTAAGTCCTGTGGATGCATGATCTATAACCGGGTCTTCAAGAGTGAAGACCATATTGTAGACCTAATCATCGAGGTCTTCCGTAAACCTGGACCTGAGGCCCCAAAGACCCCATTAAGGCTGGAATTGGGAGGCTGTCGTGTGGAAGATGCCTCCCTCATCTGGTCCTAATGGGGTTCCCTGTGCAGAACAATCTTTTAGGATCTGTTCCACAAGGGTCCTTAATGGGTCCTAATGCCCATAGACACAATGTGGATAAGACAGATACAGATAGGTGATAAAAGACCCACTATATATGACTTATATCTCCGTAGCCCCACTCAGTTGTTGTTCCACACTAGAGGCCCTGGAGCTGGTGTGATCCTGATATTGATGGCCTTGTTCCACACTAGGGCTGCATCCAGATGGGGTGAAAGTCATGCAATTAAGGTGCTGCTATGTTTTGTTGCCTGATGTACTGTAGGTAACCCCAACATAGCCTCACTTCTTCGCCCCCCAAAAAGAGATTTCTGGATGGAGCTCCATTCAGCACACATGAGTTGAAGGTGGTGACGTGCGTATCCAGGAACTCAGTGATAGCCAAATTGTCCAGATTGTCTATTCAGGAAGCACTAATAGCAGTGGAGCAACATCTCACATTGGCTGCTGCCTAGGAGCAATTCACTTCAATTTGGGAAAGACTGCACATTTCCAGTACAGGATGACCTACCATGTACTGTACAGGGATGCCAGACATAAATGCTGGAATGGGGGTAGCCCACTTTGACTGTATCCTTCATCACTTTATTAGGCTGTTTATTTTCTTAATTTATCATTACACACTCAAAGCTTTCAGGATGTCTGAGCCTCTGAGATGAAGTAGTGTAAATCATCTATTAATATGTTGATGGCAAGAAGGTTTTTCTTCTTCTTCTTCTTCTCCTCATTTTCTCCTCTTTCTAAACTTCAAAGTCCTTGGAAGTTTCCTGCTGTGCCTAGTCAAACAAGATATTTCTTTGCTTTGCATCTCATTCCAGCTAAGAAATATTTATGCTCATTTCTTTTATTGAAATCCATCTGCTGCCTGCTCTGTTAGAAGTGACTGATTGACAGTTCCTTTCCCCCTGCATCCAGCAGCTCATCTATTCTCCAGACAATGAAGTACAAGCTTGCTCTTTCCTATTGTCCTTCCCCAGCCTTTGACTCCCAAATCTTCAATCATGTCAGCGAGATACCTCCATTTGCAAGCTAATCCTGCCTTGGTGTTACCTGAGGAACAGTTTTTGCAGAAATGCTGTCTTTCTAGGTCTTAGATACAAAAGGCTCCAAGGTGCAATTGCAGCATCTCCAAATCAGTGTCCTGTTGGATTAGAACAAGGACCAATCCTAGGACAGCACAATGTTCACACAAAAGGCTTGTTGTTGGGCACCATATAGTTGTGACTGACTCTTGGTTGATTCAGGGTCATCACTGTGGACACCTCTACACAATTTTCTTGGCAGAGGCACTTCCTGGTCACCACATTCAAGACCTGAGATCTCTAGATCAAGCTAGGAAAAAAGCACCCAAGTCCAAACTAGCTCCTGAGAATCTGACATTTGGCAAACATTTCACTGACTACACGTTTACTGTGGAATTCATATGGAAAACTTTGGAGAAACCACATGTCCATTCCTTTCAGAATCTCTCTCTGCACACAGCCTCTTCTATTCCATAGAAGCTTTTCCATAGGAGCTTTTGAAGGGATCAAGACTTTTTAGGAATCTAATCAGAGAATCTGCATTTATTGTTCCATGCTGAATATGGAACACGTGTTAAGTTCAAGCTGAATCTACAAATACATTTGCTCTCAGGTTTTTCCAGCTATTTTCAATATGTCTTGGGCAAAAGGTTTTGGAGGATGCCTTCAGGAAAGGATTAAGAACATAAGAAGAGCCCTGCTGTATCACGCCACACCCCATCTAGTTCAACATCCTGTCTCTCAAAGTGGCCCAACAATTGCCCATGGGCATCTCAAGCAGAGACAAGGCCAAACTTTCTCTGTCTCTTGAATCCCAGCAAATGGTCTTAGGGGCATCCTGCTTGTCCCCTTGCTGGGGGTGGGGGATTTCTATTGCCTTCTCCCATATTGACCTGTCCATGCCTTAACACCTGGAAGGAAGGCCCTCTTGGTTATCCCACCACCTTCAGTGGTAAAAAGGCTGGGCACCTGGAAGAAGGCCTTCTCAGTGATGCCCCCCCCCCCAAGGTTATGGAATAGTCTCCCCCTTGAGGTGCATCAGGCCTTTTCACTGTATATATTTAGGAGGGCTGTGAATATGTACTTCTTTGCCCTGGCCTTTGGCTAAATGGGAATATACCATCTCTTACCACTTTGCAGACACTGTTACTGTTTTAATATATACTGTTAGTTTAATATATGTCTGATTTTAAATGTTGTTACCTGCCTTGAGACCTTTGGGTACAGGGTGGGATAAAAATGCAAATAAAAAATAAAAATAAATTGCAAATATGGTTAGTCAATGTCTTACGTTACATCCAGACATCAGCTGAGACTTCGGGGGGGGGCACCCCATGGGTGCATCCCCTCCCCCTAGCCTCCTCTAGACCCTATTGCCTGTTTCTAGTGGAAACAGGCTCCCTTTAATCTGGATTTTCTGGCAGAAGACCCCATTGTAGACCCCATTAATGGGGACTACAGAAAATCTGGATTAAAGGCCAGAAGGTACCCATTTTATTTGGATTTCCCCCATGTCAGTCAAAACAATTGGGTCCCAAATGGGTGCCGCGGTGGAAATGGGGTCATCCGGCTCACACCCAAATGGGTCTTTAATGGGTGCAAAAATTGGTACTTTCTGCCAGTGGAAAAACACCCATTTACTCAAGCTGAAGCAGCTCAACCCATCCCCAAGATACACACAGAGCTGGCTGGTGCCAAACAGACTCTTACGGGCTCAGCCTAATAATGGGAACGTGTGCGAAAATGCAACTTGTTATTCCAAAGAATGCCTTACCCATTTGTTACAAAAACTCTCTCTCCCCCTGCCCCCCCCCCATCCCAGCAGTTAATAATTTGGGCCAAAAGTTGAGGAAAGGTTGGGGGTAGAGGCATTGAAATGAGAAGATTGGAAAAGAAGCTGTTTAACTGAAATGCATACTGATAGGAAAATAATAATAATAAAAGGATGATCTCTCTTTCCTCCTATTCTCAGATATGGGATGGAAAGTAGAAGGATTTTTGTTCTTATTTTATTTTTTAAAGAGGCAGCTGAAGGAGCCAGTATTAGACTTTTCAGTCTTTCACGCAGCAGGGAAGGCAAACAAAAAGCCACAATAAAGGCCAATATTAATTTGACATCCGGAAAACATATGAGGTTGAGCTTTGACCTCCGGAAATAGATCTAGGCAAACACCCTCATGATCCCACTATGCAGCAAATCCGTGAAATGCAGGAGTGAGCTGCAAGAAAGAAAGAAACAGAGAGAGAAAGAAAGAAAAAGGCTGATGATGGATAAGAAGAAAAGTTGCCTAGGAGGAGGCCAGGAATTTAAAGCATGAGAGTCAGATGAGATCAGCAAAGATGGACAGATCTATAACTCCCATTGCTCTAATCAAACTTCCTAAGCAAGGAGGAATGAAGGCTGCAATGCCCTCACATGCCAAGGGCCTTTTTGCACTTTGGCCCATAATAAAGATTAAGGCAACATCTGCACAGAGATGACATGGCCACAGTTGTCCATGCTCTGGTAACCTCTAGATTGGACTACTGTAATGCACTCTACATGGGGCTGCCCTTGAAGATGTTTCAGAAGCTGCAGCTACTGCAGAATGCAGCTGCTAGGTGGCTGACTGGGACAGCTGGCCAGATGTGTATCGTGCCAGTCTTAAAAGAGTTGCACTGGCTGCCGATTCGCTACTGTTTCAAGGTTAAAACTTTAACTCTTAAGGTCCTAAATGACTTGGGGCCCAAATAATTGAAGGAACGTCTACTCCCATATCGACCTGCTCATGCCTTAAAATCTGGAGAGGAGGCCCTCCTGGTTGTTCCACCACCCTGAGCAGCAGAAGGTGTAGGTATCCAGGAGAGGGCCTTCTCAGTGATGGCCCCTAGACTGTGGAACAGTCTCCCTCTTGAGGTGCATTTATCACCTTCACTGTACACATTTAGAAAGTCAGGGAAGACACACCTCTTTGTCCTGGCTTTTGGCTAAATGGGTATACACTTTTCCCTTCCCACTTACAGACAGGGATACTGTTATTTTAATATATACTGTTATTCTTTAAATGTATTGATTTTAAATGTTGCTACCCACCCTGAGACCTTTAGGTATGGGGCGGGATAGAAATACAAATAATAAATAAATAAGAGCATCTGCAGCTAAAGGAGACTGTTACAGCCTTCAGGCAGATGTTGCCTAATTCTTGACTAGATGTGGAACATGAAATCATGTTCCACACCCTTCCCAACCCTTACCTCAACTTACCTGATTCCATCCAGGTCAACATAGCTGTCACATAAGTGTGCTGGGAGCTCTCCTGCTCTCCTGATGTGACTGTGATTGCGCAGAGCGCCAGTGTCATCACGGTGACCATGCTGACACATGCACAGTCACTGAGGGTGCCACATTCAATGGTGGTACCCTATAGAGGACTGGCCCTGGTGTCGGTCACAGGTGAGTGACCAATCATGCAGGGCATGGGGTGCAAGCATGAGTGCTAGTTAATGTTAGATTATTGCACTCCTTTCCCATCCAGCAGACAGGAAGGGAAGTGTGGAATCCCCCCAACATTTGACAATCCATGGTTTTCTACTTTGTGTGGTCCAGTTCTACTTCTCCATCCTACATTATCTACCTGCATAGGTGTATCTGAAACCTTTTGCTCTTGATCTTCAGAGCTCCAGGGGATGGACCCCTTTTGGCAGTGTACCTTGTTCTGCTGCCACAATGGATTCATCCATAGTACACTGGAACCCTGAGGCAGGTGTTTCCATGGTCTGGTGTACTACTGGTAGACCAGGTCAGGAAGCTATTTTGGGCATCCTGGTCTGGTTTACTCTTCATTTTGTGCAGAAGGGCAAGCATGGCCCTTCTTTAGACCTCACCAGCATGTAGAAGGGAGCCTGTGGACCCGTTCTTAAACTGCGCTACTAGAACATGTGAAAAGACCAATCTTCAGAATAGGGTTGCACAAAATTCAGTTCAGGGTTGCAAGTTCGATTCTGTATTCTCAGACATTCAGCTCAAAACCAAAATCCAGTTTTTTCAAATATCCAAAACTTTGATGGAAATAAGCCAGCCCCCTGTGTTTTCTGTGGTTTTGGCCACAAAAACGGCTTTTTTAATGGGGAAAAAATTTGATTTTTTCTTTGCAACAAAAGTTCATAGACGAATGCAAATAAATGGTTTTTTGATTAAGCAATACAATAATGAAGCAAATTAATGGATATTTCTTCTGACAGCAAAACGAACATGCAAATTTTTTTCCATGTACGTCCCCATTTTAGAATATTCAGAGGCCAAATCCATCCTCCCCGCCCCTCCTCCATTTCATAAACCAGAGATGGCTAATCCTTTGCGCTTGATTATGAAGCTATCTCCCACACTGGAGAGTTGCAACCTTGAAGCACTCCACTGATAACTATCCCAGCTGAGCATCAGCCTCCATTGCATAACATGCTATTTTCCTATTCTTCTCAGCTTCTTGATGTTAATTTTCTCACATCCACTTGTAAAACAATTCAGGAATAGGAAAGCTAGACAGACAAATACACTCGCCCCGAATCAGGTAAGTTTATCACAGTGATTGCAATGCATTATTTATTAAAATGTTGAGTCTCATTTCTGCGATAAAGCTCTCAAGACTGCCTAAGAATGAGCAATAAATCCCCATTATAGGACATGCAGATGCCCCTTCTACTGTTCTAGTGTTTTGCTTGTTAATGCAGAGGGACCCCAAGAAAGGCAAGTTTGATCTCTGCACTCTTCAAAGGCATGCTGATCTGTGGAGGTTATTGCTTTCAGGGTACATCCTTAATCCTAGCTTTGTCATTAACTTTGTTACGACGCCTACTACTTTTGCCCTGCTGTGATTCCTCTCAGCCTTTCGACCATCTGCCAGGTATAAAATCTAGTGTGCTACTCAGGTGGGGGATGGGGGGGGGAACAAGAGCCGGTCAGGTTTTGCCTATCCTGATCTAATACTGGCTTGTATCAAGAAGAGATAATATTCCCTCTGGAGGTCACATAGGCAGAACAGATTTTTCACTGGACCCGGGCAGAGAATGGACGCGACCACTTAATTTCGTATAGAACTCCTCTGGTTTATTAGCAGTTAGAAACCGAAAAGGATGTGGACTTTTATTGGCTGAGACAGCAGAGGGTTTACAATGAGGTTATTTTGTGCTATGAAACTGGTCTCTTGGGGATGCTTACGTGATGTATTCTGACTATACAATCAAGGTTTCACTAGGCTAGAAGCCTAGCTCCAACTAAACAACATAAATGGCAATTTGGCACCAAGGTAACTCATAGTCTTAGCAAAGGAAAGTTGCATTCTAAACTCTGCAGTTCCATTCTAAATGGATGAAAGAAAGAGACTATCTACAAGAACAGTAAAAATGGACCTCTTTATTTTAAAGGACAGGGCTGTTGGCACATTTGAAGATTGACATTCGAATTTGAATCAAATGTTTGATATATTTGCATGAAGCTTCTTATGGGATTTGTATGGGATTTGTTTGAAAAAGGTGGATTAGGCATGAGATTAGACTACAAAGACCACACATCACCATCTTGAAGATACGTTCCAGATGCTTTTTTCCCCCCATGCAGGTGAATACAGATGAAGCACAGAACATTTTTATGGGGTTTAAAATATGTGGTTGCATGTTCATGTCATGACAGTCTCCAACTGCACATGGTTTTCAACTCATGAAATGTTGCACAACTCATGAAATAAGTATTTGGGAGTAGGCATGCACATAAACAAAAATCATGTTCACTTGACAATCAAAACAAACATCTGAAAATTTGTTCCATCCTTGAATTGTTCATTTGAACATTCGCATGCGCAGACAAATATTTT
Source organism: Aspidoscelis tigris stejnegeri (assembly GCA_023333525.1). Classification (NCBI taxonomy): domain Eukaryota; kingdom Metazoa; phylum Chordata; class Lepidosauria; order Squamata; family Teiidae; genus Aspidoscelis; species Aspidoscelis tigris. The sequence goes on from JALMGA010000011.1 coordinate 21,686,562, forward strand.
TGCAGCTTTTTTCCCACTGAAAAAGCCTATTTTCACCAGTAAAACACTGTAAAAGTGAAACATTCCAATCACATTTTCATATTGGTGAACTGGGAGAGCATTGTTTACTTCGTTCAATGGTCTGGATGTTCGAACATCCATACAGCCACTTTGATGGGGAAATTTGGTTGAATTTGTGGACATGAATTTGCTACTGTGCAAGCCTCTTTGGGGAGGGAACTCACAAAGTAAATTGTGGGTAGACAGTCATGCAATCGTGCAATGCATACTTTACAGGGGAGGGAAAACATCCGTAGTAACAAAGGAAGCACATGGAATATTTGGCTTGGAGGATTAACCTCTACAGTCTCCCTAACAGGCATAATTATCCTTGCATCCACTAAGGACAGTAGGTGGGTGGGTGGCAATTATCTGTAAGCGCGGATGCACAATTAAGCCAACACCCCATGCAGCAGCAATTTAAGACCTGCATTATCCAGCTTATGCTGTCAACTGAATGTGAAACATGATGGACAATTAATGTTCCCAGTGCAATTCTCCCGGCCCAAAATTAAATGTGCATGCAATGTGCAACAATGTTGCAAGTCTGTGTTATCAAATAATAATTATGAGGGGGGGGGGGGAAACCTTGTCTGCTTTTTGCAGATAAGTCTCCCAAACATGCAAGCAAACCAGCAGAATAGCAGAAAGCCACCTGCACACAGACTTTTCTTTCTCCTGTAGTATTCTACAGAATTGTGTTTGCCTCTGGTAAATGGGCATATTTCCTCCCCTTCGCGCCTGCGGGTTTGCCTTGCTTATGCTCTGCCACTTTCCCCTTGCCATACAAAAGCCTAGTGCCTGATGGACTTAGGAAAGAAGTATTCTGTAAATGGAGGGAGGGAAGAAAGAAAAAAAAAAGGAAGGAAGGATTACACACACACACACACACAGCCAAAGAATGCAGGACTGCTAGTCTTCTATCAAATGCACCACTTTATTTTAAAATCCCGTTCTTAGCATTGCTCCTTGCACCCGACATGTTTAAATGGACTCCTTTCCCTAGCCCACGCTGCAGGGAAGCTGGAGAATTGAGCCAGGCTGGTGTTACGAGTTCTACTAACTCAGAGATCTCTCCTCCCCGCTGCCTTTTCTCTTTTCTTTCATGCTCGGCTCCCGCCCTCCCCAACTCGCAAGGTGAGAGAGGACAACATTCACTGGAATGAAAGATTCCCCTCCATGCCCTCTTCCAGCAGCAGCCCTAATTCATTTTTCATGGCCCCTTGCAGTGACAAAAGCCGCTGCTTCTCTCTTTTAAGCGTGCGCCATGCAATAAGTCAAGCCTGATGTGCATTTTCCCGGTGGGTGCTGGAGCTATGCTTTGATTTAATTTGTCTTGTTGTTTGCCTTGTGACTTCTCTTGGGTGTCTTCTTCCGCAGACCCACAATGCAAAGGCCCATAATGATGGTGGGAAAAGAGTGAGGAGGCACTGGTGACAGATTGGTTTCAGTGGGTAATACTTAAATTACTTGCTGCAATGCAAAGGCATGCAAGAATGACAGATGCTTCTGCAGAGAATTTCATAAGCGTGGACCCACACATGCACGCCTATCTCTCACTCACACACTCTTGCTTGCAGGAGCTTCAGTTTGAGAGGATGCCATTTTGCCATCTGGGCATCTTTCAATCAGCATCTCACTTTCTAATTTTCTTAGGTTGATGTGTAGTTTGGGGAGCAGAAAACAGAGAGGAAGGAAGTCAAATGAGCATTGGTTCTCTTCTCAAGAAGAAGAAGAAGGAGAGGAAGAAGAGGAGGAGGAAGAAGAAGAAGAACTGAGTGAGAATCAGCTGAGCTTGGGGAATAATAGAAGTACTACAAATGTCTCCTATCTTTGCCTGTTGGAAATGTTATAAACACAGACACATCACATCAAACTGTTCTACCACATGATGTGGCAAACTTCAGGCCAAGTACGAGCTGAAATCTGGTCCAGCTGATGGTCACTGAGGCCAACTAGTTGTGCAGCCAGGACTCCAAGAGCTGGGAGTGGAAGAGGAGGAGCAGGTAGGTAGCACCATGGCTATGCCAAGAACAAGTTGTATGTCCCCATCTGGGATTTATAGAAGCAGAAAAATTTCATTTTATTGTTGTAACAGTTGGGGTGAGAGTGGGAATTTGGAGAGCATTAAAGTTGCCTTCAGATCTCAGGGACTTACCAGACATTCTGCTAGCATCCCTCTGGGCCCACCAGACTGGCCTGATTAAAGACAGGTTGGGCACCGTCTTTGAAGCCCTGGTGTCTACCTGGAAAACACAGCATCTGGTAAAAGCTGTGTCATCACAGCCCCAGATCACCCATCCAGGAACTTGCTGTGTGCATAAAAAGAACCAACGAGGAGGGCTCTGCACATTGAGTTCTCAGAGATGAGCGACAATGCAGATCTAGAAGACCTTTTCTTCTCCATTGCAGGGCAATGCCAGGGCTCTTTTAATGAGCTGGAATTTCCCTCCATGCCATCTGGGGGCACCCTCAGTCTTAAAGTAAAATTCCTCAGTTGTCAGCACATTGTTGGACACGATATGGCACATGACATGTTCTGACATGTAGTCCATGCGTAACTGATCAATATGTATAGTAGAATTATCATATCAACCTTCAGTTGTGAGGTACATTCAGGAGGTGGAACTGCAGCTCCTCATCCTTCCCAGATGAGTTGGATGGAAGAGTCAACAGAGGTTTATTTACCTGTCCATATTATTCTTGTAGGATTGTCCTTTTGCCATAAGAACAGTTCTGTTAAATTAGGGAGGCAGCCATTCTAGTTCTGCAGCATTATTTCTAAGGCTGTGTCTGCACTCACTTTACCTGGAGTGGTCCAACCATCCAAGTCCATTTTGTTTAGAAATAAGATCTGAGATTCTGGCTGCACTAGGAGGTTGGGGATACCATCCGCTGCAGTCCAATTCTGGCAGCAATGTGGACAAGCTTCATGGATTTCCAACTCAGGCACCATCCATCACGCCAGCCCAGCCTCCTGTCTCTTCTAGGTTTTGTCCAGGGCACAAGAGTGGGGCTGAACAAAACAGTGTTCAAAGGCAGCATGTCTACCTCCGTGCTGGGTTTCAATAATGATCTTTGGAGGATAAACTTAGGCTTCAAAGATCTTTGTTCCAAACCAGTTGTGGAAGTAATACTGGCTGGAAAGGAACGGACAACAAGTCTATTGGTAAACCAGGGTAGGGATGCCTTTGGACAGTTCTGTGCCATGATATTACTACTAGTCCAACGTGGACTAAGCATTCTAGGGAATTGTGTTGGTCTGGTCTACTGACCAAGCATTCAAAGATCCCCTGTGGCTAGCCAGATGGTTAGAATGATCTTCACTTTGCTCACACAGTCCCTTGTAGCTGGTCTTTAGAAGCCTCCAGTGGTCATTGGTGGAGGAAGTAACCAATCAAGGGGTATGTTGTAACTAAGCAGCAGAGTAACTACCTAGAAAGCCAGAGGTATTCTTGGTATCACCTGAGAAGAAGCTAATGGCAAACAGTTTCTGCTGCTACTCTAGTAATCTCAAAGGCTCATTTGTTCTCAGTTGTTCATTATTATATGCTATTTCTGCATCTTTGATGAGAAAACAGCATGGTGCCTAACTTACAACAGGAATTAACAACAACAGCAGTCAAGATGAGTAGCTGCCCTTAATAGCCCTGTCCTCAATGATTTCATCTCACAAAATTTTAAGGTCAACTAGGCTGGTGATTATAACCACATTCCATTGTTAACTACTAGAGGTGTGCATTAGTATTTGTAACATTCAAAATTTGTACAAATTCAGCTGAATTCGGACACTCGAATTTGAATCAAACATTGGCACATTCGGAGATTGGCATTCAAATTTGTATGAAGCTTCATTGCCAACTCGTATGGGATTCGTATGCAATTTGTATGGGATTTGTATGCGAATTCATGTTGAACATTTGTATGGAATTCAAATAGTGCCACATTCGAAGGGGATCTATTCAAACGAATATGAATTTTCTTGATCACTTGTGAGTGTAGTCCGCCCGCGAAACACCACTTTATTATCCTCAAACAATTCTGCAGGTTCTTAACAGTAGACAAAAAAGTGTGATGGAGAAATGGAAGCAGTAAGATGTTGCAGAGGGGGGAAAGGTGGAGGGGTCAGCTTCTGACTCAGTGTGCTTGGCAAAAAGATCCTGTGTATGGACTCAGCACTGATGAACTGATGTGACTTATTCAATATTCCTTTCAATTAGAACCAATAGTTCTCCCAGTTTATTTTAGACATGAAACGAAGACAGCTCTACAAAATATTGTATGCAAGCATATTTGATGATTTCTAAGGGTCTTTTGTTTCTGCTTTTTAAAGTTTAGTTCGGTGTATATTAAGGGAAAGTGCCAATCTCTGTGGTTAATGAAAATCTCTGCATGATAATTAAGGGTAGTGAATGGGGAAAGAGAGTGAGAGAAAGGCTGCAGGAGTGTGTGTGTGAGAGAGAGGGAGGGAGGGAGCCCCCCCTCCAAAAAAAATCAGTATTGAGCTTTCCCTCTTGATGTATTTGCTAGTTGTTGTATCCCCTCCTCCTCTTTTTAATATCTTTAAGAGCCAGGCATTCTCGTGCCTTTAATTATGTTTGAGGTTCTTTTAATGGCTGTAGCTGTTATTTTTATCTGATCGCCTGCCCCATTTCTTTCTGGTTTTATTGATCTTTTCCATTATACTTTGAACCAATGTGTCATATTACTTCTGCAAGCTGACCTAAGAGCACAGAGAAAGGAGGGATATAAATTCCCATAAATTAATGCACTGAGCATCACCCCAGAAAATGCTGTTTCTTGCCAGCAAGTAAAAGAGAGCAGAATGAATGAAGATAGATAACCTGAGCTTCCTTTCTCTGCCATATGCTCCTGCGGAATCTTTTGCTCAAGTCGATGCTAAGGATGGGCTGAACTGGTTCAGCTTATAAACTGGTTTGAATCAAATGGGGGGTTTGAAAGATCTGAGTTTGATCCGAACACAATGCCTCTTTAAATACAGAGTTCGATTTCAATACCAGCCTGTGTATAAACTCTTAACAAATGTATAAATGGTGTTTGAGGCAAGCTGATCACCATGCCTGTTCAAAGGGGGGGGGGGGGGAGTTCAGATTTGAACCAAAGGAGAACAGAAAAACAAAACACTTGCATACATCTCTAGTTTATGGTCCTCCATAAAAGGTCGAGACTATAGCCCTTTCATATGTGACTGTATTTTCTCCCAACATGGATATTAGTATTTTGATATTTAGTATACACTTTTAAATATGTTGGATTTGTTAAGTTTTTTTCATCGATATTGTTTTTAATATACGTTGCTTGTAATTTGTTGTTTTAAAACTTGTTACCAACCCTGAGACCTACAGGTGTAGGGCGGGATAGAAGTATAAATAATAAATAAAATAAATAAATATCTCATCAGTCCACCCCCACCTGAACACATGAGATCTTTGGGAAACAGAAGATTGTACGGAACCTCACCTTACGCATGGAACCCACCAGCGTTGTGATGCAATACAGTTCATGAAAAGCTATACCAAAGTGATTATTTCTGGTTTTAGTTATTAAATGTTGGTTAGTATTCCATTCTCCACAATGGAGAGCCATGGGACAACTAGACACTTGCACACAATTGATGTGTACAAATGATTTTCTAAAAATGTGATTCGTATCCGATATGGACCAATAAGTATCCGATACATATCCATTACATATCCTGTAACATATCCACTCTGAAAGTGTCTAATCCACCCTGAATCCACTTTGAATCCACTGTCAAACCATGTCAGATTCACTCTAGATAAACTGTATAAATGTATTCAATATAGCACATCCTTTTTTTCTAACAGAGTACTTTTATGCTAGTTTATTTTGTTCCTACAAAGCATTTCCATGATTGTCAGGTAGTACAAAAAAAGGGTAAAATCTAAAGATACAACTGGGTCATGTTTGACTGCTGGCGAGTTCATGTGGTTTTCTTGCACAGAAGTGACTTACGACTATTGTTCTTGACTTCCTCCAGCTCTTAATATTCTCAAGCAGTCTCTCATCTAAGTACTAACCAGTCCAACCCTGCTCAGCATCTGATATCAAGAGTCAGTAAAAACGCTGAGATTTATGGAAGGGAGTGTCAGCGAAAGGAAAGCACTTGGCCACATAGGAAACGTGAAGCATCAGAAACAAGACATCAATTCATAGCTAGGAGCTGGGCGAAGACCATGCAGTGTCTTTTCCAACTTACTTAGTGCTTGGAATATGGAGCTTGTCAGCTCCATTTAGCCGCCCTAAACAGCTAGTAGTTTGCCAAGCAGAGTCTGTGTGTGTAAAAGGGAAGGAGGATGCTGAGCTAGCAGGCTGCCTGATGCATATGCAATAAGGGGGAGGGGGGGAGTGAAGAGAAGCGAACAGAGAGATTCCACTGAATTTTTGGCATTTTCTAAGATACACCAAGTTCTCTATGCCACACATGTTTCCTCCACCTGGGAAACTGAAGGTGGCATGGATCTTAGTTTAAAGGAGCACTGAGATACCCCCGGTGCTCATTCTTTTAGAGTTGGCATGCACAAGGTACATACTTCTGCCCTGGGAAAATAGCTCCAGTTAAACTAATTGTTGTTCTGTGAATAAGGTCAGTAAAGGCCACAGGTACCGGGGAAGGGTTATAAAGCTAGCAGGGGGTATCATATGATAAAATGGCTCAATATCATTTGGTAGCCAAATCACACTCTCATGAGGGGGGGTCCTTAGGCCTTTTCACACTTAGGCCAGAAGTGAATAATCAGGCAACATCTGGGGAAGGGCATCTGCACTTGGAGGAGGCTGCTACAGCCTCCAAGTGCTCCCTGCGTGCCCAAAAGTTCCCTAATTATTCACTAAGTGTGGAGCATCGTGTTCCACACCTTTACTAACCTTATCCAGGGACTTATCAGAAGCATCTAGCAGCAAGCATCTGCACCTCTTCCAGTGCTCCAGGGTTGTCAGGGGGTTGTCTGAGGACGACCATAGATGCGACTGGACATGTGCAGAGCATCATCATCATCATAGGGATGACACTGACACATGCGTGGTCCTGGAGGGCACTGCAACCAAAATGGTGGTGCCCTTAAGAGGACTGGCCCCAGGATCTGTCACAGATGAGTGACTGTGTGGGGCATGAGCTGTGGTTGCCTAGCACTTGCAAGTGTGAGCGCTAGTTAATGTTGTGTGATTACACTTCTTTCCCATCCAGTAGACAGGAAGGGAAGTATGAAAATGCCCCTGTTAGGTACATAGACCTGGGAGGCAGAGGGTGACAACTTCCACACAGGCATGGAGGGAATCTAGCTTGGTACATCTTAGCATACTAAACAGATACACCTTGGTGTATCTCAGCCCCCGAAATAGGTGTGGCCTAGGTTTGCACTGGGGTTGCCAGCAGCGGTACTTTATGATTGATTGACTGATTGATTCACTGATCGATCAGTTGAATGAATGAATGATTTGCAGCCAATTGTGAGCATGGAATGCACCGTTATGTCCAAAATTCCAGATGTTCTAGGTGACCATGTGTTAGTGCAACTGGCAAGATAACCAGCGGGATGTTTCACCAATGGGACAGGGTATCCTCATCCTTTATTCTAAACTATCCAAATATAGCAGAATAAGTAAGTGATGTTCTGGACTATGTTCCAATCTATCAATGTAAAAAACGATGTAAAGAAGAAATCCCATCATGGCCAGGTTTCTGATGAATAAACTTCACCAGCTCTGCACAAAAACCATGCTATACGAGGGCAGCTGGATTTTGCCAGCCATGTACAGGCAACATCACACCATAAACCTTTGCTATACAAGGTACCACTACATCTGGGAAATTGTTACTTCGCTTGCAACCTTGGTGAAAGTGCAATATGTCACAGCAATCTCGAGCCACCTAATTCCTAGATCTGTGATATTCCAAGGCTTTTGTGGCCTGAAAGTCTCCCAAACAGCATTCTATCCATGCCCTGTCAAACTGCACACAGAATAATGGACCCTGTAGAGGTTAAAACAAAACAAAAGAAAAGAAATGAGCGTTTTTCATTCTTTGCGATTCGCCTTCAGGGAATTGTGGAATGTGGAAGCGGTAACTAAATTGTAGCAGCACATCTCTGCTTCTGTTTAGCTTTTCTCCCTCCTCCCTCCCTCCTTTCCCCTCCCTTCTTTCTTCTTCTTCTTCTTCTTTTTTTTTGCCTGCAGGATATATCTAGCTTGTCAAATTAGGAATTTGCTACATGACGCCTGTCAGAAATAAATGAGGAGAAGTGAAGGAATGGGGTGGGGAAGGGGCAGCTGGCTTGGAGGCTAGCAGAGGACTGATTGTAGATAAATTTCCAATTTTTCATAAGACAAGGAGGCAAATGTTAAAATAAAGCAAGACAGAAAAAGTCCTGATAAAGAGGGCTGGCAGAGTGACCTAAAGTGTCTCTGTGGAATAGGAAGAGCAGCATCTTGTGGGTGTTTTCATGCTTCCACTAGGCAGACACTCTTTTCAGGATCCTGAGGATGATTTGGGAAAGCCCTTGGTCTCTTTTAAAGATCCTCTAAAAGCCCCTGGAAATGAAGGCTCATTGCAAGAGAAAGGGATTGAATGTATCACCAAAATGAATGGAGGGGTAGGGGCAATCACACTCATTTCACAGTTCTGCACAATTCAGTACTTTCAAGGAAGAGGAACTTCACCAAGGCCATGGCCACACCTTCCTGAAATACTCCATCTTATTAAGAAACAGGACATTAACTTCAATCACACCCAATACCTGACAGTTCTTCCTCAGTCAGTCCTCAGTTTGGGTTGCTGGGCTCAGATCTTTCTGTTCTCATCTTGAGACTCCTTTAAGAGACTTATTTCCACCCCTCTCTACTCTCACAGCATGTAATCACACACTGGGCAAAAGGGAAGGCAAAGTCATGCAGTATCCACCCACTATACTCTAGATCAGCCCTGATCACACCAAAACAATGAAAATGGATTAATGCTCTATGACTGTGTCCCCATGGGGCTGCCGATGCCTTGCGGTGGATTCAGGGCAGCCTTAACGTGAATCTTCATTCGCATTAAGGAGTCCCCATGGTAATGGAGGACAGGGGGGGTTCAAGCTGCCATGAAAACCGTGGTAAATCCCTGCATCGGGATGGCGTGGTTTTCTCCACCTGCCCTTTGCCTGAATGCACAATTGCCCAGGTAAGGGCTTGCTTTACCCCCAAACAATGCCTGACAGCTTCCCTGCAGTCAGCTGAGCAGCTGTCAGGCAGGTATAGGGGCTGTCAAGAGCAAAAGCAGAGATCCGGTAAAATGATGCTGTTTTAATCATTTTACTGGAGCTCTGTTCGTGCATATGACAGCCCCTATACGTGCCTGACAGCTGCTCAGCTGACTGCAGGGAAGCTGTCAGGTGGTCGTTTTGGGTAAACCAAGCCCTTACGTAGGCGATTGCGCACTCAGGCAAGGGGGGTGGTCAGTTGTGATCGCAGCATTAGTGGTGGGGACAGTGAAACCCCACCCACTAATGCTGCGATTGTAACCTGGTAGTGTCCCCATGCCCCCAGGATTACCCACTCTTGCCCCCTAATTTGGGGCGAGAACAATTATAAAAGGGGGTTTGTTGTTTCAGATTTGGGGATTTTGTCCCTCATGTAGCCTCACAGTATTTAGGGCCAAAATGGCTTGAGACCTGTAAAGATCAGGTCTGAGGAAAGTCCAATTGATGGGATGAAAGTCCACAAATAAAATGGATAGGACTAAAAAGGTGTGAACGCTGAGGACCAAAGACATACTGAGGAAGGATTAAAATGAAGGTGTGGCCACCTCCCAAGCCCATGAGCTAGGAAGGGTGTATAGATCTGTGAAAATCTCTCCCATCTTGATCCCCTATTTGTGCTGAACCTTTTCCCAGATGAAACAAAACAGACTAAGGCAGTAGCAGGAGGCAGAAATGGGCTGGATAGTTGGGGCAAGGGAAAGGAAAGGCTCTGATGGATATCCCAACTGGAAAGAGATGAGGCTTTTTCACACTACAGCCAAACGGCTGTAGGGTAGTAAAGCTAGGACACATGGGGACGGATTCCTCATTCACACCCAGGCAGGTAAGTGCTCAACTGTGCCTTTAAAGCACCTCCTGAATTACAATTCCCACAACTCTGTGCCCCACCAAGTGGAACACCCCTGCTATAAGCATCCTAGTTAAAACATCATTAGTGCCAGCCTGAGCAGAGTATAGCCCTATCAAGAGCAAAACTACCTAGGAGAGATGGCAACTCATGTGTCAGTGTGTGCGTCTGTGTATTTTCCATTTTTCTTCTACCATGCAAATCAAAACCTGTTGAGCACCAGTGCAAAAAGCAGGGAGGGAGGGAGGGAGGGAGGAAGGAAGGAAGGAAGGAAGGAAGGAAGGAAGGAAGGAAGGAAGGAAGGAAGGAAGGAAGGAAGGAAGGAAGGAAGGAAGGAAGGAAGGAAGGAAGGAAGGAAGGAAGGAACAATAAAACAAAGTACAGGCTGCCATCCAGCTATGGGCATAATTCCTCTTCCATCTAGAAATCCTTCCCCCTCCACCTATTTTTCTCCTCCTTTCTCTGGCTGCTGAGTCTTGCTGAAATGGATTCTTCCAATGTCCTGCACATAGGTAGCGAGAGAAGAGGGGGGAGGAATATCACATTCTTTCCATGCACTGTCACCATCAAGTCGAGATAATAATAGTCTTTTTCTATCCCCTGAACTTTCCCATCTGCTTGGAAAAACAACAGCAATTCTTCTTCCTCTCTCCCTCCACCCTTCCCTCCCTCCGCCCCTCTTCCCTTTTATTTCTATCCTCCTACTCTGTAATTTAAAACCATGGCAATGCAGTAGCCCCTGGGTTCCTTCCCTTCTCTCCATCTCAACACCCCCCCCCCCTTCCATCACAACCTTTTCAATACACAGCAGTTATTTCTGATGGCCTTTCCTCTGAAGCTGGCATACCATGCCAGCCAGCCCTGGAGAGACAGAATACATCTGCCTCTGAGAGTCTAGACAGAAGGATGTTCTGCCCAGTGGGTGTGCCACCACTTGGCTTCAGAATTTCTTGCTGAAGACATTGGGTGCAAGAACCTTGCATTGCTGAACTGCAGGCCAATGTCAGAAAGCAAGGCATTCTTTGCCTGCCACATCTTTACTTTTTCTAACATTTGGGACCAGGGGAAAAATCAACCTGCATGGGGGAGAAAGAAAGAATGTAATTAAAGGGAGGGAAAGAGAGAGGGATAGAAAAGGGAGGCTCTGAGATGGTTTGCAGGTGGAACTGTCCTTGTCCCAACCCATCCTCTGAGGTTAGAAAATGCAGATTAAAAATGGGATGAGAACTTCAGGGCCAAATGCTACCAGTCCTAAGGCGCATTTGAGAATTTTATACAGTTTTTCATGAGAGAGTTGCAGTCTCCAAGAAGACCTAATTAGCTGGGCATTTAACATTGTTTATACTACTTTAATGAGAATGTTTTGTAGCATGACTTAACAAAAGGTCCATCATGTTGCTTCAGCAGATTAGGCAACTTTTGAGTGCTACTGCTGGCTGAGAAAATAGTTTCAAACTGTTTGCTTAAGCGTTTGTATCTGATTATGCATCTTTAAGCAATTGATGTGTCCTGCAATAGTCCTGAATTCAGCCTTATCCAAGCATGAGGCTGTGATCACACGCAGCAAATGAGGCACCTCTGAGCTGGCTTAGAGAAGGCTTCAAGGTGGGATTGTTCCCACCGTGGGTCTTGCCCTCTGCCCTCACCTGAACATTGTGTGCCCAAAAAAGTGGATTAAGGGAGGCTTGGGAACATGGGGGCCGCACCCTGTCTCTCTGAGGATCCCCTTTTGTTATGTCTGAACACACTCTTAGGTAGGGCCTCTGCTTACTGGATGAAGGGTCTGCTTTCCAGGCACATGGAGAAAGAAATGTGATCCACCCTCGAAAAACAAACCTCCATGTCTTTGCTTGGGGGCATGGTGGCATCATTTTTAGTTGCAGACTGAATGCCTAACATTCAGACCACAAAATCACACCTTGAAACAATGGCACCTTGATTGGCAACCGTGCCAAAAATTAGGCAGTGCAGTCGCTGTGAGGTGCCTGCTGCTGGTACAACAAGAGATATGAATGCCGTGGATACTGCACCAGGTGCTTACAATGGTAAGTGGAAATGTGTCCACTCTTGCTGGCCTTCTGCTCTGCACATCAGACATGGGGGGGGGGATGGAGCACAGGAATGAATAGAGAGGACAAAACAGACTTAATTCTGACTTCTGTACCACCTTTGTTTTCTACAACTACGATTTGACAGTCAGCCCTAACTCAAATATCACTTCCCAGCTCCCAAGAACCAGGCCTAGGTGATGCTGAGACTACAGACAGGTCTTATTCTAGCTTCATAGTCTTGCAAATTTCTTGGCCTCTTGAACCCTGTAGTGTGAGATGGATGGACAGACTTCGAAGCGGCTGTGCATTAAGGGCCTGATCCTAAGCCCATTGAAGTCAATAGAAAGACGCACATTGTCCTCGAGGGGCTTTGGTTCAGGACCTAAGCAAGGAGATGAACCAAAGAGCAAATGCTCACAGAGGTCAGTGCCCCCTTCCTATGTCCCACCTTGTCTTCTGCCTGCAGAAATGGGCAATCTAATTCATGGCAGCTGAGCATTTTTAAAACACCCTTAAGCATACTTATTTTCTTGTTGTACTTGTCTTGTTCAAAGAATGTAGAGCAGAAGGTTTTTCTTTGAACCTCAGCTCTGGTCTCCTTGTTCACTGCAGCTATGGGAGCAGCCCCTACAGCAAACCTTCCTCATTGCCACTAGGTTTGTGTCAGAAGCTGCTGTTGATGGTGATTTGGTTTGCCAGTTGATGGGATTACAAAACTGATGGTGCTGTCCTCACGACCCTTACCAACTGGAGACTGTGATCAGACAGAGCAAACAAACAAGCTTCTCTGAGGAGCCTCTGAGGTCCTTAGAGAAGTCTTTCTGACAGAATTGTTCATATGCCAGTCTGCCTCCTCAGACTGTGCTGGAAAAGGTGGATTAGAGAAGTCTTGGGAACACGAGGGCCACACACTGGCTCTCTGATGTGCCTCTGAGGTACCTCTTTTGTTATATCTGAACACAGTCTCAGGGAAGGCTTTGAGGTGGGATTGTCCACACATGAGTCTGCCCCTTCCCCTCCCCTGAACATTCTGTACTAGATAAGTCTTTCTGACAGAATTGTTCATGTGCCAGCCTGCCCCCTCAGACTGTGCTAGAAAAGGTGGATTAGAGAAGGCTTGGGAACATAAGGGCCACACACTGTCTCTCTGAAGCACTTCTGAGGCAACTTATAGAAGGCTTTTAACTGGGATTGTTCACACACCAGCCTGCCCCTCTCCCCTTTTAAGAACATTCTGTGCTAGAAAAAGTGGATTAGAAAAGGCTTGGGAACATGAGGGCCACACACTGTGATGGCCCTTTTGTTATGGGTGAACACAGACACAGTGTCCTAGCAGAACTAGTAGAGCTCTCTTCAATGAAATCCATCACAGGCCCTTGCCTTTGGTGTGGTTTTCAGTCAGAACAGTCCCACAATGAGGTGCAAATTAGCCACAGGGAAAATCTTTCTTTTTTAAAAAAGAAGCTTTTTCTCCTTGAAAAGACTGCCCACCCAGTTCACAATACCACACAGGAATTGAGTGGTGAGGAATGGAAAAACAGAACAGCTTGGCATCTGACTGGGGGCATTCTGAGGTGATTGTGTGCTGCATCAGAATGGTGCCAGACAGCTCAAGTGTAACCTCAGTGTTCCTATTAATACTTAAAAGTTTCAAGAGACACTGCTTCAAAGCTTCATTTGCTGAAACAAAAACACATACTCAGGACATACTAACAGAGACAGCTGTCCTGATCTAAAAGGAGTGCGAGGGAAAATGAGAACACCTTAAAGCAAAATCACTAACAGATTCAAGGAGGAATGGGGAAAAAATAAATAAAAGTAAGGCAACAAAGGAAGCCCGGTGAGGCTGAACAAAAACTTCAATGATGATCTGAAAACCAAACTATAAGGAGAAGAAGGAAGGACAGCTCAGCAAGGGAGCATACAGAATTGTAGACATCCAGAACCACAGAAATAGCTGAGTTTCGCAAGAGATACTAAGAATAACAACAGTTATTCTGCTATTCAGATATAGCAGAAAGCAAACCGATAAAGCACTAGTCTGGCTTCTCAGCAAAGTTGGCGATGGGTGACAAATAGCAATGGACAGACAAAACTACTCAGCAGTAACAATGAACAGACAAAACTACCCAACTTTTTTCTTTTTCTTTCTTTCTTTCTTTCTTTCTTTCTTTCTTTCTTTCTTTCTTTCTTTCTTTCTTTCTTTCTTTCTTTCTTTAACTCAATTGTCTCCAGAAAAGGAGGAATAGTTTTATCAGCTGAATACGAGGAAACAGATTTTTGGGTCAGGGTTACAACTTGAGATCAACAGAGGATCAGGTATAGCTTTATTTGTTGTATTAATGAAGCCCTCTAGGCTGAATGGACCTTAGAGATGAAATACCAGTAAACTCCAGAAATGAACTCCAGAGAGTATTTTTTGCCCCTTTGTGTGTCTGCTGTTAAATAAGGGGAAAGCAGTAGCAGAGTGAACACATGTGATGATTGTTGCCCAATGCCCAGAGCCAATTCTTGCCAGGTGCTAAATCATGCTGGGCAGATGCTCCAAAAGCTTTATGCCACACTTTTGAAGACTTTGGCTGCATCCCCAAGCAACTTATTTGCCTCTCTATTGTCCCCCTATTGTCCCTCTATTCCAACAGACTTTAAAAATGCTGTTCAATTCTGGAATAAGCGTCCCCAGGAGGTTTAAAACATGCATTTTAAATGCACCTACTGTCCCCAAAGAAGCGTGTTTTGTTTGCCTGCATCTTTTTCCCCCTGCCCCCTCTCTGCTTGATAGGGAACGAGGAGAGACTGCCATCTGTGCAGCCACAACCAGGGAGACAACCCCCAACAAGTCCAAAAGAAAAAGAGCCATATTTACAAGTTATCTGTTTGTGCCCCCTGCCTGCAAAACCCACCAGAAACATTTATCACTTTGGGATCCAGAGCTTGATTCCAAAGATAGTGATTTCACTGTAAAAATCTACCCCATACAGCAGCAGTTACACTGTAGCAATCCACCCACTTCACACCTGATAACAATGTTGCAATTCTGCACAATTCTGGCTCTTTAAAAGTTCTGATCTTTAGAAAGGGAAAAGGAAGGAAAGCTGCTGCAGTTCTGGGAGATGTGTGAATGTTTAAGGCTGGCAGAGGCAGCAGAGCCAGGGTGCTTTTTTTGGAGATCTTGGCCGCCAATCCCCGCCCCTTTTGCCATGGAGCGTCTCCTTGCACAATGTTGCTAGGAATACCTGTGGCTTCCAAAAAGTGCACTGGTAGTCTTGTTTAAAGGGCACTTTTCCCCGCACATTTTCCTACTTTTGTGCCGCTGGAAGCTTGGAGAAAAGCCATGTATGGAGATGCTCCGTGGCAAAATAAGCTTTTTAATGGGCTTTTTATTGCTTGGGGACGTAGCCTTTGAGTCAGAGAGCTGTTGTCTGCTTACACAGCAGCACGCCTTTTGCTCCAGTAGCAGGAGGTGCATTGACAGGGATTTTCATGGGCATCAGGATGCTTTCCTGTGTTGAAGAGTTGAGATAAGTGACTGTACAAACCAGGCTCAGAGACAGAGCAGGGTTCATTCTGAACTGAACACAAACACACATTGACCCGAGTGTGACCCTGCCTAATAAGCCAAAAGGGTACAATTAAAACACTCCCAAAGCCTTCCCAATGGACCTACAAGATAAATGAGAGGAAGAGGTTAATAGTCTTTGAAGGAAACATTACCGCTGTGTTTTTACTGTAACGTGCCTCCTAGGAAGCTAAATAGACACAAAGGGATCTTTTAAAAATGAACCTAAAGACCAGAATGGAAACTTTATATGGAGGAAGAAGCAACAGTTTTGAGCTTCTGGAAGAAGATTTAGGTCAAGGGCCAGAAAAATCTAAAGCTAGGCCTATTAAGCCAGAGGGGGTAGGTATTTCTTAGGGTGCCTTCCCATGGGCTCTGTTTATTGCGGTGTTGAATCAGGTCATCCCCAATACTCATTGTAGTTTGAATTACCACATCCCCGTGTGACTGGGGAGAACGAGGGTTCAAGCCGAATCCATCTCTCCCCATGAAAATCACGGTAAACTCCTGCATCGGGGAACTGCATCCTTTGTTCTCCACCCCCTCTCCCCTGACAGGAAGCCTGGCTGATGTCACCATGCCCTATCCCACCTGCTGCAGTGATGACAGAGGAAGCCCCAACAGGTTGCACCTCCAAAAACACAACACACAGCATAGATAAGATAGAAAATAATAAAAGGGGGTATAATAGGAAGGGAAAGTGGCTCAGTGCTTCCAACTGTGGCTCAGTGCTTCAATCACTTTAGAGGTGGTGTGCACCTCTGCTTGACAGCGGCCATGCCTCCGCCTGACAGCAACTTCTTTAGATCTTTCTCAGCTGAGCGCAGGGAAGCCATGGACACTTCACCCAATGGACGCTCAGAGAGGGGAGAGGGAAAGTTGATGCCCAGTGATGCTGCTTGGAGTCTAGGCCACTGAATGAAAATGTTCAAGCACTGGCACCATTTTGGCTGTGCTACAGTGAGCCCACCAGGGTCCTTGTACTTGCAGCAGTATTCTAGGAGGCACACCACACACCTGCCATTTCCTTCACTTCCTTGGAAACTTGCAGCCACCTGCCCTGGATCCTACCCTCTTCCCCTCTTCCATCCTCTGTAGGGTGGAGCCTTAGACTGGACACCATCATGCCTCACGTCCTCTATAACAACTCAGAGGAAGGTCCCACTCCTGCCAGCCAAAGTGAGGGAGGTGTGCCTCCCTCAGGGGCCAAACTTGGAACATGCTTCTGTTCCCTCAAATGGGGATAGTTGAGACTCAGACAATACACAACACCCAGAGCTACTGTGTGTTCTCTCCAGGGAAAATGACAACAGCTGCACCACTCAGCCCCCCTCCATGCAGAACAGCTGTGCCACTGGTGGCATGACTCTCCAAGTCCTGCTTAAGAAGCGCCCAACTCTGCACCTGCCGTTGCAAACAAAGAACCTCCTTGGCAACCCTCGACTCATGTGAACCCTGATTCTTGACCCCTGACTGACTTCCTGACTTACAACAACTCTCTAGTACCCCGACTATTGGTCTGTTGATTCTGTGTACCCTATATCCCCAAGAACTCTGGAAACTGACTTGGCGTCTTGCTATCGCCGGCTGGGCACCTGTGAGTGCGAGTGCTTTGCTGTTACTGCATGCTCTGGACATGACAGTCACTGAAATGAATGCCAAAGCAAAACCCTGGGTATATCTGAAGACTCTTCCTCAAAGGAATGCCGAGAGTAGTCCAAAACAAATACAAACACCAAGGATTCCCATATGTCCACTTGCAGACTGTACTGGGCAAAAATGGCAAAATGGTTTGCATTGCAAGGTAACAAAGGATCATAAATACAGTGTTTCTCCCCTGCCCCAAATAACAGAAAAGCCAACAGCCTTTTTTTTTTTCTCCTGAGATACATTCTGCACATCTGTCATTAAAGCAAAACACAATTTGGGGCTTCTTGCTTAGTGGGAATGTCAGAGACATGTCTATGGTAACCCACAAGAGAGTCAAATAAGAGATCTTGTATACCTTTGATGACGCACTGTGTTTATGAGATTGACCGCTGTGACCCTTCCATCTCCAGTTCCCTGCTGGTGAAAACAAGGACTGTTGAGTGTGAATAACACAGCCAGGAAATCAAAGGCTGCTAAAGGCATGGCACACCGGCCAGGATCTGCCAGGCAAGCTTTTTCTCAAGGCAAACCCTACTGAGCTTCCAGTGCTCCCTTACTGACTGGATCCCTTATGCAACTGGGGGAGAGTGAAGTGATCCCTGGAAGATTTCAGCTTTCCCAAACCATGTTTGGATTTGCATCAGATAGACAGAAATGAGTTTAAAGCTTCAGGGAGGCCAAAGGCAGGCCTTCAGTCTTGACTCACTGGCTCCGACTTTTAGCAAGTCAAGACTTCATCAGCATGGTCCCTAATGGTGGATATTTTGGTCCTCTGCACTGTGATGCCTTGTCCGCTCCAACTCCTTAGAGGAAGGTCCTGCCTCTTCCAACCAAAGTGAGAGGCCAAACTTGGAAACTGCTTCTGTCCCCCCAAATGGGGATAGTTCAGTCTCAGACGAGATGCAGTGCCCTGATCCATGTGAAACATACAAATGTTGACAGTCGTAAGTGCAAATTCAAATTGAAAATTCAAACAAATAGATTCGAATTTGTTCAATTTGAATCAAATTTGGTTACATTTGAATTTTAAAGATTCAAACTGAATTGAATTTTTGGATATTTGATTCAAATTGAATTGAATCATGAAAATTGCATTCGTGTACACCCCAAAGGAAGGCCTTCTTATTTTTGGTCTGTGGAAGACATGCCAGCTACCATTTTGGCCAGTGAGTTGATTTCTGGTTGCTGTGTGCATTTATAAATCAGCCAGGAATCAACAACCACAACAAGAGCCTCAGAGGAGTTGACTTTGTCAGAAGTCTGGAAGGCCTGGGAGCCAAATGAGAGTGGCAGCTTTTGCTCACCCAACACCCTAAATGCCCAGAAGAAATGGCATTGGAGGTTGATCAGTTTCTATAATCCAAAGCCCTGTTGATCAGAATTAAACCTCAAAGGTTACAGCTTGCGTAGGTCTAAGAAGTCACCAAGATTCAATCTCAAGTTGAGGACATTTCTTTTTCTTTTGCCTTCTTCCCATAAGCTGTTGCTTTTGTGTTCCATCCGTGCTTCACTTCTCAACTGTGACCTCAGACAGAAATTATATTCTGTTTGCTACTTGGACTCCCGAGCACCTAATTCACACTTCTCCCATCAACCAACTCTGCGTCCTGCTCAGATTCCAAATAAGTCTGAGATTCTTCCCAGATTAATCCTGCTGAAATGGTTCCTGATGCACTTAATATTCACGGCAGCTAAAACATTACATGGCGAATTGGATGCACATTCAACTGGAAAAGGAAATTTTTATGACTGTTCTGACTCTGAGCTGCAAGATTACACCAGCTGAGAAAACACGGAAGCAAATGAACAATCCACGAACTGTAAAGTGTATTAATAATGGAACCACAAGCCGAGAAATTAAGGCTTTATTCTGTTTATATTCTGCTCATTTAATAGGACTCAACCTTAGCTAGCTCCACCCCATTAACCAACAATCTGTGTAGTAAGAAAACTCTAGATGTGTTGTTTAGGTGTGGAAAACAGCAACATGGGATGCAACTACAGCCAGTTCATGCTTGAACCTGCCTGGAACATCTCTACTACACTGGCATAACACAGATGACCTAAAATCAGAGAAGGCTGGTTTCCTTTGGGACTGGTGGGTAAATAGTGGTTTTGCTCAAATTGAACCAAATAGCCATGGTTTGGCATCAATTCAAACTTTTTCCCCCAACAACAAGGTGGTTCTGTTCACATGAAAACTATTAGAACCACCTGATGTGCTGTGCTGTGAACCACGGACCAACTGAACCAGTTCAGAACATCTCTAGAAGGAAATCTTATCTTATTTCCATATGAGTTGACATGGACCATAGTGCTCAGCGATCAGTAGCTTTGCCTCTTGTAATCCCTGATAAGATTTCCTTCTAGAGATGTTCTTCTTCAGGGCACTGCCATTTTGGCTGCTGTGCCCTGCATGACCGTGTGTGCACCAGTACCATCGCCATGATGGCACTGATGTTCCGTGCAGTCGCAGTTGCATCAGGAGGGCAGCGGGACTGCCAGAACACTTGTGCAGCAAGCAGTCCTGCTGACCTCCTCATCCAGAGGTGTGAATGCTCCCTGGCTGGATGCAACGGGTAAGTGATTGGGGAAGGTTGGGGAGGATGTGGAGCACAATTTCATGCTCCACAATTAGTGCATGATTAGGGAACTCCTGGGAAGGTAGGGGGTGCTTGTAGGCTGTAGCAGCCTCCTCCAGGTGCAGATGCCCTTCTCCAGAAGTTCCCTAATCATGCACTATGGGCTGTAGTGCAAATTGGTCCCTAGACTCGGGTTCTGAACTGCTGAATGTGGTGTGGCACATGGAGAGTTATTTGGATAAGTCTCTGGGTTCAGGGAGGACTTTTTTGGGAGAAGATGAACCTCTGCCTCTCAATGAGCTGGCGGGGTCTGCTGTTTCATGCAGAGATGATCCTAAAATTCCCTGGATCTATTCTGTCATTCCCTTCTGGCTACATTTATTAATCAGAAATAAGCAAGGAGCTAGAGAGAATGCCAATGCAAGGGCCTATTGCTTAGCTAGCATGGTGCAGTGGGAAACAAAAGAGAGAAAAAGAGATAAAACTGGCATGTATTTCTAAAGCAGCTGCAAGGAAGGAAGCATAGGGTGCAAATACATTTGGAAAGCAGAAGTATTTTCTGAGAAAGAAGGCTGCAGCACCTGAAACAAGTGGTTTTGGTATATTCTGGGGAAACAAATACCCCAGCCCTCAAGCCTTTCTCTATAATAAACAGGGTAGGATGCTACTTCAAAAGAGAGTAAGAGAGGGAAAATATGAAGCAATCTATTGTAAGAATTTAGAAAGAGGCAACAAACAATCTCTGCTTAGACCAGAATACTTTTTTCACCTTCAGGTCAAATGGCAAACAGAAAGCCAATTTCTAAGTAACTTGTTGCAAGTCGACGTATTATGCAAATTCTATTTCCTCATTTGAGTTATTGAATCACATTACTTGCTTTGTTAGATGCAAACTCCATCCGGCATTGGCAGAAACAGGGGCAAATTTGATAGATGCCTTATTTGCTGAATTAAACAAAGGTGCCATCACATTCAAAGAGATGTTGGCACAGCTTTTGGAGTATTTCATGGCAGGGATGTCTAAAAGCCCACTGGCATTTTTTTTTTGAGTAGACAGAATCAGCAAGGAGGCAACATCATTCTTAAACAGCATGGCTGGACATATTATACCGTAATGGGGAGAGAAGAGCAAGCTATATGGGTACCAGCTGAGGAAGGGAACTGCTTCATACCAGGCCTATTATAGGCCATGTCTGTATCCAAATGTAGGTGGCTTGGTAGAAACACCTTGTTTGCTGCATCAATGGCTCCATTTCAGAGTGTGAAGGTGTTCAATGACACAACAATTGTGGTGCTTTCATCATGGATGGGAAATTGTGTCCTTTGCTGACCTGTCTACAACTCCAGTCAGTTCAAACCATCACAGACAATAGCATGGTGTCCTCTAACAATCACGTTATCATCTGGTTTGTTCTTTATCAGGGCCAAACACAAAGTTCCAAATAATGAAAAACTTCCAAAATATCTCAACCTATGCAAAGTAGTCTCAATGTTGTACCCACAGGTCAATCTGTAGACTCATTTGAACAATGGAAAGCACAGGTTGGACAAGTCTCTGCTCAGAATCAAAGATGCCAGTGTACACAACTAGAAGCAATATCCAGCCTCCATTATCTAAGAATAGTAATCAAGTTCTGTTTTGTGTTTTAAATCAAAAACAAGGTTTCCTGGACATACTGAAGCCCAACACAAATCAAAGCTTGGCAGTCTTTAGTTTGGCAAAGATGGAAATTATTTTGGAAAGCTGTTCTAGGCTGAAAGTCCAAACAAATTTAACTTAAGATCTGAACAAACTTAACTAAGATTTCCATGGATTCAAGTTTTCTCCAAGAGGGTTAGTTTGTGAGACAGTTTTGTCTAGTGGTTAGGTAGATGGACTTTTATCTGGGAATACTGGGTTTGATTCTGCACTCCCCCGTGAAGCCAGATGGGTGACCTTGGACTAGTCACAGCTTTCTTTTCTGAGCTCTCACAGCCCCCACCTACCTCACAGGGTGTCTGTTGTGGGGAGAAGAATAGAAAAGCTTTGTCAGCCACTTTGAGTCCCCATAAATGGGTGAGAACAGCAGGGTGGAAAAGCCAACTCTTCTTTTCTTCTAGAAACCTTTCCTAAATGATTATGATGATGCATATCATCCAAAGCTCATTTTATTCCCATATATCCATTAGATAGCATTAGACGGTATGCTATAAGTCGAATTTCTAGGAACAGGAAGCACATTGAGATCCCGGGAAGATGGGAGCTAACATCTGCATGGGAGCCCTTCCACTTTGAAGCAGCACTGTTGCCATCATGTCAAGTTCCCTGAATTTCCAGTTTGGTTTCGTGCACCTGCACTCCTTGCTGGTTGACCCAGTTGTGACACAGTGGCAGTCAGCAAGCAGAATGCCTCCGTCAACTGACAAATTGTTTAAAGCACCATGCTGTCCCTCCACAGCATGGCAGGGGTCCTACCCATCTTGCCTGTCACTCCCTCGCCCGCAATGATTTAGTGACCTGCAGTGTAATTAGTGACAATTGGAAACAATGCCAGGATATGAGAAGCCAATTGTAGGAACCCATGAGACGGGATGCCAGATGGCACGGATGGAAATGAAACTCAAGGCCCTCTGGTAAGGAATGGGCCGAGCTGCGGATGCGTCTCTCTAGGAACTCAGAAGTCTCAAAACTGTTAGCCGGAGCCAAAGTATAGGAGAAAAAGATGTGGGGGGAGAGCATATGCTCCCCCATCTCCAAAACAAACAAAGAGAGACACAGATGGAAAGGGGAAGGAACAGCAGAATTAGATCTGAATACTTAATCAAAAGACTAACAATTGGTGACCTACCTTAGGGGCAGAAGGATTTAAGCATTAAGAACTGTTATGTTCTCTTTGTTGAATAATCTTTCTGCTAAACTGAATATATTCAGGGGAGAAAACAAAAATGGGTGGAGGGAAAAAAATCTCCCCTGGTTTTAGACTAAAATAGATCTGCCCTGAGACCTTCAGGTATAGAGATGATGATGATGATGATAGATAGATAGATAGATAGATAGATAGATAGATAGATAGATAGATAGATAGATAGATAGATAGATAGATAGATAGATAGATAGATAGATAGATAGATAGATAGATAGATAGATAGATAGATAGATAGATAGATAGATAGATAGATAGATAGATGTTGTGTTTGTGGATGTTTGCATCACACCAAACAGGGGGGTGGTAGCTTATCCAGAAATTCATTCCAGTTGAGCCAGCCTCCTGCTTGGTAACACAAATGAATTGATCAAACATTTCATTTATTTACTTATTATTTACATTTCTATACCACCGTATACCTGAAGGTCTCAGGGCCAGTAACAACATTTGCTCAATTTGAGACCTTCGGGTATAGGGTGGTATAGAAATGCAAATAATATATATCAAAATCAAAACAATAGCAGTGTCTGTAAAGTGGGAAGGGACAGTATATTCTCGTTTACCCAAAGCCCAGGATAAAGAGGTGCGCTTTCACTGCTTTCCTAAACATGTACAATGCAGGTGCCTAATGCACCACAAGGGGGAGACTATTGCATAGCCTAGGGGGCCACCACTAAGAAAGCCCTCCACAGGGTGCCCACCCCTTTTATTACTGAAGGTAGTGGTACGTACTCCTATTCTCCATACTCACTGTGGTTTTGCCTTTGAAAATGAGTTTTTCCAATGAAAACATGCCCCTTCCTTTTCAAGCAAGTTTGGAATCACACATGACCAATCATTTCTTCTAACCAAACAAACAGGTGTTTGGTTCAAAAGTGAACCCGAAATACATTTTTTTGTTCATTCATATCCCCATTAGCTACATACTTACATTTTAAATATGCTTGATGCATGTGTTTTATCATAAGCTGTGAACTGCCTGGTCCCTCCAGGTGTGGGCAGAATGTAAATAAATAAATAAATAAATAAATAAATAAATAAATAAATAAATAAATAAATAAATAAACAAACTGGAACACCACTGCTGCAGCTTTTGAATGTGTGTGCATGTACACACATGTACACAAACACACACACACACAAAAACACTGCCACCAAATTCAAAAACAAGTAGGAACACAGAGTTTTATGCAGCTGAAGAGTCCTCGGGTTGACAGAATGGGGACACGCTTCGGCAGCTTGGAATTTTATAATAATACCTCAGGGGAGTCGCTGGCAAGGTTTGGCCAAAATATAATTAATTTTCACATCTATCAGAGCCTGATAAAAGGTTTTAATTCGTGCAGAGATCTCCTGAGTCTCAGATGTTCTGGCCCAGGACCCTTCTTTGCTGTCCAGTACTGGGCAACACCAGGCAGAAGGGTGTGGTGGTTTCTATATCTACAGAAGGAGAGGGGAGATTATGTTATCCTCTGTGCATCTTTACCGCTAAAAGAGAAAATATGACAATTTGGAGAAAGCATACTATTTCCTTTTTGCTCTCAAAATGCAGAGAGAGAGAGAGGGAGAGGGAGCTGGAGAGGAATTCTTTCATGCTAGGAAATTCAGCACAGATGAACTTGACTTTGGTGGATAAATTAATAAATCAAGCACAGTAGCTAAGCAAAAGGGCACTGTGCAGAGCAGCTAGGTAGAAGCTTGGGAGATGGGATCTATTTGCTCAGGGGGGCTGGCAAAAGACTTCTTCAACTGTGGCTCAATGTCAGGATGTGTGATTATCCCCCAAACGTGACGGCTCTAGGAGATCCAAGCCAGAGTAATTCCTTGTTGCACCCAGAGGGATAGCATGCAAATGAAAGAGACAGCCCTGGCTTCAAAGAACGTATGATCTGAATTATCGAGGCAGTCAGCATAGATATTTAAATACTTACTGTTGCATCTGAAGGGAGAGAGCATGGAAAAGCCTGAGGTCTTAAGCTTGTTATCCTGTGCCCTGCTCATCTACTCCCTCTGTCCCCAAGTCCATGAAGAAATGGTCCACGGTCACACATAGAGACCAATCAGGGAATGCAGTCATTTAAGTCAATGTCTTGAGTAACCTCCCTGCAGACACTGGTATCTCCATTAGGGACACGCATGGATATTCATAACATTCAAAATTCATATGAATTTGGCCAAATTTGGACGTTCAAATTCAAATTGAATGTTGGCACATTCGAAGATTGACATTCGAATTTGAATCGAAGCTTTCAGTACATTCGCATGAAGTTTCGTATGGGATTAATATGGGATTCGTACGGGGTTGAACATTTGTACCAAATTTGAATTTGATTCAATTGGAACTGAATACAAAAAAGCAAACATTATTGCACATCCCCATCTTTTGGTGCCAATTGCACTATGGTCCATAGGGATATGCATGAATATTTGTCAAATTCAAAATTTGTATGAATTTGTCCAAATTCAGACATTCAAATTCAAATCAAATGTTTGATTGACATTTGAATATGAACTGAATGTTTCTATTTCTGGACCTGAGGAGGTGAGAAAGCAGCTGCCCCAGTCACACCTGCAATGGATCCAGAGTGGATTCTAAGTGGATTCAGATTGGATTAAAAGTGGATTGAGAACAGATTTGACATATTCAGAGGAGATACGCAGGGGATTCATAGGGGATTCATAGCGGGGATTCAAATCTGATTCGTATCGAATTAGACTCCTACCACATTCAATGGGGATCTATTCAAATGAACACAATTTTGTTTGCATTTGTTTTGTTACAAATCAAACACAAAAATGAAATTTGTGCACATTCCTACAATGCACCAGTCCTAGTAACATGCATAGATCCTTTTAATGCAACATAAAAGGGCACCAGAAGATCACAAACCAAATGGAACACCAGGTGAATTTGCAGCACCCCCAAATTGGAATGGGGGTACTTTGTGGGTTGCATCTACATTGTTATCTGTGGATTTTCCTGTCTGTAGGCAACTTTATTTATTACTGTCTTCAAACTTTGAGGCTCATGTTACTTGCATAAAGAATGAGGATGGTAATGTCTTACATAAATTTATATGATGTTCCATAAGTAACTCATGCAAACCTTATGCCATTACCCCTGAGTGGGGAAGCAGTTTAATGCTGCTTATAATGTTACTTAAGTAGTTTCTGTCATGCTTATGCAGCTTCAAACTTTGCTACCCAACCCAAACTGGACAGATACATTGGAATGGAATGGAAAAAAGGGTGAGCCAAGACTCATAGCAGGTTGATTGGAGGCGATAGAGAAGATAGAGAAGATAGAGAAGATGTGATATTTAATGTATGGAAGGAAGAACTAGAAATTATTAAAAGGGACTTCATACAGGAAGTTAGAGACACAGGAAAGTTAAATAATAATAAGATGAGGGTATTGAGTTTGAAAACTTTGCATAAATGGTACTGTACACCAGCACAGCTGGCCAATATGAAATGAATAATAGCCCCAGGTGTTGGCATGGTTACAATAAAATGGGGGATATACACATCTATTCTGGGACTGTGAAAAAGAACAGAAATTCTGGAAACTAATCTGGGGGGAGATAGCTAAATATCCTCTGAAATATCCTTTTAAGATGAAAGTACTATGTGTTAACTTCAAAATGCTGGGGAAGAGGATGGTTATATTTTGAAGCCATTGATACTGGCCATCCAGGCAGTCTGAGTGAGAAGGTGGAAAGATTCAGTGGTATGGACCCTGGATTAAGGATGTGCAGAAATATTTGTAACATTCGTTATTCCTATGAACTCAGACAAAGTTGGTCATTCATACACGAACTTGAATGTCACAACATTTGTACATTAACATTCATATGAATACGAATAGTTCTGACATTTGTTAAACTGGGGGGGGGGGCAGAGGGGGAAGCCCAACTGGAGAAACAGAGGGAGAGAGGTGAGGGTTGGGTTTTTAAGACAGGAGAGGCAGCAGGATCTGAGAAACAGAGAGTCGAGAGGTATGTGTTTAAGACAGGAGGGGAAACAGGCTCAGAGGAACAGAGAGAGGGGTGAGGGGTGTGTGTGTATAAGACAGGAGGGGGATCCGTATCTGTTATGTATGTATTTGTATGGGATATGCATTCGGTTATTTCTACAAATTCATACAAATACATTTGTATCGAATCCTACCACATTCGAAGGGGATATATTAGAAAGATAACAAATTTTCTAACTTTCAATTCCTTATGAATCAAATGCCCCCAAACCCATTCATCCACATCTCTGCCTTGGATTGCTGGTATCATTATGCCTTATCTCTTCTACACGTAATCTTCTACTTCCTGTATTAACACCTTCTAGCAAAAGTTGCATGCCAAAGTGCGTTGGTGCCAGAGGTCCATTTTGATGTTTCCCATGGAAGCAACATCTTTTGTCCTCCTTCTCTAAATTTTTAATGTATTCTAGTGTCTTCTAGTCATCTAGTTTCCTAGGTCCCAGTCACACAACAATTACTCCATTTTAGAGCACAACAATGGCTTACCCATTATTACGCTGATCACACCCATGTAATTTAGGTCTTACTTTGTCCACACGTTTTCATTTCTCCAGCCACCATTTGGTGACAGAGTACTTTTTTCTCCCTCTCCCTCCCTTCAGCTCCCTGTGCCCTCTGTGATTGGGTTTGATCCCATCAGTCAGATTTTGGCTTCTCAGGGAAGGGTAATAAATATGTTTGTAACAAAGCAGAGGGGAGACCCAACCTGCCCATGTGTCAGGTTGTTCAGGTTTACAAATGTAAGTCAGAGGCCAAGTCACGTAATTAAAAGTTGCTGGGACTGTATTATAGAAAAGAGGTCACACTTCGCCAATGAAATGGTGTTATCCAAACGTGTGTTATGTAAAGCATAAGTGTAGTTTAAAGTAATAACACATTTTTCCTCTTCTATCCTCTTCAGCTTCCCATATTAAGGGTCAGGGATTCCAATAAAACCAAATAATTTTACAGAGGCAAACATTGTCATTCGTTTTAATAGACAAGTGTAAGAGAAAACCAGAATTGACATTAATTGTGCACAGGCAATTAATGTGTGCATATTTGGCTATGGAAATAACAGCCACGAGGAAGCTATAACTCTTTCTTTCTCTGCTCCAATCACATTAAAATTAACCTCTCTTGAAGATGTGCCTGGCATTTCATGTTCCCTATTCTCACTCTCAGCATTGTGTTTCACTTGCTCCAAACAACAAAAATTCACACCCATGAAAAATGAGTTGAGTTTGAATTTTTTCACGTGCATTACTAATATGTCTCGTCTCCTATGCGCCTGTTTGTCCATCTGTCAGTGCTAAAGCTCCAAAACCATGCAGACACTGGGGGGTTATTTTATTTTAATTGCATTTGCTCCTATTTGAGTTCTTAATATATCTTCATGATAGCGTAA
Source organism: Aspidoscelis tigris stejnegeri (assembly GCA_023333525.1). NCBI lineage: Eukaryota > Metazoa > Chordata > Lepidosauria > Squamata > Teiidae > Aspidoscelis > Aspidoscelis tigris. The sequence continues at coordinate 21,714,900 of JALMGA010000011.1, forward strand.
GAGCTTGTGTGACTGCATTTATACCTGTCTGTCATCCTCAAAGCTGTGTGAACTAGAAACCTGAGGCTTCGCATGCATACTAAAAGGCCCTGAGGTGTGGATCTTAGTTATTTGCTACACAGTGCTTTAATTTTGATGAATTATTCAAATTTCTAATAATTTAGATTAATGGGACTCTGTTGAACCTGAGCAGTTTAGTTAGGTACAGATCTGTTTGCCTCATTTGTAAATAATTAACAATTGGTAAAAAAAAATTAAATGTATTACTTTTTCCATTCACTGAAACTGAGTTCAGTTACCTTTAAAATTTAATAATAATAATAATAATAATAATAATAATAATAATAATAATAATAACAACAACAACAACAACAACAACAACAACAACAACAACAACAACAACAACAACAACAACAACAGTTACCACTTAGGATGAAGAAAAGACAGAACTGGAAATAAGCAGTATGAGCTCATCTACACCCTCAGAGGAGATAATTCTGAGTAATGTAAGTTGAATTATAACTTGAGTTGATAACAGTGTTCCCTCTAAGAAAGAATGGCAAGTGAGAACAACTTCAGCTCTCCCGATCCATGTGGCTTGACTTTTGCTGGTACTTTCATTCAGACGCTTCCTTATCTCCACTTGCCATTTGCTTGCACCTATTTGCAAACTTGCTGCCAAAATCCTGCAATGCAAGCAATTTTGAGAATAGGCTTCCCCACCACAGAGACCCTGTGAGGTTGGTGGGGCTGTGAGAGCTCAGAAACAGAGCTGTGATTAGCCCAGGGTCACCCAGCTGGCTTCCTGGAGGAGTGCGGAATCAAACCCGGTGACTACAAGAGGAGGGACCATGATGGATATTAGGAAATGGCTGAATAAAAGAACTTGCAAGATATGAGCCCCATGAATGATGTGCTGTCTCAGTGATGGACCTCATTCCCCTCAGCCATGTTTGCAATTGCATAGCTGAGAGGGCACCTTGATAGAATGGAACATGGGCTTCTGGAGGAAGTTGGACTGCAGCTCCTATTGGCCCCATCTAGGATAGAAAAGGTCAAGGACCCTGACACTTATAATCCAATGACATTTCCCTCCCAATTTTCTTCTTACTACCTTACAGGTGTTAAAACTTTTGTATGAATATTGAGTGCTTTCTTCCCTACGAAAACTGCATGAAATATTCCCTATTCTCAATAAAAACATAAAAGGGCCCCTGCTGGATCAAGCCACAGCCCATCTAGTTCAGCATCCTGTTCCACACAGTGGGCCACCAATTGCTTCTGGGTATCCCAAGAAGACAAAGGTAGAATATTCACATGCTTTCAGATCCCAGCAAATGGCCCTAAAGGCACTCTGCCTGTCTCTTCAGCCTGGAGGATGTACCTAGGCATGCACTGATACATCTGTCATGCATTAATTTATCTAATGCTTTCTTAAAGCCCTGGAATAATGATGATGATGATGATGATTTTGAAGAACGAGTGGGTTCAAAGAGAGAGAAATTGCTCAGGCCACTGTCTTTCTGTCATTCCTGCATGCAATTCAATACTTAAAACACTCTGATCTGATGAAAAGATAGTAAAAAGCTATCAGGTTAAAAAAAAAAAAAGCAGGTAGCTCAATGCAAAGAACATTCTTGACATTGCAGGTGGGCTTCTGCTGTTGCAGCTGCTACCTTGGAGACAGAAAAGCCAGGCTCCTGATGACCTTTCCAATTCTCCTTCCACGGTAAAGGTTCTCGCCGGCTCTCCCTGATTAAGTGCACATCAGAAACCATGGCAGATTTACAGGTTAAAGGATGATTTAGTCAAGTGCACTGGAGCCAAATTAATGCTGGCTATAATATAGTTTACCTCATTAAACAATGTGCGCCAAGATCCCGTCTGCTGTAAAACAATTGGTCTCCAAAGTCTAGTGTTCATCTTCCAGGGTTGCTGGGAGATAATAAATGGGTAATATCCCAGCGATAATGGTAATGGAGTCACGGCTCAGAGCTAATATTATGGCAAAGTGGTAATTATTTCAATGGTAAACAAGGAGACGGTTGAGCTGTCGACAGGATCCGAGCCTGCTGAAATGCATCAGTTAATTTAGCTGGATCCCAGGATAGTGGGTTGGCTCTTTGAAGGGAGATGAGGTTCCAACAGGGCCGAAAAAAGAGCCAAACATCACTGTGGTCTGTCATCACTTTTACAAGGCAAGCCCAGCCCATTCCTTCCATCAAAAGTAGGAGAGAACACCTCAGATTTGATAGATGCCACCCAACAAGAGAAGAAAAGATGCTTAAAGAGAGAGAAATATCATCCAGATGGAAGTGAGATTGGAGAAAACAGGTGGGATGAATCTTGGTACAGGGAAATGAGGAAAAATACAAACAGAAGAATTGTTTAAGCATAAGAACCTAAGAGGAGCCCTGCTGGATCAGGCCACAGCCCATGTAGTCCATGAGAACCTAAGAGGAGCCTTGTTGGATCAGGCCACAGCACATCTAGTTCATAAGAACCTAAGAGGAGCCCTGTTGGATCAGGCCACAGCCCATGTAGTCCATGAGAACCTAAGAGGAGCCTTGTTGGATCAGGCCACAGCACATCTAGGCCATAAGAACCTAAGAGGAGCCCTGTTGGATCAGGCCACAGCCCACCTAGCCATGAGAACCTAAGAAGAGCCCTGTTGGATCAGGCCACAGCCCATGTAGTCCATGAGAACCTAAGAGGAGCCCTGTTGGATCAGGCCACAGCCCATCTAGCCATGAGAACCTAAGAGGAGCCCAGTTGGATCAGGCCACAGCCCATGTAGTCCATGAGAACCTAAGAGGAGCCTTGTTGGATCAGGCCACAGCCCATCTAGTCTGACACCCTGTCCCCACAAAGTGGCTCGTCAGTGGTAGTGACAATTCAAATGCTATGAAAGTTTCACTTATATTGTTTTATTATTTTGTTTTATTATATTTTATAATGTTTCATCTGAACTACCCTAGGATTTCTGGATAAAGGATAATGTATAAAAATAAATAAATAAAATAACCACAAAAATTCAGACGTTTTCATCAAACAAACTGCCAATCGCAGTCAAAAACACTAGGAGAAAAAATTTGAACTCCCCATTCCCTTTGGTTATTCATCCTCAAAGAAACTTTCATGAACTATATTTATGACAGAAGCAGTATATAAATGTTTTAAGCAAACAAATAAATGCATTTATAAGGTGTACTTCAGCCTCATGACTCAAAAGCAGCTTAAAAGCTGCAGTGTCCATAAGCTGATGCCTTAGGGTGTTTTTCCACTGTCACTAAAAGTACCCATTATGTACCCATTAACGGGTACGTAATGGCATTTTTGTACCCATTAAGGAGTACTTAATGGGTACTTCTAGTGACAGTAGAAAAACACCCTTAATTCACATTAAAGGTTAGAAAAAGCATTTCCAAAGAACACACCAAAAAAAAAAAAAAAATCTGCGTTTATTGCAGATTAGAGATGTTGTGGGAACACCACTGTCCACACACCAACAGCTTCAAGCCACATTGTGCTATATGTGGATGCAACCTGAGAGGTCTAAGAACACTCTATTAGTCTTGATAGCTAAGAGGGGATTTAAACTCTTGGTCTTCTTGATTCCAGGCAAGATGCTTTAGAGATCACACCATTCTGGCTTTACAGCTAGCAGGAAATCCCAGAGCTAAAAACAGATCTCAGGAGTGGAGGGAGACAAAAGCAAGCATAAAAGTATTGACAAACCAGTTCTGAATTATGGTAAAGAAAATTGCTACCATCCATCCATCCATCCATCCCATCCATCCATCCATTCCATCCCATCCATGCATCCATGCATCCACCCACCCACCCACCCATCCATCCATCCATCCATCCATTTGCAGTTCTATCTCACCCTATACCCTAAGATTTTAGGGTGGTTTACCACAAGACTAATACAGCAAATGACACACAATGAAAATCTGTGTCATTAAAACTACAATGAACAGTGACTGAAATGAGAGCAAAAACTTCCCATAACAACCATTACTACCACAACAAAGATGCAGCAACTATAAATGCTACCTGCAAAATCACAGTTTTTAATGAACCACGTCCCCTCTTCTCAACCGCCTGCCTTCCATCAATTATAAAGGCCCTCCTTTTGAAAATTAGCCAAACGGAGAGAGAAAAATTCAGTAAATTCTCTTGGGCAGAGTGCAGATTCTTTCTGTGGTTAACTTACTTCCAAGGCGATTGAGGTGCATTGAGCATGTATCCTGCCTTTTCTTCTGCAAATTACTGTATCATTCTGGCCTCTGTAGACTTAATTGTACTCCCCTTTTTCCTGAAAACCATGAAAGGATTCTCAGTCGGACTTTCCTTCAAACATAGCAAAACCAAAGCCAGCTTGCTGCGCACTTGACTGCTCACTCCTCATGCTTATTTTTCAAAGTGTTTCAGCAGTGTGGATTTGTGTTTTGTTTTTAACTTCCAATAAACAAGCTCTTTTGCTTCAGAGCCATACTAGAAGTGGTGTTCTTTGTATACAAGCCAAAAAGTGGTCACATAGAAAATGCTTCAGGATGCAGGCATCCACAGACCACCAGGCCCAGGGGCATGGCTCTCAGAAGTGAACCTTTTGCAGAGTAGGGGAACCTACTCTGCAAAGTGTGTGTGTGTGTGTGCCCTGATTCAGTCTTGCTATCACTGTGCATGGTGATGAGAGGGGCTGCAGGAACAACTTAGCCTGGCATGGTTTCTGCCTGGCCCTAGGTGTTTTTGCACTACCCTTCCCATCTGCTGGACAGGAAAGAAGTGTGATGAGCCAACACTGAGAAGCACTACTGAACCAACATTTGAGCTCTACTCAGCGTTACCTGCTCTCTCCCCCCTGGGATTGGATACCTACCTTAACAGACCTCCTCTGGGAGCCGCCATTTTAGCAGTGGCACCTCCATGACTGTGTGTGCATCAGTGCCGTCACCTTGAAGACACTGACACTCTGTGCACAGACAGTCACGTCTATGGTCCCAGTGCACTTTGGCAGGACCTCAAACATCCTCAGAGCACCGACAAAAGCAAATGGTCACGCCACTGGACACTTGAGGTACGTGATTAGCTAATGTTGGTTAATGTGTGGAACACAACTTCATGTTGCACATCTAATCAATGGGCGAAAAGGCCCATAAATAGGGATGTTCACAATTTTTAGAAAATACAATTCGTATTGAATTGAATGCAAGAAAATTTGTATTTGTTTGAACAGATCTCCTTCAAATGTGGGAGGATTCGTATTCAATACAAATGTTCAATCCCATACAAATGCATACAAATAGCATACAAACCCCATAAAAAGCTTCGTATGAATGTATCAAAACATTTGATTCAACTGTCAATCTTTGAAGGCATCGACATGCAATTCAAATTTGAATGCCTGAATTTGGCCAAATTTGTATGAATTTTGAATGTTACATGTAGTTGTGCATTTCTCTACCCATAAATCATTCCTTCCCCAGTAGCCAGCTAACTAGCATGGCTACAAAGTGAATCAGAATAAGAGTTATGGCGTGCTTCTCCCCCAGTTTTCTGCATAGAAATGGAATCGTTAACTGCATGCAATCCCAGTTGTCATCCGTTATCAGATTACCACGAAACTGCAAGGCTGATATTACACATCTTCATTAATTTGCACGCCGCCACTTTCAGATAGGATCTACATAGACTTGTGTGGATAAGATTGCTACGAGTATGCGTGTGTGGGGAGTTCAGCATCTTAAGTTTTCAGAAGTTTTCAGTGGAAGCCTGGCATGAAAAATGCATTTGTTTGCTTTCTGTTATAAGCAAGACCTAGAGCTTTCCGAGGATTTTCCTTTCCTAAACTCCTAAGTAAACATGATGGATGTGATAGAGATTATGAACAAGAAGCTAGAATTGATGGGGAAAGCTATGAGATTGTGTGATATCGAAGTCACTATAAGGATGGATTAAAGGTTCCCAACCCAAAACTAAAAATAGCTGCAGAGGCAAAGGGTAAACACATCAGCAACTTGCTTCTCAAAAGGAAGTCAAAGGAATCTCTCAAAACTTCTTATTTTGGAAGTTTTAGCATCCAAGAAGTTGTGGGGAAGTTATTTTGGCCACTTCAGTCTACTTCCCCCCGCCCTTTTTTGCAATATGTGAAGAGCATATTTGGATGCCTAAATAGTCACAACTATCTAATCTAAGGATGGTCAGAGAGCAATTGTGAAGAATTTGTCAATTGATACATAAATACTGTTATATATAATTACAATGTAAGACACGCTAACTGAAATAGTTGCGCTATAGTGTTAATGGATAAATGGCCCACTTCCTTAGGCTGGCCCAGAGTAATTTGCCCACCGTACTGGTCCCGTTCTACTCAGCATAAGCACCCCATCATGGCATTTAATTCAAAAGTCTACAAATGGCTAGACACGCAAACATTACATCTGCATCAACTTAAAGGTACAAGAGGGTCACCCGAAAAGAAAAAAAGAAGAAGAGCTGGCTTTTCTACCCCGCTTTTCTCACCTATTTACGTGGACTCAAAGCGGCTGACAAAGCTTTTCTATTCTTCTCCCCACAACAGAACACCCTGTGAGGTAGGTGAGGCTATAAGAGCTCAGAAGAGAGCTGTGACTAGCCCAAGGTCACCCAGTTGGCTTCATGGAGGAGAGGGGAACCAAACTCGGTCTTCCCAGATGACAGTCTGACTCCCTAACAACTAGACCAAAAGGTATATATGAACAAAAAGGCATACAAAATTTTAAAAAGAGAAAGAAAAGATGACTTTTGATCTTCTTACAGACAGAAGTATGTCTGAATCTATACCTTCTCTAAACATTTTGAGTAGCTCTGCTTATTTTAACAAACCAAGCTTGTTTACCATCAAGCTTACTAATCCTCAGATCCCAACATCAACATTTTAAGAACCTAAGAACCTAAGAGGAATTCTGCTGGATCAGGGCAGAGCCCATCAGGTCCAGCATTCTATCCCACATGGTTGTCCACCAATTGCTTCTGGACATCTGAAGAAGAAGACAAAGGCAAAACCTGCACCTGCCCTTGAATCCCTGCAGATGGCCTTTCTAACATTTAATGTGATGGAAGAGATTTAAACAAAACTAAATAATTATGTTATCTATATAATATATTTAAAGAAATAAAGATCAGAATAAACAAAACAAAAATCCACACCCAAAACTTTGCTTAATTACACAATGCTTTTAGTATAATCCAAAGCAATTGTATCACCTAAGTAGAGCTTAGAGACACGGCATAAGCAAGAACTCTTCCTTTTGGAAACAGTCCAAATATGTGCAAGAATGGCGAGGAGACCAGACCAGAAGAAGACCCAGAAGGAAAAGAGCTGGCAGCAGGATGAACCACTGAGCCAAGAGGGACCTCATTATCTGTGGCTGTCTGAAGAGTTTCAGATGGACATCTATCTTCATTGTAGATCTTTGCAAGAGGGGCAGGTGCACAGGGAACCGGGTGAGAAAGGGCTCTGTGGATAGCTGCAGGAACAGACCACCTGTGCACTGTCAAAGTGGCATGTGAACAAAAAACAACAAAAGCTGCATTAAGGAAAAAGATGGATGGAAACCAGGTAGGAGCTTGTTCAGTTTCTGGTTGATCACAACCGCAGCTTGGATTATGAGATAAGGATCTGGTCAAGGGAAAGCCATCTAATAGGTTTCCCACACGTAGCTCAGCTATGTTTGTAGGGGGGAATCAGAATGGACTGAAGAGTTTGATTTCACTCTCTTTCAGCCCTCTGTCACAAATCCACTCCTCTCTGCTTTGAGCAGCTTTTAAGAAAGGCAGAAAAATGTATGTATAGTATCTATCAGTTGCACGCCATTGCAAACTTTTGGCATGCACTTTTTAAAAGTAGAATGAGCGTGTATCAGTTTTATTATGTATTAGGTTTTAATGTGCTTGCGTGAACTCTTTGTAAAAGATCTCAGGATGGCTGGCAACAGTAAAACAGTAAAAAAAAAACCATTAAATTAAATATGAAATTAAAAGCAATACAGTGATTAAGGCAAAATGAAACTTCTTTTAATTCAGAGCTTCAGGGTCATTCTACTGCTAATGAAAGCTGCATCCACAAACAAAGGAAGGAAGGAGGGAGGGAGGGAAAGAAGGAAGGAAGGAAAGATGGATGGATGGATGGTGTCCACATTAAAGGTCAGAAAATGGCACTTTTCAAATGCTTTTTCTGGCCTTTAATGTGGATTAGAGGTGGGATAGGAACACTAGCGTCTGCATGCTACTATCTCTAACCTCCTTTGCAACATTGTAAAACAATGTTTGTGGAAGAAGCTAGAGTGAACTCCAGTGCCCCAAATTCTAACTAGGCATAAAAGATAGCAAACACTGAGTGCATTAACTAAAGCACCAATCGACAGAGTTAGCAATTCTCTTATTTCAGGCAAAATCTGGGTGCCAAAGCTGAAAAGGCCCTCTCTCTGCTTGTTGGTAGCCAGAGTGGACGGTGCCTCTTCTTGACTTGGGAATGAAATGGTCTCAGCTGTTCTAATTATTTGGACATAACTGTAGTGCTGATCTGTGAAATGGCACTAAGCCCTGCTCTTCAGCCAGGACAGTGTCTTTCAAGGCTGTGATGGGGAAATGTTGGCAACTGGAGAGTGGAGGAGAGGTGACATTCTCTCTCGCCCGGAAAGACCCATAAAATCCAAGAGGTTGAGTCTATGGGACATATCATGTCCAGAAGCCATTTTTTATGAGGCAGCTTGAAAGGGAACTGTTAAAAATGAACAAACAAACAAACAAACAAGGGATTCAAGGAGAATTGCAGATCTAATCAGAAATATTTTCACCGATACAAGCAACTGGATAACTCCAACTGTAGCTAGATTTCTCAAGAAAGTAGTTAAACCAAGAATTAGGGACCACCCAAAAATTTGACCTTTTTTGGTTTTCCAGGGAGTTCTTCTGCTCCTGAAGCTGTAACCATCTTTTCCGGCTTATTTTATCTGTTTTTATCTGTGATACGTGTTGTGCATATATCACTTATCAGCATAATGTGTTTACAGTTCTGTTTAACTGCTAAATAAATGATTGAGCGAATCCAGAGGATTATTCATTATGGTTCAGCGTTCTTCTCTCCTGTTCACTTTCATTCTCCAAGCACCAGGAGCTATGGATTCTTCATTCAACCATAACAACAGCAGGAACAGGATGCACAAAAGAAAATGCTTCTCTGCGCAGTGTGTAATTAACCTGGAAAATTGATTGCGCCGTGGCCACTGGTTTTAAGTGACTCAAGAGCAACAATTGAAAAGTTCAAAGAGGAACTGTTGTGATGGATGAAAAGAAGGAAGAAAGGTGGGAGAGACCATTTAACTCTTTCTTCCCTCTGTGCATGGCCTTCATAAGAGTTACTTTCAACCCAGGGAGTCGGGGAGATGTACAACAGTCTTTGCTAGATATGTGCAAGAATGTTTTAAAAATTCAAAAGTCAATCAAATTTGTTCAAATTTGGACATTCAGCTTCAAATCAAGTGTCTGTACATTCATTTTTTTAAACATTCAAATGAATTTTGAATTTGTCAAATCATTTGTAGAAATTATTTGGACATTCGCATGTGTACGGGTTCATGCACATTACGTACACATCTGCACACATTTGTACGGATACGTACCGGATGAAAACAGGAAGTATACAGGATAAAAAAACGGGATGTGTACAGTTGCGTACGGATGCATACGGACACATATAAATGTTGTCGACATTCATATCTTCAAATACAAATTGAATATTCATATGAATAGACATGAATGCATTCAAACCGAATCGGATGTGAATACATTTGTATTTTAAACACCCCTAGTCTTTGCAATTCCGATCATTGTGACAGCCTGGAGTATTTGGAAGATACCAGGTGGCCGGTGAAGGCAAAAATGGAGGTATTCAAATGTTTCCCTCCATTGACTGAACAACAGGATCAGGGAGATTGCAAAGGTGCTATTTTTGCATACCTTATAGTCAAACACACAGCCTGCAAGGCTATATCTCCAAGTTGGCCAAGCTATGAGATTTCATTTGTCTGACTGAAACTACTATGAGCCTCCAGCTTGTCTTGCCAGTAGCAATAAGTTATGGGAGATGTAGTCCAGTGACATCTGGAAGATCATATTTGAAGAGCATTGATGTGTTCAGTAATATGGAAGAGAAGAAGTGAGGGTGGCTATAGGTCTGTGTTGGTGGCAAGATGCCTGTGGGAGTAAACCTCCATAGAAGCACTGCCCCACCATGTCACTAGGTTCTTGCTTGTCTCCATGTCCAATGCAGATGAGGTGCTTTCCAGGAGAGCACAACTTCATGCCCTCACCCTCAGGCTCCTTGGCAATATACTCTATGGTGGACACTTGGTGCCACTGAAAATTTCCAGAGGTATCAGTGGAGGAATGCAGAGGTTTCCCAACAATTAGATTGAAATAATGTGAGTAACATGACCTGAACACAACCTGTGGTCATCCTAAACTACTTGTGTGACCAAGGCCAACATGAACCATGCTCCATGTTCTATGTAGATCACTGCATTATGGGAACAGACAGTTGTCTGGATTATGCTGATTATCATATGCCCCACTAAAGACACCAATCTCACATACACAGAGAATAAAGTAGCTAGAGGAGGGACTATCTGAGGGGCAGGGATTTTTCCAGGACTAAAAGAAAAACGAAAAACAAAGAGTTCCATTGAACCCAGTGCCAAAGAGCTTGGAAGCTGTTACAAAAGGAAATGATTGTTTTTTTCAGCACACGGAGGGCACAAAGAGGAGCCCCACATCAAGTCACCTTTGAGGGTAACCAAGCTGCTAATGCAGAACACGAAATCTGAACATGAAATCTGGAGAAGTCTGCTCTCTCAAATTACCTAACTCTGCAGGTAATTTCTGATTAGCTTTGCTTCTCTCCCCTTGGCGCTTCAGCTGTTTCCATAGCAGCTAAATCCTAAGTAAAATGGAGACATCTGGTTCAAACTCAGGTAAAGCTCCCTTGAGGGAAAGGAACTGGCTGGTTGACAGCAGAGAAATAAAACATCCTTGCAGGAAGTGAACAGCAAAAGTAACACCTGATAGTGTTTCATAGCAGCTGGAGCAAAAGCCCCTGGGTGCACAGGAAGGGTCTTGATTAAAGAAGTGGCAGGGGAAAAAAATGGAGAGGATTTTATTAGTGTTCGATTAGTTGACACACAAAGAAGATGGAGAGCATCAGAGCCTAAGAAAACCCAAGAAGATTAATCCAAACTGTTCCTTTGGAATCCCTGAGGGTGTACCACCGCCGAGGGATGTCCATTTGAAATTCCATTTCCTCCCAGGTGCAGATGCCATTCCATTGCGAATGTGGCTTCTCCATGTAAGCCAGTTTGGTCTACTGGTTAGGAAGCCAGATTCTTCCCGACGAATATCGACATTCAAATTCGAACTGGATTTTCAAGAATCTGAATTTTTGAATTCAAACAGATTTTGGATTTTGGAAATCCGATACAAATGCAAAAATGTATTCGTGCACATTGCTACTTCACTGTGTATTTGGATTACCCTGGCCTTTGGCTAAGTAACGGAACAGTCTTTTCCTCCCCATGTTCAGGCACTGTTATGGTTTTAATAAGCTTAATATGTTATGGTTTCAACAGGTTCATATTATATATTATAACCCTGGGTATAGAGTGAGATAAAAAGAAATAAGTGTCTTATCATCATTATGTGCAGTCCAACCTTTATACATTTTCCGCTTAGCAAACCAGGTGATGCTTGTTTACAACTCAAGAAATGAAATCATATTATTATTACAAAAGACTGGAATTTATTAGTATTTTACATTTTGCTTGACCCTACACTTTTGACGCTTCTCCCATTTTGCCCTCTCTGCACTTTTCCTCTACTCCTACAAGCATGTTGCAACTTATCAGAATTATTTCTCTATTTCCTGTAAACCAAAAGCTGGATTTTATATCACAGTATATATCTACCCAGAAGCTTTCAGGCTTTCCCCCTTTTGCTATGTTTCCTGGGATTTAACACAAAAATCTCAGCCTCTTGTTCCTAGCCTCAGAAGCCTGGGATTTCAGCCACAAAGTTCCAGTGTGCTTCATGGCTGCAGCATGGGCTGACTTCAGGTGTTTTCACACCACCCTTCCTGCCCACTGGACAGGAAAGGAGTACAATGACCCAATGTTGACTAGTCTTCACACTTGAACACTAGTCAACTTTAGCTGCTCCCCCTACCTGGGATCAGATACTCGCCTTAATTGATCCCAGGGCCTAGTCCTTCTCTGGGGGCTGCCATATTGGCAGCGGCAACTCCGTGAGTGCGTGTGCATCAGCGCTGTCCCCTTGACAATGCTGACACTCTGCACATGCACTATTGCATCTACAGTCATCTGATGTCCCAGCACATTTGTGTGGGAACTCAAATGACCCTGGAGCATCGGCAAGAGCAAATGGTTGTGCCGCTGGACGCTTGAGGCAAGTGATTAACTAATACTGACTAACGCATGGAGCACAGTTTTGTTCTCCACACCTAATCAATGGTCAGTGCACTTCTGGGGAGGGAGGGCATGCTTGTAACAACCTACTGGACATGCGTATGCTCTTCCCTGGAGATGCACTAATTATTGACTAGAGTCCATAGTGCAAATAGGCCTCTGGGTCAGTGCCATCAGTCCACGTGGTTCTGATCCCACCCATGCCTCCCTATGGTCAGGATCAGTGAACCTGACTATTCCCAGACCACTGACCCTGACCAAGGGTAGATAAGTGGAGAAAGAGTTCTGGACTGGACCACTTTCATACCAGCGTGGATGTTACCATTGTTATGAGGCACACCACCACAAGCAGCAGCATCTGTAATCCTCCCTTTGACATGCACAGAGCTCTACCTATGAAGGCCTCCACGCTTCTTTAAATTCAGTCAGATATGCAGGTTCCCTGTCATGCAGGATTTGGACCAGGCTATCAATCATCCCTAAACAGTGAGTGGCGGAATCAAGGAAGGAGGGCCTGTTTTCTGGTATCTTGGGTTCAGGTATGGAGCATGGGCACCTGAAAAGACAGCCTAAGAGCATCTGTTTTGATCACTGGAAGCTCTCTTCTAGGCACACAGATTTTTAAAAAATCAAGTTCCTAGAGGGGCTGTTTTACTCTCTTCCTAGACTGTCTCTTCAGGATCATATGGCTCCTGGACTCTAAAATGTGGTTTGTTTATTTGTTTATTCTCCCCCCCTCCTATTTCTGAATTTTGGATATTAGAAAGCACGTGAGGCCAATAGCATTCAAAGAGTGAAATAATAAAAACCAAGCTCAAGTTGTCACCCAAATGTTCTAAAAAGTCTCTTCGTTGGCAAAATGCCAGTGTTAGTAGTTTTATCTGTAGCTCCTTCCTCTGCAACAGTTGCAGAAGACTTCAGTGCATGGAGTTTCTGAATGTGCAGGAACTTTGCCTCCTTTCCAGTATGATTGGGGATGTCGGCATTAAGGATGTGGATGAATGTTCTAAACATTTGAAATTGGATTGACTTAGACTGAATGTGGACATTCGAATTCAAACAGAATGCCTACACATTTGAATTTAAACATTCGGACAAATGTCAAATGTTCCAAAACTTTCGTTCACATGATTCGAAACACCTGAATGTGCAGATACATATCTATTACATACGTGTCTGTATGAATCTCATACATATCTGTGCACATTTGTGCTGATAGTACGGGACAAAACGGGATTCATTTGTATCTTCAGAGTGGAATCTAACATTCAAATGAATAGATTCAAATGTATTGGATTCAACTTGGATTTTGTTGCATTCAGATTCTAAACATTCAAATCAAGTCAAACGTTTGGATATCCGATTTGACTCAAATTTGAATGCAAAAACATTCATGCACATTCATGTTTTCCTGTTTGCTTTGCAACGAAGTGAATGGGACGGAAATTGGCATTCGGGCAAATGGAACCACTTCAAATGTGCTAGGATTCGAATTCACTTTGAATTCCCTTTGAATTCCTGCCGCCACCAGTTGTGCCAGCAAATCCAATGCAAATCCCACATGAATTCAAGCTGCTTTGAATGTAACAAAGCTTCGAACAAAAGCTTAAAATCTTTTGCTTCGCTTGCAAATGTCAGTTTTCGAATCTAGCAAATATTTCAAACTTTCACTATTCATATGAATTGCAAAAGTGATGAACATTTTCCTCCCATCCCTAATACGACTTCCACAGGTGCACTTGGCTAAAACTGCATTCTTATAAGCACTTTCCCCATCCTACGCAGAGCCACAATAGAAAACAAAAAGGCTCGTATTTGTTTTATTTGTTATACTGATTAAACCATAAATGAACAGTAAATAGTACAGCCCTTCATTCATCACATATTGTTGGAGCAGAAGCTGAAACAATATACGTCTTTCAAAATTCCTTTATCACAGAACAAATGAATGAACAAACAAAAAGCCCTGAAACATAGAAAGTTAAAATGTCAGGGAAAAGGACAAACTAGAATCCTAATACACTAGGTTGTGTTTTCCCCTCTCCTTCTGTTTTAATGGAACGGCATTCAACCATGTCATTGATGACATGAAAGGTATATACTATATATTATCTCTTCCCAGGCCCTTTTCTGACATCTTGCTGCCTAGAGGGAAGGAAAAATGTCCTTCCTCCTGTTCCACGTACAAAAAGCTGTCCAGACTGGATGTTAAATCTTACTTAGATTCTGGTGATGGAAGACCATCGGACCTTAGGGCAGCAGGCTAGATTAAGGTGCCCAAGAAAGTCTATTAAGCATACATGGCTGGGTTCTTCAATATTTCACCCTTCATCCTAGCCCTCCACTCATCATCTATCATCTGAGGCAACTCAGTCTGGTTAGTGGTAGGGCTTAATCTGCTAATGGGAGCGGGACACTACCTTTCATTGCAAAGTCTGGAGGTGTCTTGTGGACAAAAAGAGATGTGAATTCTTCCAGTTTGTTTCCTTTGTGCTCCAAAGGAAATGCACACTAAAGGTCTCCAGGTCAGAAGTACTGATCTTGGTTTTATTTATCATCATCATGTATGCGCGCAGGGCAATGGACAATACAAAGCAGAAGATCTGTCCAGGCTATCTTCCAAATATCTTGCAACAAGGAGTTAGGGCAATCTCCACTAGGGATGTGCACAAATGTTCTAAACATTGGAAATTTGATCAAATTCAATTGGATGTGGACATTCGAACAGGATAGAATGTCTACACATTTGAATCTAAACATCTGAATTAATTTCAAATGTTCTGAAGCATTCGTTTGGATGATTTGAAACATTCGAATGTACACATACGAATGTACACATATGTATCTGTATGCATCTCATACATATCTGTACACATTTGCATATGAAATGCATACAGATACGAATGACACATACACATGTTGTCGACATCCATATCTTCAAATGTTGTTGACATTCGTATCTTCAGATTCGAATCTTACATTTGAACAAATAGATCTGAATGTATTCTATTTGAATCAGATTTTGTTGCGTTCGGATTTTAAACATTCAAATTGAATAAAATTCCAAATACAAAAAAATATTTTGTGCACATCCCTAATCTCCAAACTCATTTATGTTTATATATATATATATATATATATATATATATATATATATATATATATATATAGAGAGAGAGAGAGAGAGAGAGAGAGAGAGAGAGAATAAATAAATAAATAAATAAATAAATAAATAAATAAATAAAAAATAAATAAATAAATAAATAAATAAATAAATAAATAAATAAATAAAAAGGATCTTACCTTTAGGTGAGATATGCCTCCAAGTGATTGTAGGGTCTGGCCGACCCATTGCTATACAGGTGAGACTGACATTGCCTCCTTCATTGATGGAGATATCTGAAGAGATCTCAACAATCTTGGGAGGTACTGGAAGGATAGAGAGCAGAGACTTATCAAGAGGCAGATTACACAATTCCCCCAAACATAATACAATCCATGTGATTTTGTGTTTCAGCTCTAGAATGCCCCAATGTCATATAACCTCTCTTTTTTTCAATAATAAAAGACATATTTCACATTGAAGGTCAGGAATAGAAGGAGGAGGAGGAGGAGGAGAGAGCTGGCTTTTCTACCCCCCCCCCCTTTCTCACCCATTTAAGGGGTTTCAAAGTGGCTAACAAACTTTCTGTTCTCTCCACAACAGAACACCCTGTGAGATAGACTGGGCTGTGCAAGCTCAGCAAAAGGTGACTAGCCCAAGGTGACCCAGCTGGCTTCATGGAGGAGTATGGAATCAAACTCGGTATTCCTAGATAAGAGTCCAGCTCCCTAACCACTAGACCAAACTGGTTCAAGATAGGTGCTTTCAAAATATCAGGATGAATTGCTGATGACATAGACACAGTGGGTATGTGCAAAATGCCATCATCATTATTTTCTTATGTCACTACCATCCTGGTGTTGTCCTTCAACTTGAAAACTGACTCTGCTGGGCATTTCAAGACAGTGTTTTGCACATCCGTGAGAGCAAAGACGGAACCCCAGAGGAATACAACTGGAATGAAACCAGGCTGCTTTGACTCACTTCAAAACTCCCCTTGCATCAGGCCTGTTCGGATGAAGCCAAGCACCTATCTAGGATATGCATCAGCTTCCCCCACACCCATTGGCAGAGGCTTATATTGAACAGCCTTTTTGATTTCCTGTTTCCGTGGGAAGCCATGTGCAATTTCTTTCATAAATAAAGCTGCTCTGTAATAACACCTCCTCTGCTGCTTGCAGAAGGTTTCAACTGAAATCCACAACCACGGCATAGGATGCTTATGGTCACTGGAAAGCAAGGTGTTGCTCAGGTCCACCCTTCCTTCCTTTGGTCTCTCCCCTCTGGTTCCTCGTGATGTCTCAGTTGCCAGCAAAGGCGCGTACTTTTCTAAGAGAGCGGGTTGAGCATGAAGCAACTGCAATGGCCTTGCATGCATTGCCTCTGACGCTCAGGTGAGTAATTTATTGATCCGTAAAGCACTCCGAGACGCTCAGGAAGGGATTATGTCATGCGGACGCTGTGCAATAAAATTAAAAAAAAATGATGGACTTTTTGTGAACACGAGGGTGATTTAGGATTTGTAGCTGGAAGTGTAGTTAAAGTACATTTTAAGTGGAAATCAAGGTGGGTAATGAATTACTCCACGTCCGGAAGGGCTGCTGGGAGTTCGCTTTCCTGGCTTCTGACTCAAAAGCTAATATTCTAGCTGTACGCTAGAGGACAACAGAAGCTCGGAAACAGGCTAGCACAAGGGGTCTTTGAGAGGAGAGGGGAGTGGAAGGATAATGTTAAATGAAGAACAGGTACATAGGAATGCATGCAGTTGTCCTCGGCCAAATTAGGAGACTGGGTGAAAGTAAGGCAGTAAAGGGTATAATGAAATATCATCCACTCAGCGCGGACTGCCTCTAGGCGGCGAGAAGAAAATGTGGAATTGTCTCTTGTGAGACAGTTTGGACAGGTGGTTAGGGAGCCTGACTCTTATATGGGAATACCGGGTTTGATTTCGCCCTCCTCCATGAAGCTAGCTGGGTGGCCTTGGATGAGTCACAGCTCTCTTCTGAGTTCTCACAGCCCCCGCCTACCTCAGAGGGTGTTCTGTTGTGGGGAGAAGAACGGAAGGTTTGTCAGCTGCTTTGTGTCCCCTTGAATGGGTGAGAAAAGTGTGATAAAAAAGCCAACTCTCTTCTTCTTCTTCTTCTTCTTCTTCTTCTTCTTCTTCTTCTTCTTCTTCTTCTTCTTCTCCTTCTCCTTCTCCTTCTCCTTCTCCTTCTCCTTCTCCTTCTCCTCATCTCTGCTAGATGATAGGAGGTTGTCCTGGGAAAAATCCCTGGAGCAAGTACCCAATCTGGAACTAATGGGCTTGAAGTTCTTTATCCATCAATAGGGAAATTCCTGGGCCTTTGTCTCTATATGCCTGGACTATGTTAGGCTTCCCACAGATACATGGGGCAATCCCAATACAGGGCCAGGATAATGCCAGGGTTTAGACCCTGTCTGGATGCAGCCATAGTTTAAAGAAAACAAAAGTGTGTCCTGCAACGGAAATCTAGCCAAGGGCTGCATTTCATTGGTCTCTGAAATGGATAAAGTTGCTTGCATTTTGATTACACAATCCTTAATTTTGTAACATTCTTTTAAAGGACCTTGCTCTCCCGCAGTCACCTCTGAATCCAGCAAACAGCAGGGCAAGGAAGGAAGGAAAGAAGATCAGTAGGTATTTGAAATCCCACTTGAGGGATTGATGGTGCCAGTTGAGTTCTGGGGGTCAACCATAGTTCAAATGCTGCTCTATTGATCAGTGAGGGACAGATCTTCAATTGGACCCCCCTTCCATCCCCTTTCGTGTTACACGGCAAATCAAAATGCAGTTCAATGTGGTTGGAATCCCAACTTTTTCTTTTTTTAACCAGTGGTTTTTAACCACGACCCTTACTCTGCCCTCAGAGACCCATTCTGCATGAAGAAAAAGCTATACTAGATGAAACTCTGTCATAGCCAGACACAGCTCTGCTGGTCTTCTGACCAAACCAGAACCTGTAAAACATTTCCAAAAGTCATTTTGAAACATCTGTGCCAAGCAGTTGTGTAAAGTGTAAAGAAGAATCAGTGCCTGGTTCTGCTTTCAGAGCCTCACTAAGTCCCTAAAGCAGATGGGTAATTCCAGTCTCTTGGGTGCTGTTTGGACTATCAGGAGCAATGCTTTTGGTAAGAAGAAAGGGAGGGAGGGAGAGAGGGAGAGAGAGAGAGACTGAAGGAAGGAAGGAAAAGGGAGGGAAAAAGGGAGGGAGAGCTTGAGGGAGGAAGAAAGAGTGCCAACGTTGAGTCATAAAGAACAAACATGGATGGGGGAAGAGAGATGCACTTTATTTGCTTTAATATTTGAGTCAGTGTTTAATTAGTATTAGAACAGTTATTACTTGGTTACAGTTAAATTGGTGTACTCCTATAAGAGCCTATTTAATGTTTTCAAGGATGCCATGGGTCTTTTTTCAAGCACTCATCAAGACTCTGAATTACAAAGAACACACTTGAAAATCTTGAGAAACTATGCTGCAACTATCAGGAATCTTTATTACAGAAAGAAGTTGCATGGAAAGCTAGCAACCGTGTTCTAGAAGTGCCAAGTTTGCTGTCCCTACACCTGATGCTGTTCCTGGCTCTGTTAGCAGCACATCCAGGAATTTCTTATTCCACAGCTGCAATGTCACTAGCTGGAGGACCTTCAAACACATGGAATGGTCCCATGTTCTCCAGTGTGGTTGCACAAACACCCCAGTTTGATTGACCAGATTTCTCCACATCCTGTAAACTATTTCTAAATATTTATATCTCCTAAAATATTTTTTAAATATTCATACACTCTTCTTTGTACATATTTGTGAATTCTTCTTCTATGCTTTTTAACCACTGTCATGCATTTCAACTGGTTTCGTTCTTCTTGCTTTCAAAAAGTGCATTGCTACTCTTACCTTCAATTTGTGACTGACAACTGACATCTGTCTGTCTGTCTGTCTGTCTGTCCATCTAAAGGCAAACTGTATGGATAGTAGTGCTGACAAAACATCTCACCAAAAACTATGAGTGAAAACTCATGCTGCTTCTCATTTTCTCTCTGTTTTTGCTGCTTTGATTTTTGAACCCTCCCACAACATATATTTTAATAAAAAATAATAATGTATAATGTAGTCCAAGCGTTTTCAAAAAAACATGTGAACTCAAGGACCCTTTTATAAGGAGGTTATGGCTATAGATGTCTACAGGACCCACCCCATCAGGCAACTAAACATTAGCCAAAATACATTTACGGCATGTGTCATATGTTTCATCAATTGTGAGTTACCACTGAACCATTCAAAATTCCACCCCAAGATGTAAAGGATATTTTACCCGGCAAATACAGTGAAGCTGCACAAAAGATACAGCAAAGTTGTCTAGCAAAGGGAACATGGTTGAAAGGTCTCGGCAGGAGCCTTCATGATAAAAGTGGTCTGGCTTTCCTATCTTCTCATTTTCCAATCATCACTTGAAAAGGTGAGTTAGAAACATCCGTTGTGATAATCCATTAATTATTGTGATGTGGCCATCAGTTGGCCCCCACTTGCACGGATCTGAAATGTGAACCTTGAAAGGGTTTGTATCAGTTGGCAACCAATGCAGAGAAGGGTCAGACCTGGACAGCTGGGAAGCCACAGTGATGGAGGCAAAACCTACCATGTGTTACCCTTTTGATTTAAACCAGCAAAGCTAGGATTTAACACGGCAGTTATTAGATGCTAATTAAATGTTTGAATAATTGATCCAATGAATTATTTAAACTGCCTTTTCCAACGACACAACAGGTATAATAGGAGGTTTCTTACTATGCTGGGAGAACAAAGACTTAATAAATAAGTGATAACAAACATAAACCAGGTATTATTTAACATTCTGTGGAAATCTCATCTGAGTGATACCCAAATATTTTATGAAGATGTCAGGTTTTCTGGATAAAGGTAGGAAGGAGAGAAAGGAAAAGGAGGGGAAGGAAACAGGGGGAAGGGGAAGGAAAGAGGGAAGAGAAGATGGGGGAGAGAGGGAGGGGAGGGGAGGGGAAAAGAATGGAAAGGAGAGGAGAGGTTTGGAACAGTGTTAAATAGCCATAAGAATTCTGCAGTTAAGTTGGGAACTGCCAAAGGAACCAGTGCATGATGGGAAGTTGGGGAGGGGTGGGTTGGGGAGGGAGATAAACAAATCCTGGCCTCCCTGATGGGAATTCCTGGCTGCCTTACGATCTGTGTTCTCGCTACATTTCTCTTGCTCAGAGGTGATTAAACATGGCAGCACCATCACAGCCTGCTCCAATGACACAAGCACAGATTTCCCCAGAGCGAGCTCTGTACATTTGCAGATCTCATTTACTTTGCCATGAAGATGATAGCTTAAAAAGGCATGGGGTGGGGAGGAGTCTTTCTATTGTTCAGGAGCAAAACCATGTCTTTATGTCAGCTCATCAGAACGTCATTCAGTACCATGAATTAAAAATGTAACTGTAGATGAGGGCCATCACCAGTGGTGGGGGTCAGGAAGCTGGTTGCCTTAAGATCTCCTCTGCCAGCAGCAACCAAACCTCATGCTTGGAAGATCCAGACTTCGCCACCCACCAGGTAGTAGCCCCCCCTCCCATAGGAGCAGTGCCAGACGGTGCCACATTCATGATATGGACGTTGCCTTGAAGCTCAAGGTTTTTCCATTTCTCTCTCTTTTGGCACTGCCCCAACAAGAACAATGCTTGATCATCAAGTAAGCAGACAGAGAAGGAAGCTACCCCACCCCCTAAAAACACAGACAGAAACATTATGAGTCACAAGCTCTTTGCTTGAGTGTAAACCCTCATTAATTACTATATTTCCTAAGGTCCAATGTCAGTTGGCACTTCCACTTGAGCCCCAGAGAGAATCACAAGAGTAATGAAGCAAGAGATTGGAAAGGTGTAACCCATCCTGAGGTTCTTTTGGGGGATGCAGACCTCTGGGCCTTGGCTGTGTTGCTGCATATCCCTCCCATTTGTCCTGAGTGGCTCAGTACCCCATGGACAAGACGGATTATGGATACCTACCTTGAGGTCCATGAATGATGACACCACTAAGTATAATAGGCTAGAAACCAACTTCTATTACTCACTGAGCTAGTTTGTTCTAGTGGTTACGGATACCAGGTTTGATTTTGGACTCCTCCACAAAGCCAGCTGGGTGACCTTGGGCTAGTCACAGCTTTCTTCTGACCTCTCACAGCTCCTCCTGCCTCTCAGGGAGTCTGTTGTGAGGAGAAGAACAGAAGGTCTGTCAGCTGCTTTGAGTCCCCTTAAATGGGTGAGAAAAGCAGGGTAGAAAAGCCAACTCTCCTCCTCCTCCTCCTCCTCCTCCTCCTCCTCCTCCTCCTCCTCCTCCTCCTCCTCCTCCTCTTCTTCTTCTTCTTCTTCTTCTTCTTCTTCTTCTTCTTCTTCTTCTTCTTCTTCTTCTTCTTCTTCTTCTTCTTCTTCTTCTTCTTCTTCTTCTTCTTCTTCTTCTTCTTCTTCTTCACTTCTCTACTGATTTTTTCTTCATCATTGTCTTTTCTTCATTAAATCATCCAGCAACTTTACTCTGATGAGATCAGTGTTTGCAAGTTGTTTGGTATTGCAAAAGTCAATGGAAGGTAGAAGGTGCGAAGGAGGAAGGAAAAAAATAACTGTAGCACAGCATGGTCCCTGAAGCATAGTGTATTCAACTATGCATGACTGGAGTCATATCAATGATGCTCTTTTGCTTTTCTGCAAACTGGCACCGCCTTCTAGATTAACGATGCAGTAAGTCTACTGCTGTCTTAATTCTACATCATATTCTTCAGTCAGCAGCAAGACACCTTTTTCAGCTGCATCATGAGGGTCTGAATTTGTTAGGCATTTCATGCTCAACTGGCTTCACTGCATGACAGCTTGAACATCTGGTTGCTGCTTTTTTTGCTTGCTTGGATTTCCAAGAACAACATTTGCAAAATGGGCATCAGTGCAGGACATTTATCTGAAACAATGACTGCTTACCCAAGTGAAATATAACATTGATACAGTTTTGTTAGTCTCAAACTCTACTATCAACCAGCCAAACAACCAACCAATCAATCACTATGACCAAGGACCGTTATAGTATATAAAAAGAAAAATAAATTTAAAACATTAAACTAAATAATATATACAATCATAAACCAGATAGAGTGTCAGCAGATGTGCACAAATGGAAATTACATGTTTCTTTCACCATCGAACCGAACAAGCAGTTGCTCACATTTGATTTTGAACTTGTTAAAACAACAACAAATGCCAACTTTTTGCGTTTAAAATCCCCTTTCAAGGGCAAACTACTAGGGATGTGCACAAATATTTTGTTTGTGCAGACAACTTTGAACATGAAAAAAAAATTGAATTTTCTAGCACATCTTTAATAGGCAGTTAAAATAGTTGCTTGCGGCATCTACTTGAGAGTATGCACAGAGAATGAGGCATGATTATAAGAAGAGGTGATAGTGTATCTGAGGATAGATGGGCAAAATTCAATTCACATTCACAAATTCAATCAAATATTTCATGTTCATGGGCATTTACATCAAAAGAAAAATCCAGGTTTTCTCATATCTGAAACTTGAATCGAAACAAAACAGTCTCCTGCTCAAAAAAAAATCACGTTTCACTGTAGTTTTGAGGGGGTTTGATGGTGAAGAAATTGGTATTTTTCTTTGTGAAAAATGTTCAAAAAGAATGTGGAAAACAGGTGTTTCGATTAAACAATTCTGCAAAGAAAGAAAATAAGGGATTTTTGCTTCGACAGTGAAACAAACATGCAATTTGTTTTGTGCTCATCCTTACTTCTGAGATGATAATTCAGCAAACTCCACACAGATAATAACAAGCTTTATGAACTGAGCAGTACAATATCCTGTAGCAGCCGTCTACTAAACTGTTGCACACAGAGACGCTGCTGTGCTAGACTGTCACTGAAGAATACCACTGGGATGTTTTCTACACAAAAACAGCATAGAGCATGCATATTGCTGCCTACCCAACTCCTGTGTCAGATTAAGGGAAACAACAAATAGAAAGTCCCTGCAGACGAAGAAAGCTAATGCTTTCTGTCTGAAGTCAAAAGTCTCCTGGCCATACGTCTTCCTGCCCTTTGCTCAAAAGAGTCATCAGTGGTTCTGCCATCCTCTAGAGTTCATGGGGAATATTTGCAAAAACAGTCCAAGAATTGCATTGCCCTCCATATACTGTACATGGAGAAAAGGGATATATATATATATATATATATATAAGATTACAAGAGCTAACTAATAGAAAGGGGTCAGCGTAGTTGGCTTTGCTGTTTAGACTTGCACAAACTGAGTTTTCTTCCTTGCTTGTTTAGCATTATTAGAGATGTACATGAATCTTCATAAAATACAATATTCATACCAATTCGGACATTCATATATGAAGTCAATGTTATAACATTCGTACATTGATATTTGTATTTGTATGAATGCTTTGGAGCATTCGTACGAAGCTTCGGAACATTCATGAAATGGGGAGGTGGAAAAGCGGCTGTGCCAGCCACATCTGCTAAGGATCCGGAATGAATTCGACATGGTTCGAGAGTTTATTCAAATTAGATTCAGGGTGGATTTGCTGTTTTCAGAGTGGATAAGTTATGCGTTCGTATTGGATACGTATCAGATACATATGCATTAATATTGGATATTTGTACAAATTCAGACAAGTACATTTGTATCAGAATCCTACCACATTTAAAGGGGATTTATTCGTATGAATCCAGACATTTGAAGACTGACATTCAAATTCAAATCAAATGTTTCAATACATTTGTATGATTCTCCATATGGGGTTCGCATTGGATTTATTTGAACGAATCTGAATTTTCTTACATTCAATTAGATATGAACTGAATGCTAATTATTATTATTCACAGTTGCAAATCGTTGCATGATCCGCTATGTTTTGAATGAGTGGAGAGTACAAATGGCATCAATCGCCTTAAAAGTCTGGTCTATACATTCCAAGCTGTTTGATTATTCAGACTACATCCATATTATTCTTCCACTAGAATTATCAGGGCAATGTACTCAAAGGCCTTCAGGCAAAAAACAAACAAACAGAACACCGAACCAGGAATGGAACCAAAGAAGGTCATACTTCTTCAGTGTTCACTTGTTTTATATCAGTAGGAGAATCAAGTTATGTGGCTTAAATTAAAATAGACCTTGTTATTACCCACCTGAACCACATCCAGACCGTAATAACTATTGGAGAGGTGGCAAAGAATGTTCTAGTCAATGCAAACCAGTCAAAATCCCTGGAGACACCTGTAGAGACAGCTTCCTGCCAAAGGATAGAATCAAACCAGAAATTCCTAGAGTTCCTTTTGTAGAAACTTGTATCTTCCACACCCTCCAAAGACAAATTTTAGCTGCAGCCATATCACTGATGATGAAGATAGGATTGCATGTTTGGTTTGGTTGTTACTTAACTGAACATCTGCTTGTCTGGTTCAATGGCAAACCATTTAAGAGTGAAGTGGAACCACAAATGAATAAGGCATGAATCCTATCTGGTATTCAGAGGATAAGGCAGTGAGTTTTCTCTGTTGTTTCCCTGTTCAACCACTATTGCCAGGGAAAAAAATGTTATTCAGGCTTCTGATTAATTGATTTGTGGTTCTGGTCTATTGGCCCTCTTAATTCATACTTTAGTATTTCCATTTCTGGCTTGATTGTTCCAGTCGGATTACCACTGAGGGGAATGTTTGTTCCTTCGCTGTAATTTGATTTGTTTGCATATTGCCTAGAGTAGGGCTGACTAAACTATAGCTTTTCAGATGTTCCTGGACTATAGTTCCCACGAAACTCAACTAGTCTGATCTGAGCAAGTCTCAAGGAATTATGGGAGTGGCAGTTCAGTAACAAATGGGTGATTGTAGTTGGTCAGCCTTGGTTTAGAAGCTGTTGATAACCATAAGTACCATTTCAAGATATAGACCAGAATGGAATGAAACCAATTCACTTATTTGCAATCACTGCACCTTAAAAAAAAAGTTAGCAGTGCTGCTTTGCAGTTTATGGGCAATGTGATGGCTGGGAATGTAACAGACATTATGTATAACAGCTGCTTAAGAGAAGAATGAAAACCAATGTGCTATCCTAAGGTGTGTTATTGTACATCCCATAAATAAAACTGAGCAACAGGGTCCTGTTTTGAGGTTTCTCTCATGTTTACCATGGATCAAACCTTTACAACCACTGCAGAAGCTAGGGGAGATGGTAGGTAGAAGAATGAATTCACCATGTATTTGCCACCCCAGCAAACTGTGTGAGAGCCGAGACTTGTGTTCACCTGGGAGCTGAGTGAGGCTCGTGGAACTCAGAGCCAGTCTTAACAAATTGCTTGAGAATCTTGGAAACAGCAGAGGCATATGACGCGGATTAAATAGGCAATTAATAAATAACTAATAGAAATGGCGCTCCTTAAAATGAGGCCTAATGAGATGTGTCATATGTTGCAGAGATGTGTCTAAATGATTTTTCAAAACAAATAGCCTCTCTTGTTATGGCAACAGAGCTTCCACTCTGTGCTTAAGGACATAAAATTATTTACATGCATCTTGGCAGCGTTTTATATGATAAAGCATCATCATAACTCATTGCTGCCTGAGAAGGACTGATTTTTAATCATGAATTAGTAAAGTATTTGTAGAATGCCACTACATCACAGGATATTGCCAGCTCAGTTGCTTAGGCCATGTGTTCACAGTGTTCCAAGCATATTTCTGTTGGGCAGGAAAGAGCAGGATAGAAGGAGGAGGAGGAGTTAGCTTTTCTACCCAGCTTTTCTCACCCATTTAAGGGAACTCAAAGGGGCTGAGTAACCTTCTGTTCTTCTCCCCACACCAGACTCCCTGTGAGGTAGGTGGGGCCATGAGAGCTCAGAAGAAAGCTATGACTAGTCTAAGGCCATCCAGCTAGCTTCATGGAGGAGTGTGGAACTAAAGCTGGTATTGCCAGATAAGAGTCCGGCTCCCCAACCACTAGACCAAACTGGCTCACTGGGGCAAGGGAAGGGGAAAGGCCCCTTGTCAGTGGACCAAGGATAGGGGATGCAAAATGTGAATGCAAAAATATACGTGTGAGTTGTTTTGCCTATCTGTAGAAAAACCAATAATGGAGTGAAACTTCACAAGGGGATTAAACAGCTATGGTATGAGCAGGACTCATGTCACCATAAAAAGCCACAGGCTTTTGGGGATACACATGGTCTGGGAAGACATTAGGAGCAAGTGCATTAGAACATAAGTGGAGCCCTGCTGGGTCCGGCCACGGCACACGTAGTCCAGCATCCTGTCTCACACAGCGGCCCACCAATTGCTTCTGGGCATTTCAAGTAGAAGACTAAGGGAAAACCTTCACCTGCTTCATACTCCCTGCAAATGGCCTTTACAATGTACAATGGCTCAGTTCAGCTACACCCAAACAGTTGTAGCTCAAGAGCAACAGAAGAGCTTGACGATGCTGGAGTGACAAAAAACTTTGGTGAGACTTCCTTCCAACTTAATCTCTATCTGACTTGACAGTTCAGAGGGTTTGATAATTCCTCCCAATTATAATACTAATCATAACTGACTCATTCTCTTCAGACATGTTCCTTTACTTTTTCAGAGATATCTTGGCTTAGGAATCTCTGCAGGTTATGTTATGGGATTGACTCACAGGCCATTTCTGCACCAGACATAATTCTGGATTATATCCTAGAATGAGAACCTGCCATCTGCATGCTTATTCAGACTACAGCAGGTCCCTCCTAGGGTCTTCCACTGTCTATACTAGCATGCAGATTGCAGGTCCTTAATCTGTGATAGAATCCAGAGTAAAGCCCAGTGCAGAAAGGATCACAGACTAGTTATGAATGTCAACAACTCCGTATTTAAAAATACAAACGTCAACAATATTTTGTATGCATCCCATTTTTGTTCCGTATTATAAGTGCAAATGTGTACAGATATGTATGATATTTGTACAGATAACATATATAATATCTGTAATTTGAATCATTCTAATGAATGTTTTGAAACATTTGAAATTCATGAATGTCTAAATTTGAAAGTGAAGACATTCAATTCGAATTCAAATGTCCACACTCAGACAAATTTTATTGGATTTCGAATGTTTAGAATATTCATGCAACATCCCTATCACAGATTCCTCCATTAACCCATTGGATGCTGCTGTTGAACAAGCAACAAAATCCTCCTTATATCACCATGCCATTAGCTGTTTGGTAATTATTAGCTGGAGAAAATACATTAACATATCATAAGAATGCAACGATTATTAGTTTTCTGCAGCTCTGGGACACTTTTTTTAAAGAATTAATCATTAAGCAAGTCTGATGCACAGAGGTTGAGAGAAGGAATGGATGTGAACCCACCCTGATCCGCCCCTTCAATTGCAACAATGAGGAAATAGTTTGCCTGCTGATGATTTGTGGACTGAAGAAGAAAGGATCAGAATATCACAACATTCAATTCATGTATGAATGTCCTAATTCATACAAATAACGAATGTTACAAATATTTGTGCCCATCCCTAGTTCTGACTAGGATCTGGGATTCTCTATTATTTCTGTGGGAGCTGAGTGTAGGAGAAAAGGTGGACATCGATGACCCCCCAAAAGCAGAGAAAATTTCAGAGGAGGTTATGTATAGTGATTATGGGCCTGTTTGCACTTGGCTTCATTCTGGAATATATCCTGCAATGGGGAGGTGGAGGTGCTGTCCACATGCTCAGGTGAGGCTTGCAAGAGTCTGAATTAGCATGTGGACAACAGATCCCTATCTTGAGATACAGTCCAGAATACAACCAAGTGTGAACAGGCCCCATGTTGGAAAGGGAAGGATGGATTAGAAGGAAAAGAGGGTCAAAGGTTTTCTTGAAGCTCATGTCCAAAAAACACAAATACATGGGAGCAGTAGATCTCTACTTCAGAGTTACAAATGTTTTAAAATTAACAGAAAATCAGTAATGAGAGATAGATGGATACTTTTCCTCTGTGAGCCAGTTTGGTCTAGTGGTTAGGGAGCCGGATTCTTATCTGGGAATACTGGGTTTGATTACGTCCTCCTCCATGAAGCGGGCTGGGTGACATTGGGCTAGTCACAGCTTTCTTTTGAGCTCTCACAGCCCCCCTCACCTCACAGGGTGTCTGTTGCGGGGAGAATAATAGGAAGCTTTGTAAGCTGCATCGAGTTCTTTAAATGAGTGAGTCCTTTAAATGTTGTTGTTCAAGCTCAGTAGTTCAAGAAAATAATCTGCAGCTGGCCTAGCCAAAATCTATTAAACCATTATTAAGCACAAAACTTCAATTAAACTGATTTAGACACAATATGTCAATTGACTGGACCAGGACTTGAAGGGATCAAACAAAGCGTATATTCAAAGGAATTATTCAAGGAGAAAAAAAAAAAAAAACAACAACTGAAATTCAGTTAAATTCAGAATGTATTAACATTTGCACCCCTCCCTAACTGAAACCTTTTAGTTGGAGCTGGAAAGACATTATATAGTATTTTAAACACTCGGAAAGTAGTTTGCAAAGTTATGCTACCGACAGAATGTTTGGATAATGGTCCATAGTTCAGTGACCAGGCCTCTACCTTTTATTGGCTGATAGCATTAAAGTCTAGTTCACCTGATTGATAGATACTAGCTCCAAGATCAGAGAAAGCCAATCAATTAGAAATACCCATTCTTGGAAATAAGAGCAGGAAAATGCTATTGAACTTGTTTTACAGGCTTCCCAGCAGCGTTGTAGGAAGAAGAGAGGGAGAGAGGGAGGGAGGGAGAGAGGGAGGAAGGAAGGAAGGGAAGCATACTTATTTAGATGGGAGTTCCACCTGAAAAAGCAGGACTCTTTTTATGTCCATGTTTCAGGCAAAATACATCTTTGTTCTTTGTTCTCTTGGGCTGCTACGTTCATTGTCTCATTTAACTTCACCAGTTGAGTCAACCCAGAGCACGCTGTAAATCACAACAGAGAGCTCAGATTATGTTTCAGCCCCCAAATAGCATCACCCGATCTGCCAATGGGTGCTATGAGAGCCCTGTCATCCCGGGTGCCACCATGCAGCATTTTAAATAAGAAGCAGCAAGTGCAGTCCCAGCAAGGAACGTGCCTCTGAGACGACATATAAAGATGCTCACATCATCCAGAGGAAATTGTAGAAGATGGGATTTGCTTTTTGACATTTGAAGAAGCAAACTTGAGCTGTGGCAAGACAAAAGCCTATATCTATCTTTGGGTTCCCCCCGCCCCCATCTAACTTTTGTTGCTCTTTTTCGACTGTTGACGGCTGCTCAGAGTCACGTGTGAGGCCCCTCTGCCAAAAGCCAGATAAGAGTCCCTTCCCAAGCACTTCTTTTCTATCGCAGGGGGTGTGGTAGCTCCTGGCTGGCTTTGCTTTATCTTCCAAGCCCTGAGAGCTGATGGTGGCTCCGTTAATCCCCTTCTGAAATGTCACCGTGCAGGGATGCGGGTTGAGCAGGGTGGGAGAGAAAGAAAGTTTGAACATGAGTTCTTGTTAATACAAAGCTTGTCAAAACTATCACCTAGAAATGCTGAATGTCTTTATTAGATTCCTTTATCTCCCCCCGAGATTGGAGGGACAAGACTAGCTGATTCTCAACGGAGATGTCATCATCCAGAAACTAATTAAGGGCTGAGGAGGAAGTGGGGCGTCAAACACTCCAGAGAACAAAATGTATTAGCGACTGAAGTCAACGAAGATATTACAAGTGAACTCCAGATCAGAAAGGGCAAGCTGGGAGTTTTACAATAACTCTCTGCTCTCTTCGCCCTTTTCCCTGCCTCACTGTTTCCTCCCTCCTGTGTGGATGCATGTAGGGCTGAATGGAGTGCATGTCTGTATGTTTATATATATACATAAACATGTGCATGTAATTTCCTAAGAAATATATGCACACTACCAGTATAGTATGGTTAGCATATGCATAACCACTACCACCACTACTTCTAGTGGTCTAGTGGTTAGGGAGACAGACTGTTATCTGGGAATACTGGGTTTGATTCCGCACTCCTCCATGAAGCCAGCTGGGTGACCTTGGGCTAGTCACAGCTCTCGTCTGTGCTCTCACAGCCCCACCTACCTCACGGGCGTCTGTGGTGGGAAGAATAGAAAGCTTTGTCAGCCACTTTATTTATTTGTTATTTACATTTCTATCCCGCCCTATACCTGAAGGTCTCAGGGCAGGTAACAACATTTAAGACCAAATATATTACAACAGATAAAAGTCTCCTTAAGTGGATGAGAAAAGCAGGGTAGAAAAACCAACTACTCTTCTTCTTCTTCTTCTTCCCTCCCCCTCCTATTTCTCACAGACAGACTCATGCCTTTAGTTATATTATAGAGAAACCCTCATTGCTTACATTTGAGATGGAAAACCAGTGGAGATATGTTCCTTAGGCCGGAAGCCCTGTGCTTTAACTGAACACCCCAAGAGAAAACTGCATGGAGGTCAATGAATAGAAATTGTAGGTTTTGTTTACGAGGCTTTGCTTTATTGCTAGTTTCAAAATAGTTATTAATGAAAACTCAGTCAGAAGTTCCAAATATCATGGTGTTCACTTCCCTCTCTGCACCAATTGTGAAATACCATGTATTACTACGGGGAAATGGGTTTATTTAGAACCAGCGTATTTCTGTCCCCATTCTGCATAACATGAAACATCCCAATGTCCATCTTTGGCAGGGTAAGCTCTAAGGACTTGTGAGCAAGCAATGAGATCATGATGGCTCTCAGCTGCCACTTGAATACATGCTTTTCATTTGAGGTGGTTATTAAAGAACTGCTGTAAAAAAAATAAAATCCAGCAAGCCCCACTGAAAAAAGAAAGAAAGATATCTGTTTTAAATTGATGCAAAGAGGGGCAGTTTCCTGACACACAAATCCTGAGTTCACAATACTGGCACAACATGCCTGCAGCTGAAAATGTCAGTGAGTCAGCCAGTCAGGGTATTGTGGTGGTCAATCAACCAAAAACAGACCAGATAGAGCAGTTAATATCATAGGCTTAGGAAAATGAGCAATTCATATGAGTAGAATGAGACAAGGATCCCAAAGGATGTTCCTTGATCTACAGAATGTGAATAAGTTGACAGAGACAGCCTTGAAAGAAAGAAAGAAAGAAAGAAAGAAAGAAAGAAAGAAAGAAAGAAAGAAAGAAAGAAAGAAAGAAAGATTCCTTGTTTCAGTCAGTTAAGACTGCAGTAATGCACTACTTTTAAAAAATATTTTGGAACCAGCCTGGCTGAAACATGTTGTTGTTGTTCTCATGAATAAAAGAGAATCGAGACAAGGGTAAATAACTATTTCATCACACAATTTATACTCCAGCTTTGGAAGGCACCACTACAACTTACAGCATTGGTCACTGGCTCACATGTCTTTAAAAACCAAGTTTGGGTAAATTCATGGAAGATTAAACTATCAATGGCTACTAGGAATATGGACAATTGTGGGTTTTTTTTTTTTTTTTTGCATTCAATTTGAATAAAATCAAATGCAAGAAAATTCATATTCATTCAAATCTACCCCTTTGAATGTGGTAGGCTTTGATTTGATACAAATTTGATATGAATGTTCGATACAAATCACGTAAGGATCCCCTGTGTATCCCCACAAAATCTCCTCTGTTTCCGATATGTATCACCTACGTATCCACCTCGAAATCATCAAATCTGCCCTGAATCTACATTGAATCTACTCTCAATCCACTTTGAATCCACTCTGAATCCACTTCGACTCCATTCTGGATCCATTGCAGATGTCACTAGCACAGCCACTTTCCCACTTCCCAGGGTTCACGGGTGTAAGAAAGCTTCATATGAATCTTCCCAATCATTTGATTCGAATTCAAATGTCAATCTTCAGATGACCCAACCTTTTATTTGAATAGAAATGTCCAAATTCATACTAATTCGTATGAGTTTTGAATCTTACAAATATTCATGCACATCCCTAATGGCCTCAGAATTGCCAACCAATTACATATGGAGTATTTTTCCACTGTCACTAGAAGTATCCATTAAGGACCCATTAATGGGTACTTAATGGCTTTATGTACCCATTAATGGGTACTTAATGGGTACTTCTAGTGACAATGGAAAAAACACCCATGGAGGCCACAAGTAGGACATAAATACAGCCTCCCTCATGCTCTCACATCTGTTGCACCTTCCATACCAGAGGTAGTCACAAGGAAGATGTTGCCCAGAAAGCAAAGATGAGTCTTTTGTTCATTTTATGACAGACAAGTGCATTATATTAGGTTGCTGGCTTAAAGGATGGGAGGGGAGACCTCAGGAGAGACTTCTAGAAGTTTTGACCCTCTTCTTCAAAACTCTAAGACAGATTACGTTGCCCACAAGTTTTCATGTGTCATTTTCATAGTTTATTCACTTCTCTTGTAACCCAGTCAGATTAAAACATCAGAAATGTATTTTGTAGATCTGATGTCTTTTTTCTTAATCCACTACGTTAATGGTTAACTCCTATTAGCTGTGACATTTCTCTTTTCCCGCTCTTTGCTCCTTAGCTGCTTAGGATT
This sequence comes from Aspidoscelis tigris stejnegeri, assembly GCA_023333525.1. Taxonomy (NCBI): domain Eukaryota; kingdom Metazoa; phylum Chordata; class Lepidosauria; order Squamata; family Teiidae; genus Aspidoscelis; species Aspidoscelis tigris. Next base: position 21,748,150 of record JALMGA010000011.1, read on the forward strand.
TTTTTTATTATCCTGGCTTCTTCTTTACTATTGATTCTTCTAATCATTAGAAAGACTGTTTACACTGGGTTTCTTTCTCCTTTATCAACAAATCATAAGATTTTTTTTTAAGTAAAGTGCATATAAATCATTATTGTTCAAACTTGGTCCCTGTACTTTTAATTAAGCCACTTTCCTTTTTTTTATCTACTTCATTTGCCTTCACTTCCCTTTATCCATTCTTTTCTCTCTATCCCTTTTTTCTATTTTTTCCCTCCTCCCCAAGGCAGTCTTTGGTGTGAAATTATACATTTCCATCCAGCTAACGATCACTTTGAATTTTTAAATGTTATTAAATTGGATCACACTGTGGTCACTGGACTATAGTCATCTAACTGAGATATTTACTTCAATATTGGAAATGAAATTGGATTGAAAGCCCGGGTGATGAGCAAGGGAGGCTGAGAAAGGGAGATGTGCTGTCCGTGGTGATGAAACTAAACAGACTCCCCTGAGCTTTTATAGCAAGAAAGTTCAAAGGAACATCTTATGTCAAGCCATGTACGTATTGTAATATCTTTAATAAATCAATTACTTTTTGGCAGGAGACTGTCACAGCATCTGAAACCCCCTGTAATCACTTTGCTGTTGTATCGCTGTATTTTAAATGCTGGAAAGCTGCAAAAGCACGTAGGGTGAATAAAAAGACCTAAACTCTACAGCTTTGGCTTTGGAAGGAAATGATTAATAAGCAAACAAAGAACCTTCTCCTAGAGGCATAAATACATTTATATCCTGACTAAGTTCACCGGTAACTTGTGAATCAAATGTCTAGGCTGGGTCCATCTCCTCCTTTCTTTCTGTATGGACAAAGGGAATCAAAATCTTATTTATTTAACATCATTTATATTTTTGCATTTCCTTTGAGGAGCCCAGGGTGACTCATCATATTCTTCACATCTCATTTTATCCCCCCAAACAACCCTGTGAGTTGTGTTAAGCTGAGAGGACGTCATGGCCCAAGGTCATTCAGTAGGTTTTCTTGGCAGAGTGAGGGTTCAAAGCCAAGAACTTTTGATGTCAAGTTGGATGCTCCAACCACTACACTACAATGCCTCTTAGAAGATCCTCTTACATGACTTAAAACAGAAGTGTCTACCCTCCTGAAGAACAAGAACTCTCTAACACTCACTCCAGTTTGGTCTAGCAGTTAGGGAGCCATACCCTTATCTGGGAATACCGGGTTTGATTCCGCTCTCCTCCATGAAACCATCTGGTTGACATTGGACTAGTCACAGCTGTCTTCTGAGTGCTCACAGCCCCACATATCTGTTCCGTTGTGGGGAGAAGAATAGAAAGCTTTGTCAGCCACTTTGAGTCCCCTTAATGGGTGAGAAAAGTGAGGTAGAAAAACCAATTTCTTCTTCTTCTTCTTCTTCTTCTTCTTCTTCTTCTTCTTCTTCTTCTTCTTCTTCTTCTTCTTCTTCTTCTTCTTCTTCTCTTTAAGGCAGAGGTGGTGAAAGCAGGGAAAAATGGGCAAAGAGGGATCACTTCTGCGTAGCATTTTCATCCAGATCCATTTTTCATTGTTCTTTCTGCCACTTCTCCTGCCCAAGCCTCAATTTCAATCCTTTATTTATGTTTTTGCTTCCTGATAGTCCTCCAAAGTATATATTTAACCAAGATCCATAAATAACTCCTCTCCCTTCAGTCCTTCCACATATCACTTCCCTTTCATGGTGAAACTTCTCCCCCACATCCCACCACCTCTTCCTTGCCTAGTCCTTACTAAATTCAGCGACTTCCTTTTATCTCCCTTCACTTCCTTGCAGGGATCCAACAGGCTCCTTCCTTCATCACCCTCTTCTTGAAAAGAACTTCTCATTGCAGCTGCATGCAGCTTCAGCTGACTAAGGCATACGGAGAAAACAAAGTTGAGTGTTGTTTTTGGCAGTTCTTCCTTCAGCTTTGAAGCACAGAAAGCCAACGCAGCAAGATTAGGGAAGTTAGCAATCACTGTTGTTATCACTTCAGTGGCACTAGAGGAAAGTAGTAAAAATGGGAGAAAGATTTTTGAAGTTGTTCCGAAGCAAATGAATTGTTTCTGGCAGCCTCATTTCAAAACATAATTTTCCCAGCAGATCTTCCTCAATAACTTCAGAAAGGGATGAATATATATAAATTCCCCTTTGGGAGATCTAACTGGGGCTATTAAAGCCTCTTTGGAGGGTTTATGTGGGCCACATAACACATGCTAGGCCTCACAGTCTTATACACAGAATGCGGACAGAATATTCTTTGTTTTAATCATCCAGTTTTAAAATGTTTTTACCTGTGTCTTATTTTTAATATGTTTTTTAAATGCTGTTTGATCTGTTATTACCCGCCCAGAGACCTTCGGGTATGGGGCGGGATAGAAATGGAAATACATACATACATACATACATACATACATACATACATACATACATACATACATACATACATACATACATACATACATACATACATACATACATACATACATACATACATACATACATACATACATACATACATACCATGGGAAAGGATTCCTGTTGTTTGCTAAGACCCTCAGGTTCTGTCGTACTTGTGATCCAGTTTAATATTGTGGTTAGAGTGCAAGACCCATATCTCATAGTCATTGGGCTGGATTCCGCACTCCATGAAGCCAGCTGGGTGGCCTTGGGCTGGTCACAGCTCTCTTTCTGAGCCCTCACAGCCCCACCTACCTCACAGGGTGTCTGTTTTTGGGAGAAGAATAGAAAGCTTTGTCAGACACTTTAAGTCCCCTTAAAGGGGTGATAAAAGCAGCATACAAAAGCCAAATCTTCTTCTCTTTCTCCTTCTGCTTTTTAAGGACAGTGTGTGCTATTTGGAAGCTCTCGTTGGCGTGCACTCTGCTTTTTTACCAGGACTAGGAATCTGCACAAATATTTGCAGGCATTCGAGATTTGATCGAATGTGCTGAATCTTGACATTTGAACTCGATTAGAATGACCCATATTGCAATTGCAAATTTGAATCGACTTTCGGATCTATTCGTTCAAATTATCCAGACATGTGTACATGTACTGGTTCGTACATGATGCGTATTTGAAGATCCACATCTTTCCCGCATCCGTACGCATTTGTACGGATTCATACGGGATGAAAACAGGTTGCATACAGGATAACTACGTCATGCATGCAGATGTGTACAGATGCGTACGGATGTGGGGAAGACGTGTACGGGCACATATGAATGCTCTCAACATTTGTATGTGGAGATTCAGATCAAAAATTTGAACAAATAGATTCGAATTTGGTAAAAAAACCAGTTTAATAGATTCGAATCAAATCGGATTTTGGGGTATTCAATTCGATTCGAATAGAATGTCAAAAAACAACAACACATTTGTGCATATCCCTAATCAGGACTATACTGCAAATTGTGAAGGGCATAGCGAGTGGTTCGAAACTGATGCATAAAATGCATGCATGACCACACAGGCAGCACCAGAACAGGCAGGCAGGATCCTGCATGTCTGAAGGACCAGCCTGGACACCACACCCTTCTAGAACTTCAACACTCCTGACAGGCTGCATGCAATAAGGAAGCAGCAATATACAATGGCACCAGAGACTCTGCCATACATGGAATAGGGATGGCTTTGTAGTGAGCTTTAGTCTCAACTGTTTTAATTCATCTTTTAAGTTCGATGCTCATTTTAGCATTTTGTAAACTGATAGACTCGGTTCACTAGTGGATGAACACATCCATTCGTTCAGTCAGAGCGTTACTGTGAAAGCCCCCTTTAGCGGGGCCAAAATCACAGCATCCCCCACTCCCACTTAGCTGAAATGGGACATGGCAGTCTGGAGAACGTGCACCCAGCTGGGCTCTCCATCACTTCACAGCCACTTCTATCTTCTGTCATCTTCAGCTGAAGGCTGTTGCTTCATCCCACCCATCATCTATCACCCTCAGTCTACGGTGATCAGAGTGCAGGTGTCACCTTCACACTATGTATAGAAGTTTATGAAGAAGTCCGCCCGGTCCCCTGAGAGCGATAAACCTTGCTCATTGGACCAGCTATAGTAGGACTAAGCAGCCAGTTCTGAGCATATTTAGGTAAGATCTACTTAGAAAATAAATCTGCTATCATGGCTCTTTTCCGCCTAAGAATGATGAAGGTACATCAGTAATAGTGCTGATTAGAGTTGTGTGGTTCATAGGGTTGTGCAGAAATATTTGTAACCTTTTTCATATGAATTCATATGAATTCAGACACTCATACATGAAGCAAATGTCATAACATTTGTATGAATATAAAAGTTTTGGAACAAATAGTTCAGACATTCATGAAACTGGTGGGGGGAGGAAGCAAAATCAGGGAAGCAGAGAGGGAGGAAAAAGTGTGTGTGTGTTAAGACAGGAGCGGGATCCAGTTCCATTATGTATGCATTTGTATAGGATCTGTGTCCAGGACCTGTAGCCAGGATACGTATCGGATACATATGCATTCATATTGGATATTCATACAAATTCACACAATTACATTTGTATAAAATAGAATCCTACCACATCTCAGCAGGATCTATTTGGACGAATACGAATTTTCTAACACTCAATTCATTACGAATCGAATGCCAAGAACCACTTTGTGCACATGCCTAGTGGCTCATGTTTGAAAATTCAGTCAAACAGTTCTTGTTCACATGAAGCCAAACGTGCGGTTTATCACAACATTCACATATCCAGAAATGTGGTGGCACTGAGGCAGTCTTCTGTTCACGAGCAGGAATGATTTGATGCAGCACTGAGGGCTTCTTTTTCACCCTTGAAGTGGGTTTTTTTAAATGGGAAAATGTATTTTTTGTTTTTGAACAAGTTCAACACCGAACATGAGCAACCGTTTGTTCAAATAAATTATTCACTGTCAACGCAGACAAATGGGTGTCCAACTTCATGGCAAACGGAGCATGTGACTTTGCTTACACAGATTCCCAGCGCTGATTGCTTGCTGTGAGTCACTTTGGTCTAGTGGTTTGGGGATACTGGGTTTGATTCCACCCTCCTCCACAAAGCCAGGTGGGTGACCTTGGGCTAGTCACAACTCTCTTCTGAGCTCTCACAGCCCCACCCACCACACAGGATGTTCTGCAGTGGGGAGAAGAACAGAAGGTTTGTCAGCCACTTTGAGCCCCCTTGAATGGGTGAGAAAAGTGGAGTAGAAAAGCCCATTCTTCTTCTACTACTACTACTGCACCCAGCCATCAAGTTGACAGCTTTTGACCCATAATTGCAATCTTGAATGAGACAGTTTGGTCTAGTGGCTACAAAGCTGGACTCTTATCTGGGAATACCAGGTTCAATTCCACACTCCCCCATGAAACCAGCTGGGTGACCTTGGGTTAGTTGTGGCTCTCTGAACTCTCACAGCTCTCACAGGATCTGTTTTGGGGAGAAGAACAGAAGGTTTGTCAGCTGCTTTGAGTCCCCTTTAAAAGGATGGAGAAAATGGGATACAAAAGCCAATTCTCCTTCTTGGTTTCTGGATTATGTGCATTATCAAACACCTGTATCTGATGACCTCATGCAAGTCACACAGATAAGTCTCATCAAGAAGTGACCGTAGTGGTGGAGGGACTGCTGGAGGAAGAACTCTTGGGATACTTATGGCAACATGGTGATGGTGTGTGTTAGGTGCATTCACATCCCACAGCTGTCCTAAGCACCAAACATGTCATAAGGAGATATGTGGACACTCTCCCCTTATTGTCCATTGGCGGCACCATAAAGCTGCCCTGGATTCAGTGCCATGTGTGTGCCATTTTATGCAAACAATTATTGAAAAATTTGCAGTTAAATTTTATGTGTTTGATGTGTAAAATGTGAATGATATTGTTTCTCTATGTAAGAGGTATATTTCCCTGAGCATCTTGGAGGCATCTTCATGGTGTTCAAAACTGCACCACAAAATCAAGCTCAGAAAATGCAGTCATACCTAAAAGTAGGTCCAGGGACAGTGTAGTAAGCCATGCTGCAAAAGGAATAACTCCGAATCCTCAAATTGCAAGCATTAGCAAAGCAATTTGTGTTTTGTTTTTGCACAGTCAAGGGAAGAACCCATTCCCTATGCCTAATTCTCAAGATCCACAAAGTGATAGAAAATGCTCTTTGCAACTGAACATTTCATTCAAAGGGAACAATGTTAACATTGGGCCTTACGTTAGTTCAGACTCTTTCCTTACTTCTCTGTCTCCAAGAGACAATCTCCTCCCTTCTCCAGAAGAGCCATAATTTGAGCACAAACAGGCACGAAGCTTTTCAAAAAGTAATGAACTCTGTGTTGGAGCCACGGCGAGGGAGATTTTAATGCTAGACTCTGAGACTATGGGAAGGTCATCAATTACAGAACCCCTCAGCAGAAGGAGCAAAATATAACATTTTGGACAAGCTCTGCCAAAGGAAGAAGAAATACGTGGCGAGGAAGAGAAAAGAAGAAATAACATCAGCTCAAGCCAACTGCAAGCAAGAGGGCAAGAAAAGTTAAAGACTGGTGGGGGAGGGGCGAGAAAAGGATAAAGGAAAAGGAAGAAATGAGGACTTGGGAGAGTTTGTCAACAGTGCATACAACCAAAACACTGAAGAGTGCAGATGTGAACATGGCCGCCAATGTGAAAGACACAAACCAAAGTTGATATTCCAGTGTCTCGAATTCCCCCCCCCATTGTTTTGCATTGTTTTCTTATTTTTTCACAACATTCTATATTATTTTCAAAAGGGTTTCATCCGGATTAGGGTGGAACGTACCATGATTTTTTTTAAAGTGTTTTTAATGTACATTCTATTTTTAATCTGTTGTTTTTACGGCTGTTATCCACCCAGAGACCTTCGGGTATGGGGCGGGATAGAAATGTAAATAATAAATAAATAAATATAAATAGTGTTGCAGGATTGTCAGCATGGCAAGATGGCCGAGGGTGCTACGTTCTTCATTTCATTAAATATAATAGCCCAGCCTCTGGCCTTCCTAACTATTTCCCCTTAACTACCTTTGACAGCTTCCTCTGGGCTCTAATTGGCTATTAAGAACCTGAGGTCTGTGGTCTTGTTTTTAATCTCTTAGCAAAGCATTCCTCCACCAATTTCTTTAAGAGCATATTTTGTGTCAGGCACACAGAAGGCAACTTTACTTTGGTTAAACAGATGGAGGTCTGCACGAATGCAATTTTCAACATTCAGTTCATAACAAATAGAATACTCTTTATTGTACGAATAAAGAAAAACAAATGTCCAAACATTCAGTTTGATACAAATGCATCCGTATATGTTCATATGAATAACTCAGACATCCATACCTGTACAGGAACCTATTCGCACTTGGGTTTATTCTGGAATATATCCTGGAATAGGGACTTGCTGTTCATATGCTAATGCCAGCTTCAGCAGGCCCAAAGTGAGGTCTGCTAGAGTCTGCATTAGCATGTGGACCACTGACCCCTATCCTGAGATATACTCCAGAAAAAGGCCAAGTGCGAATAGGCCCCAGGTATGTATGCATCCGTATGCATTCCGTTTTCATCCCATACAGGTGTGTTCGCATGCATACAGATGCGTATGAACGTCCAAATTAATCGTACGAGTAGCTCAAAATACTCGTATTTGTTCAAATTTGAAAATCCGAATGTCCAGATATTTTATTTGTATATTAATGCCCAAATTCAACCAAATAATGAATATTTCGAATATTCATGCACAACCCTAGTAGAAGCAGAATGTTATAGAATGTTCAGGCTTCCGGAGATCAGCCTGTGCCTTGGTCCACAGGAATCCTTGCATGCCCCTCACATTCCAATCTGAATTCTGCACTATATGGAAATGAATTCTCCTCTGTCCCTGCATATTGCCCAAGACGTTCGCTTTCTTCCCTATGCTCCAAGCAAATGAGCCAGGAAGTACTGAAGTGAACATAACTGGGGATCATCTGCTCCTTTGCCTGAGTTCCCTCCTTGATTTCAACTGAAACCTTTCTTTCTTTTTTCTTTTTTTCTGTATAAGAACCATCTGGGCGAAACCACATGAGCTCTCGAAGAGAGCCAACAGATTTGCCAGTTCAATATCTTTGAGAAATGTCTGCAGTTCACTTGGAAGACCAAAGGCAGCCCACCAACTCCCCCTCTCTGTCCGATCGCGCCTTCCACCAGCATTTCCATATTGCCTCTCCTTCTTAATGACTTTAATCACTGGCCACGCTCTTGGCTTGGCTTGGGAAGCATGTCCGTGCACCTGGTTGCTGGCAACGCCAATCCCTGGTGCAGGGAGCCCATATGCAGCCTTCAGATAGGGAAGGGAGGCTGATCACAGCACAGCCAGGAGAGGTCAGTTGAAACCACCTTGACTATCGGCTTGTTTGCCAGTGTCCATGTGTTCAAACTCTTTTCTTTTCCAGCCAACTGCAGGCATAGATCCAGCCAGTCAGGAGCTTCTTGTAGCTCCCCTACTTCTCCCCCTTTTTGGCAGCTACTAAATCCTAAAGCATCATTCCTGCTTGATGTAGCCCAGAGGCAGCCTTTAATAGAAAACATCAACGCTTGCTACTTCTGCACTTTTTCTGAACCCAGCAGAATTTCTCCGTCCCACTGTGTCCTTGGAAGTGAGTGCAAGACAATAGCGTTAAGTCCCCTTTTGTACTGTGGACTCCATTCTGTGTAAGGTTAGCTGAACATTTCTGGTTATGATGAGCTTTTGAAGGCATCCCACACTCCTACTACTACTACTACTATGACTACTACTACTAATGATGATAATAATTATGATAATGATGATGATGATGATGATAACTACTACTATTGCCACTATTACATTCTCCTCCTCCTACTACTACTACTACCTAATAATAATAATAATAATTACTACTACTATTGTTACTATTAGATCCTCCTCCTCCTCCTCCTCCTCCTCCTACCTAATAATAATAATAATAATTACTACTACTATTGTTACTATTAGATCCTCCTCCTCCTCCTCCTACTACTACTACTACAATAGAGTGCAATAGTTTACAAAGTAAGTAGAGGCAAGATTAGAGATAGTTAAAAACAAGTGACTGCTTTGATGGGATTAGGGAAGTCCAAAAATGTTGGGTTGTGTTGTTGTTGTTTTTTTTTTGCATTTGAAGTCAAATCAAATCGAATATCCAAACATTTGATTTGATTCAAATGTTTAGGATCCGAATGCAACAAAATGTGATTCAAATCGAATACATTCAAATCTATTCGCTCGAATATTAGATTTGAATCTGAAGATATGAATGTCGACAACATTCGTATGTGTTGTTCGTATCTGCATGCATTTTCTACCCATCCTATTTTATCCCTGTATGCATCCTGTTTTCATCCTCTACTATCAGATATATATGAGGTTCATACAGACATGTATGCAATACATACTATATGTATCTGCATGTTTGAATGTTTCAAATCATTCGAACGAATGTTTTGGAACATTCAAAATTCGTTCCAATGTTTAAATTTGAATGTCCACATTTGATTGAATTAGATTGAATTTTGAATGTTTAGGACATCCATGCACATCCCTACATGGGATACAAATCCTCCTTTAAAAAAAGGATTGGTTGCAAATCTCTGGTTTACTGAAGTTCTATGGAAAAAAAGTGTTGGCCTGTTAACATGTAGCTTCAATGTCACATGTATGTCGCCATTGAATGAACTCAAGTTCTTCCATCCTACACGCTCTCTGTCATTATTACAAATAATCATATATTCTTCTACATTGAACAGCAACAACATAGTTAATAAACAGATAAGTGCTATTTCTCCTGGAGAAACTCCTTTAAGAAATAATATCCTTTTGCCCTGCCACTTAGCTGGACAGTGATGGGGAGGGAAAGATCTAAAGAGCAGGAACTGTGAAAGAGAAATGAGAAGAAAAGGCAGATTAAAATAAAAGATCAGATTTATGCTCAAGACTTAAGGTTTAATAATGCAACAGAAAATCAATATTTAATAAAGCAAATGATGGAGAAAAACATTGAACAGCAGATGAAACTGCTGTACTGTTTTCAAACACGTAAGTCCCAGAGGAGGTTGAGTTGGCAGCGTGGATCCAACACCAGACGGTCATGAAGAGCTGGCACACAGCAGGAATTTGGGTCTCATTGATTCCAATTTCTTCTATCCAGAGGTCTCTTTTTTTGTATCGAAGAACAAGCAAAGAATTTCAATCACAGTGTGTCAAGGTAAAGTATCTAGAGATGCTGTAAAAGAGGATGGACGCGGTGCAGCTGTGGCTAGGAAGAGTACCCTGTGAGTAAAAGAGCCATTTGGGATCGGGTAGCCATTGTAGCTGAAGTAACAGCTGATAGGAACCTGCTGTTGGGTGGAAGGAAATGCCATAAGATAGGAGAAAATAAGCAGTCATAATTGGGAGCCCAAGGATGTTCAAAGAACTCAAAGGATTCCCCCAGTCATCTCATTTGCCTCTTTTGAAATGAGCCAGGACGATCTGTCTGACAGGTTTCTGGGGATCAGTGTATCTGACCTAGCACTAACTGTGCCACACGCTGGTCTAGTGTGCCCCACCATTAAATGGATCACCACTCCTTTGACACAGAAATGGGTTGAAAAGGAAGCTGGCAGCTTGCTGGCATGATTCTGAAGGTGTTGGCACTTTGGAGTAGGCAAACAGTTTTGCTCCTGAAGACCCTGCTGGTAGCTTTTACCATGCAACTGAAGGACGGTGGAGGAATCAGGAGAAAGGAGAAAAGAAAGGGGACAGTTCTGTACTATTCTTATGCTGCCACCCACATTGAACATGTCCTTTTCATCTCCAAAAGGTTTTCCCAGAAATGCCAGATTCCACAGCAATGTCTTTCTTTGAAATTCCATAAAACTCAAATTTCCTCCCCTGAGTGAACCAGCAGTTTGGAGGAAGGGTACTGAATTGACCACAAGGATGGACGCTTGATCAAAGGCAGGTTGACTGCATAGCTAAATTATGGGATCATCAAAATGCAACAAGAAGCATGGCCACTCTTAAGAACCTAAGAGGAGTCCTGCTGGATTGGGCCACAGCCCATATAGTCCAGCATCCCATCTTACACAGTGGGCCACCAATTGCTTCAGTGTACATCTCATGTGGAAGACAAAGGCAGAATTTTATGAGGGGCCTTTTTTCACTAGGGCTCAGAACCCTTCTAAGACCCCATCAGTAATCCAATTAGTACCTGATTGGTACCAATCGGGAAGGTCCTGTCCTTACCTGGACCCCATTGAAGGCCCCATCTGCAAGTCCCTGTCCCCATGAGGGCATGGGAAATCAAGATTTAATAGGTCCTTGAGGCCCTTAAATCTGGATTTCGTGTGGACCTGATTAAAGGTGTCCACAATGGGGTCTTCAAGCATCTTCAAGATCCAGATCTCCAGGAGGACCCCATCTCAAAGATCGGATCTTGAAGATCCAGATCTTTGACTGTGCGTGGAAAAAGGGGGCTACTCTCAAATCCCTGCATATGGTCTTTAAATCCCTGCAAATAGTCTTTAAATGACCTCCTCATACAGACATCAAAGTCAGTCTGAGGTTTGGTCTTCTATGGGAGAAGGGCAGGTAAATAATAATATTCCACAGCTCCAACATTCCCAGTCCTCCTATCAAAAGAAACTACTTAAAGTCAATCCTGAGGGGATTTGGATGCTCCCTTTATCTTCATGCCCATTGTTTCTCCAGAATATTGGTGCATGGGCCCAGACTTTGGCTTGAATTCCAGCCCAACATCCAGTCTGCTAAAGACTTGCCACAGTGTGAATGATTACTCATCCATCTTTCATTAAGAAATGTCCTTGCACTATCTGGAATCAGAAAAGCTCAAGAAGAAAAGTAACTGCAAAGATGGGTGCATTTTCAACAAAAGAGATGGAAAAACGTACAACATCTGTTCAGAAATGCTCAACCATGTCACCTCCTTTTACACAACCTAATTGCATAGCTGAACATTTCCCAACTGGTCCTAATACAATGCATTACATAGAATAGTCCTGCATCCAGTTTTGCGATGGACAGTGCCAACCCAACACATCTGGCAGGGAAGGAGAAACCAAACGCTCTACTCTTGCCACAGTCAATCCACTATCCAGTTCTGCTGCATCCTTCTTCCTGGAGTGCTAGGACAGAACTGTGGTGGTTTGGAGGCAGCCAATGGATTGGTGAAACAATTCTCATCTGCTTTGGTTTAGTGGTTAGGGTTTGATTCTGCCCTCCTTCACGAAGCCAGCTGGGTGACCTTGGGCTAGTCACAGCTCTCTTTTGAGTTCTCACAGTCCCACCTAGATCACAGGGGGTTCTGCTGTGGGGAGAAGAACAGAAAGCTTTGTCAGCCACTTTGGGTCACGTTGAATGGGTGAGAAAAGTGGGTTAGAAAAGCCAACTCTTCTTCTTTGCTTGCCACCCTCAGCAGCATGCTCATCTACAAAGAACGCAGTCTCATGCAATGAAGAGCACTGTGCTAATGGACACCTGAACTCTCCCACACAACACAGGCTGTCTTACTGCATAACAGTGCAGGAAAAGGAAGAGAGGGAAGGAGGGAGGGAGAGGAAGGGAGGGAGGAAGATAATACATGGTTCTGAAATGAAGCTAAGCATACACATACATTTCAGCTATGCATTTGGTTTCTAAAACTCCATTCCTTTGGTCTATCTAGTTCAGTATTTGCTGTCCTTAGTGAAGATCCTTCCCTCCCTCCCTTTCTATCAGGTCTTTCTATGGTATAGTTTCAAAGTGGAGATGGGTTGGATGGGCCCCTTAATGCGCAGGCCCCTGGTGTTTTGCCTCTATTAGTGTTCTGGGTGAGATGGAGAAGAGAGACAGAGAAAACAGACATTCTGACCAGTAAAGTTCAATAAAGAAGAGACATCTTTAAAAACCAGATGCTCATACAAGATTAGCAACAGCAACAACTCCCTCCCCTGGAGGCTGCAGAAAACTGCATCTGATAAGAACAGATGCTACCCAGTGCTGGAAAGACCATGGATGTTGCCTGCTGTTTCCAGTCTGGGGATGCAGAGCAACAAAGTTTCCGTTATTCCTTCTTCCCTCCCTCTTTTTCTTCCTTCCTTCTTGCCTCTCCCTCCCTCCCTCTTCCTTCCTCTTCCTCCCTCCCTCCTTCCCTCCCTTTTCCTTCTTTCCTTCCTCTTTCTTTCTTCCTCCCTTTCACTCTCCCTTTTTCCTTCCCTTTTCCTCCCTCCCTCCTTCCTTCCTTCCTTCCTTCCTTCCTTCCTGCCTGCCTGCCTGCCTCCCTCCTCCCTCCCTTCTTCTCCCTCCCTTTCGTTCCCCCTCCCTTTCCTTCCCCAAACATTTTCCCTCCCCCTCAAAAAATCCTGTACAGTTTCCGAGCTGATGAAAAGCAAATTTGTGTAAACCTAATAGGAGGCATATGGTAGAGCTCAAAGACCTGAACTGCCCCATCTGGACCTTCAAGGAAAAAGGAAAAGGGATATATAGAGCAAAAAGATAAAAGAGCTGAAGACACTGATTCTGGAATGCTTCCCCAGGTTAGAAGGAGATCAGATTATGCTTGTTTTATGGGTGATGCGTGAGATGAAGTGCTTTAGAAAGATAAAAATGCAAAATCAAATACCCAATAAAGGATGGTACTCAGCAGATTGGGACCGGAGATGTCCTGGAGACAAGGCAAAGCTGGATTATAGAGAACACACAACTCCTTTGAAAGAATTCCACTGGCTGCCAATCTCTTTCAGGGCACTATTCAAACTGGCTGTCATAGCCTATAAAGTATTAAATAATTCAGGAAAAGGATGCCTGCAAGATCGCCCTGTCTTCTATGACCCTCCTAGACCACTTAGAGCAGTTTTCAGCACCTTTCTCTCTGTTCCACCTCCCTCCCAGGTTCAGTTAGCTGATACTAGGGCAAGGGCCTTTTTGGTAGCTGCCCCCAAATTTTGAAAAGCTCTCCCTAAAGAAGCCAGATTGGCTACATCTCTGCCTGCCTTTCATAAGCAGGTGAAAACATTTTTATTCCGGAAGGCTTTTAACCAAACAGTAGAATCTTAGCCGGTTTTAGTGTAGTTTTTATATTATGGTGCTTTAATCTTTGTGTGTGTGTGTGTGTTAGTATGTTTTTAATAATTTAACATCACATTATTTGTTTATATAGGTGGCTGGTTTAATTCTATATTGTTCTTTGATGCTGCCTTTGAGTTCCTGTTTGGGAAAAAGTCGGGATATAAATTGAATGAATGAATGAATGAATGAATGAATGAATGAATGAATGAATGAATGAATGAAAATGTAGGTGTGAAGACAGCCACAGAGTAATTGGAAAGTAGCAACATTCTATAAGCGAGTGGAGAGCAGCAAGTTGGAGAGGACCATTTCGCTTGCTTGCAATCTGATACTCCCTTTCATGTTCCAGCAATGAACACCCCTTGTTAGCAGTCAACCGGTGCAAGAAGCCTTACATCAGCCACCTACAAGCCTGGAACTCTCATCAATATCCTGAACCAGAAAACCCTAGGACAGGCAGCACCACATTAGTTTTCTGTCCGCCGTCCCTTCCCTCCTCAAACTCAGGCTAGGTAATTGTTAATTAATAATAACACTTAGTGCTTTCTATTTTCAAAGCACTTTGCAGATATTAGATAATTAATCCTGCTGTGAGTTGGGCCAAGATTATTATCGGCACTGCACAGATGTTGATTGCCAGAGTGTAAAAGTGACTTGGCTGGGGGTCAAATGAAAGGTCAGCGACAAATGTTGCCAGAAGCGTCTTGCCACCCAGTGCATGTCTAGGGTCCTCTTCACAAAGAAATGCATGAGTCATAATGGCAGACTCCAACCACCTCTCCCTGCTGTTCATTTTTTGCAAAACACAGAACAAAACAAAACAAAGCAAAATCCAAAACAGCACATAATGGAAAAGGTAGAACAGGTAGGAATTCTGATTATCTGCTTTTTTTTTGTACTCCAACCCATCACTTTAGAGTAGGGATGAGCATGAATGGGGTTTTTTTGCATTCGATTTTTATCGAATCAAATGCATTTGTTTGAATAGATTCCCTTTTAATATGGTAGGATTCTATCTGATACAAATGTATTTGTACGAATTTTGTATGAATATCTGATACGAACACATACATATCTGATATGTATCTGATACGCATCCGATACATATCCCATAAAATACCCGTTCTGAAAACATCAAGTCTGCCCTGAATCCACTTTGAATCCACTCTCAAGCCATGCTGAATGCACTCTGGAATCGATTGAAGATGTGACTGGTGCAGCCACTTTCCAACCTCCCTGTTTTACAAATGTTCCAAAGCTTCGTACGAAAGTTCTGAAACATCTGTATCCATACATGTATCAATGTAAGGACGTCACAGCATTTGATTCATATATGAATGTCCGAATACGTACAAATTCATATAAATAATGGATGTCACGAATATTCATGCACATCCTTACCTTAGAGTGCTCGGGCTGGTTTTATGAGAGCAAGATCCGCCCAACATCATGGGAGAGCTCCAAGTGTGTAGGGGATATAAAACATTCTTCTCGCCCAGACACAGACCAGCTTCCTCCATTTGAGAAGCCAGAAGATTCTTCTGAGACTTCCCAGTCAGCTTGTTTGCTTTCAGGGTGCCCGTTATATATTTTTTCTTATTATATTTATGGTATTTGAAGTTATCCGCTTTTCTACAGGTTGTCTTAAAAAAAGCTTTTGGGAAGAAAAAACAGTGGTTGAGCAGCAGCAGCAGCCTATTATTCGATGGGTGTGCCCAGACTTCTTAACACCATGCATCAGAACGTGCAGCCGTGTTGGAGGCGTCACGCACAACGCATTACACCAACGTGACTGCACATTTACTTAATGCTGATTTAACAGCACTCCCTCCACGGTATTAAGAAAATTCGAACCTTCCCGCCAGTCCAGATGGAATGTTGAGAAAGACCAACAGGAACAGGGAGGGCAGCTCAACTCCAAATGACCGCCTCATCCCATGTGATCGTGCACTCTAGTCTCGGCTCTCACAGTGAGGAAGCTATGGGAAGCTGCACTAGTCTAGATGGTGAGACGTGGCTTCACGGCAGGTAAGCTGCGATTCTCCCGTTCACTGTGGATTTATTCCGCCAGTATGTAAGGGGCCGATGTTATACAGAGGGAGATTCTGGAATGTTAAAATCTGAAGTTTCCAAGGCAAATAAAAAACGTCTGGTGTTGAAAAGCCATCAGAGAGAAAACTGGAGGAGGGGGAGATAATATTGCAATGTTGGTGACCACAGCCTCACCCACCTCCTTCTCCACCACCTTTCTGAGTCACTTTGTGACCATTCACACCTTAATGTCTTTCCTGATGACGAATCTTAACAAGTCCTCCTCATGGGTTCTCCTGTGGAAATCACCCTGTAACAAGCTGCTCTTCAAACCGCAGGAAGTAGCTGAGGTTAATTATATGGACACTTCAGGGCCGTCAGGGCAGCCATTTTGTGAACTGCTCAAATGAGGGGGGAGTGCCAGTGACCTCTCCCCACCCCGACCCTTCCGCTCGCTTGACCGCACAGCACTTGGCACCTTTTGAGGAGGAGCCGGGGCCTATCATGCATTACAAACTCATTACAAGCAAGGAATGAGCAGGGCGACAGCAGCCTCTTCATTCCCCGTTGTAAAGTGAGACGTGCAGAGCAGACACAGGGTACATTAGTAAAAGAGGCACAGCCTCAGGACCCACTCTGTCCCAGGTGGAGTCACAAGGAAGCGCTGCTTAAATGAGGGGAACAAGTCAGCCTCCAGGAAGAATTCCAATGTGGCACAGGTGCATAGGTACATGGGGGTATGCGTGGGGAAGGCTGAAACGCATGCTAAGTAGCCGAGTTACCTCATAAGCAATCACTTGCAAGCAAACTGCTTCATTAAGATCTACTTGAGAGGATGATCCTGCTTCCCTTATGCAGCTAGTGTTTACCTGCTGCCACCCACAGCAGAAAGTGTGGCACACCTTGATAAGGTTTAAGCTCACGAGGGAGGGGAGGAAATGGTTCCCATTTTATGAGAGGGATACGGCCGTCAAAGTGATAGGGGAGACAAAGAATGGGCAGGGTGAAGGAGCGGCAGGGGTGAGGAAATACACTGCAGTCAGGGGAGGACAATGGACAGAAATGGTGTGCGTGGCATGTGAGTCTGGAACAGCACACAGGAAATGGACTGGAGAGAGAAGGGAATGACGCCCAGACAAACACGCACTAGGGACGGGCACGGACATTCATAAGATTCAAAATTCATATAAATTTGGCTGAATTTGGACATTCAAATTCTAATAGAACGTTGGCACATTTGAGGATTGACATTGGAATAGAAAGAAAACGTTTTGAAGCTTCATATGGGATTCGTACGGGATTGAATGTTTGTATCGAATATGAATCCTCCACATTTGAAGGGGATCTAATTGAACGAACACAAATTTTCTAGCATTCAATGCAATACGAATCGAATACAAAAAAAGTGTGCACAGCCCTATTCCCCCCCCCCAATTATCGCTGGCATCCACCAAATATCATAATCAACACCAGAAAAGTCCAGATTGTCCAAATCAGCCTTTGATAACTGAGTGTCCACCAGATGCTTTTGAGCAGCTGGAGCTTGTGGGTTCTGCTGTGGAACATCTGGAGAGGAACAAAAAGCCATTCTGCCCTGGAATAGGGGGCTACTATCTGCATGATGATGCAGACTATGGGAGCCTCTGGATGGAGCCTCCCACAGTCTGCACCATTAGGTGGATAGTAGGCCCATATTCCATGATATATAGGACCTTTTTCAACTAAGGCTTAGAACCCTTCTCAGACCCCATTAGGAACCCGATTGGTACCTGATTGGCAGCAATTGGGAAGGTCCTGTCCCCACCTGGACCCCGTTGAAGGCCCCATCTGCAAGGTCCTGTCCCCACGAGGGCAGGGGAAATCCGGATTTAATGGTTCCTTCAGGCCCTTAAATCTGGATTATTAAAGGTGTCCACAATGGGGTCTTCAGGGACCTTCAAGATCCAGATCTCCAGGAAGACCCCATCTCAGAGATCCAGATCTTGAAGATCTGGATCTTTGACAGCCGGTAGAAAAAGGGGTAAAATCTGGAATAAGGCCCAGTGCAGAAATGGTCTTAAGTTGAAAGACAAAAACATATTGTTGAGCCTCATTACTGAGGTAGGCCAGAAGAGAAATATCCATCTGCTCATTCCCCCCACCCCGCACCACCAAAAATTGCTCAGGGCAGTCTGCAATAAAAACCAGAAAACAATATAGTGTAACAATGCAAAATAATTGCATTATTTGATAAATAGTAACAATTAACGGTGCATTATTAATTGGAGCAGAAAATACCAAAATGTATATTAATTACAGAAACAAGATTTTTTTTATTTGGGGGGGAGGAGGATTGTGTAAGTATTGGTATTGGTGCAGAGAAACAAAATAATAACAATAACAATAACAACACAAGAGAGAACTGATTAGGAGAGAGCCAACAAATGCCTAGCTATGAGAAAGAGGGGAATATGAAATACTGTTATCTGTCAAATGTCATGGGGGAAGAACCTCAAAATTCGCTTAGTACTGATGCAGATAATGAGATCTCCCCCAAGGGATATTGCAGCACATCACAACAGTTGAAGCACATTACCTAGTTTTCAATTTGCAGGTAGAACACCTTTTTATTAAATGTTTTGCACACAGCTTTAGTTTCTATGTGAGAGAGCCTTCTGCAAAGTCTAGTTCTGCCCACGTGTAGGAGAATGGGCAGCAGAGGGTACGGACTATAAAGCTGAAGTTCTCTCCCTTAGCAAGATAAAAGGAAGGAAGTGGGTTCATCTCTCATAGCTGCAAATAAAGCCTTGTAAGCCCAAGTTATGGTATCTGGTGCCCATTGCGCAGATGGGGCTGGAAGGAAAGGCAGCAAACAGGAAATTGTATCAGAGGGCCAAGAAGAGAGATCTAATGGCAAACAAAACACCATTAAGGTTGCAAATCAATGCAAAGCCATGCAAAAATTGACCCCCGTTGAGCGTGAGCATCCCATTTGGAAGCATGCAGGAAGGAAAATAGAAGCATGCACTCAGAGCTCCTGGGAATGGTGGGGTACTTCCTAAACTGAACCGGTTTGGTCTTGTGGTTAGAGTGCTGGACTCATATCTTGAGAGACCTTCACTAAAATGTCTTACATATTTATTTACCAATGAGGCATCCAGTAGCCCAGCTATCCCCCCACATCAATCACCATGTGTCCCCAAGTCCAGCAATGGTATCCCTTAACAATGGATACTACTCCATGATTGGTCTGGCATCTGCTCAACTTTCCATCATTGTGATTGGTTGAAGCAACCATATCCATGGTGCCATTGGCTAGATGTTGGTTCCGCAAAAATAGAGGAGGTTACCTCAATGGATGGCAGTAAACCTTTGCCCTTTCATAAATGACCAACTGGAAAAGGCCAAGCCTGATCACGCCACAATTCAACATAAAACATAAACTGCCTTCAATGTTGAAAATACATGATTTTTGATGAGGCGACCTTTCCA
Organism: Aspidoscelis tigris stejnegeri; assembly: GCA_023333525.1. Lineage (NCBI taxonomy): Eukaryota > Metazoa > Chordata > Lepidosauria > Squamata > Teiidae > Aspidoscelis > Aspidoscelis tigris. The sequence goes on from JALMGA010000011.1 coordinate 21,767,741, forward strand.
AGATCTCAGAATAGAATAAGGCACATAAAGGAGGGGAACATTTGTTACTACAGACTCAACATTGCACACAGGATGATTCTTACAGCGTGTCTGATCACTGCCTTAATCTACCATTTAGCATTCATCTCACACCTAAGCTTAATAGAGTAGGCGGCTGAGTTCCCCCACCCACCCCAACTCATGTTGCTAATTAGGGTCCATTTCTCCACGTTTGCCAACTGGAGCGTGATCTTCACAGCACTCTCCTTTTATCTGGTTTCTTGCCACAGTACTCATAAATCATGCAGCTGGTGGTCCACCCCAGGAGGTGGCCTGAACCCTCAATGAGATGGCTTTTACAGCATGCGGCTATTCCATATGGTTCACCTGGATGCCAAGACACTCATCATCTCACCAGGTACAGGCAAACCTGCTGCCACAGACCTTTCCAGCGTGTTTGTCAGTTACTGAACCTGGAAGTGATCATGCACAAAGGATACCTCTGAGCTATGATACCCCCCCCCTCCTAGATTTATACCTTCTTGGTTTCCATCATATTTCCAGGTTTATCCTGGCTCTTGTTCAGTGAAGGGGAATATTTTCTTCTGCTCTCGGTTTCTTGTAGAAACAGAAAGGGTACCTCACATAACAAGAGTGCCAACAGAGACTAGCAAAGCAGAAAGGTAGTGTCAGCAACTGCCAGGGAGCCAGAAATTATTTAGGTTAAGCTGAGAAAAGAGAAGACAGTGGGTGAGGTGTCACCGCTCTGCACGCTCTCATCTGTGGGAAGCCATTTGGAAAACTCGCTTCGACGGCTGATACCTAAGCTCTTATGAAGTGGATAAACAAAAGTCAGATGGAGGCATTTGGCTTCCATAGCAAAGAACACAAATATAAACAAGATGCAAAAGGAGGAGGAGAGGAGAGAAGGCATGGAGAATACACCTTACTGCACAAAGCTGTCCCCAGGAAGTTCAAGGAAATTTTGCAGGGTATGAACGTGAGGAAGGCTAAATAAGGCCAGGCCTCCAAGAGTGTAGGGGAAGCATCACAGGTCAGGCATCTTTGCCGAAAAGCCCTCCCCACTTTCCCAGCTCTACTTGAGGCTGTGGGGTCAAGGCAACTAGGACAAGGTGGTCATCCTCCAAGCGGTTCCTTGCAAACTCAACTGCAACAGCTTTGGGCGGACGTTGGGTCCTCCACTGGGCATTTGATGGTACCAGTAATGGAGATGTGCTACCCAAGATGGCCCACAGAGGTTATATAAATGCACATACGGTCCTAAGGTGAACAAGGACAAACAGTGGAGATGAAGGTCAACAAAATGTCTCAGGCAAAGGAAGGAGTTGGAATGCTCAAATATGTCCCTGTACCTGCTTTTACAAGTGTCAGTTCTTGATTTTGAAGGGATAGCACAGAACATTAATCTCTTAGAAGGTCTTGAGAATTCATTTACAAGCTACAAATGTAACATTCAAGAGAATGAAGTGTGCAGTGATTTAGGCCCATGTGTGAGTCTCACAAAAGATATTTGGTAAAGAATAAAACTTCATCATTCCAGATGTAAACAGCAGTGAATAACTAGGCTGAAACTGCCCCCATTACCTAGCAGGATTATAGGACCCTTTTAGAATGTTTCCTATCACCAGTTTTATAACCACAGGAGAGTCTCTTCAGAACTAGCTATGAACTACGTGAAGTTGTGCATCACCTAATGGCATGGTCCCCACTATGAAAAACGTGGATGGTCACCTCAACTGCAATCACCATTCCTAAACTATGTAAGACATGGGCATCATGAGTTACTAGCTCTGAGGGCCATGTGACTTTGGGGAAACACACATAATAGTCGTTATGCCTCTGAAGACTGTGTGCTGGAAAAGGGACGTTTATTTATGCCCAGCCCCAGAGCTTCCATATAAACCTGGCTGCCACTGTGAGTACAGGTGGCTTTCCTAGAAGATTCACAGATCTGATTTCTTATATTCTCATGCAAATACAGCCTTATTTTCTCTGTGTCTCTTTGGAGGGGTAGGGTTACAGCTCCTCCTCCTCCTGGTGGTAGATAGGCAACCACATAAGCATATTCTCTACCTGTGTATAGCCCAATAATTGATACTTTTGAGGAACACCTGTATGTCCTAAAATAATAGTGTTTTACCACTTGGAAGCAGACACGTCTTGAATTTCTTCACTGTGAGCTGCTGCAGGCAAATTATGTACATATCCCAATGCAGCATAATAAGTAGGTTAAAAGTATCACCTTTAAAAAGATTTGTAGAATAAAGACTTCAGCCAAGTGCCAAAAAGAGAGGAAAGGAAAAAGAGTGCATGTAACGTATGTTTTAACTGCAAAAATTATTCTATTTTAATGAAGAATGGACACACTGTGGCCTTTAAGGTGATGGCGGCTCCCATGAGCCCCCAACAGTCCGGCCAATGCAAGGAATAATTGGAGGCAGGAGCCTCCCTTCTGCAAGCTAGGATGGTCTAAGTGAGAGCCTCTCCATTTAGTCTCCATCCTCTTAGACCTGGCCCCCTTAGACTCCACCCCTTTAGAGCCTGCACCCTTAGTATCCACCCCCTTAGACCCTGCCTTTAGACTCCACCCCCATAGACCCAATCCATTTAGACCCCACCCCTTAGACCCTGACCCTTTAGAATCCCCCTTAGACTCCACCCTGTGAAATCCTGTTCCCTTACACTCCACCTCCTTAGGCCCTGCCACTTTAGACTCCACCCTCTTAGACCCCACCCCTTTAGATGCTGCCCCCTTAGACTCCACCCCCTTAAACAGCCTCTGGGGGTTTGGCCTCCCTTAGATTGCCCCCATGTGTGAAAGGGAGTCTCCTAGTATGCTCGGTGGTCCAATATACTGGCCAGTGCAGAATGGCCCATAGATTTGCTATCACTAGCCTACATCAGGGCTTGAATAAATCTTTGCAAGAACAGCACAGTCCAAATGAGGATAGCCAAAGAAAGGCCTGCAGTCACTGCGTGCTGGGTATGTGAAGATACGAGACCATCTACACATCACCAGTTCCTGTCCTCTTGGAAGCAGAATCTGGTCTCTGGAGCGTTCCTTCTGTGGTAGCAAAAACTACTCTCTAAAAGGCACCACAGACCAGAGCCCTTTCTGCATTTGGCCTTATTCTGGAATATATCTTGGGATAGGGGTCTGTTATCCTCATCCTGATGCAGGCTATGGTAGGCCTCACTTGGTGCCTGCCATAGCCTGCAGAATCATGTGGACAGTAGGGCCCTATTCTGGGATATAATCCAAATTAAGGCTAAGTGCAGAAAGGGCCCTGGTATGATCCTGAGACCATAGTATGGCTGCTCAGTTGAAGTTTTTCCAGACCTGAACATCTGGACTGTGCATAAAGCCCTTCACTGTCCTCTGTGGCTAAAGCAAGTGCTCCAATTATCTTACCAATCTTTTCCCTACCCATACAGAGCTTGGCTCAGATGCAAAACGATGAATAAGGCAGAGGGAGAATTGAACATCTGCATACCCAGAGCCTGACTTGTAATAAGATTTGAGAAGTGCTTGTTAACTAAATGGATAATCAAACTGTTTTGTGTTTTCTTGTTCATTCGTTCTATTAAAAATTATATGGATAATAAATCTTTATGTCATGGTTATCAGATGAATTGCACAGTATAATTTGACCTCGGCAAGGACAGTCTGGCTGGTGCCTCTAGATGTTCTGAAGGACATCTTCCATCAGCCATATCTTTCATGGTGGCTATTGGCAAGAATCTAAGAGGTTGTAGAACTGAGCACTTCAGTGGCACCAGCTTGGGGAAAGCTTGATAGATCATTGTAGGAAGTGCACTTTTGAATTATGGGAAGGCCTCGGATTTTCAGGAGAACAGAGGAATGGAGGTAGGGATGCACATGAATGTTCTAAACATTAGAAATTCAATTGAATTTGATCAAATGTGGGCATTCGAATTTGAACACAATGCCTTCACATTCGAATTTAAACATCTGAACTTATTTTGAATGTTCTGAAACATTCATTTGAATGATTTGAAACATTTGAAAATACAGATATGTATGTATTATATACGGATCTGTACGGATCTCATATGCATCTGTACACATTTGTGCTTAATATGGGACGAAAACGGGAAGCACATGGGATAAAACGGGATGGGTACAAAATGTGTACAGATACATATAACACAGACAAATGCTGTTGACATTCATATCTTCAGACTCAAATCTAACATTCATACAAATAGTTTTGAATGTATTCAATTTGAATTGGATATTGTTGCATTCGTATCAAATCAAATATTTTGACATTCTATTTGACTTGAATTCAAATGCAAAAAAAGAAAAGCAATTTGTGGACATCCCTAAATGGAGGTGAGAGAATTCCATCCATCCATCCATCCATCCATCCATCCATCCATCCATCCATCCATCCATCCATCCATCCATCCATCCATCCATCCATCCATCCATCCATCCATCCACCCATCCATCCACCCATCCACCCACCCATCCATCCATCCATCCATCCATTTTAAAATGCATACAGAAAACTAGCCAGATAGGGAGACAAATGAGGTTTTCCACACTGAACATGGCGTACATTCCAACACTGCATATCTTTAGTGTGATTTTAGTTTTTAAAGTGTAGGCAAATGCCTGCACTCAAAGGAAAAAGAAAACCCACATCTGTTAATGGCAGAGTCCATTCTGCCAGTTTAGTTTCTCTTCTCTCTGGGCAGTTGCCTTGAGCAGAGCGATTCTGTTCACCCCTTTGATGCAACACTTGCCTTGGTTAATTGACAAAGTCAAAGGCTGTCTTTGGTGATCTTTCTTGCCATCCGGCATCTTCTCTCATTAACTAGGGACAGCAGGAAAGTCTTTCTGGGACAATCCATGGATTTGTTTGTTTGTTTCTGCAAGCTGGGTCTGAGAAAAGCTAACCTTACATAATTTCCACCCCACCAAAAAAGAAAAAGGAAATAAAAAAAAGGAAATAAAAACAGCCCAAAGTCTTGCCAAATGAATTGAACGCTTCACTTCCTCCAAAAAAGCAAATGGGAAATGGGCTCATCTTGGCCACACAAAAGAGTCCTGGTATCTTCACAGTGCACACCTGGCCAGGGGAAGCCTCTTAGGGACAGGGCACTCTGCCTCAGGCAGGCACGTTTGCATTGCAAGGGAAAGGGCGTCAGTCTCCCTCCCTCGGCATCATCTCATTTTAGCAAATGGGTGAGAATTTTGAGCATCCTCTCTTCCCTTGAGCAGCCTAGTTGCACTACCAGAGCAGACAGGTAATTAACTATCAAACAATGGTTGGGATTTAGAGATTAACTCGCTGCACAGAAAGAGTGGGAAAACTCATTTGAACCAAACAAAAGGAGGGGGGGCGATTACCTGCTTTGGCCACAAAAGAAGGCGCTAGATAGGGCCCGGGAAACTGATAAGAAGCCAGAAAGCACAAATATCCCTTGGATTTCTGACTGTTCAAAATTGGGAGTGTGTGTGTCTCCTTCCCTCCCTGCGCCTTGTGCTAGAATCCCACCATTTTCTATCATGTAAATTCTTGTGTCTATGTGAGATTAAACTTCAGCAAGTACAGAGTCCTCTGCAAAGTCCATTTCCAGCTCCGAGATAAGGCAAACGTGCCTTAATGTACCTTACAAGGGGTGCATTACAAATACAAATATAATCTTGTCTCCACTCTTTGTTTTCTTCCACTTTAATCCATTGGCCTAGAGAATGGTTACCTTGCAATCCTCAAATGGCCTAAGGAGCGTGTAGGTAGAAAAAGTGCCTACCGGACGGCAGATTTCCTTCCAAATCCTCTGGCTTTGAGACAAGGTTTTGTTTCCTCCATGCTCACTTGGCATTAAGTGTGTTTGCTGCATGAGGACAAGGGAACGGAGAGCAATCAGGTCTGAGGATATCCAGACAACAAGGCTATGGGGAGACAAATGCCTAAAGTCAGGGACCCTATTAAAAATGCTCATTCTAGTGTGGAAAGGATCTCTCGCAGGGCTCAGCTCCCCCGAGACCTTTGACCAATTACGTGCACTATTTTACTATAATACTCTCTTGTGCATAACACAGATTTGGGTAACATTCCACTTCTACATGGATTAACTTGACCAGAAGACAAGAGGGAAGTTGAAACGATACAAATTTGCTTTGCATAATTTTGTTTGCAAAAAGTAACGTTCCCTTAAAGAAACCAAAAGAAAAGAAAAACAACTTTTTTTTTAACGCTATCCCCAGAAACTTTTAATAATGTGTCCTGGTTAGAGATGTGCATGAATGGGTTTTTTGACATTTGATTCATAACGAATCTAATGTTAGAAAATCCATATCTGTACAAATAGATCCCTTTCGAATGTGGTAAGATTCTATTTGATACAAATGCATTCATACAGATTTGTACAAATATCCAATACAAATGCATATGTATCCAACACATATGCATACGTATCCAATACGTATCCAACATGAACACATACATATCCAATATGTATCCCATAACAAATCTGCTCTGAAAGCCTAAAATCTGACCTGAATCTACTTTTAATCCACTCTGGACCCACATCAAATGCACTTTGGATCAGTTGCAGATGTGGCTGGTGCAGCCGCTTTCCAATCTCCCTGTTTAACGAATTTGTGAATTATTCATACAAATGTCCAAAACATACAGAAGTTAATGTACAAATATCGCAACAATTCATTTGTTTCCGAATTTATAGGCACATCCCTAGTTCCGGTCTCTGAGGGGACACAGAGGACCTTTTCACACTTAACTTCCATGCGATGATTAGCACACAGGTACACAAACTTAACAGCCATTTGCAGGGATTCGAGGGCAGGTGAAGGTTTTGACCTTGTCTTCTGCTTGAGATGCCCAGAAGCAATTGTTGTGGGAAAGGATGCCAGACTAGATAGGCTGTGGCCTGATCCAGCAGGGCTTCTCTTATGTAGCCCCCGTTTGTACCATGACTAAAAATACAGGAAGTTTCTTCTGGTTTGCCCACTCCCAAGACCACCCCAGCTTCCAACAAAATACATGGACACCAAATCTAACATGGGCAACGCAAGAACAAGCCGGTCCTGGATATTCCCTCTTCTCCATCACCGTATGTCAGTGGTTCTCAACCTGGGGGTCGGGACCCCTTTGGGGGTCGAACTACCCTTTCAGAGGGGTCGCGACGAGTCTCTCGCCACCCTTCCCTCCAACCTCCCAGCTGCTCTGTCCCCGTGGTTGGGGGTCTCCACAACTTGAGGAACTCCATTAAGGGGTCACGGCATTAGGAAGGTTGAGAACTGCTGCCATATGTTCTTCCAAAACACATTGATGTGCATGTGGGAATGCTCAGAGGGAGACAGAGACAGATGGCTGATTAAATGCACTGTTTTTACCTTAAGCCCTTCTGCCCAAGAAAATGAGCAGTGCAATCAGGCAATGCAATTATGTTTAGTATGTGCAACAGGTCACATCTCAGCCTAGACAGCCATGAGGAACACAGCAAGCATGAGCAGGCAGATGTCAACAGAGCTCTTTGTCACATGAAAAAAATGAATGAAAAGGAGTAGGTCCTTTTGCAAGTCTTTGTCTCCCAGGATTGTTCATGGGCCAGCCCCAAAGAGCTTCATGAATTTCAGAAACTGAGGAAGAATCTTAGACAGACGGCAATCACATCAGGAAGACAACACATCAGCAAACTGACCAGGAATTTTCTTTCCAGATTATCTATCCCAAATGTGAATTTTCTGAGTTATTTAACACTGAAAGAAAACAGCTTGTTACTTTGCTGATGTACTCTCTCGCTCTGAAAGGGGACTGAAGCTGGATTAAACCTTAAGGCCGCATCCCCATGCAAGCCATTTGGAGTGGAAAGGGCATTCATGGGACTGGGAGTGGGTCCGAGATCGATCCTTGCCCACCCCATGCCATTCCCAGTGATGTGGGCTGGGCACGGATGCAGCCATCCCCATGCAAACTGTGCCAAACCCTGGCACGGGGGAGCAGTGCCACCTTCTCTCTACCCCCTCTCTCCTCATTGGAAGCCAGAAGCACCTCAGCCCACCCCTCTGCCACCAGCTGCAAATGCCGCATCCCTCCTTCTCTGAGCAGCACAGAAAGCCAGGATTGGGCTGGGAGGCATGGAAAAAAAATTAAAATAAAGCTTAATAATAATAATAATAATTTTAAAAATAATTTTAAAAGACACAAAGCCGCTATGAGGTTCAGCGGCAGATGGGCACTTAAGCAGTTTTGCGCACCTCCGCTCCACTGGGAATCATGAGAATGCCCAACAACTTTAAAAGGGAGGAAATCAAGCCATTATCATGATCACCTTGGTGATCAGGAAATGGGGGTAGAATATTTGACATGGAAAAAGTACAAAAATTAAAGCATTATCCTGCCTGCCTTGGCGATCGGGATGTTTCCACTCCCAAGCAATGTCAGCGGCTGCGATCTCTAATGCATAGGGCAGGAAGGGCAAGCAGACTCCACCTCACAATGACGCAAGCACCAATCACCTCCCAAAATAGCCCGAGATCGTCCCCATGCGCAGTCTCAGCTCACAAAGCAATGCATGCTGGGACCCCAAACCATGCTCAGACTTGTTTTTTCTGGTAACAGCTTTGTTCCTGGTCTGGCACAGTTTGGAGTAATTCCAATCCACTACATATGCCTATTTGACATATATCCTAGTTATTTCACCTGAGCATTATTTGCATATCTTATCTGCCCTGAAACTCCTTAAAAACAATTAGTTGCCTAAGTTTAGCTGGCATTAACTACAAACTAAGTTGGTACAGAACAGCAGTGGAGTAGGAATTTATTTATGTATTTATCATATATATATATATATATATATATTGCCCTGGATTAGAACATAAGAACGTAAGAGAAGCCTTGCTGGATCAGGCCACAGCCCATCTAGTCCAGCATCCTGTCGCACACAGTGGCCCACCAAATGCTCATGGGCATCTCAAGCAGAGACAAGAGGCATTTCCGCACTGAATCGCGTTCGAAACGGAACGCGTTCAGGCGGAAAGCTTAAGCCAGCTTCGGGCGCTTTCCCCGTTCACACACAGACGCGCCAGAACGCGTGTAAACGCGTTCCGGAGCGTCTGGGTGCGAATGCTCAAAGCGCCCGAAGCTGGCTTAGCCGGCAAACGCCGGCAAGGGGCGCGATGACAGCCGCGGAGGCAGATCGACAATCAGCTGTTTGACAAACAGCTGATTGTCAAAGCCGCGCGGCGTCGGAGGCGCGCCGGCAGCCGTTCAGGAGACAGAAGAAGCGCGAACGCTTCTTCTCCCGAACGGCTGCGGGCGGCTCGTCCGCGTTGGAACGCGTGTAGAGCACTTCGAAGTGCTCTACATTTCGAACGCGGAAAAGACAGCTGCGGACACGTCGGAACGCAAGCCGCGCGCGGCCAATGCGGATGACGTGTCCTCAGCTGTCTTTTCCGCGTTCCGTTCAGCCCCGTGCGAAAACGTCTAAGGACAAACCTTCTCCTGCTCTCGAGGCCCAGCAGATGGCCTTAGAAGCGCCCCGGTTCCTCCTGCCCCCCAGCCTGAAAGATGCACCTAGGTATTCATTCTAGTAGCCATTCATCTAATGTATATGACACTAACATTATAAAGCCCTAAACAGCTTGGGCCCTTAGTATCTGAAGGAGCGCTTGTCCCATATAGACCTGCCCAGGCACTGAGATCTCAAGGAAAGGCCCTTTTTGTAGTTCTTTTTCTTACAGATGTATGAGGCACAGGGTCATGCAAGAGGGCCTCTTCTGTGGTGGCCCCTAGACTCTGGCATCTCTTGAGGTTTGGAGGTGCCTATGCTGTATAGTTTTCAGTGCCTGGTGAAAATGTATCTTTTCACCCAGGCTTTTGCTGTTTAAATAGCTTCCTCAGGGTGGTGTTCTGTTTTGCGGGGGGGGGGCATTGGAAATAAGGGGTTAAATTATATTTTATATGTTTTATTCTTATTGTAACTCACCCTGGGACAATTTGGTGAAGGGTGGAATATAAATTATTCATCACCATCACCATCACCATCACCATCATCATCATCATCATCATCAAAGTTTGCAAATCAGAAGGTAAATTTTGGTGATTTATACATTTGATAAGATACTGTGATGAGGTTTTAGCATATCCAAAATTTGCACTAGTTCTGTGGACATTTCCTAGAAGTTTTTGTTTTTGGAGGGGGGGGTGGAACTCCTGCGCAAAGCAGAATGGAAAAGTTTCATGACTGAGCAGTAACAAAAACGGAATGGAGTGCAATTAAGGTGCTCCATCCATCTGCCTCCCCCCCTTAGTGCTTTATGTTATTTGACACATATTCATGCAACATGTTAACAATGTGGCAGCCTGGATTTCACATCCTTTCTGCATGTCCATCCATCAGTGGGTCTCAAAGGCAAATATGAAGGATGATGGATACATTGGAAAAGATTTCCTTGCCCTCAAATGATGATTCTCAGAGAAATTGCTGAGAGCCTGAGGGCAACATTTAATTGCTCGTCAAGTGTCCCCCGCATTTATTTCACTCACAGGATTTTACCCCAATCCCCTTTCCTGTATATGAAGGCTACCAAGAGCTTTTGTGAATTCTATATTATTTCCCCTTTTTGCTTTTCTAGTGAATAGTAAGACTATCACTTGCTTCCACTGGCCATACTTTCAGCCAAAGGGGTCAACTTAGAACGTTGCCCTTTGAAAAGCAAGCCCTCTGGGGCAATGCATAGACAGAAGGTTTAACTTCAGGAAAAAATGGTGGAAGTATCTGAGGAGGAAGTATGTAGAAAGAGAAACTCAGACTAAACACAACAGAAACTGAAGGGAAGTCCTTGAGGCTTCTTCCAGACATTATGGAACTATAACTCCCATGAGTCTCTGAACACCTGGCAAATGCCAAGGAATGCTGGGAGTTGCAATTCAACCAGCTTTGGAGGGTAGGACATAACCTCCACCCTAGGTCTTGAGAATTTCCAAGGAAAAATTCAATCTTTTAAAAAAATAAATAAATAAAGAAGGCACAGGAGATTTATGGCATTTTTGGAGTGTGCTGTGTTTAGCTTTATGTGCAATGGAAACTCATTTAGCAGGGGAAAAGATGACCTTTCCTTTTTCAATTTTTTTCATCTTTTTTTTTTTTTTTGCAAAAACACACTTTGATCTGCAAAGCAGTCACTTTAAAGTTTGAGCGATTCCATTTCTATATCAATGTTCAACTTAAACAAACAATCTTCTTCTTTTAAATCCTCTTACCTGGCTATCCCTCACGTACAAGTTTAGTTTGTTTTTGGGAAAACTGTGAAAACTGCTCATAAAAGGAGAACGTCTCGGAGGCTTCCCCCCCCCCCATTCGTCACACTGGGGTTGTAGCCCCTTGTATAACAGATTCCCACCGCCATTGATTATGATGCCATTACAGTTTCTTATAGACAAAAAGAATGTCTGGTTCAGTGGAAAGCAAACACAACCTCACACATCTCCTATAGGCGAAACCCCTTGCTAATAGAGGAATTACCCTATACATTTTTTGTTCATAAATCTTAATACGTTACAGTTTTGTGTGCTAATTTTTATGAATATGCACTTTTTTTTTCCTATACATCTATCACGATAAGGCAGACTTGCTACATAATCCCAGAGCTTTCCAAAGCTCAGACTGAACAAGTGGAAGCTGACATACCAGCCCCTAGAGCATTAAAGACTCGAGTAGGACTAAGGGACATTGACATTCTGGCTTCAGGCTTATGAAGGGCTCAGATGAAGATAAGAGAACCTGACAGGAAAGTTCTAGAAGATACAGAGACATGATGGGGAGGGGTGAGATACAGCACCACCTTTACTAGCTGTTTCTGAGGCTGTACAGAGTGACTTAGGCTGGATCCAGACAGCACTTGCTTATTCTGCTACATATGGATCATAGAATCCTAGAGTTAGAAGGGACCTCTAGGGTCACTGAATCCAACCCCCTGCTGAATGCAGAGTTTCCTAAACCATCCCATACAGATGTCCAGCCTCTGCTTGAAGACCTCCAGTGAAGGAGAACTCACTACCTCCCGTGACATCCTATTCCATGAACTGATCACCCTCACTGTCACAAAGTCTTTCCTAATGTCTAATCTGTATTGACTCCTTTAAAGTTTCATACCATTGCTTCTAGTTCTCCTATCTTGTGCATGTGAGAATAGGGTAAAGCATGGATATTCCACACTTTATTCTGGAATATCAAAATATAGCAGCATGAGAAAGCTACGTCTGGATGTGGCCCTAGGGAGCCTAGAACAAGGATGAGACTGAAATATGAGATGCATAGATAACGAAGAAAGAAATTGGCGGGATCAGCCTAGATGATCTGCAAGGAAGTTATACCTGGAAAAGCTTGCAGGCGGCTGTATCTTGTCTTGAATCTGTGCTATAAAGCAGACTTGCCACAGCAAGACCATCTGCACAGGGTTTACGAGGAGGGAGCAGCAAGACTGTATCTTTCCTTTAATAATGTTTTTTTTTTTCCTTGAAGCACATTTTTCGGAGAGATCTGGATCGCATAAGAGGAGCCTTGTTGGATCAGGCCACAACCCATCTTGTCCAAGATCTTGGGCCTATTTGCACTACAGCCAGTAGTGCACGATTAGTGAACTTCTGGTGAACAGCATCTGCACTTCTAGGAGAAGCTGCTACAGGGTCAGCCTCCAAGCATCTCTGTCTTCCCAGAAGTTCACTAATTGAAGATTAGGTGTGGATCATGAAATTATTCTCCACGCCTTAACCAACATTAACTCAAACCCTATCTGGAGCATCTAGGCAGTAGCCATCCGCACCTCTTCCAGTGCTCTGGGGTTGTCTGAGGTGCCGCACAAGTGCCCTGGCACCTTAGACGACCATAGACATGCAACTGCACATACGCAGAGCAGCAGCAGCAGCATGGCGACAGTGTTGACACGTGTGCAGTTGCAGAGGGTGTCACAGCCAAAATGGCAGTGTCCAAAAGAGGACCAGCTCTGGGATCGGTCACAGGCGAGTGACCGATCATGCCAGGCTTAGGCTCTCATTACCTAGTACTCACAAGTGTGAATAGTAGTTAACATTGGGTCATCACACTCCGGATCTGCAACGGATCTAGAGTGCATTCAACATGGATTGAGAGTGTATTAAAAGAAAATTCAGGTTGGATTTGATGCTTTCAGAGTGGATTTGTTACGGGATATGTATCAGATATGTATCTCGGATACATATCAGAGACATTTTCATTCGTATCCGATACTCATTCATTTGTATCGATATGTATTTGTTCGTATCTTTAGGTAAGCTTCTAGTTATTCCACACCTAATCAACAATTAATCAACTTTTCGAGAGGCAGGGCACACTTGGAGGCTGTAGCAGCCTCTCCAAGTGCAGATCCTCTTCACCAGACATTCACTATTTGTTGACTACCAGCCTAAGTGTGAACAGGCCTTTGATGTCTCTCTCCAACCCGCAGTAGCCCATAGCATGCAATCCCTTACATAATGTGCTTCCACAGAACCAAACTCAAATGCTATATGTACGACGTGCGTATTGCTTCACGGGTGTAACAGAGGATAAGAAGATGGTGGCTGGCAGCCCGTGCGCATGAAATACTGTACAGTCAAAGCCTCCAACGTCTCCAGCTTTTACTTTCCTCAAATGCTGCCGGAAGGTGGAGGACATTTCAGCACTGTCATTACAGCACACAGACAGACAAGATGGAACCACATGGTTTACAGCCTGCCATTTCATTGACTACAGATGGTGAGGTGTATGTATACCTTTAACCAAAAGAACAGACATAAGAAACACTGCAGAGAAAAAAAAAACAGAGGCTTTAGCAACACGAAGGAGATGGAAACATTCACACCAATAATCTTTGGAAAGAAAAGAGGGCTGACATTTCTCTCTCTGGAACGTTTAAATTTGCCTGTCCCCTACTAACAAAAACAACAACAAAATCCTTTGGTTCCAAATTCCATTATTACAGTGTATGCTTGTCCATCCGTCCGCCTATCTATCTATCTATCTATCTATCTATCTATCTATCTATCTATCTATCTATCTATCTATCTATCTATCTATCTATCTATCTATCTATCTATCTATCTATCTATCTATCTATCTATCTATCTATAGATGCACAACACTGCCAATCTAACAAGACCTTTTAAAAACACCTTCCTTCAGTGGATCACATAATTTTCCTTATCTTCTTCCACAGCTTTCTTGCACCAAAGGTAGATGTGATTTTTCAACCAGACACGGGCTTTCCACCACCACTACTACAGAGTCTTTCCTGAATTTTACACATTTCTCCACATTCCCAATTTCAAAGGCAGATTAAATGAGAAACAAAAGAGAGGTTTTAAGTTTGGATAAGAGGGCAGCTTGTACCATCAAAAAAGCAAAATCTCGTAGAGCATTCACTGACATAATATTTTACTCTCTTGTGAAAACAGGTATCTTCCCTCTGGAGCAAGAGGAATGAAAAGGAAGAAAGAACAACATAGAAAATGGAGCAATTTTAAACACTAGGGGATTTCAAGAATTGGGTCAGGAAACGTAGCACTAGTAAGAAGAGAGAACCAATCTAATTACATTTCTTCAGCTTTGTGATTGTAACTACAATATTTCCCCCCCCTTTCCTTTCACACATCTTAGGGGTAATAAAAGTTTGTAAAATACACAGGTAGCATCTTGCCTAGCAACACCTCTGTCCCCCTGGATTCCCAGTTGCTTATTGGCCATGGAAATGGAGGTGGAACAGGAATCCTATTTACATTTCTTGAATGATTTAGTTGAAGAAAAAGCAGAAAAGATCTCCCTGATTATACATATGTGTGTGTGTATATATATATATACATACACACACACACACACACACACATATATATATGTATTCATTAATCTGTCAATAAAGCTCAGCCTCAAGTATTGACAGCGGATTAGCTCAGCCTGACATGGTGTAGAAGACCAATGCCTTTCTTAACCCAGCTTGTTTCCAGATCAATACACCCATCAGCATTTGAAAATTAGCCCTGGATGAGATTCCAATACTTCGGCTGGTGTGGCATGCTAAAAGGGCTTCTAGCCAACTCTTCGAATGACATCTGGTGGCAACAGGATTTGAATTATCCACCTCCCTATTAGGTCTACACCAAGAATCTTACTACGACTCTATCTCTAGTAAGCTTGCATCCATTTACTGGCTAATCAGCTTTTCATTCTACAGAAGCCAACATTACAAGCGACTTAGACCCCTTCTGTACTTGTCCTTATTCTGAGATATTTCTTCTGCCATTGCTTGGCCTAACATGTGGATGCCAGGCTGCTGTTCCAAGCTATATTACAGAATAAGATCCAGTGCAGCAAGGGCAATTAGACAAGAAACAAAACTCTTGAGATTCCACATCTGACAAGAGGCAATTCCAAGATCTAAAGATAACCGTAGAATTTCCTCTCACTGTCTGGAGGGATGCTCAGTGGTTCCAGCATCTTGGCCCTTGTTTAGTGCCTTCCTGCCTTCTATCTCCACCCTCTTCTAGGTCAAGACCAAGGACTGCTTGGGTCAAGGAGTCTTCTTGTGGAGTGAATTCAACTGGAGACAGTTGCCCTACTTAATTTTTCTCCATGGCTTCTTTCTGCACCCTCTCACAGGTAGAACTGCTTGGGGGATGGGGTTTGATTACCAACCGGAACAGGCATTCACATCCATATCATTGATCCCAACGGTGCATGACCACCAGAGCCTCCAAACAGCGGTCTCATGGCCCTAGCCCAAGGTGGCCTTCCTTCGCCTCTGATTACCACCCAGAGTGACCTCTGGGAAGACTTACCTTGCACAATGAGATGAACCCGCGATGTCTTTGGGTGATTGTCTGTCTGCACAGAGCAGGTGTAGGGCCCTTCGTCGTACACGTCCACGTCATTTATCCGGATGGCATAGTGGGTTTTCGTATTGGCGATGAGCTCCACCCGGGGGTCCAAACACCACTTGTCATTGCCAGCATAAAGAATACTGCTGCGGTTGAGCCACGCTACCCGGGTCACCCGATTATCCACAATGCACCTGGATTAAGGGAGACAAGTGGGCAGAAACTGTCATCAGCCAAGTAGCCCTTAAAATGTGTTCTTTAAATACATAAATGTATATATAAATTTATATTCCAACTCTTTGCCTCTTTTCTTTCCTCCCCCCTCCTCCTTTTTTGGGGGGGTTTAGATTTGCTGTGAGCAGCAGTTTTGGGCAGCCAGAGCCTCAGTTGTCCCAAGAGGAAAATGTCAGCACTTTACTTGGATCCAAGGGCTGCACTTCGGGCATTTTGCTCCATCTAAAATTTTAACCTTAACCCTCCAATCCATCTTGGACAGTTTCCAAAAATGAGAGAATATCAATTATTTCAAAGCTCCGTGGCTTCAAGCTCTTGCTAAGTTGTCTCTTTGGCAGCCCACAAAAAAAATAAAAAATAAAAAATCATTCCAGAGGAGAATCGCCTGGTTTCCCCGATCAATTCAAAGCATTTGACATGGATGGAGAGGATATTCAAAGTGCATTCAGGGTGGATTTGACTCTTTCAGAGAGGATATTTTACCAGATACGTATAGGATACTTATGGACATGTATCGGACACGTATGCTTTCCTATCGGATATTCATATGAATTTGTAAAAATAAATTCATATTGAATAGAATCCTACCACATTTGGTGGGAATCTGTTAGAATGAATATGTATTTTCTTCCATCAGTTCGATACGAATTGAAAGCATTGATCCCCCAGTCTTGAATGCTACTACTACACAAAAGCCCTGTCTGCCCTGTTGCCAAGCCATCTCGCTTTGAAAGCCAAGACCTCCCAGTAAGGAAGCCAGAGGAGACAAAGCCCAGTTTAAAGTGTGCTTACATAAGAACGTAAGAGAGGCCCTGTTGGATCAGGCCACAGCCCATCTAGTCCAGCATCCTGTCTCACACAGTGGCCCGCCAAATACTCATGGGCATCTCAAACACAGACAAGGACAAACCTTTTCCTGCTCTTGAATCCCAGCAAATGGCCTTAGAAGTGCCCCAGTTCCCCCCCCCCAGCCTGAAAGATGCACCTAGGCATTCATTCTAGCAGCCATTGATACATCTGTCGTCCATAAATTTGTCTAACCCTACCTTAAAGCCAACTAGACTGGTAGCTGTCACCATCTCTTCCGGCAGCAAATTCCATAAGCCAATGACCCTCTGGGTGAAGTAATACCTCCCCCTGTCAGACCTGACTCTCCTACCCATCAGCTTCATAGAGTGCCCCCTGGTTCTAGTATTGTGTGATAGAGAAAAGAAATTTTCTCTATCCACCTTTTCTATACCATGCATAATTTTATATACTTCAATCAGGTCCCCTCTTAAACGCCGTCTCTCCAGACTGAAGAGGCCTAGATGTTGCAGTGCTTTATATTTAACAACCCTTGTAACTCTGCAGAAGAGCGATGCTAAAAAGTCCAATGATGGGGAGAGAATGTCCAAGCCTAAAAGCCACTCAGACACGGGTACAGGATTTGCATTCTGTCTCAATGCTTATCCCACTACTCCTCTTTTTTAACACACAGGGGTGAGTAGTCTCTCTCTCTCTCTCTCTCTCTCTCTCTCTCTCTCTCTCTCTGTGTGTGTGTGGTGGTCGCTGACACAAACCGATCTCTAAGTTACCAACTGATGGATCACAGAATATTACACCGATGCCACCAAACATAGTTGAGTTAATGAAGCTCACCTCAGATTGCTGGAGGCAATGAGGCAAGGCAAGACTCTCTGTTTCAGAAGGAGACATATAATCCTCCCCATAATGCTACAAGGACTTCTTTTAATAGGAGCACTTAACTGTGGCTCTGGCTTGCATAGCTTCTAGGCTTCTCAATGAAACGCCTTCAGGGTTTTCTTTTAGTGGTCCCTACCTCATGAACAGCAGTGCTGTATATAACATAGAAGCCATTCCTGTGGCCATAGAAACAGACCAGGCAGCATGCAAAGGAGCTCCACATATTTGCTGGTGCATGAGCACCTGAAACTGTCTGAACATTTGTGGAGGCTGGAGCAATCCAGCTGTCCTAGAATAAAGCTGTCCACACTTGAGTGGCCTGTTCTAGGACAGGCCCCATGCTGCCCCAAAGCTCATGTGACCTTCAGAGGCCATTGCAAAGCTTGTGATGGATAGTAAGAAAAGTTCCCAGTCTCCGAGCTCTGGGGAGACCCTCTTGCTGGCACAATTTGGTGTGTTGCTAAACAGGTCCAGGGAGGTGTGCAGAAGCCCCCCCCCCCCCCCCGTAGAGGTGTGCACCTATCCTCACTCAGTCTAGTGGTCCTGGACTTCTGCTAGACCTGATAAAACAAGTCAACTGATAACCCTGGTCAAGGTGGTCATTTTGGTCATCTAGACAGTTCCACACTGCATTCAGTGCAGACACAGTGGTTGATTCCAGCAGACCTGGGGCCTCTCTAGTCCGCACCACAGTGCAGAAGAAAGAGGCCCAGAAGTGGGCCAGCCTTCATACTGTCTGGGGGTACCGGTAAGTGTGAAAAATACCTAAGTCTGAATGAGAAAATCCCCTAACTGGACCAGTGTCCATACACTGGAGGGACGCACTAGAGAAGCAAGTGCAGGTAATAAAGTAAATACACTGAGAAACAGCACTTGTGGGACATATAGACCCCTGCAAAAAGTGGCTGGGTGAATTTCTCATAAGAAATTTGGCAATGAATAATGGTGAGGAATTCACTCAGCTTCTGGGCCTTTCTGCACTTGGCCTTATTCTGCAAATACAGACTGTGGTAGATCTTGCTTGGTCTGCCATAGCCTGCATGGACATGCTGACAGCAGGCTCCAATTCTGGGATTTAATCCAGAATAAGGCTAAGTGTAGAAAGGCCCTTTGTTTGTTGCAGTAGTACACACACTTCCTACTGCCTCTGTTTTAGTAGCTGTGCTTGTTTTTCTCTCAGTGTGCATGTGATAAAATAGAAATATACAGTATACAATGACTGGGAAAACCTTGCTGCTATGAATTTTTAGAACAGGTATTGCCAACATCCTGTGGATATATCAAGAGCAGAAATCCCTCTGGTTGCTGCTCTTCCACGTCACTCCTTCTTTGTATATAGTTGGGTGTCCCCCCCCCCACACACACACAGACATTTTTTAATGGATCCAGTACAATGGAAATTGAACATTGATTTCTGCACTTAATACTTGCCAGTTCAATTTCCCTCTTTACACCTGTTTTACTCTTAAAGAGAGAAAAGTGCAGTTCCTTGGCACTTTGCAAGAAAGAGGACGGGAAAGGGAGATGAACAGAAACTTTGAGGGCTACAAGTCAAAGCTGACTTTTGGAGGTTATAAATAGTGCTGCACGGGTGCTCTTCCTACAGCCCACTGGATATTCTTGAACCACAAGTCCCAGAGTCCTTCTCTTGGTGCTTCATGCCAGTAAAGAATGCTGGGAGTAGAGTGATGAGAGTTGTAGTTCAACAACCTCTGAAGAGTGGCAGGTTGAATACCGTTATCATAATGGATTCAGAATCCAAGCAGAACCCAGTACCAGAAGCAAAAACTGGTGGCCACTGGAGGACATGGAAGAGGAAGGGAAAGGAGCTAAGAAC
This sequence comes from Aspidoscelis tigris stejnegeri, assembly GCA_023333525.1. Classification (NCBI taxonomy): domain Eukaryota; kingdom Metazoa; phylum Chordata; class Lepidosauria; order Squamata; family Teiidae; genus Aspidoscelis; species Aspidoscelis tigris. Next base: position 21,787,385 of record JALMGA010000011.1, read on the forward strand.
GAGTAGTAACTAATGAAGTGATGAGACATTTTGAGCTACTGGGTTGATGGGATCTTTTGCTTTTATGGACCAACTGTCCTCACAACCTGTACCTAGAGCCTTAGCTGATTAGGCTGTGGTGGACTAGGGCTGGTAAACTACTGGTAAAGGTAGACCAAAGCATCTATTATTGGCCAGAAGTGTGAATAGTCCTCCCATTTGCCAGCCCACACTGCTGCATCTGAACCTGGAAGTTCCACCTTCTCACTGCTACAATTGGCCATTTTGGAACATGCTCGGATGCTGTTGCAGAGGAGCATGTTCGAGCAGAAGGACTTATTGTGACCTATTACGTCAGCACTCGTGATTGAACACCCAGTGCCCACTATGTAGTTGCTTATCAAATGCTCCTCTCAATACTCAGTGACCAGATGCCACTCCCAGTGATCGGAGGTTGAGTCATGTCAGAGGTCAATGATTGATCAGGGCCATCAAAGCCACAGTGCCCAACCACATGCTGCCTCCCCTGCCCAATGACCACAAGGAACCAGAAGAAGAGTGAATGGTCATGCCGCTGGACACTTCAGATAAGCTCCTGGTCAAAATTGGTCAATGTGTAGAGCATGGTATAGGGCTTCAAGGCTAATCAATAATTAGTGAACTTCTGGGGAGGCAGGACACACTTGGAGGCTGTATCAGAAGTCCACTAATTGTTAACTACCAGCCTAAGTGCACATAGGCCTCTGTTCTAGCAGCTCCTCAATTGAGGAGGCATTGCAGGAGGACTGAAGAAGAAGGAGGAGGAGGAGGAGGGCTTGGGGTTTCTATATTTCTGGAGGTTGGCCATCAGTTCTATCATCTTGCTCAGACACCATCACCCTGTGCCTCAGAGGTCCACCTCCTATGTCCTCACACCAGAACTGCTAATGAATGTCTAAATTCTGAACTGCACCATTAAGAGGGACTGGCAATATAGCTGGACATGGAGTGAAAGAATTTCAAGATATTTCTGGTTGTGCCTCCTTTCTGTTGTTAAGGATCCCTTCAGAAAGCATTAAAAAAAATTATAAGAAAACTTATTTGTGGAGTTCTCCTCCTCCTCCTCTTCCTCCTCCCTTCCATTCTTTCCTGACTTTTGTGAAATTCACTGGCCAAGGGGTCCGTGGACAATAATGGAGGCAGGGAGTGTGTAATCCAAGCATTCCCTCCATCAACTGGGCATTTAAGGGCTTTTGAAAGGCAACAGGGCTCCGGCAACACACAAAGGTACAGTGAATTAAGCGTTTTCACCCTTCACAGCCTTTGCTCACACAATCTCGGCTTATCACATGGCCACACTCCTCAATTCCTCCAAAGGCACAGGACTTGTGGCTTCTCCCTGGCAAGATCTTAAAGCAAAGCAAAGCAAACACATCGCACCCCATAGCAGCAAGATCTGAGAATGGAGGAGAGGGTATTTGTTTTTTTACTATCCTTTGAAATGCAACAGTTCATGGTTTCATCAAAGAGTTCAACTATGCTGGAGATCTAGCAAGAGATTGAGAAAGAGATGTTCAAACTATAGCCTGGCTCTGAAATTTTCTTTCTTTCTTTCTTTCTTTCTTTCTTTCTTTCTTTCTTTCTTTCTTTCTTTCTTTCTTTCTTTCTTTCTTTCTTTCTTTCTTTCTTCCTTCCTTCCTTCCTTCCTTCCTTCCTTCCTTCCTTCCTTCCTTCCTTCCTTCCTTCCTTCCTTCCTTCCTTCCTTCCTTTCCTTCTTTCCTTCTTTCCTTCTTTCTTCCTCCTTCACTCCCTCCTCTCCCTCCCTCTTCTTTCTTTCTTTGCTCTCTCCCTCTTGCTCTCTCCCTTTTCTTTATTTTGCTCTCTTCTTCCCTTTTCTTTCTTTCTTCCTTTCTTCCTCCCTTCCTCCCTCCCTTTTATTTCTTTTTTTGCTCCCTCTCCCTCTCTCCCTTTTCTTTCTTTCTTCCTCCTTCACTCCCTCCTGCTCCTCTTCCTCTCTCCCCCTTCCTTCCTTCCTTCCTTCCTTCCTTCCCTCCCTCTTCCTTCCTTCTTTCTCTTTCCCCCTCCCTCCTTCCCTTTCAGATCAAAACTGTCTGTCTGTCTGTCTGTCTGTCTGTCTGTCTGTCTGTCTGTCTGTCTGTCTGTCTGTCTGTCAAAGACTACTTGGGCTGCCTGTGTATAAGAGCATCAAGCCACCATACCCTGCTCCCCCTCCGATTGATCCCTTATGGAGATCTGGAAAATGTGTGAAATAAGCCTTTGTTATGTGAGAGGAGATTAATAAAATCTCCATATAAATGGTATGCATTTTGTTTTTCCATGAAACTCACTCCACTGCTTTTCATGCCTGTTTTGCTGAGAAAGTACTCATCTCATAAGGACTTTCCTTGTGAATGCCCTGTCTACCTATACGCTTTCCCTCTACACCAGAACTTGAGCAGAGAAACCTGGAGACACAGTGGACGATCTGACCAGGGCCTTCCAACCTCAGCTGCTCAAAATTGCCAGCGGGAACCCTTGCCAGCCTTCACCTACTCTGACAGTGTGCGCTTCTCACAAGGAGTCTCCTTGTGCAATGTCTAAATCGCTCCCTCATGGAGCAGCGTGATATAGACCCTGACTTCCTATCTCCTTTCTTTCTTCAGCTGATGACGGGCTCCTCCAAGTTAAAATCCTGCTGTCACTGCATGCAACATATTAATCTCATTCCTTCCAGCAGGGTTTAGCTGGGCATTAAGGAGCAGCAGGACTGTGTGGCCTTTCTTAACCGCTTTATGCATGGAAAAGGCCTTCAGTACCACTTCGGCTCCCACTCGTTCAAAGCCACAGGCCTCAGATCCTTGACTTTCTTGGCAGGATGAGCCCAGCACAGCTCAGTTGGCACTCTGCCGTGAGTCACTGCTTATCGTCCAGTCGCCAAGACCTCGGCAGCTTCAGAAGCTGCTCCAGCTGTGGTGTAACAGCAGTTAGGAATGTGCACGGATATTCGAAAATTCAAAAATCTAATTCGAATTCGATGAATATCAATATCTGAATTAGAATCAGATTTTAAAATATTTGAATTTAGACATTCGACGGATCTTTGGATTTTCCAAAAATCTGATACGGATATTCGAATAATTTGAACAAACGGATTCATATATATTGTATACGAATTTGCGTGAAAATTATGTGTATTTGCGCTTATAATACAGGATGAAAATGGGATGCATATGGGATAAAAACGGGATGAATACGGAATCACACAAATTCGTATAACAGATATGAATGTTGTCGACATTCCTATTTCAAATTCGAATTGGAGTTTTGAATGTACAGTTTGGAATAATCCGGATTTGAACAGGATTTCAGATTTTTTCACATTTGAATCTACTCAATTTTTTTTGGATATTCGAATCGCCTCAAATTCGAATGCAAAAAGTACATTCTTGCGTACCCCTAATAGCAGTATCCTTCACATTGTCTCTTGTTTTACAGAACTCTATCAATGCAAAGCCTTTTTGCACACATGTGGGTAAGCATGTGTGTGCGTGTCCGTGTGCGTGAGTGTGCTCACACACATACACACTAAGGGAGGCAAAATAACAAGCGGTTCAGTCTTTGGTACCATGGTAACAAGGGAAAAGCAAGAAATACAAAGCACAAGTGGCATTTGAGATTTGAAAATATAAAAGGGGAGAGTATCCCTCAGAGGACAGCTTTGAGCTCTGGAAGAGGGACGAAATTTCCCTTTGGAACCACCAGGAGAGACGCATGCCACAGAATTTATTTTCTACGATATGGCCCCTTTTCTCCACGTCTAGAACTAAACCAAACTAAAGGGAGGGGAGGAATGCAGTCAGAACACAAGCAACGTGGGTTTAGTTTGGTGCCAAATGTTTGCGTGTGTTTTTTTTAAAAAGAAGATGGCCTTCACATGGAAGATGTCAGCTACATAAACCTGGGCCCATGTCCCCATGTACCATTGTGGGAACATAAGAGGAGCACATTGATAAAAACATCAAAAGAAATAACAAGAACTTCTATAGGTATATCGGAAGTAGGAATCCAACCAGGAAAGCAGTTGGACCATTAGATGGCAAAGGACAGAAAGGGATAATTAAAGAAGACATGGAGATTGCAGAGAGACTAAACAAATTCTTTGCCTCCGTATTTACAGAGGAAGACACAGGATACATGCCAGTAGCTGTCTTCCTTCACTTTGCTTTAATTCAGACTACTGGGGAAATTAATGGGAACCCTCGGTGCCGAATGCAAATCCACTCTGGATTTTAGCCCCTATGGGGACACGGCCAGAGAGACAGGATGTACGACACATTCTTGCCCACCCCTGGCATCATATGTAGGCATCATAGGCATCATATGTGGATGATGGAGGTGAGATGCAAAACACCTCCATCATCCACACACTGTATAATGATTCATCCATACTGCTGAGGGCTAAAAACTGCACACCTGAAAGCAGAGAATAATGCCGATCAGACCCTTGTCTTTGTGAAGCATTTGTGCTGCTGCCCCTTGCACACATATTGGAAAACTGATTTATAGCCTTCCACTTAACAGTGTCAATACAAAAGAGGGCTATAGGACAGAATGTTGGTTGGTTTGTTTTAAAGCCTATATTTTAGGTGAGGAGGGTTACACTGGAATGGTTATGATGCACACTTTCAGGTCACCAACTTTATGTTCTTACTGACTGATTCTCTCCCTCTCTCATTGTGTGTGTGGCTGTATGCGTGTGTGTGCATTCTCAGATTGACTGATACACGAAAACAAAATCAAATCAAACTGCACCAAATTACAAAGAAAGGAACATAAATGTCACAAAAACCCTGGCATTTCTTTAAAGTGAAAGAGTAGGCAGCAGTAGTGGAATGCTAAAAGCAAGTCTTTAAAAAAGCCATCGCTTCCTGTTCTTAAAATAAAGCAAGTCCAATAAGGCTGCTTCTGTTGGGCCTCTAAAATTGGAAATTTGGCGTCAAATGGGGAGCCAGAACTGCGGTGAAACTGAGAAGGCCAGCTTTGTGGTTACCATACACCAACACCAGCCTCCGCAGAAAGACATCAAAGAAGAAGGTCAAATGGAAACCATATAAAAATTAATTGCACTTATTTGCTTTCTGTAGATTCTGTATCTAAATGTAAATCTCCTGCTTAAATGAATACAGCAAGATGCTTACCATTAGCAGGTTAAAATGCTGAATTCTCTTCCCTCCTAGTTAACACCTGGTTGTGTTGCTTATCTTATCTTCTGGACACAGGTGGTCAGGAGAAGGAGGGGAAGAGAATTCACACTTAGAAAACTAGTCAGCAGCAGGGTGTGGTTATGAGGACAATTAGACAAAAAAGAGAAATTTTATTATGCAATTTGCTTCTAACAGTCTAGAGAATAATCTACTTGCTAGATTCTCTTCTTACCGAGTTAAAAGGCCTGTTTGCTTACGTCAGGAATTCTTTATCTTTTCAAACTTATGTTTTAAACTATAGAAGACTGGGGCAGGGCAAACATTACGGTTTGGTATAGCCCTGTCCCTCTTAGCCTCCACCTAGCTGTTGTGCATTGAGAATAATATTAATTCGAGTGTTTTTATCTGATGAAGGAAGGGAGACCCTCCTATTAGAATGTCTGTATAAAGCACTGATGATTTGTAATGAAGGGTACACAGTACTTTAGTGAACAACCACAACTGTGTCCCAGCAGGTAAATTAAATAAATGTTGCTGATCCTTTCCTGGAATAATCCAGTCTCATGCTCCATTCTTGGGGACCCTCCTGGGGTTACCCAACGCCATCAGAACTACAAAAGATAAGACAAGTTCATACAGCAGCAGTCAATAGGCCTATTCACACGAAAGCCTGTATAACGCGAATAGGCCACCCTGAGATGGAGCATTCGCACGTGCACGCGACTTACTTCATCACCGCCAGGTTGTGGGTAACTGACCAATCAGAGCCAGTGGTGCACGTGGACGCACAACACCACTGGCCGGGCCCGCCACTTCGAACCTGGCGGTGATGAAGTAAGTTGCATGTGTGTGTGCGCATATCTGCTAGGCCCCAGCCCAGGGCAGGGGATGCCCAGGGTGGGTCCCTGCGGGCTCTAGGTGACCTGATTGGGTCGCCTAGAGCCCACAGGAACCTGAGGAAGGGATGGGACCGGCCTGCCCACCCCTGGGTCAAATTCGACCCAATGGCGGCAGGCCTGGGAGGAGCGTCCCACCCCTGTTCCAGCATTTTCAGGCTAGGCCACATGGGGACAGATTCCCCTTTCACACCTAGGCAGGAAGGAATGCGTCCCCACACATTCCTTACCTAACTAGGTGTGAATAGGTAATGCATCCCCACGTGGCCTAGCCTTCATTCCCTATAGCCATTTCGCTGTAGTGCAAGAAGGCCTACATATTATTCCGAAATCCTACTGCGGCCTGCATCCAATCCAACTGTTTTAAAATGCTATTGATTTTTTTATTTTATTTTATATACTTTCTATAGATGTTGGTTTATATTTGCTTGTTTGTTTCTGTTACAAGTGTAGTAATAAAATTTAATTTCTAAAAAAGGCTTCGCGTTGGGCTCATGTGTGAGTTACACAGCACTGAACTTCAACTCTCAGGGAATGAGAAAGGAGAGGGAAACCTACTGTTGGGAGCGGTAGGTTTATGTTATTATCCATTTAAAATAAGATTAAAGTATACCCTTTCCTATTTGAAAATCTTGGAGCCGTTCATGAAATTAAAGAAATCAAAGCAAACCACGAGGCAGCAAAGCATTATTCAAGGACAGCTAAAAACAGCTGAACCTTCCAAAACATCATTAAAAACAGTGGGTGAGGGAATCAAATCCGTTCACACAGGGAAGGCCTGGGTAAAAATATGCATCTTCCATTGGTACCTTAAGAGATGTAAATGAAGGCACCCCAAGGACCTCAAAGAAAGCAGCATCCCAAAAGGAAAACAAGTTTATTTTCCTCTGTGAGGAAGTTGACAAGGGGCCCTCCCGTGCTGGGAAGGCAAATAGATAGATGAAGCACGCATTTTGTTTTAGCTTGTGGTTAGCAATTTCTCTTTCAGCCATTTGCTTCAGTGACAGAATGCTCTGTCCTGGCGTACTGGCGAGGCATTTTCTAGAAAGTTTGACACCAACCATGTCATATGATTAATTCCTACAAGGACTGCAAAAACAGCACGGAGTTGGATGCCGACAGACGAGGGCTAGAAATGCATGGAAGTTCATACAAAATGGAAGTCCAGACGAACCAGGAGTCTAAAACATCTCAGGCTTCGATCGGCGCAGCGGCAGGCTGAAATTCACTCAAGGTGCAGAACTCAGCTGCTCTTCTCAACTATCCCTACTCAGCTTTAGGTTCACTGACAAACTGGCTATCTATTTATTTAGTTATCTCCATTTTTCCTTAAGCACCCCCTTCTGCAAGTGACAATAACGAGAGGTGTGCCGAAACAGTGTAAAAAGTTCACATCAGACGAGGGTTGTTCAAGATGCTTGAATTTGAAATGCACCCTTTACCTGTCCATAGGGGAAGTGCAGAATTAACCTCAGCCATGAGGGGTTCTAGAAAATCGGTTCTAACTCACAACTTGCTTGCACTTTTAAAAAGTTTTTAATTTTCTTTTTACTTAGAGGGGTTCAAACTGCTTGAATATGCGGGAATTCAAATTTCGAACACCTTCAGCCTATTCGCACTCTGGTCTCCGGTCAATAATTAGTGCAGCTCTGGGGAAGATCATACACACATCGACTAGGTTGCTACAGCCTACAAACATGTCTGCCCTCCCAAGAAGTGCACTAACCAGTTTGGTCTACTGGTTAAGGAGACGGGCTCTTATCTGGGAAAACTGGGTTTGATTCAGCCCTCCTCCATGAAGCCAGCTGGATGACCTTGGGCTAGTCACAGTTCTCTTCTGAGCTCTCACGGTCATAGCCGTCTCACAGGGTGCTCTGTTGTGAGAAGAAGAACAGAAGGTTTGTCAGCCTCTTTGGGGCCCCTAAAAGGGTGAGAAAAGTGAGGTAGAAAAGCCAACTTTTCTTCTTCTTTTAATTGTTGATCAGGTGTGGAGCCCAAAATCGTGCTCCACACATTAACCAAAGTTAGCTAAGAACTTACCTCGAGCTCTCGCCGACACTCCGGGGTTGTTTGAGGTCCTGCACTGGCACTCTGGGACCTCACAACCATAGACATGACTGCACATGTGCAGAGCATCAGTGTGGTCAAGGTGACAGTGGATAAGAAGGGTAGTGTGAAAACGCCTAAAGTCTGATCAAAAAGTTAGCTCAAAACAGAGCCAAGCCAAGTGGAGTGGAGTTTGGTTTGAACTGAACCATAATCTTCAGGTTTGTGCACATCACTAAAACAACAGGGTGTCTAGCAGAATCCAAATCAGGGCAACCTTGACAAAATCTTAGATTATAACAGGGTTCCCTCACTTCTGTTTCTGGGAAGTGAATGAACAGACAAACATGGAATTCTGTGCATTAGGGATCTGCATAGATATTTCTTCAAACATTTGTTTCGAATCCGCCGAATGTTGACATTCAAACTCAAATTGGGTTTTTCAAAATCTGATACGGATTTTCGAATAATTCAAATGTGTAGATTCGTATCTGTTGTGTACAAATGCATGAAAATTATACATATCTTGCACTTAAAATATGGGATTAAAACAGTATGCATACAGGATAATACGGAATGCATATGGATTTTTTGACGAATGTGCACAGATATGTATCACAGATACTAATGTTGTTGACATTCGTATCTTTAAATACAAATCTTACATTCAAATGTACGCACTGAATGTTATGGATTTGAATTGGATTTTATGACATTCAGATGTTAAATATCCGAATAGAATTGGATTTTTTGACATTAGAATGTCAAAAATACATTCGGGCACACCCCTACTGTGCATATTGTAGGAAAGAGGGCCTTGGACCTGTACCTTGGGTATCCAAGAAGGGATTTATACTGCCCTTCTAGTCAGGATTCATTTGAAAATCGTATAAAGACAGAGCAGAAAAAGCTACCCATGTTTTAGCCACCGAAAGGCCTCAGATAGGTGTATCTCTGAGACTTACCCATTTTGCTTTTCTTCCCCTCAGCAAAGTCTGTTTATGTGTGTGTGACAAAGAGGGGGAGAGAGCATTAGACATCTAATTCCAGGCAGTTCCTTGACAGGCTCTGAAATTGGAGAGTTTCTGAGCAGTGGGAGATTAAGTCTTTTCAAAAGCAGCATTGGCTAAGGAGCTCACATATTCCCTAAACCCTGATGGATGAGTCATGGGAACTGGTGCTACAGAGAGACATGAGAGGGAGAGAAGGAGCCGATAGCAGAGCTAGCAAACAAGGCTTGCAAGGGCTGGTTCATAGGAATCGGGTTTGTTGGGCTCAGAGTCTTGTTCTCCCAGTAGCTTCCTTCAGCTTTATTTCAAAACATGCCCACCTTGGTTCCAAGTGTCTTATGGGGAGACAATTACCCAAATTGTCTCAGCCAGTACAGTGACGTTAATAAGACTTTCTAGATAGTGGTAAAAAGAGGGAAGGGGATTTTCTTAAAAAAAATGAATAGTCATCATCATTATTTTATTTTTCCTCCAAGGTGGATGATGCCCTTATTTGAGGAAAAGAGATAATTTCTGGTAATCGTCCTCTTAATGTCTTGATTGGATTGGATCCAGGAACAGAAGTAATTAGCCCATATGAACAATGTAGGCAGTGCAGCCTCACATTCAGGGTTTGATCACACAGGGATTCTTTGGGGCATGTAATTCAAAGAATGACCCCATCTATGGATGCAGGAAAAAACCTGAATCACAGTTGTTGTTTTTTAAAAAAATAGTGCACAAAGTGCCCATAACTCATGTCTCTTCCATGCTCGCTACTCACTGGCTGCCACCAGACAGGGTTGGTTTCTGGGCTGAGATTTGCTATGGATACCTCTGCAGCTTCCTGCCCAATTTGACCCAATGTGAGCCACTTTGGTCTAATGGTTAGGGAGCTGGATTCTTATCTGGGAACATGGGGTTTGATTCTGTCCTCTTTCACAAAGCCACCTGGGTGACCTTGGGTGAGTCACAGATCTCTTCTGAGCTCTCACAACCCCACCTACCTCACAGGGCATTCTGTTGTAGGGAGAAGAACAGGAGGTTTGTCAGTCACTTTGAATCCCCTTAAATGGGTGAGTAAAATGGAGTAGAAAAGCCAACTCTTCTTCCACTTCCACTACTGCTGCTGCTGCTGCTGCTACTGCTACTGCTACTCCTGCTGCTGCTGCTGCTGCTGCTACTACTACTACTACTACTACTACTACCACCACCACCAGTGAGTTGTCCCAAGAGTGATAAATTCCCCTCTGGGAACATGGTACAGAATCAGAGACTTCCCCCCTTCTTTTTTGATATTTATATCTTTCCCTTGATCCTCAGATTCCCCCTGGAAGTGACCGTATTACCATGTCTGATCACAGCCTGAGTAGCTTAGAGCTTGAGGCCATTTCCCCTTCTATTTCAAGCCAGCCAGTTTAGAACTGGCTGATGCACCACGTTCAGTGGAATCAATTTTCATGTGCGCTTGCACACCACCCTCACCTCATGTTAGTTCTACCTGTTCTCGCCCTTGATACAAAATTCTTTTCAGCCCCGTGTAATTTTGAAGTGGAGAGAATTGTAGTCTTTTGCGAACATATAACAAAGGGACTGTGATGCATTGTGAGCTTTAGAAGAAGCTCTCAAGTGCACCATTGTGCTTTCAGACACTGCACCTGGCCTAATCCAATTGGCCATTGTATGACAATGTTATTATTACTGGGAAGGCCAATCAGATTTGATGATGCGATGACAACATCAAAGGCACAGAAAGCTGGTAACAGAAGTCAATCAGACAAGTGATTTTCTACAAGTTTAATACACAGGATTTAATCTGTGAAATAACAGGGGGAGAGGGGGGGGGTATATTGCAATCAAGTCCATAAGGTGGTCTTGATCTTGTCCATATCTGCAACAACAGCACCAAAAATTCCCTGCAGGCTTTGGAAAGCTCTTGAGAACAGACAACGAGGAGGGCCCCAGTTAAGCCTACAGAGAGGAGACCGGAAATGGGACCAAGGACACCATCTAAGTGAACACCTTGATGGGGTTGAACAGGACATGTTCATCTTTTAGCCTTTCCATGCTGTGCATTCTAGTTTGTCTGTGGCAGTGGAATAGTGTTCACATGGAAGAAGCCCATGTAGGACCAAAAGTGGAGATCATGATGTTTACTCAGCACATGGTGTGCCCTGATATTTTGCACAGAGTGGTGGCATGGAGGTGGAGAGGGAAACCAAATGACACCTCTCCATGACGACTCCTAGAAAGGGACAGCCTTGGGGTACTTCAAAAAGGATTTGCTGAAAGCTTTCTCCTTTTGGAGGAACTGGTGGGAAGCTGATACACCCTTTCCTGTCAAAAGGAAGAGGCTGTTGTGATCCAAAAGTTAGCGAAGGAGAACCCAGCCAAGATGAAGCTCAGCAAGCATTCCTGAGCAGTCACTCTCTGGTTTAACTCTAGTGGCAGCCTGTGGGTTGCAACTGTGGGGTACAGGAGATGCCACGGTATGTGACCAAGGAGTGTCACGTCTGCCCACCTAACATGATCCACTGTGAAGGGTTGTTCCCAGAAGTGGAATGAGAATAAGTATGCCCGCTAGGAGGGACTTCAAAGTTCAACACGCTCATGACCATGGGCCACCCTTATAGACTGCTCTAGTTAAGACTTGAAAAAGATTAAGAGTGGCTAAACTCCTCTTTCAGAGTCATATACCTGCTTCCAAGGAATACTTTCCCTTCTCCCACTTAGCCTGTGAAGATGGCCCTTTCTGCACTAGGCCTTATTTCAGATTATATCTCAGGGTGGGGACTGACCATCTGCATGCCGGTGCAGACTATGGTAGGCCCTGGTATGGCCTACCATAGATAGGACCAGGATGAAGATGGCTGGTCCCTATCCTGAGATATAAGCCCGATTAAGGCCCAGTGCAGAAAGGGCCGATAACATCATTTTCAGCAGGGGCAGCAGGAGGGAAAGGTGAGCTGTTGCTATTCAACTAAAGAAGGTGCTGAATGGACAGAGCAGATTAAATCTTTCCAACTTCTCCAGCTAGCAGACCACTGCTCTATAGTCATTAGACTGATATGCAGGGGGGCATATATGCTTTGCTGCAAAATTGTTTACCACCACCTCTTGCTGGTATTCAAGGCTCTCTGAAAGGCTGGGAAATGCAGTCTTTGGACCAGTGAAAGCAGGCATTGATGCAGCAGGCTTTATGCTGGATGGCTCTCTGCATATGCTCAGAGAAGCCTTATCTCTTGTTATTCACTCACTGCAGTGGCAAATTTGAAGAGGAGGAGAAGGAAACGGCATTTAGTGTATAAAAAGAAAGGATCTGAGCACTACAGAGCTTGTCATTTCTCCAGTCTTCAGAACCAAAACAGCATCAGCCCCATGGAAACAAAGTGAATATATCACTTTTCCATTGGGTAAATGGAAATAAATCTTAGGTCACCTGAACACTTCATGCATCTAGTCCTTTCTCCCTGCTGTCCTATTGTCTGATTGACTTTCCTTTTGTAATCCATGCATTTTGGATTCACAGCCATGTGGCCTGCTGGGAACATGGGGAAATATTCCCCAGTATCGTGCTTGCAAAAGTGTCCCCAGTGAGATTTACCTAGGGAGATGCGTCCAAGTTACATGGCCCATTATCTCTTATCGCGCATGCAGCTGGAACTAGTCAACACCTGCACTGTGGGAGAACATCAGCATAAAGAGTGCAAATAAAGGGAGTTATTACAGAAATCAGCAGGGCCTACATTAATACCAATGCCTGGCATCCAGAAGAGCAAAGGGATGCAGGGATTTGAGATACAAAAGAAAGATCAGGTAGCATCTGGCTGAGAGCCAGGGACCTCCATCCCCTTAGGTCCCTCCTGTTTGATTTCTACTCCCGTGGCATCTGCCTGGGCAATCTCCCATTAGTACTGATAATATTTATCCTTCATGTTCTACACCTGAGCCTCCTCCCCAGCCAACGCTGATACGTTTCTCCAGCTCTTCTGCCTACCTTCCAAATATTTGCAAGCATCAGTTAATTTAATCTCACCTTGACCTGTTGCGAGGCTGATAGGCACACCTCAGAGGCAAAAGAAATTCATCTGTGGATTTGGAAATGTTTAGAACTGGAGCTACCACTGATCTGTGTCCAAAAGAGAGCTTTAAAGCATATTTGGATGGTGAGTTGGCATCCCTAGAAATCTGATGTTTCTCTTAAGTTAGGGAAGGAGGGAGGGAGGAAAGGAAAGGAAAGGAAAGGAATGGGAAGGAAAGGGTACAGGTGGCATTGAACTGAGCTCTTAGCTGTAGACTGCACGGATACAACCATGCAATTTGCTTGGCAAGGATAAAGAAATGGTTTGTATGAGTGAAGAAAATGAAATTTTGGATGTTTTGGGAAACATTTGAAATGGCATTGTCTGCCTAGATACTGCCTCCATGTTGGAGAGATAGGAAAGATGAATTCAAGAGCAGGTGAAGGTTTTGCCTTTGTCTTCTACTTGAGATGCCCAGACACAACCGGTGGGCCACTGTGTGAGACAAGATGCTGGACTAATGGGTTGTGGCTTGAACCAACAGAGCTCCTCTTACGTTCTTATGTTTTTATAAGTGGTTACCTTAAGCTTAGCTTACTTGCTCTTGAGTTGTCCTTCATAGATTTCTTGAAGCCTGCAGTTGGGGCTAAGTGGCATATATTTTGGGGTCTACTGAGACTTCCTCTGGGAAAAGACTGGGAGAAGCAATACAGGAACAGGTAAGCCAAGTTCTCACTTTGCTCCTAGAAGTGTTCCACCTAGCAAAATAGGCAGAGACACAACATTGTTTGGAGTATTCTTACCACCCTTGTGGTTGCTATGCCTTGTTCAAGGAAATGCCAAGGATTGATCAGGGACTTTCAGCACCCCAAAAATTGTCTTCTACTACAGAGGTATAGCCATTGCCTCTGCAAATTTTTACAGAAGGCTCATCTCCAATTCCTATTTACAAGATAAGCTCGAGAGAGGCAGTGCTATTAGGGTCTCAATCTGAAACGTATTGTTCCTCAGACATAAGAAATAACGAACGCCAGACATGCGAGCCTGGATGGTTTTGAAACTTTTAATGGAAGTAAGTAAAACTGTATTGATTAGTCTTGTAATAGATGAGATATAGATTGAGCATCGCCAGCTCTTCACTGCATAGCAGCTAACCACAGAGATCGTTTCTACAAGAGAGGGAAAGAATGGCAAAATGGTAAAAGGAAAATTGCTATTTTAAGATATAGATTTGGGGGGGGGGTCATTTCCAAAAACCTCAAGTTGCCCCCAATGTTCTGGCTATCTCAGTCATGAAGTCTGCAGCCAGGCAGGATGTAGAACCCAGATCAGGAGTGCCAGGTGGGTAAATGGCAATTGCAATGTAAATTGTAAGTGGGGGAGAGGCAAAATTATGTGGAGATCATGGGGGAAAGAACAGAGAGAGAGAGAGAGATTCAGGGTTTTCCTGCATGGTTGTATTATTGTTCCCCATGAATTCTATACATCCTGTGTCCTGCTGGTCTTTTCATACATCCAGCTCCTTCTACATCTAGCATGCATTTGAATGTTGGGATAAACTGAAATCTGCATAATCAAGCCAGTCTGTTCAGTTGTCTTTTCTAGCGGTCTGTCCATACACACTCAGGTGCCTCTGCAGTAAGGGTTGCTTCCAAATAGAACTGATGGCAGGGTTGCACCTCATGCAAACACTTGGTATCATGTGGCTTTTCTTATCCCACACAGTTAGGAATAGGGACGTGCACCAATACGTGCCTGCTCTGAATGCATCAAATCCACTTTGAATCTGCTCTCAATCCACTTCAAATCCACTTTGGATCCATTGTGGATGTGACGGGGGTAGCCGCTTTCCCCACCTCCCCAGGTTCACAAAAGTAATGAAGCTTCATACGGATGTTCCAAAGCATTTGATTCAAATTTGAATGTCAATCTTCATTCATTCATTCATTCATTCATTCAGTTTATTTGTATACCGCCTTTCTAATAAATTACTCAAGGGGGTTTACAGCAACCATGAACAATACAGTGCAAATACATTAAATAATCATAAATACATCATACATTAAATAATCATAAAATTATATATAAACAAAATAATACATTATAAAATTACACAAAACATTGGGGGAGGAGACAAAGAGGTAGCAATGCTGGGACCTTCCAATGTGCCAACATTCAATTCGGATTCAAAAGTCTGAATTCAGCTAAACTCGTGCAGATTTTGAATGTTACAAATATCCATGCACATCACTCATCCGTTCCAGCATCCCGTCTCACACAGTGGCCCACCAATTGCTTCTGGGCGTCTCAAGCAGAAGACAAAGGCAAAAGCTTCACCTGCCCTCGTTTCCCTACAGATGGCCTTTAGAGGCATCCTGCCTGTCTCCCCAGCCTGGAGGAACAGGCTTTTACTGGGTACTCCTCCCCCCCACATACCACCTGTGGAGTTGCAGTCACTGTCATAGGAGAAGGAAATGATTTTAATGATCAGCCAAAACAAATATTCCAAAATGGTGCCCAGCCCACTGCCCTTGGAATTTAGTTCGGCTCCTCTTACCAAGGGACTTGTTTAGAAACTGGTGCTAACAAAAGGTGAAGGAAGGAGAAGGAGGGGGTCCCTTCGAGCTTCTCTGACATCCCCCCTCCCCCCTCTCATCTCCCTCTCCCCTTGAGGACATCATCCTGAAAATATATTTCATTTCACAGCTGCATTATGGTACCACAAAATCCTGTGAATCCAATTTAAGAACAGATTACCTCCTCACTTACTTCATTTGAAGCAATTACATGTTAATTTTCATTGAGACCAGACTAATGCATATCAATCTGACACTGCAATCTCATTTGAATACTTGAAGGAATGGTCTTTGGGCAGTGGGCTTCTGAGGCTCGAAGTTTAAAGGGGCCACTTCACATTTCTTTCTTTTTTTAAAAAATAATAATAAAATTCAGGTTCTTCTTGGTTATCTATACGTTATTCATCCCTTATGCTTCCCAGCATGGGATTTCTGTGCCGTTCTCCCATCAGCATTTCCAACCAGCTGGTGCCACAGAAGGGGAAAAATCAGAAACAAAAGCACAGAACCTGGTTAATTGAGCATGATATTGTGACAAACTTGGTAGAGTCAGCAAAGAAAATGCAAAAATTGAGCTCTTGCAAATGTCAGAGTCTTGGCCCTTTTATATATATAAAAAACGGTTGCAAAGTCCGGGCATAACTTGAGATGACCCAGGAGGAATTAAGCAAGCAGCAAATATATGAAATGCACATTAAGATTGCTCCAATTCCGGTACAATTTCTAGATCATAATCAGAAGGGCATTGGAGTGATTGTTGTGTGGCAGTTAGAGATGTGCACAAATATTCGTATTATTCATTATTTGTAAGAATTTAGCAGAATTCAGACATTCGGATTTGAATCACATGTTGACACGTTCAAAGCTGGCATTCAAATTCAAATCAAATGCTTCAGAACATTCTTATGAAGCTTTGTTACATTGGGAAGTAGAGAAGACGCTACCCCAGTCCAGAGTGAAATAAAAGTGGATTGAGAGCGGATTCAAAGTGGATTCAGGGCAGATTTGACATGTTATGAGTAGATATGTATAGCATATATATGGAGTACATAGCAGATACATATGGGATTCATATGGGATTCATATCTAATATTTGTACCAAATTCGTATGGAACATTTGTATCAAATTGGATCCTACCACATTCGAAGGGGATCTATTTGAACAAATACAATTTTTCTTGCATTCAATTCAATATTAATTGAATGCAAAAAAATAAAATAAAATTAAAAACCCAACCACTTTAGTGCACATGCCTAGTGGTAGTAGATTAAGTAGTAAAGTAGCTTCCTGGAAAGTGAAGGGGCAAACTACTTCTCTACCATCAAAACTACACTCATGTATCTGTAGGAACACCAGAAGTCGATCCCAACTGAACTATGTTAAGTAACTAACAAGAAGAATTTTGCTACTATGGTGGCAACAGGATGTGGTCTGCACTCTAAAAGCTAGCTATTGTGAGACTGACAACTGAACAAGCTGGTTACTCATGTTTGTAAAGGGTTCTTTACAATGGAAAGCATGTGTTGAAGTTTTTGATCAAAACAAGTTCAGAATTGAATATGAACAACTGTTTGATTAACCAGTTCACCTCCAAACTGAAAAAAAAAGTTTGTTCAGGTTAATTGTGAATGCATCACACAGGCCATGGTCACACTGCCACTTTAAACCTTTTTCTGTCCATCTTTAGGCATAGACTGCTCACCCTCTTTTAATTCTATCCATTCTCTTTCTGGACTTTCCATTCAGGAAAGTCCAAATGGAGGGTGGAAAGTGAAAAGGTGTGGGCTGTTAGATCTGAAGATGGACTGAGGAAGGTTTAAGGTGACAGTATGACAATGGCTATAATTTGTTTCACTAGTATTGACTCCTAAGGATGTGCACAGATGGGTTTTTTTTAGTATTTGATTCATAAGGAATTGAAGGTTAGAAAATCTGTATTCATTCGAATAGATCCCCTTCGAATGTGATAGAATTCTATTTGACGTGAATGCATTAATATGAATTCATATGAATATTTGATACAAATGTATACGTATCATATATGGATCCTGGATACAGATCCTATACAAATGCATTCATAATGGATACGGGATCCCCTTCCTGTTCTACACCCACTTTGCCTCTCTCTCTAATTCCCCAATCCTGATTCCCTGTCCTGTCTTACTCTTTGACTCCATCTCTGCTTCTCCAGTCTGGCCTCCACCTCAGTTTATTATTATTATTATTATTATTATTATTATTATTATTATTATTATTATTATTATTATTATTATTATTATTATTATTATTATTATTATTATTATTATTATTATTATTATTATTATTTAATAAATTTATATCCCACCCTTCACCAAATGGTCCCAGGGCGGCTTACAATAAGAAAAAAATAATTAAAAATATCACCCCCTCCCTCCCTCCCTCCCTCCCTCCCACATCCCTCCCCCTCCCTAACAGAACAACACTATGAGGAAGCTATTTACATGGCAAAAGCCTAGTTGAAAAGATATATTTTCACCAGGCACAGAAAAATATACAGTGTAGGCGCCTGGTGAACCTCAAGAGGGAGGCTGTTCCAAAGTCTAGGGGCCACCACAGAGAAGGCCCTCTTGTATGCCTCGTACCTCTGCAAAAGAAAGAACTACAAGAAGGCCCTTTCCTTGAGATCTCGGTGTATGAATGTCCGGAAACATTTGTATCTATATGAATGTCAATGTACGAATATCACAACATTCAATTTGCATACGAATGTATGAATTCATACAAATTCTTACAAATAATGAATCTTATGAATATTAGTGCACACGCCTATTGACTCCTGGTTTCCAGCTCCAATTGTCAGTGGCTACCTAAAGCCGAGGTTTTAGGCAGAAGGATAGTTAGGAGTTTTATTTCAGTACTCACGAGGGAAGGTGGAGAGTAGAAAAACAGAGAGAGAGAGCAGTTCATTATTAAAAGGCCCAAACATTTACCATCTTGGGAAAACACTCTCAAACAGTTTGGTGTGAGGATTTGGTTGCTCTTTCTTTTCTTTCCTTTTTTACTGAATCAATTCAGACCTTTGAAAATTCATCCTTTATAGCTATGACTTTGAAGCTGTGTGTCTATAAGATGATATTGTGCTACCTTTTTTCCTTCCCTCATTTAAAGAGAAGAATGTGCTCAGAAACTTTTACATTCATGATCATATATATTTTTTTTAAAGTTACTCCAAGGTAGCAAGAGGGAGATCTCTTCAAAAGCTTGGCCTGATTTAATATTTTACTTGAGGATTAGAGAGCAAAATTTGTTGGTGATCAAATGCATTCAAATGCATTAAAGGGACTCAAGTGATCAGAGACTTGTTAAGGAATGACATGAAAGTGGTAGGCCCAACCCGACGAAGTAGGGCAACTCAGAAGAATGTTACAAGTCCGCAAGGGAAATCAACTGAAGCAAAATAAAACAAGAGGCTGGACCCTGGCTGGGTCTGGGGATGCCTTGGAGAAGCCTTGAAAAACTAGTGTGACAGTTACAGTTACTTCTGAATGGTTCAATGTACCAGGGATGTGCACAAATGTTTGTAAGAAAATTAGTATTCATCCAAATAGATCCCTTTCCAATGTGGTAGGATTCTATTTGATACAAACGTATTCATACGGATTCGTATAAATATTCAATATGAACACATACGTATCTGACATGTAGTCCATGCATAGCCCATGCATATCTGATATCTATTCCATAACATATCCGCTCTGAAAGTGTCAAATCTGCCCCAAATCCACTTCGAATCTGCTCTCAATCCATGTCGAATACGCATATCTGATATCTATTCCATAACATATCCGCTCTGAAAGTGTCAAATCTGCCCCAAATCCACTTCGAATCTGCTCTCAATCCATGTCGAATACGCTCTGGATCCATTGCAGATGTGACTGGTGCAGCTGCTTCCCCACCTCCCCAGTTCACGAACATTCTGAAGCATTCATATGAATATGAATGTCAATGTACAAATGCCCGAACTCATCCAAATTCATCCGAATGTCACATTGCTCCAAATATTCTCTACAGTGTAAGAATGAAAATGCAACATTCCCAGCACTGCTTGAAGCTACTGAGGATCTTTGACTAAAACCCCGGAGGGGCTGCTGGTAGTCAGGGTGCTCAATGCTGAAACAATGGGGCGATGATAATCGACTTCCTTCCCAGAATAAATCAAAATTATCAGTTGTAAGATGCAGCACTGGCGTTCAGCACAGCCTCTTGGGCCACAAATTAGACATCTCAAACATTTCTTTTCATTTCTTTTCATTTCATTTGAGTTACAATGATTTAAAGCCTTAATTAAAGTAATACCTTGTGTACAACTAGTTAAAATAATTGACAACCAAAAGCTGGAGGGAGATAAAACTAGAGAGAGAGAGACGCTGCTGCTTCACTGTGTACCAAAGCAAACGTACATTTCCATGCATTCATACTTCTGAGGAGACAGCAGTCAACAGCCCTCTGTATCCTGAACCACTGAGGATGGAGGGTCTCTGAGCATGGCTTTCCCAGCACCAGGTTAGGTCAGTGTGGGAGAAGGCCTTCGTTTCTTTCTTAATCAGGCTCCTTCCTGGTGGACTACTATGTCCATCATCCATTGCATTCTTCCAGAAAACTGGTCATCTTAGTTGGTCATGTTGGAGGATGTAGTCCTATACCACAGTGATTGAGAAACACCAGTGCCAGCCATGCAAGAGGAAGAGGGCATACCTAGCTATTTGGTGGCAGTCAAGATCAGTGTGGTAGATATCCAGGTAGAGAATCCCATCCTGGTAGACCAGGGGCGATTTTGCACTTCCCTTCCCATCTGCTGTTCAAGAAAGGATTGTGATGAACTAATATTGACTAGCGCTCACACTTGGTGCGCTAGTCATTATTATTATTATTATTATTAAAGTTTATTTCTTGAGCACTATAAATGTACATAGCGCTGTACAAACTACAAATATTTAAAAGAGAGTACAGTAAAAGGATACAGATAGAGAGAAGTTAAAATTACTAGAACAGTAAAATTAAAATAATACATAATATAATCATAAACACATTAGAATAAAACAAGTGAAAAGGAAGTTCAATTATCAGGGCCAAAGGCCATAGAGAATAAGAAAGTTTTTAATTGGGATTTAAAAGCTTGCAAGGAGGTTAAAGAGTGGGTGTAGATGGGAAGACGGTTCCATAAATAAGGAGCAATAAGAGAGGAGACAAGACCAGGCAATGGGGACCAGGGGTAAAGAGAGACGACAGGAATGGGAAGATCGCAGTGCACAGGAGGAAGTGTGGATAGAAATAAGGGAGGAAAGGTAGGAGGGAGCCAAAGAATGAAGTCAGTGTTATCCATTCCCCCACCCACCCTGCGATTCAATACTTACCTTGATTCAATTGCAGGGCTAATCCTCTTCAGGGCGCCGCCATTTTGTCTGTGGTGTTCTGAGCATCTGTGCATGCATCAGTGCCATCACCATGATGGCACTGACACTCTGCACAGTTGTGGTCATGGCAGGAGGGCAGCAGGGTTGCCAGTGCCCTGTTGACTTCCTTGTCCAGCAGAGGTGCAGATGCTCCCCAGCTGGACAAAACAGGTAAGTGATTGGGGAAGGTTGGGGAGAATGTGGAAAACAAAATCATGCTCCACAGGTAGTGCATGATTAGAGAACTTCTGGGAAGTCAGGGGGTGCTTTGAGGCTGTAGCAGCCTCCTCCAAGTGCAGATGCCCTTTCCCAGAAGTACCCTAATCATGTACTACCAACCCAAGTGTGAAAAGCCCTCAGGGTGTAGTTAGGGTGGAAGTGGCAACCAGCAATGAAAGCAGGGTGGCTCTCCGTGCAACACAGACAGAGATGGGAGGAAAACACATTTATGGGGTGCAACAGCAGACACCGTACTGGATCTGCCTTGGCCAGTTGTTGGGACTTCTGGTGGGTCTTGGTTTCTGGGTCCTAGGAAAGAGCTGGTTTCAGCCACTCTTGGAGGACAGTTAAATCTTGAGCCAGGCCCTTCTAAACACCATCATGTCTTGAGTCGTAAGCAACAGCAACAACAAAAAATAGGAAGGAGTAACCCTCCTGCAAGCTACTCGTCTATCTCTTTGCTGCCTACAGGTTGGGCCTAACTACCTACTAATAAAATAAAGTTTTTTAAAAAGATGATTGTATGTATTTTTCAGTCATGGCAATGACTAACATGGTTCAATAAAGCTACAGGATTTGGCTTTCTTACCCCAGAAAGCTGATGGGAAGCTTCTAGTCTTTAGGTGAAGAAAATACCAAAGGTATGTGGTCCTTCCTCCATAGTTGTGTGTAAAGAAGCAAAGGGGGGAAAAGGGGGGGGGAGTATTTCACAGATATGGATGTAAATAATAATTGCCAGAGGAAAGAATATGATGATAGATAGATACACAGGTATAGAGATATAGAGACAGAAAGACAGACAGATAAGTGATAGAGTAGTGATGATAGATAAGATAGATAAATATAGGTGACAGATAGACTGACAGAGGTATGAAAATATCTCTCTGCCTGCCTCTCAGCCCCAACCTCTTCCCAAAAAAAGGGGGGTAGCAGGAAAGAGAAAGTTATTAAGTAAACAGATCCTTTTGCTCCTGGTTGGGGAACCAGCTGGATTATCTCTGGAATCCTTTAAATACGAAAACAGAAGAGCCATTTGTTTTCATGCACAAGCAGCAGTCAGCAGCGCCCAAAACTCATATCAGATTAGCAACCTGCTCCTCCAAAAGCCACAGAAAACTTTGATCCTTCCATATGTATGAGCCACGATGAAGCACGGAGGTCTCTGAACTCCAGTAATGTTTTATTACAGCATCGCAGGCATCATGTCCAGATCTTGCTCCTTCATCCCCTTGAGATCTGGGCTAAGATTGAAGAGATGAAACTCGCTCCCCACCTTTCCCCCCCTCTCCCTCCATCTTTGCTGCAATAGTTTGGCAGAATGGACTCAATTTTCTTCTGTTTATTTTCCTAGCCCTGCCGACAGATGAAATAGAAACCCATTGTCTTATGCTGGTGGATCACGGCGTTTGCCATCAAAAGCGCTTGTCCCCACCCTAGGGAGAAGGCAAGCGGTGTCTTCTTGCCACATGCCACACCTCCTAACCAGGGATGTGACCAGGGATGTGCACGAATGTTCTAAACATTCAAAATTCGATTGAATTTGACCGAATGTGAACATTTGAATTCAAATAGACTGTCTACACATTCCAATGTAAACATTCGAACAAATTTCCAATGAATTTCCAATGTTCCAAAACATTCATTCAGATGATTCAAAACATTTGAATCTCATACGTATCTGTATGCATTTGCACCTATAACAGGTAACAGGGAGGGAACAGGGCACAGTGACTTTGAGGTGAAAGGGCAGCAACGTCTGGAAATATAAGGTAGGATTATTCTTTTTACTGTTTCAATACCTGTTTTTTGGATGGCTACAGAAGGGGCATGTTTTCTAAAAGAGACAATTTGGGGGGGGGAGCCTTGTTTGATCACCCCCTTAGTATTACAGTGATTGGGACAGATGTTGGAAGGAGGGGGTGGGATTCAGTGCTGGAACAGATCTTGTTTTCTGACCCCTGATCTTCTGTTGCAGTAAAACAATTCATTTGGTGTTAAATAAGGAGCATTTGGTCCTCTCTTCTTAAAAATGTTTCCCAGAGATCCAACCTATTGGGGGAAGGAGAGATTTTCCACCTTTGCAATCAAAATCCACAGGGTTTTGAGTCTTTAAAAGGAGCTTTCGTGAGATGTTTGGGTATTTGTGGGAGAAGTGGAGAGAGTGACATATTACATAAAGGGAATAAAGAAAGCGTGTGCCGCGGTTATCTAGCTTGGGAAAAGGAAAAAGAAAAAAAAGCCTGCTCCTGTAGAAGATTACTGAGCCAACTAGCTTAGCAAATTTAGAGGTAGGGGGAAAGGATTTGGCATTTGTCAGAATGAAAACAGCACCTGGAGTTATTCTGCCTACGATAAACCCCCAAGGAAAGGCCTATGAGATTTAGAAGGAAGTCATATCCTTTTCACAGAAGTCTTCCATCTGAATGCAGTGGGAGAATGCCAGTGAAGAGAAGTATATCCAAAAAATAATTCAGTAGGCATTAAACTGTGATTTCCATACACGGTAATACATAGCTCTTAGGGACTTGAAGGAACGTGTAGGAGAAAAAATGGCTAGCCATGGGCCTGCTCACCTGGATTCATAACCTTTGTGGGGCTACAGCGAAGAAGAAGAAGAAGAAGAAGAAGAAGAAGAAGAAGAAGAAGAAGAAGAAGAAGAAGGAGGAGGAGGAGGAGGAGGAGGAGGAGGAGGAGGAGGAGGAGGAGGAGGAGGAGTTGGCTTTTCTACTCTGTTTTTCTCACCCATCAAAGGGGACTCAAAGCAGCTGAAAAACCTTTTCTATTCTTCTCCCAATAACAGACACCCTGTGAAGCAGGTGGGGTTCTGAGAGCTCAGAAGAGAGCTGTGACTAGCCCAAGGTCACCCAGCTGGCTTCGTGGAGGAGTGCAGAATCAAATCCGGCATTCCCAGATAAGAGTCTAGCTCCCTAACCACAAGACCAAACTGGCTCACCTCTAGTTAGCATTTTGAACCTACTTAAACAAAGGGTTCACCCCCAATGGTCAACTTGGTGAACAAGTAAGTAGGCAGGATTGCCTTTGCTTTTCCCCCAAACCATTAGAATTCTATGAACAAGTGATGTAGGAGTATTAATTTCAACTTTATAAGGATCCACTGAAGCAACCGTGGCCCTCCTTCCATTTCTGGGTGGAAACAGCTCAATGGTGGTTGACTGGGAGAGGCACTGTGGGAAAATGTCACCTTCCGCATGTCCATTTTGGAGCCAGGAGGTGCCATTTTCTGTGCCCCCCTTAGGATCTACCCAGAAGGCACTTCTACGGGTAACCATGCCTGCAAAGTAGGATAGGCATGAATGCAGTCATTTTTATTGAATTCATATGAATAACATGCAAGAAAATTAGTCTTCACTCCTATAGATCCCCTCCTAATGTAGTGGGATTTGAATTCAATACAAACCCTATACAAATCCCATATGAATCCAATACAAATCCTATACATATGCCATAAGCATCTGTTCGCATCCTCTTTTTATCCTGTATGCATCCCGTTTACATCCAGTACGTATATGTACAGATGCATACAGATACATATGTGATGCATATGGACACATACACATGCAAATGTCCAAATTATTTGTACAAATAACTTGAAATATTTGTATTTGTACAAATAATAGAAAATGAATTTCTGGGCATTTGATTCGTATCCAAATGTCCGATTGCGTCAGAATTCATCCAAATAACAAATATTTTCAATATTCATTCACATCCCTAGTATACATCCCTCCTGCAAAGGGGTCAGTCACCGCAAAGGACCTGGAGATGGGAACAGGTTGAAGGGACAACCCAGAAACATAACAGAGATGGGGACTGAATCACAAAGTTCTCAGAATTTTTTATCCACTTGGCAGCTGAAACATTCCAAATATATACAACTTATCAAAAGCAAAATGAAACAAATGTGCAAGCCCAAAAGAAGAAAAAGGATAGTGTTTGTTTTGTTGCATGAGAAAATGCACATAAAATGCATATTTGAAAGGAAACAAGAATAGCTTGTGTTTGCCTGTGTGCACACTAAAATGCCACAGAAGATGACAAAGGGGGCAACAGCTGCTGCATAGGGTACAACGGATCGGCTAAATGGTGATTTGCTGTTAGTCTTTGATTTCTGTAAAGGGGCAAACTGGCCTTTGATCCTATATGGAAGTGTGCCAGATCAAAGCCCTGTTTGCCACACTTCACAGAGATCAAAAATCTAACCATGAATTGACATTTAGCCCAACCGCTGAATGTTGCAAAACTGCTGCTGCTGCTCAAAAGGAGAGCATATGATCAAACACAGCTGAAACCCCCACAACTCAGAAACAGTTGGATTCATTCATCTCTTGTAGGAAAACTTGCTATGATTGGTTCTTTACAACTGCACCGTCTGTCATGGCCATGGGGTGTGTGGCCAGGCAAACATCTTACTACTTTCTAACTCCTTCATAATAGTTTCTGCCTAGAGCTTCAGTCTGACATCTTCATTCATGCTACTTAATTCTTGTAAGTGAAGAAGGCAAGAGGTTCAATCCGGAAGTTTAGATTTGTGAAGCATGAGCTATAGTATTATATTAGAGGTATGCAAATCCCCTTCACCCCGAAATGAGGTCTCTTCACATTGTGTGATCTCCTTTAGAGCTTGAAAGGATTTGGAGTCCATGTCCTGCCAGCTGAAATAAATCCTAAATGTCCCTAGTCATGGTTCGAGGATGCAAGATTAGAATGCAAGTGTCCATTAACCTACGTTCCTGAAAGAAGCCTGCTGCCTGTAGTTCAGTGGTTCGGTACATAGGTAGGCAGGACATAACTCCGACTTTTCCATACAGTGGCACTGTCTAATTTTAGTAGCAAGCAAATCCTCATTATTGTCTGCATTGCCCCACTGCTAACGTTAGAGCTAATGTGAGCAGAGATAAATGTTGTGAGTACAGACACTGCAAAGCTAAGGTCAGTGTGAGCATGCTTTCCAGGGATGGGCAAAAAATGTTGATCACCCTCACAATGCATTGCAAAGCTTTGAACATTTGCATTCGAATCAAATATTGCCTGTGTTCAAAGGTGGGCGTTCACTTGCGAAGTGAAAGCTCTTGTGCATTTGTTCAAAGCTTTGTTACATCCACAAAGGGTAATCACGGATTTGGAGCAGATCTGGAGTAGATTCAGAGCAGATTCAGAGGTGTAACTGGTGGCGTCAGGGATTTATATAAACATTTGACGAACATTCAAAGCAAATTTGAAGCCTAGCACATTCAAAGTGGCTCTGTTCACATGAATGTGAATTTAATTTTTGCCCCAATCACTTTGACACAAAGTGAACAGGAAGAAAAGCTGTGCAGATCCTTACCAACCTAAATACCACCTGTCAGGCACTTTGTTTTATTAATCTTCGACTCCATTGACAGAGGCAAGCTGCCCAACCACGGGAATTAAGGATGCGCATGAATATTCATGACATTTGAAAATCATACAAATTTGTCCAAATTTGGACCTTCAAATCAAATTTGAAGATTGGCATTCAAAGACAAAACAAATGTTCCGGAACATTTGTACGAAGCTTTGTTACATTCATGAACCTGGGGAGGTGAGGAAAGCATCTGTCCCAGTCACATCTGCAATGGATCCAGAGTGGATTTGAAGTGGATTGAGAGTGGGTTCAAAGTGGATTCAGGGCAGATTTGATGCATTCAGGGAGGATACGTAATCAGATACCTAGGGGATTCATTGGGGATTCATAGGGTATATGTAGGGGAATTGTGTGCAATTTGTACTGAACATTCAAAGGGGATCTATTTAAATGAACAGAGATTTTCTTGCATTAGATTTGCTATGAATCAAGCCCCCACCCCCCCCAAAAAAATCTGTGCACATCCCTAATAGGAATCTATTGGGTCATTGCCAACATGAAACCTAAACCTATTTTCCCAAATGATGTAGATTCCCCAAATGCTAGGACACCTAGTGATCCCTACAATAATGCCCATTGGTCTCATTATATCCCAAACCTCCTCTTATTTTCATATCAGATTGCCAGCAAAAAATTAATAAATAAATAAAATAAATTCCTCTTGCTCATATTCCCATTGGGCAAAAACAAAAGTAGAACAAAGGCAACAGAGAAGGGAATTGATTCTATTGTGATGTTAAAATAGAGTGGTTGGGGGAGAGAGAGAATGCAACACACACATACACACACACACACACACACGACCTGGAATATGAATGTGTTTATTTATAAATCGAAATTCAAACTAATTATTAGCTGGAGGGTTTCAGCTAAAAAAAAAACAAAATAAAATGGGTCATGCAATATTATGTGGGATAATGGCAATTGTTTCAAGCTTCAGGAAACGCATAAGAATGGAAATCCATTTGGCTCTCCGGCTCAACTAAACAAGAAAGTTCCCTCCATGCAGCATTTAACTACACAAATGTCCACAGCTCTAGCAAAGTTTGAAGAGGAGGGTGGGAGTTGAGCATCCATCTTCAGGGCAACTTTTCACTGTCAACTTTTGGCAGACTTCTGCCTGACAATCATCAGCATCAGGCTCAGAATCTGCAACCTGACGCAAACAGGATGCATACGGGAAAAAAATGAGATGCCTACAGACGTGTATGGATGCATATGGACACAAACAAGTGTTGACAACATTCTTATCATTCAAATTTTAAACATTCAAATCGATTTCAGTCTTTGGAACTTTGATTTGAATTGAATCAAATGTCGAAAATTGCATTTGTGTACACCCTTAGTCATCACACATAATGGTCCATGGGATTATAAACTCATGGAAAGTTCCCTTTTCAGAATCTAAACGTCCTACGAGAGATACTTCCAGTAGGAATGTGCACTAGTATTCATAACATTCAAAATTCATACGAATTTGGCCAAATTCAGACATTTGTATTCAAATCTAATGTTGGCACATTCAAAGATGAACATACGGATTTGAATCAAATGTTTTAATACATTTGTATGAAGCTTTGTATAGGATTCGTTTGAGATTCCTATGGGATTGAACATTCATATCAAATGCAAGTCCTACCACATTCAAAGGGGATCTATTTGAATGAATATAAATTTTCTTGCAATATGAATCAAATACATAAAACACATCTGTGCACATCCCTAGTTTCCTGAGGCCTGTTTGGTTTTTCCTCTTCTTTCTGAGAACACACAGCTAAGAGATATCATGCAGCAGAATACAATAAGATCAACATATTTGAATGAGGGGGATATTTTAAAATGCCAATTGCCATTAGGGTTTTTAGCTTCTTTTTTTCCCCAGTTCTTTCCATGGTCCTGACACTTTGCCTACATTCCTCAGAGAATCTTTGCTGAAATTAATGTCCTCTCCAGTACCTCCACCATTAGATGATGGCTTCATCACCTTGTTTCCAGTTGAAAATAAACCTAACATAAAAATATCAATCTCTTTCAACTTTAAGTGGCTTGCTCTAAACTACCACCACCCACTGGTAACTCAGCGCTACCTCTGTATAGTACTTCTGGCAGCCAGCTGTACCCTAATTCAGTACATTCACAGCATAAAAATAGTTGGTATCAAGAAAACTAGCTTCAGAAGAGCTAGGAAATACAGTCCATTAATTAGAAAGTTGAACCAGTGTGCTAGGCACAAAGAACTCAATGAGTCTGCTAAAAGCAAAGATTGAACAACTGATGGAGAACATCAATCAGTTACCTTAATCCTCTCCAATATTATGTTTATTCTGATACCATCAGACTTGGAGGGAAAGCCTTGGAATCCCAGATGCTTTCCATCAACACAACTCTCTGATGGTTGACACCAGAAATTTCCTAAGTTTAATCTGTTTACTTCAGCAGATCCATCATACTCAAGTTCTCCAGGAATGAAGCAGATGTTTATGGATTCTATCAATTCATTTACTTCCTATGGGTGCCATAAATCTCAGCAACTCCTTGTCTCCCATATGCAATTCAAAATCCACTGGGTCTGACCGCAGTCCCTGTCTTCTCCCAGTACCACTGATTTATTATTATTATTGTTATTGTTGTTGTTGTTAAGTAACGCATATGCATATTTACAGCATGCAAAATGAACTACTTTGCCTGCATCACACAGGCAACAATCTACATTTTTAATCATTTTGGCATACCCCTGAAGTTTTGCAACACATATTAGTCATTGTTAAATACTCTGGTTTCTCTTCAGTCTTTCTTAGATGACAGTTTAAAAAAAAAAAACCCAAAAAGACAAAAATAGAAAACCACTTTATTGCACATAAGCCCCAAAGCTAGGTAGTAAAGTCCTTGTTCCACTGCTATTCCTAAACTCTCTGAAGCTGTTAATCCCCAGAAGAAATCTCTAATAAAAATGACAACAAATATAAAACTCTTTTGCATCCATAATTTGAAGTGGCTGGATATACAGGATTATTGTCCTAAATGCAAAGCTCCATGAATTTAAGCCAGCATAGGGGACCACTCCGCAGTAAATTCAGTCCAGGAAAGTACTTCTTTGCAGCAACTCAACAGAATAATCGCGTCCAATAAGAGCTGAAACTAGTGACGAAGAGCACAACCAGGTCCTATTCCACTGGAGTTTTGCTAGAGTTCACCAATAGGGTAATTCTGTTGCATTATTCGAGAATTTGTAAAATCCATAAATTTGCACAAAATGCAGACATCCTGAAAAAAAAATATGCATTTCGGAATCTAAAACAGGTGACTATAAAAAGCATGAAATGCTATTTTGACAGTGCTTTAGACACTGAGATTGCAAACAAAAACCCGGGCAAGTGTCCAGTCTGCCATAAAGTTGACTTTGACTTCCCCAAGGACACTCAAGAACATCAGAACAGGATAATCTACAGCCAAAAAGCAACCCAAATTAATTCCTCTTCGATCTCAGTATTGACAAACCTGTCAAATTCTGGTTTTCTCAGGTTTCTCGGATTACACGTTAAAGTTTGGTTCTTCCCATTTCTTCATGCACTCAAAATTTTATATTGGTAAAAGAAAAAAAAAGATCTTTATTTCATTGAGAAAATCATCTTCTTCATGCATTTTTGGGCACACTTTACCTAATAGGGATTTTTCAAGCAACATTCCTTAAGAGACAGATAGACTGCTGCAGTGACTGGATTTTCCACACTTACTTTAGAGTGGTATAGCACACTTCTGGCAATGTCTCTTGTCCACTCTGGAATGGAAGAGAGAGCCATGCCCCTTAGGAGGCCACTGGGTCTGCATTGGACAGAAGGTAGCCAAGTCCAAGGGGACAAAATGTTTGCCTAGACCAGGAAAATAGGTCTACCAATGGCCAAGACACTAGGGATGTGCACAGATATATTTTTAACTCAATTCAAATCAAATACAAGATAATTCTTTTTTGGTCAGATATGTCCCCTTCAAATGTGGTAGGATTCAGATTCAATGCAAATATTCAATACAAATTCTATATGAATGTTTGATACAAATTGCATATGAATCCCATATATATCCACTATGTATCTGCTCAGAACACATCAAATCCACCGTGAATCCACTTTGAATCAGCTCTCAATCCACTCCAGATTCACTCTGGATCTGTTGCAGATGTGACTGGGGCAGCTGCTTCCCCACCTCCCCAGGTTCATAAATGTAACAAATATCCATACCAATGTTCTGAAGCATTCAACTTGAATTTGAATGCCAATCTTTGAATATGCCAACATTCGATTTGTATGAACTCTGAATGTTAGGAATATTTGTGCAAATCCCTACCAAAGACCACTAGAATGGAAGAAAGGAGTTTGTGGCAGGGTCCATACCTCCCTGTTCCAGTTCAGCAGGGGGACAGACCTAGCATAGAACCCAAGTCCTACTGGTGTGAGAATGTCCTATGAGTCCCCAAGTATGAATCCTCACATGGAATCCTACTGGAATCACTGAGCTTGGACTAGCCTGAATTCTCAGCTGACAGAAAAAAGACGCAGGTGATGACATGAGGCATGGAAGGCCACAACAGGAGGCAAGAGGCTTCACTTTTACATTCTGTGATGTGCAGATGGGATGCACCTTGATGAAGAAACACCCAAAAACTGCTCTGTGTAGTCAGATCCTAAACTGAGCATGACAGACTTCATCTGGACACAGGTCAAATCCATAGTCTTTCAGGTGACTCCAGACTATGGTATCCCATAGTCTTCTTGGTGATAAACATTGAGTGTAGGAAGCTGTGAAGATCCTACAGACCTGACATACACATTTAGAGACCCTAGGAACAGTGAGGTGCCAATTCACTGCCACACTTCGTTGTTGACAAGGAGCACTTCTCCCACAATGCATCAGAAAACCATCCTCTGACATCAAAGGCTGAATGATGAATTGCTACTTTGCCCTTTCCTTGCATCTTAACTGGCTTCTAGAAGATTTTTGACCAATGGCCCAAAGGTGCCTGGTACTGGACATGCTTAATAGAGTGCAGTGAGCATTTTGACAGTTTAACTACAAATACTGCCACAGCAAATGTAAACAGATGTACAAGCACGGGTTTTAAATGCACTAAATGTATCACAAACTATGGTGATACTGTCTAAAAGCAGCGGTGGAGATCCAATTTCCTCTTATAGGTACAAGTGTATCAGTGGCTACTAGAATGGATGCCTAAGTACATCTCTCATGCTGGGGGGACAAGCAAGACACTTCTAAGGCCTTTTTCTGGGATTCGAGAGCAGGAGAAGGTTTGCCCTTGTCTTCTGCTTGAGATGCCCATGGGCAATTGATGGGCCACTGTGTGCAACAGGATGCTGGACTAGATGGGCTGTGGCCTGATCCAGCAGGGCTCCTCTTATGTTCCTATGAGTGTTGAAAATGAGGGAGAGAATTGGGATGTAATCTGGAAATCCATGCCAAAGGATTTTGGGGGGTGGATATCACTAAATGTAGAAAACTGGGAAGCAAAGGATAAGTTTTCTACAAGGAACTTTCTTAGACATTTCCTTCTGGGGGGGGGGGGGGGCGGAAAAGTTAGTCAATAATTTAACTCTGAAAGGAGCACAGAAATATCAATTTTCCTCTGTGCAGACACGGTGCCAAATCCGGAGACTGAATTCAATCATTAAAGTGTGAAGCTGGGGGATTTCAGCCCTGCTTTGAGCACAAATCTCAATAAAGCCTTAACTATGGAGCTGCTATCGGTGCCTTCAAAATAATTATCCATGTGAGGTTCAAGGTTAGCAGCTCTGCAGCTTCAAGCGGAGCAGAGCCGTCGATATGAAATACCACCATCGTAGCAGAGGGAGATTGGGATGCTCCAAGAATAATCCACGGCCTGAATCTCAACTTCATTCCAGCCTGCTGCTGCCGCTGCCGCTGCTACAGACTCTATGGACTAGCAGGGCACCAGCTTCATACTGCTGCTGCTCAGGAAGTGCCAAAGCAAAACAGGCTGTCAAAAACCATCAGCTGCATGGGCTGAAACTGCCACCAGACAGCAGACGGGGCAGTATCTGTGTTTATGTTTCTGAGGGTCACCTACAAAAGCATCTGTTGCTTCCGCGCCATTGGGAAAGCGAGGGAAGGGAGGAAGATAATGACATGAAACAAACTCTCTGGCACTGCATCCCGGCCCATTCTTCTGCAAAAAACCAATTTGCATTATATATGCCACAGGCTTCCCAATGCCAACAATGAATGTACATCCTTTGCTTGTCCAACTTGGCAAGGCTGCCAAGAGAAGGAAGGAAAAAGGATGGTATTTCAGTTTAATGCACCAGGTTTCACAGATTGTATATCGAAGCACCTGTAGCCGCACTGTGGGTCTGCCTCTGCCAGAGATGTTATGAGAACAGCCATTCCCCGCTATGGAGCAAATGAAAAGGGAGGCATTGCTCTTTCCCAGGCAAGGATCTTGATCATTTCACTGTTGGAAAAAAAGGGATTTTTTAAATGCATATATATTTTTGAGACTGGGAGTTCCCTTCCAGACTAGCAAATAAAAATCTGCAGTTAGCGGAAAAATCGTAGCTGACTGGGCTGTGAAGTCACAATGTCTTGTCCCCACTTGAAATAGAGGTCCACAGCTTCCTCTTTGGCAGCTGCAAGACTTCCATGGCACACGCAGTGAGGTCCTGGTCATGTGGGATGATTCTTGACGCCCTGTCAGGATGTTGGGAAGCTTCATATTTACCAGACACTGCAGAGCAAGTGTTGATTGTTCCACAGCAGGTAAATCCACAGTAGTGGCTGTATAATGCACCTGGGTTATGAAGGATCGGGCATCAGGTGTGACGTCCATGAACCGATTGTGCATCGGACTGCGCAGTATCCCCCAGCCTGGACACACCCTCAGTTGTAACTGTCATTAGTGGTGATGTTAACACAGTGATGATGAAGAGTTGATTTTTCTACCCCGCTTTTCTCACCCATTTAAGGGGGCCCTCATGCATTTAAGACTTAAAGCAGCCGATAAAACTTCTCCGCACTATCTCCCCACCTTTTGCTCTCCATCCATCCATCCATCCATCCATCCATCCATCCATCCATCCATCCATCCATCCATCCATCCATCCATCCATCCATCCATCCATCCATCCATCCATCCATCCATCCATCCATACATACATACATACATACATACATACATCCATCCATCCATACATACATACATACATACATACATACATCCTTCCCTATACCCAAGGGTCTCAGGGTGGGTTAGAACATATAGAATGGATACATTAAAACCAATAACATATTAAAACCATGGCAGGGCCTGAATGTGAGGAGGAAAAGGTTGTTCCTTTACTTAGCCAAAGGCCAGGGTGAAGAGGTGCATCTTCACAGCTTGTCTAAACACATAGAGTGAAGGTGCCTGACACACCGCAGGAGGGACACTATTTCACAGTCTGGGAGCCATCACTGAAAAGGCCCCTATCCCGAGGGCCTCCCCTCCAGATCTTAGGGCACGGACAGGTCGATAGGGGAGAAGGCATTCCTTAAGATATTTGGTGCCCAAATCATTTGGGCCCAAAAAGTCAAAGTTAACACCTTGAATTGGGTTTGGTAGCAAATCTATAGTAATTTTAAATACACAACATTAATACTGAACGAACCCTCTCTGAATCTCAGTGTAAAGTCTCTGTCATAGGATGTGTCATTGTCTCAGACTATTTGAACCTCAGACTATTTTGAAAACCGAATAGGGAAAGGTTATCATTAAAGCGGTGGGGGGGAGGAAATAAAGGGGGGAAAATGCTGCTATTTTTTGAGTTACTCAGTGCTTTTCGTTGGAAATATCCCTTTATAAGTCCCTGGAATCATATCTCTCATTATTGCCCAGTGGAAACCTTCACACCCCCAAGCGTCATTTTCTAAAACTCAAAAGGACAAATTCATCTCAGCTTTTCACATCCAAGGAAGGACCATGCAAGACCCATCTAAAGCCAGGAATCACATTGTGTCACTGCTTCAGCTCTTCGCTATCTCAGAGACCCTCAGTGACATTCAAAAGTCAGCGCTCTGAAGCCTGAAGTCAGGTTTTAAAATGAACATTATGAACCCCCCAGTCCCCCCTGCATGGAAACAGGGGTTTACTTCCAAAGTCAAAGTTGCTCTCTCTGAGATGATTAGAAACATAAGCTGTGCTCAGATAGAAGGTTTAATCCAGCTTCAGCCCACCTTCAGAGCAAGAGAATGCATCAGCAAAGTGACCGGCAATTTTCTTTCTGCATTATCTATCCCAAAGGTGAATTTTTCTGAGTTATTTAACACTGAAAGGAAACAGCCTGTCACTCGGCTCATGTATTCTCTCACTCTGGAAGTGGACTGAAGCTGGATTAAACCTCATACCTGGCTTAGTTAAATGTTGTGCTCACTGAACTAGGGATGGGCACAAATGTTTTAAACATTCAAAATTCCATAAAATTCCATCGAATGTGGACATTTGAATTCAAACATAATGTCTACGCATTCGAATTTAAACATCTGAACCAATTTTGAGTGTTCCAAAACATTTGGTTGAATGATTTGAAACATCTGAATGTGTACATATCTGTACGAATCTCATACGTATCTGTACACATTGTGCTGATAGCATGGGACGAAAACAGGATGCATACAGGATAAACAGGATGCATATGAAATGTGTACAGATACGTATAACACATATGAATGTTGTTGAAATTAGTATCTTCAGATTTGAATCTAAGATTCGAACAAATAGATTCAGGCCACATCCCCATTATAAGCTTAATTCGGTTTCCCTAAACCGAAATAATAAAACCGGATGCAAACGCGAATTTGTCTGATCCCATTACTTTAAACTTAATCGTGTTCGATCTGGATTCTGAGGATCGTATGTGGTGTACATGACTCAAGTAGCTACTTTTTAAAAGCTGCTTTTCAAGGCTGCCCTCCCCTCTTCCTCCTGGCGTGAACGCATCACCCATAAGGGACCCATTCACAGAGCCTAGCTGGGTGACTGGGTGGCTGCCGCTTGCGTGGATGGAGGAAAAATGGCAGCAGGCAGCCAGCAATTCTTTCCCCTCCTCTCTCCATTTCCCAGGGCACACAGCAGCAGTGGCAACTCAAGCCCGCTTCGCCCACTCACTGCCACAGCCTTAAAAACATTCACGCATCTCCCAGAACCTGCCCCTGCTTTCCTTTCCCCTTTAAAGGTCAGAACTCCAAAGAGATAGAATTGCACAAAATTGCAGCGTTGTTATCAGGTGTCAAGAGGTTGGATTGCTACAGTGTAGCGGCTGCTGTAAATGGTGGATTTTACACTGAAATCACTATCTTTGGAAGCAAACTATTGGGGGAGGGAAACCCTAAACACGGATTCTCATCCCTTAAAACAGTAGGGTAAAAAATGTAACACGTATCAAGTGCACAAACCGGAGTGAGACCTGTTGAAATGATTAACATTTACAATGCTTTGGGGTGATTTAACATGTGGAAAGCATGTTAAGCCAAACTGACGTGGGGTCTGCGAGGATCGAACCGTATTGAAACCAAATTAAGCTTGTAATGGGGATGTGGCCTAAGATTCGAACAAATAGATTCAAATGTATTGGATTCAGATAGGATTTTGTTGCATTCGGATTCTAAACATTCAAATCAAATCCAATGTTTGGATATTCAATTTGACTCAAATTTGAATGCAAAAAAAGCACACCGTTCATGCCAATCCCTGCACTTAACCAGTTACAAGACTTCTAGCACTCAGAACATAAGCATGCTCAGGTATCCAAATAAGTTATATAAATATAAACATGGAGGTTTGGAAGCTGAAGTAGAAAACAGGGCAAAGAAGACTAAGATGGAGATTTGGGAACTGGAGCTAACATGAAACTTTCAAATGTACAGTAGGTTGGGACACAAGATCAAATGATGCAGGTTTGGTGACATGGAAGACCTATAGAGACAGTGATTATGGACCACATTTAGGTAAAGTAGGGAGGGGGGAGGCAGGCAGAGGGATTATGGAGGCTGAGAGGACCTGAGCAAAGGCTATAGTTCGAATTCAAACCAGACAAAGGGGTATTCAGACAAGCATCCTGTAAACACTGAGTTTTAAGGTGTTCAAAAGAGTTTGAATAAAACTGAGCAATAGGTTTATTTGAAGAAAAGATCTCGGGTCCAGCCACATTCAATCTGCCTTCAAAGTGTGAGAGTCATTTTCCTTCTGCATTGTCAAAGTGGACAGGGTTTTTTGGGTTAGATACTGTAGAATGAATACTTTTTGTGACTTTGCTGATGTGTTCTCTCACGCTGAAGATGAATGGAATGTGGATGGAAGCTTGGATGTAGCAGGGCCCAAAGACTTGGAATACATCTACCGACAGTGTCAAATTGTCTTGGTGATAAGGACATTGACTCTAAGGATAACATCCTTGATATCCAATTGAAATTCAGATTGTTGTAACTGGAGCACAATACTGAGAGCCCCGCATTCTCAGCTGACAGAAAACAGAAATAACCCCATGTTGTATGTCAGTCCTTGAAGCCTTTGAGAAATGCAGGATAAACAGAGTTATGTAAGCTCTTCCAACTTCTCCACGCAGGGCTTTATTTCCTGGCCATGGACCATCTCAGCGGTTCTTCTAGGATGCTGATCCTATTCTTCTGAAAGTAAGAGGTCTAGAATCAGTGCCCTATGGAGTGTAGTTATACAGGTGTATATAATTATGCATGGTAGATAGAGAGAGGTCTCTCTCCCTTTCCCCAAATACTAAAAACAGGGAACAGCAAACAAAGCTGAATACTGGATGAATCAGAAGAGGCAAAAAGATTTCTAGGAGGAGGATGGTTTTGCTACCAATATGGATGGTTTTAGCAAAGATTTGGATCAATTCATGGAAGAGGAGGAGGAAGAGGAGGAGTTGGCTTTCATACCCTGCTTTTCTTACCCATTTAAGGGGACCCAAATTGGCTGCCAAACCTTCTGTTCTTCTCCCCACAGCAGACACCCTGTGAGGTAGGTGGGGGCTGTGAGAAAAGCACTGTGACTAGTCAAAGGCCATCCAGCTGGCTTTGTGGAGGAGTGCGGATAAAAGCCCAGTGACTCCAAGAAAGGAGTCTGGCTCTTTAACCACAAGACCAAACTGGAAGTCAAGGCTGTTAGTGAACTCCCTTGCTCAGATGCTTATCTACCTTGGGAACAGATTACTGGACTAGATGATTCATTGGACTAATCCAGGGGGCACTTTTTATGTTCTTATAGATCTTATGTATTTGATCTACACTTCTTATGTTTTTTATGTATCCAACAACGATATATGCAGCGATGCAGGCCAGAATCTCAGTTGCTTTCATTTTCTTGCCACATCACACTGTTGATTGTTATTCGATGTACATGCAATGGAAAATTCCAATATCTTTTTCCAGCGTGTGCAATTGCCAAGCCAATACGCTGACCCATCGTGCTTCTGAGCACTTGGTTCCTTTGTCCTGAATGCAGCTCTGTTCTTTGGCCTCTGCTGGGTTCTTTTGTCAGACCAACACAACCCTACCTCCCAGGCTGTTCTGATTCTCCTTCTGAACAGCTCCAGGGAGAGCCCCGAGGTCTCCACCTTCTCTACAGGTTTTGACCAACAACAGCATTAGAAAGAGGCCCCGCTGGAGTCTCCCAATTCCTGCTGTAAATCCACACCAACAAAAAATGGCAGAAGCTCATTCCCAGGCTGCCTGGAACTATGAGAGATGCCCATGTTAACCTCTCTATACAGCTGACACAGCTTTGTTCCTGGGTCTGGTAATTCCTTTTCTTCTTTTATCTCTCATTTATTTATTTGATTTTTGGGAGGTGGGGGATCTTTTTTTTTTTAAAAAAAATCCTTTTCTTTTGCAATGTCTGTACAATTTCAGACTCGATAACGTTCAAGTTAATTAAGCCGTGATCTCCCAGAGACAGGTTGGTACAAGGAGATAAGCGAGAGCTTCTGTTTGCTATAAACAGCTGCCGTCCTGACCGGCTTCGGGGATTTTCCGCTTTTATGCTGGAGACAAAACATTTCTTAGCAATTAAACCTAGACATATTTTCACCACAAGTGGGAAGATTCCTCGATGTTTCTCACTCCACGCACCTCTGAAATGGCTTTTGGGGAGGAGGAAGGGGGGGTGATCAGTGCTTTGTACACCTTTTTGGAAGCTAAGGCATGAGAAGGCAAAACAAAATGCAACCTTAATCATTGCTCTGGTTTTGAAGAGTGGATCATTTGCATGTGGGCCACAAGGTGATTTCTCAGAGAAGAAAGTCTACTGCGCAGGGCTGTTTTTGGCTGAAACACTTCTGTACTGGCATGACAACAACAACAACAACAACATTTTAGTAGGCACTTCAAAAGCATTGGCATCAACAAAATATCCATCTGCCAGCTACAGAAAGCAACTTTGCTGGGATCTGCCCACCAATACATCACTCAGGCCTAGGCGCTTGGGAAGGGCCTGACTAGTGATAACAATTATCCAAACCAGCATAAATAACTTGTTTGCTGGGTGTTATTGTTGTGTCATGTCAACAACAACAACAACAACAACAATAATAATAATTAGCATAGTGATCTTGTTTGCTGTGTGTAACATCTGTTTTTACATAATAATAACAATAAGAAGAGGAGGAGGAGGAGGAAGGGGACAAGGGGAAGGGGAAGGGGAAGGGGAAGGGGAAGGGGAAGGGGAAGGGGAAGGGGAAGGAATGCATCAACTTTTCTCCCTGCTCCAACTGATAGCTAGGAATAGCCACTCTACTCAGCTGCTTAGACTATGCAGTAGGGATGTGCACGAATATCCGTAACATTCGTTATTCATACAAATACGTATGAATTTGTACATTCGTACACAAATCAAATGTTACGACATCCATACATTAACATTCGTATGAACATGAATGACCCAAGACATTAGTGCAAATAGTTCATACATTTGTTAAACTGGGGATACATATCGGATACGTATTGATACATATGCGTTCATATAGGATACATATCTGTTACGTATCTGAATAGTATGCGTTGTTATAGGATAGGTATCCGATTTGTATGCATTCGTACAGGATCAGTATGCAGGATCGATATGCATTTGTATTGAATATTCATATGAATCCGTACAAATACATTCGTATCGAGTCAAATCCTACCACATTCGAAGGGGATCCATTTGAACAAATACAAATTTTCTAACATTCTATTCATTATGAATAAAATGCCAAAACCCCCATTTGTGCCCACCCTGCTATGGACAGGGCATCCTCATCAATGAGACTAAGGAGAGACTAGTTCCATCAACTCTTCTCCCTGCTTCATCTACCAGCTAGAAACAGCCATTCTGGAGCGAAATTTGGGGAAATGGAAAAGAATATAACAGGGATGCTGTGTGGATAAAGAAGTTTCAGAAGATATTTTCAAAATACAAAATGGAAGAACTTGAGATAACAGTCAAAATGGTTAAAAACTGTGTTAAGAGAGCTAAAAACTGGACATCCCCTGGCATAGATGAATTGTGTGGTTTCTGGCTCAAATATCTGACATGTCTGCATCTGTTATTGACTGCACAGCAGGGATGTGGGCTGATTATCTGTGCATTCGGAATCTGGACAAATATGTCTGGATTCTGGGATTCGTGGACAGATCGAATAGGGCCTGATTTGAAGGGCCCTATCCATCCACAAATTGGATAGTCCAGTATCCGTAGAAGCTTCAGTAGAAGCATCAAACCAAACACATGGTTGTTCAAACATCTGGAAATTCAATCAAACTAAACCAGTCCACCGTTTGTGGACCCAAATAATTTGATTTTGCAGTTTGTGGTCATTGCCTTTGTGTTTTTGCCTTTGAAGAGAACTTTAAACCGAAGGTGCAGTTTTAATTCTTGCACATTTCAGTTTCCTGCCATTCTAGTTCATCAGCTTCCAGAGAGCTACAAGTCCTCCTCCTTCAGCCCTTGACGGGAAGCAAACATCCACCATTCTTAATCCTATTTCTGACAGTTCATGGCGCCTCGTCTACTCTACAGGTTGGAACTCCATCAGATTGATTGCGTCTGTGTTCTCAATACTGGAGAAACGCCCCTTCCTACCTCACTTCACCCCATCCCCCAAGAATGGTGCTGCTTCAAACACAATTACTGGAATACAATAAGTCATGCGCTGGGAGATGCTCATTAAACGCAAAGTGAATCACTCTGTCTTGTGGAGCTTGGGAAAGGCAGAGGGAAACAGGGATGGGTGTCCATTTTTTATTCACCTTTCTGCATGTGGCTCTAATGATTTTTAAATTCCTTCAACATAATTATAGCCCCAGATTCTGAGTAGCATCTCTGGGCTATTGTATGGAGGAGCCATTATCCACAGAGGCATGGAGGGAAGGAAAAGGCACCTGGAGAGACAGCATTGGGAAATAAATCTTTCCCTGACATTTTACAACCAATTCTTGGCCAATTAGGGCAAACTCTGCTATGCTAGTAATGTGTCTCTGAAATGCTTTTCTCCCTGCAAAGGCCAAGCATCGAATAAGCCATGGAAAAAGAATTTCTCCCTTCCCTTGCTCTGTATGTGACTGTATCTATATCTGCATTTGTATCTTCACATGAAGACACAAAAGAAACAATCACAACACACTGGACAACGATGAGGTCTCTTTCAGTAGCACGCAGATTGTGATTTTAATAAATTCTACGGGAAATGGATATATGAGCCTGGTGCAAGGAAAATAATAAAGAGACCTTGTGGCATCTTAATAGCTAACACATACATAAGCTTTCATGAGGGCCCATAAACATATATGTCACACCAATGATGAAGAGCCGGGCGTAAATAAATAATATTAATGCACTGCTTATATTAATAATGGGGATAAATCTTCAAGGTGCCACACAATGTTTTGTTGCATATTTGCACATTAGAGGAAGAGATAAAGGGAAGGAAACAAGCAAGGCCCTCCCGAAAGGACAGGGAAAATGAAAATTAGGCAAGGACTAACCAAGCCAGCAAAAGAATATCAAGCCAGAGCACTGGGGAGCCTCTGCATTTGAATTCCCTACTCATTTAGGGATTCCCACTTGGTGGTCTCTGGCCTACCACTGCATCTCATGCCTTTGGCCTACCACTGCATCTCATGCCTTTGGCCTACCACTGCATCTCATGCCTTTGGCTTACCACTGCATCTCCTACTTCACAGCGTTGTGGTGAAGATAAAACAGAGAGGGAACAGCTTGATATATGGCAGCTTGAGGTATTTGGAGGAAGAGAGAAATCATCATACGTAAATACATTGCTCATATTGCCGCTAATATTTTGATACCTGCCCATTAAAGCTTCTTAAAACGCTTGAGGAGCTGTGGCTTTCTAGTTAACTCCTTCCACAAAATGAAACACAGGATGGAGCACCTTGGTCCCTTGCACATGATAAGCGCATGGAGTAAAACACACACAGAGACACTTACTACTGAGGCACAGTCTGAACAAACCACATTATTTGTACTATTTCCACTTGATGCAAAACATTCCCAAATTACTCCATTTGCAGAGATATGCATATTCACTTTGGGTTTGATTTAAACTGAATAATTCAGATGATTCAATGCAGTTTGGATCAAACCAAATGATTCTCCTGTTTATAAGGGCTGGTTCAATTCACACCAAACCAGTGTGTTCAAATCGGGTTGAACCAAATTATTTGATTCAAAGCATCCAAAACTGACCCCATTCTGGACCTTTAAATAGTTTTTGTTTTGTTTTGTTTTGTTTTGTTTTGAATATTAAAATATAATTTTAACTTTCCAACAGTTTGTAAACTGTTTGAGATTCAATCTGGAACCGGTCTGAACAGACTGAACAGAACCAGCAAACATTAGTTCATGTAGAAGAAGAAGAAGAAGAAGAAGAAGAAGAAGAGTTGGCTTTCCTACTCCACTTTTCTCACCCATTTAAGGGGACTCAAAGCGGCTTACAAAACTTCCTATTCTTCTCCCCACAACAGAACACCCTGTGAGAGCTCAGAAGACAGCAGTGACTAGCCCAAGGTAACCCATCTGGCTTCATGGAGGAGGGTGGAATCAAACCTAGTATTTCCAGATAAGGGTCTGGCTCCTTAACCACTAGACCAAACTGGCTCCATTCCTTTGCACAATTGCCCCTATGACCAATCTTCAGGTATGGGATGATACTCGTAAAGAAAATTGTTCTAAAGAATCTGTTGGGAAGTATGAATGAACCCTTTGTCCTTAAAATGCAAAGAGATGCAGAAATAGGATCATCTAAATCCTCAATGTATGAAACTGAAAGAGAGGTGAACAAAACCAAAATGCTGGCAGAGGCAGTCCCCACTACTTCCAGCCCTGCTGAATTCTGGGACTGCCTCTTCTCCTTAGCACATGGCAGTAATAGAATTGAGTTTCTGGTAGTATCCAGATTAGCAGAATAAAATCCTTTGTTAGGAAAAAAAAAGTGCATCTTACCTGCGCTTTTAGTTGGTCCTTCAACTAAACTGGATCTAGTAGATCCAGATTAAGGGAGCTACCCAATGCGTCCCCATGGGCGGTGCCACACCCAGTAGCAATGGGTGCTAGCCTGCCCGCAGTGGAAACACCAGAGCACCCATGT
Source organism: Aspidoscelis tigris stejnegeri (assembly GCA_023333525.1). NCBI lineage: Eukaryota > Metazoa > Chordata > Lepidosauria > Squamata > Teiidae > Aspidoscelis > Aspidoscelis tigris. The sequence goes on from JALMGA010000011.1 coordinate 21,830,796, forward strand.
GCCGAATCCGGATCCACCCGCATCGAGCCTGCCTGTCACCCCAGATTTTTGGGGGTACGGGGGGGGGGGGGCAATCTCCGAAGACACTCCAGAGATTCTTTGAAGATTCTCTGGAGTGGCTCTGGAGAATCTCTGGAGCTTTGTTATAAGCTCTAGAGATTCTATGGAGCGATCTGTTGTAAACTTCAAGGATTCTCTGGAACCTTTGTCAAAGGTCAGCAGGATTGGCATCACATGGGGTCCACTTCAGAGCCTGCACTATTTCTCGGAGACGGCTTTAGAGATTGTGCACAGGCTTTGGAGCTTTGGGTTTGGGGGCACCCCCCCCCCATGTGTGTGTCCTGCCAGAGCTCCACCCTAGGCCCAATTACAGTGGAAATGTCCTCCGTATAATCTGGATTTGATGCCTGAAGACCCCATTGTAGACCCCTTTAATGGGATCCACAGGAAATCCACATTATAGGTTCTGAAGGACCCATTCAATCCAGATTTCCCTAGAACTGGTGGAAACAAATGTGGCTCTAATGGGGTCTGCAGTGGAAATGGGGTCTTCCTGCTCTGAGCCTAATGGGCCCTTAATGGGTCCCTGATGGGTACTTAATGGGTATTTAGTGCTAGTGGGAAAAACAAAAAACAAAACCTAGTCTGCCAAAATCTCTGCCATGAAAATCCTCCCTGTTGGCTTTGACCGAGCATAAAGCACAATAACAGGACAGAGGAAGAAGGAAACAGAATAGTAGGACAATAAAATTTATGTGCAATAATCTTCAGTTGAACAGGGCTATTGAGGTGGCTTCTCTTTGAGCGACCCTGATGGTTCCCTCTTTTCCTCTTTCATAGTTTCCATAGTAACGGGGATGGTGTGTGTGTGTGGGGAGACTTTCCATACTGAAGGAAAGACTGAGGATGGGAACAAGAAAAAAAATCACTATTTTGCTGCCAAAAAACCTGCAGACTCCCCGTATGAACACCTGGAGTCTAATAACTCCAGCGGTGTATCCAGAATGTCTGCCTTTTAAGATGAGCCAGCCTCTATTTTTGCTAGATAAGACAGGCATGTGCATTTCTTGTGCTGACTTTGTTAGAAATATCACAACTCAGGTGTCTATACAGAATTAAGGAGGGCAGGGGGTGATTTTTTAAAAAGAAAAATAAAGTAATTAAGAAGATAGGTGAATTCAGAAGTTACTAGAACACAGGTATCTGCTTCTTAGGACACTTTGAGAGCTCCTTTCGCCACACCATAATCCTTTGGTAGCCATCACGGACAAGCTATAGGTTGAATAAGGTTGCACCCAGACGTCATTTAATCCATTATATTTGGGTATTCCAAAATAAAGCATGGGTATTTGAATATTCTGGGTATCTAAATACAGCAGAATAAGTCACCAATGTCTGGATTTAATGAAGTTTATAGACAAATTCCTCAGCACAGCCGCTGTGGGCTCACACATGACCATCATGGCGTTCCCTAGTCAGAGAAGTAGAAGCTCCATTCAACATTCCTTAAACAGGATCTAGTAGATCCGGATTAAGGGAAGCACCCAATGTGTTTCCACAGGAGGTGTAGAGCCCATTAGCAATGGGTGCTACCCCCCCTGCTGTGGAAACACCTTTGCACCCATGTGGGGAATCCAGATTGACCCCCAAGGGGTCGGTCCATCACCCCAGGTGATTCTGGGGATGGGGGGGGTGCAATCTCTGAAATCCCAGCTTTGGAGTGATTTTGAAATCATTTTGAAATGACTCCAAAGTCCCTCTGAAGAGATTGCCAAGGACTTTGGAGAGGCTCTGGAGCTGTCAGCTCGGTCCGTGCACTATTAGCGCAGATCACGCGGACTCCCCTACGAAGAGATCGGCAGAGACTTCGAAGCCGCTGTGCAGTACCTTTGGAGTGTCTCCGAAGTCTGCGCTGATCTCTTTGGAGAGACTGGTGGCGAGACTCCGAAGTCTCTACTGATCTCTTCAGAGGGACTTCGGAGTCACTTCGGAATGATTTCGAAATGAATCCGAAATCACCCCGAAGCTGGGACTTCGGGGCTCCCCTCCCCCTAGCCTCCTCTAGACCCCATTACCTGTTTCCTGTGGAAACAGGCTCCCTTTAATCCGGATTTTCTGGCAGAAGACCCCATTGTAGACCCCATTAAAATCCGGATTAAAGGGCAGAAAGTACCCATTTGATCTGGATTTCCCCCACAGCAGTGGAAACAATCGGGTCCCAAATGGGTGCTGTGATGGAAATGGGGTCATCCGGCTCACACCCAAATGGGTCCTTAATGGGTGCACTTTTTGACAGTGGAAAAACACCCTAAGTCTTCAGTCTTGTTAGGTTGCCCTAATCCACCAGAAAAAAAAGTTAATTGCTAATCCCTGAAGGACTACGGGACTGAAAGATGAGAAGATGAAAACGCTTGACAGGAATTTGTATTGAACATACATTTCTTTCCCTCCCACCCCGTCATCCTCCAGAATTCATTTACAAGTTACATGGTCCAAATTAAGGCCAAACTCACTCTGACAGTTGCACTGAGAAAGAATATTTATACATAGCCACTAGAGTGCCAGAATAAAATCTCTACTTACATTTGCAGGAGGGGTGGAGAGAAGACATGTAGACTAATTTTATGTAGGTGGAGAGAATCCCAAAGTGAGATATAAGGGGCAGATGAAGAGAGGGTGGGGGAAAACTGGAACAGATGGGGTAATCAGAACACACACACACGTAGACAAACACCAAGAAAAATTCATTGCTAGGAAATCAATGCCCCATGGTACAGAAAAGGAGGGAAAGACCTGATAGGGGTTTTGCAAAGCAAAAAAGTAAATAATGGCACTGAAAAAAGAGAGATAATCGTAGCCACACTCGTTCATCCCTTTGGCTCTGCTAAGCCAGAGTTCTGTCATATAATCACGGAAGGAACATGGCCTTTGGGCATCAGTCTCAAATCTGTGTTATTGCATTCATTATATTTATTTATTATTTCATTTAGAAAATTTATGGCCTCCAAAGGCCATTTGCAAGGATTCCAGAGCAGATGAAGGTTTTATTTGTTTGTTTGTTTGTTCATTCATTTAGAAAATTTATATCCCTCCCTTCACCAAATGGTCCCAAGGCGGGTTACAATGAGATTTAAACATATCAAATGGCAAAATATAATTAAAAATATAACCCCCTTTGTCCCACCCTCCCTCCCTCCCTCCCTCCTCCCTACTAGGACAGCACCCCAAGGAAGCTGTTAAAACACAAAAGCCTGAAAACCATACAATGTAGGCACCTAGCAAACCGCAAAAGGGAGGCTTTTCCAGATTCTAAGGGCCACAACAGAAAAGGCCCTCCTGCATGTCCCTATGGCTCGTACCTCTGAAAAAGAAGGAAGTACAAAAAGGCCCTCTCCTTGAGTCCTATTTGTTTTATTGTTTATATTTCTGTCCTGCCCTATACCCAAAGGTCACTCATGTGGCATGGATGGTGAGAGGCAATTCCAAGATCTTTAAAAGGCCGCATTCCCAAAGGCCCTAAAATGTGGGTTGAGTGTGAATTCGCCACTCACTGTCCCCATTACATCACCCACTAATCCGTTCCCATTCCACTTCATTTTCCCCAGATTTTCCTGGGAAAATCCAGAGAAAATAAACCACTGGTGAAACAGGGATTTTCTTGTCAGATTCGGATTACTGCCACTGCTCCTCTTCACCTGCCCACTGGACACGTGGTCAGAGGTGGGCGGGCGAAGAGTAGAAGGGGGAAAGGGGCACCGGGCTCACTGCCCTGAGCTATGGCTTGGCCAAATAGAGAGGAGGGCGCCCAGGCAACATCAAGCCCAAGTGCCAGGCTTGATGTTGCCTGGGCAACCCTCCTCTCCTCGGCCAAGCCGTGGCTCATGGCAGCGAGCCTGGAGTCCCTTTCCTCCTTCTACTCTTCATCCTTCCACCTCCGATCACGTGCCAGGATGGATTTTAGTGCCTTTGGGCACCATCCTGACACTAAAATCCGGTGGATGGGCAAAGAGAAGTTGTGGTGTTAGTGGCACGGCAGCAGCGCCTCCTGTCCCCTCTCCTTTGAGTAAAGCTGCTGCGCAGTCCACTGATGCACTTATGTGCACTTACGGGTCCGGGGTGGGAACAGCCTGGTGCGTGCTCAGTGCTGTTCCACGCCAGAAACTCGAAACCACACCAGAATCTGGATTAGAGTAATCCGGGTTCACTCCGGGTTCGCAGTAGGTGGGAACGTGGTCAAAGACCCCACATTTTCCTCACACTGTCTGGAGACAGCCCCAGCCAGTTGGGAATTACCCAACACATCACAGGAAGGTCCAAGGTTCAGTGATGTGTATCTACTTTGCCAGTAGAAAGTCCCAAGTTCATTCCCTTCAATGTTCCTTGGAGAAAGCAAAGCCAAAGTCCTTCTGTACTGCTGAAATGGTTGCATCCATGCTGCCATCAGGACCATAGTCACACCATCACTTTAAACCGCCTTCAATCCATCTTCATATTCTGACTGCTCACACCTTTTTTTTTTCTATTTATTTATTTATTATTTCTATTTCTATCCCGCCCTACACCCGAAGGTCTCCGGGCGGGTTACAACTTTAAAATACACCATATCAAATAATCTGTAATAAAACAATAACAATCATCACAGTGTCTAAAATCCAACATGTTAAAAAACAAGCAAACAATCAAACAATATCAATTAAAACCATGGTGTTTGAAGCAGAGGAAACATGGTTTTCTTTGGAGTTTCCATTAAAGAAAGTCCAAAGGAAGGATGAAAAGTCCATAAATGAAATGGATAGAAATGGAAAGGAGTAAGCAGTCAGATCTGAAGATGGACTGAAGATGGTCTAAAGTGAAGGGGTGAAACTAAGAGTTGCACTCAATTATATCAATTCCATTAGATTTGATGCTATATTATGCATGGTAAGGTGATTTCCTTCCTTCCTTCCTTCCTTCCTTCCTTCCTTCCTTCCTTCCTTCCTTCCTTCCTTCCTTCCTTCCTTCCTTCCTTCCTTCCTTCCTTCCTTCAAATTGTGATTTATTCTATTCAGATTACCAAGAGAAAGGAAAAACAAGTCCCTTTTTCCCTAGGGCTCATAATTAATTTGTAAAACTCCCTACCCAAGGTTGTAGCCTTTGGCTTCCCCTGCCACCCCCCCCCCCCAAAAAAAGGAGAAATGGTTCATAAAGCAGAAGGGTGGAAGGAGGCTCCACTTCAAGCATGAATTGTGAATGAAGCCTCCATCTGAAGCCAGCACAAGGAGCAGAACTCTTACTGGAAGGTCTGGTTTTGATCCACTATGCACATCTCATTGAAATCTTATGTGAAACTTTTTCCCCCTCACTCCCCTAAATCCCTCCATATCTCACAAGGCTGCATGCTAGCGGCTGTTTCCAATGCAGGATAAAAACCATCTCCGTGTTAAGTGGCTTCCTGTTAGCCAGGATCGTAAGGAACCCAGGCTCACACTAGCACATGCAGTCATTACTGGCTGAAGCATTTTGCAGGAGCTACAGATCCAGTCAGTCAGCAAATTAAAGTTCGCCCTACGTTGGCTTCAATTTCCTTCTCTCTCCAACCCACTGGTAGCACTAATGGTTGGTGAAGCTCCTTTTGCTATCATAGGGAGCAGTTAAAAGCCATCTGGAGTGCAGCCACCACAGTAAAGGAGAGATTGATGAGCTGGAGAAGATGTAGTAGGCTGAGTTGGAGGTGACCCAGTGTTGATTCCAAGTCTCCAGGCATTCTTGGCTGGGAGATGAGGACAGGTAGGAGTAATTTCCTCCTATTCCTCAACCACCTCATCTGTCAAAGAAGGTTGCAAATACCATGGTAGCTGTTCTGATGTATGGGCTGTGCAGAAGAACATGCTGCACCAGATCTATGACACTAAGGTCCTTTCTGCACTAGTTTATGGGTGTTTTTCCACTGTCACTAGAAGTACCCATTAAGTACCCATTAATGGATACTTAATGGGTACTTCTAGTGATAGTGGAAAAACACCCTATATCTCAGGCTAGGATTCTGATATCCACATACTGGTGCAGACAAGGGGAGACCTTTCCTGGGGCCTGATGTAATTTGCAACAGTATATAGATGGCAAGTCCCTATTCCAAGATATAATTTGTAGTAAGGTTCAGTGAAGAAAGGGCCTTAGTCCAAGGAGGAACTTCATAGGATCTTTTAAGTCTGAAGAGTGGATCTCAGCACACCACACATTGTAGTACATCAATACCATTCTTGAATTATTTCATTTCCATTTTATTTGTATACTGCCTTTCCAAAAGAAAATTTTCCCAAGGCAGTTTACAACAAATATATCAAATGCAAAGTAATAATCAAAACATTATAATAAAGATACACTATAAAAAGTGCATGTCATACAAAACATTGCAAAATAAGCCAAAACACACACACACACACAAATATGAGGCAGCTGTGGCCAAGTAGAGTCCAGAGCAACTGACCAAAGGATCCAGTCCCACAAAGAATCACCTCCTCCAAGATGTCTGTGCCCAGCCAGGTTGGAGTGGTCTCGGCTACCACCAGCCCAGGAGGGATGGCTAAGTTCTCCTCCTCCTTGGGCAGGGTTTCCAGCAGCTTAAAGCCATTAGCAGCTGTCCTTTATGATCTTTGATGCCGCTGAGACCAGGTGGAGTCCAAAGTAGCTGACAAGAAGGACCCAGTCCTGCGAGGAAGCAGCTCCAAATTACCAGGCCCATCCAGGCTGGAGAGTCATCCAGAGGGCAAAGTGGTCTAGGCTGCCACCCCAGGGCTGGGCTTGTAATGTTGCACTGTACTAGGTCTTCATTCAGGAATAATGGAGCTGGGATTTCTGCACTGCAAACCATCTTGTGGGCAAGCAGCTTAAAGAAGATTCCTGTAACTCACTCAGCAGATCCTAGATAGAAACAGGCTTCACTCCAGGGACCACTCCTGCATGTGTCCCCATGCTGGCCATCTGGCACACTTTGGGTGCTGTTGGGCACACATGGGCTGGGCATGGGACCGGGAACGTATTTCAGGCATCCCCATGAGATTCCCAGCAATGCGGGACAGGTACAGGTTGGGTGCGGATGGTAGCGTCCCCAAGAGAACCATGCCGAACCCTGGTACAGCGGAGCAGCCCCACCTCCTCTCCGCCCCCTCTCTCCTCACTGGCAGCTGGATTGTCATCAGCCCACCTCTGTGCTGCATCCCCCCTCCCTTAGCAGCAGAGACAGGCAGGAATGGGGAGGGAGGCATGGAAACAGGTAAAAATAAAACTTCCTTCATAAAAATAACCTTTTTAATAAAATTAAACACTGAAAGCCGCTACGAGGTTTAGCGGCAGTAGGCGCTTGAACAGTTGTGCGCACCTCCACTCCACCGTGAGAATGGCCGTAAATGGAAAATCAGGCCTTTATTTATGATCGCCTTGCAGATCGGGGAAATGGGGGTTGCAAAGGGAACAAAAATCAAGCCATTATGCAGCCTGCCTTGGCATTTTTGAAACGGGGTTGGAATTACCTCTGTGGAAATGGCAGAAAATTTATCCAGCCTGCCTTTGCAATCAGCATTTTAAAAAGTCAGCAGCTGTGGCCTTCCATGGACAGGGCAGGGACAGCAAGTACATCCCACCTCCCAATGATATGGGCACGAATCTCCTCCTTGTTAGCCCACTAGTGTCCCCATGTGCATTCCTGGCTCGCTGAGCAATGCGTACCAGTCCCCCAAAGCGTGCGGAGACTAGTTTTTTCAGGTATCAAATATGGCACCCTTCTGGCATAGTTTGGGAGGGGTTGGCATGCTTTTTGCAGACCAAATCCAAAACCCATGGAGATGGACCGCGCCAATCCTGCAATCGGAACTGTACCAAAGAGCCATGGGGACAGGCCTGTATCTTTCCCTACGTTGCAAAGAAGTCAGTAAATGTACTGATCCTTTTCTGTTTCTCTTGGCTAGGGATAAGTCCTGATCTGATCCCAGCCTTCCATTTTGGCTTTTCCCGTCAACTCTGCTCAGCAATTTTAAAGGATATGGTAAGCATGGCTGTGCCAGAAAGCCAGTGAGAAGTGGAGTCCACCAAGTGTATCTCATCACCTCCCCACCCACTATCCTCTGGAGATTTTGTATGTGAGCCAATGGTCAGAAGCAGCAGCACAGGATCTGAGTAGAAGGCCTCCCAACACACCAGAAACTCAAGCATCAGAAGACCTCATCAAGGTCCAGCTATGTAGGATTCAGGATAAACCTGCTACAGCAGCTAAATGCACTTGAAGAGCAAAGGGAAACATGATGCATTCCGCAATTTCAACTGAGACAGTTTAAGACGAAGGAGCTGGAAATCTCAACGGTGCGGGCTGGCTGATCATTTCACATAAACATCTTTAAAACAAAAAACAACAGAGAATGCTCCATTGTGTTGATGTGCAATAATATTAAAAGGAGTTGAAGTGCTCTTTTATGCTTTCTGGTGCCTACTTCATAATATATAAACATTCCATATTGGAACTGGCACTCTTGCATGTTGAAAAAAAGTGGAAAATAAAGCAAATGCATATTGCAAACCCCTGTTGCGTCTGCTCTTCCTTAGAAAATATGGAAACCATATTTATGATGTCTGCTACAAGATTATGAGGAATATAAACATATTGTAGACAGAAGTGGGAATGGACAGACATGAAGGGGAGGAGGAAAGGTGGCAGCAGATAAAGCAAATGGCACATTGTGCAGGAACAAGAGAGAAAGCGGCTCCCAATCTTGGGTCTCCTGTGATACCGTGTAGTGCAGGAGTAGAAGATCACAATAGGTGCTGCTCAATATTTTACTAGTCTGGACATAGATAGATAAGATATACATATGGTTATAGATACAGCTTTAAAAAAAAAAACTGGAAACAACGATGCCTTCCAAGGTTCTTGGATTAATACCAGCAGTTCCCCACAATGTGAGAGTTCTGTTGGTAAAGCTTCTCCCATTCATTCATTCATTCATTCATTCATTCATTCATTCATTCATTCATTCAATTGGAGGGTGCAGTCAGACCCAGTTTGGTCTAGTGGTTAGGGAGGCAGATTTTATCTGGTAATCTCTGGGTTTAATTCCGCACTCCTCCACAAAGCCAGCTGGGTGACACTGGGCTAGTCACAGCTCTCTGCTGAGCTCTCACAGCCCCACCTACCTCACAGGGTGTCTGTTGAGGGGAGAAGAACAGAAGGCTTGTCACCCTCTTTGAGGTCCCTCAAGTGGCTGAGAAAAGTGGGGTAGAAAAGCCAACCCTTTTCTTCTTCTGCATGCATGTGTAGGGAATGCCTAGGCATTGGCTCTGACACCAGGTTGAAGGAGCCCCAGCAGATGTCCGCAAGGTGGAAACATGCCAGAACACGAGTGATAAGGTGGGATTAAATCCTTAAATCCTTCAGTGTGTATTTTGAAGGTGATAGGTATAGCATCTCAAGTAATACACTTCTGGTAACTTCCAGACTGGACTATTGTAATGGGCTGTACATGGACTGGTCTTAAAGATCTGCCCTGACCGCCAATTCACTACCAAGCCCAATTCAAGGGGGTTAACCTTAATTTGTAAGGCCCTAAATGACTTGAGCCCCAAATATCTAAAGGAACACCTTCTTTCACACTGACCTACCTGAGCCTTACGATCTGTAGGGGGGGCCTCTTGGTTGCACCACCACTGTCAGTAGCAAAAGGGTTGGGTACCTGGGACAGGGCCTTTTCAGTGATGGCTCCCAGGTTATGGAATTAGTCTCCCTCCTTAGCTCCACCAGGCACCTTCACTTCACATGTTCAGGAGAGCACCAAAGATACACCTCTTTCCCCTGGCCTTTGGCTAAGTAAGGAAACAGCCTTTCCTCTACCTTTACAGGCACTGTTATTATTTTAGTGTATGAATTTAGTTTTTAATGTTGTCACCTGCCTTGAGACCTTCAGGTATAAGGTGGGATAAAAATGCAACCGACAAGGCCCTCCTCCCCAATCACAGATGTAACTTAAAGATGGCCTTGAGGTGTGGCCATCTTTTGTTGGTCCGAGGGACCCTTCCATGTAGTTTCCTCAGGAGCCACAGTGAAGAAGGAGAAAAAGAAGAGTTGGCTTTTCTACTCTGTTTTTCTCATCCATTTGTCAAAGCAGCTGACAAATCTTCTGTTCTTCCTACAACAGAACACCCTTTGAGGTAGGTGAGGCTGTGAGAGCTCAGAAGAGAGCTGTGACTAGCCCAAGATCCCCCAGCTGGCTTCATGGAGGAGATTGGAATCAAACACGGTATTCCCAGGTAAGAGTCCAGCTCCCTGACCACTAGACCAAACTGGTTCATAAACATTTGGCTCAGTGAAAAGGTTTGGCATTGCATTTGCTGGGCAGTGATGGTGGTCGTGGTGGTGGCAAAGATCCCACTCCTTGGACCCAGGATGTTCTCTTTGGAAAACAATGAATGTTTTACTACAGAACCATGCACCTTTTCATGAAATAGCCAGTCTGACCACTCCCCCCGCCCCTTTCTTCTTGTGCTTCATTACCGCTTGGGTAATAAAGTGAACCTGACTTCATAATGAGGCTTGGAAGGTCTTGTGGCTTTTGTGGTTTATGGCTCATTTGCCACCACAGTCGCTACCCATTAGGGCATCCTGCAGTCGGGAAACAGATTGGTCCAGAGGCTGGGGGAGAACAGAAGCCGGAAAAGCAAAGCAGAGCAGCTAGACAGGCCATGAGATCAAAGCTGCCTCGGCAGTACAAAGGGCAGTTGAGAAGAAAAGAATGAATACAGTGTGTGTGTGTGTGTGTGTGTGTGTGTGTGTCAGGGCAAGTAACAACCTTTCAAATTCAACATATCAAGAAACAATATATATTGAAACAATAAAAAACACAACAACATTTAAAATCCAACATGTTAAAAATGGAACCATGTCAATTAAAACAATAACGTTTGCAGTGGGGGATTAGATAGGTAGGTAGGTAGGTAGGTAGGTAAGTAGGTAGATAGAGGTAGATAGAGAGACAGATGATTGATTGATTGATTGATTGATGATGAAGACACAGACACAGACAGATGATTAGATAGATAGATAGATAGATAGATAGATAGATAGATAGATAGATAGATAGATAGATAGATAGATAGATAGATAGATAGATAGATAGATAGATAGATAGATAGATAGAAATGAATATGGTTGTTGAGCTATAAATCAAGAACTACTATGTCCCATCTCAGGGTGTCTTCAGGAAAAAAAACAGGGTGGGGTGGTGGTCATCTAAGTCCCCTATGCCTTGGGGTGGTCTTCCCCAAGGGCCAAGAGACATCATCCATGGACGTCTGAATGTGGCCTCAGTTTCCTGCCAATAATGGTTCTCATTCTGATTAGGTATGCAGAAAGCTGAGTCGTTTCCATTAACTCTTTTAGACCTAAGAGCCAAAAAAAGTGGAAAGAATGTGGGAGAAAGGAGGAGGGGATGAATAAAATCACCTGAGAATCAGCATTATTCTATTCCGTGAACCATTATCCAATGGCCCATGCTAAAATTAGTACTTGGGAATTTTGCTCAGAGATATAAATCTTCCAGTGACATTTCAGGGCTGGTTCTCAGCCAATTAGAGTATGCATAGCTACAATGGGGGGGGGGGGGAAATCACATCCCTCTGTGACAACAAAGGACAGGACCAACGAAAGTGAAGTCTGTCTAATAAAATATATGCATATATATATACACACACACACGGGAAGGAAGGAAGGAAGGAAGGAAGGAAGGAAGGAAGGAAGGAAGGAAGGAAGGAAGGAAGGAAGGAAGGAAGGTTCCTGTCTTAGATGCCAAGACATATGTTTTCTGTTCTATTCACTGTTTCCTCTTGTACACATGAAGACTGGCATCACACACAGCATAATTCAGGAGATTTCGATGGGTGAATTATTGTGAATTTTCAAGTAGAGTTGCTTATAGGAACAGACAGTCCTTTCAAATAGCTTTTCAAGTTGCAAAAGTTTTAAGAGATGGATAACAGAGAGAGAAGTGACAAACTGGTTTGGTTACTTCACAGTTCACAGTGAACTGGGATGTCCAAATGATCTGAACGCAAACCAAAGCACGCAGCTGTGTGTTTTTTTTTAATGGTTTCAATGGAATCTGAACTATGGTGTGTCGCAACCAAAGGTTCACAGTAGTTTCAATACAAACAGAACCACCTTTTTGTTTGGGGGCAAAAATACTTGAATCAAATTGTACCAAGGATACCTTGGTTCAATTCAAACCAAACCACTAAATTTCAATTTGTGCACATCCCTAAAAACAGAGGGATTATAAGAGGTTCCCTCTCTCTCCAACCTGGAGGCAATACCTAGGCAGACAATGCCATTTCAAATGTTTTCCAAAATATCCAAATGCCATTTTATGCACTCATACAAACTATTTCTTTATCTCTGCCAAGCAAATGGCATGATTGTATCCATGCAGGATACAGCACTGAGTTCAGTTCAATGTCTACTGTACCTCTTCCTTCCTTCCTTCCTTCCTTCCTTCCTTCCTTCCTTCCTTCCTTCCTTCCTTCCTTCCTTCCTTCCTTCCTTCCTTCCTTCCTTCCTTCCTCCCTCCCTCCCTCCCTCCCTCCCTCCTTACTGCCTCCCTGCCTCCCTTCCTGTCTCCCTGCTTCCCTTCCTTCCTCCCCCTCCTTCCTTCCTTCCAACCTGCCTCCCTCCCTCTTCCTTCCTTCCTCCTCCCTCCCTCCCTCCCTCCCTGTCTCCCTCCCTTCCTCCCCCTCCTTCCTTCCTTCCAACCTGCCTCCCTCCCTCTCCCTTTCCTTCCTTCCTTCCTTCCTTCCTTCCTTCCTTCCTTCCTTCCTTCCTTCCTTCCTTCCTTCCAAAAGCACTTTTGAATAAGATACAAGATTCTCAAAAGATAATTTGTCACTTTCTTAGTCATCTCCAGAAATGTTTTTTTTTTCTTTCCCCCTGCCAGTTTTCTCCTTCCCCCTTTGGCTAACATTGACTGTTTCCTCCTGTGTTTTTAATAGAATACAGAGATCCAGGGCCTGTCATTCTTTTCTGTTGCTAAAGCCGTAGCAGGGGTGGGGAAAAGAGAGCAAGAAAGTGGAAATCAGCAGCAAATTGTGATGATGCATCCAGCAGGGGGTGCTGTAGAGCACCACACACCACTGGCATGGCTCCTTGAGTCCTGCAGAGGTGCCGGTCAATTGACTGAGCGGCACTTTCTTTGACAATAAGCAGTGTCAAGTTGAAAGTGGCTGTGATGAAGAAAACAATGTTGCTGCAATTGCAGAGCAGGTTTTTCGACTAGGGAACGCCACATTTGCATTCATGGACAGATATGATTGAGGATCATCTCCATGCGCTCACAGAAAAATCTCTGTCCCAATGTCTGTAATGCATTCAAGGCTAAGAAAGATGAGATCCCTCTCGATGTAGCTACAAGCACAGAGGGCCAATTTTGCATGCAATTGTTGAGCCCTTTGAGACATTAAGGCAGCATACATGCATGGGAGAAAAGTGACTTTGGGGTATTCCCACCTACAGTAAATCCGGACTTCCCTGGTCCGGGTTCTGCTGCGGATTTGACTGGAGGCTGGGAACAGTGCTGAGTGCACTTGCAGGGTGTTCCCAAATGGAGCCCAGAAGTGTGCACAAACAAAGCGGCGAATGGGGTGGCGGTTTTTGGAAGGAGCTGCCGTCGCTGCCGCCAGCCTCCTCCTCCGATCCTCAGGTGCCTGCAACCTCCTCACTTCTCCCTCTCCCACTTCTGCCTGCCCGCAGCCACTGCTGCCGGCCTCTACTTCCTCCCATCCTCAGGTGCCTGCTTCTCTCCCCACCCTCCAAGATGCCTGCAGTGGGGCATCGGACGGGGATGCGGGGAGGAGAGGCAGTCTCCCCCCCACACCTGTGGTGCAGCATCAGATGGGGGGTGCGAGGAGGAGAGGCGGTCTCCCCTGCTCGCTCACTCGCATGCTCACTTGTTGCTGCTTGCCCTAGCCGGCTGCCGGTTCTTGCCTTCTCCAGCACTAAAGTCCAGGCTGGATCGGAAAGTCCTCTTCCAATCCAGGAGGTGTTTGTTTGTTTGTTTTTAACATGGATTTCTGTGGAGTTTCTGCAGAAAATCCAGGGAAAGAGAACTGGTGTGGGAACGAGCCTTCCTGGATTTGGCCTACTGGCCAATTTAACAAAAACGCACATTCCCGTGTCTGAATCCAGTCCAGACTTTAGTGTCTTTGGGAATGCACCCTTAGAGATGGCAGCATACAGATATTTGTATTCTCATTCCAATTCCAATCCACTTTGAAGCCCTTAGAAGGAGCCTTTTAGGCCCCTTAATGTGTATTAGAAGAAAAAGAAGAGTTGGCTTTTCTATCCTGCTTTTCTCACCTATTTAAGGGGACTCAAAGTGGCTGACAAAGCTTTCTATTCTCCTCCCCACAACCGACATCCTGAGAGGTAGGTGGGGCTGTGGAGAGCTCATAAGAAAGCTGTGACTAGCCCGAGGTCACCCAGCTGGCTTCGTGGAGGTGTGCAGAATCAAACCCAGTATTCCCAGATAAGAGTCCAGCTCTTTAACCACTAGACCAATCTGGCTCACTTTCACTCACTTTCAAGACACTTTTTTTTAACTGTGTGACGATGCAACCTTAAAACAAGCACTTGAGTGTTGTTCTTATGTTTTCATTTGGTCTCCAACCAGTGATGATTAGGACCACTAACATGCAGCAAAAAATTGTACTTAGCTGATTAGGCTGCGGTGAACTAAGTCCGATAAACTTCAGGTGGACCATTCGTATTTGCTGGGAGGAAAGCTCACTCAAAGTGTCCACTACAGGCCAGAAATGCGAATGCTCTTCCTGTTTACCAGCCCACACCCATGTGGCCAAAGCTGGAAGTTCCACCTCCTCACTGCCGCGATTGGCCGCTCGGCTGCTGTTGCGAGAGGGGCGTGTTCCATCACAGGCTAACCCGTAATCGAACACCATTCCTGCAATTCTATGATCGATTGGCACTCCTGGGGATCGGAGGCCCCATCACAGCATGGGTGAGCAATCGACCAGCACTGGCAAAGCAGCCTTGCCTGCACGGGCACTGCCTCCCTCACCCACCTAAGGCAGCGATCTAGAAATACAGCAGACGGTCACACTGTCAGACTCTTCGGGCAAGCATGAGTTTATGCTTCACACCTAATCAACAATCTGTGAGCTTCTTGGGAGCCTAGTCGACAGGCATATGCTCTTCCCCAGATGTTCACTACTTGTTGACTAGTGGCCTAAGTGTGAATAGGTCTCTGGTTCATAAGACCATCGCACTTACTCAGTGTGAAGGGCGGAGGAACAGAGATATGCAAAGCTCACTTTGCGTTCAAAAATTCAATAAAATAGTTTCTGTTCAGAGCTGTTTGTGTCAGTGGTCATTTGAACATCTGGAAACCCGGTCGAACCTGAGCCAGACCCCTGGTGTTGGACCCAAATGATTCGATCAAACAGTTCATTTTGCCGTGTTTTTGCCCAAGAAAATGACTTTTCTTCAGTGCAAAAAAATGGTTCTTTTTTGGGTGGTGGTGGTTTTCAAACAAGTTTGGAATCGAACACATAAATATCCAATTGTTTGATTAAACAGTTTTCGGTCAAGCCGAACAAATGGGTTTTTGGCTCAATTTTGCACTGAACATCACATGCGATCTTTGTTTGTGCATGCCTCTACAGCTGTAAGCCACGGCTAACCGAGCTCAGTTCCCTGTTGCATCAAAGCCTCATTTGCCACCTTAATAGAAATCCAAAGTGAATGGTAAGTCAGCATTTAAACTCCTGCACTTCACCCCATGCAAACAAGTGGCTACTGATCTGATTGGTGCCGCTTCTATAAAACAAAACCAAAGGAAATAAAACAACAACAACAAGGATCTCGCCTGCCAAGCTGATTACTTTTTGAATGTGATGAATCCTTGCTTTTAAAGTGATTTATCTGCTGAGTCCACCTTTGCCATTATATTGTAACTGTTTTTCACTTCTGTTACATCGCATTCTGTTCCACTACACTGCATCGCATTAGACTGCATTAGACTGGATTAGATTATTTGTGTTTATGACCTACTCTTCAAAAGTTTGCAGGGAGAGCAACAGAGGGAAAGTAAATAAATAAAAGGATTAAATCACAAACACACACAAACAGAGCTAAAACAAAAGATAAAAACAATAGCAATTTAAAATGCCATTTAAAAAAAAACTCCCCAGGGTGGCAAGTTTGTTTAATCCAGCCCAGTTTTCTGTGTCCAACAGTCGTCAGTCATAAATTTTGCAAAGTAAAGCAAAGTCATTTTTCCCATCAGTTCCACATCTGCAATGAACACTGAGGGATAGGATTATAGGTGACATTTTATTATCATTCATTCATTCATTTGAAGATATTCCTAGCTTCTCACTTCACCCACAAAGAAGCATCCCACGTTCATGTGTATATAATCAAGAGTGAAAATAGGACAGGAATGGAGATATTGACAAACTTTTTTGGCAAAACCAAAGGCACTTGTAGCATCAAGAGAAGAAATCACTAAACTGAACTGTTACCACTTGCAGGTGCTATTGTTTTAATACATATTGTTGTTCTTTTAATGATGTTTGATTTTAAATGTTGCTACCCACCCGGAGACCTTCGGGTATAGGGTGTGATAAAAATGTAAACAGACAAACAAACAAACAAACAAATAATAGATGAGTTCTGAGGAAAGGCAGGGGGAAGAGAGCATGAATGGAATGGACAATAAAAGGAAATCGGTCTTGTATGTATGAAATATTTTGTCACTGAAACATATTTTTACTGTGTACATGTTAAAATTCATAAAAAATTTTTTTTAAAAAATAGCAAAACAAATGTAAAGGCATGGCACAAAAGGATCAGGAACAGGCAGGGAGAAGGAAAAACAAAGCTCACTTTATCTCTCGTTCCTAATAGCTGCTGACAAAGCCATCCATCATGGACCCACTAGTCCTTCCAGATGAACAGACGAGCACCAACAAATGCCAGTCACTCCATTTCATGGTAGAAGATACAATTCTATACATGTTCACACAGCAATTAGTATGCTGCACTGGACTCATTCACTGCAGCTTTTTAAATGTCAAGGGAAAAAAAAACCCTTTGTCTTGATCTACCGCTAACCAACTTTGTGAGTATTATTATGAAAGAAAGGGGAGAAAGAGAGAGAGAGAGAAGGAAAAACCTTATTTAAGAATGAAGACCATCTTTTCCCTGTAAATGCCAATAGAAAAGTCGGAAGCTGGAATGAATGGTCCCTTTGTGTTATAAAACCTGCTTGTTTTCTGTGCCAAGTGGAGAGAAATATGCGCTCATCATCAAGAGATGCTTTGCCAACAAGGACTCTCATTGGCACACTGCTTTGGCCCCATGCTTTCGAGCCAGGCGCACTGGCACGTACATGGAAAGGCATATACACACCACATGGCACAAACACAAAGAAACAGCAGAGCAGTCTCGGGTGCAGCCCATCCATGGGACAAGGGGTCATCTGCAATCTTACAGGCTACCGCGCACTCTGCAGTGTCAAACGCCAGGGAGAAAAAGAGTCATTGCAAACCCTTGCTTTCAAATTTCCCCTCTATGCATCATTCAGCGCTCCGTCGTTTTCCTCTGGGCTTGGTTTGTGCAGTCTCATCACTTCTATCAAACAGGTAGGAAAGGAAGATGGCACGTTTCTTCCTAGGACAAAGAAATCCATGTCCAATATCAGAGGCAGTCTGGAGAATTTTGGAGATCTATATAATACTTGAATCCAGTGCTTCCTCATGCCAGGAGGAGGAAGGAAAGATCACAGAATCACAGAATCATAGAGTCACAGAGTTGGAAGGGACCTTTAGGGTCATGAGTCCAACCCCCTGCTCAATGCAGGATTTTCTAAACCATCCCAGACAGATGCAGGACCAGCCTCTGCTTAATACCTCCAGTGAAGGAGAGCTCACTACCTCCCATGGCAACCTATCCCATTGACAGATCTCCCTCACTAACAGGAAGTTTTTCCTAATAGCTAATCCCCTCTCTTGAAATTTCAATCCATTGTTTCTAGTCCTCCCATCTTTGCAAGTGAGAACAGGGACGATCTCTCTGCACTGTGATGGCCCTTCAGATATTTGAAGACCGTGATCGTGCCTCCTCTCAGTCTTCTCTTCTGATGATTGGATAATGACAGCAAAATGAGAGAGAGAAGAAGAAGAAGAAGAAGAAGAAGAAGAAGAAGAAGAAGAAGAAGAAGAAGGGTGCTTTTGCACCTGCCACTGAGAAACGTATTTAAGAAAACTGAATGTTTGGATATTCGATTCAATTTGAATTTGAATAATAATAATAATAAAGTGTGCACATCCCTACTTCTTAGGATACCCTGGGCTGGTTCTGGCCAGCCAGGATCCCCCTACCTTACTTGTTGCTGTAGGAATAAAAGGAAAGGGGAGGGAAAAGAAGATGAATGTTGAGTTGAGCTCTCTGAAGCAGCAATGAGACGCTAACTGAGGGAAGGAAGTTAAAACAGCTGGTGCCTATTCATTCCATATCCCCACAACCACATTGAGAAAACCGCCCATCTCTGCTTGGACCACAAAGTCAATTCTTACTGCATTAGGAGTCTTTCTCCTTTCTTTTCCCTTTTCTGCACCCTTTTTTTCTCTCTGCCACAAAAACACATCTTAAATGCAATGCATCATAACATGGTAAATACGATGCATACAGAAAGGCTCAACTTGTATTGACTGAACAAGATCACAAAGCCCCATGTAACCCCAACAAATCAATTGCATATTTTAGTTAAGCAAGGCCTCCCGGTGATTCTTGCAGACTGATGACTCAGAGGCTCTGCTGTGAGCAAAGTAGAGCAACCTTAACCCATGCCCTGACCCCTGACCTTCTAGTGATTCAGCAGACTGATGACTCAGATGCTCTGCTATGAGCAAAGTCAAGAAACCCTAAACTCTAACTCCTCACCCTTAACTTCCTGGCAATTCTGTCAGACAGAAGACACAGAGGCTGTGCTGTGAGTGGAGTAGAGTAATCACAGCCCTAACACCTAACCTTCTAGTGATTCCGGTAGACTGATGACTCAGATACTCTACTGTGAGCTAAGTAGAGTAATGCTAACCCTAACCCCTAAACCCAAACATGAAACCCCTGGTGATTCAGGCAAACCGATGACTCAGACACTTTGTTAGCTGAGTAATTCTAACTCTAATCCCTAACCCTGAACACAAAACCTCCCGCTGATTCTGGCAAACCGATGACTCAGATGCTCTTTGTGAGCTAAGTACAGTAACCCTGACCCCTAACCCCAAACATGAAACCCCTGGTGATTCTGGCAAACCGATGACCAGATGCTCTTTGTGAGCTACGTAGAGTAACCCTAATCCCTAACCCCAAACATGAAACCGATGACTCAGAAGCTCTCTGTGAACTAACTAGAGTAACTCTAACCCTAAACCCTGAACATGAAACCCTAAGACCTTTAACCTGCTGGTGATTCTGGCAGACTGATGACTCATAGGCACTGGTGTGAGCTACACAGAATACTGAGGCTTTATTAAACCATTGATACCACTGGGTTCCCTTTAAAAAGTCATCCTATCATGGTGCAAAACACAAGATGCCCACAAATGGTTCCCCGCAATGTTTTTCGTGCAGCCGGTGCAGTTCTTCTTTAAAGCCAGGTCTATTAATTCAAGAAGGCCTATGCAAAATTCTGTACTGCCATTACGGCACCTGAAATAACATCAAACAATTAAGAACGTCATTAAAATCTCAATAACCAAATGACTTAATATGCTAACAACAGCAATTAAAGAAAGAGTACTAAAAATACCCATAAAAGAGTCTGCAATAAGTGCAGCTAAAAATACCCCAAATTCCATCCAGTCTAGCTAGCACTCAAAGCCTTGTCCTCAAAGAAGGAAAGTTTAGGCTGGTAACAAAACACAGGATTAGTTTATGTGGGGCTTTGCACCACAGAAATCCTCTATAGGGATGGGAAGATTTTTTTTTAATTTGATTTGTATCAAATTGAATACAAGAAAATTAATATTCATTTGAATAGATCCCCTTCGAATGTGGTAGGATTCATATTCAATTTGAATGTTCAATACCATATAAATTCTATACAAATCGCATACAAATCTAATTCGAATGCATAGGAATAACATATGAAACTCATACGAATAGCATACAAATCTCATACAGATGCATATGAATCCCATACAAATCCCATATGGATCCCATACGGATTTCTGATGAAGCTTCATACAAATGTATCAAAACATTTGGTTTGAATTTAAATGTCAATCTTCATATGTTTCAACTTTTGATTTGAATTTGAATGTCTGATTTTGTAGGAATTTTGAATGTTACAGATATCCCTGCATATCCCTGCATCTCTAGCATGGCTATAGGAACATCTGGCATTGCCACATCCTTGATCACAATGCTGGTCTACTTAAACCAGTAGATCTGAAGATCATCCCTAGAAAAGCTCAAAGATGGCCTTGGGATAACCTGTGTCCTAGTCAGATCCTCTGCTACTGATTTATGAATTATGAGGGTATTTTCTAGCATATGGAAGAAACCAGGAAGAAGAAGAGTTGGCTTTTCTAGCACGCTTTTCTCACCCATTTAAGGAGACTCAAAGCGGCTGACAAAGCTTTCTATTCTTCGCCCCACAACAGACACCCTGTGGGGTAGGTGGGGCTGTGAATGCTCAGAAAGAGAGCTGCGACTAACCCAAGGTCACCCAGTTGGTTTCATGGAGGAGGGTGGAATCAAACCCGGTATTCCCAGATAAGAGTCCGGCACCCTAACCACTAGACCAGTGGTTCTCAACCTGGGGGTCGGGACCCCTTTGACAGTCGAATTACCCTTTCAGAGGGGTCGCGACAAGTCTCCTGCCGTCCTTCCATCCCAGTTCCCAGCTGCTGTACCCCCGTGGTTGGGGGTCTCCACAACATGAGGAACTCCATTAAGGGGTCATGGCATTAGGAAGCTTGAGAACTGCTGCACTAGACCAAACTGGCTCATCAAGGCTGTGTCTCCATTAAGCAGAAAGAAATCCTAGGTGAGAAGCCATTTTCCATAACTCCCGATGGAGACAAGTGACCTGAGGACCCTGATTAAGGTGCCTTGACTGCCAAATGGAGATGCAACCTGAGAAGGGGAAGCAACAACTACAGGCTTCACTTGAATAGTGGTTTGATCTGTAGCTTCTACCCAGGCTCTTCCTTCCAAGCACCTCCATAGAAGTGCTCCATTGTTTATTCCCTCCTCCATGATCTAGAGATGTGCACAGATGGGCTTTTGGCATTCAGTTAGCAATGAAATGAATGTTAGAAAATTTGTATTCATTTGAATAGATCCCCTTCGAATGCGATAGGATTTTATCCATTAAGAATACTGTATTTTCTGGTGTATAAGACTACTTTTTAACCCAGGAAAATCTTCTCAAAAGTCGGGGTCGTCTTATACGCCGGGTGTTGTCTTCTTATATGGTGAGTATATCCCAAACTCTATATTTTAACTGGAAAGTTGGCGGTCGTCTTATACGCCCAGTCGTCTTATACGCCGGAAAATACGGTATATTCGTACAAATTCATATGAATATCCGATAGGAATGCATACCTATCCTGCATACGGATCCTATACAAACAAATTATTATCGGATACCTATCCTATATGAATGCACACACATTGATACGTGCCCCCAGTTTAACAAAGGGATGAACTACTCGTATGAATTTGTATTTATACGAAGGTTAATGTACAAATGAGGTAACACTCGAATTTGTGTCCATATGTCCAGATTTGTACAAAATTGTATGAATCACAAATATTACAAATATTCATGCATATCCCCACCATGACCATTACATTGCTGTTTCCTGTCTACAAATCTCTGCAAATCTGCCCACTTAAATAATGAGAAGGACTTTGCCTACTTTTTTTCTGCATTATGAAGCCACCCAGGGGAAATTGCTTCAAGAATATCCAAGTACTTTTCTCTCCCCTTCCCTTGATGGACTCACCATTGCTAACAAAGTAAAGTGTATTTTCTTTCTTTTTTACACAAAATGTTAGCTTTACAACATGAAATGTCTTAAGCATTTGTTTCGGTTCTTGGTGGTGGGGGAATCTCAAAGCCGGTGTGTCTGTTTAAAGATATTGGCAGATTCATTTAAAAAAGAAGAAGTACCCTACGTTGCTGCTAGTGGGTTTCAGATTTACCATAGAAACAGCTATAGAAAAAAAAAACCCCAAAATTATAACAATGGTGTTTTGGAATACAGAAAAGGCACAGCACGGAAGATAATTGCACAGGAATGGGAATAGCTGTCATGCACTGCAAAAAAAAAAAGAAAGAAAGAAAGAAAGAAAGAAAGAAAAAGAAAGAAAGAAAGAAAGAAAAGAAAAAGTGATTGAAATGCTTTTATTTATTTTTATTTGCTTTTTTAAATATATACTGTGACCAGTGAATGCTCAATGCATCCCTGAAGAAATCATTCTGCCTCTGGTCCCTGGTTTATACTAAGGAAAAGCCAGCATAACGCTTCCAGACTCTATTGGCCAGTCTGCTTTTAGGGTGACAGGTGCATGCTGGGGCAGGACAGATGAAAGATGTCACTTGTTTTTGGAAGCAGATGGATTTTATTTTCCTTTTGAAGTACATCATCAGGTCTGGTAATGATACAGCTTCATTAAACTGAATCAGGAGCTCATTATTCTCTAGAATTCGGTGGGCCAAACAACAGGCCTCTAGGGCTCTGCTCACACTAGTAGTTTAGGATGACCTGAAGTTGTCTTCAGGTCAGGTTACTCACATTATTTTTATTTTATTTGTTTTCCCATCAGGCCTACCACCGTTAGACCGTTTTTAATAGGACTCAGCCTTTCCTGGCATCCCAGGACATCTTCTCTTCCTTAGTGTGAGCAGGGAGAAGGGGCTAAAGGAGGCTGAACTGTGCTGTGGTGGGTGGGTCCAGTCTTTGCCTACTTGGTACGCATGGAGTTTGTGAGGCAGCTCCCCTTCTCTCCTCAGCTAATGTGTATGATTCCTCTTTTTAATCTAGCTTTTTTTTTTGCAAATTTATTATTATTATTAATCACACAGAGAAGAAAAGCACATAAAAAAGAAAGGGGGGCATGGAGGAGGGGAAGCAGGCTTAAACAAAGAACCGCTAACAAACTCCTTCACCTCTCTTGAGTGACACATTAGTGTCCAATAAGAAAGGAGATAGATTTGATGCAGAAAAGGCATGAAGCCAAGAGTCCCATGGAGGAGGCTCAGGTTGATCATGGAGAAAGGTGTGAGCAATGAAGCCCAAAGCGAGGATGGCCTGAGGATGACCCATACATATCTAGGTGCTGGCTTGAGGATGCTATGGTTAAATAGAACAGCTTATTAGGCTGTAATCACACCTAAGGTTTAATCCAGCTTCAGTCCACTTTTAGAGTGAGAGAATGCATCAGCAAAGTGACAAACATCCTCTTTGGGATAGATAATGTGGGAAGAAAATTTGTTGATGTGTTCTCTCACTCTTAAGGTGGACTGAAGCTGGATTGAATCTTAGGTGTGACCCCAAGGGCTTTGTTTCTTTTTACTACCCATAAGATTTCTTGACACCCTTCCCCACACATGAAAGATGCTGGCAAAGAAGGTGATGTCTGTGGCATGCCGTTAAACTTCTAAAATGTGGCTCAGGTCCCAACCACTTTGTCTGATGCCTGCTAGGTGCCTTCTCACATTAAGATGGCATGGTCTCAGCAAAGTCCATCTGTCCTAAATGGCAGTGAGAGGTTTCTACAGCAGGCTGCCCAGACTCCAGATGTGGTTGAAGTGCAGTCCCCATGGGCCCCATCAAGCTGGCCAAAAGCAAAGAATGTGGGGGTTGTAGTCCATCCACTCCTGGGCCCTGGTCACACAAGTGTAAGAAAGGCCATCCTATTCATTAGTTCAAATTGAAGTCATACCAGCTCTGAATAATGATGAAGGTGGGTATTCTTCTGAGTTTTGGACCTGTTGGTTAAAGTTTGGAATGAAAACCTTTAGGAAGGAAGGAAGGAAGGAAGGAAGGAAGGAAGGAAGGAAGGAAGGAAGGAAGGAAGGAAGGAAGGAAGGAAGGAAGGAAGGAAGGAAGGAAGGAAGGAAGGAAGGATGGATGGATGGATGGATGGATGGATGGATGGATGGATGGATGGATGGATGGATGGATGGATGGATGGATGGATGGATCTGTATTTCCATCCTACATAAAATGGAGCTTTACCCTAATTCTGCTGACACCTTGGATTTCTTTTATTGGGGCAGTTGCTCAAACAGTGACTGAAGGCATTACAAGCAACATGGGATGGCACCATAAACCCACTGTTTTATTTATGCATACATTCCAAGTGTGGTGAAGAGGCCACAGTGTGATGCAATGTGATGTGTTGACAGAGGCATTGTCTTCGATTTAGCAGAATGGAAAGACACAGAACAAATGGCAATTGATTCAACAGGGGAGAAAGGTCAGCCTGATAAGAGACAGCGCTCTATTTTGATTGCTCTGAACAGTTTTGCATTCGAGGGAGCAAACAAATTATCCGCCACCGTCCGCCTCCCGCAAACTTTCTCCTCCAGGTCCTTAACTCAAGCCTCCTTTTGAGCCTGAGGCTAACAGTGCGCAGCCACAGGGTGTGATTATGCTTCTCTAAACCTCTCCAGGAGAAACGGGTGGCTTCATTAGCAGCAAATGCTTACTGAAGCTATAAGCGGCTAGAAAATATGGTGCCATAGCAGCTTGCGCACCGTGGGGTGCACGCAGCTTGCGAGCCTGTCCTTATGCAGGGCCGTGCAAGAACACACTGCGCTCCGTAATGAGGCTTCCTGCAAATACAATGATTCTTGGCCCACTGCTTAGGGACGAAAGCATAACCAACACAACACATGGAAAATTAGTGGGGAAGGGGCAAGGAGGAAGCAGCTGGACAGCATAACACCGAATGTGCACTTGATGGCCAGAGAGGAAGGAAAGCCTCCCCATTCCCTATCAGCTGCATATATTTAAATAGAGAAAAATCCCACCAGGTTTTAGCACCTTTTCTTGAACAACCGGAGCCCAATAAAGCTTTATTCCTCTTTTCATTTTTATGCCAGGGAAATGGCTCTTGCCTGGATTTCCATGCAAATATTGGTTGTTAAAGGGAGATGAATTCTAGGGATGTACACAAATGTTTGTTTGTTTGTTTGTTTTTTGCATTCGATTCGTATTGAATTGAATGTAAGAACATTCATATTCGTTCAAATAGATCCCCTTCAAGTGGGGTGGGATTCTATTTGATATGAATGTATTCATACCAATTTGTATGAATATCTGATACAAATGGACATGTATCCGACACATATCTGAAATGTATCCTGTAACATATCCACTCTGAAAGCATCGAATCCATACTGAATCCACTCTGAATCCATTGCAGACGTGACTGGCACAGCCGCTTTCCCACCTCCCCAGTTCACGAATGTCCCAAATCACTCATACGGATGTTCCAAAACATTTGTACAAGTACAAATGTTATAATATCCGATTTGTATGCAAATTTCTGGATTTGTACAAATATCAAATGTTACAAATATTTGTGCACATTCCTAATGAATCTGGCATTGACAGCTGGTCCAACAGGGGGACATGGGTGCCACCCAGCACTCCCAGGGACTTCTACTGCATCCCCCTTCCCTTTCAGGATTGAGCAGCCCTAGCAAAGGGCACTATGGCTAGAAGGCTCACTTTACATGTGAGTTTGCTTAGAACTGTAGCCTTGTAGTGTCTCATCCAGGGATGTGCATGGGTGTTTTTCCACTGTTAAAAAGTACCCATTTTTGCACCCATTAAGGACTGATTTGGGTGTGAGCCGGATGACCCCATTTCCACCACGACACCCATTTGGGACCCGATTGTTTCCACTGCCATGGGGGAAATCCGGATCAAATGGGTACTTTCTGCCCTTAAATCTGGATTTTCTGTAGACCCCATTAATGGGGTCTACAATGGGGTCTTCTGCCAGAAAATCCAGATTAAAGGGAGCCTGTTTCCACAGGAAACAGGCAATGGGGTCTAGAGGATTCTAGGGGGAGAGGATGCCCCAATGGGGGGGGGAGCCCTGAAGTCCCAGCTTCAGAGTGATTTCGGAGTAATTTTGAAATCATTCCAAAGTGACTCTGATGTCTCTCCGAAGAGATCAGCAGAGACTTCGAAGCCATTCCAGAGTCCCTTCAGAGCACCTCCAAAGTCTGAGCTGATCTCTTTGGAGAGACCAGCGGCGAGACTCCGAAGTCCCTCCGAAGCAATCGGTAGGGACTTCGGAGTCTCACTGTAGGTGTCTCCAAGGAGATCAGCTCAGACTTTGGAGGTGCTCCGAAGGGACTCCGGAGCAGCTTCAAAGTCTCTGCCGACCTCTTCAGAGAGACATCAGAGGGGAGACCACGCGGTTTGCACTAACAGTGCACGGACCACGCTGACAGCTCCGGAGCCTCTCCGAAGTCCATGACAATCGCTTTAGAGGGACTTCAGAGTCATTTCAAAATGATTTTGAAATGACTCTGAAATGACTTTGAAGCTGGGATTTCAGAGATTGCACCCCCCCCCCCTGTCCCCAGAGACACCTGGGGTGATGGACCGACCCCTTGGGGGTCGATCCGGATTCCCCACATGGGTGCAAAGGTGTTTCCACGGCAGGGGGGTTAGCACCCATTGCTAACCATTGCTAATGGGTGCTACACCTCCTGTGGAAACACATTTGGTGCTTCCCTTAATCCGAGTCTACTAGATCTGGATTAAGAAATGCACCCATTCCTTTGATCCAGATCTTCTTAGATCTGGATCTAAGGGATGCGGTGGAAAAACACCCCATGAATGTTTTTTTGGCATTCAATTAAAAATGAATCAAATGTTTGAAAATCCTTATTTGTGCATATAGATTGCATTCAAATATGGTAAAATTCTATTTGATACGAATCTACTTGTACGTATTTGTACGAACATTCGCTACATATCTGATATGAACAGATGCATATCTGATTCTAATAGATATGTATCTGATACGAATAGATACATCTCTGATATGTTTCCCCAGCTTAACGAATGTCCAGACTATTTGTACTAATGTCCGCAAACATTCATATTCAATTGAATGTTAGCATACAAATATCATGACATTCTATTTGAGTTCAAATATCCGAATTCAGCCAAATTTGGCCAAATATCATATGCTGTGAATATTTGTGCTCATCCCTAGTCTCATCTACTGGTGGCGATGGTGAAGAATCTGAAAGCTGGTAGGTCCAAAGTAGCACTAGCAGGAGTCAGATTTGCAATTCAGCTGATTGCCTTTCCCCCAGTTTCTCTGTAATATTGAAACTCCCGACAGGTAAATGATATTTCTCCTTTCTGGATTTATACAATGTGCAGAAACAGCCACATTTCCCAGCTTGTTCTTCAACCCAGGACTGGGCTTGCACATGCTGGTTTTCTTTCCAGCAGCTTTGCTTGACTTTGCCCTTTAATTTACCCATTAGACCTCCATGATTAATTGACTGCTAAAGCTCTGTCTGGGTTGCTTGAAAAGAAGAAAATAAATGAAAGAAATTAACCCAAATGCTTTTTGTGCAGAGCTCTAAGAAGGCAACCTGTTCTAAAATGTTGGCTACATCAGCAAGATGGTGAGGCGTTCCTCCAAGGGGGGCTGCAAGATGTGTCCATTGGAAAGAGCAGGAGAACAAGCCCTGAGGTCTCCCACCATCACCAGATGCTTGTGTGGACACCATACAGGCAAACAGCTGTCATACACACAACTTATCCTACCAACCCTGCACAAACATCAGCACAATGGGTAGCCCTTCAGTGCTCTTTCTTTGAAGTTACAGAGTTCTGAGTGAGTGATTTCCTTTCTTGCCTGTACCTGAAACTTGCTTCATATTATCTTCACTCAGCACTGGGATTGTCACAAATAAGATGATTTTCTTATAAAGCAATATGTAGAATTTACCCAGCCCTTGCAAAAGCAACATATAAGTACTGCTGAACGAGAGAAGGCATGACGATTTTGCACCATCCAAGCTGACGCAGAAGAGGATGAGCAAAAGAAGGGATGGAAGGGGTGATAAATGAATTCTGCAGGCCTGGTTCTTCAAAAGAAGAGATGGGAGTGGGTGCACGTTTAGAATTGGAATAGAATTTCCCTTCCTAGCTTGATCAACTCCTCCATGCAGAGACTCAGTTCCTGCCCGTCAGCTTCACTACCTGCTCTCTCTTCCAAAAATGTTATTATCTATCACTCTTCCGGCATAAAGGAAGCCGGGTGCTTTCCCTCCTCGTCTCTCGCATCACTGATAAGCGTGACAGGACATGGGGACTTGGGATAGGTTTCATATTTCCAAGTGTTTGAAATGCCATTTATATGTTGCAGGGGCTGTGAATTTTGATGAGGCCTGGCAGGGAAAGGGCTAGAGGAAGTATGAAGCAGAAGGAAAAAGAAAATAGCTGCAGTACATGCCTTCAAATATGAACCCCAACCAATGAAAGAGTGCGTGTTTTCTTCCAGAAATCAGAATAAGGGGGAAAGGGAGGGAAGGAGGAGGAGGAGGAGGGAGGAGGAGGAGGAGGAGGAGGAGGAGGAGGAGGAGGAGGAGGAGGAGGAGAAGGAGAAGGAGAAGAATCAGAAGAAGGAGAAGGAGAAGGAGTAGGAGAAGAAGAAGAAGAGGTAGATGATGATGATGATGATGAAGAAGAAGAAGAAGAAGAAGAAGAAGAAGAAGAAGAAGAAGAAGAAGAAGAAGAAGAAGAAGAAGAAGAAAAGAGTTGGCTTTTCTACTCCACTTTTCTCACCCATTTAAGGGGACTCAAAGCAGCTGACAAAGCTTTCTATTCTTCTCCCCACAACCCTGTGAGGTACATGGGGCTATGAGAGCTCAGAGGAGAGCCGTGACTTGCCCAAGGTCACCTGGCTGGCTTCATGGAGGAGTGAAGAATCAAAGCCGGTATCTCAGATAAGAGTCCAGCACCTTGAGCACATGACCAAACTGGAGAAAGAGGAAGAGAGAAACCTTAAGGTCTAGGCTTGATTTAGCACAGCCAGCCTGCTAACAGTGAAGGAGAAATCCCAAATGGAGAGTTTCCTGGGAGATCCTATTGCCCAGTTCCATCACTGGTCACCACAAGGGCAAATTCAACATTCTGGACAGCTTCTTCTTTCCCTTTCATTCGGCTTCTGTGAGATTATTCAATGAACTGCCTTTAGCCAGATGGGTGTTTTCTCTCTCCTTCCAGAAGGAGCCAGAACATTTTATAAAGTTTCTTTTTGTTCATTTTGCAAAAAAAAAAAAAAAAAAAAAGACAAGAAAAAAGAAAGGAACCCAATGTTTTGTGTTCAGTCTGTTTTCTCACTTCTTTGCATAGGAATAGCAGAATTCCTGTTCCCACAACCCAAGAAAGAAAGGAAAGAATGTTTACCAGCCTATGGGTTTGCTTCCTGCCCATTAAGAACCAGGTTCCTACAATAAACACTTAAAAAAAAAACCGGGGTACTTGGCTTATTGAGAGTAAACTATTTTACCCTTCTTTCCTGCTTAAGTGCAGGACAGAGGCAAACAAATCCCATCCACCTCTACTCTCTCCATGAACAATGTGAAAGATTTAGGCTGTGGTCACACCTAAGGTTTAATCCAACTTCAGTCTACTTTCAGAGTGAGAGAATACAACAGCAAAGTGACAAGCTGTTTTCTTTCAGTGTTAAATAACTCAGAAAATTCACCTTTGGAATATTTCATGGGAAAAGAAAATTACTGATTGCTCTGGTGATGTTTTCTCTGGCTCTGAAGGTGAACTGAACCTGGATTAAACCTTAAATGTGACACAGCCAAAGAGGGGAAGAATATATTTGCTGTTAGAGACAGATCTCTTGAACAAATTCCTTCCTTCCTCCCTCCCTGTCCCCTTCCTCCTTTCCTTTCCTTTCCTTTCCTTTCCTTTCCTTTCCTCTCCTCTCCTCTCCTCTCCTCTCCTCTCCTCTCCTCTCCTCTCCTCTCCTCTCCTCTCCTCTCCTCTCCTTTCCTTTAATCCTCTATGGAACATGAGGCTTTGTGTAATGATATTTCACAACTGACATCAACTGTCCAGCCATGAGGTAGTATAGTTTTGGACTGGTGAATGATGAATAATAACCATTTCCCTGTTCCTTCTTTCTTTCTTAAGTGGAGAGCAATGAGTAATAACCTTACCTGTGCTTCTCAGAATAGAACAATGCACTGTTTTGAAGTTCAAAATTATATGCACGTCAACAGTATATGAAGAGCGTGAGTTCTATTAACTAAACAAATACACATCCACTTATGTGTCTGGGGTCCAGACACATGATGGCAGGGGAAATCTGAAAACCAACTTATCCATGTGTCATTGCATGATATGTGTGGCATCATGTGAAAAGGCATAGTGAAAAGCACAGGTGCCCTTTGACCAAGACCTCAAGTTGTGTCCCACTGGCATCACTGACCAGAGATGGCATTTGGCATCACAGGATAGTTGGCATCCCTGGTCAGAGAGGAGAGTTGGAGAATTGGCTTACATATGGGACCATTTAGACAAAGGAAGGACAGATTATTCAGAAGCAAGTCTTCAAGATACCCATGCCATCCCAATATATTCAGCCACAGCAGTAGAAACACATTGACACTGATCTCATTGCAATCCATATCATTGCTGCCATGATGCCTTTGCACACTTAGACCGGCAGTACATGATTAGAGAACATCTGTGGAGGTACATCTGTGCTTGGAGGAAGCTGCTACAGCCTCCAAGCACCCCTGCCTGCCCAGAACTTCCCTAATTATTCACTAGGTTTGGAACACGAAATCATGCTCCACTCCTTTAGTAAGACATACCGGAAGCAGCCAGCGGCTGGCATCTGCACCTCTTCTGGTGCTCCGGGGTTGTCTGAGGTGCTGTGCAAATGTTCTGGCACCTGGGATGACCATAGACTTGACTGCGCTTGCACAGAGCATCAGTGTCAACATGACGACAGTGATGACACATGCGCAGTTGCAGAGGACACCATAACCAAAATGGCAGCACCCTGAAGAGGACCAGCCCTTGGGTTGGTCACAGGTGAGTGACCTATTGTGCGGGATCTAGGCTGCAGTGCTAGTCAACACTGGGTGATTACGCTTCTTTCTCATCTGGCAGACAGGAAGGGGAATGTGAAATCACCCCAGATGTCTGGCAAGAAGATACCTTGAGGGAAACAGTGAGGGAGGGAATGAATTATTTTCATTGTGGCTACACGTGCCACAAGGAGTAGCACTATTACTTCTGATGGATATTGTGCTCCGAAAGGACCCCTTTGTCCCTTCTGAAAAAACACTGTGTGGGTTGGGGACCCTTTATACAAGTACGGAGACAACAGACACAGCCTGTATTGGGAGAGGTATTGGGAAAGTGCATTGTGATAGTACAATAATTGTGTGGTATTTGGTGCATCAGGGTGTTGTTAGGGTTGAGAAAAGGAAAATGAGGAATGATTGTACAAGCCGGATGTGCATAGTGATCATTGCACTAACTCTTTGTCACTGAAGTTCGGACTTGTGGTTAGAGTGTTAGATTCTTATATAAAGCTTTCCCAGCTGAATTCCACATTCCTCCATGAAGCCGGCTAGGTGATCTTGGGTGAGTTACAGCTCTCTTTCTGAGCTCTCACAGCCCCACCTACCTCACAGGGTGTCTGCTGTGGTGAGAAGAACAGAATGTTTGTCAGCCTCTTTGAGTCCCCTTAGATGGGTGAGAAAAGCGGGGTATAAAATCAACTCTCCTCCTCCTCCTCCATATCACAGCCACTTCACAGTGTCAATGCTACTCAGTTATGCGCTCATTTCCATGTGCAGTACCAGTTCCTGTGACACCACTGTGATGCCAGTGCCATGGACAAAGTATAAGCCTGGGCTAAACTGCTGCCCTTCCATCAAAAGCTTTAAAATCTGGATAACTCTGTCTACTGATCTTACGCAGTCTGGCACAAATAACTTCCCACTGATTTTGGCAGCAGGAGCAAACAGGAGATAAAATTAAAGGAACCCCAAGGCTAGGTTAGGAAGTGACAGGTCCTTTAATCTCATTTCTCCTGTGTTTTACAACTCAGGTTTCTTTGCAATGAATTCTATTTTGCTCTCTCCAAGACCCATTTTGTCATCATAACCCTGCAGACAATGCAAATAACAAAAGAAAGAAAGAAAGAAAGAAAAAAGAAAAAAAAGCCACCTTCCATTACTGGTTGCAAAAGTAATTCATAAACATTAAGCCCGTGATAAGATATATGCACAAGATAAGCAGGGGTATCCATTAGACAGGGACGCGGCTGGAGTTTCTGAACAGACAGAACCAGACGATATAAGTGGCCTCCCAAAATACCTACTGTAGCTTTTTAGAGAACTCTAGTAAGCAAATGATCTGCAAAAAAACACTTGCTAGTCTGCTTCAGGGAGCAGACGAGACACTTGCAGTTCTTGAAAGACCTTGAAAGGGAGAGCAGGAGAAAATATACTGCTAAAAAATGTACACACAAAAATAGATCCTGTTTGTAGGAGTGGAAAGGTAGTTAACAGAATTGCATTTTATCAAGTTATTTCTTCTATCATGCTAGGAGACTGAGGCAACATCTGGTCACTCTTATCTGATAGTATCCCAGTTCAATTCTGCACACCTCCATGAAGCCAGCTGGGTGACCTTGGGCTAGTTTGGTCTAGTGGTTAGGGAAGGCCAGGTTTGGTTCCACCATCATCCATGAAGCCAGTTGGGTGACCTTGGGAGATCCCAGCTCTCTTCTGAGCTCTCACAGCCCTACCTACATCACAATGTGTTCTGTTGTGCAGAGAAGAACAGAAGGTTTGTCAGCAGCTTTGGGACCCCTTAAGGGTCTCAAGGAAGGAAGGAAGGAAGGAAGGAAGGAAGGAAGGAAGGAAGGAAGGAAGGAAGGAAGGAAGGAAGGAACATGCCTTGGGTCTTCAAGTACAAGCATAATTGTACTGAAACTCCCAAAATATAATGCAACTTGTTAAGCGCCATTACCTTCAAACTGTCTCATAAATAATATGGCAAGAATAATTTAACGTGTCCCAAAAAATAGATGTCAAAGGAAATGCTTCACTAATCATAGCCAAATATTCAGATCTGTTTTCTCTGGCAATGCTACAAGGTGATGAGAAGGTTTCACAGAAAAGAATCACATTATTAAAGCCTATTTGTTAAGCATGAGTACTGCTTTATTTGGGATATCTATTAACATCCCACTTGCCATTCAAGAGAAATGTACGAACATCTCCCACAGGAATTGAATATTACCGGAAAATATTTCAGTTCTCCTCCTCCAGTTCTTTGAATGACTCACCTGAGAAGCTTGCAAAGCGACTTTGAATTAGGTATGGGAAACATTGCTTTTCACATTTTAACACAAATCAACCTAATTCACTCTTCCTGAACTAATGTGCAAACCAAACACAGCTATTTTTGAAAATTACACTTCCAAGTTTTGTCATATAGTTCTTCAGTCCCCACAGTGAATATTACGGATAAAAACCTTACAATAAAATAAGAATCAATGTGAAAATTCATATTTTGTTATATATATATATATATGCATTTCTCCAGATAAAGCCATCCTTTGGGTAACATAATGGTTTAGTTCTAACGTACCACAGCATGCAATGCAAAATCATATTGTGCAAGCAATTGTCACATGTTGAAAACTGGACTTTTGCACAATCATGAGGTCCCTCTGTCAGTCTAAGTCAATGGCAGATGGACAGTTTAGATCATTATGGTTTTAATGCTCATTTTGCATGTTCACTGGTTTTTATAGCATAAGAACATAAGAGGAGCCCTGCACAGTCCTTCTCGTCCAGCATCCTGACGCATACAGTGGCCCACCGATTCCCATGGGCCTCTCAAGCAGAGACAAGGGCAAACCTTCTCCTGCTCTCAAATCCCAGCAAATGGCCTTAGAAATATCCTGCTTGTCCCCTCAGCCTGAAAGATGTACCTAGGCATCCATTCTAGTAACCATGGATACATCTGTCATCCATAAATTTGTCTAACCCTTCCTTAAAGCCATCTAAGCTGGCAGCTATTACCACCTCTTCTGGCAGCAAATTCCATAGACTGATGACCCTCTGAGTGAAGAAATTCTTCGCCTTCTTTGATCCGACTATCCTACCCATCAGCTTCACAGAATGCTCCCGGGTTCTAGTGCTGTGTGATAGAGAAAATAAATAAAATTTCTCTATCCACCTTTTCTATACCGTGTATAAATTTGTAACCTGCCCTGTGACCTTTGGGTATTGAGCGGGACAAAAATCCAAATAAATAAAATAATTAATTAATAAATACATCATTGGCCCTCCAGAGGAGAGAAACCAAGGCCGTGTCCCCATGCAAGCCATTTGGGTCCGATTGGACACACATTGGACCGGGTGCGGGACTGAGATCGAATCATGTCCATCCCCGTGCCATTACCAGTAACAACTCACTGCAACAGTCAAAGTAACAAAGAATACAGTAAGATACCCTGTGCTTAAAGCCTGATGGAATCCTACAAAGAAGGAATAGGGTATGTTCAGTCTGGTGAAGAAAACGCACAGGGTCAACGCAACAGCTTTTCTCCAAACATCTGAAGGTTGCCATCGCAGAAGAAGACAACAAAATCTTGCTCTGTGTTTTCCCAGATGGCAACTCTACAGCTGTTGGATTTGATTTACATGAGGATCATAACTGACTAGAGATTAGTAGAAAACTCTTGACTGTCACAACAACCCAACAATGAAGCTAATCATCTTGCCAGTCAGGACCATAGTGTTCAGAGGCCAAACAGCCATCTGTTGGGAATGTTTGAAGATTCTGGGAAAAGCTCCTTTTGTGGGGTGGGGATTTTAACTCTCATGATCCTCAGCAACAGTCCCTATACTTTAAGAAATTGATTCTACAGTTAAAACATGAGAACAAAGAGGAGCCTGACTGGATCAGGCCACAGTGCATCTAGTCCAGCATCGTGTCCCACACAGTGTCCCACTGCTCATGGAGATCCCAAGCAGAAGATCAGGGGAAAACCTTCACCTGTTCTCACCTGTCCTCCATGAATTTCTCTATGAGAAGAGCCCTGCTGGGTCAGGGCACAGCCCAGTTAGTCCAGCATCCTGTCTCACAAAGTGGCCTGCTCAAGGGCATCTCAAGCCCAGTTAGTCCAGCATCCTGTCTCACAAAGTGGCCTGCCAATTGCTCAAGGGCATCTCAAGCAGATGAGAAAGCAAGGCAACACCTCCACCTGCCCTCAAATCCCTTTTCCTTCTTCCCTCTTACTACCCCCCCCCCCCGTTCCAGGTGACCTAACGTTCCATGCCTTTGACCAGGTGAACTGCACTCTGACAGCTGAAATGATGCCAGCCACAATATCGTTAGTCATGTATAAGCTGAAGTTCCCTTGCTCTGCAAAAACTGGAGCTTTTCAGGCAACCCAAGGGGGAGGAGAAGAACAATCTGTTCTACATAGTTAAATCGCCAAGGGTGAAACATTGCTTGGCTATGCAAACTCACTGGGAAGGCTGGTGGCCTACATTTTATCTTTATTGTGTCACTGGCAGTGCTATTTCTTTGCCTAAGTCATTAGTCATTGAGTCATAGCAAACGCTCACCATTCTTCAGAATGGGTGGCTGGGTCAACCTGAGCATAATGCACCCCCTTCCTGCACACAGTCTCCCATTGCTTTAACTCCATAAGCAATTTTTCGATTCCCTCTGGTGGTCAATGTTTAATGTTTCTGGCTTTGGCTTTCTGGGCTTTTAACAATTTATGCTCCAGTTCTTTCACAGCATTAAGGATGATGATAATTGTCACACAGCATTAGGGCCGCGTCTCCACTGCGCCACCCTGCCGCCCTTCTCTGGTCTCCCAAGTGACAGACTTCCATACGTCCCTGTGTTGCTGTGCCTAGAGACCCACAGTGTTGCTGCAGGGATGGGAAAAGCAGTTCTTAGCCTCGGGACAGGATCTCCCCACTCTGAAAAGGAGGAGGAGGAGGAAGAGGAGGGAGGAGGGAGGAGGGGGAGGAGGAAGAGGTTTTCATACCCCACTTTTCTCGTCCATTGAAGGGGACTAAAAGCAGCTGACAAACCTTCTGTTCTTCTTGCCACCTGTGCTGTAGGTGGGGCTGTGAGAGCACAGAAGAGAGCTGTGACTAGCCAAAGGTCACCCAGCTGGCTTCATGGAGCAGTGTGGAGTAAAGCCCAGTGACTACAAGACATGAGTCCAGCACTCTAAACAAAAGGCCAAACTGGCTCACCCTAAGGGTGCAATAACACAGGGGTTTGGGGGAAGTGAAGTGCCTATTTCCAAAGATTTGTCCCAGCTGAGGATGCAGGAAAAAAGAGTGTATCATACTTTTCTTCCTCCTGCTTGTTCTCTGCTTTTTCTCTTTGTATCCTTAACAGTTCACACTGGTTCACAGCTAATAAAATGTGTTCCATCTCCATTCTGTACTCCAGTGACCCAACTGGGGCTGCGTCCAGACTTGGGAATACTGCGCACTGGGGTGTGGGCATCATACCTGATGCCTGATACTTTGTAGCCGTGGTGCAATATGCCACTGCTGCTTTGAATTTACCTTCTGCAAAACAATAAGCACTCGCTCCGCTGTATTTTCCCGCCAGTCCAGAAAGGATGGTGAGCTCAGCTCCCATTGGCTGCCCCATCCCACATGACACGCACTGCAGAAGTATCACAGTTTTCTATGAGAAAGCTGTGGGGAGGCTGCTGGAGTCTGGACTGCCCATCGTGGCTTCACAGCCAGGTAAACTGTGTATATTGTTATAACTGGATTTAATTTCAGCAACCTGGACCCAGCCTTTCCCTGAACTACATGGCAAGCCTTCAGCAGTATTCTTTGCCTTGTCTGGATGGATCCATCTCCTTGTCCTCACCCTGATCGCTACTGTGATGAGACATGGATTCAGGCAAATCTTTCTCTGTTCCTGATGTAAAAGAGAAGTAGAGGAGTGTGTCACATGTATAGCAAAGATAATGTGATGACCTTTAATAGGCAGTTTCCAGACACCAAGACTAAATGTGGGATCTACATAATATCGCTGCTGGGTTTCCCATAATGCTGATATCAAGAATGCTAGGGGGGCACCTGACATTCCCCAGATAGTCCTGGGAGAACTCCAGGTTTTACCACACATGTGGATGCAGTCTCAGTGTGTTCATGCAGATGATGAACAGCCAAGAAGGCAGCATAGGGTGAACCACTGCAAGGTAATCCGCCTAATCCTCCACCAGGCATTCAGTGGAATGTCAGTGTCTTTCATTGGGCTTCATATCCTGCAAGCCAATTTTCCGTCTTGTCATGTTCTCCTGTATTTTACTGAATCCAAGTCTCTCTTGCTGCTCCCTGCTAGCAAAACAACCTTTTAGGCAGGAGGTTTTCTGATTATCCTTCTTTGTGAAGCGGGTAATGTTTGGACGTGGTGATGAGAGGAACAAACCACAAGTCAGTACATTAATGCCCCTCAAACGAAATATCGCTCTGTCTAAATATGCTCACGGTAATTGAGAATTCATTTGAAGTGATTTTAGACTCTAAAGCCTGCCTAAAGCTACATTTTGGGACACTTCAACACCCACTCTGCATCCATTTTTTTTTTTAAATTACTATGTCTCAGACATTCAATCAGAAACAGAAGTGGAGCAATTAACAGTGAAAACGATGACAACATCATCAACAACAACAAGATGATGATGGTGAAGAAGAGTTGGCTTTTTTACTCCGCTTCTCACACTCATTTAAGGGGACTCAAAGCAGCTGACAAAGCTTTCTATTCTTCTCCCCTTCCATCATGATCCCTCCCACTTCCATGGTCTAGTTTTCTTTGTTTTTTCACTACTCACATTTTAAGGCATGCATGGCCATCCATGGATGGGTTGAAAGGAAGTCACATGGCTACATCTGAAATGTCCAGCTCAGGGTAGGTGTGGGCAAAAAATGTTTATTGCCTTCACAACTCGTACAAATTGCAAATGTTCAAATTTTTGCATTCAAATTGAATTTTTGGCTATATTCAAAGACTGACCTTCACATACAAAGCAAAAGCTTTTGTGGCCTTCATTCAAAACTTTGTTAAATCCACAAATGTGAATTCGTTGATTCGGAGAGAATTCGGAGCAGATTCAAAGTGGATTTGAAGCAAATTTAAAACCTAGCACATTCAAAGTGGTTCCATTTGCACAAATGAGAATTTCCATCCCATTCGCTTCGATAAGAAGCGAACAGGGCAAAAAAAAAATGTATACATCACTAATTCACAGTGATTATATCTGTTTGCTTTATGCATTATTTTATGCCCATTTCACTGATGGCCAACACGAGACCAGCTTACCATGACTTGATAGCTGCTTAAAGATTGATTTATTTTTATTTTACTCTTTAAAAAAAGACATGCATGCATGGAGGGAGGGGAGGAAGGAAGGAAGGAAGGAAGGAAGGAAGGAAGGAAGGAAGGAAGGAAGGAAGGAAGGAAGGAAGGAAGGAAGGAAGGATTCTCAACATTAAGGTGTTTGGGATCTCACCCTCAATTTTTTTTTAAAAAAACCCTTCTACAAAACAACCTTCCAATGAAATTATGTTCAGAGCTGCTCCTCCGTATCTTCATCTAGCAGATGATATCTGCATGCCCGGAGAGGAAGACAGACAGGGCCATTATCTGGCCCAAATTCTTTCCCTAAGACAAGATACTCCAGAGCAAAATCCAACATCCTAAAATGATTAGGCTTCAAGATCTGCCTAACCTGAGGCAAAGTACTTTGGATCAGTGGCATTCAGAATCCTCACAGATAAGCCGAGCCGATAACGCCTTCTGAGGTTCTGCTAAGTGCAAGTTGTAAAAATGCACACAAAGAAATGCAATTTCTGGCTATAAGGGGCCCATCTGTTTCTTTACCCAGCATCTATTTTGTCAATTAATGTATCTATCTTAAACTGATTCTAACAAAGCATTGAAAAGCAAAGCTTTTCCTTGAACCATTTTCTCCCTCGTTTCCCATCTGTTTCACCAACACATCAATAACGGTTATGTTATTCTTCTTAAAAACTCAGGGAGTCTCGCCACCTCCTAAATGAGATGAAATCTGCTGCTTCCTTTCATGGACATAATTAATAATCACAATAATAGTTGCTCTTTCACGGGGCTTCTCCATCTGTAAACATGGTAAGTGTTTTACGGATATTTTCACAAAGATAAACTCTAGGCTAATTTAGAAGTAAATGGAGATAAAGAAAAATAAGAAACAGCGAGCGCTTTGAAAGATTGCTGCTTAGTACATGTTCCTGAGTCTTCCAGTCCAATATATGTATTTTGCTTGAATTCAGTCCCCACCCCCCCACCCCCGGGGGCACCAGTCTGGATAGTGGGGGACAGAGCTACCAAAAAGTGGCAGCACCCATCAGAACTAGAGATACGGATTAACTAAAGTAATTTACCTGTTTTGCCATCAAATCAAACATCCTGTGGTGTTATCAACTATGTTACGCAACCACCACTGGCCCAGGCAGCTCATAAGGTACCCACAGCCCATAATCTGAGTTCTGCTTCCCTATGGGGATTTGAACTCATGGGCTGGTACACATTTAGATGTTATTATATGGTGCACCATATTGTTTAGCCACTAGGTGGCTATGGAAGGAAGCAATCCTTAGATCTTATATGGTTATCTTTGCAGGTCTTATCCTTCCTTCAATTATCTCTCTATTACATATAGAGACATAGCTAGTTCCTCAGCTATGGTGGACACTCATCAGCTATAGAATGTGGTGGTCATGTAACATACTTGATAAAACCACAGATTGTAAATTCTATACCCATCTATATTACCAATTCCAAACATTTTGGCCAAAAATGGGATTAAAACCTCCTTACCTCATGGCATTGTGACACAGTTAGTCATGAATCCCTGGAACAGGACTCATTTTTCTTTTGGGCAGTCTGGACACATTTATATTACCAATTCCAAGGTTGTCTTTATGTAGCTTTCTCACTTTTAGTCATAGGGATGCCTGCTG
Organism: Aspidoscelis tigris stejnegeri; assembly: GCA_023333525.1. Taxonomy (NCBI): domain Eukaryota; kingdom Metazoa; phylum Chordata; class Lepidosauria; order Squamata; family Teiidae; genus Aspidoscelis; species Aspidoscelis tigris. The sequence continues at coordinate 21,870,935 of JALMGA010000011.1, forward strand.
GTATGCAGTGAAAGAGGCAGGCAACAGAAAGCTGCTACAGTGATAATCAAGGAATTATGATTAAAAAAAATATATGAAATTCGTGGGTGCCAGGCTCTTTTCAGTTCTAAGACTTGAAATGCTAGGGAAGGATCCAACCTGGAAGCAATTTTCTACAAGCAAAACCTATTCTCTGCCACTGAGCAATGATTCAGCATTGTGTTTGTTTGTGCTCTTGGCTAGGAAGATGAGTTCAAATGACTCAACATTTCTTCTTCTTCTTCTTCTTCTTCTTCATCGTCTTCCCAGGAAGCAGTATGTTTTGCGTAGGAGCAGGAATACTTTGCTTATGCTAGAATCAGAAGTGTGTTCAAATAATTCAAAACGATCTGATCTTTATCTTTTGTGCATGCTTATGTTATGCATCGTTAATTGGTTATTTCCTTTTTTTAAGAAAGTAACTGTATTGGGCTCACCTCGGAATTCCAAATAAAAGCCAAGAACTGTTTGCTCTTTGAGCACTTGTTACGCAGGCATGGCTATAAATAACTAGTCATTATAATGGTTTAGAATTCAGGGGCATTGCTTCAAACAGTTCATTTGTGCTTTAACTGGTTCTTTTCATGAGCAGGGTGAAAAGCAAGGAGGTCTCCTCATACCACGCATACTGCGACAAATACACAGAGATAGATAGAGAGCAATAGCAGACTAATAGATTAGAACATAAGAACATAAGGGGAACCCCCCTGGATCAGGCCACAGCCCATCTAGTCCAGCATCCTGTCTCACACAGTTGTCCATCAATTGCTTATGGGCATCCCAAGCAGAAGAAAAAATGCAAAACCTTCACCGGCTCTCAAATGCCTGCAAATGGGTACCAAACTCAGCAGCTCCTTAAACACAAGGAAATGATTCCTCTTTGCTTCATAGACCACCAGCAGAAAGCCAACCTTACTGCATGGTAGCTACATCTCTGCTTCCTTGCAAATATTTTGCTTGACGTTGAAGGTAGGGATGCACATGAATATTCAAAATATTCGTTATTTGGATGAATTTGGACATTTGTATAGAAACTGAAAGTCCAGAAACTAATTTTTCAGTATTTGTACGAATACAAATATTTCTAGTTCTTCATACAAATAATTCGGTCATTCCTGCTGATAAGTTTCCTTCTGCAGTTGTTTGGCCACTGTGTGAACAGACTACCAAAATAGATGGGCTGTTGGTCACATTTAGCAAAGCACTTATGTTCTTATATTCATAGAAGCCAGAGCTATCAATGGTGATTAGTCTGATGGGAGAAGGAACTGATAAGCCTTCAAAGCCATCTTCCAAGAGACTGCAAGCAGAGCAAGCTGTTCTGACGGTGGGCTACCTGGGGCAGCTGGGTGGCCACTGGAAGAGCAGAGGGCTGGACTAGATCACAGATGAGTCTGATCCATTGGGGTGTTCCTTGTGGTCTGAAGTTCAATACTTCCTTTTCCATTATAAAGAACAATTACTATTCTATAGCTGAGCACACTAGGGATGTTCACAAATATTCGTAAAATTTGAAATTTGTATGAATACGGCCAAATTTGGACATTCAAATTCAAATCGGATGTTGGCACATTAGAAGATTGACATTCATGAACGCAATTTTCAGATTTGATTTGAATCAAAGGTTCAAATTTGGACAAATAGAGAAAAAAATGAATGTATTCAAATTCAAATCCGATTCAAATACACTCGTTTCTATTCGTACGGATTTTCAATTCGTATTTGAAGAAATGAGTGTCAACAACATTCATATATGTCTGTATTCATCCGTATGCATCCATACGCACCTGTATGTATCTCATTTTCATCCCATATGTATCCGTACAAATGTGTATGGATGTGGATAAGATGCGTACAAATACATATGTAATGCATACATATCTGTACACATATGAATGTCCGAATAATTCGTAAAAAAATGATTCAAAACATTTGAAATTCATTCAAATGTAAAAAAAAATGAATGTATAGACATTTGATTCAAATTCGAATGTCCAAATGTGGATGAATTTGATCAGATTTTGAATGTTTTGAATATTGTTACACATCCCTAGTATGAAGCTTCATATGAAGCGTATGCTATTCATATGCAATTGTACGGGATTTGTATGGGATTTAACATTCATATCAAATACAAATCCTACTACATTCGAAGGAGATCTATTCAAATGAATATGAATTTTCTTGCATTCAATGCAATACAGATCAAATCCAAAACAACAACAAAAAAATCATTTTTATTTTGGAGCTATCAAAGGAGTAAACCTACTAACACCTTATTTTTAGACAAAAGAAGCAACAGGGAAACAAGGGACAACCTAAAGCCAAAGACAGATGTGCACAGAATCCCTAATACCCACCCCACCAGCCCAACCTAGGCTTCTAAGGAGATAATCAAGATGCCAATTTTAAAGAAATAATTTGTTCTTCTCCCTCCTTTCATGGTGAGTTATTTCACAGTGTGAATGCAGAATGGAGATTACATCATTTCAACGATGATTAAGATCATTTTAGCAGGATACACTCAAAGTCACAGAATATACCTCATCAGCACATTATGCTTATGTGAACATTGTATTGATGTTAACACAATAATCCTCTCAGGACAGGATGCAAACAAAGGCTCCAAGAAAATGTTTGTTTTGAAGCGTGGGAGGAGGCAACGAGGGGAGAAAGATGGATGGACGATCAAAGGGAATGTTGCAGAGGGAATAAAATTAGTTACGTTTAATGCTGGCAGTACAGTCAATGGCTGTCCTGCAGAGTGAATTATTTGGCCACGGTCAATGCAGACCATTCCAGACTGGAGGTGTGCAAAACATTCCACCAAACTAGGCATGTGCAGAAATATTTGTAACATTTGTTATTTGTACGAATTTGGACAAATTTGGCCATTTGTACACAGATCAAAGCTTACAACATTTGTACATTAACATTCGTATGAATAGTTTGGAAATTTGTGAAACTGGGGAAGTGGGAAAACAGCTGTGTCAGACACATCTGCAATGGATCCAGAGTGCATCTGATATGGATCAAGAGTGGATTAAAAGTGAAATCAGGGTGGATTTGACACTTTCAGAGAAGATATGTTATAGGGTATGTATCAGGTACGTATGTGTCTGTGTCAAATACCTATCGGATACATATTCATTCGTATCGGATATTCGTACAAATTTGTACAAATACATTTCCATCGAATAGAATCCTACCACATTCGAAGGGGATCTATTCGAACGAGTCTGAATTTTGTAACATTTGATTTGCTTTGAATCAAATGCCAACAAATCCATTCTTGCACATCCCTACACCAAACCGTTCATGTCACCGACACTGAGAGGGAACAGAATTGCCTGTTGGGAATCCTTGGGAAATCTGAATGGTAGCTGTAGTTGCATGGCTAGCACTAAGAATGAAAAATAAATTACCAAGTAAGAGTAGGGTTATTTCAATAATTCTTGAAATGTTTGGGTGAAATCCTTTTCAATTGTACATCTAGCCCATGAGCACCCAAGTACAGATAGTTATTGTTAGCTCATGAATTTCATTTTTGGACCTGCAACCAGCTAATCTCCAAAAAATGAAATTCATGTGCTAGCAATGAAAAATTCTCTTCCATGTGGGGTTATGCAAATTACTGCTATGGTCAAGACCTCTGCTGTCCTCATGGTGTGTGTGTGTGCATAATAGATTACATTGTTTGTTGATTTTTGCATTTGGCATGCACACTACTCATCTCCCATTGCTTATTTCCCTGCAGCAAGTCTTATTCGGTTTGTGCTAAAGTACTACCACTAATGATGTTGATGCCTGACCTGCATTTTCCCTAGCAAATCGTTGAACCATGTAGCTTCTCAGCCCTGTGTATCTGACATAGGGACAAGGAAAGTGTTTTAGGAAGGATTTATGGTATGGCATCCTAAAGACTGAGAGAGCAGCCTGATCATTTCTCGCATACTGCAAATGCATTTTTGTTTCCATCCAAGTACGCTTTGCAGTTATGAAGTTGTTCCCACCTCTGGCTCTCTAACCCTCCCACCCTATTATAATATTTAGTCTACAGCTATGCTTATTTACATAGTTAATTTCAGCTCTGTTTGCAAACACAAATTAGTTTTGTGCAATTACTTTCCGCACGGACACAGAGTTTAACTGCTTCAGTGGTTTTAACAGCATTCAAAGTGACTGCCAACGACCATATGGCTTTCTACATATAATCACAATATTACCTGTACATATTAGTTACATAAGTGCTACCTTATAATTAGGGTACCCGAGGCAGGCATGGGGGTGAATTCCAAGTAGAAGTGAGAGATGGCAGGCAAAGAATGTGCATTTATATGCTCATGAGTGTACAGTGGTAGAGTAAGAAGGTCTATGGTTCTGTGCTTCTTATTTGTGTGCATGGCATAGGCATTGAAACCGTTTCTTACAGCCTGCTGAGACAGACCTAGTTGTGCATCCAGAGGAGGGTCACACTTAGGTCATGCTATGTTCTTCTTCATGTTCCAGACTAGTGCTGAGAAAAGTCACATGGTCTGAGCATGAGCCAAATGGAAATGGGACCATGCATCCCCAGATGTGATCAGTGCACCCTATAAAAATAGAGAGAGAATGGGATGGATGGATGGATGGATGGATGGATGGATGGATGGATGGATGGATGGATGGATGGATGGATGGATGGATGGATGGACTTTACTGATAAAATCATATAAAACATACAAAGATAAGAACAAAAATAACATAAAAATAAACATCAATATTTGACCCCATCACCCTTACAAGACACTCCATTCAATTCAATGAATGAGTTCTTAAATCGGGCAGCCTTAACAAAAAACAAAGCTATCCTATATGTCATCTGTATGTTTTGTCCCTGCAAAAGGTGAGTCAACTTATGTTCTGCATTCCAGTGGGACACATTTTGTCATCGGGGAACCAAGCAAATTGTTCTTATTGAAGAATGCAAAGGATAAGTAAACAAGATACAAGAAAGATCTTCAACCATTACTGTGCCACAAACACACAGTCTTTCTTCATAAGGTATCCAATAGTATCTCCCATATTTCATCATGGAGTTGATAAGTTCAAAGCATGCATAAGTAAATTGTTGCCTTACCTGCTGGGGTATTTTGTAAACTAAATTTTTTTGGAGTTGGGAAATAGATTTCATTTGTGCTAACCGTTTTAGTGATTTAAAATTAGAAAGGCAATCAATATCATTTTGTGCACTAATGTCTACCACATGTTGCTTTAAAAATATCTTTGGGTAACTGGCTGGTATGCCTCAATATTTGCAAGGAGAGACCACAGTGTCGTGTATTTGACCCATGACTAGGTGCTCTCATCCCTATATTGTTTTTCAAGGCACATTCTTGGAAGAGATAGCAATTTAAGGCAGGCTTGAGCACTGAACACCAGTGACGCTCACTCAGATTTCCCAGATAAAGCAGATACAGACTCCCGAATGACCCTTGCCTGAAACTCCCACCTATTGAAAGAATAAGTTGGAACATTAAACTAACTCACTACTGACAACATCAGTTGGCAGTTCAGACTGCCTGCTGCCTGCTTGAGTCCACCGCTTGCCTTAGCTCCTCCCTTCTGCAAGTTATCTGCATCTATTGCCCATACTAGCAAATTCCAGCTACAGGCTGGAGGATTCTGGGAGTGGCTTGATGAACTCAGCTGTGTTTTTCTGCGTCCAGCCTTAGTCCACCAGCTTAATGAATGCATTGGTATTTTTCTGCTTCCTACCTGAGTCCAACCCTTGACTTGTTTCTTCACTTCTGCAAGTGAAACCTGTTCAGCAAGCATTCTCTCCCCCTCTGGAATTACCTTCCTTTTAAACTCTCTCTTCTACATTTTCCCTATTTTTGTGCTGCTGTTTTGTGCTGCTTATACTGTTGGTGGTGGCGTTTTTATTGCAAGCCACCTTAAGCGGTTTCCTTAGGAATGGCGGCAATTGAACAAATAGGTACCAAGGATTGAGAACAAAATCTTCTGCATGCAAAGCATGTCCTTGCGCCACTCCGCTACAGCCCTTCTGTGATATGCTGCGCAGAGTGTGGAAAACCAAGCGCCAGCAGTGTAATAGAGGAAGCTGCCTGAGCTGTGATTTAGTAGCCAGTAATTGTTGGCAGCAATTCTGGATCAAAATGTGGGATACACTGATTAGAACTGAGCTACAGGAGACTTCTATCTTCTATCTACAAACACCTTTCTAGTGACATGATTCCTATCATCTCTGCCAGCATTAGTGCATGAGCGCACAGATACTCCCACATGCGGAGAAAGAACAAGTATGTACATGGATGTGTACATTCAGATTGGGTGTAAATTCCCGGGGGGGGGGAGCCGTTGTGTGTGTTGTGTGTGTGTGTCCTGCAGAACTGAGAGTAAACTGTATTTTTTTTAAAAAAAAATCTGCATAAAAGTGGTCCATCTGTCTGTCCCTCCCTCCCTCCCTCCATCCATCCATCTGCCAATCCACTCACCCATCCTTGTCCATTACACCTGAGATAGTCATTCATAGACCTTCCTTCTGCCCAAGCACATATGGAGAGATCTTCCAGAAACCTCCAACCTCTTCCAGGAACATGTTGCTTCACAAACCTGGATTGCATAAACTTTTCTAAGTGGGGAGGGAGGAGGAGTTGCCAATACATGCTTGGAAAACATTGCTTTCGGAGAGTTGGTGACAGAATGGCAAAACACCTGCTTTAGAAGGACAAAGTCCTTGTGCTGATGCTGCCCCCGCTCTCCTAGCTCTATGGCTCACTCTTTCTAAGAGAGGAAAAGGAGGAGTTACAGCCCTTGCTTTGACTGGCCTACACTGACCCCAGTGGGTCAGATGTTCTAATATGTCCACAAAAGATGGTGACAAATGTGAATACTGCCTTTGACTCAACTGTCTCATCTAAAGTGACCCAGAATGGTCCAGTGGTCAGGGAGCTGGACTCCTCTCTGGGAATACCGAGTTTGATTCTACAATCCTCCATGAAGCCATCTGGGTGACCTTGGGCTAGTCACAGCCCTCTTCTGAGCTCCCACAACCCTACCTGCCTCACAGGGTGTCTGCTGTGGGAGAAGAACAGAAGGTTTATCAGCAGTTTTGATTCCCTTAAATCTTCCTCCTATCCCCATACAAGTCATCATTTACCTACACCTTCACCTGCCTGCTCTCCAGGGTGCATTGAATAATTCCATTCTTTTGTCACTGTTACATAACATCACCTGTAGATCCCACCCTGCACGGTTGAATAAAAGTCTTTCAATCATGCTACTGCCTCAGCCCCAGAACTTTAGGACCACGCATCTTCCATGCATTACCACATTGGGCTGGTTCTGTCCCTAAACTACACCCGAGAATTCTCTGTTAACTGTTCCGAAGATACTTAGGGGCTACGAAGCAGGATATAAGTATCTGAGATATATCAACTGACTGCACGGTGTGCTAAATTTGCTTCTTGCATAGCTCTCTAGGGATTTGTCAACATTTTTGCTTTCCCTGCTACTGAGGGGGCCAGGAGAGAGAAGAGAAAAAATATCCAATACATATGATACTTAAGAGATAACGAAGCCAGCAGGTACGAATGCCCAAACAACAGCAAATTTCAAGAAACAGAAAAACAAACAAACTCACGGACTGATTTACCACCACGATTCTCTAAGGTGTTTTCGACACTCAGCTACAGTGGCATCAGCTTGAGGAAACTGTGAAAACAATTTCCTCCCACTGTTAAGAAGATAAGCATGGGGTGGGAGGGAAAGAAAGAGAAGGCGAGGGGGGGTGGGAATATTTTTATAGCACATTTTGACATGCAAGACTTCTGCTAGAGCTGCACACAAATATTAATTACAAAGCCCTGGGTGGTAAATTATAAATATCAGTTCTTGCAAATTTAAAGGGGGGGGGGGAGGGAGAGAAAGAAGACAACAATGGCAAATAATAACAATGAGGGCATCAATCAAGCACAGAAGGAGACAAAGGAAGTCTTCTCCTGGGTGGGATGAGGTGGGGAAGGGTGGCAATGGGCGAAGAGCTCAGTGCCTACAATGACCATGACATGGAAGTCACAGGAACAGGCACAACAAAGTTGCTCCACTTCTCTCAAAAAGGGCATGCTGGCAGAAGATACATGCATGTCATTTTGGGGAGAAGTGGGATGCTTTGAAGGTCATTTGCTGGGATCTGAGAGCAGGAGAAGCTTTGACCTTGTCTCTGCTTGAGATGCCCACAGGCAATTGGTGGACCACTGTGTGAGACAGGATGCTGGACTAGATGGGCTGTGGAGCTGATCCAGCAGGGCTCCTCTTAGGTTCTTATGTAACTTCCCAGAACACAGACCAGGGCTTCAAAGAAGATTTAAACAAACAAACAAACAACAACAACAAAAACCTGGATGCCAGCAAGTTCACCTGCAGCCTGTTCGCACTTGCATGTATCCTGGAATATATCTTGGGATGGGGGTCTGTTATTTGCATGCTAATGCAGACTTTGGCAGCCCTCACTTGTGGCCTGCTGTAGCCTGCACTGGCATGTAGACAGCAGGATATATTTCAGAATAAAGCCAAACGAACAGGCTCCAGGATTTTGTGTGAGACTGGAGGACAAACTACAAATTAATGTGGATGTATCAATGACTGCTAGAATGGCTACCTAGGTAGATCCTCCAGGTTGGGGAGACAGGTAGGATGCCCCTAAAGCAGGATATTTATTTATTTATTTATTTATTTATTTATTTATTTATTTATTTATTTATTTATTTATTTATTTATTTATTTATTTATTTATTTATTTATTTCCTGCCATTCACCAAATGGTCCCAGGGCAGGTTACAATGAGATTAAAATATACCAAATGGTGAAACATAATTAAAAATACAACCTACCACCACCACCACCACTCTCCCTAACAGTACAGCACCATGAGGAAGCTATTTAAACAGTAAAAGCCTGGGTAAAAAGATATGATTTCACCAGGTGTCTGGCGAACCCCAAGAAGAGGGCTGTTCCAGGGTCTAGGGGCTACAGCAGAAAAGGCCCTCTGCAAGTCCCTATGCCTTGTACCTCTGAAAGTGAAGGAACTACAAGAAGGCCCTCACCTTGAGATCTCAGTGCCAGGCAAGACAATATAGGAGAAGGTGCTCCTTCAGATACCCAGGACCCAACCCGTTTAGGGCCTTATACATTCATGTCAACACCTTGAATTGGGCTCGGCAGCGCAGAGCCTTAAAGACCAGTGTGATGTGAGTCCAGCCAGAGACTCCTGCCAGCAGTCAAACTGCTGCATTCTACACCAGTAGAATGCATTAAAGTAGTCTAATATGGAGGTTACCAGACTGTGGATCATTGTGGCCAAATCATCGCGATCTAGGTAAGGCTTAACCAGGCGGACCAGATGAAGAAAATGGTAGGCACTCACCCCTGGCATTCGCTATCACTTACCTTTCTCTTCTGCTGGAGATGTCCATGATCAATTGCTGGGCCACTCTGTGAGACAGGATGCTGGACTAGATGGGCTGCGTCCTGGCTGAGCAGGCTGCATCTTATGTTCCTGATGGCCTCAGAGCTGTACTTCTTGTACCATGATTTGTGGACAATACAGAAAATGTCTCAGAGAGAACCTGAGCTTCTCCTCAGTCATGTCAATTTAATATTGTTATAGTAATGACACTAAAATCTGCTCTGGACCTCGCTACTTTGACATATACAATAAATAAGATCTAACCCCCCCCCCTCTCTCTCTCTATATATATAAAGTCGTCTGAGGTAAAATCCAGGAGTACATCCTTTCTCCAGCCAATATAAGTGGGAGAAGGAACCTGATGGCTACCAAAGGGGAATGACAGGGACATTTAAGGCCTAAGTAGCCATTTAAAGCCTGGTAAAGCAGTGTGTTAAACTCAATGCACTGAGTAACTATAAGCCACTGGAAGTAATGACTTAAGTACTTCCATGGAGGTTTAAGAAATGAGGCTGCTCACAGCCCTCATGAACACTCAGGGAAAAAAGAAAAAAGAAAAAAAAGAAAAGAAAAGAAAAAGAAAACCATGGACGGAAGCTGAGCTGGAAGGCCAGAGCACAGGTGAATTGTAGCAATCATAAAGCAGGGGCTACAAAAGCCTCAATTGACAGCTCCAGGTGTGCAGTTGCTGAAAAGCACATGCAATTTCCGCAATATTCTTCCGATGATCAAAGGGGAGATTTCACAACAGCTCTGCCTAGTTTCTGCAAAAGCGGAAAGCACAAAAGGAGACACGGAACACAACGGCCACCCCAGGGTGGACTGCAAAAAACTATTGACGTTCACTGAATGCACAGAGGTTTAAGGTAGGCACAATGCTCCTCAAACCTTCACGGGTCCCTGTCAAACTAACTGGCTTTGATTATGCATCTACGTGTGGATATGCGTGTATACGTGTGTGGGGAGGTGTGTGGGGGGGTGTCTTTTCACATTTACTTTGTTTTTCATCCAATTTACAGCAGCATATCCTCAAGTGGGCATGATGAACCCATGGAAATGGAAAGCATCCATTTCTCTCTGCAGCAAGATATGCATGTTACGCCTTTGCACTGAAAAATCTGAAGGAGAACATGCTGTGTTTTTCTTTAAAGTTCTCCTCCATCGCAAAATTAAAGCAAAATTGCAGATCCACCCTCCCTCCCCCCCCCAAAAAAAAAGGCAGGGAAAACTATCTGCCCATGGCACAAGGTCTTTCAGGATCATCACAACAGCATGTGTCCATGTGCTGCATTTTGTGGAGATTTAATTTTAAAGGAATTAGCCGGCAGGAGGCTGTTTCGTAATTCCTACGATTACTACTACAGGTTACAATCCGCAGGCATGGAAAGTTAACTCAGTGGTTAGTGACACATGACAACGGCACACATGCTGCCCATGAAAAATTGGCTCACAATGAGAGGGCGACGTTGCAGCTCCCTTTTCCTTGCACGGACCTAAAAACGAGGGATAATCTATTTTTGGTGTAAAGCTGCAGCCACATGGCTAGAAGAAAGTGCCCAGAAGAGGCCTGAAGGATATGGTATTCAGCAAGGGTCACCAAAGCCATCCTGCAGAGTGGAAAAACAGTTCTGAGACCAAAGTGGGGTTCCTTCTATATGCATAGGAGATACTGGGCTGCTGCGTTGCAGTCCCCCTCTCTCTCACTCCACACACAGGCACAATACATGCCAACTGCGCACACATTGGATTAGGGACGCACACAGATATTAGTAATGTTTCAAATCTGTACAAATTTGGTCAAATTCAGACATTTGTGGAGTGGCAAAACAAGATGGCCAGATCTTCTTTAGAGCCCACAATTGTCTCCTAGGGATGCGCACGGATATTCGAAAATTCAAAAATCAGATTCAAATCCGTCAAATATCAACATTCAAATTCGAATAGGATTTTCGAAAATCCGAATCGATGCATTCAAATGAATTTTGGATTTTCAAAAATCCGATGCAAATTTTTGAATAATTCAAACGAGCAGATGTGCATACATCGCACATGAATAGTACGTGCATTTGCGCTTATAGTGTGGGATGACAACGGGATACATACAGGATAAAAACAGGATGAAAACAGAATGTGCACAAATTTGAAACACAGATACGAATGTTGCTGAGTTCATATTTTTGAATTCAAATCAGATATTCGATAATCTGGGTTTTTAAAATTTGAATCGAATTAGATATTTGAATATTCGATTTGACTCAAATTTGAATGCAAAAAAATGCATTTGTACACACCCCTATTGTCTCCTGCCATCTGGCAGCCACGTAACTACTTTCAAAAACTAATAAATGGTAGTCCCTACTTTTCTTATGGATTTCTACTTATTACACCGTTCTGCTATCACATGGTGTCATTTGTGTTTTTATTAATTAAAATCTACTACAGGGAAGTGAGCAGACAGAACACCTCAGCCACCTCTATTGAATCAAAATCGGACCTAAAATAAAGTAAAATCCAAAATGGGAGCATGACTCCCAATGGCCTGAGCATCAGAAAGTCATGGGCCCAATTCAAGGTGTTAACTTTAACTTATAAAGCCCTAAATGACTTGGGCCCCAAATATCTAAAGGAACGCCTTCTCCCATACCTTAAGATCCAATAATGAGGCCCTCCTGGTTGTCCCACCACCTTCGGTAGTGAGGCTGGTGGGCACCCGGGAGCGAGCTTTTTCTGCAGTGGCCCCAAGATTGTGGAATGGCCTCCCCCTTGAGGTGCGCCATGCCCCCTCCTTATATTTATTTAGGAGGGCCTTAAAGACACACCTGTTTACCTCGGCCTTTGGTTAAGGATTTGTTTTCCCTCCCCAGCTATAACGGCATCATTTTAATGCACTACGGAGTGCACGGTTTTAAATTTGTTGAATCTTAAGATGTTTTTAAGTGTGCATCTTGTTTTATTTGTATTTCATTTTAATCTGTATTGCTCTCAATTTGTATCTTGTTTTAATTTATTTTTACTTGTTGTAACCCGCCCAGAGACCTTCAGGTATGGGCGGGATAGAAATGTAAATAAATAAATAAATAAATAAATAAATAAATAAATAAATAAATAAATGGGTACACACGCCAGTCATTAATAATAATAATAAAAAAAAGAGCACCAAGTAGGGAAACATCAAGCTTTTTGGGAGGTATTCTCAGTGTTCTCTTGCACTTATCTTTTTTGCATCAATCAGAATGAAGCGTGTCAAATACTCGGGCAATGAAGTATGTTGTCACAGGATCGATGTCTCACGCTTTGAAAATAAGTATCTCTACTGTGCTGGGCACTTATCTAGCAACTAGAAATCGTTACCCTCTGATGCCTTCCTACCCACTCCTGATGTTATCTTGTAGTCAAGGGGGGGGAGGGGGGAAGGGAAATCATTCCTTCCACAATGTTGACAGTCTATGAGCTCTCATGCACAAAGTAGTAGAAATATTTCATGGTGGCATTCCGAAGGCTACATCAGCTATACTCCAAATGCCATTCCTCTGAAAATACCACATGCAGTAATGGTCAGGAGACACATGTGAAAACCTGTGGATATATTAAGTCTCACTGCCAACAGTGTATGTGAACTATAATGATGCTCTGGTATCTGTTCGGATTGCATGAGTCCTTCACTTTTCATAAACTTAAACTCCATGGTGAAGTATGGGAGATACCATCAGGTACCTTATGAAGAAAGACTGTGTTTGTGGCCCAGCAATGGCTGAAGATCTTTTTCATATCTTGTTTTCCTCTCCCTTGTCTTCTTCAATAAGAACAGCTTGTTTACGCCCCTTTTACAAAATGTGTCTCACTGGAATGCAGAACATAAGGTGACTCACCTTCCACAATGAGGAAACATCCAGGTGGCATATAGAGTAGTTTTGCTTTTTTTGTTAAGGCTGTCTGACTTAGGAAATCATTCACTGAGTTGAATGGGGTGTCTTGTAAGAATGATGGGCCCAAATTCTTATTCTTATTCTTATTATAGTTTCTGTTGTTGTTGACATGACATAACAATAACACACAGCAAACAAGTTATTTATGCTGGTTCTTGGTCACTGTTATCACTAGTCAGGCCCTTCCCAAACGCCTAGGACTGAGTGATGTATTGGTGAATAATACGAGCAGATCCCAGGAAAGTGGATTTCTGTAGCTGGCAGATGGATATTTTCTTGATGCCAATGCTTTTCAAGGGCCCACTAAGATCTTTTGGCACTGCCCCCAGTGTGCCGAGAACCACTAGGACCACCTTTGCTGGTTTATGCCAGAGTCACTGCAGTTCTGTTTTCAGGTCTTCATATCTAGTAAGTTTTTCTGATTGTTTTTCATTAATTCTGCTGTCGCCTGGAATAGCAATGTCAACAATAAACCTCCTCCTCCTCCTCCTCCTCCTCCTCCTCCTCCTCCTCCTCCTCCTCCTCCTCCTCCTCCTCCTCCTCCTCCTCCTCCTCCTCCTCCTCCTCCTCCTCCTCCTCCTCCTCCTCCTCCTCCTCCTCCTCCTCCTCCTTCTTCTTCTTCTTCTTCTTCTTCTTCTTCTTCTTCTTCTTCTTCTTCTTCTTCTTCTTCTTCTTCTTATTATTATTATTATTATTATTATTATTATTATTATTATTATTATTATTACCATCACCATCACCATCATCATCATCACTATTATTATTACTAGTACTAGTACTTTATTTCTCAGTTTTATTCTTGTATGTTTTATAAGATTTTATCTTTTGTAAACTTGTTAACCTGATATGGTCAAATGACTATTCAATAAAGTTCAAAGCTTCAAAGTTCAAAGTCATACACTTAATGGGCAGAAGATGCCAGGATCCATTGCTGGTGTAGCCTCTTCTCCACGAAGGCAGCTGGAGGTCTATGGAAAGTGAAATGCTTCCAGTCCCCATCCTTTGAGCGATTAAGAAGGGCTGCACTCCTGGACCTCTCCTTCTACCCCATTAAGATGATGCGAGCATTAACAAGTAGCGCCGTTAGCTCCCTCTTTGCTTCCCTTGGGCAATTCCATCTCCGGTTAAAGCCACTGAGAGTTCATGTTCTGAGTCGGAGCTGGTGAGGACCTGTGGGTCTTTTTATTACTATTATTACCCTCTTGGTTTGCTGCTGGCAGGTTCCCCCTTTTGTGTAGATCAAAGCAATCAGAGAAGAGCACAAAACCCTGACTTCCTAAAATGAAATAGGCAGGCAATCAAAGCTATTGGAAAGGACACACCAGGAAGTCAATAAAGAATAGAAATAACATTTACAAAACTGGGTCTCAGCATGACAGGGTGCTTTGGCTGCCATCCCAAGCAGCGGGTGAACGTTCTCCTCTCGAAAGAACTTCCTCCCAGCAAAGTAAACAGCTGGCCTCTAATGGAGGGGGTCTAATGATAATAATGCTGATGACGCTGATGGTAATAATAGCAATAACCATCCAGCATTTATATAGCGACTTCCATTCAGAGGGTCCTCCAAACCCTTCCCCCTCCCCTCTCCCCCAAACGTGGCTAAATAGACCGCATGGGAAAAGTGACTCTGCCCAACTTTAAAAGCAGACCCACCACAGTCCAAACAAATTAGAGGGGAATAAAGTATAACCTTAAAAAGTACAAGGCAGATAGAATACTTTGCGGTGCTCTTGCAGAATGAAGTTGCACGGCACTGTTATCACTACTGCTTTCCAAAGTTATATGTTCATTGCCTTGTTGATTAGCAGGCTAGAAGTACCAGTGCTGCTGGTTTGGTCTCTCTTATTGCACCCATTGACTTGACATCAATCTTTTTTTTTAACAATAGGAGTACCTATTTAATGAACACATATTACAAAAAATGTCTCTCGGCTACAGACTTTTGTCTGTAAGAGGCGAACAACTGTGTGTGTGTCCCGACGTACAGATACTGCACATTCCAATGTGCAGTCAGGGCATGGGCGTCACACCTGACCCATGATACTTCGTAGCGGCAGCACATTATGCCGCTGCTACTTCAGGTAAATTTGAAGTTTCCCACCATCCTAACACGACGGCGAGAAACAGTCAATGATGTGCACCATGGAAGTATTGTGCCATGGAAGCTTTCTCTAAGAAAGCTGCGGGGAGGCTGCTAAAGTCCAGATGGCACCTCACGGCTTCGCAGTAGGTAAGCTGCCCTTTTTTCTCTAACAGTGGATTTCATTCTGCTTATCTGGATACTACCTGTATACAGACATTACACACAGCATCTGTTGAAACAAGAGACATGAAAGGATGGTATTCAGTGGGTTCCCATCTAAAACCTTGGCATCTATAGCCTTGACTAGAATTCTTGGCATATTTGTCTACCCAGTGGCCTGTTTTTATGGATGAGAGTGCCTTCTTAAAACTGAATTGAAACACATTTTATGAAGCATCTAGAAGCACTTGGAATACTACGTCCATTGCTTTGATTTTAAATGTTGTTACCTGCCCAGAGACCCCCAGGTATAGGGCAGGATAAAAATGTAAGGCCGTGTCTTCACGGCAACCTTACCTCAGATTCAAAACGTTTTCAATCTTCTGAGTCCGCACGGCAGTTTGGCTTAACACACTTTCTCCGTGTTAAACCACCCCAAAGCGTGGTGAATCTCAATCCTGATTTCAACAGGTCTCACTCCGGATCGTGCGCTTCAAACGTTTTACATTTTTTACTGTGGGGATCATACAGTGTTAAGGGATGAGAATCCATGTTTAGGGTTTCCCTCCCCCAATAGCTTGCTTCCAAAAAAACCACCCTCAAAACAGCCACTATAAAAATCCAGTCCTTAAAGTTACACTGTAGCGATCTAGCCACTTCACACCTTAATAACAATGTTGCAGTTTTGTGCAATTCTAGCTCTTTGAAAGTTCTGACCTTTAAAAAATGGGAAAGGAAAGGAAAGCCCTGGAGGTTCTGTTTTAAAGGCTGTGGCTGTGAAGGGGGTTTGAGTTGCTGCTGCTGTGTGCCCTGGGCAATGGGGAGAGGAGGGGAAAGAATCGCTGGCTGCCGGTGCCTGTTTTTCATCCATCCAGGCAAGCGGCAGCCACCCAGCTAGGCTCTGTGAAGGGGTCTGTTATGGGTGGCACGTCCATGCCAGGAGGAAGAGGGCAGGGCAGCCTTGCAAAGCGGCTTTTAAAAAGTAGCCACTTGAGTCACGTACACCACATACGATCCTCAGAATCCATATCGAACGCGATTAAGTTAAAAGTAATGGGAACAGGCAAATTCGCGTTTGCATCCGGTTCTATTATTTCGGTTTAGGGAAAGCGAAATAAGCTTGCTGTGGGGATTCCCTCTAAAGGTCGGTCAGTCAGTCAGTCAATCTTAGTTTCCAGGGAATTCTTTTAAAAAAAGGAAAGGAGAGGGGAGGAGAAGGAAGCAAAAATGATCCCCTCTTTCATTCACTTGAATTTGTATCCTGTCCTCTCAATTGATGGCCCTCACAAATGGCTTCTCCCCAAAATATCATAGAAATAAATATGTACTGAGCAAAGAATACTGTATTTGTGAGTTCTGGGGAGACAGAAATATCTGTTAAGAACCTAAGAGCTGGAGCTCAGAATGAATGAATATAAAACTCCTGAACCGCTCTCTTTCCCCTAATATCTCCGGTCTCACCCATCCGCCCCAAAGCTTGCTCCTTCAGTCCCAGCTGTGTCTGAGAGGTCCAATTTCACAGATGCTCAGTTCCAAATTGTACGTGTGCTCCTCAGCTGTAGTATGAATAGGCTGTATTTGTTTGCTATCAGCTTTAATTAAGAGAGGTTTCATTAGCTGGCACAAACGCAGCATCCTTGCTTTTGATTCAAAAGAAGTTGCTACCGACTGCACAGAGCTTTGGATCGGTAGCGCTGGCAATGAGGACGTGTTCCTTGCAAAGTGCCAAGTGTCCCACTATTTCTGGTAGGTACAATTCCTAGTAAATGCAACTTACAGAAAGAAAACAAAAGAGTTTTGTCAGGAGTCCTCAGGGTAGGTCACAAAAGTTGTTAGAATAGATGTATAAAATATGGATGCAATCAATAAATATTCTTAAATAGAAAATACTAAAATACAATATACACACCCAAAAAGGAACAACTTTAGGAGGGAGTTGAACGTCAAACGTCTGGATGAAGAGGCCAGTATTAATTAGGTGCCAAAAGTCATATAACATGGGCACCTCAAGCAACTCTGCTAGGAAGTTATTCCAAACCCTGGAGGCCATGACAAAAAAGGCCATCTCATGCCACCACCTTCAAATCTCTGAGGACTGAGGAATTAGAAGAAAGGTCTCCTCTGTGGTCTCAATGGCTGGGTAGGTCAATATAGGAGATGACCACCTAGATGACAATCAGACAAGAATGATATTGATGGTGGTTTGTAACTGGGATCAAAGGTAATTAATTTTGTCACTGTGTCTGATTACACAAATCACCTTAGTCTCTCTGGTTTCCCCCCAGATCCATTTACTAACCATCCAGCCAATAAGTCATGGTAGACATGTGGCCATATCCAGAATACTTCAGATAGGAAAAGAAGGTGAGGCATGGGTTCCACTCCTGTTATCATACTGGCTTCAAGGCTCACATGAGCTTTGGAGCCAGTCTCTGCCACTTCCAATGGTCAGGAACAAAATTTCCTGGAGCCAGAACCCATGGGAGACACATTCTGGCAGAGTGTTTTGTTGCTCTACCAAATTTAGGTTCCCTGGTGAAGTGGAACATGGAGGCATGAGTCTTCTGC
Source organism: Aspidoscelis tigris stejnegeri (assembly GCA_023333525.1). Taxonomy (NCBI): domain Eukaryota; kingdom Metazoa; phylum Chordata; class Lepidosauria; order Squamata; family Teiidae; genus Aspidoscelis; species Aspidoscelis tigris. The sequence continues at coordinate 21,889,158 of JALMGA010000011.1, forward strand.
ACATTTCCATGATTTGGATCATCCCTTCTAGTATGCTGGTGGACCTGAGGCCTATTTCCTCTACAGCTTCTAGTGCCATAGAACCTCTGGTGAAGAGCATATGCATGCAGAGTAGGCTGTTACAGCCTCCAAGCATGTCCACCCTCACCAGAAGTTCACTAATTGGTGATTAGGTGTGAAGCATGAAATTGTGCTCCACACATTAACCAACATTAACAGAGACTTACCTTAAGTGTCCGGGCAGTGACCATTTGCTCTTCTGCTGGTGCTCTGGGGTCATTTGAGTTACAGCACAAGTGCGCTGGCACCTCAGACAACCACAGACACGACTGCACAGGTGTAGAGCATTCCCATCATTAAGGTGATGGCACTGATGCATGTGAAGTCGCAGAGGGCACAGCAGCCAAAATGGCAGTGCCCAGAGGAGGACCAGTTCCTGAATTGAACAAGGTAAGTATTTGATCATGGGGGGAGGTAATGGCCAAAGTTGACTAGTACTCCAAGTGCAAGGGCTAGTCAGTCTTGGTTAATAGCGCTCCTTTCCTATGTGGATCATGCTCTGTGTGGTAAACTAACATGAAGATAAAAGAGGCCCTGATCCAAAATTAAGGTAAGTGCAGAAAGACCCTTGTATTCGGTTTGGTTCCGTCCAAATTTATTACAGTAAGAGACCTAGAAGAATATACACTGTATATTCAATATACACAAACAGGTCTCTACGTATTTCCCCTGACTTCTCCTTAAAACATAACAGTAAAATTATCTGTAGCCCAAAGAGGAAGCAGATTATACTTTCAGTATAAATTAGTATTTGAATGTTTGACATTTCCTTAGGGTCATGTGTATGGGCAGCTGCCCCAGGAAACCAATTACTAGGAGTTGAAATTAAATTCTTGCTCAGTTTTTAGGAATGTTCTAGAGATCGGCTAAGCAAATTTCAATTTGGATGGATAAATCAGTTGTTATGGAATTCTAGTTCTACAGCCACGTCTTGGTCCAGAACACTTGGTTTGCCCCAGAGGGAGAAGGCTCAACATTCACATGCCCAGTTTCTCCTGCTCTTGGAAATCTCTAAGCCAAGAAACACACTCAGAACAATGAAGGAATGGACAGGAAATGGCTTTGGAACATGGCCAGTTTCCATTTGCCCCTTACTTGTGACAGGTGAAAAATGGGACAGGTAAATCTCCCCCACCATTCTCATGCCTTAGTATGGCAGGAATAGGAGTCCAGATAAGCAGCAAGTGCCCCTAGAATGTTGTTGTTGTTGTTGTTGTTGTTGTTTTGCACTCTTTGTGATGGGTGACTCAAAGGTTGCTTTCCACCCATCTGAGATAAGGTGCAGGCCAAACAGGTGTGTTGGAATGCAGTTGTTAGACACCATGGCTCCAGTTTGGTCTAGTGGTTAGGGAGCCGGACTCTTGACTTGTGTGAATAAGAAACAGGTGCATGAAATTCAAAATTACCCATAGTCTCTGTGAGTCAGTTTGGTCTAGTGGTTAGGGAGCTGGACTCTTATCTGGGAATGCCAGGCTCGATTCCGCACTCCTCCATAAAGCCAGCTGAGTGACCTTGGACTAGTCACAGCTCTCTTTTGAGCTCTGACAGCCTGACTAACCTTACAGGGTGTTCTGTGTTGTGGGGAGAAGAATAGAAAAGATTTGTCAGCCACTTTGAGTCCCCTTAAATGGGTGAGAAAAGTGGGGTAGAAAAGCCAACTCTATGGTCCTCCCATTTACCAGCCCACACCGATGTGTCTGGAGCTGGAAGTTCCACTTCCTCGCTGCCACGATTGGCTGCTTGGACACCTCTCTCACTATTCTATGATTAATTGCCACTCCTAAGCATGTATGTGTGATCAATCACAGTATGGGTGTGTGATCAGTAAGCACCAGCAATGCCACCATGCTTGCCTGGACACCACATTCCCCACCCACCAAACACTGTGAACCAGAAACAGAGCAAATGGACATGTTTCTGGACACTTGTGGTAAGTCCCAGGTATAGGTTGGGACAGGTGTGGATGCTTCTAGGCTGTAGCAGCCTAGTGAGCGGTGGGTAAGCTCTTCACCAGAGCTCTCCTAATTGCAAATAGCTCTTAGAGCTCACCCAATGAAGCCGAGTCCTAGAAGAATCAGGATGGGCAAAAGGAAATATTTCCTCACCATGCAAAGCACAATTAAACACTGGAATTTTCCACCACCATTTAATGTTGGTGACCAACTTGGATGGTTCATATAGGCAGACAGATGTATGTGCACACTTCAGGGGGAAAAAAATTCCTCCCATTGCGGACTCAAAAGGCATTTAATAATAAGTGCCACCAAAATACAAATAGAATGCAATTACGTTTCCAGATTTGCCATGCATCAATTATTAATCTGCTTATCCTGTAGCACTTCTCCACCTGGGGAGCTGATGATTCTGCAGAATCCTTTTGACTTTGCCATTAGCTCCTTGTGAGGAAAAGTATACTGGACTTCCCATCCTAGGGAGCTCATAATAAACTATGCCTCCTTCCTTCCTTCCTTCCTTCCTTCCTTCCTTCCTTCCTTCCTTCCTTCCTTCCTTCCTTCCTTCCTTCCTTCCTTTTATCATTTGGTTCTGATAGAAATTCCTTCTCCAGTTCTACCTCCTGCTCAGCTCCCACTCCAGATTCCAAGGTTTCTGACTTCTCCCTGACCCACATTTTGCCCTCTGATGCTAATTAACCTCTTTGCCTGACATTTTGTTCCTGGCTCATTCTACACTCTTGACTCTGGCCCAGCTTCAACATGGGCATAAGGGCAAGGCCAAGAAAAGGGAATGGTGCGCATGACTGGGCCATCTATTTATCTTCCCATCCTCTTCCCCTGTTTCTGTTTTCGTTTCCCCCAGTTCTGATACTTACCTTACATATTGAAGTTCTCCCACCCCGAGCTGCATCCATGAAAGAGCTGGGAAAGTCAAAGCCAATTCCAATCAGATTGCTCAATATACTTCAATCAGTCGAGACAGCAACATTTATCACATTAATGGAAATGATAAAAGAAAGCTGGGATCCCGTCCAAGAGGGGCACTTTTATCACATGTTGTGCTGTCTTACAAATCCAATTATCACCCGTCTTAAGAGCACTTGAATTGCAACTCTGAAACTCATGAAAACCCTGCACTGTAATTTCCATTGATCCTGCTAGTAGAGGCTTCAGGAAGAGGCAAACATTTCTTGCTAGTTCTAATCGGGAGATTTTAGAGAGCTGAGAACCAGGCTCATTCACCATACAGCAACGTGAGCGCACAAGAATGAATACTTATCTGGGCTTCTTTAGCACTGTGCCACAAAGAGTCACTCTCAACCAGATTTGGAAGATGATCGGGGAGGCTGATATAAAACAATTGATCAATTTATTGCATTATTGCGTCCTTTACCTTTCAATAGGCTACCACAATGCCTGATGGAGCAGGCATAGGCTTTTCTGCTCAGCAACAGATGGAACCCTGGAAAAGGTTCCAGCTATTGAAACTTCTTTACATGGAACACAGATCCACTTTGGTCTAGTGGTTAAGGAGTGGGACTATTTTTTGAGAATACTGAATTTGATTCCACACTCCTCCATGAAGCCTGCTGGGTGACACTGGGCTAGTCACACCACCCTTCCTGAGCTCTCACAGCCCCACCTGTCGCACAGGGTGTTATGGGGAGAAGAATAGAAAGCTTTATCAGCCGCTTAGAATCCCCTTAAATGGGTGAGAAAAGCAGGGTAGAAAAGCCAACTCTTCTTCTTCATCATCATCAAACAGGGAAATGATGCTCAAACTGATAACAATCAAATTGATTTTTAAAAGTAGGACATTCTGGCAAATCACAAATATATTCTGGTGAATCAACACATACTCTGGGTTCAGGGTTTGTCTTCTCTTTTTTAAAAATTGTCAACCTCATAGGACAAAATTTGTGTAAGTCTGTCCTTATTTGTCAAAGAAAGCCAAAGTGCTGAATTCTGGTGCACTCCTTTTGGCCTTATATAACTGTTCTTTTTTTAAAGTCCCATGGATCAAATCTGGGTTTGTGATGATCAAAGTCTGACTTCTAACGGTGGCCTCAACCTTTTCCCCACCACTCTAACGTTCACTTGTAATGAAGATGATGAAGAAAATTCGCCCCTCAGTTTGAGGAACCACCAACCTGGTCACAAGTAGGGCCCCAACGCTTCACACTGAATCCCCAAGCAGATCAAAGAAAACTCATGAACTGACGGCTCAGCTGAGGAGAAATTGTACGTCTGTCACCGTCCTCTGACAACTGCCGAAATTTTTACAAGGGAGCCTAACAACTCCGCCGATGGTTGTCACTCACTTCCAAATCCATCTCCATGGAAACAGACAGCTTCAGAGAGATTACAAGTGGGGAATATGAAACCATTGTTGCTTTTGGTTCTGATCATAAGCTGGGCCATGAAACTTATCAGACATGGGAAAGAGAAGCATGAACGGTAGAAACTTCCCTCTTCTTTGAAGAAGGATGACCATTTCCTAAAGCTATTAACAATAAGCTTCCTCAAACCAAGCAACACTGCCAAGTTACAGTCAAATGTTGTGGCATGGCTTTCTATAGTCATCCTGTTCTGTTTACTATCTTTCTACAGTGTCACTTGAGATGAACATAGGGACAGAGTGCCTACTAGGACTGAAAGGAAGAAGCAGATGTTTCACAGATAGTGATTCAGAACACATCCAATACTCTATTGTTTTCCTGTTTAACCACTTCCACTTTTGTTTCGTCAAGTTTAAGAGGGAGAAAATCAAACCTTCATCATGATCATCTTGGCAATTGGGAAATGGCAAGCACCTTTCTCCACACTCAACCTGAGCCTCCTCCATGGAACTCTTGGCTCTTCACCCCTTTTGCTGAGTCAAATCTACCTCCTTTCTGATTGGATGCCATTGTGTCACTCAAGGGATGTGAGGGTGTGTGTTTGCAGTTCTTTTTTAAGGCTGTTCCCCCACCTCCACACACCCCTTCCTTTTTTATGTGCTTTTCTTCTCTGTGCAATTTAAATAACAACAACAATAATAATATAAATTGTGGAAAAAACACTAGATAGAAAGAGGAATCATACACATAAACTGAAGAGAGAAGGGGAGGTACCTCACGAACTCCACGCGTGCTGATTGGTGGATGGAAAGACTGGGCCTACCCACCACAGTACGGTTCAGCCTCCTTTAGCCCATCCCCCTGCTCACACTGAAAAGTGAAGATGTCATGGGATCCCAGGATGGGCTGAGTCCTCTGTAAATGAGGACTTTGGTTAAGACAATCTAATGGAGTTAGTCTGGCTTGGAAAATGAATTAAACCCTGAAGATGATCTGAGGTCATCCTAAACTACTTGTGTGACCAGGGCCAAGATGTCATTAAAACAGTGGAGTCCAAAACACGGCAGAAATCATTCATTGACCGGGTGAGAGTCTTCTCAATGGCAAGGAAGCCCACTACTTCTATGGAATATCTTCATAGGTGCATCCTTATCCTTCAAGTATTTTGTCTGACCCCACTTTGCTTCCAATGTATGCAATATCAACTTGAATGCTAAGGCACTGCCATTGGAAAGGAACACAGATAAATCCTCAAAAACTTCCAACTCAGGTTTATTTAACTGGGGGAGGAGATGTTTTCAGGCAGTGAATCTCTTTGACTCTATGGACTGCCATCTTTCTGAATTCTGTCTGCCCCAAGTACCCATTTCAGAAGGGATGTAAGTAAAAATGAGAGAGAGAGAGAGAGAGGAGGATGGGTATGAAAAATGTGTAGCATCTTGTAATAAGTTGCTATTCCTAGTAGCTCACTAGATCATAACCAAGTTTCCAACAGCCTTCAAAAATCATCCCCACTCTAAGAAACATGTCAGGTGCTGCACAAGCCAAACTAATTTGCAAGTCCATTTAAATTCAGCTAGAAGGTGTAAAATGCAGGAATCCTCTGGACTCTGCAGAAAGGTGTGAGAGCAGGCATCTAGATAAATCTCCATAGAAAAGTTATGAAAAGCAGCATTACTCCTTGAATTTCCTCAGAACAGAAAGCTCTGAATTCACCTTGATCATTTTGTCTTGGTGGAAAAACACAGACCTTCTGATCCCACTCTTGGGTCAATGTGTATGACATGGAGGAAAGGCACATCTATGGAGACATGTACTCTGCCCCCCAGGTATCTCCTATTTTGTCCATAGAGATACAGCCTTTGATCAATGTGAATATGGACAGAATAGGAGATACCTGGGGGGTGGAGTACATGTCTCCATAGATATGCCTTTCCTCCATGTCATTTTCTGCCCTTACCCCTGGGTGCCTTGGACAACTCTTGTTCCTTCCTGACAGATGTGCTCTGGTATTAAACATGGAGACACAAAACCCAAGACCCTACCTGCATGGACTCCTGGGAGGAGGGTCTTGGGTTTTGTGTCTCCATGGGTGTTTTTCCACTGTCACTAGAAGTACCCATTAAGTACCCATTAATGGGTACAAAAATGCCATTTCATACCCATTAATGGATACTTTTAGTGACAGTGGAAAAACACCCCATATTTAGTACCAAAGCACATCTGGAGATGAAACCTAATTGACAGTAGCAATCAAACAAGGAGGAAAAAAAAATTCTTTAGAAAATCCCGAGAAGGTATAGGGAGACATTATTGAAGGGAATGGAAGAAGTGATGCAAATTTGGGCCACTTAGATATCTACCTGCAGAACTGAAAGGCAAGCGACCAGAGATTCTACACTGGCTTTAGAAAAGGAGGCACAAGCCATGTAATGTTTGCAAGATTGAAGCTGGGTTATATAAATGAAAGAACATTTGTGGGGGGAGAGATCTGTGCACAAAGAAATCGGAGGTGTTCTAGGAAGGAACCTTAAGAGCACAGTTCACTTGCTCCTCTTTGATCTATATTTCCATGGCGTCCGGACCTCTCTACCCATCATCTAATGGCTTATGTTTAAATCCGCCTGGAAATAGCTTCCTCCTGAAATGTTCAGAATTATTCCAATCCAAGGATTGCTCGGCGCCAGAACAGATTAGTGACTGTTACTTACAAGTTATAGGGGAGAAGGACAAAGTGTGCCAGGTAGAATCAGCCGTGCTGAGGCCAGGGAGAATTCTCTCTCTCTGTCTCTCCCCCCCCCCACTTTGCAGGCTGAGTTAATGCCCTGAAACATGAGGTTATTCATGTACGCTGGTGGAACAAGCATAAACGCTAATGGTTACCAAATTAACAAGCTCTCCTTCAGAGGTCAGCCAGCTGCTCCAACCGAACAAGACCTGATCAACCTTGCAACGTTGGGGGGTAGAATGTAAGTGAGCTGACATTGCCACACTCATCCTTTCACCATCTCTCTGTGATGTGAAGGCAGCCTTCCTTCCCTTGCAGAAGAGACCTCTTTCACTTCTGTTTGCAATGCTGCCTCTAGAACGAACCCAAATTTCCTCCTGTTTGTTTCAATCTGATCTTTGCAGTTTTGAAACCGCCAATATAGACAGCTAGGGCGACAATCAGGCCTCATTCAAATCCAATTTTTTTTGTAGAAAGAAAGGGGGGGGAGTACAAATTTCACCCATACGGATGCTAATTTTGGATGTGCATCGAACAAATGGAGTTTTGATGCTTTACTCTCAGGGTCCCACTGCGCATGGAAATTTGTGGTATTGTGGTTGTGAGGTCAGCATTGTGGGCTCTCAGGACAAAGGCAGAAATTGCACCAAGCAAAGGACAATTTGCAGGACATTCAATTAAAAACAAAAATGTGTATTTGCAGTTTCCTTGCTGGAAGGTGAAATGACATCTGCAGATGATATTTAGACCTGACAATAAGATCAGCCACAGTGACAGAAGACAAGGCTTGACTCACTTTTTTGCCCCATCCTCGCTCTGTGGAGACAATCTTGAGGCATATGTTGAACTACCCAGATTGATTCAAGCTGGTTCACACTTGGTCACAGTAGTCCTGAAGAAGGATCCTTTCTCCATGGATTTGTAGAGCCTTTTTTTTTTAAGTAGGTTAACCTATTCAAGGTTCGAACTCAAACCAAGTCAAGCATGTTTGTTCTAGTCTGAATTCAAACTGAACACAATGAGGTTTGGTTTAATTCTAACCAAATCACAATTTAAGAGTTTGTGAACGTCTCTACAATACATTCTGTTTTCTTATCTATCTGTCTGTCCGTCCGTCCGTCCATCCATCCATCTGTTCATGAGATTTATGGAAACAAGCCAAGGAAATGGAATTTGACCTGATGATGATGACGATGGTAATAATCATTTCAAGCCCATTTGACCTCATCCCCCTGACACTCCAGAGATGCTTACAATTTGTACAGCCTGCTAAAAGTATTCAATGCAAGAAAAATACACTTCACCAGTGTATCTGAAAATATTGAGAAGTATTTCTATAAGGGAGGATCAGAGCAAAGCTGGCTCTTGGCAATGATGGGGGTGGGGGCAGGCCCACATGATAGGGCCCGAAGAAAGCAGAATCATAGGCTGTCTCTGTGTTGCAGTAGCAGCGGAGGCATGGAGGAAGGTTGGTCAATATTCTTCCTCTTGTTCTGCTGTTAAAGGATGCTAATGATTGCTTTTGGCAATGCTCACATGGAGCCATTACATGTCATGTGGATCCTGCCTAAGTTAGACTTCTGACATACCACCCTAGGTACTTTCATGAGTATTCAGAATTGCTGGCAATGCCCCCCGTGGATACATCAAGGCGTGCTAAATGTGATCGCATTTCATCTTTGCATCCTTTGCCAGCAACAGGCTAAGTGAAAATTCACAAAAGTCAAAGCTTCACAAGGTTTGAACTGCTGTGATCTTTCCATATTCTCACTGATGTTTCTGCTGCTACAATACAATTTTCCCTTTGAACCATTTTTTCTACAAAAGAGAACAAAACAATAACGGAGCGCCACCCAGCCGACTCTCACCAAGCGTGGCGAATGCAAGGGGGAACTGAGATAGGATTGCAAAATAAATCAGTCTAGCCAGTGTATGCAGGGCAGGCTTGGAGTACATTTAATCCACATTTAATCACTGTGGGCTTGTCCCCATGCTGGAAATATTCCGAAATTATTCTGAGGTCACCTCAGGAGCGTCTCCATGCAAAACCTAATACGGGCTACATGCGAGACAATACGTGTCAAAAAAAACCCACTTAGCAAGTGTACTACATCCAAAATAAGGGGCTAGTACGTATTGTCCTGGGGTCATGTGGATGCTCCCGGGTTATTTGGGATGGAGCTTGGCGGCTGAAGTATTAATGAGCAGGCTTTCACCTCTGCTCCCTGTTCCTACCATTTGTTATTTTCCTTTAAAGCCTCAACTCCATAGCTAGTAAAGCTATTGTCTTTAAAAAAAAACGTTGAATGCTGGTTTGTTGCAGTAGAAATCCTTCTGCTCAAGATTCTATTTAGAATTTCAGAACCAGAATTGCAGGGCAGTAAAAACGTGCGGATGTACACACCTCCAATAACCTGTGGTGGCCAAGGAAGGGAATGATCTGCTTTTAGTTATGCTTTTAATTAACTTTTGGTTATGCTTTTAACTTTGGTGGCCAAGGAGAGGAATGATCATTGTGTTTGTGGAGATGTTTGCCTGTCATTGCTGCAGCTGTTTGTCTGCCATCGCTGCAGAGGGTGGGACAAGTTATGGTGATGTCAACCTGGCTTCTTATCAGGGGAGAGGGTGGGTGGGAAGAAAAAGATGTGGGTTCAGGCTGCAGCTTCCATGGGGACAGGCACGTGTGACTTGAATCTGCGTTGTCCCAAACACATGGGGACGCTTTATTCTGAGTTACAATGCAGATTTTTATCACATGCGTCACAAGCAAAGCAACCAACTTCCATGGGGACGCACCCTATATGTTTTAGATCATTGCAAGTTCCCTGAATATGATGGCTTCCTCTCCTGACATATGTGATCTTGGCTGGGCAAGAGATGGAAGTCTAATTTCAACCATAATAAATATATAGACTTTTCCTTTTTCCTCAATTCAGTCTCTGGATCTGATTGCTCCCGTTCATGGGCTGATCACACCCAGATCTCTTTAACACCTTTAGACTTCATTCTGGGACAATGTATTAAAATGGGGAAAACTAATGTAACCTCTTAAGCTGAAGGTTGCACTAAACATAATTTGTTGAAACCTTGAAAGTACAGGTGGGAGATGACACTGTTCAGGCGTTTATCTTAGCAGCAATGCTAGGCAGTTTCATTATAGTAACAGTTATTTTTTCTTCTCTACTTTTCTTTTTCCTTTCCTGTACTTTATTGTTTTTCGCAGGGCCCTATGCATTTTTGGCTGTGAAAGTTGAACCATAAGAAAGGCGGAGCACCAAAAGAAAGCAAAAGAAAGTGTGGTGCTGACAAAAGACTTTTGATAGTCCTTTGGACTGCAAAAGCATCAAGACGGTCAACACTAAAGGAGATCAATCTTGACTGTCCATTGGGAGGACAAATGCTGAAGGTGAAGCTCAAATACTTCGTTTGACCAGGTAATGAGAAGACAGTACTTATTGGAAAAGACCCTGATGTTGCGAAAGGCTGAAGGCAAAAAGAGGAGATGGTAGAGTGTGAAATGGATGGATAGTGTCATGTAAGCAATGAACCAAGCTTGGGCAAATTTCAGGAGGCAGTGGAGGCCAGAAGGATCTGATGCTCCTATGGTCCATGGAATCACAAGTAGGGATGTGCATGAATAGGGCTGTGTGTGTTTGCATTCAATTTGTATCTAATCGAATGCAATAAAATCTGTATTTGTTTGAACAGATCACCTTTGAATGTGGTAGGATTCTATTCAATACGAATGTATTCATACAAATTTGTACGAATATCCGATACAAATGCATATGTATCCCATATGTATCCTATACGTATCCCGTAACATATCTACTCTGAAAGCATCAAATCTGCCCTGTATCCATTTTGAATCCACTCTCAATCCATGTTGAATGCACTCTAGATCCATTGAAGATGTGACTGGCACAGCTGTTTTCCCACCTCCCAAAGTTCAGAAATGTTCAGAAACTTCATACAAATACAATTGTCAGTGCATGAATGTTGTAACATTTGATTCATATGCAAATGTCCAAATTCATATGAATTTATATGAATATCAAATGTTATGAATATTCATATGCATCTCTAGTCACAAGGAGTTAGACCCAACTGAAAGAGTCAACAATATATGGACCATAAGGAAGACAGAGCACTGAAGAATCAACATTTTCACATTCTGGTTCTGAAGAAGGCTTCTGAGAGTCTTTTGGACCGCAAGGAGATCAATTCAATCAATACTAAAGGAAATCAACCCTGAATGTTCATTGGAAGGTCAAATCCTGACGCTGAAGCTCAGATACTTTGGCTGCATAATAAGAAGACAGGACTTATTAGGAAAGGCCCTATTGTTGGAAAGGTGGGAGGCAAAGGGAAAAGGGGGGTGACAGAAGATGGAGTAGACTGAATCATGGGCTGATTTTGCACTAGCAATGAAGACCCCATTAGGAAACCGTTAGGAACCTGATAGGTACACAAGACCCCTTAAGAACCCCCATTAAGCCTTCATTCTGAACATGCTGTACCCATGAGTGTCAACAAAATCCAGATTTAGTGGGGGTTTTGAGCCCTTAAATCAAGATTAAAGGTAGACCCCTTTAATGGTGTCTTCCACCATGAAGACTGGATCAGAGGCCACACGTCCACATGTCAACTGCCCCAATACACAAAGCTACATAGGCTCACATATCCTTTGTAGCTGTCTACAAAAGCTGAGCACAAGCTTCGTAGCAGCTATGTAGGCAGTTATGAAGCTGTGTCTCTCTGCCACATCCACTGTAACTGGAAGTGACCCCTGATTGATGGCTACACGGGCCAATCACACTGCACCACCAGTGAACCTTCCTGTTTGGGCCTAATTGGGCCTAATAGGAGCCTCGGGATGGGTGCTATGGCACCTGCATGCAGCCCTGTTCAGCATCCATTGTCATCGGGTACTAGATGGCCCGTGCGGATGTATGGGGCCCTCACCGAGATGTGGATCTTCAAGGATCAGATTCAACGAGGACCGGATATCAAAGATCCAGACCTTCCAAATCCGGATTAATGGAGGTACATGCAAAAACAGGCATGGAAGCAATGAATATGAGCTTGGGCAAATTTTGTGGCAGTGCAGAAGAGCCTGGCACGCTGTGGTCCACAGAGCCACAAAAACTCAGGCATGACTTAGCACCTGAGAAGCAAGCAAATGCAGAATGGCTACGAAACTTTGAATTTTGGTTGTGCAACACAGATCCCTTCTAAAGATGTCCAACTTGATAGCAGCACTATTTGCCTCACACACACACCCCGTGCTTAAAATGTGCCATATTCTTTCCCCACATAACTGGCAAGGATGTGAAGCATAAAGTTCCTTTTATCGCTCATCTAGAGATTAGCAGAATTACAAGACACCCTGTCAATCCTGATTCAAGGCTGCTGTTGCCAGGTTTGTTTCCTGATGAGCTCAAAAAAATATATTGCATAAAGATTTCCTACTATCATTTATTATCTCAGCTCAACTGGAAATTGCCTGACAGCGAAAGCCCTGCAGGTCCATTTGGTTTAAATACTCAGTACAGCGTGTTTGGAAAATTGTTTCCATGGGGGGGGGGGGGGAATAAATAAATAACCTTTAAGTTGAATCCAACCAAAGGTCTTACCAGACAAGATAGTTTTCAAAGAAAACAGTGTCTCATTTATTGCCTATTTCCTTGCAATATTAAGCCATCAAGATAGATTTGATCACTCTATAGACATACAAAGTTTAGCATAAGGTTGTAGAGGGGAACTTTTTCATTTCTGCTTTCCAGTTTTGATCCCGACGTTTTTCTCTCTCTCTCTGACTAAAATGTATTCCTCCTTTCTAACTGAAGAAAAGAGAAAGTGGCTTATTTGCGCTCCAGTTCTCACATCATTGATCACTTAGTAATGAACCAGTAAAGAAGAGACTGGCTTCCTTGGTGGGATATGGAGAGACAGATAGTGCACTTCCCCAGATTGTGCAGAAGGGGACACTTTAGCACTTTGCCTTACCAGGCTGATTATACCAATGATTTCTTTTGCAAATTGTGTAGAAGTGGTTAAGTCTGTCTTCTTTTCCCATCTGGGTCAGCTTTCTTCTCCTCTCCTATGCTCTAGGGCCCTCTAGTGGTGCAGTGGTTAAGAGCACTGAGGTAGAACCCAGGAGCTACTTGGTTCAAATCCTGCTCTGCCATGGAGGTTCATCAGGTCTACCCAGATAAGGGTAAAATAGCCTCACTGCTTTCTGAGTGCCTTGGGCAAGGGATAGGCTAAAGGAATGAACAATTACAGAAAATCCAAAATGGAGCACAGAAGGTGTTGGGTGGACCCTAAGGCATTTTGGGCAACTCAAGAGCTTCCATATCTTCATGCTTAGGCTCTTCCCGTTGTCTTTCAAGACAGCTTCAATGTTATCGTCCCATGCACAGTGCAACCACAAGTGGAACAAATGAAGACAATGGAGGTGTGTCCAGGCCCTTGCTGGACAGTTCACTTTGACCTTTGGCCATTATGGATTGTACCGTCATCTGTGGAGATCAAATAAGGACATCCAATTGGGGATTTGTTTTGTTCTCATCAGCACATCTACAAGCCCCTCTTGACGGGTCTTCAGTAGGGATGTGCATGAATATTTGTAACATTCAATATTTGTACAAATTCAGACATTCATATTCGTACAGATGCTTCAGAACATTCATGGAACAGGGAGGTGGGAAAGCGGCTGTGCCAGTGACACCTGCAACGGATCCAGAGTGCATTCGACATGGTTGGAGAGTGGATTCAAAGTGGATTCGGGGCAGATTTGACACTTTCATTGTGGATATGTTACGGGGTATCAGATACATATGTGTTCATATCAAATATTTGCATGAATTCATATGAATACATTTGTATTGAATAGAATCCTACCACATTCAAAGGGAACTATTTGAATGATTACTAATTTTCTTAGATTCAAATTGATAAGAATCAAATTTAAAAACAAAACAAAACATTTCTGCACATCCCTAGTCTACAGGCATAAAAAAAATGGTAGTGTCATAGGCAGCTGGCCTAGGAAAGCTACAATTATAACTCAAAGCCTTTTCTTTGTACTTTATGCATTATTCAGTTCAGGTTTGGGCAATATGTCCACAGTCCACTGTGTTCTCTGCAGTCAGTTTTTCTACAGATTTGCATAGAACTACAGCTTTATAGTATCTCACCTACTATTAGCTCTACTTATGCCTTACTCGACACCATTCTCTATGAGCACTAGCCACCACGGAAAAGGCCCTCTCCCAGGTGCCCGCTCATTTTGCTCATGGGTGTTGTGGTACACCAGAAAAGTCTCCCCCGTAGATCTTAGGGCACAGGCATGTCAATACTGAAGAAGGTGTTCCTTTAGATATCTGGGGCCCAAATTATTTAGGGCCTTATAGGATAAAAACTAAGTACCTTGAATTGGGTTCAGTTGCAAATTTGTCCCAAGCTGGGATGTTTTGTCGTGAGGAACATCAGATCTGTGCCAGCTCCAATGTTCACATCAGCCTCATAGCGATCTCAGACTGACAATCTTCAAAAAGCCAGTCCTCAGTAGTATACTCATGCCATCTGCACAAATCTGTGATCTGGTATACCACCCTCTAGTGTGCCAGCACGCCTCCAGAAAGAGGGCACCATTTTTTGGTCCTCTAGTCTGTGTGACCAGAGCGTACTAGGAAAGGAAAAAGACTCTGTGATTGCACACTTATGTGCGGATGGCAAAGACCTAGACAAAGGACTGTGATTCAGTTTACCTCCAAGGGCGGAAGAGCTCCAAAAATGAAATCAAACTCTGGAGTTTTGTAAGCAGACGCACACGCTGAGGGCAGGTGAGAAAGATGAAAGTATAAGCCCTGGATCTTCCTTCTTCTCTCAGGCTATTGATTTTAAACAAACAAGCCAAAAGGAAAGCTTAAGCCAGATGGAGACGCTGATAGAGCACCCGAGATGCATTTACATGCCAGGTGCAACCAGTGGGAAGAAGGCAGAAAACGAGAAGTCAAACATGGACAATAAAAGAAAATGCAGTCTGATATAAAGAAGGGGTGGGGGACTTTCTAACTGGTTACAAGCAGAAAAAGAAGAAAATCTAAGGAGGAGCAATTTTCTCTTTAACAAATGCTTTGATCAGTCGCAGCTGATATAATTACCGTATGAAGCTACAGGTAGACAGACATGAGATAAACATATCTTAAACACAGCCACAAAAAAAACCTTAGGATATTTTTTCTTTTCTTTTTTTTTTTCATTAAAATAAGATGCCTGTTGCCAGCTGTGATAAGCTTATTCAAAATCTGGAAAACAGAAGAATTATACCAGCTGATTTTTCTTTTCCTTTCCTATACTGCCTGTAGAGTTTCAGCACATTTTTTTTTAAAAAAAGTGACTCTCTGGTGAACATCCAGATCCCACAGGGCTCCTGTCAGTGACCAAAATAACTTACAAAAATAAATCCACAAATGATGCTTCATTAAGAGTGTGAGAGTCTGGATTTTTTTTACTGGATAAGCTGCCTGCTCCATCCATACCAACTAAAGATGATTTGGGAAGGAGGGTGTGATTACAGATGTGTTTGGATATTTGGAACATTTGTTATTCGTATGAATTCATACAAATTCAGACATTTGTATACCAATTGAATGTTATGACATTTGTTCACTGATGGTCGTATGAATAAGAATGTTTCAGAACATTTGCATGAAGATTTGGATTCAGAACATTCGTGAATTATGCATGGTGTAGAAAAGGTGGATAGAGAAAAATTCTTTTCTCTGTTGCACAACGCTAGAACCAGGGGGCACTCTATGAAGCTGATGGGTAGGAGAGTCGGATCAGACAAGGGGAAGTATTTCTTCACCCAGAGGGTTATCGGCTTAGGGAATTTGCTGCTGGAAGAGGTGGTGACAGCTACCAGTCTAGATCGCTTCAAGGTAGGGTTAGACAAATTTATGGATGACAGATGTATGAATGTATGGATGACAGATGTATGAATGAATGCCTAGGTACATCTTTCAGGCTGGGGTGTGTGTGGAAGCAAGACGCTTCTAATGGCATTTCCTGGGTTTCAAGAGCAGAAAAAGGTTTGTCCTTGTCTCTGTTTGAGATGCCCATGAGCATCTGGCGGGCCACTGTGTGCAACAGGATGCTGGACTAGATGGGCTGTGGACTGATCCAGCAGGGCCTCTCTTATGTTCTTATGTGAAACGGGGAGGGTGGAAAGCAGCTGTGCCAGCCACATCTGCAATGGATTCAGAGTGCATTTGACATGGTTTCAGAGTGGATTCAAATTGGATTCGGGGCAGATTTGACGCTTTCAGAATGGACGTTACAGGATACATATCAGATACGTATTGTATATGTATGCGTTCATATCAGATATTAGTGTGAATATATTCGTATTGAATAGATCCTACAACATTTGAAGGGGAACTATTTGAACAAATACGGATTTTCTTAAATTCAATTTGTTATGAATCAAATGCAAAAAAACAAAACAAAAAACCATTTGTGTGCATCCCTCCTAGGTGTGATTATTTTCACTCACCTGCCTCCACTCAAGGAAGCAGGGAAAGGTGAGCAATGATTATAATGTCAAAAAAGAATCACAAGAAACTTATATCTCCTAATCTTCTACTCATTTTCTACCGCCAGTTTACCCTCTCTTAGCAATTTAACCTTCCTCCTTGCAATGAATTCCGTTTTTCCCCGCAGAAAATTAAATGCAAAATTAAAATGTGAAAATAGATGTGAGCACATTGTTCTTCATTATTTTGTAAGCATTTCCCACTGTAATAATAAACAAAATTATCGGGGTGCGGATCTGTCATAAAACAAAAGTGTTGCAAGAATTGTTTTTGGGGTATAAAAATGCCATGCAAAAGGAATAATGATCATGTTTTCCTGCCAAAGGGGGAACTTGAGCAAAGATGTAAAAGGAACTAAGAACGCTTGTTAGCAGAGCAAGCACTCTCATACACAGTTACATCATGGGGAGATTTGGCATGCAGGCAAAGTCATTAAAAGTATATAAAAACATGAGAGCTCTCTCTGTATTTTGATCTAGTTTCTATTGTTCTACATGCAAATATCAGTGCCATGTGATGAAATGCTTTTTTCACACGTGTCCTGGGAGACCCAAAACACTCAGAATTCTTCCTTCCTTACCCCACCTTCAGAAACTCAGGCTCATTTTTGATCATCCTATCATGTGGTTCTATGCCTTGCCCAACCATGGCTGGGTTTAGAGTCTGCAGTTTGAAGTACTGCTAAGAGAGGAGGAGGAGGAGGAGGAGAAGGACAGGGTGAAAGGAGGCTTCTGTGGAATGCATTCATGGCCTTTCTCACTGTAGCCATTGCAAGTTTGCTTGCAATTAATTCTAAACTAATAGTGTTTCCTTGCATCCATAAAGTCTAACTGGATCTGCAAGATGTCATTGCATCTCCATGAATGGTCCATTTCTGCATTTGCCTGGCTGAGTTAGCCCAGTAGGATTTGCCCAGCCCTGAACAGTCCCAGTGGCAAAAGGAGCCCCACTGTCCCAGAACAAACTTTCTGCACTTTGAAACAGCCCCTTGGTTGGCTCTGAAGTTTGGTACCAGCTTTTGGGTCCTGGGAATCCTAGGAGGGATCCATTTTGATGCTGGAATTTTGTGCACCACCAAATTGGGTCCCCCAGTTAAATTGACCCATGGCAGCATGTGGACATTCTGCCCTGGCATATAGAGCTGTAAAAAGAGGTCCACCAGTATCCATTCTGGCCACCTAGACCTGGCTATGCTGCACAGATGAGAACAGCATGCTAGCAAGGGTGTACCTTTCTCTTAAACCACAGGAGACTGCAGGAAGGAGACCTCTGTGAATCAGTCCAAAGGTAAGTGTGGAAACAACCCCAAGGGTACAAAGTCCACATGGCTTTACACATTTATGGCACAGTGGTACCTGCATGGTGCTGCACTCAACCAGCAGTAACACTAGCCTAAGCACTCATTAGTGTTTCCAGTGTAGCCATTGCCTGAGTGTATATATATATTTAATGTGGGCGAGATGGTGGTTCCGTTTCTCCAAGCATAGGAAAGGATAGTTCTCCTCTTGCAACCAATGCTTGTATAGTTGTGAATGGCAGCAGGTGTACAGAAAGTGAACTGCAAGGACAACGCTTCCTCCATAGTGTTCCTCTCGCCTCACTTCTGTCACCACACGGCTCTTGCCTCTGTCTATTAAGCCAGCATTGCCAGCTCTATTAGCCATCCTCCGGGAGGTCTTTTTCAGCCCTGCCTAACTAAAACTCTTAAGTCAAGCCATCAAGGGAATCACTCAGGGGGTGCAAAATGCCTCCAGCATCCCTGAGATATGTGCCTTCCCTGGGTTGACGGAAAAGAAATCTTTCCTCTCTCTTTTTTTTTTTAAAAATATGTTTTAGACCTGTACTCGAACGCCATTTTAGCTTTGCTTGCTTCTAGGGTTACCTGGAGGTGAGGAAACCCTCTCCCTGCGGTCTGAGAAAGGCAAGGTGTGACCGCCTGAAGTTCAGGTCACCCGAGGGCACGGGCGAGGGGGGGGGGGAAGTGCATCATGCCTTCCCCATCCCATGAAAAGCTCCTGATATATTCAGACTGGAACAATTTGTCTGTGGCTGTAATTTTAACTACCTTCGCGCCAACAAGCCAATCAGAAGCGACGCCTCGCCGAGGCTTTTATGAGCCCCCATAAAAGCTGCAAAATGAAAACTCAGGGGCCCTTAAAATATACTCCTCAGCTATGTGCAGTGCAATTGGAGGCTTTTATGGCTCCTGTCAGGGCGTTTATGACCCTGTAAAACTGTGCAGCAGCCTGGCCTGCAATGAAAAGAAGAAGAGGAGGAAGAGAGAGGGAGAGAAAGAGAGAGTGGCCCAGTCTGCCTTAAAAACCTAAATGGTCTTGTGCGTTTATAAGGCCTAGCGAAACAATGCGGTCAGCCGGCTCCCCCTCTTTCCCGCCATTTATCTCAGACTGAGGGAGCACTAATGTCATTTATCTTTATTGCTGTTGATCGGGAGCTGGGGAGGAGGCAGAGAGAGGCATCTCCGGGAAGAGATACGACAGGTGGGGCTGGTGGAGGGGGTGGGAAATGCGTTGATTTGCAGGCACGCTGTATGCCTATAGAATCCTGACCCTGTGGCATGAGGACAATTCAAATGTGCTTAAAAGTTAAGAGGCAGGTAGACGCCTTTATTCATCCATATTCTTTTAATCATTTTCTAAATAAAAACTAAACGCTGCAGCATGCCAGGCAATTTATCGTTCAGTATGCCTGTGAGACGCAGTCCTTACCCCACCCCCACCCCGCCCCAATTTTTCTGTCTTTCTTTTTCAGAAAATGGAGCGCCAAGAGGGAAGAGAGATACCGTTGTGGGGGATTCTGTGCAGATAAATCAGTACGACAGTTGCGGCAATTCACAACTGAGGGGGCCGGGGTCTAGCCAGCCTCGTCAGCAGGTGGATTGTTTTGTTTTGGTGCCGCTGCCATTGCCAGACAGAATTTCCAGCCCAATGCAGCTGATGGGCTTTGTTTCCAAAATGAGAAGCTTATAGGTTAAGACTTTCTGTTCCGCCCACTGACTGCAGCCACCTATGTGGGCAGTGGAGCATAAGGACAGAAGAACCTAAGAGGAGCCTTGCTGGATCAGGCCACAGGTCATCTAGTCCAGCAGCATCCTGGCTCACACAGCGGCCCACCAGTTCCTTCCAGGCATCTCAAGCAGAAGACAAAGGCAAAACCTTCACCTGCTCGGGACTCCCAGCAAATGGTCTTTAGAAGCATCCTGCTTGTGCCCTGAACCAGGAGACATTACCTAGACATCAATTCTAGTAGCCATCGAAACACCTGCCCTACATGAATTCAGAAGAGCCCTGCTGGATCAGTCCACAGACACTCTAGTCCAGCATCCTGTCTCACACAGTGGCCCACGAGTACCTTCTGCACATCTCAAGCAGAAGACAAAGGGCAAATCTCCACCTGCTCTGGACTCCCTGCAAATGGCCCTGAGAGGTATCCTGCCTGTCTCTCCAACCCATCTCTCACAGTCTCTAATGTGAGAAGGCTAAGGAGAAAGCACCAAGTATGGTGTAAAGGGGAGCTGGAGAATATGAAGCCTTTAAGGTTCCATCAGCCAAAGCATTGATAATTGTCATGGTTGGAGGGAAAAGGAAAATAAGACAGATAGACATTTTGTTCAGAGGTCCCCTGGCAATAAATTAGAGAGTGGGGAGAGGAGCTAAGGTCAGGTGTTTATTGATATCCACATAGACTAGATGCTATTTTAGGGATAGCACAGTTAAGCATAAATTGCAAGAAGAGATTGGTTGTCTAAAAGAGAAAAGATTCAGGGCGGGAAGTTTTCCTAAAAGGAAGTGAATGCTTTGAACAAAGCAAAGAGAAATCGTCACCATCTCCTCCTTGGACTTACTGAGCTGGTTTCTTTACTCATGCAATATGTCATGCTTTCCAAGCCAGGTATGTTTAATGGAGATGGCTGTTGGTGTCAATGTCTTCAATTCCATTGTCCTTTGTGTGCAAAATGCCATCCACATGCCTGCAGCTATTCCATCAGCCCATCAGACAGCTTCCTGTGCCTTCCCATAATTCCTTTGGAACTGTAGCTACCCCGAGAAAATCCCACTCCTTTTTGTCAGGAAGCAAAAGAGGGGGTTCCTCTTCGAGCATTTGGCTGGTTCCTGAAATTACTGTTCCTTCACACCTTTAGTTAGGATGGCTTCAGGTTGTCTTCTGTTCACATTACTCACATTATTTTTATTCATTTCATTTTCCAAGCCAGCCTATCTCCATTAGAAATGTCCTGTGGTGGGAGGGTCCAGCCTATCAGCCAATGTCTAGGGGGGTACAGCACGCATGGAGTTCGTGAGGCACTTCCTCTTTTCTCCTCAGTTTATGTGTATGATCCCTCTATCTAACATTTTTGCACAAATTTGTCATTACTATTATTTTAAAAATTAATCACATGGAGAAAAGCACATAAAAAAGGAAGTGGGCATGGAGGTGGGGGAGCAGGCTTAAAAAAGAACCGGAAACACACACCTTCGCCTCCCTTGTGTGACACAATGGCATCCAATAAGAAAGGAGGTAGATTCAATGCAGGAAAAAGGGTGGAGGGCCAAGAGTTCCATGAAGGAGGTTCAGGTAGATGTGGAGAAAGGTGTGAGCAATGCAGCCCAAAGCAAGGATGGCCTGAGGATGACCTATAACAATCTAGGTGTGAATAGAACTGGCACGACCTCAGTTTGAATTATGAATAGGATGTCCTGTTTCATATAGGTGTGACTAGGGCCATATTACTGTATTCTGTGCATGTTTTAGGATCTCCTCATGGCACAGAATGGGACATTTTGCTCTCTATATCTGGGCTGCACACCATCCCCTGCTATGCTTTTGAGTTTAATTTTTTTTCTCTTCTTCCACTTCCACTTTTCTGTGGCATGGGTGTTATTTCAAGCACACGTTGCACACTTCCCTGCAGTTGTATGTAAAAAGGGGATTATCAGAAAAGAGGGCACATGCATTGTGTTAAGATCAGAGTTTCATAATCAGATCTGGTAGAATTCAATCATGATTGATAGCAGTGTTACCGAAACCAATATCCTGCTGCTATGCATACCCATAATGCTTTGCTGGTGACTGCATTTATCTGGGTTTTGAGTAGAGATTCATCAATGATCAAACAATGCAGAAAAAAATATTCAATCCAATAATTGAATTGAACAGTGTGAAAGTTTTCCTTCAAATAGTCTGGATAGATGCATTTAAATGCCAGGCTGCCTCCAGACTAGCATAATAAATCCACAGTTAAACATAAAAACGCAGTATCCTTACTGTGCAGCAACAATTGGCCATCCCCACTCTTAAGGCAGCTCCATAGCTTCCTTGTCGGAGCTGCCAGAGCTGAGTCTGCACACACCGTCATGTGGGTTGAGACAGCCAATCAAATCTGAGCTGCCCTTCCAGCTCTCATCTTTACTGTTCTCGCTATTCTGCGCAGTGAGCGCCCTTTATCCAGCATTAAGGTTAGTGTGCAGTCCTGATCGGATCATGTGACACCATGATTCATTGATCATCGGGTGTAATGCCTCGATCGTGACTGCGCATTCCACTGCACGGTACAAACTAGGAAGGTGCACAAGTATTCAAAACATTTAAAATTCAATCAAATTCATTCATATTTGGACATGCGAATTCTAATCGAATTTCCATAAATTCAAATTTAAGAATTCGAACAAATCTTGAATTTTCAAATCTATTCATTTGAGTTATTCAGACATTCATATATGTACAGATAAGTACATGGTGTGTACTTGCTGGTAGGCATCTTTCCCACATCTGAATTCATTTGTACGGATTCATACAGGACAAAAATGGGATGCATACGGGATAAATATGGAATGCATATGGATGTGTAAGGGATGCATACAAATGCATATGGGCACATATGAATGTTGTCAACATTTGTATGTGCAAATTCAAATAGAAAATTTGAACAAATAGATTCAAATGTACTCAATTCAAATCGAATGTGGATAAATTCAAATTTTAAAGATTTGAACTGAATTTTTAGATAGTCGAATCAAATCCCAAAAATTGTATTCATGCACACCCCTAGTATAAATGTCCCTGGACACTTCCAAGTGTTTTTCCAGTGTCAAACCCCATCCTGGTGTATTTGCTGGACTCTGTATCTCTGCACTAAACTGTCCCATTCTGAAGAGTCTTACTAAAATTGACTGCAACTGTTAATCTTTGAAGAGCTGATTTGTTTCCTGCCACATTTCCCTGATCGTAAGTGAAGAATGGGGAGACTTCTTTCTTTAGAGAGAATATTTATTTACTTTTTCAAAACAAATTTGCATCATCTGTGTTTCTGCCATCTCTTTCTGTTTGTTTTCCATTAATATTTTAATGAATGGGTTTGTTGGCAGGAAATCTTTGTAGAAACAGCTAATTTTAGACAAATACCACAAGTAGCATCTCTCTCTCTCTTTCAGGTTTCGTTCTTTATCGCTGCTAATACAGTAATATTTAAGAAATATACCACACTAATCTTTAAGAGAAACATTAGTTGTGTCAGGATAGCATGAAAAATTATGGATTTCAGGCCAGCCTCCTGAATCATTCACATTATCCATCCCTCCTTCCACACCGCTCTCATTGTCCCTTCCTCCCTCATCCTTCTGGTCAACCATCCAGGTGTCACATCTGAGCTGTGTTAAATCCAAAGTATTACAGTGATCAGCATTAGTCTAAAAACGTTCCCAGCATCTCAGTGGAAATCCATGGTGTGTTGCTTTCTGCCTACAGTTGTTGACGTTTTGCTTTTCAGTATCTGACAACCACTCTGGGTATGATCTAGGGGCCTTTCCACATGGGCTACACAGACCCCCATTAAGAACTCAATAAGTACAGAATCACTATGTACCTTCCAAATGGCAGACCCCATAAAGACTGTGTTAAGACCACATTGTCCACATGGGCATTGTCAGGATCTGTATTAAATGGGGTTCTAAGGGCCTCTAATCTGCTTTATCCATGGACCCCAATAAAGAGGTCCACAATCCCTCCCTGCCTGCCAAAAACTGGTTTATCTTGTGTGCGTCCACATGGAGACCAAATGAATGTGGTCCAAGGCCGGATGCAGCAACCCATAGGCACAGGATGGTGGAGTTGGCACCATCCCCAGCACATAGCCTGTGAAGCCCCACTTATCCTATGGAATGGCCTACAGAGCCATGCAGCACACCCTGCCTTTTCAACCTACGTAGCCATTATGTAGGCAGATCAGCAAGGCAGATCAGCAAGGCTTTGAAGGTGCTGGTTCACCACCCCACCTACTTGAACCAGGCGTGAGGCCTAAATGGGCCCATTCCATGGCCAAGGATCCATTCTGCGGCATCCAAATGGCCATATGGTTAAGGACCCATCTCAATCAGGGACTGTATGGCCTTGGCCTGTGTGGATGTTGGGGCCCTCTCCTCGAATCGAAACAATGAGAAGCCAAGTTTCCAGGAATGGTTCCTGACGACCCAGATTTACTTAATCCAGATTAACAAAGACCTGTGCGGAAAGCCCTTGGATGGTCAATGAAGAAGCTTCTGGGACCCTACCAGCAGCGGTCTTCCGCAGCGGATTCAGAGAGCATTTAAAGCGGATGCAGAGTGGATTCAGAGTGTTCAGAGCAGATTCAAAATGGATTTGGAGGGGATTTGGAAGGGATTCGGAGGCATGACTGGTGGCAGGGATTCAAATAGGATTTGAAGAACATTTGCAGCAGATTCGAATCCTATCACATTCAGACTGACTCTTTTCATATGGATGCCAATTTCCTTCCCTAGTTCAGTGCAGTTATTTAAAATTGTACATGATGGCTTTTGGACTTTCATTTTCAGCTGAAGAAGTGCTAGAGGAGAGTGTGTCTGAGTGTGTCTCAATAAAGCCTGGCTTTGCATAAACCCCAGAGTCCAGCGAATGCATCACACAAAGTCCATACACCAGGGGCTGAGGAAATCAGTGATTTTGGAGTGACAGTCACATAGCCCTGGATGTGCAGTTCTAGGGTGATGCTCTCAGTTCCCAACATTGCTGACCTAGGAGGCTCTGAAGGAAAGTTCAATAACTGTAGCTTCCAACATGGTGATCCATCCATCCCTCCCCACCAACTCCTACACAAACGGACTCACAGAATCCAACATCTCCATTCTATTAGGCAACTAAACCTGTTTCTAAAGCAACACCTGCCCTTTGGAAGGAAGCAATAAGTTACACAACTTTAAAACATATTTTTTAAATGTCGAAAACAATTGCCTTTTCCCCCAATCCTATCTTCCCCTTCCCCCTCCCTCCCCAAACAGCGCATGGATGTGGAAAATAGCCTATTGAGCTCACTTCCCCGCCTCACGGGAGCTGCAAATGTGATCCTTTGCAAGCTCAGACAAAAATCTGTCATGCTACATTAGGCTTGATAGCAAATTCAGTACTTGCAAGTTTTTATCAAAACTGTATATCTAAAATTTTCATAACCCAGGAGGGTGAAGGATTGTCCTCTGCCCTGCCCTTCTGGTTCATACTTTGGGATTAGCTTCTCACAGGCATCGTGCAGCTTACACCACAGAGTGTTTTAGTAGGGAGTAGGGATGAGCACACATATTGTTAGAAAATTCATATTCATTCAAATAGATCCCCTTCAAATATGGTAGGATTCTATTCGATACGAATGCATTGGTACAAATTTGTACAGATATCCAATACAAATGCATATGGATCCTGCAGACAGATCCTGCACAGGATCCTATACAAATGCATACATATCGGATACATATCCTATACCTTAGTTTTTTCCTTAGTTAACCCAACATCAACAAAGCAAAGACCCTGGTCACACCTATATAAGATAGGACATTCTATTAATAATTCAAAGTGAGGTTGTACCAGTTCTGTTCACACCTAGATCATTATAGGTCATCCTCAGGCCATCCTTGCTTTGGGCTGCATTGCTCACACCTTTCTCTGCAATTGACCTGAGCCTCCTCCATGGAACTCTTGGCTCTCCAGCCCTTTTGCTGCATCAAATCTATTTCCTTATTGGATCACTCAAGGGAGGCAAGGGTGTGTGTTTGTGGTTCTTTTTAAAGCCTGCTCCCCCACCTCCATGCCCCCTTCCTTTTTTATGTGTTTCTCTTCTCCATGCAATTAATTTGTTTTTTTTTTTAAATACATATGCACAAAAACGCTAGATAATCATACACATAAACTGAAGAGAGAAGGGGAGGTGCCTCACAAACTCTGCATGTGCTACCATCCCCTAGACATTGGCCAAAGGCAAAGACTGGACCCACCCACCACAGCACGGTTCAGCCTCCTTTAGTCTATCCGCCTCCTCACACTGATGAAGAGAAGTCAGCCTGGCATGCCAGGATGGGCTGAGTCCTCTGGAAAAGAGGGCTCCGATTAAAATGAACTGGCAGAGATAAGCCAACTTGGAAAACAAATTGAATAAAAATAATGTGAGGAACGTGACCAGAAGATAACCTGAAGTCATCTTAAACTAAAGGTGTTACTGGGGCCAAAAATAGGGTTCAAGAATCTGGCTGTGTTCCTGTACAGTCTAAAACCAAAACAGTTCAGAAGTGCAATGGAAAAACAAATGTGTGGGCCTCATCTTTTCATTCCGCCTCTAATCCACCTTTTATACCCTACAATGTTGTCAAAGGGGAGGGGTAGACTGGCTTATTCATTTATTTGAATTTGAATTTGTATCCCACTCTATGTCCAAAGGTCCCAGAGCATATTACAACATTAAAACCAATCCACATATAGAATGAACCTTCCCAACAGCTCTAAGCTGTTTCTAAGGTGTGATCAAACACACTTAATGAGGCACCCCGAGACAAAATTGGGTCTCTAAGGGCAACCGTTTTCTTTCTAAATTCACCCTATCCCATCTTGAAGCCTGAGAATGGGCACATCTTCTTCAATTGGAGTAAAATAACATCTTACATCATGTCCCAAGCAAACCTGGAATTTTCAGTACCTCTATTATTTTGAGAACATTGCTATGTGATCCATGCATTTTTAAATCCATGCTTGCTGTTTTTAAACTTTGCATTCTTTAAAAAATGCTCATTTCATAAAAGTAAATATTAAAACAATATATATAATCTCACACGTGTGTCTTTGGATCAGGTTAAGACTTATGATGTCTAACCTAAGAATGTACATTCTTGACCCATAGCAATTATCTAGGGTCACCAGAAAAGCCTTTTGGTGTGCGGGTTTCTTTTTTCCTGTCTAGGAATGTCAAACACTCAACCTCTGACCTTTTGCATTCTGAACACGTGCTGTGACACCAAACACATGGCTGCTCTCCTGATGATGGTACTCTTAAATCAATCACAGCTTGCTAATGACTCTCTGATGATTCTGCCTACATGATACCCATGTTTTCAGAGGCCCTAAAAGGGCAACAGAAGAAGATTAATAACAGGCTGAAATGGTGCTCTGGAAAGAGCATTTCCCACTCTGTTTAAGGAGCAGGTGGGGCTGGATGGAACCACTTAATTCCTGGTTCTCTTCATTCCTTGCCATTTAGTTAACGTATTTCAACTGGTTAAATCAAGGTCTGTTATAGGAAGCATTCATTTTGTTATGGCATAACTACGTATCTGTATCCATCTATCCATCTCCCCGAGGGATGTGTATGAATGGGTTGTCTGACATTCGATTTGTAACAAACTGAATATTAGAAAATCTGTATTTGTTTGAATAGAGACGCTTTGAATGTGGTAAGATTCTGATACAAGTGTATTCATATGAATTCCTACTAATATCTGATATGCATCCAATGTGAACGAATACGTATTCAATGTGAATAAATATGTATCCGATACATATTCCGGGACATATCCACGCTCTGAATGAATAAAATTTGACCTGAATCCACTTTTGATCCACTCTGGACCCATGTTGAATGCAATCTGGATCCGTTGCAGATGTGAATGAGACAGCCACTTTCCCGCATCCCTAGTTTAACCAATGTCCAACCTACTTGTACGAATGTCTGAAACACTCGTATTCATATGAATGTTAATGTATGAATGTCATAACATTTGATTCATGTATGAATGCCCAAATTTGGCCGAATTCATACAAATAATGAATGTTACAAATATTTGTGCACATCCCTATTCCATCCTTAATCCGTCCGTCCGTCCGTCCGTCCGTCCGTCCGTCCGTCCATCTATCTATCTATCTATCTATCTATCTATCTATCTATCTATCTATCTATCTATCTATCTATCTATCTATCTATCTATCTATCTATCTATCTATCTATCTATCTATCTAATCTATCTATCTATCTAGAAAACCCTACTCCCTTCATTTTGGCTATCCAGTTCAAGTGCATGGTTCTAAAGACAGGCATGAAGGCACATGAGAGAGCCTTATCTGTAGTAGCCCCCAGGATGTAGAGCCGTCTTTCCTTTGAAGTCCATCCAGTGCATATTTAGACCCATGGTGCAGACACATCCCTTTCCCAGCAAGGATTCATGCTTCTGTTTGCTTGTGGAGTTTATAAAAAGCATAACTAGAATCTTACTGTCAAACTAGACAAGCCACGTTGATGGGGAAAACATAACACCACTTAGAAAGAGCAAGAAGCAAGGATCCTTTTTGCCAAGATGTCACTGGCGTAAAACTTTATGCAAATACTTCATGTTACCTTTGCAAAGCTTTTCTTAAAGCTTTTCTTAAAGAATAATAAAAATAAATAATGATAAAGTATTTTCAGTCTGCAAGTGTCATCTGCTGGGCCCTTGTCCATTAAGCAAGTCTACATGCGTGTGTAGAGAATGATTATTTTCACAACGGTGGCAAGAACAGTCCCAAATTGACAATATGACATGGCATAAGGCATCTAATTCCCCGCAGTTGTAAAAAGTGACTAGCAGCCAAACTCAAGCTGACAGCTTTGTGCAATTAGGGAAAGCAGGTCCAGTACAGTAACACCCCTGAATGGAGTAGAACAAGAAGGCCTGTTTATGTTCACTCACTGCTGTTCTCCTTGCAAGGAACGGCAACATTTGGTGCCCTCTTTAGCCAAGGGGCATGCAAAACACTTGTCACTACTTTTCAGATACTCAAGACTCACTCTTGGCTATGAACTGACTGCTGCTACTGGGGTGTTTGTTTATAACTCAGGTCTCTTGAAAGCCTGTCATAAACCCACAAGCATCCTGAGAAGGTTTACAGAATTTACGGCAACTTTCTGTGCTTGATGAGTCTCCTGTGAACTCGGCATGTCAGAATCCGCTTATTCATCTAGCAGAACATCACCAGAATTCTGCTGATTGGATAAAAGGCATCCTGGTCCTTATTCTAATTTCTTCCCGTCTTCCCAAGACAAGACAATTAGCTGAGAAGGGCAATAATGAGACATCCAGTTTTGCTGCAGTCTTTTACTTTTTGCTCCATAGAGTGTGTCCCTACTGGAAGTATCACTTTGATGTCCCTATGTGTTGATCTGCGATGGATCAAGTCAGGGCTTGAGGTCAAGGCAAGAGCTTCCACCTGTAGCATCTTCGCTTCCTCACAAACCATGCTGTCCCCATTAGAAGGCCTTTGATACAACCGTGTTTTGCCCAGAAAATATATCAAGACTTCATGTCCTTCCTACATGTGTGTATATGCATGTATTCTGAGAAATGGGCAGATAGACAAAGCAGTCTCAACACTTCTTTCTCTGAACCACTGTATGAGACAGGACACTGGACGAGATGGGTTGTGGTCCAATCCAGCAGGGTTCCTCATATGCCCTTACCTAGAAGGGATGCCCAGGTACCACCTGAATGCTGGAGAAAGGCAGAATGCCTTTACAAGTCATTTACAAGGAGTCAAGAGCAGCCGAAGGTTTTGCCTGTGTCTTCTGCTGGAGATACCTAAATGCAATTGTTGGGCCACTGTGTGGACAGAATGCTGGACTAGATGGGCTGTGGCCCAATCCACCAGGACTCCTCTTATGTTCCCTGTCATTTCTTTGACTGGAAATAACTAATTCATGGACCAATGACCCTTTCTCTTAATTGGCTTCCTTTGCTCATAGTAACATCACTTGCATTGATTCAGTTTATAATATTGCAATACACTCCTATTCACCATGAGATCTTTGATGCATGAGGGACACTCTTGATCTGTGAAGAACAAATACAGGAAGGAGGAAAGAAAGAGCAATAATATTTGAAATACTGATTTCTGTGTTATCAAAGTGCTTTTCAGAAAATAATCCTACTTAAAACCTGTCCTTTTGTAGCTTTCAAACTCAAAGCTAGAGCCCAAAATATTATAGTTACATCATACATGCTACGTTCTAGTTGCCACAAAAACTGTGTCATGTGTAGGATTAAAACCTATGGAAAACGGCAGAAATGGAATCTAGTTAGCAAATATAAGTTAATGGCATTGCAGAGGGGCATGCTTTAATCCACATTATTTGGACAATTGAGAAGCATGGAAAATCTGGAATAAAATGTGTCTGGACCTGCTTTACTCCAGATTATCTAAATAATGTGGATTAAGTAAGTGTAGTCTAGATGAAGCTTCAAGTCTGTAGCACTACAAAGGGGGTAGAAAGGTCTAGTGTCCAAGGTTGTACTATATAAGGTGAGACCCATTTTAATGGTCCTTTAAAAGTTCTCCTTCCAAAAGAACCATCCTAGGTGGTAGCCGGATTAGCAGAATGAAATCCACTGTTAGAGAAAAATGTGCAGCTTACCTGCTGCGAAGCCACGACACGCCGTCTGGACTTAGCAGCTTCCCCACAGCTTTTTCAGAGAAAGATGTGATACTTCCAGGACATGTGTGGGGAGGCATGAATCACATGGGATGGGGCAGCCAATGGGAGCTGTGTTGCAGGCTCAGCTCTCGCTCGCTCTTCTTGCCATTCTGTCCAGACTGGTGGGAACATTCAAATTTACCTGATGCTATGGAGTGACAATGTGCCACCGCTACACAGTACTGGGCCTCATGTGTGGCGGCCATGCCCCGACTGCATCTGTAACCCTGGAGTAGGGATGTGCAGAAATTTTTTTTTGTCTTCGAATTTGATTTGAATCGAATAGTAAAACATTAGAGTCTGTAAGTCTAACGTGTTTAGAGTCTGAATGCAACAAAATCTGATTCAAATCGAATACATCTGAATCTATTTGTGCAAATATTAGATTTGAATCTGAAGATATGAATGTCAACAACATTCGTATTCAAAGAGACAGATGTCTACAACATTTGTATGGCTGCGTTCCCATTATAAGCTTATTTCAGCTTCAAACCATTTTCAATCCTTGCAGTTCCCACGTCAGGTTGGCTTAGCACGCTTTCCGCGTGTTAAATCGCCCCAAAGCATTGTAAATGTTAATCCTCATTTCAACAGGTCTTGCTCCAGTTCATGCGCTTGAAATGGTTTGCATTTCTTACTGTGGTAACGGTCCATGTTAGTGAGATGAGAATGCATGTTTAGGGTTTCCCTCCCCCAATAGCTTGCTTCCAAAGATAGTGAAAAATCCTGTAATAATCCACCCCTTACAGCAGCAGCTACACTGTAGCAATCCACGCACTTCACACCTGTTAACAATGTTGCAATTTTGCACAATTCTGCCTCTTTGAAAGTTCTGACCTTTAGAAAGGGAAAGGAAAACAGCTGCAGGTTCTTGGAGATGTGTGAATGTTTAAGGCTTTAGTTGCCACTGCTGCTGTCTGCCCTGGGCAATGGGGAGAGGAGAGGAAAGAATTGCTGGCTGCCCGCTGCCATTTTTCCACCATCTACGCAAGCGGCAGCCACCCAGCCACCCAGCTAGGCTCCGTGAAAAGGTCCCTTATGGGTGGCGTGTTCACGCCAGGAGGAAGAGGTCAGGGCAGCCCCAAAAAGTGGCTTTTAAAAAGTATCCACTTGAGTCCCCTCTTGAGTCACGTACGCCACGTACGATCCTCAGAATCCGGATCGAACACGATTAAGCTGAAAGTAAGGGGAACAGGCATATTCGCGTTAGCATCCGGTTCTTTTATTTCAGGTTACGGAAATCAGAATAAGCTTGTAAAGGGAACTGGGCCTATGTGTCATATGTATCTGTACACATTTTGTATGCAAATGCGTACAGATACTTATGAGATGCATACAGACACCTATGTGTATGTTTGTATCTGTACATTCGTATCTGTACATACATATCTGTTCATTCAAATGCTTTGAAATCATTGTTTGAATATTTAAATTTGAATGTGTAGACATTCTATTTGAGTTCGAATATCTATATTCAATCAAATTTGATCGAATTTTGAATGTTTAGAACATTTGTGCAGATGCCTGTGAAATATTTCCTAGGGGGGAAAGGTCACTTTAACTTAATGGGCAACAATTCAGGGACGAGGACTTGAAAACTGCCTGCACTGAATATCCCGACTGCCCACTTTTATGCAAGTATCAAAAGAATAAGCTACATGGTTGTGATTTACCATTAGTATCTTTTCATGTCGTCTCTTTCCCTCCCTCTTTCTTTCCAGTTCAGCGGGCTGGCTTTATCCGTGATGTCTTATCAAGGGATCTATCCCTCATCCAGCAGTCCCTTGAGCTGAGAAAGATTTGCAAATAGCTTATATCTCCTGCTTAACACCAGGAAATGGGTTTGGCACCCTCTTTTGAGAAGCTTGGAACAGAAACCAGCCTGATACCTAATCAGCCACAACCAATTCCTGCAGGTCTGGCGCTTCTTCTTAGGTAAAGAAATCATAATAATAATAAAAAAATCAGCCTCCTTGCTGAAAGGTAAGACCAGCATCTCTTCAGATGTGCTGACACCCAAGTTTGAATCCAGCTTCAGTTCAGTTTCAGAGTGAGAGAATACATCAGCAACATATCAAGCTTTTATCTTTCAGCATTATCAAACTTGGAAAAGCCACCTTTGGATTAGATAAAGAGGAAAGAAAATGATTAATTGCTTTGCTGATGTATTGTCTCACTCAGAAAGTGGTCTGAAACTGGATTAAAACTTAGGTGTGAATGCAGCCTTCTTGATCTAAGGCTTGCTTCAGCTTGGCATTCCCATCCAGCTTAGTGATGCTTGGACATTTCTTCCTTTCTTCCTTCTTTGTAACCAGGGGCATTTTCGCACTTCCCTTCCCGTCTACTGGATGGGAAAGGAGTGCATTTAACCACCTTTAAACAGTGCTCACACTTGAGTGCTAGTCAGCTTTGGCCATTCCCTCCTCCCGAGATTGGATACTCAACTTATTTGATCTGTGGCCCAGTCCTCTGCTGGGAGCCACCATTTTGGCATGTCAGCACCATTGCCTTGACAATGCTAACACTCTGCACACACCCAGTTGTGTCCGCGGTTGTCTGAGGTGCCAGCACACTTGCATGTTACCTTAAATGACCCTGGAGTGCCGGCAAGAGGTAATGGTCACACCACTGTGGTTTCAGGTAAGTCTCTAGTTAACGTTTGTTTGTTTGTTTGTTTGTTTACATTTCTATCCCGCCCCATACCCAAAGGTCTCTGGGCGGGTAGCAACAGATTAAAACAGGATACAAATTAAAACAGATACAGATTAAAATGAAATACAGATTAAAACAAGATGCACATTTAAAAACACCTTAAAAATTCAACAAATTTAAAACTGTGCACTCCCTAGTGCATTAATAGTGATGTCATTGTAACTGGGGAGGGAGAATAAAACCTCAGCCAAAGGCCAAGGCCCTCCTAAATAAATACAAGGAAGGGGCATGGCACACCTCAAGGGGGAGGCCATTCCACAGTCTCGGGGCCACCGCCAAAAAAGCTCTCTCCCGGGTGCCCACCAACCTCACTACTGAAGGTGGCGGGACGACCAGGAGGGGCTCATTGTTGGATCTTAAGGCATGGGCAGGTCGGTATGGGAGAAGGTGTTCCTTTAGATATTTCATGCTCCACATCTAATCAACCATTAGTGAACTTCGGGGTAGGGAGGGCACACTTGGAGGCTGTAACAGCCTACTTTGTGTGCAAAGGCTCTTTCCCAGGAGTTCACTATTTATGCACAAGAGGCCATAGTGCGAATAGGCCTCAGTTCCGGTGCGGATGTTTCCCTGTACTACATTACTAGCCCAAAAACTTTTTTAACGAGGTTCCCCATTTCAGAGATACTGGCAAGAGCCTGTGTCCATATGCAGAACGGACGTGTATGAGTTACAGATTACAGTGTGGGTGTGTTAGGGGGGGAAAACATAACAAAACAGTCCACCCACATCACTGCTATTTGAAATGCCATCCATCTGCATCCATCCCCTTTCCTTGTCACTTAACATTTATCTAATGCTGCTTCTGTCCGAGCGGCAGAATTGAATGAGACAGCTGGACGATATTACCATTGGTGCTGTGGTCTGTGGTCCCCTCCCCCAGCCTCGCTAATGGTGAATATTACAGAAGCTGGGCCTCACATAATCAGACCCGACACATTTCAGGCCAAGCAGTCAGCTTGGGGTCTTGCCAAGACCTTTCGGGAAGACTAGGATGAATCCGCTGCAAGTCTGAATCGGAATTTGGAAGACAGTTCTCATGAGCATGTGGGCAGGCAAGCTTTATGGTCATTTGCTGGCCCTGCAAGATGCCTACAAAAGAGAGCAGGCAACTCGTCTTTGCCTTCAAAGACAAAAGGAAGGTTCGGTGAGCGCTGGGCAAGACCAGAAAATCGGCCCTCGACTTCCCACCTAACAACCTGCCAAATTTGGGCTCCACTTGCCCATTAGGATTTGCTTTAACTGCTTTAAGCTGCCTTTCTCAATTGCTGTTCTCCATTGCGTGCCTTGCAGGTATCTAAAACATCACCTCATACGCCCCCCCCCCCTTTTTTTCCTTCTATTCGAGTGATGAGGGGAAGATTTGGTACAAATGCAGTGGTGGAGGGAAGTGAAGGGCTGTGGTCACACCTAAAGTTTAACCCAGCTTCAGTCCACTTTCAGAGTGAGAAAATAAATCGGCAAAGTGACAAGGTGACTTCTCTAAGTGTTAAATAACTCGGAAAATTCTCACCTTTTGGAGAGATAATGTGGAAAGAAAATTACTGGTCACTTTGCTGATGTGGTCTCTTGCTCTCAAGATGGACTAAAGATGGATTAAACCTTAAATGTGACCACAGCCAAGGTCATACTGAAAGTATCCAGAACCAGTGCCTGGGGTTTGTTTAAAGTCTGTCATGAGGCAGTAAGAACATAAGAGGAGCCCTGCTGGATCAGGCCACAGTCCATCTAGTCCAGCATCCTGTCTCACACAGAGGCCCACCAATTTCCCATGGACATCTCAAGCAGAGACAAGGGCAAACCTTCTCCTGCTCTCGAATCCCAGCAAATGGCCTCAGAGGCATCCTACCTGTTCCCTCAGCCTGAAAGATGTACTCAGGCACCCACTCTAGTAGCCTCTGATACCAGTAGACCTGCTTTCAATTCAACCCATTTCCAATGCAGACACAAACAAGCATGGGTTAGTTCCAGGTGCTTCTAGTCGTATCCAGCCTCATCCAGAAAATGAAAAAAAGGAAGGAAGGAAGGAAGGAAGGAAGGAAGGAAGGAAGGAAGGAAGGAGAGGCTCATAGCTGCAAACACTCTAAGGAAAATTAGGTTCTAAGGGTCCCCCTCCCTTCTTTCTCTTCTCTCCCATAAATGTCTTGCTGTCCTTTAACAAGGGCTGGTTTTCCTCCAAGAGTTGGCATGGGGTGGGCTAAGCCAACGTAAGCTGTGTAAATATTATTTTTATGATGCTGTTAATAATGGTGCTACTTTGCTCTTCTAAGGCATCTATTATCAAAGGATCGTCAAGTGTTTTATAAACATTAATTAAAGGCTTGCAACACTCATTCCTCCAAGGCAAGCTGCCGTTATTGCATGTCTGCTACAAATGAATTAAACTCAAGGAAAGTCGGGGGTGGGGGTGGGGGGGGGAGAGAGATGCAATTCCTTCAGGTTTGCAGGTACTATTGCTCCTGCTGGAATCAAACTTTGTTCCTGTCCCTTTTGCAAAGTTTGGACAAATGACAGCTCAAAGGCCAAATCACACACTTAAAAAAAAGTCATATTCACTCACTCTTAATTCACAATTAGCAAAAAGCAGCAATTAAAATGTGCTATGGCATTTGCGATGCATTCTGAGTTTTCCGGAGCACTAGATATAAGGCATTTGTGCTAGTCTTTTGCTGAGATCATAAAAGGCAAAAAAGCACTGCCAATTTGCATCTTGATGATTTTAGTTGTTACTAAAAAATCCTATACCTCAAGTTCTCTTGTCCATCAACAGCTCAAACCCATGTGTCTCACATTCTTAAACCATAAAAGATGGTCTCCAAAATTGGTTATGCTTTCATCAACCTCAACTACTATCGTACAACAACATCTGGAAAATCACTGGTAATTTGATTCTAAAGCTCTTAAGGACGAGATGATATCACACTTAGTTCTTTTTTTTTTAAAAAAAATCTTGACTAATTATCAGGCTTCTCATCCCAGCAAGCATAAGAACACAAGAACATAAGAGAAGTCCTGCTGCATCAGGCCACATCCCATCTAGTCCAGCATCCCGTCGCACACGGTGGCCCACCAAATGTTCATGGGCACCTCAAGCAGAGACAAGGACAAACCTTTTCCTGCTCTTGAATCCCAGCAAATGGCCTTAGAAGGGTCCTGCTTCCCCCTCCCCAGCCTGAAAGATGTACCTAGAGCCAATGTTCTCCAATTTTAGTATATGTGCTGCCGAAGCGAGCACATCCAGTGGTTCTCAACCTGTGGGTCGCGACCCCTTTGGGGGTCGATCTGCTCTTTCACAGGTGTCATCTAAGACCATCGGAAGACACATAGAAACTGAGACACCGCTCCTCTATCCATCTCCAGGGGGGTCTGCCCACATGAAGATACACCCACATACGAGTACCGGGCGTGATGACATCATTACACCAACCCCATCACATACACCCCATACAAATGTAGTAGAGAGCAGCTACTGTGTACAAAGCAGCAGTATTGGAGGTAAAACAACACTTTTATATTCAGCTGTGGTTGATGTGAATACTATGCTTTAATTATGTTCAATTTGTAACAATAAAAATACATCCTGCATATCAGATATTTACATTACGATTCATAACAGTAGCAAAATTACAGTTATGAAGTAGCAACGAAAATAATTTTATGGTCGGAGGTTAGGGTTAGGTTTGGGGTTACCACAACATGAGGAACTGTATTAAGCGGTCGCAGCATTGGGAAAGTTGAGAACCACTGACCTAGGCATTCATTCTAGTAGCCATTGATACATCTGTCGGTGTAAGCAGCGATGAAGTACTGAACCTATTCCTAGCACATACATTTCATGAGAAAAATGCTTGTATACCACCTTTCACCAAAACTTCCACAGCGATTTATGGAACTAAAGAATACAAAGGAAACAGGACAAAGAGAACAATATTGCATTAAAGTGATACTCTCTAGTGAGGGAATTCTAGAAAAAGGAGGTGCCACATCTAAGAAGGCCCCTCTAATTACCACCTGATTTTAGAAATGTTCACAAATCAGGGTTTTATTCATTGATTCATATCAAACTGAATGTAAGAAAATTCGAATGTGGAAGGGTTCAATTCTTTATGAATGTATTTGTACAAATTTGTACAAATACATTCATATTGAATTGAATCCTATCACACTTGTACAAATATCCGATACAAACACATACATATCCGATACATATCCATACATATCTGATATGTATCCCGTAACATATCCACTCTGAAAGCATCAAATATGCACTGAATCCACTTTGAATCTGCTCTCAAACCAGAGTCGAATTCACTCCAGATCCATTGCAGATGTGACTAGCACAGCTGCTTTCCCACCTCCTCAGTTCATGAATGTTCCAAAACATTTGTACGCATACGAATGTCAGTGTATGAATGTCGTAGCATTCCGTTTGCATACCGGCGTCCAAATTCATCCAAACATAATGTGTACATTCCTACCTGATATGCCAGTGATGTGCTGATTATGATTTGAATGTTTACTGGTTTTGTTCATAGATATTTGGCTGCACTAGTGAATTTGGAATTTGATAGTATCATCCATTCTTAGGGGATGGGTGCAATTTTCCATTATCCCTTGCATATTAAGTGGACATGCATTTTTTGTCTAGCAATAACTAATATTATTTTGTCTAACAAGGACTAATTAGAATTTTTCTACAGATGGATAATTGTCTTATTTTTAGTGACAATTTCTACAAAACACCTTAGCCTTGACAGTTCTGGAAGCAATGTCTATTGCTTCCTATCTTGTTTGACACCTCTCCCTTCCTTCCTTCCTTCCTTCCTTCCTTCCTTCCTTCCTTCCTTCCTTCCTTCCTTCCTTCCTTCCTTCCTTCCTTCCTTCCTTCCTTCCTTCCTTCCTTCCTTCCTTCCTTCCTTCCTTCCTTCCTTCCTTCCTTCCTTCCTTCCTTCCTTCCGCAAGAGAATAGGAAACAACCTAAGCCATATTTAGCAAATCCTTTTCCTCCAATGGACATTAAGCATTTGAAAACTATTGCCTGTTTTATGTTGTACGCAATGACACACATGTTCTAAATTTTGCCAGTGTTTTGATATTGCACATTGCTTTACCATTGTAATAAATCAAATGTGTAGAGGGAATGAAATCCTCGCAATGGGAAAGACCTTGCCTGTCACCCTGTCTATTTTCCTGTATCCTTGGCTGACTCATGATTTTTCCCTGTGGTGCATTGTTCTGACAACAAATGCCATAATTGGAGCATTGTTCTGACAAAGAACACTCTAATTCCTGTTAAGACTGTAATTAAAGTCATCTTCCACTTACATATCTCTTTTCATTCTTAAAGAGTCCCCTAGCACATTCTAAGCTTATGGAAAAATGAATAACCACACGTCTAGTGCGGGAACTTGAGCTCCACTTGTTTAAGCCCACAAGAAAGAAGACAAAAGAAACAAACAGGTTAAGGTGCAGGTGAACACAGAATGTTATGCTTAGGCAGCAAAGATCCATGGCCAGAGGCTGCCTTACATTGATCCTAGTAACTGAGCTTGGATCCACTGTGGACCAAACCAACAAGATGGCCGTGGTCACACCTTCACTTCAAACCTCCTTCAGTCCATCTTCTGGTCTGAATGGAAAGTCCACAAATAAATGGAAAGTCCACAAATAAAGCCACATCCATACCTCCCTTCCTTTTTTATGTGCTTTTCTTCTCCGTGCAATTATTTTCAAAATGTTTTTATTGTTTTAACACAACTTTAAAATTTCACCTTTCCATTGATATATGTTTATACATTAATATTAAATCTTTCACTTGTTTATTATAGATGACTTCCTCCATTCTTCCCTTAATATCTCTTCTGGTTTTCCTCCTATTTTTTTAAAAAGTAGTAATACATTTGCAGAAAAATGCTAGATAGAAAGAGGAATCAGACACATAAACTGAGAAAAGGGGAGGTGCCTCACGAAGTCCACGCATGCTGCCCTCCCCTAGATATTTGCTAAAAGGAAAGACTGGAACCTGCCCCCAATAGCACGGTTCAGCATCCTTTAGCTCACTCACCCACCCCGCTCACACTGAGGAAGAGAAAATGGCCGGTGATGCTGGGACAGGCTGAGTCCTCTGGACAAGAGAACTCTGGTTAAAACAATCTGACGGGGATAAACATTCAGACGGATGTCAGATTTTTGAAAATCCGATATGGATATTTGAATAATTGAAATGAACGGATTTGTATATGTTGTATATGAACTTGCGTGAAAATTATACAAATTTGTGCTTATAATGCAGGATGAAAACGGGATGCATACAGGATAAAAACAGGATGCATACGGAATCACGCAAATTCAAATAGCGGATACAAATGTTGTCGACATTCGTATTTTTAAATTCAGATCGGATTTTCGAATGTGCAAATTTGGATCAGATTTTTGGAAATTTGGATTTTTTTTTTCCATTCAACCCGAATTCAAATGTAAAAAATACATTCGTACACACCCCTACTCTCTGTCTCTCTCTCACACACACATGCATATTCAAACGGTTCTGTCCACCCTGGTTAATACGTATGGATTAGCTTAAAACTAGTTTGGGACAATTAGCAGGGCTGGAGGAGGAGATCCAAGCCTTTGATAGGAACCATTCAGATGTCTCTCTGTCATTTTAATTGGCACTAAAGAAGAAATGCAGAGTTTGGCAAAAAAAAAAAAGTATAGAACATCTTCTCAGATTTCATTTGTGCCTTTAATGCCAAGTCGATGCAGGTTAAAAGCAAAATTAAAAGGAATTCACTTAGAGTAAATCAAGAGCTTTTTAAAAAGGCAGAGTCATCTATTTGATCAATGAATAGGTAATACAGGAGTTGGTCCGGTTTCCAGTTTCTGAGAGCTTCGCACAAAATGTAATAATTTCCTTGGAAATGTCAGGGGCTTTTTGAGGGGCAAAGGCTTAAATATTGAATTACATCTTTTAAAACTCTAAGTTTATTTTCCCTTTATAAAGTGGGAGAGGGAGAATGACTGATAGGTCATCGTTAAAAACAGACAAATCTATCACAAATAGAAACAGGCAGCAATAAAGAACAGAAAATTCTTTAAAGGAAAAAAAGAGGTGGGGTCTCTAGATGTAGGTGGAACCTCACAGTAATTCAGCTACTATCTTGTGGCCACACATATTTGTGGCCATCCAAGGATAGCCTGGAGGTTCAATATTCAAATGTAAATACTGAACACGGTCGATTGCTCCAGGGTTGGACAGTAAAATCTTACCGGAGGTTCTTACCCCCATGTGGACCAGAGGCTCATTTTTCTTTGGAACTTACTACCAGAAGAAGTGGTGATAACAAGCAGCCTCAATAGCTTTCAGGAAAGATGAGACTACGAATGTGCACAAATATTTGAGATATTCGCTTTTCGATTGAATTCAAATTCAGACATTCTAATTCAAATTGAATGTCCAGACATTCATGTTTTTTTACTATTCAAATATGAATATTTTGGATTATTTGTACAAATGATTTGGACATTCATATGTATATGGATATGTATGCATCACACACGTATCTGTACACATCTTATTTGTGTACAGGATGAAAACAGGATGTGTATGGAATAAAACATGGGCTGCGGAAGGCTGCAGGTGAGATTTGTATCATCAAATACATATATTCGTACAAATAGATACAAATGTATTTGTATCGGTTCGAATGTCCAGACATCTTTTTTTTTCTTTATTCAAATGAATTCAGATATTCAAATATTCAATTTGAATTGAATTGAATTTGAAAATTGCATTCCTGCACACCCCTAGATGAGACAAATTCATAAAGAACAGGTGTACCAATGGATGCTAGAATGGATGCCTAGGTACCACCTCCAGGCTGAGAGACAGGCAGGATGTCTCTAAAGACCATTTGCAGGAAATCAAGAGCAGGTGAAAGGTTTTGCCTTTGCCTTTTGCTTGTTATTCCCAGAAACAATGGGCGGTCCACTTGATGGATGCTGGACTAGATGGACTGTGGCCTGATCCAGCAAGATTCCACTTATGCTCTTATTTCTAAGTTCCCTCAGCCTTGAGTGTTGGTTAGCTTTGAACCTCAAGTGAGCAGGCCCTGTGTTATGACACATGTGGCATTCGCACCATGCCTAGACAGCAGAGCAGCGGCTTGGTGGGCTTTCGGAGCCCCATGATTAACAGGAAGGGTGGACCACCAGCAGAAGCCATGCCAGCCTGCAGTTGCCAAAGCACGGACTATTTAAGCAGGCAGACAATGCAGCTCGCGGTCTCTCTCTCTAGTTTCTCATCAGGGTTTAGAGGGGGATCAGGGAGCGCTGCTCCAAGGCATGTTCATGGGCCACTTCGCTTGGTGCCAGAGGGGAGAAGAGCCCATTTAGGGAAAGAAGGAACCGCTACCAGACTCTGAGTGCATTTAAGCTGAAACTCTCCTCTCGGAGCAGAGAGGGAAAAGCCCAAGGAAAGGGGCTGTGGACTACTGGGCTTTTATACAGAGCCCTATAGGGACTGTTTGCCTACAGTGGAACATTTGAGAAGGGGAGGGAAGTTTATCAAAGCAACATTTTTTCTTTTCAAGGAACCTAAAGACTTTAAACCCAAACTTCAAGCTTGCGTCTTGATTTTATTTTACTGTAACAATAAAGTTCAAGTGTTTTGCTTTACACAAGGGTCAGACTGCTGCTTTAAGGGAGCCTTTACATAAGGCATATAAAGCAGGGCTTTTAAG
Source organism: Aspidoscelis tigris stejnegeri (assembly GCA_023333525.1). NCBI lineage: Eukaryota > Metazoa > Chordata > Lepidosauria > Squamata > Teiidae > Aspidoscelis > Aspidoscelis tigris. The sequence continues at coordinate 21,931,084 of JALMGA010000011.1, forward strand.
ATAAAGCCTTAAGGGAACTGGGAGTTGACTGGGGTGCTTAGCAGCTTGCTTCCAACTCGTATAATTCCGTGGAGGACGGGAAAGGGAGGGGTAGGCTGGGTCACCACAACACAGCATTCTGATGTCTCTCAAGCCATCCAGCCACTTTCCCCATTCTTCTTATTTCAATGCCTCGTTGTTATAGGGCTTGACTATCTCTTCCTCCCCACCAGCACCAGGATGGAGTTGAAAAGTTGAGTGTTTATTGAAAGCAGTCCTGCTCTAATGGCTTTACATGCCTTATACTAGTAAATAATTCAAGCGTCTTTTGCTGTTCAGTTCACAGCAAATACACCCAAGACATAAAACATTAAAAAACACACACACACACACACACCCTGTAGCACCAAACTCTACATGGGGGCCAGGGGAAGAGATGGCATAATTGGTTGAACGTCCTACAATTGAGGTGCCTCGTCTTTTGAAATGAGCCTTGACGTTACTGGTGACACATCTTGCCTTGACTAATAGCTCATGTCCTGATATATATATCCTAATAACTTTAGAAATATTCAACTGTGTTGCTGCTTGTTGCAGTGTTTTAACTTGCCTGTGCAAATGTTGAAAGCTATGGACATTAAGTAAGGCTTCTGCTAGCCCTGCTAAGAACACATTTAGTGCACCATTCTGTTCACTGGGCCATTATCTTATCATTTCTAGTCAGCCAATTGAGACACACAAAGAAGAGGAAGAGGAGTTGGCTTTTCCACCCTGATTTTTTCACCATTTAAGGGGACTCAAAGCAGCTGACAAAGCTTTTTATTCTTCTCCCCACAATGGAGAGCTATGACTATCCCAAGGTCACCCAGCTGGCTTCATGGGGGAGTGTGGAATCAAAGCCGGTATTCCCAGATAATGTCCTGCTCCCTAACCACTAGACCAAACTGTCTCACTACAAGTACCTGCAAGATTCTGAGCAATCCCAGCTTCCTTACATGGTAACCTACCTTTTTCTCCAGGACCTCAGCCAAGTATTCTGCCTAGTTTCATTGAAAGTACTCCATGCTACTATACCCCTCACCTCACAGGTAATGCTGCTGCAGAAAGGGGAAAAAAGTTCTTGCTGCTGATTTGCAAATAACTTATTAGTCACTTAGATGCACGTTAACAGGTAAGCTGTTAGGGACAGAGGACAAGACTAAACATTGTCTTTTACATGTGATTCTCTGCAGAGCTAATTGGCTTTTTACCATGACTAGGGTAAGGGGGGAGTGATATGGAAGTGCTTGGGGTCAGGACTTAATTTAGGAAATGCTGCTTTAATAATCCGATCAGTTTAGCTTTGCTTCCTCCATGTCTGTTTCATCTTTCACCCCCTTTCGCCCACCTCTTCTGCAGACACGCTTGTCTCTTAACTATGCAAGTAGCGTCAGTCGAATTCAGCTCCATGTGGTTCCAGAGGGACTGTATTTCCTTACTCCCTTCATCTCTCTCTGTCCTTCCAATCAGAAGAGATCCAGAAGCCATCGCACTGTGATCAATGTCCTTGGACACTGTAAGAGCACTAAATTGGGTCAGATACGTGATGAAGGGGAGGTGTTGGCCTCATAAAAATTGGCTGAGGGAGAGGGGAAATATATATATATATATATATATATATATATATATATATGAACCATTAATGCTTCATAAATTTTTTACAAGGCTCCTGCTAAAGAAGGCAAAGCAAACAGAGGGACGGTGTCGGCATTCGGTCACTCTTTAAATCAAACATTTTCGATCTAATGCATTTTTCTTCCTTATACTACCAATTGAGAAAGCAATCAAGCCTGACACTGGGGGCTTCCCTATCCTTCCATTTCCTAATTCTAATGCCCTGTCCTGATCAAGACTAGAATCGTGCAGGGCTAGAGTCATCATGCATTCAGTTTGGTTCAAATCAAACCAAATCTCATATGGTTTGGCTTGATCTACAGTCAGGTCAAATAGCTTGAGCAGATTCTAGATCAAACCTCAGAACAATAGCAAGTGGTTCAATCTGTAACACACACACACACACACACACACACACACACACACACACACACACACACAGGCTGCCTCCAGACATGCGGAGTAAATCTGCAGTAAAAGGTAAAAACACAGCTTACCTGCTGCGCAGCGATCACTGGCTGTCCCGACTCGAAAAGCAGCTCTGTAGCTTCCCATCAGAAGCTGCGAGAGCTGAGTTGGCATGCTCCATCACGTGGGTTGAGGCAGCCAATGAGATTTGAGGTGCCCTTCCTGCTCTCATCATGCTGATCTTGCCGTTCTGCCCAGACTGGTGGGAAAATGTGAGTCTTCTTTATAATGCTTAGATAAGCATTAAGGTAGGTGCACAGCAATGATTGGGTAATGCAACACCATGATGATGCATCGACCGTTGTGTGTGATGCCCTGATTGCAACTGCACATTCCACTGTGCAGTATAAACAAGTCTGGACGTAGCCACGCACATGAATGTGCACATGCGTACACGAAGCTGCACACAGAGGCTTGCAAACAGATCTTCTCAACGCCGCTGAATTACACATCCCACCAATTCTCAGCGCGTAGAATCAGCATTGAGGAAGCGAGTGGGATGGAGTCTAGCAACGTTTGAAGCATATATTAGCAAAGGCTACAGAGAAGGTAAATCAATCCTGAACAGCACAATGCACTAGGCCATCAAAAGCAATGGCACATTGCATGTGCAATTACCAGGCTAAACACCGCTGATACTTTGCCTCTCAGTGTTTTCTTCCACCCTGCTCAATGGGAATCTTGGAAAACTGGATGGAAGTATTTCCAACCAGGTTTGTATCAGTAGGCAGCAGAAGGGAAGGTCAGATGGCCAAACCAGAGCAGCAGCCAGAATGATGCTACGATAGCAAAGTAATGGGCTATTCATAAGGCTGCTGCCCGCACAGAACGGATGGACTGCCGCTGGTGCTGCCCGAGAATCGTCCAGGCTTCAGCCACCCAGTGTCTTGCAAAGCAATAATTACCTGCCCCTGGCAGTTTCTTTCCTCTGTCCACCTGCTTCAACCTTCTGCAGCCTCCACCTTGCCTTTGGCATTTTTTCCCTCTAAAGCAAAGTGGAAGGCTCTTTGGGAATCAGGCTTCCTGAATCCATTACCTGCAGTATTGATAGCTATATACTGCAGCACATATATTTACTGTTTGCAGCTTTACGGTCCAAAATGACATTCTATGTTCATCAGATGTCTCCTCCAAATTGCCATCAAAAAGGCTCTGCTTAGAAGATGTTTATTTGCTTTTATCCAATCTAGAAGAGCTTGCTGAGCCTACATGTAAAGAATTCCAGAAAAGCTATAGAGCATCCAATAGGGAGGCGCACGAAAGCATTTTTTGCATTCAAATTTGATTCGAATAGAATATTTGAATTCGATTCAAATTCGAATATTCTATTTGAATCAAAATCTGAAAACGGATTTTCAAAAATCCGATTTGAATCCGGATTATCTGGATTCGTATTTTTGAAAATCCAATTTGAACTTGAATGCCAATATTCGTCAAATTCGAATCGGATTTTTGAATTTTCGAATATCCGTGCACATCCCTAATACGTATTCATTTTATTTTTATTTTTTCATTTGAATTTACATCCCACCTTTCACCCAGAGGTCCCAGGGCAAGGCACCATAAAAGATTAAATAAAAATACAATTCAGAACAATTCAAACTCATCCGCCTGCCCATGCACATATCCCAAACTGCAGACCAACAAACGAAGGGTGCTGTAGCATCAAATGTGGATGTATGTTCTAGTTAGATACCAAAAACTGTATGGTTACTGCCTGATTTGACATGGTGGGAAGGCTATTGCAGTGCCAGGGGCCACCACAGATAAGGCCCTTTGCCACTCTTTGAACATGAATTTGCTAGAGGAGAATTCCAAGTTTTGGAATATTCTGCATGCAGAAGTATATTTCAAAAAATCTGCAAGCAAAGTTAGAGAGGATACTGGTTTGTTTGTCCCTATTCCAGCAAAATTCTACAAAAAGAAATTTTGCAATTATAATATTTTCAAAATCACCCAAACATTGAACCATCCTTTGCCTTCTCCGTTACTCTTATTTGCTCAGATCTCATTATTTACCAAAATATTTATAATCAATGATATGCCCTACTCAAACAATTTTTTGTTAGATGGATCTGGTAACAAAGTCCAGGTCCCAGAACCTTCCCAATACCTTGTCCTTAAAATTTATCTCCCTTTCTTTTAACTTCCTATTAGCTTTCTTTCTTTCTTTCAGAGGAGAAAATTTGTGGAAAGCGCATAAGGAAACACAATGAGTCTGATTTTCAGGCTCAGTCTATCAACACTCCATAGCAACAGTCCGCTTGGAAGTAATTGGAATACAATTTTGTTTAACTTTTTGATTTCAGGTGCAAAGAGGACTCAAGTGAGACACAACCAGCCCCTTGGACCACTTTATGGCAGACTCTTGGCCCCAGAGCAGAAGCCTCTCAGTCTTTATGGCCCAAATACTTTGCCATCACTAGGGAATAATCTCATGCAAACAATTGTGGCGGAATAAAGCCCCCCAAACAAAGCTGTTGGCACTTCAGTCTCTTTTACTATGCAGCAGGCATATTTCTCTAGTTGTCATTTGGCTGAGAAGACGCTGTCTACAAACCAGACTAACCAAACAACGGGCCTCTGTGATCACCAATAAATTGACTGACAAATGTGTTTGCCTTGCAAATGCCTGGTGCCATCCTCACCCATCCACCCCACTGCCTCTGGCCTTTCCTTTTCCCAAACTGCTCAAGCGTCAACAGATTAAATGAAGAAGAAGAAGAAGAAGAAGAAGAAGAAGAAGAAGAAGAAGAAGAAGAAGAAGAAGAAGAAGAAGAAGAAGAGTTTTATCACCCTTTTAAGGGGACTCAAAGCAGCTGACAAACCTTTTGTTCTTCTCCGCACAACAGAATACTGTGGGGAGAAGCAAGCTGGGGTTATGAGAACTCAGAAAAGTGCTGTGACTAGCCCAAGGTCACCCAGCTGGCTTTCATAGCGGGAGAGCAGAATTGAACCCGGTATTCCCAGATAAGAGTCTGGCTCCCTAACCACTAGACCAAACTGGCTCACAGTGTGAGAGAGAAGAAGAAGCAAATTGGGCAGGAAAACCACCTCTCCTGTGTTACAGTTCACTGGAAAATGAAGGAACCACATTCCAATAGGAAGCAGACACAGCTTGCTTCCAGATGTGAGTTAAAACCCATTATTATCCTGGGTCTATACTGGAGATGCAACGCATTCTCAATATAGCTCTGGGTCAGACACCTTTGCGTCTGCCAACTAGTTTTGTAATAAGCAAACCTGGGGCCACAGGAAGTCAGCCAAGCACGCAAAAAGTAACAACAGGAAGTAGCACAAAGCAAGCTTATAACAAAATGGGCTGCCACATATGTAAGCAATTCCAGGACTGCCCTTTCCATTAGGCATGGGGCAGCAAGAGACCATTGTGAGAACTTCTGCAGACCCTGCCTTGTATCTTGTTGTTGGGGGCAGCCTGTCCTACCCTGATTCATGCAGTTCAGGAACATGATAGGCTCCTATACTGAATGGATCTCTATTTATATTACTTTTACATGAATACAGACTCATATGGAGATACAGTTTTTTGTTTGTGTGTTTGTTTTCTAGTTCCACATGGGTGCACAAAATGTAAGTGAAGTTTTTTTTTATTATTATTATTGACTCCAATGCAATTCCATAATAAAAGTAAAAATAAAAAAATCCAAATGTATGCAATTTGCACAGTTTTATGCTCTGCATGGATTCTGATATCCACAAACCAAGTATGAAAACTACTGTACATATATTTGGATTATGTGCAGACTAATAAAAATGTTCTTATTTTGCAAGTCAGCATATAACGAGGCCATTACATCAGTATGCAAAAAAATATAAACAAACAAACATCGATACATGGACCAAAAAGGAAACCTGCTTTATGTTCCGTGTTTCCGGTATACATTTGACATGTTACATTTTGGAGTATGCATTTATTGAAGATGTTTTAAACATATAAATGCAATGAAATATTTGAGCAAAAACCTCCTAGGTGGATGACTTACATGGAGAACAGATCATGGAAAGGTAACTTCTATGTATAAATATGTAGAACAGGTTTCCTGTGGAAAAAGAAGTTGCATACGGAAAGCTGGCTTTCTCCTAAATCTCTGTGCAGAACTATAATGGAATCCTTTCCCTTGATGTCTCCTGTCGCTTACAGTCTTCATCAAATCCCCCAGATCCTTCTAAATGAATGAGCTTTTCCATCTCAAGGGCTTCTGGGACTCAGATTTTCCCACCAGTACACATGCTAGAATCACGTTTTTGCCATCTGTGCATTAAAGACAAACTTAAGCTGGCCAATAAAAGGGGCAAACCTGAGCCCCTGCATTGTAAATGTACAACACCATCAGGGGGGCTCTTACTCTGAATTATGAAGGCTCCAGTACCCTATCTCTGAACAGAAGGGTGTGACTTGTGCCTGGATATATTGAAAATATTATAATTGCAAAATTTCTTTTTGTAAAATTTTGCTGGAATAGGGACAAACAAACCAGTATCCTCTCTAACTTTGCTTGCAGATTTTTTGAAATCTGAAAGGTCATTGTCTGGAGAAGATGAAATCAAGCAATGAATAGCAATTCAAGGGCCACTCTTGTGGGGCAGGATGCCAGGAGAGATGGGTTGTGTGCCCTGATCCAGGAAGTTTAACAGGGTAGAGAACAAGTATCCCTGTGTTCCTATGAACTGTTAGGTACTTCCACAACTAGCTTTTCTTAATTATTATTTTCTTTAAGGTAAAGTCAGTGGAGACCACTAGGGATGTTTGCAAATCTTTTTCGGGAGTTTTTTGTATACGATTTGTATTGAATCAAATGCAAGAAAATTCATATTCGTTGTAATGGATCCCCTTCAAATGCAGTGGGATTTGAATTTGATATGAATTTTCAATCCCATAGAAATCCCATATGAATGCATACGAATGAATACAAATCCAATCTATATCCATACAAACCCCATATGAATTCCCTGCAAAGCTTCATACAAATGTATCAAAAGATTCAAATCAAATTCGAATGTCAATTCAAATACGAATGTCCGAAGGTGGCCAAATTCAAACAGATTTTGAATGTTACAGATATCCATGCACATCCCTAGAGACCACCAGTTTCTGCCTTCCTTGTGGGTTTGTGAGAGTGTTTCTGTTAAGGGAAGGTGTTGCCTGGAATAGAAGCCTTGCAAACAACCAAAGATGACTTGAGACATAAGCAGGCTGCACCTCCAATAATCGTATGTTTATCACTCTTCTTGCTTGGAGAAAGGGGCAGCTGAATTTGGAAGAAGAATATGCATGGTAGATGCAGCTACAATGTGTCTACTAATCCACCTTCCATCCCCCATGACTTCCTCTCCCTCCAGGCCCCATTTTTCTCACGCATACATCAAACCACTCCAGCCAGAGTTATTTGGATCAGAAGGTCAAGTGTGTGTTGTTGCAGCCTTTGTACTTCCAGCTACTTTATTTGCTGTCTCTAAGACAAGCCTGAAATCTCACAGACATTGGTATGGAAGGACTCTAGAAGAGAACAAATGCATGTCTTTGCTCCTGGATTTCTGGTGGGTTGGTAAATGGAATCGAAATGAATAAGAATATAAGAGGAGCCCTGCTAGATCAGGCCGCAGCCCATTGAGTCCGGCATCCTGTCTCACATAGTGGCCCACCAATTGCCCATGGACATCTCAAGCAGAGACAAGGGCAAACCTTCTCCTGTTCTCAGATGCCAGGAAGTGTCCTTAGAGGCATCCTGCTTGTCCCCACAGCCTGAAAGATGTACTTAGTACCACGCAGCATAGAGGGCCAGTACCGGCTACACTGTGCATTGTCCACTCAGCATCAGCACATCTTTTGGGTGTGGAATCTATGTCTGAGGCCCTGGTCATGCCTATATGAGACAGGATATCCTATTAATCATTTGAACTGAAGTCGTACCAGTCCTGTTCACACTTAGATTGTTATAGGTCATCCTCAGACCATCCTCGCTTTGTGCAACATTGCTCACGCCTTTCTCTGTGATCGACCTGAGACTCCTCTATGGAACTTTTGGCTCTTTCACTGCATTCAAATCTATCTCCTTTCTTTTTGGATGTCGTTGTGTCACTCTAGGGTGGTGAGGGTGTGTGTTTGTGGTTCTCTTTTTAAGCCTGCTCCCCCACCTTCCTTTTTGTGTGTTTTTCTTCTCTGTGTGATTAATTTTTAATAATAATAATAATAAACTTCTAGAAAAATGCTAGATAGAAAGAAGAAACATACACATAAACTGAGGAGAGGGGGAGGTGCCTCACGAACTCCATGCTTCCTGCCCTCTGCTAGACATTGGCCAAAAGGAAAGACTAGACCCACCCACCACAGCATGGTTCAGCCTCCTTTAGCCTGCCCTCCTGCTCTCACTGAAGAACAGAAGATGGCCTGGGATGCCAAGACTGGCTGAGTCCTCTAGAAAAGAGGACTCCAGTTAGAACGATCTAATGGGGATAAGACAGCTTGGAAAACAAACTGAATTAAAATAATGTGAGTGATGCAACCAGAAGATGACCCGAAGTCGTCTTAAAGTAAAGGTCTGACTGGAGCCTGAAAGAACTCCAATGGGAGGCATGAATAGCAGTCTCACCAAAGTCCTGACAAGCTGGCTCTTGATATCACTGTACAGACAGGAGGTAGTGGCAGCCTGGTGACATTTTGCCAAGTTCTGGAAGGTGGCCCACTTCTAGAGTCACTTCCAGAGCCATGCTGAAGTGCCTCTGACCTGCATGTTGAAACTCCCTAACTTCAAAGCTAGACTGAGCTGAGGTAGCCAATGGATGGATGATCACCAGCCCCCTCCAGCCTGCCCCACCACATTCCTGGTCTAGAACATACACGAGGTTTTTGTTTGTTTGCCTGTTTGTTTGTTTAGCTTTAATCAGGATTTTCCTATATGCCCAAAGGAGCATTTGTGAAGCCTCTGGTGAGTAAAACCTAACATCACGGCAAGCTGAGATCCAGAAAAGGCTGGTTGTTTGCTTCCAAGTGAAGAGTGGGTTGAAAAACAGCCATTCCTGGGCCCTGCGTTATTCAAAAGGTTCAATATCTATCATGTGCTTCTATGGAACAGAAGACACCACCAACACCCCCAAACAAAAATAACAAGGAGTGACTGGATTGATTTGTTTGCTACTTCAAGATCTTATTGATATGCGAATGTACTTAGACAGGCCTTTAATGAACCTTATTAAATCCATCATCAACAACAACGGCCAGAAACAGCAAGGAGAAAGATGCGGCTTTTCTTCTTTGCTTCTCCTCCAAAAGGAGGCCAGGATGTCTGCGCTGGCCTGATGGAATGCAGAGATGAAACTTGGAAGAAAGGAAGCAATTGCCAACTGCCTCTGTTCATTTCAAGGCCCCCTCTGCAATTTGCCTCCATAAACATCCAATTTGCAAAGAATGCCAGAAAGACTAGCGCTGGGTGGCCGTAGCAGTTCCCAGCAGGCACCGATGGGTTTGCTGAGCAAAATAACTCATTTGGCATCCTTCACCCATTTTCGGCGCACAAGTGCAAATGTGCATTAGTGTTTATCGCGGCAGTGAAGCAGTGTGCAAAAGAAAGGGAGGCGTCAACAGATTATCTACTGGGCTTCGGAAAAGTCTGCCTCTTGGTTCTCATTGTTAGCCTGACGTTGCCGCCACGATCTCCAGGAGGAGAGAGAATGTGGGTAGGAGGCTGATCCTGTAAAGTAAAAGCACACTCTTGTACACGCATGTGTGCTTTTCAGACACACACATGTCCGCACTCTCAGGCAAGGTTAACAGGCTAGAGAGCGGACATCTGTTTATGAGGAGGGATATCAAGTGAAAGGCAGTAACACAGTCTCCAAACCAGCTTTTCATAGCCTCTTACTTATTATTTAATTTGGCTCCAATACGTAAAATTAGGCTAATGGCTGTTAAGTGGTTAAGGCGCACACATTGTCCATCTGCTGAGAAGGCTCTCGGCCATTGTTCTTTTTCAAAGGCTAAGGGAAGGGGGGAAATAATAGAAAAGAGCATGCTGTTAGCTTGAGAGCTAATGCATCTCTCTCTTCGCTTGCTTGGGTTTCTTCTTCTTCTCTCTTTTTTCCTTCGGCTGGAAGTATTACAGGGAACTTTGTAAAGTAGGGTTTTAAGAATTGAAAAGCCAGCTCAGCTGCTGCTTCCTCTCCATTACCATCAAGGAATGGCTTTGATCTTCAGTAGCTACCCAGTGAAGTGTTTGGGTGCTTTGCTTTCCACCAAGGTCAAGGGGAGCTCTTAAAAGCCAGAGGTGCATGTAAGATCCAACCCTTCCTAAATGGACGTCTGTCTCTTTCTCTTTTTCCTCCGGCCTCAGCCAAGGGATAAATATGTCGCCATCTATGAAGAATTTCCATACTCCCACCACCCTTCTGGAAGTACATTAGATTACTAGGTGCACTGGGACTTGTATCACCAAAACAAAACAAGACAATTCGTGTCTGTTAATGGATGTGCATACGTGCAAATGCATAATTGCTAGAATTTAAGGCAGAGTCAGACCATGTCAAGACTATGACAAGGCTCCCTGTGTGTCTGCTCACTCTGCTTCCCACTCTGCTATCTTAGGGATGGGCACAAATGGGCTTTCTTTCATTCGCTTTGTATCGAATGAAATGTAAGAAAATTTGTATTCATTCAAATAGATCCCCTTTGAATGCAGTAGGATTCTATTTGATACAAATATATTCGTAGAAATTCATATGAATATCCGATACGAACGCATACGTATCTGATATATTTCTGATAACATATCCATACGTATCCGATATGTATCCTGCAACATATCTGCTCTGAAAGTGTCCAATCCACCCTGAATCCACTTTGAATCCACTCTCGAACCATGTCATATTCACTCTGGATCCGTTGCAGATGTGACTGGCGCAGCTACTTTCCCACCTCCCAGTTTCACAAATGTTCCAAAGCTTCGTACGAATGTCATAAGAACATAAGAGAGGCCCTGCTGGATCAGGCCACAGGCCATCTAGTCCAGCATCCGGTCGCACACAGTGGCCCACCAAATGCCCATGGGCATCTCAAACAGAGACAAGGGCAAACCTTTGCCTGCTCTTGAATCCCAGCAAATGACCTTAGAAGCACCCCGCTCCCTCCCCCCCAGCCTGAAAGATGGACCTAGGCATTCTATGGTTTAGGAGATCCTGCCTTGAGCAGGGGGTTGGACTCGATGACCCAGGAGGTCCCCTCCAACTCTACCATTCTAAGATTCTATGATTCTATGATTCATTCTAGTAGCCATTGATACATCTGGTGTCCATAAATTTGTCTAATACTTCCTTAAAGCCATCTAGACTGGTAGCTGTTACCACCTCTTCCAGCAGCAAATTCCATAAACCGATGATCCTCTGGGTGAAGAAATACTTCCCCTTGTCTGATCCGACTCTCCTACCCATCAGCTTCATAGAGTGCCCCCTGGTTCTAGTGTTGTGCGATAGAGAAAAAAAAATGTTCTCTATCCACCTTTTCTATACCATGCATAATTTTATATAATTCAATCAGGTCCCCTCTGAAACGCCATCTCTCCAGACTGAAGAGGCCTAGATGTTGCAACCTGGTTTGAAAATGTCGTAACATTCAATTCATATACAAATGTTTGAATTTGTACGAATAACAAATGTTTGAAATACTTGTGCACATCCCTATTCATGGTTCTTGATTTCCAGTTCGTCCTAAGCAACCTTCAGTTTGACTCCTCTCCCTCTCTGTTAGCTTTACTAATTGACCAGCTATAAAGCAAGTAATCAATAATGCCCCCTCCCTTCCCCTCCCTCTCTCTTGTATATGTAAAGGCACAGAAGGGCCTCCTCACCATGGCATCTTTTCCTCTGTTCTGTTTTAAAAAAAAACAAAAAGGAGATAAACGGCATGATCCTGGCAACTTTTCAGCATGGCGCAGCATCAATGGTTTGATAGCCCTAGACAGAGTAATACGTTTGCTCTAGACTTAAGCAACAGAAGAGTGAAAATGAGAGAGAGAGAAGATTTATTTATTTATTTTTCAAAGCCATACAGAGTAGATGCAGAATACCTGGTATAGAACAAACATAACATGCAGAAGCCCTTGGGTCAAACTCAGCTCCTGTTAAGTACCTACTTCTACACACATATCCATGCAACCTTCCTGGCAAAAGTGGGTGGGGGAGAGAGAGAGAGATGCCATTGGGAAGCAGATGTTTTACCATCTTCAAGACGTGCGCCAGATGGCAAAGTCAGAAAGAGGTCAAAAAGAGAACAATCCAATATAAAAGATGACATCGGGCTAGGCATCTGCTCCCCAGGTGTTAACCGGATGGGCAATTTAAGATTAGTGCACTTTCCCTTACATATCCATGCTTAAATTGGATTTGCACCAGAAAGCCTCTCAGACACAGGGAAATGAAAGGCTGGCTTCTAGAAAAGGACAGAAGGGTGGTATCCTTCAAAATAAAGGACTGGCCTTTCGAAAAGAGGACCCACGGCCAACTTAAAGGGTGTGTTTGCTTTGTTTCTGTGTCATCAGGGCTGTATCCAGATTAGTGGAATAAAATCTGCTGTTAGAGATAAAAGTGCAGCTTACCTGCTGCGAAGCCATGACATGCCATCCGGACTCCAGCAGTCTCCTTGTAGCTTTCTCAAAGAAAGCTGCAAGGCTTCTGTGGCACACACAGCAAGGTGCAAGTCACATGGAACACGGCATCCTGTCTGGACTGATGGGAAACTTCAAATTTACCCGATATTGTAGAGCAAGTGCTCATCAAATTGAAGTAGTGGCGGCACACCCCAAAAGGCCATGCTGAAGCAGTGTTCCCAAACCAAGCACTTTCTGGACCTTTAAAGCCCTTACTAGAAGATGTCCACCAATATTGGCTGGCCAGGTAGGAACAGCAAACCTGGGTCCTTTTTTAAGGTACATTTCAGTCATTTTCTCAGCTTGCTGCTTGGAAAAGTACAGATGAGACCAAGGAAGGGCATGACATTCAGGTGGACAGCCCCTACTCCTCAACAGCAATGGTGGTGGGGAGCGCAGTGATGCTGGCTGGGTGGTACATGTTGCCCCAGATGGTGGAGAAGGGGGAAAGCAGAAGATCTATCCAGTCAGGAGACCTACCCAGTGAGCCAGTTAGGTCTAGTGGTTAGGGAGCTGGACTTTTATCTGGGAATACCAGGTTTGATTCTGCCCTCCCCCACAAAGCCATCTGGGTGACCTTAGGCTAGTCACAGCTCTCTTCTGAGCTCTCACAGCCCCACCTACCTCATAGGGTGTTCTATTGTAGGGAGAAGAACAGAAAGTTTTGTCAGCTGCTTTGAATCCCCTTAAATGGGCAAAAAAAAACAGGGTAGAAAAGCCAACTCTTCTTCCTCTTCTTCCTCCTCTTCTATCAATACAGATGTCAAGTGAAGTGGACCTAGCATAGTGCACAACCCCCAAGGTTAGGAAATTTTGTTCCTATCTCTCAGAGGCATGGGGAGGTGACCACAAAGCTCTTGTGAACTTGCTGGCTGTGGCATGGCTGATCAAGATCATTGCTAATAAAGCAGATGTTGTTTGCGCAAGCCCCTGCCTTCCTTTCTGTGATCCAGTTTAGTGGGCCCGGGTATTTTGGCACCTCTGATCCAGAATACAGGCAAGCACGTGCAGAAAGGTCTTGGGAGTTAGATAAGGCTGAAGCGAGCAGCTTGTTACTTTGACAGTAAGTTTTCTCATTCTGAAAGTGGTCTGAAGTTGAATTAAACCTTAGGCGTAGATAGGCCCTAAATTTCAATTACAGTTCTAAATGGATGCCTGAACGGCTTCTCCAGATCTGTCTTTGCAAAACCCATTGCACCAGTCTGTAGAATTCTGCCTCACTTTATCTTCATCCTGCATCTCTCTGAGGGCATGGCATGTGAATGACTCTCTGCTGCTTAACTGTTTCCATCCCAATCCATTAGCTCCAGGCAGTTCCAACAGCGAGCATGGGCAGAATGCAAAACAAGGGGCTGGAGCCAAGCTCCATGTTAGGTGGTCGCAACACCTAGATGGATTCATCGGCCTCCTTTTATTAGTTGGCCTGTCTCTCCAGGATGAACCATGCCAAGAACAATGGCAACACGTATAGATTTTGGAAGCTGAGGGCAGAGCAGAAGATAGACCTGCACGTGGAAGGTGTGTGCATAAGTGCATTATGCAATTATATACATTCGAATGAATTCCCTGACTCTGTACAAATGGACCCATCTGCACTAGTTCACACATAGTCCAACTGAATACAGTTCTCACACTGAACCCGTTCCACATGTGCATGCATCCCAATGGGGACACGCACAAATATGCAAGCTGCACACATTTGGGGTGCCTGCATTCCCACTCCATGAAAAATGAAATTCCTGTGTATCTGGAAATGAACTGGAATAGAAAATGCAGCTACCCCTCATTTTACGAGCTTAATTTGTTCTGTGGAAACTGCTTATAAAGTGGAAAGCCTGCATAATGAGTTCCCATGGCCTTTGCTTGTTCTGTCACTGCAGCCTCTTATAGGCACAAATCTGCTTGTTTAGTGAAAATAAAGTTGGTAGGGTTCATACATTTCCTGTAAGTCAAACTGCTTACAGCAGTTGCTCGTACTGGATTAAGTAGGATTGCTGCATTGGAAGAATGTGATATTATTATTTTTATTAATTATTAATTATTTCAATTTTATTATATCATTGCCATCATCATCATCGTTATCATCATCATCATCATCATTATTAATAAGATGTACAATCTTGATTGCCTAAGTAAAGTTTTGATATTATTTGTGATAACTAAAAGATTGAAAGGACTAATATTGAAATAAAAACACAAATATTTTGCCCACGTGAGAAGACAAGATTCACTTGAAAAGACCTTGATGCCGAAAAAGCCAGAATGGAAAAGGTGAAGGGGATGGTAGAGGATGAGATAGATGGACAGACGGATGGATGGATGGATGGACAGACGATGATGAGAGTGAGTGAGTGAGTGAGTGAGTGAGTGAGTGAGTGAGTGAGTGAGTGAGTGAGTGAGTGAGTGAGTGAGTGAGTGAGACAATGGACATGAGCTTGCGCAAACTTTGGAAGGCAGTGGAGGACAGAAGACCTTGATATGCTGTGATCCATGAGGTCATGTAGAAATCAGATGTGACTCATCAACAGTACAGCTGAAAGCCTCCTTCCTCACCTGTCTCCTTCTTCTAACTAATCGGTTTTGCTCAGTATCTTTCCACTCTGATGGGCTCTCCTTAAGAACCCAGCCAAACACCGAGCAAGTATCCCAACTAGAGCCACCAACCACTCTGGCTCATTGAAGAAACATCATAAAATCCTCCAAAATTTCTGAGTAAGCAACTTCAACCAGGAAAAGTGGCCGTCAGTTGGTGGCCAAGTTCTACAGAACCTGCTCTTCAGTCTCCTCTGGGCTGGGTTCCCAACTCCAAAAACAGCATCCAAGGCAGCGCAAAAGTTGCCGTGAACTGCAGATTTTCTACAGAAGCAAAGCATCTTTCTCACACTAACCACATCGTCAGTGGCTACTGCAGCACACAGCCCTCCATGTGTTTTCTCTGACAGTCCAGGGTACAAGAGCCAACTGGCAGCCCAGGCTACACTTCCAGGGTAAACCGAGTGGCACTGCCAGTTTTTCCATGACAAAAGGAGTATGCAGCCGGCACAGTGACAGCTGTCTGAATTCCACATTTATTTACAAAATGTTAGTTAAATCACTGACAGTTGGTGCTGCAAAGGGGGAAACATGGTAGGAAGGGCTGACATCTCTCCTGTCTTGCTAACACCATGCTGCAGAGACAACTTTCCTCTGCACATCATCTTTCCCTTCCCAGTGGTGATTTCTGTTTGAAAGTTCCTCTTCAATCAGCCCATGTTGGATGCCTCTGCTTTTCTCCACCTGCAGGCCCTGAATTATATCGCTCCTCAATCCGCCCCTCTCGGCGACTACACCGGGATGACAGGTGCTAAAATGGAGTCAACATGGCTCTTATTAGAAGCTGTTCCACAAGCTGTCACTCAACACTAATCTGTGAGCGATGTTTACACAGAGTCCTACTAGCCATTGCTGTGCATGTTCGGTCCCCATTCAGCCACTGGGCATCGAAAAAGGCTTGGAGTAGAGTTGATTGAGCAGTGATCGCTAAAAGCTGTGACAGCATGGCTGTGCACTAAGCAAGATGTAGGCAAATTGGAATGAGCTCAGAAGAGGGCAAGGAAGATGTCCAGAAGCACAGGAAATAGGTTCAGAGTTATATTTAGATAAAAAGGGATGCTTGCATGGGTGGGGAATGGCAGAGTATATGTTAACACACTTTGGAAGAGTCGCCATGCAGAAGAGGTGGATGGAGCAGAGAGTAGAGGGATCTTTGCTATTGTATACTGGAAACAGGTGCCAAGAAGACCTTTCCTGGTGCCCGCAAAGACATCTGAAAATCCAGGAACAGCTGGCAGCATGTAGAGTGGACTTTAACAGTGGTGGGACTCAGTTTGTGAAAGTACCTGGAGATGTGCGCAACCTTTGTGTGTGTTTGGTTCAGACTGAACGGAACAGGGCCCGGTTCACTTGCAGTCAAGTTTGTCACTTAGCTTTTTTCAAACATGTAGAAAAAAAGATCATTAAGGGTGAAAAAGAGAGAGTACAGCCCTATAAACTCTTACGATGAAGGAGGACTACATATGGCAAATGAAATATATTTGCATGGTTCACTGGACAGAGCATAAGCCAGTTGCAGTCAGCCGCATTCCTGTGCCATAGGAGTCCTCTCTGCTTGGCAGCTATTTAACTCTCACATGTAAAGAAGAAGAAGGAGGAGGAGGAGGAGGAGGAGGAGGAGGAGAAGAAGAAGAAGAAGAAGAAGAAGAGGAAGAGGAAGAGGAAGAGGAAGAGGAAGAGGAAGAGGAAGAGGAAGAAGAGTTGGCTTTTCTATCCCGCTTTTTTCACCCATTTAAGGGGACTCAAAGCAGCTGGCAAAGCTTTCTACTCTTTTCCCCACAACAGAACACCCTGTGAGGTAGGTGGGGCTATGAGAGTACAGAAGAGAGCTGTGACTAGCCCAAGGTCACCCAGCTGGCTTTGTGGAGGAGCACAGATAACAGTAGGCCTAAATAAGAGTATTCCCAGGTAGGAGTGTGGTTCCCTAACCACTAGACCTAACTGGAGCTGGAGAGCTCCTACACATGCAATCTTTAACATGCTTTAATTGCATCAGCTTACGCCACCACACAACTATTCCCTGCAAAGCCACCCTACTCCCCTAGAAGACGTCTCCTGTCATACTGGAAGCAGAATGTCACTCCCTCAGATTCCCATGCTCTTTCATCCATCAGCCAGGCCTAGAGACACCTGAAGTGACTGCCAGAGAAGGTGCCAAGAGCAGTGTGGATGCGCGGTCACAGTCGGGGTGTGCACAAATGTATTTTTTGCATTCGAATCTGAGTCAATTTCAATATTCAATAATTCAACTCGTTTTGAATTTTTAAAACCCGCATTTTTGAAAATCCAATTCGAACCCGGATTATCCGGATCTGCACATTCGAAAGTTCGATCCGTCTTCAAAAATATGAATGTTGATAACATTCGCATCCATTTTTCAAATTTGTGTGCATCCGTACGGATCCCGCTTTCATCCTGTGTACATCCCATTTTCATCCCACATAATAATCACAAATACGCTTGATTTTCATGCATATTCACATACGACATATATGGATCTGTTCATTCGAATTATTCAAATATAGTATCGGATTTTCAAAAATCCAAAATTCGTCCAAGTTTTGAAATTCGGAATGTTTTTAAATCTGGTTTGAATTTGAATATCAATATTCATTGGAATAAAATTGGATTTTTGAATTTTCAAATATTTGTGCACATCCATAGGTCACAGGGAGCAGGAAGGGGAGATTGATTAATTGAATGAACAAATTTACACACAAATGCACAAATTTATATGGTCACCGACCAAAATCGAAGGAACGGGAGATATGGAGTCCATGCAGGAATCCACAGTAACTAAGGATGCAAAAGAGAAGCTTCTACATGCTAGCTTGTCCTAAGCCCAGTAAAATATGTGTGAAAGTAGCAAGTTCCTGCCTAGATGTTCTCCCAGCTTTACAAAATCTCTCGTAAAGTTGATATTAAACTCTTCAATCCTGGATAGACCTGGAGAAGGTGAGGTAGCATGAGAGCGCCAATGGACTATGCATGGGGTTGATTATAAAGACTGATTACATATCAGGTCAAAATTATGGAAGCTTAAGGGACTGATGCGGGCAGATTCCAGCACAAGCTAATCTGATGCACACCTCCTGGACGAATGCATATCCCAGAATTTAGCCATCCATCAACTTTCAGGTGCCAGAAATCCCTTGACACAGTTATCAGCTCAAGGAAGTATCAAAATGTATTTTACAGCATCCTCTGGAGATAAAAGGCATTTAGAACTGCATCTTCAAGTCAGTATATAAAAGGGGATTCTAAGCAGATCATAAATAGTCATGGTGAAGGTAGAAGTAAGAGGAAATTTAATTATCAGCGAATGCTCCCACGATCCCCTTTGCACCGTTCCCATTCTCCTGGCAATAATTCCACAAATACCAGAGTCTCTGACTGCGATCAGGTGAGCTTTAAAAAGTGCCAAAGTTTGGTCATGTGGCCCATGCATCAGAAAGCTGGATAAGCCTTAGAAAGGACAGGAGAAAGAGAAAGAGAAGAAGGAGGGGAGGGGAGGGGGAGGAATTGGTTTTTATACCCCGCTTTTCTCACCATTTAAATGTGCTCAAAGCCACTTTACAAACCCTCTGTTCTTCTCCCCACTATAGACACCCTATGAGGTAAGTGGGGCTGTGATAGCTCAGAAGGAGAGCTGTGACTAGCCCAAGGTCACCCAGCTGGCTTCGTGGAGGAGTGTGGAATAGGGATGTGCAAGGATATTTGACACATTCAAAATTCAATCAAGTTTGTTCAAATTTGGACATTCAAATTCAAACTGGACATTCGTTTTTAAACATTCAAACAAATTAAAACGTTTTGAATCATTTGTACGAATCATTCAGCCATCTTATTCGTATCCGTAAGCATTTGTATGGACACATACGGGATAAAAACGGGATGTGTGCAAATGTGTACGGGTGCATACAGATGTGTACAAACACACACAAATGTTGTTGACCTTCGTATCTTCAAATATGAATTGAATATTCGTTCAAATAGATACGGACGTATTTGAATCGGTTCAAATTTGACTACATTCATTTTTTCTCTATTCATTCAAATTTAAACATTCAAATATTCAATTTGAATAGAGTCAAATCCAAAAACTGCATCTGTGCACACCCCTAATATGGAATCAAACCAGGAGACTACCAGATAAGAGTCTGATACTCTATCCTCAGGACCAACCTGGCTCACTCCTGGTGGCTGTGCAGCACTTTTTTTTATGCAGGTTTGGACTTCCACAAGTTGCCCTTTGGAAGCACAATAGAGCAGTGGATCATATTTGTGGCCATAAAGCATGCTGTACAGTATGCTCAGTGTGGCATTTGTTCTGGGCTCCAGCAATGGGCCACCACCCCTACCCCCATCAGCCCATCTGATCCTGGTGCCCACTTCTTCCATCTCCTTGAGAGGAGGCAGGTCCATGTGGATGGTAGCCCATGTGGGAAGGACTAAGGCTCTAGAATATAAGTGGGAACTGCTGAAGACTACACCTCCCTTTCAGGGATGTGCATGGACCCAATTTCCACATTCTATTCGAGGTGAACAGAATGTGGAAAAATCCGGCTCCAGCTAAATACCAACCCCCACAGATGTGGGGGTATTCGTATCCGTGCATGGATAATTCTATGGAATATCCGTGCATGGACAAATAAATCCTCCCCTCGCCCCTCCATTCCCACCCCCTCTCCCACTTACTTGACCTCCTCGCCGCTACTGTCGCCTTCTCCTTGCCACTGCTGCCCCTTCTTCTGACATTCCGGAGGGACCAATAAGAGGTCCGGGGTGCCACCGGAGCACACACACACAGGTAAGGGAGCACTTGGGAGGTGGGCAGGAGCGCTCCAGTGGCACCCCAGGCCTCTTTCAGGGCCCTCCAGAACCGCAAACCAGCTTTCTGGAAGCTAAACACAGGCCTTAACCGAAAGGCCTGTATTTAGCTTCCAGAAAGCCTGTTTGGCACTCCGGAGAGTCCAGAAAGAGGTCCGGGGCACCATTGAAGCAGTTAAGGGGACCACAGGGAGGCCTCAGGGGGAGGTTTGGGGGAGGGAGGCCTCGGGAGGGAGGCCCCCGGTTATCCAGTATTCATAGAAGCTTTGGTCCATAGAAGGACCCTATTCGATCCATCCACGATTCTCAGAATTTGGACACATTACTCCGAATTCCAAATAGCACAAATCATTTGTGTATATCCTTACTCCCTTTCCTGCTTTTCCAACTGCTGCTTTCCTCCTCCGCCCATGAGTGTCCAACCCCTTGAGACTGCCTGCTCTCCAAGAGAAAGCAAACATGAAAGAAAGCATGGTTTCCTGAGGCCCGTGCATTTGAAGTACACATACGGCCACATCTCCAGCGCATCACATTCCATCCCTGAGGTATTTTCGCAAGCACTCTTGGGAACCAGGGAGTTGTGCGTTGTCGGTTTAACGCATCCAATCCTCCGCACTTCAGCAGGCCATAATTTTCAAAAGGGTTCAAAGGTTGTGAGTTTAAGTAACCAAAGGATACATCGCACTGGATTTCAAAGTATACTTAATAAAGAATTCCCTTAAGGTTTATTTGAAAAGGTAATGAGCTTAGCTCTTTACTCAGGGCTCGTTTTGTCTCAACATCAAGGGAACTCCTGTAAGTGCATTAGAATGGATACAAAGATCAGCAGACAAAATACAATTTTAACAGAAATAAATGGAGTCATTACGACTACAGATGTCGTCTGTGGCAGCCCACATATCATAATTCACAGGACGGGAAAAGGCAAGCCATGTCTGGAAGCTTTGAAAAGCTCAGAGAAGCCAAAGCAAGGCTTCTAATCAGATGGAGCTTCACCCCTGCCACCCATGGGTCCCAATAGACCACTGAGAGATGTGAACGTGGGCCATCGCATGAATCTGAGACAGTCTGCATTAGCAGACAAAACCTTGAAAATTCTTACATTCTGGCCTGTGAAAGCAGGTTGCTGAACTAGATTTTGGTTTTGGAAATCCACAGGTCTCATTCAGTGGGGTCTTAAACATATTTGTTTTCATCACCTGGGTCATACTACCGAATCTGCTTTTTAATGGAATGAATGGCGTTCTTCTCATCTGCCACCCTCTATTAACACATGGAAGAAACCTAACCAGTCTACATACTGTGATTGTTTTTATAGGAAGCTCAGTGGCTCCGGAAGCCCAGAGGGACATGACATATGAAGAAGTCAGTTTGCTAAAGACTATGCTCAAGACTAAACCCCTAAATTAAGAATGTGCACAAATATTTGTAACATTCATTATTTGTACGAATCCATCCAAATTCAGACATTCATAACACAACATTTGTGCATTAACATTCGTATGAATATGAAACATTTGAAACTGTTGCATTATCTCTATTTAGCGTGACTCCATATTGACCAGCCCATGCCTTAAGACCTGCAGGGAGAGGTCTTTTTGATCATACCAACACATCCAGTAGTTAAAGGGGTGGGAGGCCAAGAGAGGGCCTTCTCAGTGGTAGCCCCCCACCCCCAGACTACGGAATAATCATCTGACTGAGGTACGCTAGGCATCTTCATTTAAGATCAGTGAAGTTGCACCTATTTTACCTTAGTCTTTGGCTGAAGAAACAGCTTCCCCTCCCTCTTTCAGACACTGTTGTTGTTTTTAATGTGTCCATTTTCTCTGTATTAGAAGGAATGCTCATTCCCGCCACTACCACGCACATGTTGAGGCATCAGGAGATGGATACCCCAGTTATGCGCAAATGCTCCTGTTCCAAACTGAACTCTAGGACATGGCACAACCCACCAGAAATTACGGGGTGTGAAGCCAGTTGTGGAAGCTTCCTTCCTGACATTGGTTATATATCTATTTCTTAGTTTAAATTCTGGTGTGGTTTTGTGTTTTTGTGTTTGGGGTTTTTTTCTGTTTAGATTCTGGCCTGTTGTTGTTGTTTTCAGTTTAGATTCTGTCTTTTTTTTTTTTAATTGGCCTTTCCTGCAGAATTTGATTTCACTCTATGGATTTTATATTTCAAATTGCTTAACCAGATAATCTATGAACTGGTGCAACAAATAGCTAACAAAGGCAATTGATCCCATCATTATCTTTCAGTATAGTCCTTCAGGGTGAGCTGACAGGGTGTGTTTGCTAACACTTTTGTTTTGTTTTGTTTTGTTTTCTGTGAGAGACATAGGAAGAACAGTGGAACTTCCTGACTGGTGAACGGCCATAGCAAACCAGCAAGGATCCAGTGTGGTGGCGGCCATTTGCACTACAAGTGCTAAGGATGTAGAATTTTGACGTTCAATTCAAATCAAATCAAATGCAACAACAACAACAAAACATCCACATCCCTAACAAGTGCTAAATGAGCCCCATTGCTGCCCAGCAGTGCTTTTAGGGTGAATGGTCAGCCAGGATTGCCCAGATCAGCAAGGCAATGTGAGAACTGGCAATCAGATGTGAGGTCAGATGATGCAGAAAAGGATGCAGTGGCTGCTGTCCAGGAATGAGCCCCAGTCACTTCTGGGAAAGTTCTGGGTGGCCCACATGATGCAGAGTGGGATAGCAATACAGTACAATCATGTCTTTTGAAAGAGGATCTATGTGATTCTTGTACAGAGGTGTGCATGAAAGAAAATGGAGGTGTCCAGTTCAAACCAAACTAAACACTCATTTGTTTGGCTCACTGACAAACCTTTTCACTGAGAAAATGGTTGTTCACATTCAATTTTTGAATTTGTTCTAAGAATAACTGTTACTCCCCCCTCTTAAAACAAAGTAGCCCCCACAAAACCACAGCAAACGCAAACTCTGTGGATAATGCATGCTCATGATCAGGAGGCTGGTTTGGTTTGGTCAGATTTCCTGATGTTCCTTCATGTTTGGTACAATGTGAAGAGCTTTGCACATCACATCACTAGTCCACTGAAATCTTCACAGCAAATTAGGTTGAATCCAGGACAGTCATTATATAAATTATAATGGCTATAGGAATCAAATGCTGAAGAAGAAGATTTTACTCAGATTAAACTCTGTATTTTAAAATGGGAAGGAAAGGGTTAAAACATCTCCCCACAAGCTTATATTAGGCCTTTGAATGATAGAACAAATCACATCTGAACTTGGAAGGTTACTTTCTATTATTCATTATGTCTTAGAAAGGCCTCCTTCCACATCACTGAAAACTAAGATTTCTTCTGAATTGGAACTGCGTCTACACAGCATGTGTTCAGCAACTGAGACAATGTGTAGCTGGATGGGAAATAGGTGAAGTAGCAAATTTAACACAAAGCAAGAATCCAAAATCCAAATGGATGATTTTTTGGAGCCATTCTGGGCTCTGTAAGCACTCAATAAAGGAGACGCAGGTGTTCTGACTGTTTATGATTGGAAGCTGAGATGAATTGGTCGAAATCTACTATTTCAGATGGCAGGAGGGACATAATATTTCACCAGCTGTTCCTGCTGGAATCTTTTTCTACCTGTATATACATGGTCATTATCCATGCTTGAAAATGGGCTCCCTTTCCCCCTATTTACCAATTTACTAATTGTATACATTACAAGTCTTAGCCCAACAGGTTTGGTGCATGATGAAACAGAAATGTCGTTCTGTACCACTTTATGGAATCTTATTTATACATATCTTATGCTTACCACAACCTACCTGCTGTTTGTTCTCGATTACAATAAACACAGAAGAAGAGTTGGCTTCTCTACCCCACTTTTCTCACCCATTTAAGGGGACTCAAAGCAGCTGACAAAGCTTTTATATTCTTCTCCCCACAACAGAACACCCTGTGAGGTGGGTGGGGCTGTGAAAGCTCAGAAGAGAGCTGTGACTAGCCCAAGGTCACCCAGTTGGCTTCATGGGGGAGGGCGAAATTGAACCCGGTATTCCCAGATAAGAGTCCGGCTCCCTAACCACTAGACCAAACTGGCTCTCTAGTAGTTTCATATTGGATCTGTTTAATTATTCCATAGAGTTGATCAAGTCGATTTACACAAGGCCCCAATGTCCAGCAACCATCTCCTTTCCCTTCTAAAATATCTGAGGCTGCATTCAGACATTGCTTACTTATTCTGCTATCTTTGGACTTTCTGAAGTAAAGCATGGCTATTCCGGAATATCCACGCTTTATTTTGAAATATTCAAAGATAGAGGAATCAGTGAGTGACATCTGGCTACAGCACTACTCATTACAAGTTTAACAACAAAGTCTTGTGTAGGAATGTGCATGAATATTTGAATGCATTCAAAATTGGATCAAATCGACCCAATTTCTACATTTGAATTTGAATCATTTGAAATGGGTTCGTATACAATGCATACTTGAAGATTCACATCTTTTCCGCATCCGTATGCATTTGTGCGGATCTGTACGGGATGAAAACGGGTTGCATACATGATAACTATGGGATGCATACAGACGTGTACGGAAGTGT
Source organism: Aspidoscelis tigris stejnegeri (assembly GCA_023333525.1). Classification (NCBI taxonomy): domain Eukaryota; kingdom Metazoa; phylum Chordata; class Lepidosauria; order Squamata; family Teiidae; genus Aspidoscelis; species Aspidoscelis tigris. The sequence continues at coordinate 21,955,859 of JALMGA010000011.1, forward strand.
ATGGACCCGGGGAAGATGCGTACGGTCATCTACAAATGTTGTTGACATTCGTAAGTGCAAATTTGAACAAAAAATTTGAACAAATAGATTCTACCTGTCCCATTCTCAACCTGCTAATTCCTCCCTAAAGTGGATCAGTGCTTTGCTGGACCAGTCTCTGGACCTAACATTTTACAGGAACTGTATGTATGAAACATGCAAGTCAGCCTATTTTTTTAAAAAAAGTTAAATAATATTTAGTGTGGTTAGATCTATCAATCTTTCTATTTTGTCTATAATAGATTGATTTCTGTGTTGACATATTGACAAAGCAAGATTAAGTCTGAGTGTGCTGTCTTTCCTGTGTTGAATAATCTCCTTTGCTTTCTCTCCCCTTTCTTTTTGGCATGTCTTCACACAAAATGAATCCATAGCTTTTGTTGAAAGGGTAGGTTCCAAACATTTTGGTACATAGCCCAAAAGCACATTAACAAGTTTTTCTGCCTAGTGAGTTTTGCAGTTGGACAAGGATTCAGGTTTGGACTCCCACTCAAATTATATCTGACATTAACTTATATGTACTGTCCCAGCGGCTCTTTACCCAGAAATTTAGGCCACTGCTAAACAAAAGGGGAGAAAAATTTAAGCATTTCAAAATAATGTTCACATTCTTTTGCTTCAGGGGTTAACATACAATTATGTATTAAGTTGGATTCTTTTGGAAATGAACCTAGTCCATTTCTTCCCTTTCTAAACTGCTAAACACTATTGGCTGATAACTGGCCAGTCGTATGAATGTGCGCATGAATCCCATTTTTGACATTCAATTTGTAACAAATTGAATATTAAAAAATCCAAATTTGTACAAATAAAGAAAAATCAATGTCTGGACATTCAAACCGATACGAATACATTTGTATCTCATATGCATCCATACATATCCCATTTTTATCCTGTATGTAACCAGAGGAAGAGAGAAGGAGACTGGGTGAGCACCTTCCATCAAGCTCCCAGCATTGGCCCCTCCCTCCCAACTGCCACCAGACGGGCCATGAAGGAACCATCTTGCCTTGGGAGAGGAAGAGAGAAGGAGACTGGGTAAGCACCTTCCATCAAGCTCCCAGCATTGGCCCCTCCCTCCCAACTGCCACCAGACGGGCCATGAAGGAACCATCTTGCCTTGGGAGAGGAAGAGAGAAGGAGGCTGGGTGAGCACCTTCCATCAAGCTCCCAGCACTGACCCGTCCATCCCAACTGTCATGACACAGGCCATGAAGGAGCCATCTTGCCAACTGGGAGAGGAAGATAGGAGGAAACTGGGTGAGCAAAAACTGGTGCTGATTTACTTGATCTGAAGAGAAACCAGAATGTGGCTTCTGCATTACTGAGTTTGCAGTCTCTACTTTTTCTTTTTTAAGTAAAAACAATTGCATGTTAAGTGTTTGGCTGCTCCCCGTAATGCTTTCCTAGGAATAATAAACCCACTGAGAAGTTCATTTTTGAGGAAGCACGGATGAGACTGCAGAGTCAGTGGAATTATCTTCCTTTTCATTTTCTCAAAGAAAATAAATAGAAAGGGCGGCTTGTTTGTGCGCCTCCATGAGATTTCACAAGACAGACCTTTTTTAAAGAAAGGTGAAATTCTCAAGTAGTATTTAAAGACAAAAAGATTTACTACACCAAGCTGCAGCCTGCAACTAGTAAACAGAAATGCCCTTAATGTGCAGACAACTGTAAGAATTGCCTTGCCAAAGTAAACCACAGTCTACCTGTGCGGCCGTCAGCCAGACGCCTCTGGGTCTTCACAAGAAAGGTGCTAAAGCTATGTAGTCTTAAAGCAGCTGGCCCTGGCATTTCTCATGCCCCAAAGGATTAGGACTTCAAATACAATGCATTTGTGGGAAATGGAGTCTATGACAGCCTCACGTATGCCCACAAAGATGTAGAACTTTCTCTCTTCTGATCCTCGCTGTACTTCCCCTGTAGCTGCTTTGCCTCCTACTCTGCCATTCAAAATGGGCATCAACCATCAATGAGTAAAGGTCAATGAGACTTTCCTTGGCAGCTTCTACTCTGCCTGTCCAAGCTGTAGTACATCCAGAGGTCTGTTCAATCACACGCTGGTTGCTCCACCACCTGCCTGTCTGCTTACTTGCAAAATCACTTTCCTTCCTGCCTCTTAACCAGAAGCAATTGGTTCTGTCCTAAGGAATCTCTCTTTGCTATCAAGGTAAAGCCAAGACAGAATTATGCATTGTTGCAACCAGGAGCAAATATCTATCTGTCTGTCTGTCTGTCCGTCCGTCCGTCCATCCGTCCATCCGGACAGACAGATCAGGGGTGTCTAACATTTTGGTCTCTCTGGGCCACACTAGATGAAGAAGATATTAAATACAATAACATTGGCAAAAATAGATGAGTAAAGAAAAGGTCCATGCATAGCTTCATCATAAGGGTGGTTCCACACCTGCTGCTGAGAAACGGATTTAAGAAAATCCATTTCCCGGCCATCCGTCCTCCTGGGGATCTGTCTGAAATAGGGATGGATCCTTGGAGGCTTCCCGCATCCGCACATGTGCAGGGAGGATGGATTCAGCCAGCTAGATCCCCTGGGTGCTGTATGGAGGCCACAGCACCCATTCCAAAGGGCATCCGGCCTCCCACTCTGCTGATGCCACCCCCGGAGCAGCAGGACCGTAGAATGTAGCTGCCAATCACTGTGTGTTTCTGCCAGCATGCAGCACGCAGCATGCAGGAGAGGGCAGAAGGAGGCAAACAGCCCTGCTTCCACCCTCCCCAAGGTAGCAGCCGCCGGCACATCCGGTCCCTTGTCTCTCCATGTGTGTAAGTGTCTTGCTTCCAAACAGATTGAGGTGTGGGACCGGATGGAAGACCTAATTTTCAAGGTCTTCCTGGAGGCCAGATCTTTCAGCAGCGAGACCCCATTAAGAATGGGTCTTGCGTGCCGGAGTGCGGAAGCGGCCGCCGCAAAGAGTCCCGGATCCGTTCTCCTTTGTGGAAGGTAAGTCTTATATGTGTTCTGTATGTGCTGTTAATGTGCTTTAGCGAGCCTGTGCAGAAACACCCTACGTTTATGATTTTGTGCTGGGCTACATTTATAACAATCTTGGGCCATGTGTAGCCCATGGACTGTGGGTTGGACACCCTTGATCTAGATAAACTTAAGATAAAAATTGCATATTGTTGCAACCAGGAGCAGATATCTACCTACCTACCTACCAAAGACTTTGGGAGTCTGATGCAGGTAGCAGGCTATAGGTTTCCAGCAGCAGGCTTTCCTCTTCATAACTTCAAGCCCAGAAAGAGGTAGAGCCTCTAAGATGGCATCCACTCCTATGCTGATCCATACTTCTGCCAGAAAGGCTTATAAAGGGAAACATTCTACAGCCTTGAAGTGAGGGTTGGCATTTTTGTCAGACAGAAATTGCTTTTTTAAAAAAAATCCTTGCATATCACTATCTGTTCACTTCACTCCCGTTTCATCTCAGCTGTTCATTTCACCCTCTTCTCTCCATTCTGCTGACTTTCTACTTTTGCAATAAACTCCTTTTACAAAAAAAGAAAGCGGGTACAGACAGGGGGGAGTGGGTCAGGGAGGCACACCAGAGTCAGCAAGCAAAGTGAAGAACTCTGAAATGTTGCTAGCAATCTTCTCTGGCACAAGGTACCTGCTGCCCAGGTGCACAAAGGACTCATTTGAAATTATGAACTCAAAGTGAACAGCCGGATCTTCTAGTTGAGTTTTAGTTCTGAAGAAGCAAAGGGTATGAGAAGATGAAGCAATGCTTTGCACGTATGGAATGTCAGGAGAAGACTTGAGAAAGGGCCTTGAGCTCCAGCAGTTCTTACTACTAGCAATTATTTTCCTGACCAGTGGCTGGAAGAAAGAGATAGGTACACTGGGGTGCCTCTGGAAAAAGAAATACTTGGAGAAAATAAGGAAGCTGAGATCTTGGCTCCTTCTGCACTTACCTTGATTAATCTGTATTCGTTAGATCTGTACTCTCTAGATCTGTATTAGCTAGATCCAGATCAACCACAGGCAGAGATATCTGCACTGAGTGGGCTATAGAACAGCCGATGTGTGCTGAAGAATCCTAGATAGATGTAGAACACATTAATGTGGTCTACCCCTAATCTGGATTAGTGAGCCCTTGGCACAGTTCTGATCTGTGTTCTTAGCACCTTCTTGATCCAGATTCCTGTGCAGATGACGTGTTCCTAGTAGCTCATTGATCCAGATTAACAAGTGAGGGCCTGTTAACATGGCCCACATGTTCTCAAGCCTTCTCTGATCCTTCTTTTCTAGCACAAAATGTTCAGGGAGGCAGAAGGAGGACAAGCCCACCGCAAAGCCACCTCTGAGCCTCCTCAGATATATATTTTGCTGTGCCCAATCACAGCCTAAGGTTTTGAGTCACTAGCTCAAAGTCAACCTCTAACACCAAAGTCCACACATTGATACGACATGTTCATGGAGTGCTGTGAAAAGCTTCCCCCAACACAACATGGAGACGCTGACTGCTAGGTTAGGGGCAGCAGCAGTTGTTCCATTTTATCATGAAGCTTCCAGAAAGCAAAGGTATGTGAGCACCACCAATGGAAGCCCTGAAGTGAACAGAGAACTGGCTGCAAAGGTGGAGAATGTGTGAGCAGAAGGGTGCCAGTCTGATTCTGCACCCTGTCCTCACTGGCACCTCCTACATGGCCCAGGGTCAGTTGACTCATTCCTTTTTCTTTTGGGAGCGAACTTATTCTGAGCCATCGGTAGAACAGGACACATGAACCATGGTGTGGAACTAAAGCCATATGTAAATCTGCCTGCTCCTAAGCATGTTGTTGGAAAGGCAGACACATCTTAGCTAGATTTCTTATAGGAACACACAGCCTTCCAGATCCATCAGCTTCAAAAACTTTTAACAGAAAGCAATGGTTTGTGTGCACTCGGTATGCATGGAACACCCGGACTGTTTATCTCAAAAGTCTCTCAGAGAACAAGCGAGTTGGCCCCTAATGATATAGTGTCGTTCCAGGGAATTAGGTGCCTGGCTGCAGAGAAAGAGGACAACTTCTGATAGTAACTGTCAAGACCATTATTTCATTTCACTTCAGGCCCACATGTCTAAAAATAGCCTAATCACTTCTTCAGCTGATGTCCCAGTGAATTTTTCGGCACAAAATGGGGATGGGAAATTTAGAAGCATGTTAAGAGTATACGAGATCCACTTCACGCTTTATTCTCTTTCTTCCTCCAATAGCTATAATCATATGTCACCTTGGACCCAATTTGCATACCACTCTCCATCAAAAAATCAGAAACAAAAACAGCGTAAAACAAATCCGAAGGAGGTGTATGCATATAAAAAGCAAGTGAATTGAAAAGCTAATACAATGAGATAGCACCTTAGCGCAATAACCATCACAGGAGACAGCTGGGAAAATGTTACAGAGCAGACTAAGGGATTATAATAATGTAAACCTCTGGGTAAATAATGTCTTAAAATTGTACTAAGGAGGCTGCAAAGCAAAAGGTAGGCAAGTCTGTGTTTGGGGGGAAAAGGTTTTATTTTATTTTTTTCCAAGGCGCTATCCTGGAGTGAATTACAGTCTAGGTAAAACATGCACCTGAAGAAGGGCATCAGTGGAAAGACAAAGACAGTGTTCAGACACAGGTAAAGCGGTACCTTAGAGGAACCTCAAAGAGACAGTGTGCGGCTCTTGTGTTCCCAAGCCTTAGAAGAAGGAGCAGGAACAGGCAGGTATGTGAACAACTCCATCTCCAAGCTGCCTTAGAGGTGCCTCAAAGGTTTTCTTCTTTGCTGTGTCTGATCACAGTCATGGATAGGCTTGCTTGTTTGAGTAAGGTCATTCCAGGTATTTAGGCACTAGACATTTAGGGATTTAGAGCAGTCTGAATTAGCTTTCTAATGAAATAGGTTGTCAATCCATTGCAGGGGTTTGTGTGTTCACTGCTGGGACAAGAGGCAAGCCATTTGAATGGCCAGCATATTCCAACTTCAGAGGCTTCGAAGATAAAGAATGAAAGTTCTGGAGCTTTGAAATTTCTGTCCAACATGCTTATGGGTAGACAGGAAGTGAGCCCAGAGGTGTCATCCAGAGGTGACAAGGAGAATGGGGGGAACTCTGACCTTAGATTAGTTTTTCATACCCTGCACACTCCTTGAGTGAATTTTATGCCATGGAGGTGGACAATAGTCCTGATAGACCCCAGATTATGAATGTGGATCCAGCCACAGGTGATTAGTGTAGCCTTCTAATACTCTAAACATAGTACTGGCTGGATATGGTTCCAACCTCAGTTCAAAGTTCTAACATTGACTTTTCTGACCCCATGCAGCTTAGTCCCATATCACACAGGAGAAACCCTGGTTCCAGCCATATCTGTCACGCAACTTTCTCTGTTCCTCTACCTTGCTGCCAACTAGCAGATGCTAACAAGGTGTTGAACATGGCTTCTCACCTGGTTCAGTCGTAACATCCTTCAGAAGCCAGATGAAGACCTGTCTCATCTCCCAGTCACTCAGCAGGCCCCTTTAAGAACCAAGGTTTTAGATGGCCTCCCAGCTGCATCTGAGCTCAGCAGTATTATACCCACAGGGGCTCAGTAATCATAAGCCATTCATTTTTCGATAGCGTCAAATGAGGATTCCTTTCAAGGTGGAGATGAAAGCCAATGAATCACTGTTCAAATACATTGAGGCCTGAAAACCAAGTGTGACTCCAACACTGGGCCAGCCCCCAATTCGCTCTTTCCAAAAAATACACTAAGAATAATGTGAAATTGGGGGAGGGGGGTTATTGCCAAGAAGAAGAAGAAGAAGAAAAGTTGGCTTTTCTACTCCACTTTTGCCACCCATTTAAAGGGACTCAAAGTGGCTGACAAGCCTTCTGTTCTCCTCCCCACAACAGACACCCTGTGAGATAGGTGGAGCTGTGAGAGCTCAGAAGAGACCTGTGAATAGCCCAAGGTCACCCACGTAGGGTGCATAGGGGGGCTGAATCAAACCTAGTATTCCCAGATAAGAGTCCAGGTCTTTAACCACTAGACCAAAATGGTTTACCAATGTAGTGTATCAACTAAGTTTTTGGAAGTCAGTACTAAATCTGGTAGCTATAACAGGTGAACTTTTCATTATCAAGGGTGTGTAATTAGTATACAGAAGGGAACTATTTTGTGTCAGACTGGAGGTGTGTCAAACTGGTTTGGCTGGTTTGCAGCAAATTAGGGTGTTTGCATGTGAACCGAACTACCCTGTTTGAAAAACGTGGTTCAAATCAATCCCAAACCAAGGGGTGTTGTAATGAAGCAGGTGGACTGTAGCAAATCAAAGGTGGTTTGCTCTGGTTCCCTTGGTTCGTCTGCGGATTGTTCTACCCTGTTCAAAAAAGGCTCAGATCATACCCAAACCAAGGTTAGCTGGTTAAATTCAAACTGAACCACTATATTCCAGTTTGTGTGCATTGCAGCTCCAGCCTGCTCCAAGCTGATGGTGTGCACACGCCCAGGATTACCCTTTTGTCATGCTACAGAAAGCAAATGGTGCTTCCCATGGGGTTTTGGTGGCATGCAGACAGAATTGTTTGAATCGCCATCTATGCACATGGCCGGTCTCCCATCACGAGCAGGATAAAGAACTCATCTACTACAGTAAAGGAAACACCTGAAATGCCAGCCCTTTTCAAAATGCAGCAATCCCCAGGAAAGTTAAGGAGGCGGGAGAGGAAAGAGAAGCAGGTCAGAGTGATATTTTTATAGTCCAGAGCTCTGAAATAAATAATTTCAGAGGATGAAAAATATCAGGCACTGAACTTTACGAACATCAAAATGAGATGAATATTTCATAGGAACGGTGAGCCAGGAGCCTGAACCCTGGAAAAGTACATGAATACAGATCCGATAACAAGGATTCCGATGGTTGGACAAGAACACAGGGAATAAGTCAGGGCGAGGAAGGAGTCAGGGATGCAGAAGTGAGCGGTTGGTTGCTAGAAACTAATCAGGAGACCACCAAAGGGATGCTTCATAGCTGCAAACTCCTCTTCGTGACATGTAGCCTCACGCGTGTTCACTCAGAATGAAATGTCGTTGTTTTCAGTTGGAAAAAAAAAGCCTTAGTTTTAGGAAAACATTAGCTGTTTGATGTAAAGAATTTGCAGAACTTCCTTTTCAAGGCTGTATCCACTCACATTTAAAAGGGGGAGAAAATGACAGCTCAAAAAAGCTTAATGATGATCGCCTGTGGATGCTGGTGTTCTCATCCAGCCACTAATTCATATTAAAGGCCAGAGATGGTACCTTGGAAATGCATTTTAATGACCTTAAATGTGGCTTAGGTGGCATTAGTATTTGGCTACTACATTTCTTAGCCACTTTTGTGCCACTTTTTTCAACTGCCCGCGACTGCAGTATAAGTTTCATCTTTGCACTGTTCTGCACATGCCTGGAGAACAGGTTACTGCATTGTGTGACCTTCTACTGTGTTTCTCTTTTTCACACTCTGGTGCGGATTAGAGAAGGCACAGGCCTTGTCAGTGGCCCCCAGCTCTACCAGGTGAACTGACAAACCAGATCAATGGTCCCTTGAATTGGATTGTGTTTGGTCCAATGCAAATGGAGTGTTATCAGTGATGGGTCTCCCATGGACCAGTCTATGCAAAAGAGTGATCCATAGTGTACACCATAGAGCTGACCAAAGGGAAGTGCAGGAAGACCCAATCTTGAGTTCTTGACTGTCTGTGAACACAACTAAAAACACATCCACCATAGGGGGCACTTTGACACTGTGCTGAAATAAATTCCTAGGAACACACGGCACACACAGAAAACAAAACAAAAGGGACTGGCTGCAACAAGCTCCTAGAAGCAGATTCCAAACCCACTTCCACATCTGGTAGTCCACATTTCAAAGATATGCTGGCATCTCTAAAGATCCAGCATTTTCATGTACTATTTGATAAGACCCCCTAGCCTAGCCTTGGATGCTACCAAAATATTTTGTGTCAGGATAGGAACACTTGAAACGAAAAGTCCAAAGTGTTACTTTATCTCTTGCACAAATGGATGGAAAAGTAAGTCAGGCCATGCAACAGCCCTTTGAGTGTGTTTTCCCATGTGCAGCGCACACTTTCCCAACATGTGCACGATTCATACATTACACATTTTTGGTGTCAGGTACCATCGAATCATGCATGACTCTGATTTGACTGTGTGGTTACCTCCATGGGTAACTCTACGCAGTTTGCTTGGCAGAGATACAGAAGTGGTTCGCCATTGCCTCCTTCTCAGGAGAGGCTACACATTTAGTAAACAATTAAATAGTGTATGTGGTTAAGGCACAGGCACAGGTCAAAGGCATGCACGCACTAAATGCACCAATGGCTCAGATGGATTCCCTCTGCCCAGTGTTGGTGTTTCAACTGGGCAACTGGCCAGATACACAGCATTCTTGCCAGAGCAGCAATGTTACAGCTGAATGGAATTCTTCAAACAATGTGCACTATTGTGCAGTATTGCTTTTGTTCCGAAGGAATGGTTGGTGGATATAACGCTGTGGCCATTTTTCAAAACCTTCGCACTCAGAGTGGGTCTTCACTATTCTGGATATAACGACCAAAAATGGTTGAAAAGTGGCGCAAAATATTTCCCAGTTCATCATCAGACTTTATTGTGGTCAAAGACCAGAAGTACATAATAATGACTAAAATAATAACCTAGTGAATTTGGCATGGTTTGAGAGTGGATTCAAAATGGATTACGAGCGGATTTAATGCTTTCAGAGTGGATATGTTACAGGATACTATTGGATATGTATGTGTTCATATCAGATGTCTGTATGAATACATTAGTATCAAATAGAATTCTACCACATTTGATAGGAATCTATTTGAACGAAAACAAATTTTCTTACATTTGGTTCATTACAAATCTAATGCAACCTCCCCCCGCATCCCCTATTCGTGCACATCCCTACCTGTGACTATTTTGGGATTCCTACAAACATGTGTGGCTATCCCAGGGTACTACTGAGTTTTACATGCTGTCTAGAAGCCATCTAAGTAGCAAGAATGAACTCTTGCAGGAGAAGGACACTTTGAAATGTATGCTTCCCTGCATAATGGAGGTCTGGGGGGAAAGAACGCACCCACCGTACGTCATCTGATTTAAAAATGTCCGCACAAGTTTGAAATGTGGATGCCCAGTCTCCCTTAATATATGAGTCTCCATACTAAACACCAAACCACTGCATCTGTCCTCAAAACTACCTGTCAAAAGTGCATGCTTTTATTGGGTGTTTTTCCACTGTCACTAAAAGTACCCATTAAGTACCCATTAATGGGTACAAAAATGTCATTTATTTATTTATTTATTTATTTGTTCAATTTATATGCAGCTCCTCTCCGAAGACTCAATGGGTACTTAATGGGTACTTCTAGTGACAGTGGAAAAACACCCATTGAGTTTTAAGTCTGAGGTCACAGCGATTTCATTACGCCCTTATAGAATATGAGATCAAGTACTTTCCTAATATTTAGGAAACAAGCCTTTGTGAGTAACTTTGCTGCTCAGATTGCTTCAGATTGCATAAAGGCATACAGTAATGGGGAACAGGGGGAGGTCAAAGGTCAGACAGTGCTGTGAGCAGGGAGAGGGAAGGGGTCTCTGCTCTTGAAACGTTTGAGGTTTCCTCAGTTTCCACCTGTGGATTACGTGGCGCACATAAAAGATTTAAAGCAACAAAACGGAAACTGCAATTTCATTGTTAGTTGGGGGGAATGATAATTTCAAAACAGCGGCAGCTAAAGTTCTTCAAGCACAGAAAAATAATTAAGCAAAGAAGAAGAGGTCGGGGGGGGGGGGACGAAGAAAAACCATCCAACCTGTTTAAGTGTTTAAAGGCTAAGCCTGGATCTTGAAAGTTATGTAGCAAAAGCAGAACACAGAATTAAGCATACGCATGAATATTTGTAACATTCGGTATTCATACGAATTTGGAAGTCCTTATACGAATTGAATATTATTGACACTCGTATTCATAAAAATGCCTTGGAACATTTGAGAACCGGGGAGGTGGGAAAGCAGCTGTGCCGGTCATATCTGCAATGGATCCAGAGTGCATTTGGCATGGGGTGTTTTTCCACTGTCAAAAAGTACCCATTTTTGCACCCATTAAGGACCCATTTGGGTGTGAGCCGGATGACCCCATTTCCACCACGGCATCCATTTGGGACCTGATTGTTTCCACTGCCATGGGGGAAATCCAGATCAAATGGGTACTTTCTGCCCTTTAATCCAGATTTTCTGTAGACTCCGTTAATGGGGTTTACAATAGGGTCTTCTGCCCGAAAATCTGGATTAAAGGGGTCTAGAGGAGGCTAGGAAGAGGGGATGCACCCATGGGGGGGGGAGCCCCGAAGTCCCAGTGATTCGGAGTCATTTTGAAATCATTCCGAAGTGACTCTGAAGTCTGCACTGATCTCTTTGGAGAGACTGGCAGCGAGACTCTGAAGTCCCTCTAAAGCGATCAGCAGAGACTTTGGAGTCTCGCCGCCGGTCTCTCCAAAGAGATCAGCACAGACTTCGGAGGCGCTCCAAAGGGACTCCACCGATCTCTGTCGATCTCTTCAGAGGGACTTCGGAGGGGAGTCCGCGCGGTCTGCAGGAGGCCTTTAAGGCCATTTGCTGTAATTCAAGAGGAGGAGAAGGTTTGCTCTTATCTCTGCTTGGGATGCCCATGGGCAATTGGTGGGCCACTGTGTGCAATGGGATGCTGGACTAGATGTTCTTAAAGTGCATGACTTTAAGATACAGTGGCATCAGAACCTATTTGCCAGACTTCTGCACCATTGCCTATTCCAGTCATTCACAATAAGGGGCTCTCCAGAAATTACAAATCAGAATGCCCATAATTCCCTAAAAGATGGAGATAGGCCCAGGTTGAGGGAGCCCTGTTTATTCAGGCCAAATCTTCAATATACAGCCCAGATGCCTTTGCGTGGCCTTTGTAGGCACAAGTCTCTCTTTTCCTTCCTGCACTGAGGCATTTGGAGGGAGGCGGCAGCCCCCTGGGGACCCATCAATGGTGCCTACAGCTTAGATCATGAAGAAGAATGTGGAAGCCATTTCTACTCTGGTCATTCCAATGTGCACTGATGAGGCCAAGTGGCACCACTGTGGGCTGGTGATTCAGTGGCAAATTTGTATGTGCATGAATGCTGATGTCGACCTTCATGTGCAGGCACATGGGACCACAAAAGTGCCTTACCTGACCCTGGAGAACCAAGAGCAGAGGTACTCCAGCAGAAATGCCCGGTAAAATAGAACGATGGTCCCTATTTAGTTCCAAATTATCTAAGAGTATCCAGTAAGATACTTTCTCATCCCTGTTGGCAACTTTTTTGAGTTTCATGGGTAAGAACTGAGTGAACGCATGCAAGCCTGGGATCTACCACAGAATTATATCCACAATTAAAAAAAGAAAGAAAAAGGCCCTGCTATAACCAGGGAAATCAGCAACAGAAGCATAACCAGAGGGATAGTTGCATGTGTGGCTGTTTCTTTTCTCCCAGCTTTAGGGAGCTTTAGCTTAGATCACGAGGGCAGAGAGGATTAGGGACATCATAAGTGACACCCCTGGTGCCCTCCTTCTCCCACCCCCATGTCTAACACTTGCATCACTCTTTTGGAACTTGGCCTATGCATCAGAGAAGAGGTGGCTTGCCAGTGACCTGACCCCTTTTAGTGGAACTTCATCTTTCCCATTTATGGCTGACTCTGGTCTCAGGTACAAACTCCATCGTGTTCTTCTGTGGTATTCAGTCCACTGCGAATCTATTTCGATCTGCTGACTTAACAGTCTTCCTGTCTTCCTAAAGAACCCCAAGAAGGCAGTAGTCCATGGAGAGTTGTTAGTGGCCTCACTAACCTATCAGCTTCTGAAATCCTCCCAGAAAGCCATGAAGCAGCACAACCAGATTTGTTGCGCCCAGACAGATTCATGGTTTTTTTTCCTCTTCCACATGTGCTGCTGTGGAATCAGCAGAAGGTCGCAAATTCAGCCTTTAGCATCTTCCCGGTAGAAGGTAATGGCAGACCGCCTCCATACGTCTGCTGGGAAAGCTGTGTGGTATAACCAGGAGTCAATCCTGACTCAACAGTGTCTAACAGCAACGGTCCTTAGCTCCTTCCAATCCCAGACTATAAACATATCAAAGGTTTCTTTCCCTAACAAGAAAACGTCAGGTTTCAAAAAGGTCCAGCATTTCCCAAGGTCCTTGAGATAGTTTGCATAACCTCTGAAGAATAGTCCTTCCTCAAAGCTCACAAGTCGATGTTCCCATCTCCAATGGTACCCTCCCAAAGGAGGAGAAGGAGAGAGCGTCTTGTCAATCAACAGCATACTGAAGATGGGACAGACTCTAGTTTGGCTGCATAGGTTTGAAGCAGCAACTCACACCCATGCGAGGAAGAGGGGAGCCCCTATCCCTACCCCCTTCCTGTTCCCTCTCCTGAAACAAAGCAGGAACTTGCCCTAACATCATTTCACCCAATGCCACAGCCTCCAGGGACGCATCCCTACTTTTTCCAAAACACATGCGCACCAGAGTTCAAAGCGGAAAGCAAGACTGTCACTGCACCGAGGCGAAAGCAAAGGAGCAAAGGAGGCGTCCGCCGGCGACTCTGCCCACCCGCCTGCCCGCTGGCCTGCTGCACTGGGCTTCTTTTACTGCCAGCAGCCAGGTCCAGGGCAGGAGAGTCACCCCGCATCTTTTACAAGCATCCCTTTTCTGGCCGCCATCGGGGAGCCACGCCTCCGTATGTCTACCACGGAACCCTCTCCGCAAGCACACTGTCACCGCCGCCACCACCGCCAGAGGCCAGGAGACATTTCACCTGTCCCTTCGACAGTCCCTTTGACAGCCTCGCAACTTAGGGACCTCGTCTGATCGCGCCAACAACTGTCCCAACCGAGATACAAGGAACTGACCAGAGCCCGATCACCAGCAACCCAATATTCCTGGACTTAATTGGGCAGGCTGTTGCTTCCATTCAGGTTCAGCAGAAGCCCCCCTCCCTCCCCAACAACCTCCCCCCCCAACAACAACACCCACTGCCATCCATCCAAGCCCACGTGCTTTCAAGACTCTCTATGTGCAAGCCAGAACACAAAAGCTTAGCCAACTGACAGCTAACTCCCCCCTCCCCTCCCCTTCCCTCCCCCTTCCCCCGCCCCCTCCCTTCCCCAAACCCCGAGGAAAGTCTCTGCTCCTACCTGAGGGTGGCGCTCTCTCCTTGCCTGACCGTCACGTTGTCCATCGCCTTGGGGAAGGTGGCATCTCCGCTGCGCACGGGCACTCCTGCGGGCACAAGGAAGAGCAGCCTGAGAGAGAGGACGACCAGGCATCGCCAAGGCAGCGCTAAGCAGCACCCACTGACCCCCATTTTCCTGGGCAGCCAAGGGGGGGGGGGTTCCAGCGGGCCAAGACAGAGGAGGGATGTTAAAATCCTAGAGACGCGTCTTGGCACAGGCGGAGAGGGACACCTGACGGTGCGAAACGTGGACACAAAGGGAGACGCGCCAACGACCGATCCTCTCTCTCTTTCTCTCGTGTTATTTTTCCTTTCCTTTTCTCCAAAGTAACCAAAAGGTGGGGAAAGGGCTGCCGGCGGCTACAGGCTGCCCCCGCTTGCTTGGAGCCCTCAGCAATCCAGCAGGGTGGGTGGAGGTTTTCGGGAAGCAGGTGCGGGTGTCCTAGGCGGCATCCAGGGGGACTCCCCCCCCGTGGGAGGGGGAGCAGGAGGAAGCAAGAGAATGCGAAAAGAGAGAGGAGGAGAGACGGGCGGACGGGCGGGCGAAGAAGGGCGAAGGGCTCCGGAGCGGCTTCACGACCCCCCCGGGCTCCCGACGAAGAGTTGCCGCATCTCGCTTGCCAGGAGGTCTCCGGCGCGCCGCAGCAGCGCGATCGCCCCCCTGCCAGAGTTCCCCCAAACTCTCCGCCGCTGCTCTTCCCGCAGTGGTCCAGGAACGGGGTGGGGTGGTGGGGGGGGGCGCCGAGGACGCGGCGGAGCGGCAGGAGGGCGGGGAAGGGGGGGTGTGAGAGAGAGAGAGGCGAAAACTCCCCCCCCAAGTCCGATCAGGCGCCTCCCCCGCGGGAGAAAGAGCCTCAGAGTCGCCGCCGCCGGAGGCCTCGCTCCGAGGATGCGCCTGGAGGGCGGACAAGTTCCAGCGATGGTGATGATGATGATGATGATTGGGGGGCGGGGGGGACGGACGAGCGGCGATCGGAGGGGAGGAGATGCCCGGCAGGTCTTCTCCCAGTCCGCTGCCCGCCTCCGGCCAAGCGGGGATGCCCCGGAGCTGGGCACAGCGAGCCGCCCGTCGCGCTGTCTCGCTGCGCTCCGCGCGTAAAAGCGCACGGCAGGGGCCCCGGCGGTGTGGCGGCGCCTTCCACGACTACTTTCAGCACCCCGGCTCAGCTCTCCGTGCCTGCTCCGAGCATCGCCTCTTCCTCCTCCTCCTCCTCCTCCTCCCCCCCCTCCCCCCCTCCTCTCCCCCCCCCCCGATCCCAGCTCTCGCTCTCCGGCACACACACACACACACAGGCGCGCACACACCGACTTACAGGGGTTGTCATGGCAGCAACTCCATCACTGACCAACACTTGGGCTCCCCGGCGCAGACATCGCGGAGAGGCACAGACTTAGCACATTAATCTCAGCCAAGGACACCGGGGAGGAGGGGAAGAGGGAGGCAGGCGGGGAGGGAGGGAGGAAAGGACGATCGGGGAGGAAAGAAAAGAAAGAGTGGAAGAGAGAGAGAGACACTCAGGCGCTCCTCTTGTAACCCTCTCTGGGCAGGGCGCACCTGGGGCCGCGAGGCACTCTTTGGACCACCACCACCCCTCGCCGCCTCTTCGGCCTCGGGAATCCCAGCAGCATTTCTCTGCCTTGATCGGGTGGGGGTCCCCTTGGAGGCGCTGCGCGCGTCTCGGCCACGGAAAGACATCGAGGGGCTTAGCAGGACGGAGACGGTCCTCGCTAGAGCCCCGGAGCCTCAGGAGCAGGCAGCAGGGCGGGGGGGGGTGCGGCTCAGAGACAGGAGGGTTCACGCACTGGTCTGCCCCTCCCTCTCAAATAGTCACTCTGTGGTAGAAAAGGTGGGCTAGAGAAGGCTTGGGGTCACCAGGGACACACACCACTCTCTTTGGGGTGCCTCTGAGGTGCCCATCCTCCTCCTGCGCATCATCATCATGGTGATGATGATGATGATGATGTAAAAACAGCAGTTACACAGAGCAAACGAGATGACTATGCTGGATTTTGTATTATATCACTAGTCGGGCACTTCCCAAGCACCTAGGACTGCATGATGTATCGGCGAATTATGCGAGCAGACCACAGTATTACTACTACTACTACTACTACTACTACTACTACTACTACTACTACTACTACTACTACTACTACTACTACTACTAATACTAATACTAATACTAATACTAATACTAATACTAATAATAATAATAATAATAATAATAATAATAATAATAATAATAATAATATATCCCACCCTTCACCAAATAGTCCCAGGGCGGGTCACAATAAGAGAAGAAGAAGAAGAGCCGGCTTTTCTACCCCGCTTTTCTCACCCATTTAAGGGGACTCAAAGTGGCTGACAAAGCTTTTCTATTCTTCTCCCCACCACAGAACACCCTGTGAGGTAGGTGGGGCTGTGAGAGCTCAGAAGAGAGGTATGACTAGCCCAAGGTCACCCAGCTGGCTTCATGGAGGAGTGTGGAATCAAATCCGGTATTCCCAGATAAGAGTCCCACTCCCTAACCACTAGACCAAACTGGCTCACTGTATAAGAATAAAACATTTGAAATAATAAAACATAATTAAAAATATCACCCCTCCCTCCCTAACAGTACGGCACCCTGAGGAAGCTATTTAAATGGCAAAAGGCTGGTCAAAAAGATACATTTTCACCAGGCGCCGAAAACTATACAGCGTAGGCACCTGGCAAAACTCAAGAGGGAGGCTGTTCCAAAGTCCAGGGGCCGCTACAGAAAAGGCCCTCTTGCATGTCCCTGTGCCTCATACCTCGTGCAGGAAGGAGGGAGCAAGCAAGCAGGTTTGAGCCCTCCTTGAGGCAGCAGCTTGCTCAGACAACAGCCCCATCTCTTTTCAAGCCTCCTCAGCCTCCAGTTGCCCCATCTGCAATACTGTAGCGGCAAAAGTCCTTTCGCAATTGCTTGCTGCTGTTGCTGTAGCTATAAGGATTGGCCCACCTTGCCAGGCTGTTGTGAAAGGAATGTAGTTAATGCTTTCTAGAACAGCCGAAAGAGGATTGACCAGACTGTTGGACAAGGACCGTTGAGAGTCTGTCTGGCCACACCGTGGAAGTTCATTGGTGATTTGGGATTAGTCACTGGTTCTTAGCCCTGATCTACCTTACAGGGTTGCTGTGAAGCTAAGACAGAGAAAGGGGAAGAAATGATTTCTGCCTTGAACTCTCCATTAGAAAGGTAGGATACAAATGGCAAAATAAATGGCAGTACCATGAGCACGACACTCAATGCTGCTGTCATTCAGCCAGGGGTATTGACTATGCACCAACTCCCTTTGTTTTCACCCTAAACACTTATCTGTCTGTTCCCTGGGGTGGGGGGGAGAAGGAGAAGAAAATATAGTTACTCTGACGAAATGGATTGTCGACTGCAAAAAAGCTTATGCTATCATAAAAGCTTCTTGTTATTTTCTGATGGCTTCCCAATACCATCTTCTGTCTCTTGCCTGTGGCAAACAACAATTGACATAATAAAATGCAAAATTAAAATGCCACACAAAAACCATAAAGGCAATACTAAAAGTTTCTCTCTCTAGCAGCAGAAAAGTGGCGGCTCTTGGGTGAAAAGCAAAAGGCCCAACTGAAAAGACAAGTTGTTTTCAAAATCAGGGATAGGAGAAGGAGGATAAAGATACTTAAAACCTGATGACAAAGAAGTCTGTAAAGATGGAGTAAGGAAAACCTTTGGAGAGAAATCAACAACACTTGGATGCCACCAACTCCAACACAACCATACATTAGTCAGGACCTGTCCAGACAGAGCAAATATAGCACCAATATGGCACTGCTATGGCTGGGTATAGAGATGAGCACAAATATTCAGAAATCCAAATATTCGAATCGAATCTGATGAATGTCAACATTCGAACTCGAATTGGATTTTCAAAATCTGAATTTGCACATTTTAACTTGAATACGGATTTCTGAAAATCCAATCCAGATTTTCAAATGACTCAAATGGGTAGATTCGTATCTGTCATATACAAATCTGCACACAAATTATAAATACCTTGAGCTTAAATCATAATTTAATTTAAATCATAAAACTGGGTGCATACTGGGTGCATATATTTAAATACGGATCTAACATTTGAACATACGGATTCAAATAGGATTTTGTAACATTTGAATCTACTCGGATTCAAATGTCAAAAACACATTCGTGCACATCCCTAGTTGGGTAGAGGCAAGCCCACCATAGTCCCAATTTTTCACCCCTAAAAAGCACTTTAAACTATCACTGGGAAAGCCAGTTCCAGTCAAGGGTTTCTCAGCAATAGCGCTTTTCAGGGTTGCCACAGACACAACTGTAGCTCCATCCAATGTGCATGTGTGAAGGCTGAAACAGCCAGCCACGGATGTACAGTTGTGGCTGTGTGCACATCCAGGAATCTGATGGTGGTTGAATTGCTCAGGTTGCATGTCAGGGCAGGAAGCAGTAATGGGGAACTGGGGGGAAGCAATACCTCCGATTATTCCTCCCTAGCGCTGCTATTCAGAGGTAACCCTAATTTTCTTCCTTCTTCCTTCATAGAATTTATATTTATATATTTTGAAAGTCTTTGAATATTCGTGCAGATCCCAAGCAGACAGTCTTATTGGTAATTGTTATTCTACCCCTTTTGCAGACTGGGAAACTGAGGCTTAGTCCCAAACCACATTAAGTCTCTGACCTGAAGATGTGAGCAAAATCCCCATGTCGATAAACAGATGCAAACTTTTTCTGCTTTTGCTTTTTAAGAAAAGTTCTCCCTACTCCCCAGTTCACGTGTCTGACACCAAAGGAAGATTTGTTATAAGATTTCTGTCTTGTAACCCAAAAAAAGATACTCAGCTTCTCCATGCACAACCCCAGGCTTTCTGTGATTTGCTAGATGAATTATTATTTCTATATATAATCCCCTGCTGGTAGAAAGTGCAAGACATAAACAGCCCCTGGGGAGCTGAATCCTTTATCTCAACAAAAGAGCAATAAAAGCAAGCTGCCCGAAGGACGGGACCCCTCTGTGCAGGCTTTTCTTGGCCCAGACAAGACAAACATGCACATGGACATTCTCTGGTTTGTGTCAAAAAGCTTGAAGACATATGTACACACACACATACACACACACACACACAGAGAGAGAGAGAGAAAGAGAGAGAGAGAGAGAGAAAGAAAGAATCTCCAATTACTGGTCCTGAACACCTCTGCCAGCTGAAGAAGGCATTAGATATGTGCTCACACTGAAACCTATTGTTTTAGCTCAATGAACCAATGACCCTTGGGTTGGGTTGGTTCATATGCACACCATGCAACCCTTGGTTGACTATGGGTGTTTTTCCACTGTCACTAGAAGTACCCATTAAGTACCCATTAATGGGTACAAAAATGCCTTTACGTATCCATTAATGGGTACTTAATGGGTACTTTTAGTGACAGTGGAAAAACACCCTATGGTTGACTGTGGTAGGGATGTACACAAATATTTGTATATTATTATTATTTTTTGCATTCAAATTCAAGTCCAGTCGAATGTCAAAACATTCAATTCTATTCAAATGTTTACAATCCGAATGCTAAAAAAAATTCAAGTCAGTTAATTCAAATCTATTCGTTCAAATGTTAGATTCGTTTTTAAAGATACGAATGTCAACAACGTTCTTATGTGTTATACGTATCTGTATGCATTTCGTATGCATCCCATTTTCATCCCGTATTATAAGTGCAAATGCGTACAGATACATATAATATTTGTATAGATCCATTCAAATGTCTAAATTCGAATGTGAAGGCATTCATATACTAATCCAATGTCCAGACATTCGTACTTTAGGATTCATATGAATACAAATATTTTGAGTTATTCGTACAAATAATTGGGACATTTGCATTTGTACAGATATGTACACATCTTGTGTGTAGCATATGGGATGAAAATACGGATGCATACAGGATTCGTATCATTGGATACATGTCAAATAGTCGTACGAATAGATACAAATATATTGGTATTGGTTCGAATGTCCAGACATTCATTTTTCTTAATTCGTACGAATTCCGATTTTTGAATATTTGATTTGTTACAAACTGAATGTTGAAAATTGCATTTGTGCACAGCCCTAGACTGTGGTTCATTGGAAACAGCCTTTGGTTTGGGTTCACTTCAACCTGTTTGTTGTTGCTGCTGTAGAACTACAGAGTGGCTCAGTCTGCCTGCTAACTATGCAAACCACCCAGCTTGCTGTGAACCATGAACTGACCAAACCGGTTCAGCATCATCTCTAGAAGGGGCACCCACCTCAATCCCCACTCCTTATTCAAGGGCAGCATCTTCCTTGTGCCTGGCATGATTCCTGGCAGGCAGAGGTGCCTCCTTGGCAGGATGGTTTGCCCCACCCTGCAGAGAAGGCACCATTCTGTGACAACTTCCTCTCTCCAAAATGGAAATCAGAAGAGTAACTTTCTGTCCCAATGCCTCTACGGTCCAAGTCGCCTCCACCAGAGGTACAAGATGGGCCAGAGAGAGAGAGAGGGGCAGAATGACACTACCTTAGGGATGACCCAGAAGGTAGGAGGCAATGCTGGATCTGATGGAGTGTCAGCATTGCGTACCAGATATAGCTTTATTTATTTGTATTTTTATCCCACCTATTCACAAATGTCTCCAGGTGGCTTACAGCAATGAAAACAGTCCAGCACCGCACTGAAATCTCCCTCCCTCCCCCTCCCTAAATAGAATAGAAAAGCTTTGTCAGCCACTTTGAGTCCCCCTAAATGGGTGAGAAAAGCAGGGTAGAAAAGCAAACTCTTCTTCTCTCCTTCCCGCCTTCCCTTCTCCCCTCCCCCTCCCTCCCTCCCTCCCTTTCTTTCTTGGTGCAGCGAGCTCCCTGGAACTGCTTCTTTTGATGCAATACTGGAGGGACCTCTTCAGGCCCTCGAGCAAAGGGGCTCACATGCAGCCAGCCAACAAGCTGTCCTGGAGGTGGAACTCAACCACAGAGGCGCTTAAGGAGTTGGGTGCAAGACGGATCACATCTGGATTCATCTCCTTTGTCGCCACATGGAATGAAAGAGCAGGGAGAAAGAGGAGCAATTTCTGCCTGCCCAAGTGATTATTGGAGCCACAACCAACCAATACTCGAGTCTATTTCTGGTCCAAAGTGCACTCCCATTCCACAGCTGTGAAGACCTTAGATGCCTGAAGGCACAGCTGTGCCAGCAGCCCTGTATCTCCTACCTTTGCAGCCAGTCCAGAACCTCCAACCCCTCAGACAGCCTTGTCCTTGGCCGTGTGGATGCAGCAGAGAGGGCAGGCATCTTTCTCCTAACCCAGTGCCAATCCATTCATCCCATGTAGGACACTTGCCACTTCCGAGACATCTTCCCACTTATTAAAAACCGCTTCCAGCAGGAGCTGGGATTCTGAGCGGGTGACCTAGATGTGAACAGATCCATAGCCCCATTACTAATCCCTTGAGTCATCCAATATACTGTAAACTATTATTTAATTCACTAACTGGGCTATTTAATCTCAAGCATTCTAAGATATGCCAGGCAGGAAAGACGCTCTATAAAATAATAAAGCTTTATTATTATTGCTCGTGCTGATGGGTCACAAGAGGAGGGGATTTCTTTCCAAGCCTGTTTATTTCCTCACATTCCAATCTCTTTTTAAGATTACCCAGTGCGTGGCTTTAGCACTTGTGAAAGAATGTGGATTAACAGACTCTAAGAATAAAGCACCAAGAGCAGTGATGGCGAACCTTTTGAGCTCGGTGTGTCAAAATTCGCAAGAAAACCTAGCTTAACTCGGGTGCTGTGTCACATCTAGAAATATCCATAATCTTGTGAATTTTGTAGCTCTAGTAATATTTTATTAAAAGCAAAAACAAAATTCTTTACATTAGTGACTTTTGTTGCTGAATTTCCTTTGCTAATATTCAGTTGAAAGTTGGTATTTCGTACACTTCAAGAACAAACAAGCACTACACGCCCAAGTGCCAGGGTGACCAAGTGTGTCACCCAAAAGGGCTTGGTGTGTCACCTGTGACACGCGTGTCATAGGTTGGCCATCACCGACCAAGAGGTTTTGTTTTGTCATCTCCAGTCTCAGAGGGGAAGGAGGGGAGGACCCCAAAAGAATGCCATACAGCCCAATAATTACATGGGGACAATTCCATGGGAGAAACAGTCTAGCAGTTCTGTACTGTTGAATATAGAGACATTGCAGCCTAGTGGCTACAGTGCTGGGCTAGGACTTCAGGCTGCATTCAGACCACCATGGATTGCGATGAATAACCAGCAGGGGGTGAGGCATTGGGAGCCAGTTTGGTCTAGTGGTTAGGGAGCCGGACTCATATCTGGGAATAATGAGTTTGATTCCTCTCTCCTCCATGAAGCCAGCTGGGTGATCCTGGGCTAGTCACAGCTCTCCTCTGAGCTCTCACAGCCCTACCCACTTCACAGGGTGTCTGTTGTGGGGAGAAGAACAGAGGGTTTGTCAGACGCTTTGAGTCCCCTTAAATGGCAATAGCTTGTCTGGCTCTGCTTTTGGAATTCGCAGGCCTGTGCTCTAGAAGCGCTGAGGAGAGGGATGCAATTAGAAAGCTCCGGTGCAACGTGTGCCTTATTTCTTTCTAATCCTGCATACATGGCTGCACTGTGCATCCATACGTGGAAAAGCATTAGGCATGGGGGAATTGGTAGGGAAGAAAGGAAAGGAAGGAAGGAAGAGCAGGTATTTGATATCAAATATTGCAGATAAACAATGCAACCGTGGTTTGGGCACCAGGGGGACACATATTTATTTTAAAAATACAGTCAGATCCTTATATCCACCAATTTGGGTAACCACAATTTCAGTTAACCATGGTTACTGAATCAGCCCCACCCCACCCCCTGCAGGCTCCATAAAGGAAAAGCACCCAGAACAAGGTCTTTCTGCCTCCAGAGAGCATTGGAACAGGCATGTGATGCTGCTGGAGCCCATCCCAAAATGCAAGGGGTTGCATGGGAGGTGCCTGGTGGCATTGCACGCCTATTCCAATGCTCTCCGGAGGCAGAAGTAGGCCTTCCAGAGGCCAGAAAAGTACTTCCTGTTCTGGGGTTGCCTGACCCCAGAACTGGAAGGCCTGTTTGTGATTTTCCATGGTTTCAGATAACCACGGTAGGAGCTGGATATGGGGGTCCAACTGTGTGTGTGTGTGTATATATAGTTTTATATACACTATATTTATTCTGAGGCTAGCCTGGTTGTGTTTCCACCAGTCATTCAACTGCCTTGTTCTAGGAACCCTGGCTGAAGAAGCAGAAGATGAGCACAGCTGGGTGGTATCAGGGGGGAAAATAAGGAAAGTCCAATTTTTGCATAATAGCATAAAAATAGATGGTTTTACCTCTCTCAGCCATCCACTTAGCTGGCACATTTAGCAGAAACAATTTTCTCAGACCATTGGTGCTCACCTGTTCACTCATAATGTCTGTTTTTTAGGTCTAATATTTACTGCAACAAGAAAAAGCCCAGAGAGGTGAAGTATGTCCCCTACCTGCTTTGGGCTAGGCACACTTTCGCGGTCCAGCCCAGTGTTCACTGTAGCTTGTTGAAATAAACCTCACCCTAACATTTGAAACTGTCCTTTCCCCCCTACATCTTGTGAATCTATGATGTAACCTAAACTCTTGAAGCTGTGTAACAGGCAAGGGGAGGCAAGAAAGTTGGGGGGGGGGAGGAAAGGGAGAAAGATCAGGTAAGGGAAACACTTCTATGCAGAATTCAGTGGAATCTTTCCAAGCTGGAGATAGATTGGCCAAAAACGTCCACTACCTACTGAATGCATTTGCTCACCCTTTATATGTTTGACCAGATCCATTTGACCGGAATTCTGCACAAACAAAGTGGGAATTTCTGACAAATTAATAGGTAAACAAATTAATAGGCACCTCTTTACCCTGGCCTTTGGTTAAAAGTGGATATACTTTCCCGTCCCCACTTGCAGATCCTTTTGTTTTAATACATACTCTTATTGTTTTCATAATGTTTTATTTTAAATGTTGTTACATGCCTGGAGGCTTCCAGGTATAGGGAGGGATAAAAATGTACATGCATGCATACATACACGCACGCACGCACACATCCATTCATTCCCGGATGGATGCATCACCACCTCCATGCATGTGTGCCCAGCAGCTTCAGCCTCCACACAGGTGTGCTGGACAGAGCTCCAATTGCTGGTCCATCCAGAAAGGTAAGCAGCTTTCTAAAAAGTGCTACAGCTTTTCCAGCAAGAGTTAAAAGCACTTTCAGGAAGTGAAAAAGCAGGGCTATGATGGGGTTGCCTATGATGTGTGAGGCAATCACCCATAGGAGCACTGTAATGGCACTATGTTTGCCCTGTCTGGAGGCATACTCTTTCTCTATCCCTCCCTCCCTCCCTCTCCTCTCCAGCCCACTCCTCAGTTTAAATGTTCCTGCAGGTATCTTAGCTGGCTCCAGGTCTATGGCAGCTGCTGAAGGGGCCTTTTTCCTTCTGTTTCCAGGGAATGTGAGGAAGCAGGGCTTGCTCACACCAGATAACTTCCAAAAAACGAACCAAGGAACCCCACTACTGGTTGCTACCATCTTCTGAGCCAGTTTGTTCTAGTGGTTAGGGAGCTGGACTCTTGTCTGGGAATACCGGGCTTGATTCCACACTCCTCCATGAAGCCAACTGAGTGACCTTGGGCTAGTCACACCTCTCTTCTGAGCTCTCACAGCCCCACCCACTTCACAGGGTGTCTGTTGTGGGGAGAAGCACAGAGGGTTTGTCAGACACTTTGGGTTCCCTTAAATGGGTGAGAAAAGTGGGGCACAAAAGCCAACTCTCCTTCTCTGACATTCAGTGGGGAATCTGTTCTGAATGAATTGGTAGGAAAGTGGTACAGAAAATTCTGTTTACTAATTTGTTATTGTCTCCACATAGCTTAGCATCCTGGGTCTCAACAGCAGACATCTCTTGCCTTCCTCTGAGTCAGCCTGTATGTCTGTACTAAAGAGAAGCACAGTGCTCCCTCTATTGGTCAGAAGGCTGCAGCAACCATGTATGTGTAAAGGGTTTTTTCCCACCTACACATTAATCAAGGATATGAAAGAAGGAAGGGAAGGGAGCAGGAACATAGCAGACATGATTCTACTGATTCCTATTATATGGGCATCTCTAGGGAGACCTTATACACAGGCTGGGCTCTCTTCACATGGTCTAATGAAAGAATGGATGCATAAAATGTAACTAATTAAAAAAAATACTCATATCACTGGGTATGTCCACTTTGGCTGACTGCTGAGCTTAGTGTTTTATCTTTGCATTATTCAGGGTTTGTGTTTGTTTTTTAACAAAATCTCAGTTTGCATTGTATGGGTGCCCATTCTTCTTTCTTTGCCATATGATGACAGAATATCATATTTGCATGTGAACCTGCTTCAATTGCTCACCAGGACACCTGATAAGGCTGGGAAACTCCCAACATCTGAAACTCTGCAAAGATGCTACCAGCCAACGAGGACAATTTGGACCCTAATGGGCGAATTGACTGACTCAGCAGGACCAACTTCCTGACTTCCTAGAAGGAAGGAAGGAAGGAAGGAAGGAAGGAAGGAAGGAAGGAAGGAAGGAAGGAAGGAAGGAAGGAAGGAAGGAAGGAAGGAAGGAAGGAAGGGGGAGGAGGGATGGGAGGGAGGGAGAGAGGAACTCCTGTATTTACAACTAGGGATGTGCATAAATTGTTTTTCTGTATTCGATTCGTATCAAATCAAATGCAAGAAAATGTGTATTTGTTTGAATAGATCCCCTTAGAACGTGGTAGGATTTGTATTAGATACAAATGTTCAATCCCATATGAATCCCATACAAATATCACACAAATACCATTCAATTCCGACACAAATCCCATGCGAAGCTTCATGTGAATGCATTTGAAAGTCAGTCTTCAAATGTGCCAAAATTTAATTCAAATTTGAATGTCCAAACTCGACTGAATTCCTATGAATTTTGAATGTTATGACTATTTGTGCACATCCCTGTAAGAGCTGAATTGTTCCTTTGCATGTTCCTCAATATACACTTGTTAAATGGTATGTTTTCTTGCTCTTTTCACTCCTGGATTTAAAACCATCAACCTGCCAAATAAAGAACTGTTTCTGCTATTTTGCATTCCCGTTGCAGTGACTGTCGGAGCTCATTCACAGCATCTGGAACAGGTTCCTACCAGCACAAGCCCCTTAGCACAAGACATTTGCCTTCTTTGCTGCCTGTACCAGTGTTGCAACATGCCCTGGATTCTTGCAGGTGACACAAATTTCCAGTCACTGAATTATAGGGAAGGCTCAACAGCCTAGAGGTTCAGAATATCTTCGGTAAGAAGTCCCCTGGTTCATCCTTTAGCCTCCACCATCTTCCAGAACCACTTAACCCGAGCCTTAGCATGCCTCCGTCAGTTGCACATGTTGCAAGGGTGAGTGCTGAAAGCACACTTGCTTGATAAATTGAAATCCCTGCCTTGGAGCATGTGGGCTTGACAATTTTATCATGCCTTGGAGCCCTATAATTCAGTATTAACTGCCCCCACTAGACCACATCTTCCCAGTAACCATAGTAATATTCTCCAAGTTACTGGAAGCTTTTTAAGAGAAGGGGAAGCAGTAATGGGGCATAAAGTATGAGCTTTATTGATCATGTCTCCAGTGCAGCACTAAGTACCTTCCCCAAGCTCCTTTTCAGCACAACAAAAGGAAGGACAGCCTCATTCTCTCCTGGGAAGGGCTCTTTGGTCCCCATACAATCCTGACCTGGTCCCTTACTCAAGCCATAATCTTTCAGACAGCTGGAAAGAAAGAAAGACCTTCTCTTAAGGCTTTTTGTTTTCCCAACTTGGTCATAGGTCCAGTCCGGACAGCAGCAGAAGCCAGGGTGGAATGGGTCCCTAGTCAAAAATAAAGCAAAAAAGATGCTCCCCTCCCCTACAGCATGCAAACTGAATACCTCCATAAATAAATAAATATTTCCAAAGTATGGATATGCACAGATATTTGTCACATCCGATGTTTGTGTGAATTCCTACAAATTTTGACATTTGTACACAAATCAAATATTATGACATTCATACATTGACATTCATATTTGTACAAATGCTTTGGAACATTTGTGAAATGGGGAGACGGGAAAGTGGCTGTGCCAGTCACATCTGCAATGGAGCCAGAGTGCATTCAACATGGATTGAGAGTGGATTCAGGGTGGATTTGACGTTTTCAGAGCGGA
The DNA here is from genome assembly GCA_023333525.1 of Aspidoscelis tigris stejnegeri. NCBI lineage: Eukaryota > Metazoa > Chordata > Lepidosauria > Squamata > Teiidae > Aspidoscelis > Aspidoscelis tigris. The sequence goes on from JALMGA010000011.1 coordinate 21,983,497, forward strand.
TACGGTATGGGATATGTATCTGATATGTATTGGATACATTTGTATCAAATAGAATCCTACCACATTCAAAGGGGATCTATTCAATCGAATATGAATTTTCTTACACTCACTTCAATGTAAATCAAATTGGGGTGGGGGGACCATTTATGCACATCTTTTTTACCAGAGGACTTGCCCTTTGCTTCCTGTTCCTTCTCCCCCAAAAGATGGGCACACTCAAAGGTCTTTGAACTCCTGATTAAACAGCAGTACAAGACTGAATCTCTTTTTTTCCATACTGACACTGATATCTATGCACTGTTTTTTTTTAAAAAAAAATGACAGTGGGCCACATTTATTCTAACATTTTGGGGTCACATTTCTCAAACTGCAGAAAACAAACAAACCAATAGATGGATCTATCCACTGTTCTTGTACCAAAGCAATGCATGTTCTCTTCCAGAAATCATCCACGTCTTTTGGTAGTTCAGCACCTTTCCACCTATGCACCTTAAGATGATATACTGAGGGCTTCATCTGCACACCTTAAAAAAATCCACCTCAGAAGTGGCTTAGAAGCAGTAGCATGGGGATGCTTGTGTTCTCAGCCCACTACTTAGCCACACAAATGGCCGGAGAATGATTTTGGAAGGGTGTTTTCTGGCCTTGAATACAGATTAGAAGCGCTAGGATCTGGATGCTACCATCTTTAGCTCTTCTTTTGCTCCACATGGATACAGCCTTAACCAAATTATTTAACCCCTTTCCATGCTTCTCAGCCACCCTCTATCCTTCCCTCCTTCCATTTGCATCTGTACAAACATACATATAAATCAGCTTATCACAGCTCATCTTGTTCCTGACAGCTATAATTGCTTCAGGTTTTAAAAATATCTATAGACAATAAACACAATAACACATACAGAGGAGGAGGAGGAGGAGGAGGAGGAGAGGAAAAGAAGAGGGGGAAGACAAGGAGGAGGAGAGGAGGAGGAGAAGATAGCTCAGGTAGCTCATATTATGCAGCAGCTCCAGGAGAAAAGACACTAGCAGTTAAGTCCAGCTGTGAGGTGGAGCAGGCAGGGGGAAAGAAAAGTCCCCAGGGCCTCTATGAAGGACCAGGAAAGAAGACTGGTTAACAAGGAAGGCCGCTGGGCTGGCGCTTTAAACACAGCTTTGGTGTTTAGAGCCTGGCCTCTGCTCCAAGCTAGGAAAGAGCCATTTGCTTGATTCTGTTTAGCACGGGCACCATGCCCTACAGATGAAAGCATGGATGTCCTGTACTATGCATCTCTCAGACTTAGAGGCTCCATGCAGCAAACAATTTTGTTCCCTTTTCAGACGAGGTGAATGGTTCCCCCTCCCTGGAAAGCAATGCAGATTGCTTAGTCAGAATCACGGCCGATGCAACTTCTTGCATCAAAGCAGTCGCTGATGTTGATCCGAGCCCCAGGATCCATGGAAGCTGCCATAGAATTTAAGCTGGCTAATAATTATCGCTATTATTCACAAATGCTTTTATCGCAGCCAAGGCCGACTGGTTTTCTCCTCCATGATTTGAGTCCTACCCGTGGGCTTCTGAGCCATAAAGATGGAAGCTGATTACATACAAGATGCCAAGCAGTGCAGCTGCCTGGAACGAAGTTGTTGTTGCAATGGGCTTCTGTTTTAGGTTGCATCTAAAGCAGCATTGATATAGATAGATAGATAGATAGATAGATAGATAGATAGATAGATAGATAGATAGATAGATAGATAGATAGATAGATTGATTGATTGATTGATTGATTGATTGATTGATTGATTGATTGATTGATTGATTGATTGATTGATTGATTGATTGATTGATTGATTGATTGATTGATTGATTGATTCTGGTGTTCTTGCCCCACATGTAATCCACATTAAAGATCTGCTCATCTGGTTCGGTTGGTTTGCAATTAGCAGAAAACTGGAGCGTTTACATGGTTTGGGTGTGAACTGAACCACTCTATTGTTTTTTTTGGGGGGGGGGGTTGGGGGGGGCAGTTTGAATTGAATCCAAACCATGGAGTGGTCTAATAAACCAAGCAAACCATGCTGAACAAAGGTGTTTTGCAGTTGGTCTGCTATGATCTGCTTCGTTCACATGCAATACAAACCACGCTATGTTATTTTATTTTTAATCAAGTTCAACCCAAAAGAAAGGTGGTTTGGTTCAATTCTATCCAAATCACTAAATTTCAGTTCATGTGCACCCTTAACCTATACTGCAGGGGGTTAAAAGTGAATTGTCTGGACTTTAATGTGGATTAAACACACTAGTGTGAAGATACTATCACTTCTAAACTGGTTTCAAGCTGCTTTTTTTTTTCCTTTTTAACCTGGAGAGTCCAAATTCCTTCTCGGTCATCATGGGATTTGCACCCAGTCCACCCATGGGTGTTTTTCCACTGTCACTAAAAGTACCCATTAAGTACCCATTAATGGGTACGTAAAGGCATTTTTGTACCCATTAATGGGTACTTAATGGATACTTCTAATGACAGTGGAAAAACACCGCATAACTACTGGCACCACAGCCAACTCCCCCCCCCCTTCCCCCATATTTCTGCTACTTCTGTTTGTAGATCTTGGCATTTTGTAACCTTCTGCAGTTCTTTATCTTCAACATTCCTGTCTCTCAGGATGGCTGTGTCAATAAATCAAACGTGATTCCTTTTAATAGCAGTGATGTCTGGTGCGTTATGTCTGAGTTGCCGGTCAGTTGTTATGAATATGATTAGGACGACTTGTCTGGATCATCTAAATGAAGGGGAAAATAGATAGCATGCTTGGGGCAGTCAATGAAATAAAATAAAAGTGTGTTCTCTTACCATTCCCCCCACCCCCATCAGCTAGCATTTTCAAAACAAACAAAAATGGGCAAATTGAAAGTTGCCTTAAAACATTTGTGACACTTACGTAACTCAATTTGCTTAATCTATCTTCAAAATACCAATATTGCCTCATCTGTACCAATTGCTCAATGAGCTGCCAGCAGAGCTGAAGAAGAAGAAGAAGAAGAAGAAGAAGAAGAAGAAGAAGAAGAAGAAGAAGAAGAAGAAGAAGAAGAAGAAGAAGAAGAAGAAGAAGAAGAAGAAGAAGAAGAAGAAGAAGACTTGGCTTTTCTATCACGCTTTTCTCACCCATTTAAGGGGACTCAAACCAGCTGACAATGCTTTCTATTCTTCTCCCTACAACAGAACACCCTGTGAGGTAGGTGGGCCTTTGAGAACTCAGAAGAAACCAGAGACTAGCCCAAGGTTGCCCAGCTGGCTTCAGGAAGGAGGAAGAAGAAGAAGACGTGGCTTTTGTACCCTGCATTTCTCATCCATTTAAGGGGACTCAAAGTGGCTGACACAGCTTTCTGTTCTTCTTCCCACAACAGACACCCTGTGAGGTGGGTGGGGTTGTGAGAGCTCAGGAGAGAGCTGTGACTGGCCCAAGGTTACCCAGCTGGCTTTGTGGGGGAGGGCAGAAACAATCCCAGTACTCCTAGATAAGAGTCCAGCTCCACAACCACTAGAGCAAACACGTAGCAAATAAAGGGGTCCCAAAACACTTAGAGATGCCAATGCTCAGCCCTCATGCTCCCGACCCGTCTCTAATGCTACTATTCTAGCTTAAAATGTCCATGAGAGGCAGGGAGTGTAGCCTGGCATGTGAACATTTCCACCTGCAAGCCACCTCCAAGCTGCCGCAGAGGTGCTTTTTTTCTGTTTTGTTTTAACCTTTTGTCAATTTTCATTAGCACTGCTCATCCATCAAGACGAAGTCAAATCTTCTCAATCAGGCTACTTCAGGTTTCATCTACATGATTGGAAACAATCACTCCCAGAGCAGCTCTCAAATCGGATAGGCACAGGTCCAATTGGCTGCTTCCAAGGTGCAAAGTTCACTCTCGGAGGCGAACCATGAAGAGCATGAGTAGCTTACTCAGAGGGTAGACATTGCTTTCATTTGCTCCTAGCCCTCCATGGAGGTGGAGGTAACTTATCAGGACTAGTTTCCACCCAGCGCATTTTAGCACCAGACTGAAAATGGTGGGATTTCTGAACTAAGGCTCTGTTTTGGCATAACAAAGGGTCAGTGTTTGGCCCCTTGTGTTCCCAAGCCTCCTCTAACCCATCTTCTCTACCACACAATGTTCATTAGACTGGTGTTCAAACAATCTCACCTGGAAGCCTTCTCTTTGAACCAGTTTGTTCTAGTGGTTAGGGAGCCGGACTCTTATCTGGGAATACTGGGTTTGTTTCCGCCCTCCGCCACAAAGCCAGCTGGGTGACCTTGGGCTAGTCACAGCTCCCTTCTGAGCTCTCAGAGCCCCACCTACCTCACAGAGTGTTCTGCTATGGGGAGAAGAATAGATAGCTTTGTCAGCCACTTTAAGTTCTCTTAAGCAGAAGAGAAAAGCCAAACCTTCTTTTTCTTCTTTGCCACCTCAGAGTGACAGTGTGCAGCCCTGGTGTTCCCAACCTATCTTTTCTACCCTGGAATATTCATTAGAGTGGTGTGTGAGCAATCCCACCTCATAGCCTTCTCTAAGCCACCTCAGACAGCCGGTGTGAGGCCCTCATGTTCCCAATCCTTCTCTAACCCATCTTCTCTACCCTAGAATATTCATTAGACTGGTGTGTGAACAATGTCACCTCAAAGCCTTCTCCAAGCCACCTCAGAGAGACCATATGTGGCCCCCATGCTCCCAAGCCTTCTCTGATCAACCTTTCCTAGCACTGGTTAAGAGGGGGAGAGGCAGAGAGGTGTGTGAACAATAAGTCACCTCAGAGGCATTTCAGAGATGTTCTTCTTTCCTTTCTTTTGCTGTATCCGGTCCCACCACCTAAGATGAGCCAGGCAAAAACATCTAGACTATTCTAATCTGTAGCTTCCAGACTTCTGGGGCCAGGAGGTCCTGGCTGTATAAAACAGCACAACTCCTGCCCTCTTGTTCAGTCAGAGCCTCTTGCCGGAGAGATGGCCTTTTTCTAGTCATCATGAAGACAACCTCATAGTCCATTAATCTGAACATCCAATACTTACACTGCTTAATTCTTACACTGGATTAGCATAAGGCAGCCACATTCTGGGTACACAGCTAGAAAGATGTATTTGATGCTTTTACCTTCCACCAAAGGGAAGTCTCTGGAAGTTAGAGCATGTAGGCTGAAGGTTTCTCTGCCTCTTAGCTGTGAGAAATCTGGTCAGCTTTCCCTCTGGTCGGCTTTCCCTGAATCTGCCCTCCAAGGGGTTTCCTACATCTTGGGAAAGGGAGAATACCCCTCTTGGTTGTCTTTTAAGGGACTGTGGCATCCCATCAACCTTGTCTTTGACTTCCTAGGTGTTCAGAGATTCAGGAAAGTGCTAAAAGCCTCTCCCAGGCAATGCAGAAGTCAAAATCATCAGTATGAAAGAGAGGAGGCAAAATCTCAATATACATGTGCATTTGGAGAAAGCCCTGGGTGTTTCTTCTGCTTTCCAAGCAGAGGATTGTGGGTTCAACCCCTGGTGCCTCCCCAAAATGAGGTATGTCAATGCATATTCTTGCCAAGAAAACTGCCTGGGTCATCCGGCTGGCCAGTTCTCAGATACAAGGACAGTAAAAGTCCCATTTACTGTATTTTATTCTATTCATAGTGTCTATCCTATTAGAAAGCCACCGTTTATGGTTTATTTAAAGTTTACCTTTCTGTCAAAGAGCTCAGATTGGCAAACATTATTCTGCTCACCACCATTTTGGCCTCACAACATCCATGTGGTGTAGGCCATGTACTTACAAACACTAGCAGTCACGTTTTGCACACTTTATTTCCCCCCCCCCAAAAAAAAATATTTCCAAGGCAAAACGTCTGGCCATCCAAAGGTATATAGCATTTAGCTTCTAGGACTGGTGCAACTAGGTGCTAGTACCTAGCATAATTAGAAAGAAACCATTTTGCATTCAAAACACTCACAGCTTTTATTCCTATTTCTCTCACTGATAATAAATGAAAAGGCAATTTGGATTTGGTCTGGAAAGTGCTGAATTTTTTGCATAAGTTAACACACTGTAAGCAGAGAGGGAGAGAGAGGCCAAACCAGCCCACCCCCCAAATTGCTAGACTTTAAAGGGCAAATTGAATGTTCCATTTTATGGTGATATGCCCAGCATAAAGTACAGGCAGAAGAAGGCTCAGCATTAGCGATGTCCCAGCTAAGCTTTAGAGGAAGGTTCCCAAAAGCACAGTTAATTTCAATTTAATAGGACAGTTACTGTAAGTTTAAATAAATGCCAGTTAAATATTAACAACTTCTTTATTGGGGGATTAATGGAGCCTCTTGTATTGTTTCTTAAACTCAATAAATATTTTCATAAGCAGGCCTTGTTTCCTTTGGAAGCAACGGCAACAGATGCTGCTTTTGTTAAACACACAGGAAGACAAAAAATAAATAAATAAATAAAATAGAGCTCCCAGAAAGCCAAAGCGACGTGTGTTTCCCACCCAATGACAAAGACTAACTTTGGAAATCTTGGGATCAGTAATTTGTTAGGCAGAAATACAGAGAAGAGGAGAAGCATATGAGAAAAGCACATATTCAGGATGGACTTGCAAATAAGATCTGATCAGCTGCATTCAACAATTCTGGCAGACCTGGGGCCTTTTAGCACTTTGGGCCATAGTGAATAGGCAGGCGACATCTGAGGAAGGGGCTTCTGCGCTTAGAGGAGGTTATTACAGCCTCCAAATGCTCCCTGCCTTCCCAGAAGTTGCCTAATTATTCACTAGAGGTGTTTTTCCACTGTCACTAGAAGTACCCATTAAGTACCCATTAATGGGTACAAAAATGCCATTACGTACACATTAATGGGTCCTTAATGGGTACTTTTAGTGACAGTGGAATAAAAAACCTAGGTGTGGAGCATGAAACTGTGCTCCACAATCTCACCAACCTTCCCCAATTACTTACCTGAAGCGTCCAGCCGGGGAGCATTCGCTCTACTGCTGGATAGGGATGGGCATGAATGTATGTTCGTCATTCGAATTCGAGTAGATTCCAATGTCATAAAATCCGATTCAAATCGGTAACATTCAAATCCGTACATTCAAATGCCAGATTCGTAATTAAAGATATGAATGTCAACAACATTCGTATCTGTTATGCATGTCTGTAAGCATTCCATGAAAATCCGTACGCATCCCGTATTATCACGTATGCATTCTGTTTTAATCCCGTATTTTAAGCGCAAGATATGTATAATTTTCACACAGATTTGTATACGACAGATACAAATCGACACATTTGAATTATTCAAAAATCTGTATCAGATTTTCAAAAATCCGTATTCAAGTTTGAATGTTCAAATTCAGATTTTTGAAAATCCAATTCAAGTTCGAATGTCAACATTTGACGGATTTGAATGGAATACAGATCCCATACAAATGCATATACATAGCATATGGATCCTATATACAAATGCATACGAATAGCACACAGATCCTATATATGAATGCACAAGAATAGCATACGGATCCCATACAAATGCATACAAATAGTATATGAATCCCATATACAAATCTCATATGAAGCTTCATACAAATGTATCAAAACATTTGATTTGAATTCAAATGATAATCTTTAAATGTCCCAACATTCGGTGGAATTCGGCCAAATTTTGAATGTTGCGAATATTCGTGCCCATTCCTACCGGGTATACATTATGCTTGTCTTAAGAGAATGACACAGGTTGTCAATTCATTACTGAGCCAAGTTCAGTAAGTCACATACTAATCAATTCAATTCATTCACTTGAGTCCAAAATATGTGCATTAATGTCTGTTTCTACTGGCAGTGCCACCACATTCTGTGTTTGAAGAGCGACAGAATTAAGAAGGTCTTTTCTGTGGTAGCTTCCATAAGAGATGATCTCTCTAAAGTTGTCCCCATCTACCATGTTTATATTTCTTTCAGCATCCAGTTAAGCCATTCCTTTTCCCGTAGATGTGGCATTTATTCCTGTTACACTAATAAAGTCCTTTTACACTAATTTTAGTGTTGCAAGGAGATGAAAAATGGTGAGTTGTATGAGAGCCCTGAACTTCCTTCCTGGTCCCATTGTTTGCAGAAATGCTACATCTAAGCAGGCAGATGAGTTCAAATATTAAACCAAAACAGAAACATGAGAGTGAAGGACACAGTCACTATACAACAACCCCGAGATCTTGCCAGCACAAGTGGAACTCTTGGCTGGCGCAAAACATGTTTCTATTGTTGGATCTGGCAGCTCACCCTTGTAAGATTTCTAAAGGAGAAGAAGGGAGAGGAGAAGTAAGAAAAGCAGACACTTCTCTTTATTGCCAATAACATTTCCAGGAAAGCTCCATCAAGAAATAATAAACACTTTGTTCCTAGCACTAGGAGAACAAGAGCAAAATATCCAACCGCTTTTGAGGGAGAGGAGTCCTCATATCAAGCAGGGAGAGAGAAAGCACTGACAGGCCAGCATGTGAAAAAGTGTCATGAACCCTTTTCCACAGATGAGGAGGCTGTTTATAGCAGAATCATTGATCGGAACAAGGTGGAACCTGACAGCTTTCAACCCAGTTTCCATGGGAGTTTTTAAGTACTTTTGCTTTCTCTCTGACACACAGCACAGCAACAGTGAAATCCCTCCAAGAAAAGCCATGCGTGGAGTTCAATAACAGAACAGGAAATGTTGCATGAATTTTCATATTATTGTTAAGCGCCAGTTCAATGTTGTGTTTGTCAATGTATCCTGTTCCCACCACTGCTCTTATATAATATTGTCCCACATCTGTGGGAATCTGGCATCTTTACCTTGCTTTTGCTTCTTGAAATGTGTGGGTGGAGAAGGATGCTACAGGAAAGCTATGACAGCAGAGGGAAAAAAAAAAACCTGTGTTTGGGAAATTTGTAGTCTTTCACATCTGGGGGAATTCCACACTTCCCTACCTGTCCAATGGATGGGGAAAGGAGTGCAATGAACCAACGTTGACTAGCACTGGCACTTGATTTGATGGCAGGATCAGCCCTCTTCAGGGTGCCACCATCTTGGCTGTGGTGCCATGCATAACTGCATGTGCCATCGTGAAGATGCTGATGCTCTGTATAGTTGCAGTTGCATCAGGAGGGCAGCAGGGCTGCCAGCGCACTTGTGTGGCAGCCCTGTTGACCTCATCCAGGAGAGGTGCAAATGCCCCCCCCCAAGCTGGATGCAACAGGTAAGTGATTGGGGAAGGCTGGGGAGGATGTGGAGCACGATTTCATGCTCAGCTGGTAAAGCATGATTAGGGAACTTCTGGAAGGCAGCGTTTGCTTGGAGGCTGTAGCAGACTCCTCCAAGTGCAGATGTCTTTCCCCAGAAGTTCCCTAATCATGGACTACAGGCTGTAGTGTGAATTGTCCCCTGGACTTGAGAAGCTATGTTGTCCTTAACTAAATCACTTCTGTTCCATGGGTCCATGAACCTAGTGAGCACCAGAGAAACTGTATGTAGAAGTCTTCTGGACAGAAGTCACAGTCTTTCTAAAATCCTTGTATTTTCCAGAGGGGCAAATTTGGGGTCCTCAGTCGGTTGTGTCCAGATCATAGATTTGGATGTGGGTCCTTGATTTCCTCAAAAGGATGGTCTAGAAGTCCTTCCAGGCATTATACAATAACCAGGAAGAATAAAGAGGCATTTTCAGACACAACAGTTTCACTGTTTATAGCCGGACGTTCTGTTCCGTTCTGTTCCATTCCACTGTTGGACTAAAACTCTCATCATGCCTGGTTATTGCATTTAGTGTTCACAAATGAGTCTGGGGATCATGGAAAGCCATAATCCAACAACATGCAATAATAGATTAGGAGAAGCCTGGAGTCCCAATCCACCAATGTAAGTCAAAGTCACCAGACTTGCCAGTGCAAACTGAAGGCAAATTGCAGCGTTTTGCAGAATTCCAGGAATGCATTAGAAGAAGAAATCATATTTCACCAGCAATCTAAAAGCAGAAGCAACTAGAAACCATGGAAGTTGTTTTTTGGAGTCCGTCTATGAAAATACATATATATGCATGCTGCTGACATTTAGTTTTGAACTTTGTGGAAATATATTTGTTTACATCAACTCAAAGACAAATAAAAGGTACCAAAATATATGAAAACACAAATCTAATCAGTAAAAACCTCTAGAAGTGTTCTCAGGGTTGGAGTCATCAAGTGTCTCAGCTATAGCAGTCAAGTGATATTTCCCATTCTTTCTTATTACAAGTTCTTTCATCTGAAAACAGAGTTCTAAAAAGTTTTAATTAAAGCAACTCATGTTCTGCCTTCTGCCAATTTCAATTTCTGGTTGCATTTATTGTTGCTCCTCCTCCTCCTCCTCCTCCTCCTCCTCCTCCTCCTCCTCCTCCTCCTCCTCCTCCTCCTCCTCAATGCCTACTAGAATAAATGCCAAGGTAGGTACATCCTCCAGGTTGGGGAGACAGGAGGATGCCTCCAAAGGCCACTTGCTGGGATTTGAGAGCAGGTGAAGGTTTCCCCTTCATCTTTTCCTTGAGCTACCCAGAAGCAATTGGTGGGCCACTGTGCGAGACAGGATGCTGGACTAGTTGGGCTGTGGCCTGATCCAGCGGGGCTCTTCTTAAGTATTTAAGAGACCCTCCTGGTTGTACCACCACTTCCAGTTGCAGAAGGGATGGACACCCAGGAGAGGGCCTTCTCAGTGACGGCCCCTAGGCTACTGGATAGTCTTTCCCATGAGGTGCATCAAGCACCTTCACTGTACATGTTTAGGAAGGAATGAAGATGCACCTCTTTGCCCTGGCCTTTGCTTAGGCCCAGGGTGAAACAGGCCCTTCTGATAGCCAACCTGGTCTCACACTAGCCTTCCAACTACACCACCTTTTCTCATCTACTTATTAAAACCACATTATCCTTTAGGAGAAAAGGACCTTTGGTGTTCTACCCTACTCCTTTAGGTACATTCCACAAAGCCAACATAATTATAATGCGTATAGTTCCATAGCTACACATGAGGTTCAACCTTTAAATATTCATACCCATTTTTATTTTATTTTATTATTTTATTTTTATTCTAAACTAGGCGGCTCAGATGTCCTGAGTCACACTGGCACAGGGGAAGTTATTAAACAGAATTGATCTCTGCTGTCCTTGGTACAAATCAATATTACTCTTTTAGAAAAGGAAAGAAAAGAGAAGAACAGAAATCTGTTGCACCGGTTGTGAAGCGGCTTTGTTACTTTAGCACTTTGAAAAATGAAAGGCGCCCTGTCCACACCTCCTGCACCATTTTTCGCCACCCGCAGCTGATCAGAATAAGGATCACTGGCGATGTCAGATAAAGAAAGGTTTCCCCATCAGTCACTGAGCAGCACTCTGTATGCATATTGCATTAACTTAGCCCCTTAACAATGCCATCCAGAATGAATTCCAATAAGCATATGTTTGGATAATGGGGGGAGGGGGTAAAAAAGAGGCTCCAAAGAGCTCAGACAAAGCCAGGAAACAGCTTTCACCTGGACCTCTAAGGGGAGTAGAAGAAAAGGCTCCGATCAAACTTAAAAGTGCAAGGTAAAGCATTTCAAGTTTTCTTTTGCACCTTTTGTGCAAAGGGCCACACACGATCAGAACCAAGTTCCTTTAACCCAGTGACTTTATTGATTTACCTCTCTTCAAACTGCAGAGAATACAGTTACTGCAGAATCCTGAAGCCAGTGTGATGTGGGTAGGAATGGGCATGGATATTAGGAAATTTGGAAATCCAATTCGAATCAGTCAAACGTCGACATTTGAATTTGAATCGGATTGTCGAAAATCTGAACGTACACATTCAGACGCGTTTCGGATTTTCACAAATCTGATACAGATTTTCAAATAATTCAAACGAGTGGATTCATATCTATCGCATGCAAATATGTGCAAAAGTTGTATGTATTTGTGCATATAATGCAGGATGAAAATGGGATGCATATGGGATAAGTACGTATTTACACAAATTAATATATCGGATATGTATCTTATCAACATTCATATATCCAGATCCGAATCAGATTTCCAAAAATCTGGATTTTTGAAATTTGAATTGAATTCAAATGCAAAAAATACATACATGCACGCCCCTAGATGTGGGCGGCTGCTAAGATGGCATCCTCTACAGTGCCACACAGAGACTGATTCAAGATATTTGTTTTGGTCTATGAAACATCCAAATGGCTCTGAATCTGGATATTTGGAAGAGCAGCTCACTAGGATCAGCCACCCCAGTGTCTGAGGCTTTCTGGAATTGGCATACTGACTTTTTTCTTTTTGTTTTTTACCTGACCGATATGTTGGGACCTGATAAAACCTGCAGTGTACATCTTCACCTGATGTGAGGAAAACTTTCTCCCTTTGCTCTTTCAGGAGGGAAATAAATAGACTTGCATCTACAAACACCATTTCTGAGTTCTGGGATCTTGATTGCTATTATTATGTAGAGAAACACAACAATATAACATGACACTAAACATGTCGGATTTGATATTTCCTAATGCATTGGGATCTTCAGTGCATAGTGTGAGCAGAATCCAGCAGCGTAGCCTTTTGCAATTGACAGATGGTAGCCTTGTCAATGTTAAGATATTTTAAGTGACATCCATGGTCTTTTGGAACAGCACCCAGTGTGCCAGTCACCACTGGGACCACCACTGCTGGCTTATGCCAGAGTCTTTGAATTTTGATCTTTAAGTCCTTGTATTTTGTAATTTTCTCTGTTTGTTTCACATCAGTCCTGCTGTCTCCTGGTATAGCGACATCAATGAGCCAAACCCTCTTCTTTTCAACAATGGTGATGTCAGGGGTCTTGCACCATGCTTTTCCCACTCATTTAAGGGGACTCAAAGCGGCTGACAAACCTTCTGTTCTTCTCCACCACAGACACCCCATGAAGTAGGTGGGGCTGTGAGAGCTCAGAAAGAGAGCTGCGATTAGCCCAAGATCAGCCATCTGGCTTCAGGGAGGTGAGCGGGATTGAACTGGGAGACTAAAAGACAAGAGTTCAGCACTGTAATCACAAGACCAAACCTGCTCCCAGTCATGAATAGAACAGGAAGGACAAGATAATGCAAGGCACCTATTGTCCATCATCCTTTGTAAATCCGTGGGTACATGCATCAAACACAAAAATTATTGCTGTTTGTTTATTAAAGAGTCTTTAAGTATGTCTGCCTATTTATTAAGCAGAGTGATTGTTTCAAGACCCAGCTAGTGCAAAATTGAAATTTTTCTTCTGCTGAAATTTATTACCTCTTATTTCAGGCTGTGTACAGAGCTGGATTCAGACGGCCACCTCATGGCATCCTTCCTGGTCAATCCAAGTATACATTTTCCCTACATTGAATCATCCCGCTTGCCTGCCTGCACCAATAAGGTCAACCTTTGATAGAGTTTTCAAATGACCACTTCCAATAATAATTAATAACAACACCATGAATGAAATATGGTTGTCTGAATCGACTGAGGCATTTCTTCATATCTGCTGTCAAAAATTCAGACGTTCATCTTTCAGGACAAAGAATGATTCAGTTTCCCGGGGCAAGGGGGTGAGCCAAAGCATTAATTCTTAAGTAACCACAGTATGCCTGCTAACTCTATTAACAAATCCATTTTTGATTTGGTTGCCAGTCATACTGACCCTCACAGCGTTCCCTGACCAAGAATAATATTAATAAGAGCAGTGTTATTAAGTGAGATGCTTGGCTTGAATCTGAAAATTTTGAGAAATGATCTTATAAATTGAATTCCCGGGGTACCATCCATCGCTGAATGTTAGCAGGCGGAGCTGCCTCTGAATTCTGGGAATTGAGCATAATTACATGGAAATTGACAAGGCACAAATGCCAAGAATTCTGTTAACCTTTAATATCTCGAAAAATCTCTCCCCTTGTAATTATCTCCTTCCTTTGTCTTAAATGTTACTGATGAATATTTAGTGGGAAAAGCAAATAAAAGGAGGCAAAAAAGGTGCCCGGAAACTGGCACCTTGTGGAGAAGAGCTCCACCAACTTAGCTACAAGACCATTCATTTTCCACTAAATGGAAGAGACAATAACAAAGCTCAACAGATGTGATCCCTGGCAACGCCTACTAAGCCCTGTATGTTTTACCATATGGGTCGGAATCTGTCCATGCTGTGGGTGTGTAGGATTTAAACCTCTGGCGCAAGAAGATTTCACTTATAATGCAATGGCAGAAGATCGTATTTATACAGCTATTATCAAGTAACATTTGAGAGATGTAGGGAGTGTAGAATGTCCCCGTTGCAAGGAAATCATGCGTGGTATAGAAAAGGTGGTTAGAGAAAAATGCTTTTCTCTATCACACAACACTAGAGCCAGAGAGTCAGATCCGACAAGGGGAAGGATTTCTTCACCCAGATGGTCATCAGTCTATGGAATTTAATGCCTGAAGAGGTGGTAACAGCATTCAGCCAATATGGCTTCAAGAAAGGGTTAGATAAATTCATGGATGGCAGATGTATCAATGACTACTAAAATGCATGCCTAGGTACACCTTCCAGGCTGGACAGACAGGCAGAGTGCCTTTACGGACATTTGCTGGGATTTGAGAGCAGGTGAAGGTTTTGACCTTGTCTTCTGCTTGAGATGCCCAGAAGCAATTGGTGGGCCATTATGCGGGACAGGATGTTGGACTGGATGGGCTGTGGCCCAATTTTGAAGGGCTCCTCTTTTTTTTGTTTTCGGAAACCAGGATACCACTAAACAGTGATGGTTAAAAATAATATCAGCAGAACACTATCATTTTAAAAATAATGTGTATTTTTAGTGTTGAATTTTTAAAGTCTTTTAATGCCTATTCTGTTTTAATCTGTTGTTTTATGGTTGTAACCCGCCCAGAGACCTTCGGGTATGTGGCGGGATCTAAATGTAACTAACTAACTAACTAACTAACTAACTAACTAACTAACTAACTAACTAACTAACTAACTAACTAACTAACTAACTAACTAACTAACTAACTAACTAAATAAATAAATAAATAAATAAATAAATAAATAAATAAATAAATAAATAAATAAATAAATAAATAAATAGGGATGTGCATGAATGGGTTCTTTTGCACTTGATTTGTATTGAATCAAATTGTAAGAAAATTAATATTTGTTTGAATAGATCCCCTTCAAATGTGGTTGGATTCTATTCAGTTTGTATGAATTTGTATGAATATCTGACATGAACACATATGTATCTCATAAGTATCCAATTCATATCCATACATATCCGATACGTATCAGGCACTCTGAAAGCATCAAATCTGCCATGAATCCACTTTTAATCTGCTCTGAAACCATGTTGAATGCACTCTGGATCCATTGCAGTTATGACTGGCACAGCCGCTTTCCAATTCACGAATGTTGTGAAGCTTTTGTACGAATATGAACGTCAATGTACGGATGTCATAACATTCGATTTGTATACGAACTGTCCAAATTTGTACAAATTTGTACAAATGCTACAAATATTCACGAATGTCCCTACAGCAGACACTCAAACTGCATGCATGCTTGGAATAGCCCTCAGCCTTAATGGTTACTTGGAATCCAGCTGATTTTAGTATTAAAGTGTTTTCCTTTTTTTTCCCCACCAAAATCACTTATTACTCAAGTCCTTGGCCATAGAGTTGGTCACCCCTTCAAAAATGGCAGCCACAGGTGCAACAGTAGCCCATTTTCACCAGTGCATGCACAGGTCATCAACAGAGGGCTAGCATATAGCAAAGACAGGTATGGAATGGCACTGGTTGGCTTGCCACCTGTCGAGGAAAGGCAGCCTGGCCCACTCTAATCCCTGCAGGATTTAACAGCTGAAGCTTTAAATAAATAAATAAATAATCACACAACCGAGAACTTAAAGAAGTAATTGAGGTAACGACTGCTACTAAAGATGAATGAGTCAAGTGACTAATGCAAAAGTTAGAAGAAACCCTGAGTGTTTCTTAAGAGGCGGGGAAATAGAAATCCCGAATATCGTCTTCCAGGTTTTGCAGGGTTTTGTATGGCGTGACGAACGGCCCTCCCCTTGCCCAGGTTACAAACTGCACTGCGCTCCTGATTGCAAACAAAGGCTGATTGAAAAGGAACGATCCTCTCCTGAATCTCATTAATATTTGTCGCCACATTGGCATTTCCCGCCGTAATGAGAAAAAATGCCCACAGAGACCGAGTGGGCTTTTCAGTCCCCCGCCTGCCTGCACAGGAACACGGAGAGCCTAAAACCTCGCCTCTCCAGTGCTGCAAATGCTTTGCCTTCACTCAGCCAGTTACAGATTGGTGGAGTCAACAAGTGGAAGCATTTGTTATCGGGGAAAATCCTGCCAATCCAGGGAACATTACCTGCTGGACGCACACCCAAAACGAGAGCAATGAAGATAAATTATGAGAGCTAACAAACCTGTTACGATCAATCCTACTTGACCGAACATTTCCCTCCATATTCCCAGTCAGGTATCTCTGAATTACAACCTTACTGTCTTGTGGCTGACTGTTAATTTGGATTTTTCATGCCACAAGAGCTTGTAACGGGATCTCAACATGCGCATGGTGATTAGGAGAGAGAATATAAGTCAGGAGCAGGACACACGCTGCGCACGCTGGCAGTTCCAGATTCAATCCCTGGCACACCTCCAATTAAAGGCACCCCAGAAGTAGAGCAAGACGGTTTACAGAAGAGCAGAGAAAGAGACCCAAAGTGAGCCAAAGCGCTTACTCTGTGCATGTGATGGGCATTTTCGAGCAAGACGGATTTTGGTTTTATGCGCACAAACATCAAGCTGCATATGCCTTTTAAATAAAACTAAATAAATACTAATGCACTGTCCTGCCTAGAGTGTTTGGCCAAAACCTAGGTCCATGTCTGCCCCAGTCCCATAAACCAACCCAGGGAATTCCCTGAAATACCTCATCTGCTCTATGGAAAAGTCTACCAGGAGGCCACAGCTTTCAGTAGGCTGCTCCACACAGACAGACCGGAGGCCTGGACTGGAGGTCTTGTGTAAAAATGTCAGTATAGCTCAGGCCCACAGATGTTTCCCTCAAATGGAATGTGGAGTAATTTGCATATTAGATTGAACTAAACCACTCGTGAACATGAACTATTCCATCAAACCGTCACCTTTACCACCTTTTTGCCAATGAAAACAGTAACTTTTCCCTCTCCAAATCATACAGATAAGTGCAATTCTAATGGGAAAGTTTTACGTCCCCCCCTTTTCTTTAATACCCCCCCCCCATGTTAACTGTTCCCTGCACGTAAAGATACAGTATAGGGCCCTGGTCAGACAAGTCGGAAACAGGTTAGCCTATTCATGTGTTTGAATTGAGATTGTACCAGTGCTGGTCAGATGTGGATGCAGAGAGGCTGCCCCCACCTTGGGCCACATTGGTCATACATTTCTGCAGTTTGGCCTGGGGTTCCGCCACTGAGCTCTTCTCTCTCTACCCCTTTTGCTACATCACATCTCAGTCTGGTCTAGTGGTTAGGGAGCCGATCTCTTATCTGGGAATACCAGATTCGATTCTGCCCTCCCCCCATGAAGCCAGCTGGGTGACCTTGGGCTAGTCATAGCTCTCTTCTGAGCTCTCACAACCCCACCTACCTCACCGGGTGTCTGTTGTGGGGAGAAGAATAGAAAAGCTTTGCCAGCCACTTTGAATCCCCTTGAATGGGTGAGACAAGTGGGGTAGAAAAGCCAACTCTTCTTCTTCTTCTTCATTTCCTATTGGATGCTGTTCATGTCACTCAAGGGAGGCAAGAGTGTGTTTGCAGTTCTTTTTAAAGCATGCTCCCCCACCTCCACACACACACACCCTTCCTTTTTTATGTGCTTTTCTTCTCCTTGCAAATATTTTTTAAACAGTAAAAATAAATTTGTATAAAAAGCTGGAGAGAGGAATCATACACATAACTGAGGAGAGGAAGAGGAGCCTCAAGAACTCCACATGTGCCAATTGGCCAAAAGGAAAGACTGGGCACCACCCACCATAGGACAGTTGTGACTCCTGTAGACCTTCCCTCGACCCACACAAGGGGAAGCAAAAGACGGACTCGAATTCCAGGCCGGCCTGAGTCCCTGTCAGTCCTGTTTAAACAGGACTACATTTTAGGATGGTCTAACGGCTGTATGCTGGCTTGGAATACAGATTAGGTTAAAATAATGTGAGTGACATGACCTGTGGACTCATGTCAACCTAAAACTTGTGTGTGACCATGGCCTAGGAGAAAAAAATAGCAGCACCCTTGCCCATGATGTAGTAATACACTGAAGGCTGCAGTCCTTTTATGTCTGCAAATGCAAGCGTTCAGACCCGTGTGAGGCCTTTGTAACTCACCCTATAGCAGTTTGAAGTTCACAATCCTACCACTTCTCTCTCTGGCTGCCCCTTTGTTTCTGAAGAAGACTTGTTGCAGCTCACAAAAGCTATCAGCAGTGGATACGGGAGGGGTATTTCTCTCCAAGCAGAATGACATTTCTTGTCTCTGAGCTGCTTTTATGTCCCTTTAAAGGGTTATTACCACGCTCTTTATATTATAATAAAAGACTATAAAAAGGGCATTTCCACACCATTGTAAATGTGGTTAACTTTCCCTCTTTGGTAATGTGCTTCTCCACAGCATCAGCTCTGCTTCACGGTGACAACTGAGCGATGGAGTGATCAGACCCTCTGAGTGACTCTCCACACTCCAGGCCTCGGCATTTGGAATGACGCACTAGACATCTTGCAAACGCATAAAGACGTGTGTCCAGGTTGGCGAGGAATCCTTGACTGAAGCACACAGCGAGATCGGGACATCTTGCTAACCATCAGAGGGAGGTTCTCAGGAAAGGAACTGGTTACCACGTAAACACAAAAGCCACGGGAAATTAGAGGCTGTCTGTGCAAATAACAGCTTTCCGTTAAATTGTACAGTTGAGCTCCAAGAGGCAAGATGTACCTGAAGGGAGTGCTAAATGCAATAGGGGTGCAGGGATTGACACATTACCAATAAAGACAACAAAAGAGGGACAGATCTGCTAGAGATTCACACGTTCCGATTCAGAAATTTCTCTATCTAAATTGGGGGGGGGGGGCTGTAGCTCAGCGGTAGAGCAAAGTGCCTGGAAAGCAGAGGAGTGCCAGTTCAAATCCCAGATTCTCCCCAGCAGTCGGCAATGGAAAACTGCATAGTAGTGCCCATTCAGTCAGTAAGAAGTCGGCCATGACTTGATGGTACCTAACATCCATCTACCTACCTACCTACCTACCTAATTAGCAAAAAGTGCTGCTACCTGCTGAGGTTTGACTATATGAAGGGAAATGATGAATTGGACTAGCTAGCTTATGAGAACTAGGGCCAGTTCATACTTTGGCCCATAGTTCACGATAGGTGAACATTTTGGCAGGTGTATCTGCACTTAGAGGAGGCTGTTACTTCCCAGATACTCACCTAATGTGAACTAGCTGTAGAGCATGAAATCGTGCTTCACAAGCTACCTAACCTTCCTCAGAAACATGCCTGTCATGTCCAGCCAGTGAGAATTCACACCTCTGCTAGACAGGGAGGTCATTAGAGCTTCTCCAAAAGCAAACTAGTAGCTCTGCTAGCCTCCTGATGGAACTGCTCAGAGCACCATCATAACGACGGTGCTGACGGACATGCAGTCGCGGAGGGCGCCGCATTCAAGATGGCAGCACCCTGAAGAGGATCGGCCCGGTGATGGAACAGAGGTAAGTGTTGGATCACGTGGGGGTGAGGGGTGGGCTAACATCTAAAGTCAATGTTAGGGATGTGCACAAAAATTCGTAACATTTATTATTTGTATGAATTTGGACAGATTTGGACATTCATACATTCACACATTCCAACATTCACACATTAACATTCGTACGAATGCAAATCTTTTAGGACATTCATATAAATAGTTTGTACATTTGTTAAACTGGGGATATGTATCGAATACGTATCGATACATATGAGTTCATATTGGATACATATCCGATACGTATCTGATACATATCTGTTAGGTATGCGTTTGAATAGGATCCATGTGCAGGATCTGTATGCAGGATCAGTATGCATTCCTATCGGATATTCATACGAATACATTCGTATCGAATGGGCTCCTACCACATTTGGAGGGGATCTATTCGAACAAATATGGATTTTCTAACATTCCGTTTGTTAAAACTGAATGACAAAAAAACCATTTGTGCACATCCCTAGTCAGCGTTAGCTGATTCCACACCTTCCTCATCCACGGGATGGGAAGGGAAGTGTGAAAACACACCTAGTTGTCTCTTTCACGGATGTGTCTTATTGTTAATCCCCATTGAGACACCACTTATCAAAAATCCTGTTTTCTTTTTGGACCCACATACAGCACGCATATACAGCATTTCTTTTAACGCTGATCAGAAAGAATGACTAATGGAAACTACGGCAAGTTTTCCTGACTCGGAAGGCTTTGCTAATTAACCCAGATAATTAACATTGTGGGGATAAATAATGATGTAACCAAGTTCTCAAACTCCCATCCCCAAGTAGGCCATGGATAAAGGGAAGAGGTTAGCCCCAGGAGTTCACGCAAAGCACTGACTTATATTCACCACTGTTTTCCAAAAAGGAGGAAAGGTGCCTCCCTCAGCTCCCATTAGCATCTTATAATCTCCTTATACATTCCCATGATTGATGGGTTGCTCCTTTCAGTGCGCAAAGATGCCTATACAAGATAGGAGCATCAGGCATTGTACTGTGCATTGCAAAAGCTGCATAGCATTTCTTGTTGTTATTGTCATTTGCAGTATCGCTGTACATGGTGCTTTACATAACAAAGAAGAGAGTTCTGTGCTTTTGGGGGGACTTATCACATTTTCAACAAAGGAAGAAAAAGAAGGAAAGGAAAAGAAGGGGAACCGTGAGAAATGTAAAGAATCTGAGGAAGGACACTTGCAAATTGTTTGGTTTTCTTTTAGATAAAACAGCGATAGGGATCTCCAGGACTTGGGATGAGCTGGTGGCTCTTCCAGGGTTGGAATTATTCTAAAGAGGACAGGGCTGGCTTCAGTCCTTTTAGTTCTAATGCAGAGGAAGTGATTAGGGATGTGGACGAATATTCATAACATTCATCATTCGGACAAATTCGGATAGTCATAAACCAATTGAATATTCGTACATTAACGTTTGTATGAATACAAACGTTTCAGAACACTCATATAATAGTTTGTACATTCATTAAACTGATAATACATATTGGGTATATATTGATACCTATGCGCTCGTATAGGATACATATCCATATGTATGCATTTGTATCGGATATTCATACAAATATGTACAAATACATTCATATCAAATACAATGCTGCCATAGTCGAGGGGGATCTATTCGAATAAATACAAATTTTCTAACATTCAGTTCATTACAAATCGAATGACAAAACCCCCATTTGTGCATATAGATCTGGCAAACTACCGTCTGTTGAACACCTTATTGAACATAAACTTTCGAATTATTTATTTATTTAGAAATATCCTGCCCTTTGCCAAATGGTCTAAAGGCGGGTTACAATGAGATTAAAATGTACCAAATGGTAAAACATAATTAAAAATATAACTCCCTTCCCCCCCAGCCCCACCTTCCCTCCCTAACGGAACAGCACTTTGAGGAAGGTATTTAAACAGTAAAAGCCTGGGTAAAAAGATATGTTTTCACCAGGTGCCAAACAATATACAATGGAGGTACCTGGTGAACCTCAGGAAGGAGGCTGTTCCAGAGTCTAGGGGCCAGAACAGAAAAGGAGCTCTTAAAAGTCTTTATGCCTCATACCTCTGAAAGAGAAGGAACTACAAGAAGGCCCTCTCCTTGTGATCTCAGTGCTTGGGCAGATATATGTCATGTTGTGAAGACAGCTGTTGTGTGTTGTGGAGGAGAGACACAGTCCACATGGGTGAGCTGAGCTGCCAAAATGGCACAGAGGATGGAAGCATGCCTTCTACAGGTCTCTGTGCTCCAGACGAGGTCATGCTGGTTGGCTGTTTGATCTTGACGTTGAGGTCTACATCAGGGCCTCTCTGATCAGAATTGCATTTCATCCAGCATGGATGCAACATACCTAACATGCAGATTGATGAGACCCCAAAAAATGACAGTGAAGGATGTTATTGGGGAAAAGTCCAAACTCTAATTCTAGATGAGTCTCTATGGGGAACTTTGAACTTCTGTAAGCACTGAAGCCCGGGAATCATACTTCCCCAGCTTTGAAGTATGCCATTAAGCAATGCAGCTGAAACGGGTCCCAGGAGCTGGATACGCACTAATATTTGTAACATTGGATATTCATACAAATTTGTACATTCATTTATGAATTGAATGTTATGTCATTAGTACATTGACATTTGTACAAATATGAATGGTTCAGAACGTTTGTACAAAGCTTTGGAAGATTCATAAACTGGGGAGGTGGGAAAGCAGCTGTGCCCAGTCACACCTGCAACAGATCCAAAGTGCATTTGACATGAATTGAGAGTGGATTCAAAGTGGATTCAGAGTGGATTTGACACTTTCAGAGTGGATATGTTATGGGATACATATTGCATATGTATCAGATATATATTGCATACATACGCATCTGTAACCGATGAGTGCATTTGTATCAAATAGAATCCTACCACATTTGAAGGGGATCCATTTGAACGGGTATGAATTTTCTTACATTCGATTTGATACAAACTGAATGCAAAAATAAAAATAAAAATAAAATCATCCACAGCCCTACCCTGGACAGATGGCAACCCACCTAAGTTGCTTGCAGCATTGTCATCAATCCACGCAGCAGCAGCACAGGTGCCTGAGGGTGGCAAGCTGTTGGCAGCGTGGATTAGCCCACCCTGCAATAGGGTTACTTTCACCCTGGGAAGCAGTTTACGAGCCCCAGAGATGTGCCGGCCTGCAATTCCTGCCTTAATTTCAACCTCATAAAAGTACATAAAGGCAAGTTTCAGAGGCTGGCAAGGCATTTAGCAAAACAGCGGATGTGATACAGCTGTGCACCGCACATTAGTGCTGGAGGAAAAAAGAGTGATTAGTAAGGTAATCAAGACTGTGCGGTAGGAGGGATTCTGAACGTACAGTATTAGAAATACTCTCAGTGTACGGCATCTTCTGTGATACATATGCTACTTCTCAAGGCACTAGCAATCTAGAGGAATTAAAGTCTGCGGAATTTTTACAATGCTTATTTCTATGAAATAATTGAAAACTTGCAGTTGCAGACATAGAAGTAATAGTTTTGCAGGAAATTAAAGAAGAACACCAGCTGCAAGGAGACAACGTTTTCTGCTCGTACCTGGGTTTTTGAACGACTTTTGAATCTTCAATCACTATTAGGTTAACCCTTGATTTCTCTCCTAAATGCCTGTTCCACCTCAAAGAGCACTCACTCTTACACTGTGGAATTAGATAATAGGTTCAAAGGGAACTGATTCCTTTCTGGATATGGAACTGCAGAGATGTACTGAAAATGATTGTTGCTCTATAGTATGCGTACCGATAGAGCTACGACTCCTCCGAAATACTGTTGGAATCCCAATAATCAGGAATAGGGTTGTGCATGAATATTTGTAACATTGAATATCCATACAAATTTTGCTGAATTTGGACATTGGAATTTGAATCAACTGTTGGCACATTAGAAGACTGACATTCAAATTTGAATTGAATGTTTTTATATATTCGTATGAAGCTTTGTATGGGATTTGTATGGGATTCATATGCATTTGTATGGGATCTGTATGGGATTTAACATACATATGCTACCGCAGTCGAAGGGGATCTACTTGAATGAATACAAATTTTCTTGCACCTGATTCAAAACAAATTAAATGCAAAAAACAAACATTCATGCAGGTCCCTAGTAAGGAATAGGGATGTGCACAAATATTCAAATGCATTCAAAATTCGAACAAATTGACTGAATTTCAACATTCAAATTTGCATCAAAGGTCTTTAAATTCTAATTTAAAGCTCCGATTCAAATGTTGAATTTTGGATCTATTTGTTGAGATTATTCACACATTCATATGTGTACTGGTTTGTACCAAATACGTACTTGAAGATCCACATTTTCCCCACATCCGTATGCATTTGTACAGATCCGTATGGAATGAAAACAGGTTGCATACGGGATAACTACGGGATGCATAAGGACGTCGGTTACATTCAAACTTTAAACGTTCAAATCAATTTTTTTAGTATTCAGTTCGAATTGAATCCCAGAAATTGCATTCATGCACACCCCTAGTCAGGAATGATAGTAGCTATAGTTCTGCATCAGCTAGAATAGGAATGTTGCAATTTCACCCCTCCTTTTTGAGAACTCTTGTTGAGTCAAAAGTATTTACACACAGTGATATATTCTCAGATTGGACTGCACTCCTTACCAGACTGTGTTTGCATTTAGTCAGACACCAGTTCTGGCTGTTTCCTTCTTCTTGGTGACTTATAACTAAGCAAAGCAATGCAACACAATGTCACTAAGCTGAAGTTAAAAAACAGAGTGAATCATTGTATCTTTTGGATTTGCTTCAAGTAGAAAATGGAACAAAACAGACAAAAAAATAAGATTAACCCACACACATACACAGAAAGAGAGAAACTCAAAAAAGAGTACTGTTTGTGATATGGAAGACAGTACATTAGCTACTTCTGCTTTATAACACTCATCAGTCACGATTTTCAGCGCCTAAAACACTGAAATATAGTAACAGCCCCATTCTTCAGAAAGCAGCTGCTTAGAATTTTACCAATACTATGGTTTATAGCTCTCACTGCACAAAACGCTGATTAAAAAAACAAAACAGAACAAATCAATAGAGGTTTGCACAAATTTAAACTGGGTGTTCAGTTCGCCCCAAACCAAACAGCACTTTGTTCGGTTCAAATACTGTATAACTTTTTCTTTGAACTGGCATGGTGTATATTTAAAGTGCAAACCTTTCAAGCTTTCTCAAACCTTGGATCAAACAAGGTGTGTTTGCTAGTTTCATTTGAACACTCCTTTGCTCGGTTCAAAATAAAACTCTTTTCTCAAACTGGAACCTTTTGAACACAACCTTTTGGCTGCGTTCCCACTAGGGCTTTATTGTGCATTGAAAACTGTTTGAAAATTCTGTGTCCGCATTAGAAATTGGCTTCCCGGACTTTCAGAGGAGTAAACTGGGAAAAATGCATTTAAAAAACACTTGTTTAAACAACTATCTCCCGTTCTTGTTGCTAAAATGCTTTATTTTTCCTTTGGGAACAGTATCCTGCCCACTAGCCCACCTGGCTGCCCTTTTGGCTGTCACTGCTGCTGCCGCCTCGCCCACCTGCCCTTTTGGGCTGCACTGCCACCTCTTCCTCGCTGTGCTTCTGCTGCCGTTTGACTTGCTCGCCTGCCCGGCTGCCCTTTTGGGCTGTGCCGCCACTGCCAGCTCCTAGTCTGACTGCCCTCCCGGCTCAGCTGCCTGCCCTTTTGGTCGCCGCACCTCCTCGCGCCCCCGCCCCCACCACCTCCTCGCTTGCCTGCCTGGCTTCTCGCCCTTTTGACCATCGCCAGTCCATGGGGAAGAGGAACGCTGGGCAGCGAGCTAGAAAGCTCTGCCTGCCTGCCTGCACACCTGTCCCCCCTTTTGGCTCCCGGTGCCGCCACCACCCACCACCACCATGCCCCCTTTAAAGCAGAATTAACAAAAATACATTGGGAACGGGCAGAATGTGCATCCACCTCCATTTTTCTTTTGTTGTTGTTGTTAATTCCGCTTTTAAAAACTCAAGTGAGATCACTGCCCTTGTTTGATTCAAACAGGTTTGAACTTAAACCAGTTTGATACAACTCTACAAATTAACCTTCAGAACTTTGGCCCCTGTTTACTCTCAGCCTGGCTGGAAGCTCTGTCTGAGGAAGAAAATCTTGCCATCTCTCCTGGGGGAGGTCTAAGGGTGGCAGCCTAGACCCCTCTGCCTTCTGGGTGACTGTCCAGCCTGGGTGGCCACTGGTATCTTGGAGGAGGTGATTCTTTGTAGGACTGGGGCCTTTGGTCAGCTGCTCTGGACTCCACTTGGCCTCTGATGCCTCACTGTGTGTGTGTGTGTGTGTTTGGCTTATTTTGCAGTGTTTTGTGTGATGTGCAATTTTTATAATGTATTTTTATTATAAAGTTTTGATTATTATTCTGCATTGTGTATTTCCTGTTTGTTGTAAACCGCCTTGGGCAAATTTTCTTTTGACGGTATACAAATTAAATGGAAATGAAATGATTTTGATAGGCCTAATAGAGACCATCTTCTGCAGTTTGGTTCAAGTACCCAGTCAGTTCACAGGAAGACAGAATATGTGGACAAAGCTAAAGATTTATGCCTTCTTATTTAGGCCAGCCACTTTCAGTCCTGTGAAAAGCAATGGTAGACATCTTTCAAGTCCAAATCTCAGCAAGTAAAATGGAACATTAAATCTCTCTTTGTATATCCCTCAGGGATGGCTGGAAGCCATTTTCCTTTTACACCTATTTATCAATGCCATAAAATGGCAGGCACTACAAACAAATAAATATATTTTTAAAAGAGTGAGTGACGGGAAGAAATCTGATTTTTCATACGGTTGGTTGATAAAATGAGCAGAAAGAGGTAGCAGAAAGAGGTGTACAAAAGAAGAAAGTGAGTTCTACATAAAGTCTGGTGAAAGGTAGGTTGCAGTTCCTTTAGACCATTTCCACCTCTCTAGGAAACAAAACTTGTGCTTTGGTAGCCGGGTTGTCAAGGAAGCAAGGACTGGCATGTAAAATGGCATCCGCTGAGAAGAAATAAGTATTTCCACACAGCTGAGGTACAATGCCTTCCCTCAGCAAATCTCTGCTTCATCCCTCTGTTGGTGGTTGCCTCAAAAAGTGGTTAAAAGCAGTGAAACAGAGCCAACATCTGTAGCACTTTTAAAACTTCATTTTTATAAATCTGCTCCCTCTGAGAGAGCGTCATAGAAAATATTAAAATGGAAGACTGGGTCAGCAGAGAATGCCTGGCAAATGCCTGCGGTTAGGAAGATGAAAGGAAGGCGGAGGCCGCCTTGAATGTATCACACTTCAGAGGCGAGCATCAGTGCAAGAATGGGAAAGTGGGTGGGGTGGAAAGAGGCAGTATTAAATTTTAACCCAACCTGCCAGCCCTTGAAAAACTTTGACTCCTTTTCTCCATAAGGTAAACAGAATAATGTCCCTCAGTTTACTGCTGCCTGAAGGCAAGTCTTTGGGAAAGTGAAGGGTGGAAACTTTTGCCATTTTTGAAACTGCGCATCCACTGAATATATAGGAATGTCTCTGCAGTTCCTTTGACAGGGATCCCAAAGCAGGGATGTACATGGATCAAAATTTGATTGACTTTGATCCAATGTAGATATTCGAATTTGAATAGGACGTCTTCACATTCAAATCTAAACATTAGAATGGATTTCAAATGCTCCAAAACATTCATTTGAATGATTTGAATCATTCGAATGTACGGAAACATTGTCTGTATTGCATACTTATCTGTACAAATATCATACATATCTGTACACATTTGTGCTAATAATACAGGATGAAAATGGGATGTGTACGGGATAAAAGGGGATGCATACGAAATGCGTACAGATAAGTATAACACATATGAATGTTGTCGACATTCGTATCTTCAAATTTGTATCTAACATTTGAACGTATATATTCAAATGTATCAGATTTGAATCGGTTTTTGTTGAATTCGGATTGTAAACATTTGAATTTAATGTTTTGACATTCAAATCGACTTGAATACAAAAGCAAAAAAAACCCCATTTGTGCACAACCCTATCCCAAAGTGCTTTGGCGAACTTTCTTCTAGGGAGACGCCGAAGACCAGTGTCCAACATGGCTGTGTCCATATGACGTATTGCCTCACATTCAGTTGCAAAATGACATAAGACAATCACAGCTTTAAAAGGGAGAGCAACATATATTTCTGGCAGAGTGAGCAACAGCCATCCACCTCATAGCAGTGTGGGATTGCTCCTCATTAGCAATGTGCATGAACATATTTTCTGGTTCGGTCCAATTCGAACCAGGACCATGGTCACAACGTCACTTTAAAGTTTTATTAGCCCATCTTCAGATCTGACTGCTCACCCCTTTCCATTTATATCTACTTTATGTGTGGACTTTCCTGAATGGAAAGGTGGAAAGTCCACACATACAATGTCCCCTGCCCACCAAATAAAGGGAACCTGAAGTAGAGCAAATGTTTGCACAGCTGGATGCTCCAGGTAAGCTTTCGGATGTGGCGGGTAAAGCTTAGGCAACTTCAGGGAAGGCAGGGCACGCTTGGAGGCTATAGCAGCCTCCTCAAAGTGTAAGTGCTCTTCACCAGAAGTTGCCTAATTGTTGACTACTGGCCAAAGTGTGAAATGGCCTCTGAACATGGACTGAAGGTTTAAAGTGAAAGTGTTACCATGGCTCAACTCTCTTTTCTTTGGCTGAAATCTGAACTTTTTCTTTGACTTTTTTCTTTGTTCAGTTCCAAAACCTTCAATCACCTTGGCGTTTGGATTGAGCAGGGTGTGTTCAATGGGTTTGTCTAAACGCTCCTTTTTCACACAGGTCGGGACATCTCTACTGCTCATCTGTAAAGAGGTCAAATAGAACTGAGCACGGATACACTTGGCTTCCTGTTTTTGTTTTGTTCCATTCATATACTGCCAATGCTGATTGACTTAGGCTGCATCCAAACAGAGTAACAAAAAAAAAGAGTAGCTCAAAAACTACTTAGAGGTATATTATACACATACTAGTGCTTTAAGTACCACATCTACTTCTAAAAAGGTGGAATGGGGATGCTGACATCTACGTGCTACCACTTCTGAGATGACTTTGAGATGCTGAGCCAGCTTGGTCTAACGGTTAAGGAGCTGGACTCTTATCTGGGAATACTGGGTTTGATTCTGTCCTCCTCCACAAAGCCAGCTGGGTGACCTTGGGCTAGTCACAGCTCTTTCCTGAGCTCTCACAGCCCCACCTACCTCACAGGGTATCTGTTGTGGGGAGAAGAACAGAAGCTTTGTCAGCCACTTTGAATTCCCTTAAGGGTGAGAAAAGCATGGTAGAAAAGCCAACTCTTGTTTTTATTTTTATTTTTAAGGTGTGGAGATTAATTGGACATTTGAGGTAGTTCACAACCATTATTCAGAACATGTCTATGACATTTCTTCTTCTCAATAACTTGGATACTCCACAGCATTCAAAATGGGACCAAAACATCAACAACTGAGCAATTGCAAAAACTAAGCTCAGCACCCAGCCAATACCCCCATTTTCCCAAATATTTTGGGCCCTTGTCAGAAGAAGAAAGAAAGAGATTTATTCAGTGGTAGTTACCAGCCTCTTGATACAGAGTAGAGGCACACTTGTCAGAGCTGCCCTCCCTCCAAAGCCTGAAGTTTCCTAGAAAGATGCTTGCCTGAGGAAGGGAGTTTAAATTCACCCTTCTCCAGTTGAATTGGACTGTCAAAGCCTTTGCCAGCCCTTCCCTTGCCAGCTTCCACAAACCCTTTCCGCTGCCACTGGCACAGAGCTAGCAAATGGAGGAGTCAAAATGTCTCTCTGGTGTGTCTTAATTGAAGTCAATGGATGCACACCAGGGAGGCATCTGATCCAAGATCTTGGACTGGAGAGCGCCTTGAATCCAGCTGGCTAAGGATAAGCAGCCCTCATGGCAGCCCAGATCCTGAGCTCAAAAAAATGGCTCCAAGGCACTGATTTGCCTTTGCAAAGTGTCAATACGATGCCAGAAAAACAAAAATAGACTGGGGAGGGAGGAGGAAAGAGATTAATATTACCAACTGTCAGGCAATTTCCTCTCTAACCTCTTCCAGGATACTGACCAGGTGACTTCTCTTCACATCCTTTCTAGTCCCAAAGGTGGGGATGAGGTATACGTGTGTGTGTGTGTGTGTGTGTGTGTGTGCATTTGCTTGTGTATGCACACACGCGCAAGTGCCCTGACATAAAGATCTTGTCAACTGTCTTGCTTTTAACTGATTAATTAGCTGATTAAAAAAAGAAAACAGAAATTTTGAAACAGGTGGTGCTTTGAGGGTATTTAATTAAGGGAGCTTGGACAAATCATTTATCATTGTGGAAATCACTTGAAGCACCAAATGAGCATCCCAAGGGGAGAGTTCTGATAAAAATCAACTTAATGTTTTCAACCCAAGGGGCTCTGGGCTGTACAGCACACATGTGCAACACTTGCACTCACACAAACACAATATTTTTAGGCTTATTCTTTGCATTAGCCCACCATGTCATCAACTTTCATGTTATGGTGAAGCACTGGGACGTTTCTGCCCAGACTTTGGGCTAAACACCATCTTTGTTACCCTTCCCTTCCCCCCAAAAAACTACGGATGCATCTGATTGCATAGCAAAATGTCCAAGTGTGACAAATCAACTTTGAAAGCATCAAACCCAACCTGAATCCACTTTTAATCCACTCTCGATTCATGTCAAATCCATTGCAGATGTGACTGGTGCAGCCAGTTTTCTGCCTCCCCAGTTTCACAAACGTCTGAACTATTTGTACAAATGTTCTGCAACATCGGTATTTGTACAAATGTAACACTTGATTCATGTGCAAATGTCTGGATTTGGCCAAATTTATACAAATATAATGTGTCAAATATCCATGTGCATCCCTAGTCTAGAGGCTTGCTACCTTGCTGCTTCCTTGTGGCCTGGGACAGTCGCTACCTCCTTCCTCTGCGTGGTGGAAACTGCACAGTAGGACTAAGGCTCAGATTAATGGGCCACATACAAGTGCTACTGTCTCACTCCACCTCCAAAGAATGCACTTTGGGAGTGAATCTTCTGGGCTTGATGTTAGTGCCTCTAAGATGCTGTGTGAGAACATGGCCCAAGTTGAAGCTGGAGGTGAGGAACTTCTAAGTTGATACTCCAGGAATAAAATAACAGAGTTCAGGATCATTAGTTCAGCTATGAGCAATTTCACTTCACCTTTATTTCATTAAAACAATCACAGCTGCCCCTAAATATTCACAAGAGTTAGGTTCTCAGAAGATTGTGAGTACATCAGAACTCACAAATTTTACGGAAACATGCCCAAAAGCTGATTTAAATCCTCCTTGATACTTCTAAGGCTGAAAATCAGCTTTTTGGCAGCCACGAACTTGGAAATATGAATGATTATCACCACCTTTTTTTTCCTGCTAAGACTTGTGAGAGCCACAAATCTTCACTCGCAAATCCATGAAAATCACAGGATGAATGCATGGATGTGGAACCAATGCTTTATAAACCCTGCCAGGAACCGTGGTCCTTCAACTTGTGATAGCAGGTTGCAATTTATGGCAGAGTTTTGTGAGAATCCAGGCAGCTAACAAAATGAAAACAAAGAGTAACACTGTTCATTTGGACAGTTTGTCTATTTGCTTGAATAATTTAAGGAAGCGCCCTGCTAGGGGACACATGCCATGAGGACTCACATGTGCTGGATGGAGATGAGAAGGTTAGCCCTGCGTTTGGAATACCGGTTCTTCTGTGAACCCCACAAATTGCTACACAGACAATCCTAGATGTCAAGAAGAAGCCTTCTAGGCTAGACTGTTTTGCTATGCCAGTTTTCTCAAATCCTATGCATATTAATTCAGAACTAAATGCCACTCTATTAAACAAGACTTAATCTGTCCATCCTAGTCCAAGACATTTTGCTGACTGAGTCCAATCAGCCCATGATACTTTCTGAATTGCAGATGAATGCCATCCAAGGTACCTGTTACCTTGGAACAAATGACTCTGCAGCATGCTTTTCCCACCTGGGACTAGCACTATCCTGTTCCCCAGAGGTGAATTCCCACTCAAGGAACAAAACAATTTCAAAACGGTTTGGATCTTCTTTGTCCCCACCAACCAATCATTTAAAGTGGCTTATAAACAGTTTGGATCCTCTTTGTCTCCACTGCCAATCAGTTTCAGGGGTATTTTGAGGATTATTTGGCTTAAAAATGGAATAAATAAACACTTGTATTTTCAGGTGTTCCCACCCCACCCCACCCCAGTTTTGCTCTGAAAACGTTTCTTCCTTATTGCTGTGGGAACGCTAAAGCATAATCGGGGCAAATCCGTCATGAAATGGGTGGGATTTCTCCCAGCAGGACAGCCCATTGCCAAATGTTTAAAGTGCAGGGAAGGACTTCACCTGTTTGCTTTTCAGCCAGCCTCTCACTGATAACAAAGTAGCAGTTCACCCACTTAATACTTCACACTTCCATTCCCACCCATGGACACTGATACATTGCCGGCACTTTTTGGCTTCTCTGAAAGGCAAAAGGAAGAGCCAACAAGGAAGCAGGAAGAGAGAAAGATTGGGAGGAAGTACACTAGGGGCATCTGTGTGTGTGTGTGTGTACCTGTGCACCTCCAAAAGCACAAGAAACACTTAAGTTCCAGCATTATTAATAAGAAAAAAATATACATTGCTAATCCAGAAACGTAAACAGTGCTGGTTCAATCCTCAGCCTCCACTCAGAAGAAATTGCAAACCAGTTATGAATTTCTACCAAGAAAACCTGTACAAAAGTTGCCGGTGGAGCTGCCCATGCAGTCAACAACCTCTGTTTGTTAGGGACATCAAAAGTTATCGGTTTTCTAGGCTGAGATAATTTTCTTCATTTTTATTTCAGAAACTATTGTGCTATTAGATTTAATTTCTGGATGATTTACGTTGAGATTTTAAGTAACTTTTTAGCTTGAACATGAAACCAGGACACGTCCTCAACCAATAATTATTGCCCAAACTTTTTCAAACAGTGGTGACCTTTACCCCCATGAGACTTTTCTTCAGTTTTATTTTATTTTCTCAAGCCTATGCAGGGGAAAACAAAACAAAACATTGTGTCCAGCTTCCTCTCAGCTCTGTGGACCTGGCTGCAGTAATGATCTTTCCACATTTTCTCCATAGCCTAACAGACGAGTCTGGCCTGCTGAGTATAATTAGCAAAACATAGGTTGCCAAACTGGATTAGGGAAGTCAGCCTTGGTCCAACATCCTGTCACCAATGGTGGCCTCAGCCAGATGCTTCTTTGGAGCACAGGAGGAGTTGGCACTTTACGGAGCAATCTGCCTTGAGGAAAATTCTCTTCTGAGCCACCAGCCATCAGAGGTCAGAGCCATGCCCCGGGCAGGAGAATTTTCAATGCCTTCATTAGGAAGCCACCAGATACACATCAAACCTTAAAATGAAGACCTAACGTCTGTTTGATTTTTATTTTGGATTTGGGTTTTCTTTGTATGTGTATATACACTAAGGATGTGCATGAAGGTGTTTTGTTTTGTTTGCATTCAATTTGTATTGAATTGAATGTAAGAAATTTCGTATTGACTTTCATATTGAGACCTTTTGGCTCAAAGAATGAAGGACATATCAAGTGAAATTGGAGAGTTCTTGGCCAACTGCTCTTGGAAGGGCAGTGTTGCACTGCAGATGAACTTTGCCCATCTAGCAAGAAGGAGGAGGAGGAGAGTAGTCATAGAAGTCGTAGTAGTAGCAGTAGCAGCAGCAGCAGTAGTAGTAGTAGGCTTTTCTACCCCATTTCTCTCACCCATTTAAGGGGACTCAAAGCAGCTGACAAACCAGCTGACAAACTGAAGAACTGGAGCAGTTCTTCTCCACACAATGGGACTGTGAGAGTTCAGAAGAGAGCTGTGACTAGCCCAAGGTTACCAAGCCAGCTTCGTGGGGGATGGCGGAATCACGCCTGGTGATTCCCAGATAAGACTCCGGCTCCCTAACCACTAGACCAAACTGACTTTCCTTACATTCTTAATCCCTTTAATACCCAGCGCTCAAAAGAAACAAGTTATGCCTATAATTAAAATAAAATAGTGACAGTTTTTTTAATGCTGATAGACTGAACCAAATGATGATTACTTGCAAGGAAAAATAATTCATTTCACTGAGACTTATTTAAGATTATGAATCTTTAGGCTCACCTGCCAGTCAAGACCTTTCCTAGCCAGTGATCACGACTGAGGCCGGCGTCTAACTGCCCTTAAGATCCATGGGTATCAAGGGCACTGAACATTTCTGGATTTCAGTGGGACTAAGGAGTGCCTCATTTTCTCTGGACAATGCCCATTACATCCATCTGTTAAGCGCCCACTGTAAAACTGCTTAACTGGAATTTATTATGGAACTGCACCAGCTAGGAAGCTAGGGAAGGAGGGGAAGCAACTCAGGGTCATTGGGTTAACCTTCTGCATTTTGCTAAGATTATGCCATCCATCTTTTTCTGCTAACACCCTGTTTAACACATTAGTGAACTCCTGACACCAAAACTGTCTCTTCTGCTTCCCTGGAGAGTGGAGTTTGCTGCCCACTTTTCCATCTCTGCTAGGAACTTCTCTCTAACAGCTAAGCAAAAGCTATCCCGCTGTCTTCCCAAAGTGTCAATGATTTTCTTCATGCACATTGCCTTGAACGTATTATGAATAGACTGTCATCCTAACTTCCCAGTGTCTATTCTTTCCCCTTCTCTTCCCTCCCTCCCTCAACCATCATTTGGTACAGTTCAGGTCACCAGAGAGCACAGTAACTGTGCTGAGTTGCTGATAGCAGCAGATATCAGCACAGGAAGAGATGGGGAGAATACCTCTCGAGGCTATTTGCAGGGAATTGAGAGCAAGGAAAGGTTTTGCCTTTGTCTTCTGCTTGTGGGTGTTCAGAAGCAGCTGGTGGGTCACTGTGTGAGACTGGATGTTGGACTAGAGGGGCTGTGGCCTGATTCAGCAGGGCTCCTCTTGCACTCTTATCTAGGATGGATGCTTAGACATGGCCTCCAGGTTGAAGAGACAGGCAGGAGGCCTCTGCAGGGAGTTGAGAGCAGGTGAAGGTTTTGCTTTGGTCTTCTGCTTGAGATCCTCAGAAGGTACTGGTGGGACACTTTGCAAGATGGGATGCTGGGTTAGATAGGTTGTGGCCTGATCCAAAAGAGCTCTTAGGAAGCTTCACTCCTCCCGCTCTGATGGGAAAGCAAATCAGCCTACTAGCTGAATCCTCTTGAGATCCTGCTCACAGAACAACATCACCCTCTGCATATAATAAAAACAAGCTTGTTCTGTGATTACAAAGCAAGCTACATGACATACATAAGATAAGGCACGTGAAAGAATACGGATCAGGACAGAGAATAAGTAAAGCTCATAATAACTGCAACCACACCTTCCATTATGTGGTAGTCAAATTTTGACATTTGAATTTGAATCCAATGTCCTTAAATTTGAAGTTTTGATTGAATTTCAAGCTTCAGATCTAGTTGTTCGAATTATTTGGACAATTGCATGTATACGTGTTCATGCATGATGCGTACTTGAAGATTCACATCTTTCCCTCATCTGTACGCATTTGTAAGGATCTGTACAGGATGAAAACAGGTTGCATACAGGATAACTATGGGATGCATATGGATGTGTACCGATGCATACAGTTGTGTACAGACCTGGGGAAGATGCATACGGGCACCCACAAATGTTGTTGACATTCGTATGCGCAGATTTGAATGAAAAATTGAATGAATAGATTCAAATTTGCTTAATTCGAATCAAATTTGGTTAAATTTGAATTTAAAAGATTCAAACTGAATTGAATGAGTATTCAATTTGAAACTGCATTTGTGCACACCCCTATTATTTGGGACCCATAAATGTGTTGCCTTTTAAAGGTCCCACCTGGTGCTTCTTGTGGAGTCAGATACACCTGGGGTGATTTCACACTTCCCTTCCTGTCCCATGGGAACCTTCACTAGCACTTGCACTTGTGAGTTCTAGTCTCTTACAGCCCACGCCACATGCGATCCAACCTGTGTTCGATCACCAGGCTGTTCCTCTTACAGGTGCCAACGTCTTGAGTGTGGTGTCCTCCATGATGCCACATACATCAGTGCCATCACTAAGATGCTGCTGACTCTCTGCATAGTCATGTTAGGGGGTCACGTTTGCTGCCAGCGCATTTGCACAGCATCTCCAATGACTCCCCAGCCAGCAGAAGTGCAGATGGTCGCTGGCTGGATGCTAAAGTCTTTGGTTAGGGTTAGTATGCTCGTGGAGCATGATTTCATGGTTCACAGCTCACATGCAATTAGTCAACCTCTGGGTAGGCAGAGGGTGCTTCTATGCTGTAAATTCTTCCTGATAAAACAGATGCACCTGTCCAGAGGTTGCCTAATTGCATACTATGGGATGAAGTGCAAATTCAGCCCTTATCTCCGGTTCAAGCAGTATGGAGGGCTTTTACATTTATTTTTTTCCTTTAGGAGCTGGGTCAAAGCAACTCTAACCGGTGGGAATTTGACCTTTACACCCTGTTGGTTCTAAAGGAAGTTCCAATTTAAACCAAACCAAGAGTTTTTCAACTCAAACCAAACAGCAGATTTAAAGCTGTTTAAAGAGTATAATTTGCATACATTGTGCAAATGGCTTTAATATCTCTTTATGAACTTTGTACAAGGGATGCCAAGTCTCACAATAATGCAGGGACAGAAATAGAACTGCAGAAGTTCAGTGGAAGAAATCCTATTAGGCTAAAAATGTGCTCTGCTTGTGCAAACCGTCCCTAGTTCATCGGCTATTGGGATCCTTTCCAAATCTGTACTTGGATAACCTTATGCAGGTGAACAGATCTTCTTACCTTGTACTGTATGAATTATTCTGGGGGATTCTGGACAATGTGTCTCTTTTTAAAAACATTAACAGAATATATACATACAGAGAATGAAGAATGACTTATTGCTCATCTCCATGACACACACGCTTTATTTCATCACTTGTAATGTCCTGGTGTGGGACATTACAGAGGCAATTCACCTATCAACTTCTGAAAGGCTGAAATCTTGCTTTGTTCTATACAGCTCTCCTGAACTGCAACAGATTCTCATGGGGATCTCGTGAATCTAGCCAAAGCTCTGTGAATTCTGAATAATTCTTTTTAATACACCAAATGTATGCTCTAGTGTTTTATTTCTTAAAGATACTATTCAGAGTCAAAATTGGATATGCTTAGGGAGGCTATCCAAGTTATTTGATGGAAAATTAATCTCAAGAAGGACTGAAAGAAGGATCTAAGTCCATTCTTCCTGCTGTCAAGGAAGTCTGAGGAATGTAATATTTGCAGCTTCTGATAAGAAGTTAGGCTTATCTGGGTGGGTGGGTGTGTTTAACCCCCCTTTTTCTCAAATGAAAAGAAGTCTGGGTATACATATGTTGGAAGGAAGGAAGGAAGGAAGGAAGGAAGGAAGGAAGGAAGGAAGGAAGGAAGGAAGGAAGACCCAAGTTCACACACAGTTTCAATCCAGTTTAATCCAGTTTCAGTCCATTTTCAGAGTGAGAGAACACCTCAGCAAAGGGACTAGTAATTTTCTTTTCTCTTTATCTAAACTAAAGGTGTATTTTCAGAGTTAGATAATGCCAAAAGAAAACAGATTGTCACTTTGCTGGTGTGTTCTCCCAGTCTGAAAGTGGTCTCAAAGTGGATTAAAATTTAGGTGTGAATGCAGCAGAAGGAAGGAAGGAAGATCAAATTTACCTTGGGAAAGTGCTTCATAGTTGTTTCCTCAGTCAGTAATATTTAGACTCAGGAAGCAGCTACACTGTCCCAAAAGCCCATGGATTTCTGATGCTAAGATCATGGTGGATCTTATGGGAAGAAGCAAGATCATGGTGTATCTTATCGAAAGAACATGAGACAAGCATTATTCATAAAGTGGTTGCAGGGTGGTCATATAACTGTCACTGCTCCAAGCCCCCGAAACATTCCAACAGGGGAACTTTTGTTACCCAGGTTCGATGTTTCTGGCTAGGATAGTTTTTGCAAGCACATGGAATGACCCCAGAAGGGCCAATTTGGTCTTGTGGTTAGAGAACCAGACTCGTACTCAAGAGAGTTTGATTCCTCACACCTCCACAAAGCCAGCTGGGTGGCCTTTGGCTAGTCACAGCTCTCTGCTGAGCTCTCACAACCCCACCTACCTCACTGGGTGTTTGTTGTGAGGAGAAGAACAGAAGGTTTGTTAGCCGCTTTGAGTCCCCTTAAAGGTGAGAAAGCGGGGCAGAAAAGCCAACTCTTCTTCTTGTTGTTGTTCTTTTTGCAAAGATAGGGCCATAATTACCAGAGTCCACTAGTAACTCTGCACACCACACCACACCACAGCAGAAGCAGCTGATGTCACATTTATGGTGCTATTTGGGGTGCTTGAGGTTGGATTTGCACACTCACATCGTTCCAAAATAATGCTCTGTGAACTATGCCTTGTTATCACCAGAAAGCCAACTGAGAAGGAAAGAACTGAGGTTTCCCTCATGCCTTGATTGCTTTCCCCAACACTGTTTAACTGTCCATAGCTGTTTCCGTAACTTGTGTTTCAGATAACAGAATAAATATTGATCTACAAAATGTTTCATGCTCTGCCATTTTTTATTTAACAAGAATATTAAATAGTGGGAGGAATTTCTATTCACAGATCTTTCATTGCCTGCATCTCTCACCCCACCCCCCTTGCAATGCATAACATTAATCTGCAAAATGTTCCAGGTTCAGTCATTTTTTATTTACCCAGAATATAAAACAGAGAGGTGGGACATATTAATACTCAGGCAGTGTGCATTCCAGATATCAGATGCAAGAAGCACATTGATCCACAAAATATTGTATGTCGTTCTATTTGTATTCTTTGAGGCTGCATCCTCATGCACTATATAGTCCAAATTGAATCCAAATTCGGTAAGAAGTGTCCCCATGCAAAGCCCCCTAACTGAACTATATGCGGACCAAACCGCCCAAATCCACGCTCAATTTAGTCCTCTAGAAAACTGTTCCGGGCACTGTTTGGGAGCCGAGTCAGCATCATTGTGCTCTATGTGCTGCAAAAGAAGGGAGCCCTGTTGGGTGGCGTTTCCTTGTCATTGCTGCAGCGGGCGGGACCTCGGCTAAAT
Organism: Aspidoscelis tigris stejnegeri; assembly: GCA_023333525.1. Lineage (NCBI taxonomy): Eukaryota > Metazoa > Chordata > Lepidosauria > Squamata > Teiidae > Aspidoscelis > Aspidoscelis tigris. The sequence continues at coordinate 22,022,571 of JALMGA010000011.1, forward strand.
TGCTGCCACACCCCGTAGTGGCTTTGCAAAGTGATCCGGCTTTTTCATATTATTTTTATTATTATCGTATTATTATTGCCTTTCAGCCCTAACAGAGTATGTTGACCTGACTGCTAGCTGTAGTGGTTTCTGGAACCAGTCATAAGGTAATACACACTACACGATGCTACACTTCTGATGTCCATCTTTGTGTGGTATGTATAAAAGAAACGAGAGGAAGAGATTCAGTAAATCAGGAGCCCCCACCCATCATCATCATCATCATCATCATCAAAAGTAGGGCTTTTCTGGCCTATGACACTTCTCAGGCATCCAGCTAGGTTTGCCAAGATACCTCCAACCGCTAGGTTTGCCCTGAAAGAATGATTTCTTTTTCCCATCAAAGGCCTGATGGAGAGTAACCTTCATGTGGGGTAGCCAGGCACTCGGACCCTGCTGTGATATCATGGACACTGTGACAGTATGTCAGACACCCGTACAGCATGGAGAGTGGACGTTTGGGAACGTGAGGCTAGGGGATGGGAGCCAAGGAGCTTGGAGTGAACTGAACTGTGGAAGAGCACATGCTGGTAAGATGTTCAGAAAAAGGACAGAGGGTAATTTATATGCACGGAACAGAATTCTTCAGCTGGCAACCGTTCCTGGAAGCTTCTTTGGTGCTTTTGAGCATTTTGCTTTTCTCTTTCTTTTCTTTCTCTTTTTATCCCCCCCCCCCCACAGGTGCTGCCCATCCATCCGTCCTGCTTTCCTCCCTTTCCTCTTTTCTGGACTTGGCAGGTACAGCAAAGCAGCCAGGTTGAGAGAGGAATACGCAGGATGAGAGACAGCTCAGAGAGACTCTGATCAAGAGAGAAGACAGGGCTTCTGAGCCGCTCCCCAAGCTGGCAATAGGAAGAGATGCACTAGGAGAAGCAGCCATAAGGCTTCAGAGAGCCTAGGTGAAGCGGAATGAGGCATTCAAGAGCTTGTAAGCTCTAAGAGTTGAAAGAACGCTTTCTCGGGCAGAGGAAGAAAGGGATGAGATGTGTCAATCAGGAGGAAGGGGACTCTGTTAAGGGGAGAAGGAGAGAGAAAGGGAGCGACGTCTTCTGCTTGGCATTCACACAACGGGGCTGTAAAGCGCGGTGAACCTGTTGCATAAATACCTCTCCAGTTGCATGAAATGGAGCCAGCAGAAAGGATGGCACCACATGCAAAGAGGCTGTACACAAGGGGAATGAAATAAAGGAAGGAAGACGGAACATAGCAAGCGCTGGCTGCACACAAGAGCTGTGCAGCCGCAGAAATTGTAATTAGAGTTTGTTCTTTGGCCAAAATTGCATGTGCAATGATTCACTGAATATTCATGCATGCTGAAGTAAATAAAACAATGACAAAAAGAGTATGATGATGATGTAGACGCAAGATGTTTGCCAACTCTACTGGACCTTCCTGACCTGTTGCTCTGGTGAGTTGGCAGGACATAGGGACAATGCTTGCATTATTTCATTGTTATAAACCATCTTGGGATTCATGAAAGGCATGAAGACACTGGGGCCTTCTCACACCGGGTCCTCTGGGATGGCTGTGCATGCTCCAGTACATGTGCCTTCACCCACCATGGAGGCACACATCCATCCTGGAGCAACTCCAAGAGAGTGCACCTGGGCCCATCTTTAGTCACCTACTAGGGATGTGCACAGATGTCTTATTTATTTATTTATTTATTTATTTATTTATTTATTTATTTATTTATTTATTTATTTATTTATTTATTTATTTATTTATTTATTTATTTATTTATTTATTTGTATTGATTTGAATGCAAGAAAATTCATATTCGTTTTTTAATAGATCCCCTTAGAATGTGGTAGGATTCCAATTTGATAAGAATGTTCAGTCCCATATGAATCCCATAAGAATGCATGCAAATGCATACAAATAGCATACAAATCCCATAGAAAGCTTCATACAAGTGTATCAAAAACATTTGATTGTATTTGAATGTCCATCTTTGAATGTGCCAAGATTTGATTCGAATTGGAATGTTTGAATTCAGCCAAATTTGTATGAATTTTGAATGTTACGAATGTTCATGCACATCCCTATTGCCTACAGAACATAGCTGTGCAGTCATGCACTATATTGCCTGATTGCCATAGTAATGGCCCAGTGCACATGGTTGTTGCTGAAGTGAGGCAATCGCTCCCAGATGGGACCATTCATTCTTCCCCAAATACAAGGAAGGTTTGGGATGGAGCCAGCATTTGGAATGCAAATGCTGCCCATGGAAGTTAAGTGTGAAAAGACATAAATAAATGAACGTTGAATGATGATTAGTGGCTGGCTTTAGCCCATGGAATACCGAGTGCCTTTTTGTTTTGTTCATTAGTTGACTTTTGAGCTCCAGTTGAAGCATCCCTGGAACTGAAGGAGCAAAATTTGATCAGCTTTCCCAGCTTCCCAGCCTCATTTTAGTTACAAAGTCTGGTCCTCCTGATTTGACTGGCTTGCCATATCACCCAAATTGTGTTTCTTGTATTATAATGAAGAAGAAAATTGGTTCCCATGTTCCCAGACATGCTCTGCTGAACAGGTAGAAAGATACAAGTTCCTATCATAGCTTTGTTTCTTAGGTGATTTCTAGATCAGGCCACAACCTATCTAATGTAGCATTCTGCCTCATTCAGTAGCCCACCAATTGCTTCTCGGCATTCTTGAGCAGAAGATGAAGGCAAAATCTGCGGTCGGTGGCCTTTAGAGACATCCTGCCTATCCCTCTGAACTGGAGGCAATATCAGAGCATCTGTCCTACACCTGTCCTATAGGAATTAAGAACGTCAGACAGAAGACAAAGGCAAAGCAAGAAGGCAAAATTAAATAGGTAGTGCATGAATCTGTAGCTAGACCGGGGCTGTACGGTGCATGCGTGTGTTTTGGAACACGTGGACATCACTCTTAATATCAAGTTAAGAGAGGTGGTACATGTGCCCTTCCTTCTTCTGCCTAACAGCAAATTGTAGCTACAGTAAGAAGGTGGGTGGGGGAAAATCCCAATAGCTAATAGACACAAGACAGAGTTATCATCCTGCTGGGAAGAAGCAATTGAAAAATTATGTTTGACAATTTGTTTGAACTTTGGAGTTATTTCCAAGAAAGCCATTTCTTTGACATTTTCTCTTGGCATTTGAGGAGATGAGAGAGAGTGTGTGCATGTGCAAGTATGCTCTTCCATCCTGACACATACAATTTGCTCACCCCTTTCTTGCAGGAAGGTAGAACTTAGCTTCATGCAAGTTGCTAATTTGCTTTGGTTCAATATTGGGACAATAAGAAGGAAGGAAGGAGGTGAAGGAGAAAGAGAGGGAGAAAGGAAGGAAGAGAAGGAGAAAGGAAGGGAAGAGGAAGAGGAAGGAAGGAAGGAAGAAGGAAGAGGGGAAAGAAAGAAAGCAAGGAAGCTTTTTTATGGCAGTTTCAAAATGCTGCTCTTGACATAACTATTTCTTACAAAGAACTTACTTTCATTTGGAAAATAAGCACAGCCAACATAGGCCGTGGTTGTGCTCAGTACTCATAAAGCAAGAATGATTCTTCTGGCACACTCAGGGTTGATTGGACTCAGAATGGATTGCTCCAACAACCCATGCACAGTATATCCCAGTTACCCATCATACCTTGCAAGCATTATTTATTGAGCCAAACCTGTACTATGCATTAATAAGGCTGCTTCTCAAAACAGAACTTCCATTGGGCAAATAACGTCATTCCATGTAGGTCATCAATGTGGTGGTAGGGGTCCTCCTGTTGTGTTTCCCTTCCTTCCTGGAACTTAATAAATGACCAAAGCCAGCAAAACTGTATTCTTCTTAATTCTTCCCTTGACCCACTCCTTTTCATGATTGGACAGATGTGTTGGATCCTGGGAGAGACCAGGTAGAACATCTGTAATGCATACAGAACATTTTCAGGAGCAATCCTCTGTCTTAAATCCTGGGAAGCCACTGCTAGTCAGAGTAGTAAGGAGTGGCTAGATGGTCTGGTGTCTTCTTCTTCTTTTCATAGGAGAGCAGAAAAATAGAAATGTGCCAATATCCCACTTCACCTGTCATTATTGACCAGATCCATAACCCACAGTATAAAAGGACTATAGCCAAGATATGTCCCAAAGCCAAACAAGCTTCGGTTGCCAGCCATATTTCTACACACACCAGAATGGTCACATCATCTCTCCTGATTCATGATCCTATTAAAAATTGCAGAGACAGAGACAAGCCCTTCCACAAATGTGCCATGATAACCTGGCTTCCTGGCACTTAAATCCTACCTTCCAGCCAGTAAGGGTGACGACGGGGCAATTCCTGTTTAATTAGGGCTCATAAAAATTTCCCCAAGCCATGTCAGAGAAAGGAACAGAGGGGGCACAAGAGGCTGATTTGTTACCGCTTTTAAAAACAAAATTGGTTACTGCTTCAGCAGTTTTCAGCAGGGTTTATGAAGGGCTTATTGAAAAGGAGAGAAGAGAAGAGTTCATACTACGTGGGGATATATAAAAGCAGATAATATGTAATGCAGAACACGGACAAATAGCTGTTGAGTGTTACCTTGCAAAGAGGCAGGCAGTGGTGTAAAGTGGTTACAGGGAAATAGAAGAGAACTTGAAAGACTACACACTCAGCCATGATCACAATTGTGGCTCTTGGGATGGCCGTCACATCCCTACCTGGCTGTACACAAGGCTGATGTGAAAGATAAAAATGGGGAAATGGAGAAAGGAGTAATACGGATGACAGAACGTAAAATGCAAGGCAGTAAAGAGAGATACTCCAAGGTCTCCCTGGAAATGGCCCATCAAAATTCATTCCATCCATGGCTTCCCATAATTACATAAAAGGAGCCCTGATGAATTCATAGGCTTTAGATCTCAGATAGGTATGCAGAGCAGTTTTCTCCAACATGATGTTCCTAGAAGGTTTCAGAGTATAATTCCTCTCCATTGCAATCATGGTTGTGCTGGCTGGAAGATCAGAAAAATACTTTCCCTGCTTTTGCACTAATTCATCCAGTGGCAACTGAGGTAGTGGATGGGGTCATCTAAGGCCTATTCACACTTGGCTGTATTTTGGAATATATCTCAGGACAGGGTGTTCTTGTCCACATGCTAATGCAGACTCTGGCAGGCCTCATCTGGGGCATCCTTTAGTCTACACTAGCATGTGGACAGCAGACGCTTATTCCAAGATATATTCCAGAATAAAGCCAAGTGCGAATAGACCCCTAGACTGTGCTCCCCACTTAAGAGCACTCTATGTCAGCTTGAAGTGCAGAAAGAGAAACAACCATAGTCAGGTTGAATTTGTTTATTTTGGGGAACCCTTTTCTTACCCTATGGCAGCGCAAGAACCCAGCTCCACCATTTGTTTGCAAGGGAAACCTCAGTTGGCACTCCTGTTTTAGAAGCTCCTATGCAAATGTATAGCTTTACTAGAGCAGGAAAATAATTAGCAGCGCTGTCACAGTCCTGGGAATCAGTATTAGATTCGTAACATTCATTATTTGTATGAATTCAGACATTTGTACATGAATTGAATGTTACGATATTCTTGCATTAACATTAGTACAAATATGAATGTTTCTGACATTTGTATGAATAGTTTGGACATTCGTTAAACTGCAACGGATCCAGATTGCATTCGACATGGATTGAGAGTGGATTAAAAGTGGATTCAGATTAGATTTGACACTTTCAGACATAACGGAGATGTTTCATTCTTATCGGATACATATCGGATATGTATACATATGAATACATTCATATCGAATAGATTCCTGCCACATCCAAAGGGGATCTATTCATATGAATACAAATATTTTAAATTCAATTATTTATTAAATGAACGTCAAAAAACCCACTTGTGCACATCCCTGGGTCTGTTCCCTCCCAATACAAAACTGAAGCAGATTTAAAACAGATTTGCTTTTAGGTCTGGGAGGTTAAGGATCATGTATAGCTACTGCCTTAGCTTTCCCTTGATTTTGGTCTTATCCTTCCACTGGATTTTAATTCCTGATTTTGACTTGGTTGCTAATATTACAGACTGCCACACTAGCTGCCAACTCCTGAACCCTCCCACTTTTTTGCTTCCGCTTGTGGCATACCTCCAAGATTATTTTCCTAAATCTTCTATCAAACATTATCAAAGGGCAATAATACAATCATGGAATCCACACAGTTGCAGGTCATTTCCTAAGCTATCATCACCATTCAAGCTGACCTTTTCAAAATGGTTGAAAGTGCTACTCTTTCTTTATTACTGTAGGCAGGGCTGTGGCTCCTGTAAAAGTAAGTATTTTTTGCTCTGAGCGGCAGACCTTGAAGCCCAGAGACCAGCCCTTTCCTATATCCTCCTTGGAGTTAAGGTTTGAACCCAGATCTCCACAAACCAACTCTGCCACATCTCCACTCACAACTAGAGATGTGCTGAACTGGTTCAAGTTCAAACTGGTTCAAACCGAACAGGGGGATTCAAAAGACTGAATCTGAGCCAAATATCCTGCCTGTCTAACAAGGATGACGAACACAGTTGTGGTTCAGTTGTGGTTCAAAGATGTTCAAACTGACGTGGGGTCTGCAAGGATTGAAAACGGTTTGAAAACGAGATAAGGTTGTAATGGGGATGCGGCCTAAATGTCCAAATTTGTATGAATAATGAACATTACGAATATTTGTGCAAATCCCTAACAAGACAGCCCGTCTAGCCCTCCAAGGCCTCCGGCCTCCGCCTAGCATTTCATTTCAAAACTCTACTCACTGAGGAATAGATCTGGCCGCTTCCAAATGGGAAAACTGATGAGGCAAACCATGCCCATTAAAAGGTCAACCTTAGGGGAGCCTGGCCCTTTTAAGCAGCAAGGGGGGAAGAAAGTTTAACTAAAGAGGGACCCTGCGAAATTGACGGGGTCGGAGCCACCAGCAAAGGACATCAATATCTATCACTCAGCAAATAACCTTTCTGTAACTTCTGACCTGCCCAGGGACGCTGCTAAGCAGCAGGAGAGGGTGAGAAGGAATTAAAAATAGTAATGAGCAGCATTTGGCCTTGGGAAAGAAACCTTGGCAGCTGGAAAGATGCAGAAGGGAAAGGAGCTGGCTTAGTGATAAGACAAGGGCAAATTTAAAATCCTGGGCCGGTCAGAATCAGTCTTTTCTCTTTCTTTCTCCTCTGCCCGAGGAAGAAATTCATAGAAAGGCAGAAGGTCAAGTCTGGGCAGTATTAAGAGAGGGTGAATGATACGTCTGTCTGTGCACAGGGGTGTGTGTGTCTAAATGACCATTTGTGCAAAGGACAGCAGAAAGGCGAATCTGCAAAGTATAACTGACAGCACGGTAGCTGAGGAGGCCAAGACTTGATCCCCCGGGACAGGAGAAAGACAAGGTTGATGTAGAGGTAATGACGACGACGAAAGAGAAACGGTTCTTGCCGGAACAGCAGCTAGAAAAGGCCAGCGTACTGGAGTGTGTGGGGTGCTCTGTACTTTGCCAGGGCTGGTTGGGATATTCCAGCTCCTTGGATTGTGCAAAGATTACAGACACCTTTGACATCCATATGATTTGATCGTTCTCTCTGACACCAGAATCACATTCACAGTCAAGAAAGGGACATCAAAAAGCAGGTGTTCCAAAAGCCTTTGTTGGACCGTAGGCTGCATCCATATGTATTTAAAATAGCAGCTCAAAAGCAGCAAAGAAGGGGTAGCATGCAGATAGGGATGTGCATGAATATTTGTAACATTTGTTATTCATCTGAATTCATCCGAATTCGGACAATCGTACGAATACGAATGTTTTGAATATTTCTCCGAAGCTTCAGAGCATTTGTGAAATGGGGAGGCGGGAAAGCAGCTGCACTAGTCACATCCACAATGGTCCCAGAGTGAATCTGACATGGTTTCTAAATGGATTCAAAATGGATTCAGGGTGGATTTGACGTTTTCCGAGTGGATACGTAACAGCATACGTACCTGATACATATTGGATATGTACTGGAAACATATGCATTCATACTGGATATTTGTACAAATTTCTATGAATACACGCTTATCAAATAGAATCCTACTCTATTCTAAAGGGATCTATTTGGACATATACAAATTTTCTCACATTCAGTTCGATACAAATCAAATTCCAAAAAAAAAACACCATTCATGTACATCCCTACATGTGGACACTAGTGTTCCCATCTCACTGCTCATCCATATTAGACCAAAGAATTATTTTTAAAAGTGCATGTAGTTTAAGACACTAGCACATGGATGCTGTAAACTTTAAGCTGCTTTTGAGCCCCCCCTTTTTTTAATAGTCTATTCAGGTGCAGCCTCAGATCCCTTCCAAGAACTGAAGGCATTCATTACTAAGATAAGCAGGAAGGCACTGCTTCACAGCAAAGGAAGAGAACATGTGGAAATATAGGAAACATCTGCAACCCCGACTTTGGACTGAGCTGACGTTGCCTACTCTTGAACCCCCAACAGACTGCTGTGAGTGTGCAGGTGTGTTTGCCTCGCTGCCCTCACCTGCCTTGAGACATGACAAATAGGGACTTGCCATCTTGTTCGGACTACAGCAGGTCTTATGTAGGGTTTGCCAAAGGCTGCATTAGCATGTGGTTGGCATATCCCTATTCCAGGATATAAACCAGAATAAGCCCCAGTGCAGAAAGGGACCAACTCAGCAATTACTCACTGCACAAACTGAAGGTGAACCTCTATCTTTGCATCTCATTGAAAGTTGTTTTTGAAGGTTTTTGTCTGTGGTTAGATATTTCCTTGCCTGCTGTCTGACCCTCCTTATCTTTAGCTAGCCTTTGATCATGGTTTGATGTTTGCATTTCAGTGTGACTTAGTGGTTTCTAATCCCTGACCTTAGCTTGGTTGTTAATACTACAGACTGCCTTACTGGCTTCTGACTCTTGACCTTTCTTTGGTCTCTGCCCGATTCCTTGTTTCTATAAACCTCTGTTACCGGTCTCTCCCAAAAGCCAAAGGAACACCGAGGGGGAAGCCTGAAACAGAGTGAAATTCATCATTTATAGGCTTCACACTTGCTGGCACCTAAAACCAACGTACGATCCAACATACAAACAATTTTGTATCTAGTGAAGTAGCTCTCTTACAGATAGGGATGTGCATGAATATCCGTAGCATTCAAAATTTGTACAAATTTGGCCAAATTCGGACATTTGAATTCAAATTGAATGTTGGTGCAACCAAAGATTGATGTTCCATTTTTAAAGCTTCATATGGGATTCGTATGGGATTGAAAATTCGTATTGAATATGACCCTACCACATTCAAAGGGGATCTATTTGAATGAATACATACTTTCTTGCATTTGATTTTATATGAATCAAATAAAAAACATTTATGCACATTCCTATTTACAAAGACATCTTTATGGGAAGTCAGATTTTAGGAAAAAATGAACCACAAAAATATTTTTTTAGATTATTCACTATCTCAGAAAAGTGCTCACAGACACCCTTTGCTATTTGTTGAGTTAAAGCTGTGCCACAATTACACGAATCCTAAACCGGAAGAGGGCAAGCGACCCATAAAACATTATTTCCAAGTGGTCTCCCTTTCTTTCTTTCTTTCTTTATTTATTTATTTATTTATTTATTTATTTATTTATTTATTTATTTATTTATTTATTTATTTATTTATTTATTTATTTATTTATTTTGTGGAAACCCACTGTTTCCCAATGTTGAATTTGCCAGTAAACAAATTTCTGGGCATACCCCCCCCCCCTTGTGTATAACAGTGAAGAAAGATGATAAATCCTCCGCCACAAATATATGAAGTTCATTGTTTTCAAAGTACAAAGAACGAGTTTTGACAGCGTATTAATGAATATTGCTTGGTAATCTGTGTAAATGGCAAGAAAAATATATATATTTACATGAGCATATGGTATATTTCCCCTCCTTAAGAGCAGGTTAAACTTCTTTTTAAAATAAACAAACACAGACTAACATAGAAATGGGTCAAACCGACCTTTAGACTGGAAACCAGCCAAATGAGTGAGAAATGAGATTTAGCACATCTGTCTATCTCTTGGTAAGAGTTTGCAGTTTCCTGCAATATAATGTGTAAACTAAACATCACCTTCAGGCACATACTCCCTTCCTAATCAGTATTTGTTCTTAAGAGACATGTCACAAAAACAGAGCTGTTTCAGAAGTCACCAGTACTGAGTTTTTCATGCAAGCTGCGTCTGAAGGTGTTGTGAGCCACCATTGACTGACATCACTCATCCATCAAGCACAGTCTTTACCACAATGCCGAGCTGATATCAGGGGTTTTAGGAAGGGATGTTCCTCAGCCCCATGAATATACTTGGACTGATCCTGGCAGAAAAATATGGGCCCTTAACACCATGCTTCACTGTGCATCTTCTTGCCTTTCAGAACGTGCGTTCACAATAGAAGTACAAGGCTTGCGTAGAACAGAAGAAAAGGCCATGTAGCTGGGAATTTTAAGGACTAATTTGCCAGTTAATTTACTGACGTGCTAATAATTGCTATAACGTGCTGCATTCTGCTGTAACTCAGAGTTGCCAGTCCGTGGAAGGGGAGGGAGGTTAGAAGGGAAGAAAACTGCCACCCCTATTCAGTTCACATAGACAGTCCCCGATGCCAGCCAACATTCTGATCACCATCTGGGCACCAGGTGTGCGTGCTTTCACTTGAACAGAATCAAAGCAGGACGTGGCCTGCTACAAACACAGCCTCCATTAGCACACATTTTATAGGGCTTTTCATTTCACCTGCAGACCCCAATGCTCACGCCTCCGTCCCCTTTTCCTTTTGTTTGGCTCTCAATTGCAACCTATTTATTCATCTGCAAAAAAAAGGGGACCTCAGCACCCTGGCAGGAACATGCAGCCACCATCACTTGGCAACAACCTATGGAGTTCTGCAGCATCTCAGTCATTTTTTCAAGCAGAGAAGGAAGACAGTTCAGAGCCAACACATTTAAAAGCAATGGGAACCATGTGAAATGCGCTTGAGGGCATGAACTTGGAAATTTTTCAGGGAAGTGATTCAATATATATATATTGGGGGGTTGCTTTTTTGACTGGGTCCCATAGGGACCAGTGTCAGCTGACTTTAAAAATACCCTGTTTAAACCGGATTAAGTTGCCGAGTGCGATCCTGGCCTGGGCAAATCTAGCCTGCTTACTGTTTTTCACCCAAGCAACCCCACACACCATTGCTAGGATAAAAGAAGGGAGGAAAGCAGTTGGGTTAATACCCTCCAAAGACAGCCAGGATTAGGGATATGTATGATTTTGTGTGTGTGTGTGTGTGTGTGTGTGTATAAAGTGCAAACGAACAAGGGTTGTTTGCATTCAATACAAATGCAGCTGGGAAATGCAGATACAAATAGATGGGTATCTGATATGTTCCCCCAGCTAAATGAATGTCTGAACTATTTGTACAAATGTGCAGAAACATTCATATTTGTTTGAATGTCAGCATACGGATATCGTAACATTCAATTCTAGTTTGAATGCCTGAATTTGGCCAAATTTCTAATGGTATTAATATTTGTGCACATCCCTAGAGCTTTTCTTACAGTAGCATCTTGCTCTCTTTGGGTGTTTTTCCTCTGTCACTAGAAGTACCCATTAAGTACCCATTAATGGGTACTTAATGGGTACTTTTAGTGACAGTGGAAAAACACCCTTTATGTCCAATGCCATTAAGACACAAAGAGAAATAGTCAACCCCCACAGCTTTTTCCTGTCCTCTTAGTGGGACTGGGCAGAAAGTTTGAAAAGTGTGGAGTGAACATTTTACTGCTTTCAAAGTTGTGTAATAGGTTAAGGGTGTGTGTTTTTTACTTGCAGCTGAGAATAGAATTCAAGCAACCCTTGTTCATTTGCACTTTCCACACTTGGGCTGCATTCCCATGCAATAATAAGTCTGCTGAAAATCTTCTTTTGCCACGGAGCGGTCCCATGCATGGCTTTAATCTGGGTTTCCAGCGCCGCTAATGGGGAAAACCTGCTTTAAAAAAATACCTGTTTAAAGCTGTACTTTCTGGAAGACGTGGGCTTTAAGCGCAACATTTTCCATGGGATCGCTCCGTGGCAAAAGGGGCGGGGATTCTCTCCCAGGTGGGAATTGTTGGCCGGAGAGATCATCTCTCTCTCTCTGTCTCTCTTTTGCCTGTCATCCAGCCAGCGATCTATGCAAACAGCAATCTAGGCAGGCATTTTCTCTTTGCTGTTTCTCTTTCCAATCCTAAAGAGAAACAGCAAAGATACATTGTGATGAATTGCTTCCGCGAAAGTGAAAGTGTAAAAGAGCTGGCTGGGTGGAGATCTTGTAAAGAGTGCCGGCTGCAGTCTTCGCAAGCAGGGGAGACGAACAGAGAAGTTTTAAATTTTTCTTTGGTCTTTTTGAAGGAAAGGATTGCAGGATCGCTGGCTGGGGGGGAGGCGTTTCGGCAGCTGGAAATTCCTTCCGCCCAATCACCCAATGAAACAGCGAGGGGCGGGGAGAAAAAGATGCGGGTAAACAAAACACGCTTCCTTAGGGACGGTCCGTTCATTTTAAATGCGTGTTTTGCTTACCCCCTTGGGAATGCTTAAATCCGGATTGAACCCGCTTTTCTTTAATCCACTTCAGTGGAGGGGCAATAGAGATACAAATTAGTACCATGGGAACGTTGGAAACTTAAAAGAAAAAAATAGGAGAAAACATTTCTACAGGTTTTCTTTCTTTTCTTTCTTTTCCCCTTTGGTAGAAACCTGATTTTCCATAAGAAGGTTCCCCTGGCCTTCTATACGTATGAGTGTGGACTGGAGGTTGCAAGAGACAACTAATCTCCATTTTTTGCAGAACTGGCATTTGTGTGGGTTTCTAGGAACATAATCTTTGCAATTCTAGCTAGAATTCTAGGGTGTGTTTCTGCCCTGAATCACTCTATTTGGAGAAGGAAACAAATGTCTCTTACCTTGCTGTCTCCTCACACACACCACAATCTGATCACTATAAAAATAAATTGTCTTGACAACCAGTAAGGAAACCCAGGAAACAGCGGATCTGTAACAAGCACATTGTTTATCCCGAAACTGCCTTAAAATGAAAGTCCGGTTCAATGGCATCCACTAAAGGTTACAGGCACGCAAAAAGCATATGCAGTGAAAAATGGATGGTATGTAGGGCTTATTAATGGAAGGAGGAGGAGGAGGAGGAGGAGGAGGAGGGGAGAAAAAGCATTCCAGAGTGGAGTTTTTCTCATCAACTCCCAGCAGGATGCTGTTACAATTGGTTCTCATAAAGAAACCAACAATTAGATTGTTCTCCTACCATGACCCCTGCTGGCTTCAGAGATTTAAGTCTGGCAAAGTGCCCAGCATGGAATCCCAAATACTATTCTATTGAGACCTGGGTTTTGCTTCCGTCACCTTCTGTAAACCAAACTGGATGGAAGCAGCAATTCGAAACCCATGGCCTGCCATCTCTCAGCACCTTCCAATTACCAGTGGTGTATTTCATCTTTCCCAAACTCTCCCCACCAGGGATGTGCATGAATATTTGAAGACATTTGAAATCTGATCAAATTCGTCCGAATTTTGACATTGGAATTTGAATTGAATGTCCATAAATTTGAATTTAAACATTCAAACAAATTTTGAGTTTTTGAATCTATTTGTTCAAATTATGCAGACACCTGTAAGTGTATGGGTTTGTACACGAAGCATACTTGCATGTACACATGTTTCCCGCATCCACACGCATTTGTACGGACCCATACGGGATCCATACAGATATGTATGGATGCATATGGGTGTGTATTATTATTTATTTGCTTATTTGTTTATTTATTTATTTTCTTTTCCCCTAGCATTCTCTGAGCTATATTCATTAGTAAAATATCAGAAACCTCTAGGGCAGCAGCTTGTGCTTCTAATTTATCTTCCAAATGTATAATGAGCCAGGAGTGAATTTTTTAGGGTGAATTTAATTGACCTTTACAACAGCATCAGGCAGATTGGCTTAAATGTTATTAAAGCATAATACAACCCAGGGAGACTGTAAGGAAGGTTATCAGAAAATCCATCAAGTTGTTGGTTGTTGTGACTTGGTGGGAAAATTAAAGAGCAAAGGCAGAGAGATGCATTGGAAGAAGAGAAGTTGAAGGTGAAAAGAGATTGTGGGGCAGGGAGGGGGGGGTTGGTCACTGGCCGTCAAAGATCATGACAATGGCATCAAGACTTTATATGGATGGAGTTTGGGGCCTAATGGCTCCAGAGAAGGACCTATCGTATATTGGGAAGATACCCATATCTATAGTTGGATATTACATGCAGGAACGAAATTTCCAATGGTAGAAAGATTATGGGCACTGGACCTGGAACAACCCAGCAGTACAGCCACATGTCATCTGAACCAGCTACATGTCACTGATGCCCGACCTAAGTCTAGGAATTCTCCTTTAATGTAACAGGAAAAACAATTTTCAAAGACAGTCTGGGCCTGAATGATTCCAGTAGCTACTGTGTGGCCACTGGAACAACCTGCCTGCGCACCTCCAAGACATAATGCACTGAAAATTTCCCATTTATGATGTCACTTCTTGTTCTTCATGTCACAGGTCTGGTTAGAAACTTCAACACCTGGCCTCGAGGTTTTCGTGAGCTGGGTGATTGTCCCTCCATCCCGCTGTGGTGCTGGAGGAAGCACCACTGCTCAGCCGTATAAGAACCTAAGAGGAGCCCTGCTGGATTAGGCCACATCTCATGTAGTCCAGCATCCTGTCACACACAGTGGCCCACCAATTGACCAAGTAGAGGATAGGGGAAAACTTCTCCTGCTCTCGAATCCCAGCAAGTGGCCTTTGAGGTGTCCTGCTTGTCCCCACAGTCTGGAAGATGTACTTAAACATCCATTCTAGTAGCCATTGATACATCTGTCATCCATGAATTTGTCTAACCCTTACTTAAAGGGTTAGTGAGCCAGTTTGGTCTAGTGATTAGGGAGCTGCACTCTTATCTGTGAATACCAGTTTCAATTCTGCCATCCCCCATAAAGCCAGCTGGGTGACCTTGGGCTAGTCATAGCTCTCTGCTAAGCTCTCACAGCCCCACCTACCTCACAGGGTGTTCTGCTGTGGGGAGAAGAATAGAAAAGCTTTATCAGCCACTTTGAGTCGCCTTAAATGGGTGAGAAAAGCGGGGCAGAAAAGCCAACTCTTCTTCTTAAAGCCATCTAGGCTGGTTGCTGTTACTACCTCTTCTGGCAGCAAATTCCATAGACTGATGACCCTCTGGGTGAAGAAATACTTCCCCTTGTCTGATGTGACTCTCCTACCCATCAGCTTCATAGGGCATTGGACCCTGCCACAAATGTTTCCCAAGCTAGCAGATCTCCCAGATTCTTCCCAGACTCTGCATGAATTCTAACTGGATTATAACCCACTTCCAAGGAGAAAAAATGAGAACAGGTGAATTTTGGCTAGAATGTGGAGGGAGCTGTGTTCTTCTGTGAATGTTTTTTTCAGAAAAAGAAAGCGCAAAGAGTCCTTTGACATTAAGCATGGATAGGATAAAAGCACACAGATCCATCCCGGGCAACGTCAGCCGGGTGCACCGGGGCCATAGAAGAGTTAATGGTGATGTCAAGAGCAATTTTTAGCCCCGTTAGAGACTCATTTTCCATAGATCATCTGCTTGTCCCCTGCTTGTTTGAAATTCTCAAGGTTTCAAGCTTCAAAGCACACCATGACTGCCTTTTGCACAGAGCTCAGGGATCCATGGGGAGCCACATCAGCAGGTTAGAAGAGAGTGCGGGAGGAGGGCCCCCCGCTGGGACAGATGCTCTTTCTGTCAGCCGCTGCCTCTCCAGCAAGGACACGGTGGCTGTTGGCTGGGGATGTTTCAGCCACTTGCAGAATTTGCAGAGAAGAAAGGCAGACTTGCTAGACTGGGGAGGAAGGAGAAGCCTGAGGCCTCAACCTCTACATGTCACCATTTCAGAGGGCTTAATGATTTCTTTACATGAGACAAAAGAAAGGAGGAGGAGAACAGAACCAAGATACTGCACCATGTTCATTAAGGACCAGATATGGGAGCTCAAAAGAAGGACAAGGCAGTTGGAATACAATGTATTATTATCTGGAACAGTCTGCTAGTCCTCTTCTAGTCTGGTCTATTGGTTAGGGAGCTGGACTCTTATCTGGTAATATCCGGATTGATTCCACGCTCCCTCACAGAGCCAGCTGAGTGACCTTGGGCTAGTCACAGCTGTCTTCTGAGCTCTCACAGCCCCACCTACCTCACAGGGTGTCTGTTGTGGGGAGAAGAACAGAAGATTTGTCAGCCACTTTGAGTCCCCTTAAATGGGTGAGAAAAGCAGGGTAGAAAAGCCAACTCTTTTTTTCTTTCCTTCTTTTTCTTCTTCTTCCTCCTCCTCCTCCTCTTCCTCTCTGCCTTTCTGCCCTCATTACTAGATGCAATGACTGAAAGAACAACATTTTCCTGGTCAGATGGGACTGAGGGTAAAGTCAAGAAGTAGCAACAGAACAAGTGGATAACATTACTGTGGAAGCAGTGTAGGGGTTATTTTTCCCTTTGAAAACAACACGGAAGTGGTCTGCCAATCGCTTCTTCTGCAATGTTGTTTAATCCCTCAATCCAGCATGCCACCTGGGATTTCCTGGTGGTTTCTTATCCAAGTACCAACTGCAGCTGGCCTTGGTTAGCTTTTTGAGATGGGCAGAACAAGTCACCTGTCTTGAACTCACTGCCCCATCTCTGTTTTGTCTCTCACACATATATTTAATTTCCATATGTTCATATGCTGGATGGGTGGAATCATCCATATTTGTTTCTGTAAAAATGGGCAAGCCCAGCAAGGCCTCATTTCTGATTTTCATAGAAAACCTACAGTGTCTACAACATTCCTCTGAAGAAGGAGGAGGAGGAGGAGGAGGAGAAGGAGGAGGAAGAACAAGATTTTAATTGGAGGCCCTCAGAGTCACAGGCAGAGGGGGGAAAACAAAAAAGAACCTCTCACAACTAATAACTTACTTTATCAATCAAATTAATTTTTTTGTGTGTGCTCTCTTTTTGTCACATCCTTCTCAGTCAGCTGAAAAGGCCTTGTTCGTTAAGTACTCTTTAGCAAGTTAGTAGAAGAGGCTCATCTGTCAAGTTGTCTCAGTTGCTAACCTTGTCTTTTTCTCTCTTTCTCTTTTTGCTACTCAGAAAGGAAGCGAAAAGGCCAGCAATGAATATATAGCTGCCTCTTTTTAGTGAGCAGTATAAACGGCGGTGGGGTGTGGGAGGGAAAAACAGTGTGGCTAAGAAAACAGATTCTGCCTTTCTCTCTCCGTCTCTCTCTCAAAAAAGCTTGCCATTAAAGAAGGGGAAAAGTTTCAAAGGACCAAAGGCTTTGAGGGTGCAGACAGGAAAACCCCAAGGAAGAGGGAGAAGGAATTTACATTTCCTTGGGTGACAGAGTTTCTGGATTTATCATAAGGAGGTATGTGGAAGTAGGAAGCAATCTTCTGCTACAAATCTCTTCTGAAAAGGTGAGAACATCGCTTAGGATAGATGCAGTTCATCTTTCCCTTCTCCGTAGGGGCTTGAAATTTATTTTTTAACTACCAGTAGTTGTATTCATTTACATTCTTACTTTCACTATTGCGATGCTCCCTGAGATCATGGGGGTGTCGGATGGGATGGGAATGGAAAGGAATAGTTTCATCTGCATTTAGTTCCTATATTTTCCAGAAAACGTGAGGCAGCAAACATCATTTTTTTTCTCTTGACAAGAACCCTGTGGTCCACCTAGATTGAGAAGCAGTAGCTGGCCTAAGGACACTTCTGTCATTTGACGGACATTTGAACCTTGGTCTTCGAGAACCACCTTGTCTGTCAAAAGACCTACTAAAACAAGGAAGGCATGTCTTCTGCAGTAGACTCAATTAAATGAGTCCACTGTTCATCCCAAACAGGACATCCCCAATTTGGATCATTCTCTGTCTAATACGGATGGAGTAGACCAGCAAGGGGCAGGACCCATTAGACCTCCACTAGGGGTGTGCACAAATGCAGTTTTTGGAATCCGATTAGATTATAATCGGATATCCAAAAATTCAATTCAAATCAAAGCTTTAAAATTCAAATTTAACCAAGTTTGATTCGAATTAAGCAAATTGAAATCTATTCATTCAAATTTTTTATTTGAATTTGCACTTAGGAGTGTTGACCACATTAATATGTGACCGTATGCATTGTTATGCATCCCATACACATCCGTACATGTCTGTATGCACCCCATAGTTATTCTGTATGCAACCCATTTTTGTCCCGTACGGATCCGTACTAATGTACACGGATGCGGAAAGGATGAGTATGTGCCTATACACATGCAAATGTCTGGATAATTCAAACAAATAGATCTGAAATTCAAAATTAGTTCAAATTTTTGAATTCATATTTATGGACATTTGATTTGAATTCAAATGTCAAAATTCAAATGAATATGATCAGATTTTGAATACCTTTGAATACTTGCGCATGCCCGTAGTGTACACTAACATGTGGATCTATGCATTCCAGACCGTCACACTATAGAGTCCCTAATTCCCGATTTCAGCTCTGTGCCAAACTTTCCTATGTTCTTATCCTTCCTAAAATCCATGCTCTTTCACTGTGTCTTTGTTGGGCATCTCAAACCTCCGGAGGTGGTTCATCTGTGGCTTAAACATGGATGCAGCCCTTGAGTAAAACTCTAGGGGCAGTTTACAATCCCATTAAAGATGCATTAAAACACACACACATTATCCCTTGGGCTTTGAGCAAAGACTGTCTTGTTCACTCAGGATTTAATGGCACGTTAATGGCTTTTATGACTATTGGTCCTCTCTCTCTCCCTGCCTTTCTTTTTTTTTAATTGACTGACCACTGTCTCATTGTGTTTTCTTTTCATAACTGCTGCCTCTTGGCTTTTATTTAATGCAGTTCTCATTGCTGGATCTATGGCTTTATATTTTATTATGTGGTAGTTGTTATATGCCCTGAGGCTTCCTTGAAAGATGGAATATAGATCCCATGTCTGGGTGAAGTAAAAGGAATAAAATAACTAAGCTGCCTGGGCTTTGCGCTAACAGATTGGGTAAGTTCTGGAAGTTGTGCCCACATCAGGTAGAAAAAAGCAACAACTCTGGGAGTTATTTTTCCAACTGACATATTAAATAGATAGGGGGTTCAAACAAGAGTCTTCAAGCAGCAAAAGGAGTAGTAATGGAATCTCAGTTAGCAAAGCTTAAACAGACCAGTTAAAATACTTTGTTGGCTATCCAATGCTCTTAGACCCTGGTCACACAAGTGTAAGACACGACATCCATTTCATTAATTTGAACTGAGGTCGTACCAGTCCTGGTCAGAACTAGATCATTATAGGGTATCCTCAGGCCGTCAACTGCAAAAGGCCACAGAGTTCAGGTCTGCACGCACTATACACGAATACATCATGACATCCTAAGTTCTTGGGAAGAACTCGATGTGCAATGAAGACCAAGTCCAACTAGAGATCTGGGTGGTTGTTTCGTGTATTCTAGAAGAAGAGGAGGAGGAGGAGGAGGAAAAGGAAGAAGAGGAGGAGGAGGAGGAGGAGGAGAAAGAGGAAGAAGAGGAAGAGGAGGAAGAGAAGGAGGAGGAAGAGGAAGAGGAAGAGGAAGAAGAGGAGAAGAGGAGGAGGAAGAAGACAGGGAGGGGATGGAGGAGGAGAATTCAACAGGTAAATACTGCAGAAAGCTGCACCTGTTGGGTCTCTTCTTCATGGGGTGAGGTCTAGATATGGTTGGGCCTCCCGCAAGAAAAGCCAGCTATTCCCTGTTTTACGTCCCACAACCTGTATCTGCTCTGCCCTCAGACCCTACATGTTATTGCCACTTCTGTGAATAAAAATACCAATCCATAAAGTGTAATGGGCTGTGCTGATTTATTAAGTATTAGTTTAGTCTTGGGGACCTTGTGACACCAGAGACCAAAGCACCTCCACTCCTGTTTTTATGATGCTCCCAAGACCTCTTGGTGCAATTATTTCCTTGTCTTCCCTCAGCCCATACATTATTCTCTATAATAATATGTTTTCTGAAACTCCTTTCCATAAACTACTGTAGCAGGCAGTAAGAAACCATATTATTATTGATATCATGTCACATCAGTAGTAAAATGACTTATGGAAAATGGACTGCGAATAGAGACGGTTTCAATTTAAAACATTCTGACCTTTTGGATTATTAAAAAGGAGGGGAAAGAGGGACCCAGCTCGGATGCAGCAGCACCGTAGTCAGGAGGGGAAAACGGTGTACACCCACTGTCACTCACCGGGCGCACATGCCCTTGGGACAGCAGACAAACCGAAAGAGTCTTGCTCTGATTTAACAGTGATGTTTCAGTCAGGATTCCAGGGAGCACTGGGTTTTTAATGGATGCTTCTCTCAGGCTCCTCAAAGAACAGGCAGTCATAGAAAAGAGGCAGGGGCAACATTCAAAGGCTTGTTTTCACATGTTCCAGATTGTCCCTGCTAGACAACAGCCTGGATTCCTACAAAGTCTTCAGCCGCAGTTCCCCTGCCTTAATCATTCTATATTCGATGATCATCATGACGATGATCTAAGTGTTTCCTTCCAAGAACCCAAGGCAACATCCACCAACCATCCACGAGGCTGCCACAGTGAGCCAAGGAGGGACGTTGACTAGGGATGTGCACAAATGTTATTTTGGGCATTTGATTCATAAGGAATCGGATGTTAGAATAAATACAAATGTATTTCTATCGGTTTGAATGTCTAGACATTCATTTTCCGTTATTTGAACAAATTCGGATTTTCTAATATTCGATTCGTTATGAATCAGATGTTGAAAATTGCATCCATGCAAACTCCTACTTCTGAGCAGGAATTCCCAATCTAGTTTCTCCTCTTCCCAGTAAATCTCATTTCAGCAGTGTGGGGAGAGGAGGCAGTTTGCACACACACACAAACACACACACACACACAATTTCTTTTGGAAGCTTTCCAAGCCATGAAAGCACATGTTCTGGACCAATTCTTAATCTCTCTACATGTTTATCTCTAAGCCAGCACTGAGATGCTAACCATAGGACATTTCTAATCAGAGATCAGATCTTATCTGGCCGTTGGTCTGAGACCAATACGAGGAAGAGTTTATTGGTCCAGAGAGCATATCTATCATTCTGAATGGCTTTGCACCTGTCCTTTTTTTCCACCTGATGGTAACATCCGATAACCCATGAACCAATAGGAAAAGATTGATGGTCATGCCACATCTATGCATTCGGAAACTGACATTTCTGCTCAGTGATGTGGTAGCAAATTTCCCACTGTGCTTGGTCCCCACTCCCACAATTGCTAGAGATACGTTGTCAAGCAGACTACAGTGAGCAAAAATTTTGAGATTAGAATAGAATTCTCAAACTACAACCCTCCAAGTGTTCCTGGACAAGAGTTTCTAGCATTGTGGGATATTGTTCAAAAATTCGTTGTTGTTGTTGTTCAGTTCTCAGTGATACACCTGGGATCGGCTGAGATAATTTCTGTGTTCATGTTTCCCATTTGCATTAAATTTTGTTTGTGGAAATTTTCATTCTGAGTTCCATTTCATACACATGAAGAAAAAAAATAGTAATTTATGCACTTTGGTACATAAGCTTTGTATTAGCTGCATCCCATGAGACTGGATACACACTAGAAAACAAAAATATGTTTGTTTGGATTATGTGAATTCCGATGAAGTCAGACAACTAGAAACCACTGGAAAGTTCATGTGTTCCACCACTAATATACCCCTCTCTGTCATTCCACCTGTTCATTAAAATGCTGGAAGTAGAAATTCAGAGATTGAGAATAAATTTATTTGGTTCACATTTGAGAAAGAACATACATAATTCACAATTTCTGGACTTGGGCAGAGAAAAAAATTATTGCAAGATTATTTTTCTCCAGTCTTTGTGAAATAGTTTGTCCCTCCACTCAAAAGAAAAAAAAAATATGTCCAAGCATGCTGCTGTGAGGCAAAGGGGTGCATAAGAATGCATGCAGTAGGGGAAATTATGTGCAAAAAAACACATACTCATCTGACTACGGTATTACGTTTCTGTGCAGCCAAAATAGTGATTTTTAAAAAATATATTTTATATTACATTTTATATTGATTATATCATATAATTTCTTTATCTTTGGTTAATTGCTTGTAAATCATTTTGGGCATAACTGGGAAAAGTGGTATACAGAAGAAGAAGAAGAAGAAGAAGAAGAAGAAGAAGAAGAAGAAGAAGAAGAAGAAGAAGAAGAAGAAGAAGAAGAAGAAGAAGAAGAGTTGGCTTTTCTAGCCCACTTTTCTCACTCATTTAAGTGGCTGACAAAGCTTTCTATCCTTCCTTCCTGTGAGCTGGGTGGGGCTATGAGAACTCAGGAGTGAGCTATGACTAGCCCAAGGTCACCCAGCTGGCTTCATGGAGGCAGGTGGAATCAAACCCAGCATTCCCAGATAAGAGTCTGGCTCCTTAACCACTAGAACAAACTGGTCATAAATGATGAAGAAGAAGGTCAAATGAACTGGACTGAAATAAAGTTTTAAAAATAAATATGCAGGCGAAGAATACCAAAGCATGCCCACCAAGGCAACTATTAACAAAGAAATAAGCAACATATTTTCTTGTAATTTCCCTTCAGTTTTCTGCCCAAAGCCACAATCACTCCAACTCAGTCCTTCAATCAAAGGGTCTTGGAATATTGCTCAAACCCTTTCACCCTGACCCAAAGTGCACCACGAAGAATGACCTCAAATGTGTTGTGAGTCTTCATTAGAGAGGCAGCAACGGCAAACATTATTTAGGCAGCTAATAAGAGATTATGCAGTCAACAAGACTGTGGATTCTTCAGACAGTAATGGCATGAGCAAACATGCTGAGGGCAATTTATTGTGTTGATAGCTGCATAAGCAAAGTGCATGAAACAGAATGTGGCAGAAAGACTCATATGAGTGTGACATGTGTGACCTGAAAGGAATATTAAAAGCAACAAAATGCATGCTTTGGCAAGAATGATCAGCTGGTGTGATGAATAATGGTTTTGCATCTTCTGTCTCGCAAAATGTTTCATTCAAAATAAATTTGGCAGCTTCCAGTTCCAGTTGAAACGTACTGAACAATTCATTAATTCCTATGTTCAGGATTCAAACCTGCCAGTTTCTGGCTGGCTTCCCAAGTCTGTTTTGCATCTGATTTGCCATGAAAATTTTGAGTTCTGCGTAGATAGTGTGTGTGTGTATTCATTTATTTATGTAGCTGATAATTGTGGTTTTATGAAGTTTCTCCTTTCCAAACCAGTAGCCATCCAAAACAACATTCCACTATCCTTGAAAGCTCATAGTTGTGGCAGGCAGTAACTGGACAGGAAAGAAGACTTTAGAAGAGGATGAAGACGGGACGTTTTTCAGGTGCTGATTATGACATTCTAGATTCTAGACAGAAGAATGCAGAAGAAATGTGCTGCCTAATTGACTAATTCTGGATTTTTTATTTTTTATTTTTTTGAGGAATCTACATGGACCAGATTTCTATTAGAAGGAGATGGCTATTTGCATGCATTTTCACACATACACAAATCCAGATGATTGGATATATCCATTTTTGCACACATGATTAAATGTGTGCATTTCTCTGCATGGATGTTTCATTTAATGGATTTGCAGATACACAAAATGCAGAGATGCACAAATGCACACATTTGAGGTTTTACACAAATTCTTAGGAAAGCATGGGATAAATGAACAGCAAAAAAATAAACAACCTGATCTAAAGACCAATCGGTGGCCTACAGAGAAACAGAAACAAGATGCTCATAGTAATTCTTTCTTGGCCTTCTTTGAACTATATGGAGTGGCAGCCAGCACAGACAAGTACAATTCAGAAGCAATTGAACATTGCTTGCTACTCACGAAATGCCTATCATCCAAAGTTTTCATTATGGAGAAGAGCCCATGCTAAGATCATTATGAAATCTGCTGCGTGTTTACTTATTTCTCCTTTTCATTGGTGAAATTAAGTAATCTTAAATGCGGTAGAACCTATAGGCATTCATAGGGTGTTTTTCCACAAGCACTAAGTACCCATTGAAGCACCCATTAAGGACCCATTTGGCTGAGAGCCAGATAACCCCATTTCCACTACAGACCCCATTAGGGACATATCTGTTTCCACCACAGCTGGGGAAATCCGGATCATATGGGTGCTTCAGGACCTATAATCCAGATTTTGTGTAGACCCCTTTAATCTACAATGGGGTCTTCAAATCCAGATTGTAGGGAGCCTGTTTCCACTACAATTAGACAATGGGTTCTAGAGGAGGCTCAGGGGAGGAGGCACCCATGGAGGGAGTGCCCCAAACTCAAGATTTTGGAGTCCCTCCGAAGCCAGCTCTGAAATTCCTCCAAAGTTGCCTTCGGAGATTAGCAAAGGCTTCATAGAAAAACCCCTTGCGATAGCAATGCCGCACTCTGGAGGATCATTGAAGTTAGCGGCAGATCACTCCGGAGATTCTACAGATACATCTGTTGCCCGTACATTTGTCTAATCCTACCTTAAAGCCATCTAGGCTGGTAGCTGTTACCACCTCTTCCGGCAGCAAATTCCATAAACCAATGACCCTCTGGGTGAAGAAATGCTTCCCCTTGTCGGATCTGACACTCCGACCCATCAGCTTCATAGAGTGCCCCCTGGTTCTAGTATTGTGTGATAGAGAAAATAAATTTATCCACCTTTTCTATACCGTGCATAATTTTATATACTCATTTAAAGGTGCAAAATCTCTCCCTCCCCCCTCCCCCCAAAACACTTTCCAGATGGCTTGGGGATTTTTCCCAGGTGGTAAATATATTATTAAGAACTCATTTCACCGTGAAATTGACTATTCAAAAACACAGACAGAAGTTAATATATTAGGACAACCTGTCTGAAAACCTGCATTAGAAGTAAATTCCTTTTTGTTGTTGTTGTTGTTTAAAATAAAAATCCTGTAGTACACCCAATTGCTTCACAATTGCAAAGCAAAAAGATCATCCCTTTCATGAATATCAAGGCAAAGTACTGTTTGCACAAAGGTTAGCAGAGATAGTCCAACCATACAGATGCTTTTTTCCTGTGCTTTATTCCAGAATATCCAGATATAGTGGAATAAGTAGCCAATGTCTTAACGCAGAGCTGTGCCAAACCAGTTCTAATTCAATGCCCATAGAATAGGTTAAAATAAAACAGTGTACACCTCTTCCACCCTCCCATTTTGAACTTCTATGATTAGCTTTACCTCGAAACTTCATATTTGGAGCCCGTCTTTGCAAATCACATAATTAACTTATTAGGCAACAGTTAATAAGAAATTATAGGACTCAATCTAATTAATGAGTCCACTAAAGCATTTTGTCAATCAATTATTCTGACTTAAGCAATTATTTACTTAAATAAGAAATTGCTGGAGAAAGTCGTGGGCATTCTGACTACCACTTTGGAGTAATTTAGCAAATTAGAAATAAATTAACCCATGGAAGGGAGTTGGGACAACACAGTGAAATGAACATTTGTTTATAAAATCCGTCCTTGCATCCTCTGGCAAAACAAACTAAAACAGAAAATATTTCAGTCATCTTAAAAACATATTTATGAGGGGAAAGTGTTCTATTTATATTCAAGCTTTCCTTCAAAGAGATGAAGGAACGGCCTACAAATCCACACCCTCCATATGGTCTTTGTAAAGGAATGACTGCCCAATGATCACTTAATAGGTTTCTATTTATGTCAGAATTTGAGCCCAATACCTCTATGATTTTAGTCCAATACTGAAGCCACTAAAATTTGTACCTATTGTGGTGTCACTGAACTATTATTCCTGATCACTGGTTATACTATCTGGGTTGACTGAATTAGACTCCAAAAATAATGGCAGAATACCATCTTAGGGTGTGTTCCCATAGGCACTAACATCTGGACTGGAATGGAACTCGGCATCCAAAGTTCCCATTAAATTAGCCAGTAACCCAAATCCAGCAAGCCCCATTCCCATTCTTTTCCCCAGGTTTTCTGAGCATTATCCTGAAGAAATCCAGAGGAACACACACACACACACACACGGTGAAACAGAACTTTTCTTGCCGGTAAACAAATTGAAGTGCTGTCCATTCGCTCCTCTGCTCTTCTGCCTTTTCCTCTGAGATGATCAGAACAAAATATTTTTCCCTCTCGAGGGCGTGCTTAGCATCACCTTGGTTTCCTGGAGAGAAACACTTTGAATCAAGTGACACCCTAGATTTGTTCCACTTTGGGGCTGTAATTCAGCCGGATCCACCATCCTGACATGTGATTGGTGGATGAGCAAAGAGAAGAAGGAGGAACGAGGCACCGGGCTTGCTGCCATGAACCGCGGCTTGCCCAAGTAGAGGGGGGGGGGGTTTGTCTACGCCACATTGAGCCCAGCAGAACCTGCCCTTGGAGTGCAGTTCTCCACTATATAGTGGCAGTGGTGGCGGCTCTTGTCCTTGAGAAAAACTGCTGTGCTGTGCTGTGTCGCACCGCAGCTTCCACTAATGTTCTTCTGCACACTTGCTGGTTCAGTTGGGGAACAGCCTGCTGCATGCTCAGTGCTATTCCTGGCCAGAAACTCAAACTCACCCCAGAATAATCTGGGAACGCACCCTTAGAGATGTTTGTGAGCTGAAATTTAGAAGCTGGGTTCAAACTGAACCGACTATCCTCGGTTCAAGTTTGCTTTGAACAACTTTCTTCTTGAACAAAAGAATGGGAACCACTGAGTTTGTTACAGACCACAAACTGACCAAACCAGTTCAGCATTTGTCTACTTCTTGGTGACCTCTGCAGCGTTTGTGTGGCTGGCCTCCCCTCTTAGAAAATTAGAGATTCTAAGCATACAGGAACCTTGGTTCACAGTTTATTAAGTACTTGCACAGTGCAGCCATTAATGGCGCATCTTATTATGTCTGTGGGGAGTTACTGGACTGTCTCAAAGTTGCTTATTTAAATTTGTGGGTTGAATCAGGATTTGGATATGTACCTTCCCGAGGTTCAGGCATAGAGGTCTCCATTAGTCTTTATTATGAAAGCACGCACAATAATGCAGAAAATGTGCAAAACAGCATACGGTACAGCTCAAATTAGCCCCACACTACTCTTTGGGAGCCAACTGTCTCTGAAGGCTACCTTGTAGGGATTTGAATAAATGGGATTTTTGGCATTTGATTCATTAAGAATCGAATATTAGAAAATTAGTATTCATTCGAATAGATCCCCTTTGAATGTGGTAGGATTCGATTAAATATGAATGCAATCATACTAGTTTGTATGAATATCCAATACGAATGCATACATATCCCGCATACGGATCCTATAGAAACACATACATATTGGATACGTATCCTATACCAATGTATACTTACTGGATCGATATCCTATACGAACGCATATGTATCGATACACATTCTTAGTTTATCAAATGCACAAACTATCAGTATGAATGTTCTGAAACATTCATATTCATATGAATGCTAATGTACAAATGCCGTAACATTTGTGTACAAATGTCTGAATTTGTCTGAATTCATCTAAATATCTGCACGCATCCCTACTACCTTGTCTTTACAAAGCTCCTGGGAGTCAAGAACAATCTTTAATCTGTTTTCAGATGGATTCTGGAAGCTGTAAGAATGCACCAGATGTGAGCTGTTTCAAGCAGTTTTGCACACCTCAACAAATCCTGGTGTCATCCAAAGTTCCAGCGCTTATTATTCGCTGTTAATTGACAGGTGAGCAAGAGTCTCCATTTAGAATGTGCAGCTCAGCCTCCCATGGCTCTTCAGCATCTGTTCTCACTGCTTTTTGTTTTTCAGGGAAGTGGTTATTTCTAGAGAGGGAGGCATCCACCTCTTCCCCAGTTTTAACCATTGTGAATTCATCTTAAATCCCCCTGAAACAGGTTGCAGCGCCGGTGCAATTGTGGAGATTATGAGTCTATTCATAGGCTTCTGGATAATTTAAGCTATATCATCTGCACAGCTATTTATTTTAAAAATGCTTCACAGACCCAGACTATAATCATTTCAGCAACCCTTCAGAGAAAAGCACACATTAATAGATTCCTAATCTCATTGTCTGCAAATGGTGATAGGGGTCAATTCTGAAGGGCAGACAAACTGGAGGCATCGACCCAGTTAATTGGGACTGTACCATGTGTATGCCCACCCACTTGGGTCCACATGTCAACATACATCGCCGGGGAGCATACATTGATATGCAACATGGTGGCCACATGGACCACCATACCTATCCGACTCGTGGGCACAGAAAGCACACCCAGATGTGCTACAGTGTGAGACCACTTCAAAGCAATTTCTCACGGGAGCTGAGCTGAGTCCATGTTCTGGTCTGATAGGGACAAGCACTATCCTCATTGCTTTACTAAATTTGCCCACAGACCTGTTTTTCTCATTACTAGGCAGCTCTTCAGCCTATCTGGTAAAGGGGCCATCCAAAAGGGCATTTATATGGAGGCTAAGGTAGAGATGTGTCAAACTGGTTTCGGTTCAAACTGATTCAAATCAAACAGGGATGTTTGAAAGGTTTGAGTTTGGACCAGACACCATGCATGATTATTTATCTGTTTGTTTGCACAATTATCCCACCCTATACCCAAAGGTCTCAAGGTGGGTTACAGCAATAAAAACAAAATGTAAGCTGAACAAGGAAAACAGAGTTCAAATCCAGATCAAACAAAGGGGTGTCCTAAAGAACCCAGCAAACATACCCTGTGAAATTTGATATTTGAAGGTGTCTGAATCGGATGGAAAACCCTACTGGTTCGACCCAAACCAAAGAGCCAATTTAAGCTCATACACATCTCTAAAAAGAAGCTATCCATTGTAGATGAGAAACAAGTGACATTTTTTTCCCACTTATTCTGTAAGGGGAAATCTAGATTTGCTACAAAAAGTGCCAGATATGTGCACACGTAGCTGTAGAGCCAAAGAAATAAAAGTCAGTTCTTTACATAGCCTAAGACCGGCAGTACGTTTATTGGCAAGTTTAGGATATTTCCTTTCTGGTCAGTAAGGTTAGCTATTTCTCATTTGTAGGCATGTTCTTTTAAAAGGTATTTTTCAGGTTTCCTGTTCCGAAAAAGGGCCAAAAGGACAAAGAAGGAGGGGTTATGTTAAATGGTACCTGCCTGATGGCTTCCATAAATCCAGCCCTCACAAAGTAGCAAATAAATTCTGTCAAGTAGGATTTCTCCACTATATCCCTCCTGGTTTTCACTCTCTTCCATCTCCTTTTGCTCATGGAATAAGAGATCATTAATCTAGTCAGAGGAAATTAGACTTTCACTCACATAAGAGAACCCATCTGAAGTTCACACAAAAACTAACGCATTACCTTGATATCCTGACACTGTGAAAAACGATTCCTGGGCGTCTGTCTTGCTTCTTTTCTTCCCCCCCCCCCTCACCCCTTTCGGTTATTCATTCAAGACACCCAGCCCTCTCAGGAGAAAAAAAAATACCCAGCTGTTACAAGAAGCTGATATTTGTTTCACAAAAGGAGAAGAAAGGGGAAGTGTTGGAGAGAAGCTATCAGATATAGATTCGTGTTCTTTCCATACATGCAAATGGTAATAGCATTTGACAAATCAGAAATTTGTGTTTTTTTTCCCCCCAACACCATAATTCATTTACTGTGATGTGCTTTATTACTGTACATTTTACACATTGGTGCACAGAAGACATTGCCAGCTCTTTCTTTCTTTATTAAACAATTTTATTCTTCTCTTTTAGCAATCATTCATTCATACTAGCAGGGTAATGGCCTTGGGGAAGGTGGGGGAGGCATGAAGAATAAAAGAAGCAGATAGGCAGGATGGGGGTGGGGAAAATACATGTAGGCATTAAAATTAGGGGAATAGGAGCTGAGAATAGAGAAAGGTTTTGTCCAGGCATGACAAAGAACCAATTGCAAGAAGACTCCAGTGGGCAAGAAGAACTTCAAGCTACCTGGGTCAGTTGCCTTGACAACAGTAC
Organism: Aspidoscelis tigris stejnegeri; assembly: GCA_023333525.1. NCBI lineage: Eukaryota > Metazoa > Chordata > Lepidosauria > Squamata > Teiidae > Aspidoscelis > Aspidoscelis tigris. Next base: position 22,052,732 of record JALMGA010000011.1, read on the forward strand.
TTTTGGCAAGGTTAAATGCACCTCTAGACGGGAGAGGTGCTTTCCTTTCATTCCAGGCCCCCTCTGGAGAGCCATCTGCCTCCTATTGGCTCATGAGAGGGGTATCGCCAGCCATGACAGGGAATGGATTGCTATGGAAGGAGTGGGAATAGCAAGCCAACATAAAGACAGAGGGTGTGGGACTCCGTGGCAATTCAAAGGCAGAGAGATATAGGAAGAGCAGAAAACAGAACGGCAATGGGAACAGTTGAATCAAGGCTCGCCATCTGGTAATCTCAGGCTGTGATCAGATATGATCCCCCCCACTGCAAAAAAAAAAAAAAGGCAAGCACCTCTGAAGCAGCTTAGATAAGGCTGTGAGGCAGGATTGTTCACAAATTAGGGATGTGTTGAATGTTTGAACATTTGTATTTGTACTAATATGCAATTTTGATTCGATACAAAAGCATTCATAAGCATTTGTTCAAATATTCAATGCGTACATATGCCTAACCGATGATATGTATCCATACATATCCCTTCATATCCTGTACTTATCCAGTATTCATCCTGTACATGTCTGTACACAAGTAAGTACAGATACATATGCACAGAATACGTACGCATCTGTACCGTTTAACACAGGGGTCTGCAAACCACGGCTCGGGAGCCACATGTGGCTCTTTGGCCTCCTGAGTGTGGCTCTTCCAGCTTAGGAGTACCCTAATTAAGTTAATAACAATGTACCTACCTATATAGTTTAAGTTTTAAAAAATTGGCTCTCAAAGAAATCTCAATTGTTGTACTGTTGATATTTGGCTCTTTTGACTAATGAGTTTGCCGACCACTGGTTTAACAGATGTGCAAACTATTTGAGCAATTCTGAATGTCTGGACATTCAAGTTGTTTACAAATGCTTGAATTTGTGCAAATTACAAATAGTTTGAATATTTGTGCACATCTCTATCACAAACCAGTCTGCCCTTCTCCCCAGTAGTGAACATTCTGGGTTAGGGGAGATGGATCAGAGAAAGCTTGGGAACGCCGGCGACACATGCTGTCTCCTCAAGACACCTTAGAGGTGCCCCTTTTGCTACATCTGAACACAGCTTCAGAAATGAAGAATGTGGTTTTCTGCCGACTCTGCTCTTGAAGCCCTCTGCTGGGTGCTCAGGTCTCAGTTTGGATGTCCAGGTGCAGGAGGATCCATATACAGCTGTTGGAAGTTGTGGGAGAATCACTTTTGTACCATAGGATCAAAGGCAGCCTTGATCATCCCTTTGGCCTCCAGCTGTTTTAGACATTCAGATGTTTCAGATGTCTTAGCTGACGGGGATGGGCAAGAATTTATTTATTTATTTATTTATTTATTTATTTATTTATTTATTTATTTATTTATTTATTTATTTATTTATTTATTTATTTATTTATTTATTTATTTATTTATTTATTTATTTATTTATTTATTCATTTATTCATTCATTCATTCATTCATTCATTCATTCATTTATTTATTTAGGACATGAGATTCCATGTGCCATTTGGGAAAAAAAATCTCAAAGTGGTTTATATATATATATATTTAAAAAGTTTAAAAAACAAGCCTAAAAACTCACAGAGAGGAAGATCAGCCATTAAAACACACACTGAAAATAGAGACAGAAAGGAAGAGGGGAAACATTGCACATGTACACATAAACAGTCCACATATGACCATTAACACAGTGACTGGGATCAGCTGTAGTGCGAAAAGGCCTCTATTCTAGTAGCCACTGAGTGTTTTTCCACTTAGCACTAGAGTACCCATTAAGGACCCATTAAGGGTACCTTAATGGGTACTCTAGTACTAGTGGAAAAACACCCAGTGAGACACTTCTCCTCCGTGAGTTTTTCCATCCCTAGAATAACCTAAGAGGGACCCTGCTGGATCAGGCCACAGCCTATCTAGTCCAGCATCCTGTCTCACACAGTAGCCCACCATATGTAAACCATCACAAGATCTTGACATGGGGTGGTGTTCCAATGTCCTAAATAAATAAATAACCAAATATTCTCATCCTTGGCCCCTGGTAGCATTCACTGAGGCTGAAGTTAGGGGAAAGCTGATCAACAGAACAAACAAATTACCTTCATTACATCCCCACTAAAGCTAACAGTCATCAGTGTCACGAGGATCTTGAATTCATTTGGAACTATTATATATTTGTATTCTCTCCAACAAGTGGTGAGAGGGTCATAAATCTTGAAGATAGCCTGGCTGGATAACTTTAAATGTTAGAGTTGTAATTGAGGAGAAGGAGGGAGGCGAGCAATCCAAGTGAATTCCTAGAAGGCAAATATCTGCTATCAGGGCTTGCTGCTTTATCCATCCATTCCTGGGAAAGAGGAGGAGGAGAGAGAGTGAGAGGGATAGAGGCAGAAAGAAAGAGAGAGAGAGAGGACTGCTAAATGCTCACCGGCAGGCAGCATGTGGAACCCTCAACACATCACTATGAAGGCGGCAAGATTAAAATACAGGCACTTAATCCCCTGCAAAGCTTCTTAAGCGTTTATATCAGGGTCAGCTCCATCAGTGCTTAGTCAACCTGCCACTGAAAAATATCCCAATTTAGACTCTGCGGTTGACTGTCATGTCAGCTGAAATGAAGATGGGGAGGAGGGTCGGGTGGAGAGAGATACAGAAGAGGCAGCAAGCAAAGACAAACATAGTGTAACAGAGTTCTAGGAGGAAACATTCCTCTTCCTCAAACTCCTTCTCCCTCATCTGTGTGCAGTAGCAGAATCCCCCCCTCCCCGCCTTCTCTATTTATATAAAAAGAGCCCTGCTGGAGCAGGCCACAGCCCATGTTGTCTTGTATCCTGTTTCACACAGTGGCCCACCAACTGCTTTTGGGTATCTCAAGCAGAAGATGAAAACAAAACCTTCAACTGCTCTTGACTTCCTGCAAATGGTCTTTAGAGGCATCCTGACTACCATATTGATTTTGCAGAGGGGATAATAGGTCAGTTATATTCAAAGGATAAGTACTTTGTTTACACTAAGGACAAATGTGTCCAAAAGAAAAGAAGTTAGCTTTCTTCTTCTCCTTCTCCTTCTCCTTCTCCATCCCCATTTGAAAAATCAACTTCAGTTGTTTCTCCATCAAGTCTTCCATTTAAGCTTAGTGTAGGACCACAGATTGGGTCTGTCAGAACGGTGTGGGACTGGTAGTAAATACAGATGTTGTTCCAGAAGATTCTATTTGCCATCTGCTGAGCTTCCAAAGTAGGTGGCTGGGACTGTCTTTGCTGAGCACCGAAAAACAGCCCATTTCTGGGCCTGTTTCCATGACTCTAGGTTTTATGCACTGTGTGGACTGGCAAAATACTTGTCCAATACTTCAACTAACTCCAAGAAAAATGATCACCTTAGCTCAACAAGGAACCAAAGTAAATCAATAAAGAAGGCTATCAGGAAGAGATGGACACATCAATTTATGAAGAGGCAACTATCAAAGGAAACAGCCCTATAAATTAAGTTAGGGTAAGAAATAAGAATGTGTACAAACTGGAACTTAGTGGTTTGGTTTAAATCAAATCAAAGTAGCCTTGGTTTGGTGAAGAAGATGATGAAGAAGAAGAAGAGAAGGAGGAGAAGGAGAAGCTGGTTTTTATACTCTACTTTTCTCACCCTTAGGGGATTCAAAGTGGCTGACAAACTTTCTGGGTTTTTTTTTCAAACAACAGGGTAGTTTGATCTGCTTGTTAACCAAGCTTGTTCACTTGATTTGTTAGACTAGCCCTTGGTTCAGTTTGATTAAAACTGGGTTTTTCAAACAAGGTGGTTCGATTTGCTTGTGAATCATGCAAATACCCCAGTTTGTTGCGAACTGCAAACCTACCGAACTCATTGAGCAACCAGCTGGGATTCAAAACCAGTGGCTAAATGGGATTTAAACCCACAGGAGTTCACATTCCAGCCCAATGCTAACCTTTCTTAGGTGAGATTTAGAGACTGATAATATGTGCACAGAGGGAGGAAAATCCGGGGGGGAAAAGGCTCAGCAATTAAAGCTGTAACCAATTGGGCTGGAATTTGGGTTAAATAAAGGTGTAACCACAGCCTGACAGGCAGAAAACTTTTTTTGGATCATGGATTATGTGCATGAGGCTTTCTGTATGTAACAAGCATTTTGCCATCCCTGCAATCTCATTTCCTGCTCACCAGTGTGCACATGCAAGACACAAAACCAACTTGGAAGCCCTACAAGATGGTCCTGATCCAAAACAGTGGCGCATTTGATGCTTCCAAGTCAGGAATGTAGCCAATCTCACTGCATGCTTTCTTATCTCTCTTGCACAAACCAGCACTGTCAATGCCACTGGCAATTTTAGATGTAAATGAGTCCATCCATCATCTGCTGGGTATCCTGTGCCTTCCCTCCAAACCGACAACAGAGTTATACCATTAAATCTCCCGGCAGTGTAATATGCGTCAAGACATATTTGACATCCATCAGCTGGGCCAGTCTGCACACTGTAAACGGTAAACTTGTTCTTCGCTCCATCCTTTTGCACGGTGATTAAAACCTTTGCAGGCAAAATTCCTGATTGCAATTACAAATGGCAATTTGTCCCCTCCTAGAATTGCTGCCTCTGCCTGTCAGTAGCCATCACCTTTACCTTACAGAACCACTTTGTTCGTGTAAAGGACACAAAACCGTCTGACTTTACTGATTAGCTGTTTCGTATCCATTTCCCTTTCCTGTGTTATTAGCTAAAAACACTGAGTTTCTTTGGCTGAAGAAAGAAGCTTTATGGAGACAAGTGACAAAAACACTTCATTAAAGCACCTTTCCCTGTTTACCTACTGATGTCTGGTTGGGATCCTAGCAGCACTAGCAACTGCATCGCCCTAACGCTATCAGGCAACTTTAAATGCATTTCAAAGCTTGACAATCCTGAAACCACAAGGAAAGTATCTAAAGAAACACCTACACTCATATTGACCTACCAGTGCCTTAAGATCTGGAGGGGAGGCCCTCTCGGTTGTCCCACCACCTTCAGCAGTAAAAAGGGTGGGCACCAGGGAGAGGGCCTTTTCAGTGATGGCACCCATGCTACAGAATTATCTCCCCCTTGAGGCGCATCAGGCCCATTCACTGTATACGTGTAGGAGGACAGTGAAGACAGACCTCTTAGCCCTGGCCTTTGGTTAAATGAGAATATATTGTCTTATCCAACCTTACAGACAGAGTTATTGTTTTAATATATGTCTGATTTTAAATGTTGTTACCCGCCCTGAGACCTTTGGGTATAGAGTGGGATCGAATACAAATAATAAATAAAATAAATAAAATAAAATATATATCTTACAAACATATCTTTTCACCTGCCAGTAGCTATACTTTGGCCTCTAATATCACATGGTTTCCCTTCACTCCACCAGCCACAATGGAACCGGATACCAGTGAAGGGGTTTATATGTTGTCTTTGGGTGCTTTTCCACTGTCACTAGAAGTACCCATTAAGTACCCATTAATGGGTACAAAAATGCCATTATGTACCCATTAATGGGTACTTAATGGGTACTTTTAGTGACAGTGGAAAAACACCCTTTCTGTGCGTGTGGGAGGGATAGATGCAAATATTGTATGAATTGAATGTAAGAAAATGTATATTCATTCACCTGGATTTCCTTCGAATGTGTTAGGATTCTATTTGATATGAATGCATTAGGGATGTGCATGAATATTCATAGCATTCATTATTTGTACGAATTCATAGAAATTCAGATATTCATACATGAATCAAATGTTACAATATCCATACCCTGACATTCGTATGAATACAAATGTTTTGGATATTTGTATGAATCGTTTGGACATTCATTAAACTGGGGATGTGGGAAATCAGCTGTGCCAGGCGTCTGCAACAGATCCAGGGTTCATTTCGTGTATCCCACCTCCCCATTTCATGAATGTTCCAAAGCTTCGTATGAATGTTCCGAAACATTCATATTCATAAAATGTCAATGCACAAGTGTCTTAACATTCGATTCATATACAAAAGTCCAAATTCATCCAAATTCATATGAATAATGAATGCTATGGATATTTGTGCACATTCCTAGATGGAATTTCAGAAAACGGCTTTTGAGTAGGAACAGAAATCGTCACAAGAAGCCAGAGGACATTTGGGGGCGGAATGCAATACTTGTGAACATCAAGAGTTGTTGAGCTTCATTGTTCTGAACCAAGGGATGCGACACTTTGGAAGCGTCACTTTCAAGAACGAGGGAGGAAAGTTGTGCTATGTAGGAAGTGTTGTGAATCCTGCATCATGGCACTGCCATGTCTGTCAGTCGCCCTGGGTTGATTTTGTCACATTGAATCCTCACCGTCAACTGGCAAACCTTTCAAAACAAAGGGGAGGAGAGAAGAAAAGAAACAGAGGGAAGCACACACATGCAGAGAGATGCTTCTTTGCTTACATTCCTTGGACATACACCCAGTCATGCACTCTTCTTTACTGCAAGATGAATGGGCAGCTGTACAGGTTATGAGTGAGATTTTATTGCAGATCCATAAATCTGTGTCAGAGACCCATCTGGAGGGAGTTTTAATTTAAAGAAGAGTGATGAATACAGAAAGACAATAAATCAGCCCCAAAAGCAAGGTGGGGGGTGGTGGTGTTAGAGAAAATTCCACATTCTCACAAACATTCTAGGAAAAGGGAAATGTTTAGCCCCGAGACCACGGCAACAGGTGCAAGAATTCCACAACAACATTTACTTTGCTGGATTTCAGTCAAGATCATGAGTGCACGTGAAGTTAGGATTTCTTTGTTGTTATCAAAAACAGCAGCACATGAACATTAATAATGATGATGATGATGATGATTGGCTATATGGACCAAAGGACAGCTTTTGGAGGAGATAATGCACAGATGGCTTCATTTTCATAGAGGGTTCATCTCCCCAGAATAATACAATGATGAAACACTTCTGAACTGGAACTACCACCACCACAACAACAACAACGACGATGATGATGATGATATATATTTATCCAGAACCTTCCCAATTTTGATTTTGAGAATGAAACGTGGGTCCAATTCAGTAGAAGAACACACACAAAACCTTCTTCATGTAGAACATATTCAAGTGAAAATAAGGTCTATGCTTCGCCTGGCTGATGGAAGTGGAATGGAATAAGACAAGAGACAAGACAGATGAATGGGCTTCAGGGACTGTTAGAATGTCCTCTGAACAGCTATGAGAAATTCCTAGAGTCAGAATATCAAAACACTTGTCTCTAAAACCACCAGGAAAAAAACTGTCACTCAGTGGCATCCAAAAGTGACCAAAATTCACCAGGCTTGGAACTGCAAGCTAGGGGGGAAACCCAGTAGCAGAAACAGAAGGCCATGGTCACATGGCTGCTGGCACAACTGAGCATCCCTCTGTAAAAGGGGCAGGTCAAACCTGAACCCTTTCTGCACTTGGCCTTATTTTGGAATATATCTCAGGTTAGGGGTCTGCTGTCTGTATGCTAATGCAGGCAATGGAAGGTCTCACCTAGGACCCACCATGGTCCGCACTAGCATGCAGATAGCAGATCCCTGTTCCGGGATATATTCCAGAATAAGGCCAAGTGCAGAAAGGTCCCAGAAGTGAGACACAGGGGGTCATCGGTTTTGAGAATTCTTGAAGGATCTGGGGCCTATTCGCACTTGGCCTTTTTCTGGAGTATATCTCAGGATAGGGATCTGTGGTCCACATGCTAATGCAGACTCTGGCAGACCTCACTTTGGAGCTGGTAAAGCCTGCACTATCATATGGACAGCAAGTCCCTATTCCATGATATATTCCAGAATAAAGCCAAGTGCGAATAGGCCTCTGTTCTGTTCAGGCTTTGGACACTCTTAAGAAGATTGGGCAGTGGGCAGATTTCTGTACCTAACCTTCAGGACAGAAAGAGCTTAAGCATCAGGAACTGTTGTGCCTGCTCCTTCTCTGATGAAAAGAAAGCAGGTAAGTCCCTTCCTGGGCCCGTCCGATATTTTTGGTTCTGATTAGGTTTCCAGAAGGAAGTGTACCATCCAAGTCTTGTATTGAGCTTTGGATGTGTTCCCTCTCTTTGAGGCGCAAGCTCTGCACCTTGATTGCCAAATCATTCTCTTTATAGCACAGCCATACTGTACATCTTGTTCCAGGAGCTTTCCTTCCAGTGCAGAGGGGGAGGCAGAACTTGCCTTGGGTTCTTTTGTAAACGTCATCAGAAAACCCCACCAACACCACCACAGAGGACTCGTGGTATCCAGATGATCCAGTTATGCTGTCCCAAGTCTTTTTTGCTCAGGTTTGGATGGGATTACTGTGTAATTACATTTAGTGGATCCTGGATGTAATCCCAATGTCACCTGTGATGGAGAGGATTTGTAGTCCAAGTAACCATGTGTTATCCTTTAATGAAAGAGCACCTTGTACAATGCACCATGATTAGTGAAGGACACGTATCGTTTCGCTACAGCCAGCTGTTTCCTTTGCATTGGAGAAGGAAGGAGGCTGTGTGTGGATGGACAGCAGCTGAAAGTAGACGGCCAATGCTTGCAAAGAAAAGTGAAAAAAAAATCCCTGCAAATCCAATCCATCCTGTTTCCCAATTGATCTGCAATTTGTTTTTAGGAGAGAAACTCACGTTGAATGATTTACTCTAAAATACCCATTTATTTTAAAAAAAGATTTCTACTGTCGAATATCGCATTTCTAAATGTAATGCGACAGATCATAAGAGCTACAGCCTCAGAACTGCAAAAAGCAAGGAAAGGCAAGAGCAGTTATAGCACACATGCAAAATGCTGCTCAGACCTGTCCTTCAAATGGTCTCAATGCAACTATTCCTTCATCTGATTGACCAGGGAGGGACCAAAGGGAGAGCTCCAAGGACTTCCCACCTGTCTACCATAAAGTTTTCCTTCCATCTCTTGCACCCCCGTTTTTCTTTCCTCTTATCTCATGTCTTTCTAAACCATAAGCATGTGGGCAGGATCTCCTACTCACCCAAACCACAGATGTGGCTCTTCTCAAACTGGGAACCAGTTTGGTCTTGTGGTTAGAGTGCTGGACTCATATCTGCTGGCCACCAGGTTTGATTCTGCACTCCTCCACGAAGCCAGTTGGGTGACCCTGGGCTAGTCATGGCTCTTTTTCTGAGCTCTCATGGCCCCACCTATCTCACAGGGTCTCTGTTGTGGGGAGAAGAACAGAAGGCTTCTCAGCCTCTTTGGGTCCCCTTAAATGGGTGAGAAAAGTGGGGTAAAAAAGCCAACTCTTCTTCGTTGTCATCTAGCCCTGGTGTGGACTTCCTCTTCATACAGCGACACTGGAGAAACACTGTTACTTGAAAGTGTGTAAATAACCTTTAAAAAGTTTTATATGACATCCAGTTCTATTTGTGGTGATCAATCTGTGATTTTCAAATTGATCTCTTGATGATTATGCATTTATGAGCCAGCTCCAAAGTGAAATGGGATTGATCTGTTAGGGTCATTATAGGCAGACAAAAGACCCTAACAAAGGCTGCAGAGATTTTAATGGATTGAGGGAATTTGTTGATTTGTTGATTTAGCCAACATTTCTAAAACCCGTGACCTATACCACCAGAGAAGGAAAGGATAAAGGGATAGGATCACAAGATCCTACTGGGTACCTCATCAGACAATGCTGCTCGTGTGTGTGTGTGTGTGTGTGTGTAGGTAGGTAGGTAGGTAGGTAGGGGAGGGACTTTTCATTGCATTGATATTGATATTCCAGTTTCTCCATCGCATGCTCACTTGGAGGCCAGAAAAAGAGCCAGGTTCAAACATATTACAGCCCAAATTTTTGCACTTCTGTTAGTTCCTCTCTTCTCCTCAAAAGCACCACTGGACACAAAACCTAATGCATATTCTGCATTTAAATGCTGCAAGATCCTAAAAGTCAAGAAGACTGAGTGGGAGGCTTGGCTGGACCAATTATGAGCTTTAGCTTACCATAGCTGCTGAGAAACAATATGGCCACCCTGTGTCTTACTGTTTGTCCTCTTTGACATTGTTTCAAAGAATTAGCTTCACTCCTTCCCTGCCAGAAGTAAGCAATGGCCACGAAGGTTTTCCCCTTGTCTTTGGGATTTCCCCAGTCTTCAGCACTTTTCTTTATGTATCTAAATCTACACTTGGCTTTTTTCTTCTGGCTTCCACGTTGGTCTCATCATCATAATCAGTATTACTTCTTGTCAAGTGGCTAGATTCTTAGGTGGTCCATCACCTTGTGTTCATGATGATAATATGAGGGCATCAATGTCAAACATTTTGACAGAGATACAGCAAGAGGATCAAGGACATTAACGGCGTTTGGGTGATGATTAAAAGGATCATGTGAAAAGAGGTCAGATAAATATTATTTAATACAGCTATTAATATCTGTTCTTAATTTCATTTCCTTTTTTCTTCCTTGGCCTTTTTATCTATCTTACAAGATTAAGAGAAAAAAATGCACTGTTCACTACAGCTCCGTCTCATGATGTTGGTGATCCCTTTTAAGAAGGTCAGATCAGCTTCCGAGGAACCGGCTAGAAGCGATTCATCAACACAGAGCAATCAAAGCATTCAGGGTCAAGAAGGCTGTCTGTAGGAAGGGAGTCTGTCTTTCACAGCAGGCAGCACCCTCCAAATAGGCCAAGAGACTGCAAGATTTAGCTTGCTACTTAGAAGGTGAATGTCAATCATTTTCTCCGCTCCCCACCCCACCCACAGAGGTCCTGGTCGTGGATGCTTTCTTCTCCACTTTTCCTTCCAATTTAACAGAGACTCTTATGCCCAATGCTATCACATACACCCAATCTTATGTGCTTTCCAGATCAATCCTTCAACTGAGATCTTGGCTTATTCGCCAGTGGGGGTTTGAGCATGCCACACTTTGCAAAGTTGGGATGAAAAAGTGAGGCCACCATTCCCTGTTTCATTCCTGTGGCTCAACAGCGAGGCAGAGTAGTTGACTTCACCTATGCACTCAAAGGCAGCTCCCACATGAAAACATGCAATTAGGAACAGGAATGGGGTAAGGGGATAGTCCATGCTGACCACCGTCCACTGGACAGCTGCCCCACTCCATCTTACTTTCAAAAGTTCCTCAGTCTCTAAAGTTGCAGGTTATGATCATGGTGAGGAAATGGTCTGTCTTCTAGAGCTCAGCAAAATGTTGCTTGGCTCTAGAATGGGCCAAGGATGATCCTGTTCCCACCATCTTTTCATATGACAACCAGGAGTTCGAGGGAGTTCACTTTAAAATGGTCTCCCACTGATGTGGTCTTGGTCCATGCCTCCCACATAAGACACTGGTATGCAGACCCTCTGGTACGGAAACACATCTAGCTTGTTCCTTTAGACTTTCCCAAAGATCTCCAACTAGGCCAGTGATGGCCAACCTATGACACGCGTGTCACAGGTGACACACCAAGCCCTTTTGGGTGACACACATGGTCACCCTGGCAGCTGGGTGTGTAGTGCTTGCTTGTTCTTGAAGTGTATGAAATACCATCTTTCAATTGAAGATTTAGCAACAAAAGTCACTAATGTAATGAATTATTTGTTTTTGCTTTTAATAAAATACATATATCAAAAATATAACTTTTTTACTAGAGCTCCAAATATCAGAAAATTATGGCTATTTCTAGATGTGACACAGCACCCGAATTAAGCTAGGTTTTCTTGCAAATTTTGACACACCGAGCTCAAAAGGTTCGCCATCACTGAACTAGGCATTGTAGGAAATAGGTTGCTGGATTAGAAGGAAACTGGATCTGACCCAGCAAGGTTATTATGATCTTCTTGATTCTTTTGGACTTTTTCTTTATTTGCTTCATACTTCACATCTTCCTTTCCCATAGTAGCTCTGCCCAGTCAGATCTTTTACAGAAACTTTTGCAGATCTTTTGGATGGACCTCTTTATCCTGGCTGGTCTTTGCCTGTTCTTTTAGCTAACCTATTTTTTTTTTATCTGATCTTATACTGATTTTATTGTAATCTTCCTGAGAAATTCAGGTATAGGATAGAATAGAAACATACATCCATATATATTTCCTTCCTTCCTTCCTTCCTTCCTTCCTTCCTTCCTTCCTTCCTTCCTTCCTTCCTTCCTTCCTTCCTTCCTTCCTTCCTTCCTTCCTTCCTTCCCTACCTACCTACCTACCTACCTACACACACACACACGACTTGGGCCCCAAGTATCTAAAAGAACACCTACTCCCATATCAACCTTCCCATGCCATAAGTTCTGGAAGGGAAGCACTCCTGGTTGTCCCACCACCCTCAGCAGCCAAAAGGGTGGGGATCTGGGAGAGAGCCTTCTCAGTGATGGCCCCTAGGCTATGGGATAGTCTACCCCTTGAGTTGCATCAATCACCTTCATTGTACACATCTCAGAAAGCAAGGAACATGCACCTCTTAGCCCTTGGCTTTGGTTAAATGGAGATGCACATTTCCCTTCCCACTTGCAGATGCTATTGTTTTAATACATGCTGTTATTGTTTTAATAATGTTTGATTTTAAATGTTGTTACCTGCCTGGAGACCTCTGGGTATGGGGCTGAATAAATAGATAAATAGACAGATAGTTAAATATCTACCTACCTACATATATACACGCAGGCAGGCAGACATCTCCCCCGCCTTCCTTAACCACTGACCATGCTTTCTGGGGTTTGTGGAAACCTGTACTAACTGAACAACAATAGGGTAAGCAGCATTAGATAGCAGCATTATCAGGAGGTCTTAGGAGAGGAAAAATGCCCGATTCATATGAACAAAACAATTAGTTCTGAAGACTGTACTCAGCCCCCAAACATGCCCACTTCAGGATTCCAAATAGGTCGCCCGGCTGACATTTGCTTTAGCTTGTTGCTTGATATAAAAGGTGTTGTCATGATAACAAGAGAACCTTTGAGTGTCAGGGCAGGAATAATCTTAAGAGTCTGAGACCTCATCCTCTCCCACCCCGGTACCCTTTAAAAACATATTTAGTGTCTCTTAAGAGTATTGCCAAGCCAGAAATTATGGCAATTTCCTGCTCCTGGAATAAAGCACCCAACTTCACACACTCACAGTGGGCAAAAGCCATTAATTCAACCGTTTGTGCTGGTAGATTATGGTGGGCAGCTGAGATTCCATTAGAAGGGCCAATTTCAACTCCATTTCCCTGATAAACAGACAGGACTCTGCTCCTAAATGGGGCTTGATAGATTTGATTAGAACAGAGTTTTCACAGGTTGTGATTTCAGCAAGGAAAATTGCTGTTTGATGTGTGAGGGAAAATTGCACTTGAAATCCTCTTGTGACTGAATAGGGGTGGGGACGCAGACAGAGGACCTGGGCGTCTACCCAATTACTATCATACAACCACCAGAGCTGTCAAGCTGTCACGAGAAGAGCTTGGCCTAGACTGGGGACGGCGCAGGGAAGCCTTTAAAATTAGAGGGTGGCATGAGGAAGGTGTAGTTAAACAAGACACTGCAGAGTTTCCTTCCACCCTGGAAAATGGGGATGGGCACGAATGATTTTTTTAAAATTGAAATTCAATTTGAATCGAATGTCAAAACATTCTATTCCATTTGAATGTTTAGAATCCAAATGCAATAAAGTCCAATTCGAATCAAATATATTCAAATCTGTTCATTCAAATGTTGGATTTGAATCTGAAGATACGAATGTCAACAACATTTGCATTTGAAGATACGGATGTTGACAACATTCATATGTGTCATACATATCTATACGTATTTTATATGCAAATGCATGCAGATACGTATGTGTACATTCGTATCTGTACATACATATCTGTACATTAGAATGTTCTGGAACACTTGAAATTCATTTGAATGTGTAGACATTCTATTTGAGTTTGAATGTCCACATTCAATCGAATTCTGTCATATTTTGAATGTCCAGAACATTTGTGTACATGCCTCCTGGAAAATGGGGCACCTAAGATCTTGGCACCCCTGGTTCTGTTTTATAAGCAGATCAAAGCAAGACCGGGAACCAGGTCTGCCTTTCTGCCTAGCCCACGTTGCAAGAATTAGACTGAGTAACTTAAATCAGAGGGAGCTCAACATTTAAGTTTTGAGAAAGAGTGGAAAGGAAGAGGAGGAAGGGAGGAAGATAAGATTGATTGGGAGGAAGTTAAGATGAGAATGAGACTGATTTGCTCTCTTTCTTTTTTAATCCCTCCTTCCCTTTTTCTCTAATGTCTCCCTCTCTCCCTCCCTCCCAATGAATGAGTAAGCAGTCAAAAGAACGTATGTAAACAAATAACTGGTTGATTTAGCTCATAAAGGGAACATGGTTTGTGTGTCCTATTTTAGCTCACACTGGAAGTCACCTTTCCCTCTCTTCTTCCACCTGATTTCAGTTCAGGGTTGGCTAATTGAAGCCTGACTGAAGTGTATAAAATCATTCATGGTATAGAATAGTTGGATAGAGAGAAATTCTTTTCTCTATCACACAACACTAGAACCAGGGGTCACTCTATGAAGCTGATGGGTAGGAGAGTCGGATCTGACAAAGGGAAGCATTTCTTTACCCAGAGAGTCATCGGTCTATGGAGTTTGCTGCCAGAAGAGATGGTGACAGCTACCAGCCTAGATGGCTTTAAGGAAGGTTAAACAAACTCATGGAGGACAGGTGTTTATTAGTGGCTACTAGGGATGTGCACAGATGTTTTGGTTTGTTTGTTGTTGTTTTGTATTTGATTTGTATCAAACTGAATACAAGAAAATTTGTATTCATTCCAATAGATCCTCTTTGAATGTGACAGGATTCATATTTGATACAAATGTTCAATCCCATACGAATCCCATATGAATGCATACAAATAGCATACAGATCCTATATATGAATGCATATGAATAGCATACGGATACCATATACAGATCCCTTACAAAGCTTCACATGAGTATATCAAAACATTTGATTCAAATTCTAATGTCAGTCTTCGAATGTGTCAACATTTGATTGTAATTTGAATGTCCGTATTCGGTCTAATTCGGCTGAATTTCGATTGTTACAAATATTTGTGCACATTCCTTGTGGTTACTAGAATGGATGCCTAGGTACTTCCTCCAGGACATTCTTCTGGGAACTGAGAGCAGGTGAAGGTTTTGCCCTTGAGATGCCTAGAAGCAATTGGTAGGCCGCCATGTGGGACAGGATTCTGGACTAGGGGGGCTGTGGACTGATTCAGCAGAGCTCCTCTTATGTTCTTACACTAATGAATGTGTGTGTACAATATTCAGATAGTTCGATTTCTGCACGTGGGTTTGACTCTTCTTCTTTCATAAAACAGCCTTGCCCCCTGCTACACTGGTTCAATAGGCACTAGCCAGCACTGGTCACATCCAGCCTAGATATCACTGTGGCTTCAACCACCCAAGCAGCTCAGTGGGGTAGTTCATAAGTGACAGTGAGTTGGAATGTGCACAGCAGGGCAGGAGTAGCTCACATGTAAGAGGTTCTCAAGGGATACACTGAGGGAAACAAATTGTGGGTGGATAACAGCTCTGACCATGGGCAGGAAGTCTAGTGGAACTCCAGATTCCATGTCAAGACTGGGCCAGTGTGCCACAGCAAATGACAGCCCAATGCCCACTCATGGAAAAAAGATATCCCTGATAGCTGTTTTCCCTGCTTTCAGGGAAAGCCATCCTTCCCAGCAGATGAGGTAGAAACAGCCACCCCTGGAATTCTTCCCTGCCCTCTTTGGACCATCAGATATCACCCCCAATCGAGTGGGTAGATGCCACCTAAGACTCAACCATAGCAGATTTTTTTTTCAAATCTTCCTGTCTTTTCTCCTGCTGTAGCAAACATCTTTCTTTCTTTCTTTCTTTCTTTCTTTCTTTCTTTCTTTCTTTCTTTCTTTCTTTCTTTCTTTCTTTCTTTCTTTCTTTCTTTCTTTCTTTCTTTCTTTCTTTCTTTCTTTCTCTCCTCTCCTTTTATTTGACCTGAACTTTTCATTTTAGCTCTCATTTGACTCCATATGACAGGCAAATGGATTTTCCCTGATTGTTGAATGCTACTACAGTAGAGACAGGTTATGGTGAGGCCAAGGTCTGCTTTACAAACTGTGTTGACTAGCTGTGATTCAGTATTTACAGTATATCATGTAGTAGCTTTCGTTATTCTCTTTGTTTTTGTTTAACTTTTTTGCAGGGAGAAAATAACACCAAGAAAAAAAACCCCTTAGCATTCTGTGGATTGTTGTTGGCTTTTTCACTTTTATGCTACATTTTATTGAAAGTGTGTTTAAAACAACAACAACAATGAATTTACACCTTAGTTTTCTTTCACATTCTCTGTGGGACATAGGCTGTGTTCACAGGTAAGTTTTAATCCCATTTCAGTCCACTTTCAGAGTGAGACAATGCATCAACAAAGTGGCCAGTCATTGTCTTTCCGTGTTTTCTAAAACAAAGATGGAATTCTGAGTTAGAAAATGCTGAAACAAAACAGCTTGATGCTTTCCTGGGCCCCGATCCCACCTGGCTGATCTAGATTGTCCCATTAAGAAACTGAACTGAAGCTCTCCTAGTCCTGTTCACACCCAATTCCTGATCATCAGTCCTCAGATTGTCCTCAGCTTGGGCTGCTATGCTCACACCACTGGCCGGGCCCACTACTTCAAACCTGGCAGTGATGAGATAAGTTGCGTGTGTGCACCCATGTCCCTGAGTAAGCCCCAGCCTGGGGTCAGGGGTGCCCAGTGTGGGTTCCTGTGGGCTCTAGATGAGCCTGCAGGGACCCAGGGAAGGTATGGGACCAGCCTGCCTGCCCCTGGGTCTAATTTGACCCAATGGCGGCAGGCCTGGTAGGAGCATTCTACCCCCACACTGGCCTTTTCAGGCTAGGCCATGTGGGGACAGATTCCCCTTTCACACTAGGCAGGAAGGAACACATCCCCATGCATTCCTTATCTTCCTGGATGTGAAAGGGGAACCCGTCCCCACATGGCCTAACCTTTGTTCACTATAGCCATTTGGCAGTAGTGTGAAAAGGCTTAGGATGTTTAGTTTGGACCTCAAGAGGAAGGGAGTTCTTTTTTCTACTGAGGGAGCAGTAGATCCTACCATTCTGGATCACAGGGAGGTGAGGGCCAGATGAGCACCACCTGCAAGGTTAGCACTAATCCAGATCAGCCCTCCCAAGGCAAGCTTCACATCCCCGCCCCGCAAAAGCTAGGACTGATGCATCCTAGCCATGCTTTGTATGTGTGATAATTTTTCAGCAGTGTCTATGGCGCTCCAGGCTGAAATCAACTTTCAGGAATTCTGGATCACTGAGGCATTCCATCTGCATGCCTCCATGATCTGGATTAAGGCCCTTGGGCCATATTGTACAGTAGATCTGATAAATGGGGTCTACATTAGATCTGGATCAAGGGCTAACAGATCCAGCCAAGCTATGGGTGGGGCCTCCTCAATCCAGATCAACATGTGGATGAGCAGACCTTCAATCTGGATCAGAGGGCCTCTGATCCAAATCCAAGGCCTAGTGCAGAAAGAGTCTGAGGCTTCTAGTACATTTGCTGGTCTTTAAGATGCAGCAGGAACTTGAGCCAACGTGGATGCTCTTTTTTCATCCACAGCAAAACGAAACATAGTTACCTGAGATGAAACAAGGCTTCCAAAACAGCTTCATGCTTCCTCTACCTTCTTTGAAAAAGTGCATCAGAAGCTCCCATTAATAAGCTTCAAAATTCTTATTCTCACAATTAATTTAAAGTACAACAATTACAACAACTTCAAAGAATAACAAATGACCTCCTGAAAGATATCTGTTCCTTCCCCCTGGTTCAGAGAAAACAGACGGTAAAACCACTTTATCCCATCAAGAAGCAATCGGAGTGCATTTTGTAAATTATGAATAAACCAGAAGCAATCTTTCAATGGTGAAGCTGGCACCATGTTACAATTCCAGAAACGTTTTCAAGGGAGCAAGCAGGGCAGAAGGTCTCAGAGATCACAACAGTCTGTTCTCCTCTCATTGTTGTTATTTCTATATCAGAATAATAATGTTTCCAACAAAGGAAGACAAGCATTGTATAGTGTTCTGTGTACAATGTCAGCAGAACAGGGAAAAGGACCAACTCATCAATGTAATTTCTCTCTATTTCTATCTCTCTCTCTCACACACACACACACACACACATATCCAGGGATGCCCCCTCTACCTTTTGGATTAGAACTAAGGATGCACATGGATTTATATATTTATTTATTGCATTTGATTTGTATCAAATCAAACGCAAGAAAATCCGTATTTGTTAGAATAGATACGCTTCAATGTGGTAGGATTTTATTTGATACAAATGTCCCATACGAAGGTTAGATATGAATCCCATGCAAATCTCATATGTATCTGCTTTGAACACATCAAATCCACCCTGAATTCACTTTGAATCCATTCTCAATCCACTTTGAATCCACTCTGGATACTTGCTAACTCCACGGGGTTTGCAACACAGATGCATGGGTAGGTTTTGTATTGCTTGTCCCAGTTAGAAAGCAATGGCATTAAACATTTCCTCTATAAATCTCAGTGGCCTTTAATTGCAACTTTGTTTCATGTCCTGGAGCCAATGATCACAAAGTTTAGAAGAGCAAGTCAATTAGGCTCCAGTGAAGTCTAGATAGATCATGTCTGGGCTAGATTAAGCATATTAATATTAATTTATTCTATCGTGTTTTGGGGCAATCATTCTGATTTATGGAAGCAAGCAACACCATACTTTTAAACTTTATTGGAGTTGACACTTTGGTGACAATGCGATTAGTACACTGCAGGCGAAAAAGTTATTCATATTGGCTACAGTTAGTGGATTTCTCTTTTGTGCTTTTTTTAAAAAAATTAAGCTTATGTGCGGCATTGCTTTCACCTTCCGACTTTTGTTGCGCAAAAGCTCTGCAAATGTTGACTTCTGTTGTGTGATCAGTTATGTAGGGGGACACAGTGAGTATACACAAGTCAGTATATAAAGCCATGTAGACAAGCAGCTCACAATTGCCCGGAGGAAGCAATTCAATGATCCCTCTCTAATTTCTCGGTTGGGAAGAATGCTAAGTCACATTCTCAAGCCAGTGTTGTGATGTCTTCTGGATATTAGCAGAATAAGGAGTCGAGATGGTGGGTCGGGAGGGGGGAAGCCGATCAAAAGCACAAAATAAGCACTTGTGATGGGCGCAGCCGACTCCTTCTAAACAGAACAGACTTTTTCTGGCACGGTGCATTTAAGTCAGGAAGCTCAGAAGGAAGCAAAGATGTCACAGCAGACGGAAGGAGGCAACAGGAGTGAAGGGGGACTAACTCAACTCATTGCCTGGTGGCAAAGAATTGCTCTGCTTGATGCCTGCAGTGATGTCAACTTAGATGGTGCTCATTCAACCCTCTCTGCTGGCATTCCTGTTGAAAAGGAGCACCTGTCCCTGCAACTCTTTTTTTCCACCCAGATGGAGAGATAAAGACTTCTCTCTCTCTCTCTCTTTTTGCAACCTTTGCACAACCGATGAAAGATGTTCAGCCTCTGCTGAAAACAACAGATGTTGTATATTTTATTAAAGGAGCGTTGGCAGATATTTCTCAAGCGGTAGCACCTAGAGTTTGCTCATGAATGAAATAGCAGGTAGCTGGAAGGAGAGAGTGCCCTGCTACAGAAGTGTTCCCATCACATGTTGATAAGGACGGTGGCTTATGTAAACGGACCACAGCCCTCCAAGCATTGGTGAACAACACTTATCCTACATCATCCTGAGCTAGTCTGCAATTGCTGACCGAGTCAAAGACCGTGTCTCAGATTCCCATATGTTACAAGAGGGAATGTGCAGCAGCCTCAGTAATAAAATAGGTGGGCACCTGGGAGAGGGCCTTCTCAGTGGTGGCCCCTAGGCTATGGAATAGTCTTCCCTTGAGGTGCGTCAGGCTCCTTCACTGTATACATTTGGGAAGGTGGTGAAGACGTACCTCTTTGCCCTGGCCTTTGATTAAATGGGAATTTACCAACTCTTCCCACTGTTTTAATATATACTGTTGTTGTTTTAATATCTGTCTGGTTTTAAACGTTGTTACCTACCCTGAGACCTTCGGGTATAAGGTGGGATAGAAATACAAACAGACAAACAAATTAAAGCAGAGAACATATTAGGAAGAGGAGGAGAAGAAGGAAGAAGAAGAGTTGACTTTTCTACCCCACTTTTCTCACCCTTAAGGGGACTCAAAGCAGCTGACAAACCTTCTGTTCTTCTCCCCACAGTAGACATGCTGTGAGTTAGGTGGGGCTGCAAGAGCTCAGAAAGAGAGGTGTGACTAGCCCAAGGTCACCCAGCTGGCTTCATGGAGGAGTGCAGAACTGAACCAGGAAACCACCAGCTAAAAGTCTGACACTGTAACCACAAGACCAAATTTGGCTCACACGGGTAGAAGCGGGAAGTGACTAAAAAACAGAGCTGTTTCAGGCACACCATAGCCCTCCTGGGAAGCTCTTTCTATGGCCACCATCCCAGCTGGCTGGGCAGGAGCTGGCGCCTGCACGTGGAGGCCACTTTTTCAGCCTCTGTGCCAGCACAGTATGCCATGCAATCTAAACAAATAGGGCAGGGCACCTCCAGAGGGTAAAGTCACACTCTGAAGTCAGTGCGCCCAGTCCCTTACCTCAAGGGGACAGCGGGGGGGGGGGGGGCTGATTAAAACACAGCATAGCGTACCATAGTGTAAAATAATGGAGCAGAATGCAAAGTAATATGGAGCCAGCACATGAAGCCTTTGTGCATTACATGTGTGCGTTTGTGCGCATATAAACACGTGTGTGTGTGTAGTTTGTGTATGTTAACGGAAAAACCTTTGACAATATTTCAGTCTGTGTGTCCTTGACTGAATTGACTTCATGGCAAGTTTCATTTAAACCGCAAACAAAACAAAACAAACCCCATAACTATCAGATCATTTATACCCGGAAAATAAATCAACTCCATTCTGGCCTGCTGTGTGTTTTATTTTAACAAGATAATTCTTTCTTTGCCAGATTATGGTATACTATGCATTTTTTTCTTTTTTTGCATTTATGTCCCATTGTTCTGCCAAAGAGCTCAAGGCCATGAATGTTATTTTCCTACCTTTCATTTTATCTTTACAGCAACATTGTAAGAAGGGTTTGGCTGAGACCCCAAACATTACCCGTCTAGTTTCAATAGCTGAGAGGAGAGTCAAACACAGAGACTCTTCCCTGGATCTAATCCCACACTCTAACCATTATACAATTGCATGTTCTGACCTGACCCTGATTTTTAAGGCAGAAAAACAGCTTTTATATTCTGTCCTCCTCTCTTGCCCTTTTAGCAAGGTCCAGAAGATGAAAAGGGAGGAACCATCTACATTAGGAATGTAAATGGATGGTTGTTATCTTTTTTTTTTTTATCAAGTGCAAGAAAATTAATATTCGTTCAAAGAGAATCCCTTTGCATGTGGTATGATTCGATTCAATTTGAATGTTCCATACAAATTTGATATGTTAGATACGAATCATATGAATTCCACATGAATCCCATTCGTATCTGCTCAGAATGTCTCAAATCTGCCCCGAATCCACTTTGAATCAGCTCTCAATCCACTTCAAATCCACTCTGGAGCCACTGCCGATGTGGCTGGGGCAGTCGCTTTCCCACCTCCTAGGTTCACCAATGTAACGAAGCTTTGTGCAAATGTAACGAAGCACTGGATTCAAATTCAAATGTCAGCCTTCAAATGTGCCAACATTCGATTCTGATCCAAATGTCCAAATTCATCCAAATTTGGACAAATAACAAATAATACAAATATTTGTGCATATCCCTAATCTCTACAAAACAAATGGAAATATGGGTTGGTCGTGACTGTATTATTCTCCCATTCTCTCTTGGCTTTTAGAAAAAGTGAGAACTAGAGAGGCAAATAAATGTCTGAACCACTGAGTCATTGAATTCTGTATTTCCCTTTTAACAGGTTTGGTTTCTCCCTTTCTTTCCTTCATTGGGCCAAGCTATACTCTCTTCTCTGAAGTTCAACCATCTACCTAGGTACAGCAGGTTAAGTTGTTGGGATCACCTTTTGGAGGGTTTGTAGAGTACTAGAACACAAGAACAAAAGAGGAGCCCTGCTAAATCGGGCTACAGCTCCTATTCTGTCTCACAGAGTGTCCCACCAATTGCTTCTGGGCATCTCAAGTGGAAGACAACAGCAAAGCCTTCATTAGCTCTCGACTCCCTGCAAATGGCCTTTAGAGGCATCCTGCCTGTCTCTCCTACCTGGAGGTGGTACCTGGGCCTCAGTTCTAGTAGACATTGATAGACCTGTCCTCCATGAATTAAGACAAGCCCTGCTGGATCAGGCCACTGCTCACAGAGTCCAGCAACCTGTCACACCCAGTGGCCCACCAGTTGCTTCTGGGCATCTCAAGCCGAAGACGAAGGCAAAACCTTCGCCTGCTATTGACTCCCTGCAAATGGCCTTGAAAGGCATCTTGCCTGCCTATCCAACATGGAGGTAGTACCTACTGCCTGACCAATTCGTATCTTCTTCTCGACCCAGCACCCTGCCATGCCCTCTCTCTCTCCCTCCCGCCATCAACATGCACACATGCACACACAATTCTCTTCTGAATTACAATGAGGTTTTCTAATTAGACTAATTAATTTTCTGCCCAAGTTAATAAGAACTGTCTGCAGTTGAGAAATAATTGAACTTCCCAAACAGCAATTTTCTCCTCCTATTCTCCCTTTTCCCTCCTTTCCACAGAAAGCTGTGATAGGGCTCCTTAATAATTCAAAATTAGCTCCTGCTTCAGATGATGGCTTCACATTACAAGAATTATTTAGGTTTTTCATTAACACCTAGACAGCAGCCTCCCACGTTTCTAGGTGACAACAGGGAAGCTGGCTGAGGATTGGCAAAAGGAGGGAAGCCAGTGAGTTTGCTTTAGTGCCACAAATCAGTAAACCCATTCTGGGATCAGGACACCACAAACTCCTGTGTTAAAAATTATTAGTGTCCCTCATGGGCTTTATGTTCTTATGTGAGCCAGTTTGGTCTAGTGGTTAGAGAACTAGACTCTTATCTGGGAATACTCGGTTCGATTCCACACTCCCCCATGAAGCCAACTGGGTGAACTTGGGCTAGTCACAGCCCCACCTACCTCACAGGGTGTTCTGTTGTGGAGAGAAGAATAGAAAAGCTTTGCCAGCCACTTTGAGTCCCCTTAAATGAGTGAGAAAAGTGGGATAGAAAAGCCAACTCCTCTTCTTCTTCTTCTTCTAAGGGGTTTAGCTTTAGGTAGGATCTACACCACATGGCAGTGGCATTGTGGGATGGCTGAAAGGGCGCTGAGTCTCCCCAGTCATGCACCAGGTTTCATTCCCCATGAAGCCAGCTGGGTGATCTTGGGCTAGTCACAGCTCTCCTGTGAGTTCTCACAGCCCCACCTACCTCACAGGATGTTCTGTTGTGGGGGGAAGAACAGAAAGCTTTGCCAGCTGCTCTGAGTCCCCTTGAATGGGTGGGAAAAGTGCCAACTCTTCTTCTTCTATACTGCCATAGAGAGGGAGAGGAGGAGGAGGAGAACAGTTGGCATATTTTCAGGGGGCAAAGCTGAGATATGATGGGGTTGCCTCAGATACGTGAAGCAACCCCACCATAGGGGCATCCTAATGGCCTTATATCCCCCTGAAATACCAGTGCAACCTAGAAGCTTGCCAGGTTTTCCTGCACAAGCGAAACATCACAGCGATGTTTCTCATGATTCAGCTTAAAAAGTAAAATAAAATCCCCTTCAGATAAAGACCTCTTCTTCCTTAACAGTATTGATTTCAAAGAAGATCTGTCTCCCGTGTTATTTTGCCAAGAGACTCCCTTGCCTTTGCCTGGAGGCCAGTTTGCGAGTCAAGAGAGTGAAGAGCCACCAGATCTTCTCAGCAGAATCCCAGTGGAGAGTTTCTGGGACACGACTCCTTTCTAACATTCCTTGTAAAAGCTGACACATTCACTCGCTGTCACAGATAACTGGAAGAGACAGGTAGGAATCAGGGCGGGAGAAGAAGGTCTGCCTTCTCCAGGCTGTGTTGACAGAATGCAATTTCATTTCACAGTTGCCTGCTCATGGTGACATGGCGGAGCCAGACTGGCCCTGTCATCATGTATATATGACTGCTCTTGGGGATTGTTTTGCCAGTCTAGGGTACAGCAAAGAAGTGAGAGGAAGCATGGAGCAAAAAGGAATGAGAAAAAGCACAGGGTGGGAAAATGGAAAGGAATTAATGAGAAAGGCAAACACATCAAGTGACGCTGTTGCTCTGGGCAAAACCAGGTGTGTGTGTGTGTGTGTGTGTGTGTGTGTGTGTGTGAGTGAGTGAGTGAGTGAGTGAGTGAGTGAGTGAGTGAGTGAGTGAGTGAGTGAGTGAGTGAGTGTGATCTGTGCCCTTTAAAATGGAACTATATTCCACCTTCTCCCATATAGACCTGACTGTGAACTGAGGTCTCAAGGAGAGGGCCTTCTTCTACTTCCTTATCTTTCAGAAGTATGAGGCATAGGGACATGCAGGAGGGACATGCATTTCTGTGGTGGCCCCTAGACTCTGGAGCAGCCTCCCTCTTGAGGTTCACCAGGTGCCCACACTGTATAGTTTTTGGAGCCTGGCTTTTGCTGTTTAAACAGCTTCCTCAGGATGCTGTCCTGGGAGGGAGGGTTGGCAGGAGGGGGGGAGGAGGGGTTATATTTTTAATTATGTTTTACTATTTGATGTGTGTTGTCCTCACTGTAATTTGTACTGGGACCAATCAATCAATCAATCAATCAATCAATCGATCGATCAGTCGATCAGTCGATCAGTCAATCAATCAATCAATCAGTCGATCAGTCGATCAGTCAATCAATCAATCAATCAATCAACCCTTCCTTGAAGCAGCAAGTGCTGGTGTCCTACAACACCTGGAGGGCCACCAGTTTTTCATGATATAATTGGCTGAAGACTGATCAAGGCAATGAAAAGACCAACCTTCCCTTCATTCCCTGGCCAGACAAAATAAAGTTACAAGGGCAAGGGCATGGATGAGGACCCACAGAGTGAAGGACAGGTGATGTTCCTGTCGGAGGTCTGCTTCCCTATCACCAAAGCTCAGAGGCAAGTGGATCAGCATCCAGCTCCTTTGACAGGAGCCACAAAGTGATGGATCCTGCTACATCACGCGGCAATGCTGGAAAGGACACAGTCAGGCCCTTAATGCTGAGAGGTCAATGTGCTACTTGCATGTCTACTGCTCCTTCCTACTGTGCAGATGGTAGCGCTGGGGGACTTCCTTTCCCCAGCCTTGATATTTCCAGATGGAACAGATTTTTCCAAAAAAACATGGAATAGCCTTGGAATTCATGGGTCAAAGGCAACACAGTGACAAGCACAGCTGCCCACCTCCTATGGCAGTGGTAGTGCAGCAGAAGAGTAGTAAGAAGCACCATCAGAGGGAGGGAGGGAAAGGAAAGAAAGAAAGAAAGAAAGAAAGAAAGAAAGAAAGAAAGAAAGAAAGAAAGAAAGAAAGAAAGAAAGAAAGAAAGAAAGAAAGAAAGAAAGAAAGAAAGAAAGAAAGAAAGAAAGAAAGAGGAGCACTGCTGGATCAGGCCACAGCCCATCTAGTCTAGCAGCCAGTCCCACACAGTTGCCCACAAATTGGTTCTAGGGATTCTCAAGCAGAAAACAAAGACAAACCTTTCAGCTGCTCTCAATCCCCTGCAAATGGCCTTGAGGGGCATCCCACCGGTCTCCTCAAACCCAGAGGAACTACCCAGGTACCCACTGATACACATGTCCTCCATGAATTTGGCTAACCCTTCCTTAAAATCATCTAGCCTGGTTGCTGTTATCAACTCTTCTGGCAGCAACTTCCGTAGAAGGAAGGAAGTAAGGAGAGAAAGAGAAAGAGGGAGAGAAGGAAGGAAGGAAGAGGGTTTTTGTTTTGTTTTTTTGCGATTTGTAAATGCTCAATGGTGCATATGTTGTTGGTGGTATTATTACTAGAACCTACTATTACTATTTGGAGTTAGAGAATAATTGACTGCAAAGATATAATAACTTCAGTAAATAATCAACTGGCCTTTATCATTTTGTTTAATAAAGTGACTAGAACTGGAAATCTGAGGGAAACTAAGACCCTTGGGAACCATATTCTGACCAGAAGTAGAGCTTTGGGGATGAGGAGGAAATTTTATTAAATGCCCTATAGGAGTTAATAAAAAGATCCGAATATAGGGTTTTGCAGGTGCAGAGAGGGAAATGCCAGATAAACCTCTTCTATTATGAAAGGTTTAGCAGGCTTGCTGGTCAGAAAATGAAACATATTTTTTTCCCAACTGTTAAAGACAAGGACAGCCTCAGGAGACAGCCATATAACATGAAGTCCAGTGAAGCCAAGAGGTCAAGACACTTTCCACATCGTGGCAAAATCAATCAATCAAACAAACAAAAGAACCCCATCTGTGAGGCCAGAGCATCTGTCCTGGCCCCAGAGGTGAGAGGAACTGGCATCCACGTGGCCAGTACCTCCTACCCTTAAACACCTGGCACCCACATGGCCAGTGCCTCACAGCCAAGGAGGGAGTTTGCTCAGCTTTGATGTTTCTGCTCAGCGAAATGGACATGTTGGGAAGGAGATGGCTGTGGAAGATGACCATTTCCTGCCCATTTCATGACAGGTGGGAAATAAGCCCTGCTACTGTCACCCCTTTAAACGGTGGCAGGTGCCAATGAGGTGACGAACACCCTCAGAGAGCTTCCAATGTACTGCCTTTGCTAGGCAGATTGCCAGATATGTATTCACCACCATTATAGGCCCCTTTATTTGCTTTTTTGTGTGTATTACTATTTTGCCCTATACCCAAAGGTCTCAGGACGGGTAACAACATTTAAAATCAGACATATACTAAAACAAGAACAGTATATATTAAAATAATAACAGTGCCTGTATGGTGGGAAGAGACAGTACATTCCCATTTAGGCCAGGGCAAAGAGCTGCATCTTCGCTGCCTTCCTAAACATATACAGTGAAGGAGATTGACACACCTCAAGGGAGAGACTATTCCATAGCTTAGGGGCCATCACTGAGAAGGCCCTCTCCTGAGTGCCCACTCCTTTTAGTACTGAGGGTGGCTGGACAAGCAGGAGGGCCTCCCATCCAGATCTTAAGGCTCTGTCAGGTCAGTTTTGGTGGACCTGCACCATGGGGTCCATCGCGACTCTTCCATCTTTACAGTTTTCCAGAATGTATGGTATTCTTCCTTCATGGGGGTTCTTTACCTGAGGGGGTTTCTGTGCCAAAACTGGTTTAAAGACTAAGGCCAAGCAGAATGATTAATGGCAACTATAATACTCTTTAAAAGAAGGGGATCCCCTCCCCTTAAATATCCCTTTGTGAGCTCTATTTCTGGATGTTTCGGTACTAGTCTTTCTTCACATTAATTGCCAGGAGTAATTTGGATTCAATGTAACTGGGGGAAGGAGTTTCATCTTCTTCTTCTCCTTTTTTTTTTTTAATTACCAATGAGAAATTCAGCTGCTCTGCTTAGTATGAATTATTCCACTTTCCTTTCAGGAGTTATTTAAAAGATGTATTCACATCTTTATAACAAGGAGGTGGGGGAAAGAAATAAATAAAGGCAGACCCATAAATGTAAGCAACAACTATCAGCGAATTAATTAGGACTGTATTACTGGCAGTTAGCTAGCTCTGCAGCATATTCAACTTTGCCGTGAGTACAACCGTGAGAAGGCTGGACAGAATTCTTCCCTGCCGTTAATGATTTAAATAATTAATTTTATTTTAATGTTTAATACGCTCCCTCACGGGGAGGTACCTCTAGGAGTAATATTCCCCCTCCTACCCCTCTCTTACTTAGAGAGACTTTAGAAAGACTATCCATCACTTGGCAAAGTTACTGTCTTCAGGATTCCCCTCCAATAAACTCTTCTCATTTCTACCCAGAAATACCCACAGCAAGTTCCCCGTCCCAGAGAAGCCACAATAAATCTATAAAGGTGAAATGTAGTGTTTTCACCTTTCCCCTCTTGCTGTCTTTGAAAAAAGAATTGAGAGGAAGGAAGGGAGTTAGAAAAGAAACCCAACTGGCCAACCGGATCCATAGCAGATCATAGGTGGGAAGTGAATGACAAATAAATTCATTTTCCTCTGGGGTTGGGAAGGTTATTTTTACTTTTACCTTTTAGGCTGTGAAGTTGGGCATTGATGCAGTTGTGAGCTGCAGCCACTGATCCAGACCATCAGCTGCATTTCATACCACTTGGTTCGTGCAATAGTTGCAAACTGCCTCCAGCCCTTGCGCATACGCATGTGTGTGCATGCCTAGCAGAAAACACCCTGGCTTATCTTTCATGGACAATTAAAAGCCCCAGGGTATTAATTTCCTACTCATTCTTCCTTCAGTGAGTTTCAGGACATATTTACACCTTTGTAAATGGTATCAATTGGCCATTTTATACTTTCCAAACAACCGTACTCTGATTTCTAGCAAGGAATGAGGAATATTGCGGCAGTTAAACTGCAACCTCAAAGCAGCATAACGTGTTTCTCATTATAGTCTGGGAGGGCAAAAGCTCACACTTGCAACATGCCTGGGCAAGCATTTTTGTTTTATATATTCAAGATATTTTATCCTGCCCTTCACCAAAAGATCACAGGACAGATTACAATGATAAAAAGGTAACTTGGCAGGGTAACACCCAGAGGAAGCCAAACCTTGAAGGCCTGAGTGAAAAGGGATAATGTGGACTCCCAGTGAACCTCCCAAGGGAATCTGCTCCGGGGTCTAGGAGGCCACCACAGGAAAGACCCTCTTGTGTGCCAAGAAGCTGTGATACCAGAGTAATGCCAGAGCCCTAACAAGGTGAGGATCCAGCCATCATTTATGAGAATCAACCCGGCTTCAGTTGATTCTTGGGAACAGCATATTGTTGCTCATAGTTGTGCTAATTTGCTAAATACAGGGATTGCACTTTGTTCTTTTTTTCTTCTTGAGAGAGGATTGCACATATACATAGCTACAACTAGAGATATCCACAAATGTTGTGGGTTTATTTGCATTCAATTGTAAGAAAACTCATATTTGTTCAAATAAACCCCCTTCAAATGTGATTGATACAAATGTATTTGCACAAATTTGTATAAATATCCAATACATATCTATACGTATCCATATGCATCCAATACATATCCTGTAACATATCCACTCTGAAAGTGTCAAATCCACCCTGAAGCCACTTTGAATCCACTCTCAATCCATGTCGAATGCACTCTGGATCCATTGCAGATGGGACTGGCGCAGCCGCTTTCCCACCTCCCTGTTTCACAAATGTTCTGAATCATTCATACCAATGTTCCAAAACATACGAATACGAATGTCCATGTATGAATGGTGTCACATTCAGTTCATATACAAATGTCTAAATCTGTATGAATATCAAATGTTATGAATATTTGTGCACAACCCTAGTAGCTACAACAGAAAGTGGGGCCATGGGCTGCACTTTTCCAAGCCCTTCTCACTTATAATTCACTGGCTTCCTGCTTGCAAAAAGCACGATGAAGGAGGGTAGCTGTTTACAATGGGGCTCACTTTGCCCTTGGATGCCACATTCCCCTGGTTTGGATATACAGCTGTCAAAGGCAGGCGAAAACATCTGCAGCTTGCATGACGCTTGGCTTCCCCTCTCCATCTCCCCATCCCCCAAAGGTCATGGAAATGATCAAAGATTATCAAACCTCCTTTGTGGCGATTAAGTTTTGCTAAGAGCTGCGCCTGCCCTCAGCACCAGCTGCCACATCTAGGGTCAATAAACTATTATTCTAACAGCTTTTCACAGCCCACTGCCTTGAAATTGACTGCCCGGAGCTTTTCTGCTACTTTATGGAGGACAAGAGGAAAAAAAAATAGTGAGAAAGAGCCACTGAGAAGAAAAGAGGAGAAAAGAAGGTCTGCAATGGAGAGAAGAAAAGTCTATAGGAAGACAGACTTTCCTAAGATTGATTGGTGTGATGTATTTAGCAAAGCGGTGTGTTTCCTGTTCCACTGATATTCATCTAGTTTGCAAGACAGGATGGATACTCCCCCACCCCCACCCCACCCCCAAGGCAGCCAAATAGGAGTGAGGACACTACCCAGAAGAGAAACTTCAGGGATATGCTCAAAATAAAATTCTGTGTTTGGTTCAATAGTGAAATGGTGAATCGAATGAACAATTGGGTGGGGGAGCCCTTTTCAATGGAAAAACATAGCAAGCAGGAATTGCTCAATTGATTTGTTGTGTTTGAGAGCAGCAAACTAGTTTAGTTTGATCAAATTTCCAGATGCCTGAAGAACGGCATATTTAGGTCAATGCAAATATTCGCGAACACGAACTGTTTGATTGGATTTTCCAACCTGAACCAGACTCTGTGTGTCCTTATAAAATACCCCAAACTTTCCCTTAGGTTTGGAATCAGGAGAAAATTCTCAAAGTCTGCTCCAGAGCAGAAACTGTCTCTTATGAGGGAAGATCTGCAATGATTTGACACATTTATGGTCCCATGAAGAGGGCAGGGATGGCGTGGCTTCACATACCCCACCAGGCCTCCATCCCAACGCAGAAGGACAGAAAGTGGCACCCTTCTCTCTACTACTAAGGTGTGTCTGGACTATGGCAGCTTTAGTGACTTATTTTCCTACACTCTGGCCATAGCTGTTAGCAAAGGCTTTTGCTAAACGGCCTTCATCAGAAATCCCAAAGCCAGCATCTTACTAGTCTTATGTAGGGATGTGCACATTAAAAAAAAAAAATCACTTACACTGAATTTAACCCAACATCACACTGAATGCCAAAACCTTTGAATACCTTCAAGCCTTGGATCAAACAGGATGTGTTCATTAGGTGTGTTTGTTCAGTGTGAATTGTGTTTTCAAACTGGCAGACTGCAAATACCCCTGTTAAAGTTGAACGAGTTCAAACCTGAACCAGTTTGGGAATTTATTTATTTGTTTGTTTGTTTAGAAAATGTATATCATGCCCTTCACTGAATGGACCCAGAGTGGAATACAATGAAATTTAAACAAATCAAATAGTAAGACATCATTAAAAATATAACCCCCTTCCTTCCACCCTCACCCTCCCTCCCTAACAGGACAGCACCATGAGGAAGCTATTTAAAAGACATGGGGCCTATTCGCACTTGGCCTTATCCTGGAGTATATCTCAGGATAGGGGTCTGTGACCCACATGCTAATGCAGACTCTAGCAGACCTCACCTTGGGCCTGCTGAAGCCTGCACTAGCATATGGACAGCAAGTCCCTATTCCAGGATATATTCCAGAATAAAGCCAAGTGTGAATAGGCCCATGTTTTCACCAGGTAGCAGGAACTATACTGTATAGGTAGGTACCTGGCGAACCTCAAGAGGGAGGCTGTTCCAGAGTCCAGTCCTACACCTGCTTCTTCTTCTTAGAATCCTCCAAATTAGGGAAGTTCTAAACAAATGTTCTAAACATTTGAAATTTGATCAAATTTCAAATTGCATCGAGTGTGGACATTGGAATTCGAATAGAATGTCTACACATTCAAATTTAAACATTCAAATGAATGTTTCAAGCATCTGTATGATCCAAATGTTCCGAAACATCTGTACAATCGCATTTGCACTGACAGTACAGGACGAAAACATGATGTATACGAAATGCATACAGATATGTATAACACATACAAATGTTGTCGACATTCATATCTTCAGATTCGAATCTAACATTCGAATGAATAGATTTAAATGTATTCCATTTGAATTGGGTTTTGTTGCATTTGGATTCTAAACACTCGAATCAAATTCAATGTTTGGATATTTGATTTCATTCAAATTTGAATGCAAAACAAAACAAAACAAAACTCATCTGTGCACATTCCTACTCCAGATGTTTGGTGCCAGCAGAAATCTCCAGGTTATCCCCATCATACAGGTTTAGGTAAAATCATTTGGGGTTGAAGACAAGGTGGGGGAGGGGTTCTACTTAGTTAAAATGTTCTCTGTTTCCTTAGCCAGTTGGCTTTGAATTTTCAAAATAAACATGCCCTTACTTGCTACGCATATAGGTCCTATTGAGTTCAGCCACCTGGGTTTCCACACAGTGGATAACACTGACGCATATTAAGTAGGCTTGCAAAACAGATGCAACTTAGGCACTTAGTTCACATAATTTATTCAGTACGCACTTTGCTTTCCCTTTTCCACAGGCATTGGATAGCTGTGCTTTCTTGTTCCTTTTTTTGACCTGAACTATTTTGGTGAAACACAGAATCAAGGAACATAGAAGAGATGGAGAGTGGAGAATTTATCTTCCTGGCCCTTCCTCATATTATGTCACTCTTCATTGTCCACACCAGTGCAAGCAGCGATGCCACTGGTAACCACTACTGCCAGCAGCAGCAGCCCAGACCTCCAGCTGCTGGGCTGTCAAACCTCTTTCTCAGCATTTGCATAAACATTCCAGCAGACGTAAACCACAAATCGAAATACACACCTCTGCTGACATTCCACTTGTGGCATTTTTTTTCAAGTATAGCCCCACCATGTCTGGTGTCAACTCATGTTTAACTCACTGAAAGACTGGACTAGGCCCAGCGTCACTGTGCTTCACTGGATGTCCCTTTCCAGTGTTTTAAACTGTGGCCACACCTAAGGTTTCATCCATCTTCAGTCCTCTTTCAAAGCAAGAGAACACCAGCCATGGTATGCACTGGCACACAGAGAGCAGGTCCCTGCTCCAGGATATGTTCCAGAATAAGGCTAGGTGTGGAAATTCAGAGCATAGCATGTCCACACTATGCTTGTACCCCAAAAGGCTTGGAGGTAGGGAAGGGCACAAATGGTTTTTGGGGCATTCGATTCATAAGAAATTAAATGTTAGAAAATTTGTATTTGTTCAAATAGGTCCTCTCTGAATGTGGTAGGATTCTATTTAATATGAATGTATTTGTATGAATTTGTACACATACGAATGCGTACAGATCCTGCATATGGATCCTATACAAATGCATACATATCAGATATGTATCCTCAGTTTAATGAATGTACTAACTATTTGTACGAATTTTCTGGTAACA
The DNA here is from genome assembly GCA_023333525.1 of Aspidoscelis tigris stejnegeri. NCBI lineage: Eukaryota > Metazoa > Chordata > Lepidosauria > Squamata > Teiidae > Aspidoscelis > Aspidoscelis tigris. The sequence continues at coordinate 22,085,929 of JALMGA010000011.1, forward strand.
TTGGTATTTCTATGAATGTTAATGTGTGAATGTTGTAACATTTGATACGTGTACGAATGTCTGAATTTTTCCAAATTCATTTGAATTATAATGTTATGAATATTCATGGACATCCCTGCTTGGAGGTAGTAGGGATTCGTCTTGTAAGGCTGGGCCATTTTGACAACACAGAAAAAATGGACAGTTGAGCATGAGGCAAACTGAGTAGCATACACAGCTGCTCCTTACTGCATCACTGTGAGGAATGTAAGGGAGGAGAACCTGTGTCTGCAAAGACTGATAACTAGCAGACAGATTTTATCAAAACTACTAATTCAAAGGACACGGTCAGTTCTTTATGGTCTACTGAACCCTCTTTGTTTTACTGCGCATGCCTAATGAGAAATTTCATATGTACTTCTCCTCCTTACTGTGAATAAATTAGATGCAAAGTAACTTTGGAGGGCCTGAAGAGGCGTTATTGGAAAGACTATAAACTTCTAGCTGGGATAGGGATGAGAAGTCAGACGGTGATGTGAGAGAATTTGAACTTGTCCTGATAGGATCTCTGGAAGGCAAGTTTCCTGCATTGCAATATAGATAAAAGAAATCCTTCATCTCTAGCTTGTTTATTTACTCAAACCCACATGGATGGAAGAAAGCTGATAGGGCAGCAATTTTCCTAACAATCACCACTTGCTGTTCTCCTGGAAGTGGAGCAAAGCCGGGTTTGGCTTTCCTGTGATCTCATTGTGCAGCTATGAGGATTCTTCTCCTCCTCCAGTGATTTCCCAGGTCTCTGTCTAGCACTGTACCTTTTGGTGTAAACACAGAAGGACTGCAGTCCCAGTGAAGAGCTTGATTGCATCCCATTGAATCCCCGTACCTCTGCTTCCTACCCAAGGGCCTCAAGAGATGGAAGGGAAGACACTTGGAAGAGCTGAGCACAGAGTGAGCACCATCCAAACAGATTACAATAAACGTTTAGCTGGGAGACAACATCCACTGAGCCCCCTGCATGCTTCTATCTCCTTTTTCCATCAAGAAATTAATTGGGAGATCAAACGGAAACCATTTAATGGCAGAAAGTAAATAGAACTGGGAGGAGCAGAAACATGATGGAATATCTTGCAGCCCTGAGGACTTTAGCTTGCTAGGGAGAGAATTAATATTTTTGTCAGATTTTTTCCCCATATATACTGTATCTCATTTGGAACATTCAAAAACACTGAAAAGCATTTCCTAATTTGATTCCAAAAGAGAACATGTTTTAAAAGAGGACCGGACACACTTAGTGAACACCAAAGAACACACATAAACACCCCAAACCCCTACCATGCAAGCAAAACATCGATTAATCTTACTGCTTTTTCTAGAGGCCAGAACAAAAGGGGGGGGGAAGGAAAAATATATATGTTTGATGCTCTCTGCTGAGCTCTGGAGGCCAAATCAAATAGCAAATAAGGGGCAGAAAAAGAAAAAGAAAAGAAAGACATTAACACCCAGCAGAGTTTATAACACATAAAAAGAGACATTCGGGACAATAAATAAATCAAGGGAAGGTTAAAGGGCCTGATGGAGGGCAGGAAAAGAATCACTTATCACTTTCAGCATAGTGATTTTTTTTAAACAAGGAAAGGGAGTGATTTTGTTACTGTTGTTGTTGTTCAGAGAATGATCACTTTATGGAGATTCAAAAACTTCCTAGGGCTGGTGTTTCAGCCATTCTAGACTGACTCCTTTCCTTTAAGGGAAACAAAGGGTAAAAGCCATTTCAGTATCAACAGCTTAAGAGCCATGGCAAAACTAGTCAGCAATATTGGGATATCCATTGAATAGGACTGATATTCTTCTGGCCCAGGAATTGGGCGGCAACAGATAGATGAACTGCAAGAGAAAGCGAGAGATGATAGGTAAGATGCCTTAAGATCTGGAGGGGAGGACCTCCGGGTTGTACCACCACCTTCAATAGTAAAAGGGGTGGGAACCAGGGAAAGGGTCTTATCAGTGATGGTCCCTAGGCTATGGAATGGTCTCCCCCTTGAGGTGCATCATCCTTGTACATGTTTAGGAAGGCAGTGAAGATGCACCTCTTTGCCCTGGCCTTTGGTTAAATGGGAATACTGTCTCCTCCCACTTTACAGACACTGTTACTGTTTAAATATATACTGGTGTCGCTTTAATATAAGTCCAGTTTTAAACATTGCTACCCGCCCAGAGACCTCCAGATATAGGGCAGGATAAAAATGCAAATAAGATGATGATGATGATGATGATGATGATGAGATAGATAGATAGATAGATAGATAGATAGATAGATAGATAGATAGATAGATAGATAGATAGATGATGAAGAAGAAGAGTTGGCTTTTCTACCCCATTTTTCTCACCCATTTAAGGGGACTCAAAGTGGCTGTCAAACCTTTCTATTCTTCTCCCCAAAACAGAACACACTGTGAGGTGAGTGGGGCTGTGAGAACTCAGAAGAGAGTCACGACTCTCCCAAGGTCACCCAGCTGGCTTCATGAAGGAGGCCAGAATCAAGCCAGGTATTCCGAGATAAGAATCCGGCTCCCTAACCACTACACTGAACTGGCACAGACAGACAGATGGACGGACAGAAAGACAAACAGATAGATAGACGATATAGAGATTTTTCCTTCATAGTCTACCTTATACGACTGTTGTGGAGTTTTGTTTTGTTGTTTTTGTGCCTGCCTTATGAAGCAACGTATAGACGTGCCAACCAGAGTGGCTGATAGGACAGGTAGGATATAAACGTGAGGAATAAAGTATAACAGCAGGTGTAAATGTAATAAGTCACAGGGAAGACCATTACGATTGGATAGACTAAAAGCCTTCATTCCCACCTTGTTTCAGAGGCCATAAATTGATACTTGAGAATGATAGTGCTCAGTGATTTGATTCTTGTATTCCAAGTTGGTGGCGGGGATGTGGGAGGAGGCGCGGAGCGATTTGATTGATTGGAGAGAAGTAAAGTAGATACTCTCAAGTCCCTCTCAGGCTCATAAATCACATTTGCCTCAATGGGATTTATGATGCAATTGCCTGTGGCGTCAAAAATGCTCGGCAGGCGACGGGATGCAAATTATCTCATCAGGAGTAATCCCATTGGCTTCAAAGTCACTACTCCGGCGTAAATGCTTTTAAAGATTTCAGCCGCCTGCCAGTGTCATCCACAAACTCAAAGTAATTGCATTTATTAAGACAGCTTAGTTAACTTTCCATTCTCGAGATGCTGTTCTTATCCCACTCTGTTCCTGTTGTTTCAAAATGGACTATCATCGTGGCGTGTTCCTGCAGGCTTTGCAGGAATGCAAATTATCATTTACCAAGTGTGATGCCTTTGACAGCAAGGAACAGCTAAACCAGGCGGACTGTCATTTATATACCAGCACGGTAGATTAGCATATTTCAACCTGGAACTCTGCAGGTGTTTAGAATTATGATTCCCATCAAGCACAGCTATACCTGTGTGGGCTGGGAACAATAGCAGCAAAGCATCCTTTTTTCACAGGCCCAAAGTTCCAGGTTCAGACCCTGACACCTCCCTGAAAAAGAAGGCACCGGCAACATATTCTGCATTGCTGGGAAGAAAGCTGCTTTCTCTGCATTCACATAATCACCAGGAGTTGAGATTGACTTTAAGGCAGCTTTAGGGAGCAGCTATAGCTCAGTGGCAGATCATCTGCCTTGAATGTAGGAAATCCCAGGTTCAATCCCCCCCATCTCTCAGTGGAAGGCAATCACAAATCGCTTGTACATCTTTGCCAGGAAAGCTGTAAGGAGGATGGAGATTTAGCTTTCCGTGAGAAATATTTGCAAGGCAGCAAAAGCAAACGGAGAGCAGCAGCTACCTATATTTTCAACACAGCTCAGATGGAGAAGTTTGTGAATTTCAAGATTTTTTTTCTACTTTATTTTGTTCCTCTCCTCTTTTCAATAGCATTACAATTCTGCTTCATCTTAGAAATTTCCTTCTTTTGAAAACTTAATTTACACTAACTGCTTGATTGAAAAAGAAGACAGAAAATAAAATGATTTTTTGGGGGGGAAAAAGTACTCATTTTAGACCCAGTTCAAACAGCAATATTTTGACCAACTTCCCTCTGATATAATACTTCTGCTTTCAATGTGCTTTGGACAAAGGTTTGCTGAAGCATTTACCAAAGATTGTCAGAAACGTGAACCCATTGAAAAAAAAACACCAAAAAGATTTATCTTCTGGTCTCCCCTCCAACCTTTGAAACTTAGACATCTGGTAGGGATTAAGAGAGTGGGAAAGAGTCCCCCTTTCTCCACACACAGTCAAAGATCTTGAAGATGCCAGAAGCCCCCATTGTGGAAACCTTTAATCAGGTCCACGTGAAATCTGGATTTAAGGGCCTGAAGGACAGATTAAATCTGGATTTCCTCTGCCCTTGTGGGGACAGGGCCTTGCAGATGGGGCCTTCAATGCGGTCCAGATGGGACAGGGCCTTCCCAGTCGGGTACCAATCAGGCTCCTAATGTGGTCTTAGAAGGATTCTAAGCCCTAGTGGGAAAAGGCCCAGTATCTGGCTTTTGGAGACACAGGGAAAATTATTAGGCCCTTTCTGCACTGAACCTTATTCTGAACTCATAGAATAAGGGGCTGCTATCTACATGCTTGTATAGGCTATGACAGGGCCCACCCACAGCCCCCAGTAGTATGACCAAGGATGTGGGGCAGCGGGCTCCTATTCTAGGACATAATCCGGAATAAGCTCCAGTGAAGAAAGGAGTATAGACTGTGAGTATATAGTGTATATACATTTTCTTTTCAAACATGTTCAGAATAGGGATGTGCACAAATATTTATCTAAAAAGTTATTAAAACATTTCTATCCTCCCCTATATCCCCATATTCATAACATTCAAGATTTGGCTGAATTCTACTGAATTCTGACATTCGAATTCAAGTCAAAGACTGACATTCAAATTTGAATATTTTGATACATTTGCATGAAGCTTCATATAGGATTCATATGGGATATGTATGGGATCCATATGCATTTATATGCATTCACATGAGATTTCTATGGGACTGAATATTCGTACTGAATTCAAATCCTACCACATTTGAAGGGGATCTTTTTGAATGAATACAAATTTTCTTGCATGCATTTTGATACAAATCAAATGAAAATAAAAAAAAAGAAAATTTTCTGCCCATCCCTAGTTCAGAATCAAACATAAACAACAATTTCTTTGATTAAGTGGTTCAATGACTAACTGAACATAGAAATTGTGTTTGTCAACATTCCTGTGTCAAATATATGGATCCACAGTCTGATTTCTCATGGTATAAGATAGTATAGGATTTTTCAGGAACATTCGTCTTTGGAGCATATTGCCAACAATCCTTAGCTAATGGTCAGTGGCTACTGTGTTTATAATTTTCTGATTTTGTAGGCCATTAAGTGGAAGAGTTTCCCCACACACAAACAAAGGTCAAGCATCTCTAGCAGGAAAAACACAGCTAGAATTCAAACAAAGTTCTGTTTTGTGAAAGGAGAGAGAGAGATCTTCTTATTTGACCTACGCAATGCTGCTAATTTCAATCATTTTTGCTCAGAAAACTGTGCCTCCCAAGGGCACCCTTTAGTACAGAATATACTTTCGTCATAAAAGAAAATGCTGGGTTTCGACATCTGTCAAGCTCTCCCCATTTTTTGGCTCACTGAGCGGTTGGCTGTTTAAGGGCCAAAGGAGCATTTTCCGTTTACGAATGTAATTTATGCCCCCTGCTATGCTCACTTGTAGTTGAGAAGCTTGTGGTGGAAGCAATGTCATTTCATGGGGTGAACTAATGAGAGAGAAAGTCTTCCCGGGAAACTTTAGTTCTGGTAGGGTGATGATGTTCAAAAAGGCCAGATTGCGCAGTTGTTGATGTTGTTATTTTGACATGCTGAAAGTTCAACGAGGCATTAAATCAAGGTGAGGGGAGTTCAGGCCTGCATACTCTCCGCTGCAGAGGAACATAAGCAGCTATGTCTGTGCCTAGGTGGACATGTCTGCAGTCACGCCTCCTGCAGAGGATCTTCATTTCCAAGCAGCTCCGCAGTACAAGCAGAGACTGTACTCTTCCAACATATTGCATATATTGCTCCTAGCTTTTAGAGTGGGTGATTGCAGGCACCGGTTCCAGAGGTGTGCAGTTTTCTTTGGCACACCAATTCACAACCTGTCCAGCGGATGGACTGTGTTTTCATGGCTAGCAATCACCCAGCCACCACCTGTGGTCACTCACACTTAAAACTGCAAGCCATCACTGAAACCACAAGCTCAACAAGAGTGCAATGTCATACAGACACTGGCTATGGTCACATCTTCATTTTAAACCTTCTTCAGTCCATCTTCAGGTCTGACTACTCACACCATTTCATTTCCACCTGTTTTATTTGTGGACTTTCCTGAGTCCAAACGGAGGGAGGAAATCCCACAAATGAAACAGATGAAAGTTTAAAATGAAGGTGTGACCATGGCCATTGTGACCTCATTATTCAGTCAAGGGCCAATAAAAGTGCTGCATGGATCCAGCCACACTGGTCTATGTTCAGCTGAGAGACCATTTGAAAACATGGGTACAATACCTTCTAGGGACGTGCATGGCTATCCGTAACATTCAATATTTGTATGAATTCATATGAATTCGGACATTTGCATATGAATCAAATGTTACAACATTGACATTCGTATCCGTACAAATGTTTCAGAACATTTCTATGAAGCTTTGTAACATTCATGAACAGGAGAGGTGGAAAAGCGGCTGCACCAGATCCAGAGTCCATTTGACATGGATTGAAAGCAGATTCAAAGTGGATTCAGGGTGGATGTGATGCTTTCAGGGTGGATATGTTATGGGATACGTATCAGATGTGTATTGGATACATATTGGATACATATCTGATATGTATAGGATACGTATACATTTGTATCAGATATTTGCATGAATTTATATGAATACATTCATAACAAATAGAATCCTACCACATTTGAAGGGGATCTATTTGAATGAATATGAATTTTCATACATTTGATTTGATATTAATCGAATGCAAAAAAAACCCAAACCATTTGTGCACATCCCTATTACCTTGGTATCCAGATAGAAGGAAAGCTAAGAATTCACAAAAAATAAAAATAAAAATTCTGCCAGGATTACTCATGCCAAACTGAGTTCTTTTTGTTCTCTGTTGGGTACCACATTCCTTGTCCTTTGGCAGGAAGCAATCTGTGATGTACCTTAATAATAAGACAGCCTTTGGCAGAAGAACCACTTAGCATTTTCTCTTTCCATCATCATAATCACTACTATATATATATTTCACATGTCAGAAGCAATGGTACTAAAATACATTTGTGCCAATTTTAATTTAACTCTATAAACAGAGGCTGCATCTCCATGAACTCATCCAAGCTCCTGCGAGAAAAGTCTTGGGCACCATGGGTGTTTTTCCACTGTCACTAGAAGTACCCACTAAGTACCCATTAATGGGTACAAAAATGCCATTTTGTACCCATTAATGGGTACTTAATGGGTACTTTTAATGACAGTGGAAAAACACCCCATGACTCTATCTGTGGCAGCACAAAGTGATGATGAATATGAAATGTCCATCCCAGGAACAAAATAGATCTCAACCATGTCACACCTATGTGAATAAGACATGACTTCCTCCAAGGTGCCTGAACTCTGGTATCTCCCACAGCATGCACGGAGGGGAGCTTCAGTTGTTGAGATGACCACCCTGCTGAGTCGATTTCCCTTCCCCAGAGACCAGGGGTATTTTTCCACCGCGCTCCTTTAATCTGGATCTAAGAAGATCCAGATCTAAGGTATGGGGTCTACAGAAAATCCGGATTAAAGGCCAAAAAGTATCCATATGATCCAGATTTCCCCAGCGGCAGTGGAAACCATCGGGTCCCAAATGGGTGCCATGGTGGAAATGGGGTCATCCGGCTCACACCCAAATAGGTCCTTAATGGGTGCTAAAATGGGTACTAAGTGACCATGGAAAAACACCCAGGTTTCCATTCCTGCACTTGTCTATGAGGATAACAATATCAGTGATTTGCTATAATAATAGCAATTACTGTTGTAATTGTCATAGTAGTTATGCAGTCATAGCCATCAACACAATTAGTTGGTGTCGTTTATCAGTGTCCTTATTAATTACAGGCAAAGTTGGCCTCAAGGAACAAAAATACTTTCAATCCCATTTGCAATTTGGATGTATCTGAGAACAGGCACAGAAAAGATAAAGGTTGTTTTCATGAAAGTACAAATTTGATTATGGCCATAGCAGTAACACCCTGTGCACGTTTCAATCCAGTGTGTGTGTTCACTCACGGACTCCCATTTTTAGGTGCATGGGTCCTGAACACGCGGGTCTGTAGGACCCCCTTAAACATTTTCCATGACCTTGCAACTCTTTTCTTTCTAACTTGTTCAGATTAGGGGTTTGCACATATATGCAAGAAAATTAATATTTGTTCAAACAGATCCTCTTTGAATGGAATAAGATTCAAATTTAATACAAATGTTTAATCCCATACAAATGCATACAAATCCCATACGAATCCCATGTGAAGCTTCATATGAGTGGATCAAAAAACTATATTCAAATTCAAATGTCAATCTTCAAATGTTCCAACATTTGATGCAAATTCAAATGTCCAAATTTGGCCAAATTCGTACAAATTTCAAATGTTACAAATATTTGTCCTCATCCCTAGTTCAGATCTCTCTTTCCAAGAGGCTAAGTCTTCAAGTCACCTTCAAATTTTCTCAGTAGTTCAGATCTGATGCATCTCTACTGCTTTAGCTTCCAAACATCTGCAGCATTGTTGTGCTACATGGTGCCCCAGACTGATGAAATCAGCATTCAGAAGGTACCAAAAGGTACCAGCATCATAGGCTGCATCCAGATGTTGGATATTTATTTCACTATATTTTGATATTCCGGAAAGAATCATGGTGATTTATTAGGCCATATTGCTCCACCAACATTAATGAGGTGTAAGTGAATTGCATAACTTTGGCTTTGATAGGAAACAACAACATTCCATGGGGCAAATGAGAGCAAAATCTGCCAATACAGCTTGTTTCCTAGGGAGATTTCACACCACACTAGTGGCTGTTAGATTTAATGGCTTGGGAATGTGTCCCAACTAGGGATGTGCACAAATATTTTGGGTTTTTTTTTCTATTGGATTTGTATCAAATTGAATGCAAGAAAATTCATATTCATTTGAATAGATCCCCTTTGAATATTGTAGGATTTGTATTCAATACAAATGTTCAATCCCATCCAAATCCCACACAAATGCATATGAATAGCATATGGATCCTATATACGAATGCATATGAATAGCATACAGATCCTATATATGAATGCATACAAATAATATACGGATCTCATACAAATGCATACAAATAGCATACAAATCCTATATACAAATCCCATATGAACCCCATATGAAACTTCATATGAATGTATCAAATTTGATTCCAATTCTAATTTCAATCTTCAAATTGCCAACACTTGATTTGGTCAAATTTTGAATGTTACAAATATTTGAGCATATTGCTATTCCCCATCAACACATAGGGGTCTCTATGAGTGTTCATTTTATGGTATGTGGATGCATCTAAAGGCCACAGACAAATGCTCATTAAATTTAAAGCAGTTCTCAATTAATTGAAAAACATGTATAGCATCAGGCACATGTCAGGAGGAACCTGCAACCTTCCACAACTTCTTGCAGGCTACTTGCTTACACAACTCTGCAAGCATTACCCACAGTTAGAAATAAAGGTGGCTGAAGCCCACCAACATCTGAAGGGCAGTCACTGTTTGCAAAACAGCCAGTTTTTAAAAGGTCATTCCAACTGGGAGAGATTTGCTGAATCCGATTCAGAAATTCTCTTTTATTACTAAATACACAAGGAGGAAATACTAATGCTACACAAATCCAAGCATCTGCAGAGCTTTGAGACTGTCTGTTTAGTAGTGGACTGTAACAGGATAAACTAAATAGGGTCAACATGTAAAAATATACTTGCTTGGGAGATCACAGGGAAGAGGAGAATAAGAGCTTAATCTGCAATGGCTTATCACCTCCAGGCTCTGAAAGCTGTGAAACTCTATCTGCTTATTTAACTGATCCTGTTTTCAAAAGTATCTTAAATAATTGGGGGTGGGTGGGAGCATTTCTCATGCAAACACCAACCAGAGAAAATATTGCCTCTGGCAAGGCTTTGGGGAAAGAAAAAGGCGGGGGGGGAATCCCTCATCACAACAGTAGTTTAAAATGCAAAGATCGCCACTGGCGATCGGATATATTTGACATATCTGTGGCTTTTGGTAGTTCTGAGTTCTTTCTGCAGGAACTCTGAGACATTAGATCTACCACTGTGGGGAAACCACCCACATCTTCAGCAATATCATTCATTTATTTGCAGCTGTCGTCATTTGGATGCCATTTTAGGTTGGCAAAATATTGTGGTGAATCACGTAGATTCCTGAATGAACTCCTGAGGAATCACTGCAAAAGTGAGAATACAAAGCATACTGCTGTTTGCAGTCACGTGTGCCACCGCTAATTTCAAGAACCTATGAGGTGGCTGAAAAGCAATGAATACATTTAATGTTCATAATTATCATGATTAACGTATATACAAAAGGGTTAAGGGGAGTGCAGAATTGAACCCGATATTCCCAGATAAGTTCCAGGTCCCAAGCCACTAGACCAAACTGGTTCACTGCTGAATAGTGCCCAAGGACTACTTACTGCATAGAAAAGTCGGCAAGTCCTTCAAAGTGAATAGTCCTAGGCCCTTAAACCTTTACTTTAAGACGACTTCAGGTCATCCTCAGGTTGCGTTACTCACATTATTTTTTTAAAAAATGTGTTTTCCAAGCCAGCATACCCCTGTTAGACCATTCTAACTGGAGCCCTCTTTTCCAGAGGACTCAGCCCATCCTAGCATCCCAGGCCATCCTCGGTTCTTCAGTTGTGAGCAGTGGGATGGGCTAAAGGAGGCTGAACTGTGCTGTGCTGGGTGGGTCCAGTTTTTTTCTTTCAGCTAATGTGCACTCATGGAGTTTGTGAGGCCTCTCCTCAGTTTATGTGTATGATTCCTCTATCTAGCATTTTTCCACAAATGTATTACTATTATTTTTTTAAAATAAATAATTGCACAGAAAAGGGGGGAAAAGGAAGGGCACATGGATGTGGGGGAGCAGGCTTTACAAAGAACCACAAACACGCAAACACACACCTTCGCCTCCCTTGAGTGACAATAAGAAAGGAGGTAGATTTGACACAGCAAAAGGGGTGGAGATCCAAGAGTTCTATGGAGGAGGCTCAGGTCGATTGTGGAGAAAGGTGTGAGCAATGCAGCCCAAAGCCAGGACGGCCTGAGGATGACCTATAATGATCTAGATGTGAACAGAACTGGTACAACCTCAGTTCAAATTATGAATAGGACGTCCTGCAGCACTAGTTACGTTGACTGGAGTTTGTACTTCTAAACAACCACTAAGGGCATCAGTCTCAGAGTCCCTTCCTCTCTTTTATGTTAAAACCAAGAAGAGTGGAAAGACGGGATAAAAATCACAAACTATTATTTTCCAAGTTCTCTGATTTAAGTCCTACTATATTCCCTTCAGCCTAGACTGTTTCCTTCAGGGACATCATTTGTTAAAAATGAAAAATGAAAAATCAGCAATATCAAAATATATGCCACTGACATCAAAGATCACAAGGAGGAGGAAAGGGAGAAGGGGGGAGGGAGAAAAATGCAGAGAGTTCCATGACATTAAAGAGAAAGCTTCCTACGTCCCTTAACTCAAAAGGCAAAGAGAGTCTGGTCTTTTATGACTTCACCTGGACAGATTCCACGAGGGACGTTTCCATTTGTGCTGTAGGCCAATTCTGCCCAGGTCGCTTTTACCAGATCAAAAGGGAAAATGGAATAGATTTCAGAATGGACACACACAAAGAGAGAGAGAAGGCCTGCATCTGCCTAGCACAAAAAAAGTGAGAAGAGAAACAGCAACTGGCACCACCAGCCATATTTTCTGAGTTTTTATTAATGGGCCTAGGCGAACGCAATTCACATCTAGAGCTGCGTATAATGAACTGGAACATAAGAAACGTTAAACAGTAGCAATTAAGAACCTTGCACTTTCTTCCTCTCACTCTCTCTCTCCCTCCCTTATTTCCACCCCTAAAGGAAGGTGGGTGTTAATCCAGTAAGTTTATGGACACATAGAGCTCTTAGCAGTCCCATAAAGGACCAACATTTTGCAACTAGAGGCCTTTTTGCACCTAGCGTAAGACACTCTGTGACGCTTACCCCATTCACACAGAAGCAGGTAAGAAACGCGTCTACACGCATTCCTACCTCCCTATGTGTGGATGGGGAAAGCACCCCAAAGTGTCCTAGGCTGAAAAGGCCAGACAGGGGCGGGGACACCCCTCCCAGGCCTGTCCACCATTGGGTGAGGGAAAACCCAGGGCTGGGCAGTCCTGGAAGGGCCCTTCCCCAGGTTTCTGCACATTGTAGTGGACCAGATCGGGTCCCCTACTGCTGGCAGAACACCCCGCCCCCGTTTCACAAATATAACAAAGCTTTGTAGGAATATTTTGAGGCATTTGATTCAAATTCGAATGCCAGCCTTTGAATGGGCTAACATTTGGTCCAAATCTGAATGTCTGAATGTGTACAAATTCATATAAATAATGAATAATATGAATATCCATGCACATTCCTATTCTCTACATATGCAAAAATAGGGTCACTGTGGGTAAGTCTGTGCAAGAGGTGGTCGTGGCAAAGTGAATGAGCTGGAGAAAGTATTAGGATAAGGCACTCTTGATAGCACTCAGGCTGGATGTGTCCTTCATGACTTCAGGACATGTGGCTCCCGTATCCTTTCAGTGTCTCCATGAAGCCATTGAGTAGAGATGGGCCAAAGTGGTTCAAGCTCAGGCTGGTTCAAATCAAAGAGGAGTGTTTGAAAAATTCATACAACTCCAGCCTCTGCTCAGTTTGATTTGAACCAAACTCAAAAATAGCTTGTGCACATCTCTACCATTAAGCTCAGGGGTAAAAAATCAAGTTATTCAGCAGACCACAAAGCATTGCCTGAGAATTAAATCCCCACACACTCATATCTTGCCCAAGAAAGATACGTCTTTGAGAGTAGCCAAGATTTACAGTGGACATTCCTAGGATGAGCACAGCATTTCCTGAAGTTAATTCAGAGGACTGAAGAAACATTATGTGATTTATGCACTATAGTCTTTTCCTTTAGACATGAAAGGGGGGAGGTATATCGATTTTAATTCTGTGAATCCCAGCAATATTATTTATTGCATATGCTTTGTATAACAAACACAGAGAATGAGAGAGAAAGAAGACAGAATGTAGTTTTGGGTGTGGATCAGGTCCCACTTGAAGCCTCAGCCTGCTTTGGAGAGGAGCAAGAAAACCGCTGGCCCTAGGGCTGTGCATGGATGTAATTGTCAACATTCAATTCATAATGAATTGAATACTCAAAAACCCAAATTCGTATGAAAAAGGAAAAACGAATATCTGGACATTCAATAGGAATACATTTGCATGTAAGCATATGAATAATTCAGACATTCCTATCTCTATGGGCATGTGCACATCCCATATGCATTCGTAAGCATCTATACACATCCTGTACACTTCCCGTATGCAACCCATACAAATGTGTACAGATGTATACAAAATGTGTATGTACTCGTAGAGATATGAATGTCCAAATTATTCACACGAGCACCTCGTGGTATTCGTATTCATTCAAATTCGGGAATCTGAATGTCCAGAAATTCAATTTGTATACAAATGTCTGAATTTGTAGGAATTTGTACGAATAATGAATATTCTGAATATTTGTGCACAACCATAAGAGGCCCATCTTTTGATTGCAGGTCCTGCCCTTTGCTTAAAATTCTAAATTCAGTGCACTAGTCATTACATCTGGTTGTTCAAAGGTGGCGAGGGTGTCAATCTGATAGACTGCATATATCAGCCCAAATTCTACTCAAGTTACTCTCTCTCCATCCCAGCTATGGGTACCTTCCAAACTGCAGGTCCAATGAACAGATGACTACATCTTTCAAAGCACTGAAGCCAGAGTTTCAGATTTTACACCCTGAAGACGGCAAGGAAGCTCATACTTTTCCCCACGTCCATCTCCCAAGATGTCCATTTCCCACTATCCAGCTATCGCCACTGGACACTCATATAAACTGGAGAGATAGGTGGTGAGGTTTATGGGGAATTATATATATATATTCTTCCTTCCTCTCTCTTTGGCATTGCTTTCAGTTCAGCCAGGCAAACACAGCAAGGTACAAGGTTTTCTCCTCGCTCCACTGCGTCCGCCAGAGACTCTGATGCCCTCAACAATAAAGTTCTGATTTATAATTTATAGGGAACCTTCTGGTGAGTTTTAAATGCTTTTTTAAATCATTATTTCCTCAGGAAACACTGGCTGCACATGGGTCTTAGTCAGCACATCACAGGAGAAGTTGCAGGTGTTTCAAAGGCCCCAGATGCAAAACATGGCAGCCAGCAATCGGCTAAGATAAGCAGTTTTTAAAGATTCCTGGCACTTGCTGTGCCAGCTAACTCTTTAATACTTTAAATCGAGCCTTGTCAATTTCCCTGGTAGACCTTTAATTTAAAATTAACAAGGTAGCTATTCCACCATTTATAAATAACTATTGATCTTTTCATGCACAGGCACTACCATTTCCCTTTTAAAGAAAAAACAAATAAAAGAATCTGGACTGAATCTCTGTATGCTCTTTGGGTTGGTTGCATGTGTCAATCCTCAATTACTCTGCAATCATGCACTACCTGTGGGACGCAAAATCATGTTCCACATCCTACCCAACCTTCCCCAATCACTTACCTGTTTCCCACCTCTCATGGATGTGGAGGTCAACAGGACTGCCGTGCAAGCGTACTGGAAACCCTGTTGCCCTCCTGACGCTACTGTGACTGCACAGAGGGCCAGCATCACCATGGTGACAGTGCTGATGCATGCACAGTCGCACACGGCCCCGCAGACAAAATGGTGGTGCCCTAAGGAGGATCAGCCCCACAATCGAATCAAGGTAAGTATTTGGTGGTGGGGGTGGGGGTGGCTAATGTTGACTAGTGCTCCAAGGGTGAGCGCTAGTCAACATTGGTTCATCATGTTCATTTCCTGTCCAGCAGATGGGAAGGGAAGTGCGAAATTGCCCTATTCCCTTCCCTAAAATGAACGAAAGGGAATATGTCAAGAAAGTTCTCCCCTGCTGTGTGGTGAGATCCATCCCATTCATACAGCGAGATCAGGTTGGAGAATACTTTTAATCACCACCTGCACTGCTGAAATGCCGACTCGGGTTTGCCTCCATTGAGCAAGGGCATCCTAGCCACCCATCTCGACCGCCGCTGAATCACCCACTTTTTCAGAGCTTCAACGCTGATTCCATTTTTGAATCCAGGAGCGCTGTCACCTGCCCCGCCATGTCTGACGCACTCTGCCAGCTGCTAGCTTTGCATCAAGCTTCCTTCACTGGAAGGACAGCTGCTGTCATTGACTTGTACAGACCAGAGCTTAAATGAACCTTTTCATCTGTCACTTTATTAAAAAATAAACGGCGGGAGCATAGGAGTCTTTTTTTAGAAATCTCCGCACCTGGCAATCACCACTGCACATCGGAGGAATGTGGTGAGATTAAAACAGCTCTGATTGCTTTATGCTCCCATCGTCTGGTGAACCCAACAGCTTGTGAATCCTTCTTTCAATCCTGCTCTCTCTCGCCCTCCCCCTTTTCTTCCACAGCTCAATCAGCGACAAGGGGGATCATGACATGAAAAATTTAGTGAAGAGAAGTTTGATGAGTCCACGGGCTTCCAGGCTTTAAAGACACACCGTCAGCTATTGCCCACAGTTTCCCCAAGCACTGATGCTTGGTTTTAAATGGCCCTTCTGCAAACATACCAGCACTTCCAACAAGGATTTTCCAAAAGGGGCAGGACTCACTTGCGGGAAAACTCTTGCATGCTCTTGAGCGTCTGACTTTAAAGGACAGTGCGATTCAAACTCCCTTTATCATGATTAAAGTCATTCTTCTTTACAGTTGTAAAGGATGCTAAGAAATACTCATACCCCACAGATTTTGTCCCTTAAATAATTTATGCTCCAGAAGGCCAGAGGAAACAGAAGGGAATTCTTTCTTTGCATCTCATCACCAAGTTTAGAGTGTGAGCTGAAGGTGTCTTGCCTAAAATGAAACCACTTCATTTCTTGAAAAATGATATGAAAAAAGCTAAAGTGTTATAAGCAGAAACAGTGCTCTGTAAAACTTGAACGTAAGTCCATATGTACCTAGTCTAACTACTCCTTGAGTTCAAACATATTCAAGATCTGGATACAAGCCATGTAAATGCCCTGGCAGGCATTGTTTCCTACATAATACAAAGACTTCTCCCAATTTCTTCATTTTTGGCTGCCTAGGATGAAAGCCAGGTTAGCCTATCAGCATCGTTTAAAAGTTTGGAGATGCCATTCTCTTTCTGTCATCCTATTCCAGTTTCTGACTGTCCCCATGTGTATGAACTCCTTTGAGCTGACAGATCTATCAATGGGTACTAGAATGAATGCCTAGGTGCATCTTTCAGGCTGGGGTGGGGAGCAGGGCACTTCTAAAGCCATTTGCTGGGATTCGAGAGCAGGCAAGGGTTTGTCCTTGTCTCTGCTTGAGGTGCCCATGGGCAATTGGTGGGCCATTGTGTGCAACGGGATGCTTGACTAGATGGGCTGTGGCCAGCCATACAATATGAGAAAGAGTGTTGATTCCAGAAAACCCAACAGATATCATATCAGATATTTGTATGAATTTGCATGAATATATTTGTATCAAATAGGATCCTACCAGATTCAAAGGGGATCTATTTGAACGCATATGAATTTTCTTACATCTGATATGAATCAAATGCGAAACAAACAAAGAAACAAAAATTCATGCACATCCCTAGACATTTGTAAACCCAAACCTATGATAAAAAATATCCACAACTGGCAATTCAAGGAGCACTCTAAAGGCCATGGACTGAAAATAAAATAAATAAATAAAGAGGATAGGTAGCGAGGCACAAGCATTGTTGCAACATCACAAATCAAAATTTGTGCAGGTGAATTCAGCTTATTGGTTTCCCAGTTATTCTCAAGGAAAATTCCGCAGCTTCTGAATGAGAAAATTGGTAGTGACAGTCAAGAAATGCTGAAGAGCAGCACAGCCATCAAATTCAATCTCTTCTCTTATGACATATAGCTGCAGGAATCTGTTGAGTGTTGTTGTTTTTTCTTCCAGGGATGGACAGCATAGAGAAACTGTCAAAGACCACTCCTCTACATGGGTTACGCTGCAGACTTCAGGGACTCTGTATAATTTTATCTTCCAACTGCTTTCTTTGAACGTAGAGCTGGGATAAAAGAACACCAGTTGTCTCAACTCACTGTGCCTGCTTGATTTGGCCGGTAACGCAAATTACACCAAGAAGGAAATAAAATCAAGAAATAGTGATGGCCACGATAAGGCATGGAAAGTCCCACTTCCTCCAAAATGGTAGTAGGATGGTGTTTTAGATTGTATTTTTCAAGGCAACAATCTTATAGATTGGAAGTACATGTCTCAGATTTCTCCGCAGAGTTTGGTTGCTCTTTTCCAGAAACTCAGCTTTCCTGAGCAGCTTATGGGGTGGAAATAAAAGGCCCTCGATCCTTAACAGTTGTGCAGAGATTTCAGCAAAAGTAGCTTTTCTGGCATGCAGTATCTGGTCATCCCACCAGTTGAGGTATATGTGATTCCTAAAAGCAGAATTCATGACCACCGCTCATCAGGAACAGGAACAGCCAAAATGAATATGGACAATGCATATTTTCACCAGTACAAGCATTTTTGTCCACATCTGTCTATAATTCTGCAGTTAGCCAGGAGTAGTGTTGTTGCCATTGTTAAGAAATCTACATGGGAAAGTAAATAAATAAATGTGCATTCTGAAGAAACAAATCCAGGAAGTGGGTCAGAAAAACATAAGAGGAGCCCTGCTGGATCGGGCCATAGCCCATCTAGTCCAGCATCCTGTCTCACACAGTGGCCCACCAAATACTTTAGGTCTTCAAGCAGAAAAGGCGAAACCTTCACTTGCTCTCTGTTCCCTGCAAATGGCCTTTAGAAGCATCCTGCCTATATCTCCAACATGAAGGCAGTACCTAGGCATCCATTCTAGTAGCTATCAATACATCTTCTCTCCGTGGTTAGAGCCCTTCAGACTTGTTGCTGTTACCACCCCTTCTGGTAGTAAATTTCATAGGCCTAGAGCCCTCACAATAATAATAACAAATTTGAGGAAAAACGCCAGGTAGAGGAATCGCCCACATAAACTGAGGAGAGAAGGGGAGGTGCCTCACGGACTCCATGTGCACACATTGGCTGAAAGGAAAGACTGGACCCGTCCATCACAGCACTGTTTAGCCTCCTTTAGCCCGTCCATCTGCTCACACTGAGGAAGCAGGATGGGCTGAGTCCTCTGGAAAAGAGGACTCCAGTTAGAACAATCTAATGGGTATAGGCCGACTTGGAAAATGAATTAAATAAGAATAATGTCAGTAACATGACCAGAAGACAATCTAAGGTTGTCCTAAACTACTAGTGTGACCAGGGCCAGAGATTCTGCAGTTTTATCCCCAGGCGTTCTGGTGCAAAGGCTTCTGAGTCCTTTGAAGGATGCTGGGAGGTGAGAAGAAGCAGAAACAGAAGAGGAAAGATCTGCCAACTTCTGACTCACAATGGCTGTTATTTTGCATCCAGTCACTGGGAAAGAGGCAAAACGGTGGCAGCTGCAGCCCTACTCCCCAACCCTATTGCAGATTCTCCTAATCAATTACAAAGGAAGCCACAGCTAGCCAGGGAGGCATGAAAGAGTGACCCGGGCGGGGGTGAGGAGAGGCTGCTGGCAAACGGTTCCAGGAAGTCATTAAAAAACAGTTTCTTCTCACTCACTGTCTTTCCTCCCATCTGTCCAGCTAACAAGTGCCAAAGCATGGCGAATCATAGATAATTACCCAAGGAAGACCATCTGAGGGCAGGAGAAAGGGAAAAGAAAAGAAGGTCTCTTCCAGGTGGAAGAAGATCCTAACAGTAGGCATCCATGCTCCATGATTCTAAGCAGGTAGGTTCAGAAACATCTCATTGTCCAACATGTGGGCTCCACAGTGCAGGTAGGTACACCAAGGGCCCACTTCATGCATACTAAAGAGAAGATTTGCATCAGATTGCATCCAGGTGTTGGTTACTTATTCCAGAATAAGGCATGGACATCCTAGATGTCTGGATGCAGCCTGAGCAGTTGCATTTCTCCCACTGTCCAAAAATGCCCTCACTTCTCATGTTTCTTAATTCTGCAAACAAACTGTTCTCAAAAGCAGTGCCCTTTCTACTCTGAAAATCTAGGTGACATTGGACTACATATAAATGTCTCTTGGAGTCAGTTCCATAAAGAATAGAGTGTTATATTAAAATAGTAGAGGTGCTCTAAAGTGTTTACCAAGTACCAGTGCAGACCACATCAGCCCCTATTTTAGATTCCAGCTCACAGAAGCCCTTCCCCGCTCCCCTTTTTCTTTGCATTGCTATGTTCAAAAAATTGAAAGGTGTATAGTAGATATGTGTCAAACAAGTTTGGTTTTGAACCAGTTCAATTTGACCTGGGTGGCTTAGCCAGCTTCAAAAATGAACACCGTGCTCAAACCAAGCGGCACGTTAACAAACCAGTCAAATGGCCCAGTTCAAATTTGACTGGTTGGATTTAACAGAATTCAGACCAAACCAAGGTCCATTTGGTTTGAATCGAAACTAACAGCAAATTTATGTGTGCATCTCCAGCGTATTGTGAACATTCAATATCTGGAGAGATACAGAGCACCTAACATGGAGGTTGAAGTGATAGTCCAAAATTGCCTTGAAGTTGATTCAAGAAGACTCGCCATGCCTAGGCAGTCTGACCAAGCCTAGTCAAATATTCCTGAATCTGACCAAACATGAGAAGATAGGAATCGTAACCCAAGAGCATCCAAAGGGCAACAACTTTTGGTCACCCATGCTGTGAAGAAAGACTTGACATTTTACATGCTAGCAGATGCAGCTGGGAGGGTGAGGGGAGGGAATATTTACAGAGCATGACTCTAAAAATTCAGCTCTAGCCACATTTAATAAAACAATATTGTTACTCCATATTATAGGATAATAGAAGGAAGAAGGAAAGAGATGGAACAGGAAGGGGTACGGTCCATTTCCATTATTTCTTTCAACATTACTGGATGGTCTACAATTTAACAGACTTCTGACTTAATGGACACGTTTCTGGCAAATCACCCAGTTGAAGATTTATTGCGTCTTCAGTTCTGCAACTTCCCGAGTGTCTCTTCTTGGAAGGAACAAGGTCCAAAGCCCAGAACAAGGTCCTAAAGAGTTTCTTAGACCATGAATAATGGCTTCACGCCTGGCATAGATAAGTCTTTCTGTTTAGCATAAATGCACATACAAGTTCTGCTCAGCTTTAATGGACTTTGCGATTTAAGGACAAGGTGTCACCCAATAAGAAGTCACTTAACAAATCTGACTTCACAGGTTTGTCCTCAACTTATCCAGCCCTTTTGCAAGAGCTGATATGGGGAAGAGGGACATTCCAAAATAGGCGGTGGGGGGGGGGAATTAAAAAATGGGAAATTTTAGAGAGCAATGGTTAACGCTAAGAAATTGTGTACGGAATTATGCATGAATATTCATACATATGAATTTGTATGACTTAGGAATTTGTACACAAATTGAATGTTACAATATTGATACATTGACATTTGTATGAATAAAAATGTTTTGGACATTTATATGAATAGTTTGGTTATTTGTTAAACTGGGGATGTGGAAAAGCAGCTACACCAGACATCTGCAATAGATCCGGAGTGCATTCGACATGGATTGAGAGTATATTAAAAGTGAATTCAGGTTGTCTATGGTGCTTTCAGAGCAGATTTGTTACAGAATACGTATTGGATACGTAATCGTTCTTATCAGATACATATTTGCTCATATTGGATATTAATACGAATTCGTATGAATGCATCCGTACCGAATATAATTTTACCATATTCAAAAGCACCTATTCATATGAATATGAATTTTTGAACATTCAATTCATTATGAATTTAATGGCAAAAAACACATTCCTGTGCATCCCTAGAAGGCAGATCAACAGACCAGTGGCACCAACAGTGTCTCCACCTTTCACCCACCCATAGAGCAGAGCCAGATCTTTTAATGAATGAATGAATGAATGAATTAGATGATTTATTTATTTACTTATTTATTTGTCACCTTTTCCGTGACTCCATTCCAGTGGCAGGCGCAACCCAAAGTGAACATGTGCACACTCAGAATGTGAAGATGCCTTTCAATGTGCTTCTCTAGTCAGTTAAGGTTGTGGTCACCCTTAAGGTTTAATGTGGTTTCAGTCCACTTTCAGAGCGAGAGAACAAAGTGGAGAAGCTGTTTTCTTTCAGTGTTAAATAACTCAGAAAATTCATGTTTGGGATGGATAATGTGGAAAGGAAATTACTGGTCACTTTGCTGATGTGTTCCCTTGCTCTGAAAGTGGACTGAAGCTGGATTAAACCTTAGGTGTGGTGGCAGTCTAAATCAAGACCAGTAAAGAAACCTTTAATAATAATAATAATAATAATAATAATAATAATAATAATAATAATAATAATAATAATAATAATAATAATAATAATAATAATAATAATAATAATAATAATAATAATAAACAACCCTTCAATTTATCTTGGCCATTGTGATATCATTCGCTATTGACATTGCCAAAAATGATTTGCAGGGCTGAGTCAGTCCCATGAAATGCGTGTGCAGCCTGGGTTCATTTTTGTCCCTCACTATTACCTGTTAAAAAAAGCAGGTAGCCTTTAAAGCCATCTCACTCATTCCAAAGACAAAGTTCCTGGGACAAAAGCTTTTGTTTTCCCCAAAGCCTTGCCTGATCGCGCTGCCGTTGTTCTACCATCACCTCCCATGTTCTCAAGGTTGGGTAGGAAACAGCTGCGGCCCTCTCTTCCCATCCCCTCTCTCGCCTCTTACAGATGCTCCCAGCTTTCTAAACAACCTTTCCGAAAGATGTCAGCTCCATCTCCAAGCCCTGATCGGCCACAGGTTTTTTATTTCATTTCATTTGCCAGACTTGCAGCTGATATTTCATTCTGTCCCAGTTGAGGTTGCCATCTGTCAAGTAGTCACCTGGGCAGGCACATTTGTTCAGTGCTGGGATCAGCATCAGTATGAAGGTGACATTTTTCAGAAACGAAAAGGGGGGAGAGAAGCATTATGCACAACACCGTCTTTTTCTCTTTAACAACAATTTCCTGAAAAATTTAAAGGAAGCATCAGGAACGAAAACAAATTATAGATAACAGAATGGAGCAATCCAGCCTGCCATCACTGAATGAGATGTTCATTAGACATGCAGCATGTGATAGCATCTCCTGCCCACCTCCCACCCTAACCCTCCCCCCATCTTACAACCCGACTTAATTTCGCCTAATTCAGACATTCGTACACAAATCAAATGTTACAACATTTGTATATTGACATCCGTATGAATAGTTCGGAAATACATGAAACGGGAAGGTGGGAAGGCGGCTGGGCGAGTCACATTTCCAATGGATGCAGAGTGCATTCGACATGGATTGAGAGCAAACTGAAAGTGGATTCAGGTCGGATTTGACGCTTTCAGAGAGGATATGTTATGGGATACGTATCGGATAAGTATGCGTTTGTGTTGGATACATATTGGATATGTATTCGTATCGGATATTCATATGGACTCACATGGATATATGTGTATCGAACAGGATCCTACCACATTCAAAGGGGATCTATTCAAACAAATATGGATTTTCTAACATTTTATTTGTTACAAATTGAATGCCAAAAAAACTCATTTCTGCACAGCCCTAGAAGGATCCTTACATTAAGGACTCTGTACTAGAAGTGACAGGATATCATTTATTTATTTACAATGTTCCTATAATGCCTATCATAAAAAACTCCCCCCAAATGGTTTACAAATGGGTATAGCAACCATGCTAACCATATTCAAAACTATACCAAGGGTATTATCTAAGACAGTGGGTGGGATGAGACAATCCAGACATTGATAGGGAAGGTCTAAGTGAGCCAGGTTACTTATCTGGGAATACCGGGTTTGATTCTGCCCTCCTCCATGAAACCAGCTGGGTGACCTTGGGCATATTTATTGGAGATTTAATGAATTAAAGCTGGGATGTTCTTCATGCAAAGGATGTAGGAACACCTATGCATGCTCTTCCTCAAGCCATGAGAATCCCTGGCCGGGGATTCTATATAAATCATTTCCAACAGAGAAAATGCTTTCTAACTGGGAATGGTTTAAGCTGTCAACTTTCATTTTTCATAGGCATATTTACTTGCTTGTCCAAGGTTTGGTTCCCTCCATTTCTATAGTATATCAGCGTTCACTTAAAAACAGCAAAATACATGGCTACACACACACACACAGCAGTGTTGCAAACTTTGCAGATGTGCAACGTCTAAAACCTTTGCATTTTTGCTTCCTGCAGGGTTTATAAATCCACAGTTACACATTAACAACAACAAAAACACACCCAACAGTTTTATCGCCCATCCCTTTCAAAGACTGGAAGGAGGATGCCACTGTTTCCCTCCTCCACTTGCTCTGGTGGTGGGAAAACCTTTTGCAGGCCTCCATTCAACCGTTCATGATACCCCTCAATCTCAGGACTTGTCCTCATGTTAGTGGTTCATCTTTGGACTTTGCTAAAAAGGCTTTTTTGTCCCCGGGACAGCTGTGTGTGGTAGAAAATCAGCCCTGCTGCCTTTGTGTTGAGTCATCCTTAAGATGACACTCCATTTGTTTCCACTAATTACTGGCTAGGCTCTCATTTTAAAGCCATTTACCCTGATTGTCTCCACCGCTGCCTTTGGTAGTCAATAGCACAGATTAACTAATCTCCCTTAAAAGTGGAGGAGGGGGAAACCCACTTCAATTCCTTTCTCTCCTCTCCGGCTTTGCAAGGTAATTCCTTGGGTTCAGACGCTGCCCACTTGCTTTCCTTAATCTGACACTTTTCAAAGAAGCCCCTGGCAGAAATTGGCTCAGTTCCCTTCAGGAATTTGTAAACCTCTAAGGCGGCCCCTCTCTCATTAATCCCTGCCTTGCTAATGACTCAAGACTGCGGTCCCTGACCCCTGTCTGCAACCATCAGCTCTCCAGAGCTACTGATTGCTACGTCGTCTGTCCACGAATCCTGTTGGCTGGAAGACCACAAGGCGAGAGTTGTCAAAGAAAGCACAGCGCAGACCGAGTGTCCAGAAGGCCCAAGATATTTTGAACTCAAAAGATCCCCAAATATGTTTAACCTCAGAATGATGCAAAGGAAGTCACACCTGCAGTCATTTTGCAACCGGGTTCTCCCTCTCTCTTGTTCTCTCCCTCTCTGCCTTTCCCCTCCCTCTCTCTCTTTAGGGGTGAACAATTTATAGAGAAAAGGTGTACACAGAAGAATGTGCTTGAATTAGTAGAAATAACATTAAAATGTGTGGCATGAATAGAAGCCTCTTGCTAAAATATTATTAGGCGAACTGTATATGAGTGTTTTTCCACTGTCAGAAAGTACCCATTTTTGCACCCATTAAGGACCCATTTGGGTGTGAGCTGGATGATCCCATTTCCACCACAGCACCCATTTGGGAACCGATTGTTTTGACTGCTGCTGGGGAAATCCAAATCAAATGGGTACTTTCTGGCCTTTACTCCGGATTAATGGGGTCTTCAGGCAGAAAATCTGGATTAAAGTGAGCCGGTTTCCATGCTTGTGGGATCTAGAGGAGGCTAGGGGGAGGGGGCAACCATGGGAGGGAGCCCCAAAACCTAAGCTTCAAAGTCATTTCGAAGTCACTTCGAAGTCTGTGCAAAATAGCTCCGGAGCATCTTTGAAGCCTGTGCTGATCTTCAGAATGAACTTTGAAATGACTCCAAAGTGACTGAAGTGATTATAAAGTCACTTCAAAGTTCACTCCGAAGATCAGCACAGACTTCAATGGAGCTGTTTTGCACAGACTTCGAAGTGACTTTGAAGTGACTTCAAAATGACTTTGAAATGACTTCAAAATGACTTTGAAACCACTTTGGAGACTGCACCTCTTGTCCCCCCAAACACCTGGGGTGACAAGCAGACCCCCTCATGCATAGATCCAGATTTCCAAATGGGTGCTCCTGTGTTTCCATGGCAGGGAGGCTAGCACCCATTGCTATTGGGTGCTAGATCACCCATGGAAACACATTGGGTACTTCCCTTAATCCAGATCTACTAGATCTACTAGATCCGGATCTACTAGATCTACTAGATCTGGATTAAGGAATGTACCCATTCTTCTTAGATCCGGATTAAAGGAGTGCGTTGGAAAATGCATGGTATGGGAGGGAGGGAGGGAGGGAGGGAGGGAGAGAGAGAGAGAGAGAGAGAGAGAGAGAGAGAGAGAGAGAGAGAGAGAGAGAAGAAAGAAAGAAAGAAAGAAAGAAAGAAAGAAAGAAAGAAAGAAAGAAAGAAAGAAAGAAAGAAAGAAAGAAAGAAAGAAAGAAGACTATGGGAATTCTAGCCTGGGACCTGATGGAAGTCGATAGATGGAGTGAGATATTCAGCATAACAGAGTATGAATGAAGATTTGCCCAGCCAGAATGATGGATATCTGAGCAGACAAGCAATCCACACACGGTTTGGTCTCCCTGCAAGGGCATCGCTGATTATTCTCAAGCCTTCACTCTCCATGTTTCTGCTTCAGTGGTTCGTTGTGGTTCAGCGTGTAGCAAACTCCACACAGACTTGGCACCAGGAGGATAAGCAGCTGCCTCTGAACCAGCCAACTTGAAGCGAGCAAAGGAGGAGGAGGGGGAAAGAAAAGATGCCCGAGGCACCGGACCTAAATGGAAATGCAGGGAAACTCTTTGAAAGCAGGTGCGCTGCTCACTTTGCATACATGCATGAGACAGAGCCAGGCAAAGGGAGCTAACAAACGGTCCACCACGCAGGCCAACAGGCACGCGTTAGCTATCAGATGATCTGGGAAGCCAGACAGGACACAGGCACTATTTGGGCTTCTCCTAAGGTGTTTCTAAAAATAAATAAACAAATGCGGGGGAGGGGGGAGCACTGCTGATTGAAACTGCACCATTACTAAGCATGTGCACAAATGTTATTTTCTGTATTCGATTTCCATCAAATTGAATACAAGAAAATTCATATTCGTTTGAACAGATCCCCTGCAGATGTGGTAGGATTTGTATCTGATAGGAATGTTCAATCCATACGAATCCCATACGAATCACGTGCAAAGCTTCATAAGACTATCAAAATATTCCATTCAAATGTGAATGTGAATCTTCGAATGTGCCGACATGTCTGAATTCAGCTGAATTTGCACAAACTTCAAATGTTACGAATACCCATCCATCCTTAACCCTTATTGAAACTGCACCATCACGGCCCACACTGCTTCGTCCCATTGACACCGCCATGTCTTCTACAGCACTGCCCACACTTATCTTCTTATGGAAGTAATTGCCACCTGTGGAAAACAGTCCACAAATGAAGTCACAGGGACCACGCAGGGGGAATCCCAGGCCATTAAGACGACAATCATTTTGCACAGAGGAGTTAGCACTTCCTTGCCATCCTGTCAGTGCCTAAATACAGTTATTCTTAAACCTGCAAGTCAATATTTAGTAAGTTTTGGTTCTTTCAAGACAACTCAGCAAAGAGGTACTTCTACACATCGGAATATAATGCAAGGAACATTGGCCTAACAGCCACTTCTATTGGTTTTTCGCAACAAGCAAAGGACCACAGTGGAGAAGGTCCTCTCTTCACCGCCAATCAGAAGTGGATCATGAGAACTACATGAAGGAGGAGGGGGGAAAAAAGATGCACTGGACCTAAATGGAAATGCAGGAACACTCTTTGAAAGCAGGTGCGCTGCTCACTTTGCATACATGCATGAGACAGAGCCAGGCAAAGGGAGCTAACAAATGGCCCACCATGCAGGCCAACACGCCTGGGTTCCAAGTCATTCAGCACTCTATGCACAAACATGAATGCTTTGAAGTGGATCCAGAAAACAAAAGGCAATAAGCGCAGCTCTTTTTCGGCTGGCTGACAGTGTCTGTTAGCATCCTGCCTGTTGGGGTGAAGAGAACAGCCATCTTGTTGCATCAGGATTAACAGAGCACAGACGTTTACAGTTCTAGTGGTCCTAATGCAGTTGAGAAGGAGGAGGAAGCCCGTGAGCCTGTAAAAGAAATGTGGAGATAAATTACGAGTGCTATGTTTGGATGCGTGTGTTTCTAGGAAAGTGAACATGGTGAAGATATCAGTCTAGGTTGACTCTTTCAGCAGTGGAAATACCTCACATATGACCTTCAATGTACTTCTGAACTATACGTCCCACCACTTCTTGCTACTGGTCATGCTAGTGAGTTTGATTAGAATGGTTCGAAGTGAACCATCTGGTTTGAGCTGGTTTAATTCAAAGCAAACCAGACCTAGTTTGGAAGAGACTGGTTCAATTAGAACTGCTCAATTCAACCACGTCTTGCTCTTTAAATAGGTTTTTCTTTCAATGGCTATTTCCTTATTCCTTTTTTCTTCTTCTTTTTTTAAATTTTAACCTCAGTTGTTCGTGGACTTGCTCACAAACTATTTGCAAACTGTTCCCTCCTTGTTCTCAATTGAAACGAACTCAGAGGGAGCCTTAGAAACTTCAACTCTATTTGGAAACCCTGTAAGAGAAATCCAGGTCTCTGTGTGGAGCACCAGTCCTTCGTATTTTCAAGCAAGGGCCCTTTGCTACCTAGGGAATTTGGCCTGGCACTTCTTGGCAACCAAACAGTTCCTGAGAATCCTACCTTCAAATGAAGGCCTTCATGAAATAAAAATAAGTTTTAGGATAGGGCAGTCGTACATAAGGATGTGCACTAATAATTGTAACATTTGAAATTTGTACAAATTCAGCCAAATTCAGACATTTGAATTTGAACCGAATGTTGGAACATTCAAAGATTGATATTCAAATTCAAACTGCATGTTTTGATACATTTGCATGAAGCATCATATGAAGCTTTGTGTAGGATTCATATGGAATTTTATGAGATTTGTACGCTATCCGTATGGATTTGTGTGGGATTCATATGAATTTGTATGGGATCCATGAACATTTGTATTGAATATGAGTCCTCCCACCTTCGAAGGGGATCTATTCAAACAAATATGAATTTTCTTGCATTTGATTGGATATACCAAGTAGAATACCCCCCCCCAAAAAAAATTGTGAGCATCTCTAGTCATACATGGTAAAGTAGCTTCTGTGGATGAGCTGATAGTAAGCATATGGAATGAGGCTAGAAAACACACTCTGACAAATAACAGACTTTCAGAAATCTAAACTGTATCAGGGAAGGTCACATTATTCACCTTGTTTCAGTACACCCTCTGTGCAACTCTGGCATCACCTTAGGTTTTTTTTCTTTTTAAAAAATATTTTCCCTACCAGCTGGTAATGCCACAGAATTTTCCATCAGGTGCTGCTCTCAGGCTTGTTTTACACTGCTATCCAGATGGGCCTCCGTATTACACAGTGAGCCATTTCAAGAGAGTCTTTAAATGCATAATATATGCAAATGCATGTGTCTTTTTATACTCTAGGATGTGAACAGCAACAATACCCCTTGATATTTAAGCCTTTCAATCAGACGATGTTTTCGGTCAGAAACATCTTTTTTGGGAACTTCTATGGAAGGAAAGTGGGGAGTTGCGCAGAGTCTCAACTTTATTCCGTCTTACGCTCTTTAAAATCAAATCAAAATGATTCCCACTGATTTCATTCATTCATGCTGCTTTTCTAGAATACATCAATTTTCCAAGTCCCCAGGTACCATTAGATTTGGAGAGAATTTTCTCGGAACACAGAGACTCAGATGTTTCGATGGCTGTTTGGGCGTATGTTCCCAAGTGGGACCTGAGTGCTAGATTCTTCAATTTCTGGTCCCAAATGTGACCTCCTCCCCCCCCCCATACCAGCTGATGGCATATTTGTAATTACAAGTGATAAATGACATAGAACTAAACTGCCCAACATGGGAAACCCTTAGAATGGCTGCAGGGTTCCTATTTCTCCCTGGATATCCATGGCTGGAGGATTTCCAAGTATCCTAGGAAGTGTCAGAGGCTCGACTCACAGGCTGCGGTCACATGTAGGGGAACAAAGTGGCCCAAAAGATTGGAGAGGGTCAGATTAGAATGTGAACAATCCCATTTGTGCAATGTCTTTTTAAAAAGAAACTCAAAATAGGGATGTGCATGAAGATTTGTAACAAATCCGGACATTTATACACAAATCAAATATTAGGACATTCATACACTACCATTCATACGAATATGAATGTTTCAGACATCTGTAAGAATAATTTGGACACTCGTTAAACTGGGGAGATGGGATAGTGTCTGCACCAGTCACATCTGCAATGGATCCAGATTTCATTCGACATGGATCGAGAGTGGATTGAAAGTGGATTCAAGCTGGATTTTACTCTTTCAGGAAGGATATGTTATGTGATACATATATCGGATATGTATCGGATACGTATGCAGTCGTATTGGACAAGTATTCATTCGTATCATATACCCATGTGGTCATGTCGGACATGTATTCATTCGTATTGGATACGTATCAGATTTTCCCTACAAATTTGTACAAAATCATTCATACTGAATAGAATCCTACCACATTCAAAGGGGATCTATTTGTACGAATACGTATTTTCTAACATAGCCCAAAAAGCATCATAGAGAAAGTAGTCTGTGGCCCTTGTGTTCATCTTCCCATCTTGAATCCCCTGGTTCTAGCCTGGAATGTTAAGAGGAGGTTGGAGTGACCAGCATGTGAATGATTCCACCTGGGAACCACCTCCAAGGTGTCTCTAAGTTGACCCAAAGGTCCTTTTCTTCAACCATAGATTCTAGAGACAAACTCCAACAAAAATTGTGTTTTCGGTCCACCATCAAACCGAACACCCGTTTTGTTCGGCTTAGTGGCGAACTATTTAATCAAGCAAATGGTTGTTTGCGTTCAGTTTCAAACTTTTTCCAAACCAAAAAGAATGCTGATTTTTTTTTTAAATTGAAAAAGTCATTTTCAAAGGCAAAAGCACAGCAAACGTGAATGGTTTGATCATATCGTTCATTTTTTTTTGCCAGCAGGGGAATGGTTCATTTTGATCAGATTCCTGGATATTCGAACAACCGCATGTTCAGTTCAATGTGAACAGCTTGAATATTAACTCTTTGATTAAATTTTTGAGCATGAAGCACATTTTGCACATTTTTTAAAAAATATAAAATTGCAAGGTAGCCCAACTGATTTTGCTCACATTCTCCTAGCACCATTCTCTAGTTCTTGAAGATAATAGCACCATAATGATACCTCCATTTCTTGCAAGTTGCATCTTGGAGCACTTTATCCTATCTATATCTCCTCTTTCCTTCTCTCTCTATATATATATATTCCTCTTGCCCTTGAGTTTTAAGACCAAAAGTTTTCTCTCCATGATGAGCACTGACAATTTTCTTGATGAAAAGTTTGTGCCATTCCACTGTGCAAAGACAAAGTTGGTTTCAGCTGGCACTTAATGGCCTGGAACGTTTACTCTACAGCCCACGAGGATAAAGCTTTCATGCAGTGTTCCCAGCCACTGTGTTTTACTAGCTCTCTCTCTGTGTGCCTATTTGTGTGTGTGTGTGCATGCAAGTACGCACATGCTGATGTGTGTTCATGAGCATGCCCCTTTAAAATACCTTCCCCAAAGGGAGGCACAAATAACCATTACAAAATGATAAGGAGGAACTTATTAAAAACAAACAAAATGCACTGCATCACCACATAATTCACCTAGGGAGGTTTTGTGGCAAAGTGGAAGTGTGAACCTAGAAACTCTTAGGTGCTGTAACCACTAAGCTCCACTCAACAGCCAGAATACAAGACCCAACATGTAGACCTCCCAATAAAACACTGAGAATAGGACTATTATATACCCCCCCCTCAACTTATATGCAGGAATTCTCAGGGCACAGGCAAAATGGAGATATGAAAAATTCAATTTGGATGTTAAAAAATTGAATAATTTAAATTTGCAGATATTTGCATTGAAACAAACGTGGTTATGCAAGTATTTGAAAATTTGGTGAAATCAAGCAAATTTTCAGCTTGCAAACATGAACAGTTTGACTGAACATTTGTGTTTTGCCGTTGTTTGACCATGAAAAGAGCTCTTAAAACAGGAGGAAAAAGGCATTTTCTTTTCAAAACAGTGCAAAATTGAAAGCAAACATCTTGTGTTTTTTTTTTTCAATTAAATGGTTTGAAGGTGAAACAACCATATGAGCGTTTGCTTTGATGGCCAAACCAACTTTACTAATTCCTACCTCCTTGTTGAACTAGGGTAAGACTTGCATCTTCCAGCCATGCTAAACTCCCAGAATATGAACATGGGAAGAATGGAGTCACAAATCAAAGAGGCAATCTCCTCTCTCAATGAAAGGTTTTCAAAGCTATTTGCTTCTGCAGTACAGGACAATTCCCAGTGAAATTGCTCAGATATCGCAGGCCATCTTGTGAGTGTTCAGGTGTAGCAGAGCAGCCGATCAAGGAAAGTTATTTAACGCATCCTCTGTGGTTTTTAAAAGGGCAAAATGCCAATGAACTTGACCCAGTTCAAACTGAGCCAGTTTGACTGAATCCCTTGGTTTGGTTTGAGTTTGAACCCAAAACAAATTAGGTTAGGTTCAAGTTCAAACCAAGTAATATATATATAAAACAATAATAAAGAACATAATAATGGGATTTAATACAAGCATAGGAAATTATAACAACCATTTAACAAGCTGTCATCTTATCTTGAAGATCTCCAGGAAATGAGTGACCATACGAGTCCAGGGGTGTTTTCACACATCCCTTCCTGTCCGCTGGAAGGGTAAAGAGCGTGATTAACCAACACGGACTAGCTCTTGCACTTGAAGCGCTAGTTAACTTTGGCTGCTCCCTCCCCCCTGGATCAAATACTTACCTTATTCGATCCAGGGCCCAGTCCTCTGCTGGGCACCAGCATTTTGACTGTGGTGCCCTCTGTGACTGCCCATGCATCGGCACGACCACCTTGATGACGCTGACACTCTGAGTGCACACAGTTGTATCTATGGCCATCTGAGGTGCCAGCATGGAGCAGTGGAAGAAGAGTGAATGCCCATGCTGCTGGACACTTGAGGTAAGTGTTAGGTAAGTGTTGATTAACTTGTGGAGCATGATTTCCAGAAGTAGTGAACTTCTGGTGAGGGCGGGCACACTTGGAGCCTGCAACAGCCTCCAGCACATGCTGATGCTTTTCACCAGAGCTTCACTTCTTCACTAGAGACCGTACTGCAAATAGGCCTCAGGAGATGGGTCTTCTTTTCCACGCTCAACCAGACATCCAGTGTTTCATTTAAGGAACATCTCCTAGCCCTAACTGGATGGCCTTTTCTTTGCAGATTATGTACCCTAGAGCTGAGCCACAAACATCCACCTTCCCTGCTCTTCCTGTCCAGTTTCTACCAGGAACACAGAGATTCCAACAGCTCTTCCATATTGTCCATCTGAACAAGAAAAAAGGTCATGGGCACTAGATGCAAGAGCTGGAGATGTTGTGCACACACAATGCCTTTTGGCTCCCAGCGATGATATTAATGCATCAACACAGAAAAGAATGTAGGGGCGATCGTGATGGAAGAATGAGAAGCCACAAATAAACCTATAACTCTGCCGTCTCTGTACATGCTGTCTCCTGGATTGAGGACAGTGAAGGTTAGAGGAAGAGTTAGTGCTCTACTTCAGAACTGTGCTCAAATAAATTTTGTTACCCCCCAACTTATCTCTTTCGTTCTTAGTCCTCAGCAGGGATGAAGATAGGGGTGAGAGAGAACGGCTAAGAAACTGAGGCCAACTTGGCTCTCTACTGCCATCCTGTGCCGCCTGCCCATATAGCAGGGCATTAATAACGCTGTAGTGAAAGAGGGAAAATGGTAAAGGATAGAGGGTAAGGATGTACACAAATATCCATAACATTGAACATTTGTGTGAATTCAGGCATTTGAATCTGAATCAAATGTTGCCACATTCAGAGATTGATATTTGAAAGCTTTGATACATTCGTATGAAGCTTCGTTACGGATCTGTATCTAACATTTGTACAGAATTCATATGGGGCATTTTTATTTAATTTGAATTCTACCTCATTGGAAGAGATTTATTCAAATGGATATGAATTTTCTTGCATTTGATTTGATATGAATTAAATACCCAAAAATCCATGCATATGCCTAACAAAGGGCAGATTTTTCTTTTGCTGTGGTCATACCTAAGGTTGAAACCAGTTTCAGTCCACCTTCAAGAGTGAGAGAACGCATCAGCAAAGTGACCAGTAATTCTCTTTCTGCATTATCTAGCCAATGGTGAATTTGACTGAGTTTTTAACACTGAAAGAAAACAGCTTGTTCATGCATTCTCTCACTCTGAAAGTGGATTGAAGCTGGATTAAACCTTAAGTGTGACCACAGGCTTAGAGAGGAAGGCAATCAAACCAGTGAAGGAGGTGTTATGTTCTAAAAAATACACACACACACAAACCAGAGTGTGTAATGGACAGGAGGAATTGCACTTTGGATGAAAAGCCCATAAGATTATTAACGAGATCTTGCTGTGAAGTTTCATCCCGGGCAGAGAAAAATGGCCCTTTCCCCAAGACCTTAGCCTTGCCTGCGTATATATTTTAATGGAGAACGTACTAAATAAATTGCACACTGTCACTTCCCGTATTTAAAGCGTGGTAGCATCTTCCAATTGCATCTTCACAGAATGCAAATATAAACTCCCACCGAGAAACAGCCTATTGCTGATTTCACATATTCCAGCCACATCTTCACTGTTCTGTATAAAGCGGTCTTTTAAGAAATGCACAGATGGACAATGGTTTCTAAAGGAAGATGCGTGATTTATTTTTTTAAAAAAAATGTTCACACAGGACATAAGGAGTTTGAACCCTCCCTCTATGCGTTTTATTATCCACATACAGATGTGCAAACTCTCCTGCATCTGTTGTGAAGTAGCCCTGACTGCTTTCCCCACAAAACAAGGCAAATCTAGTTCTTTTAAACCAACCCTAGGGTCACTGGGGGGAGGGGGGGATTGATTAGTCTGCAATAGGAGCAGAATTGCAAAAAGTCCCAGATTCTATCAGGCTGCAGTAGAAGCAGAAATATGGGAATTCCCACCTTCCTACAGACTAACCCTAGGCCAGGGTCTGGGTCATTCACATTTTGGGCAGCTCCTCATGACCAGCCTTGGTCACCAGCTTCAACGGACAGATACAAAAGTTACTGTCCTGACATCTCTAACGGGGCCCTTTTTCATGGCATGCCAATTACCAGTTCCATTTCTGGCAGGGCTTCCTTCTGCCCTGCTGAAAAGCTCCACCCGCTGTACTCTGGTCAATGGAGACTTGCTTTCCACACATCCCAAGTAGTCCAGAATAGGTTCAGTGGTAGTAGAAGAGGCATCCGTAAACCCATTGGGCAGCACATCTATTGAATCATCTTCCAATCAATCAATCAATGGGTGCTCTCCAGGAACACCTACTTCCATATCAACCTGCCCACGCTCTTCTCCCTGCAACAGACACCCTGTGAGGTAGGGGCAGCTGTGAGAGCTCAGAAAGAGCTGTGACTAGTCCAAGGCCACCCAGCTGGCTTCATGGAGGAGTGTGGAATCAAACCCGGTGACTACAAGATGTGAGTCCGGTACTCTGACCACCAGACCAAAATGACTCACCAGATCTTTGCAGTTATTTTGGTGTCTTTTCCCTATCTGGATGGGAGGAGACAAGTCAATCTGTCATTCATAACATCCAGATGACTCAAAAAGAAAAAAAATAGTGACTCTAGGTCAGGAACAGACGGATCTTTGTGTCCCATGTAATGATGTAACTGCAGGCCCCATGTGGTCCCATCTCTTCCAGGCTGCAAGCTGATAGAACTCAGAAGGAAAGAGACCTTGGGAAGCTTTTAAACTTCCCTCCATGGGCCACTCCTTTAACTGTACCCTCTAGGGATGTGCATGGATGTTATTGTTTTCTTTTTGTATTTGATTTGTAGCCAAACAAATGCAAGAAAATTCATATTTGTTTGAATAGATCCCCTTTGAATGTAGTAGAATTCGTATTTGATATGTTCAATCCCATATGAATCCCATATGAATGCATACAAATACATAGGAATCCCATACACACAGCATTACAGATCCCATACAAATGTATATAAATAGCATACGAATCCCATATGAAGCTTCATATGAATTCAAATGTCCATCTTCGAGTGTGCCAACATTTGATGCAACATCAAATGTCCGAATGTGGCCTAATTCATACGAATTTTGAATGTTATGACTAGCTCCGTTTTCCCTTCTTCTTGTAGAGACATGGATTTTCAGGAGGGAAACTCTCACAATTCTCCCTTTGGACCAGGTTGGGACATCTTTGACATGGATCCTGCTTAAAAACACTATAGAACCACAAAACCTGATGGCCCTGGACACAATGCAGATATGTACGTGTATGAAACTTCAGGTGACAATGACTCAGCAATCCTGTTCCTCTGGAAAGAGAGGTTACTCACTTCCTATCCCCTATGAACTATTCCCAGACCAAAATTTCTAGCAGTACTTTAAGTGTGTCACCTCCTTTCCACTTACTGCACAAACTTTATAAGAAAGGAAAACAGTGACATCTAGTGCCTCTGGCTGATCATCACAAGGGCCAGATACACCCATTCCACTGCCAATTCTTTAAATATATATACACAAATATATATATGGGGGGGAAGGAAGTATAAAGTCCAGAATTCATATTGTGCACATTCATTCATTCATTCACTCACTCACTCACATACATTTTTATCCCACCCTATACCCAAAGGTCTCAGGACAGGGAACAACATTTAAAATGAAACATCTTAAAATAATAACAATATGTCTTAAAACAATACTGTCTGCAAGTGGGAAGGGAAAGTGTATTCCCATTTAACCAAAGGCCAGGACAAAGAGTTGCATTTTTACTGCCTTCCTAAACGAGTACAGTGAAGCTGCTTGAAGCACCTCAAGGGGGAGACTATTCCATAGCCTTGGGGCCATCATTCTCCCCTTTTATTATTGAAGGTGGTGATGAAACCAGGAGGGCCTCCCCTCCAGATCTTAAGGCATGGGCAGTTTGATATGGAAGTAGGTGTTCCTTCAGATACATTGATTCGTTGGAGGGGGATTCAATAGATATGCTGCCCGATGTGTTTATGGGTGTTTTTCCACTGTCACTAGAAGTACCCAGTAAATACCCATTAATGGGTACAAAAATGCCATTTAGTACCCATTAATGGGTATTTAATGGGTACTTCTAGTGACAGTGGAAAAACACCCTATGACTCATAATCTATTTCTTCACTGAGTCTCATTCAGGATTATATCCCAAAGTAAAGATCAGGTATCTACACACTGGTGCAGACTACAGCAAACAACCCTACCTCTGTTGGCTCTTTGAACTTCCTAAAATGAAAAGAGAAGTGACGCAAAGGTCACTTCCAACTTCCCCCATGGGAAAAGAGACAAGTATATGTTGAACTGATAGATTTTTTGGTCTAATTCAACAGAACCCATCTTAAATTAGGGTCACCAGTAGGGATGTGCATGAATATCTGTAACATTTGAAATTTGCATGAATTCGGCCAAATTCAAACATTCGTATCTGAAACGAGTGTTGGAACGTTCAAATTAGAATTGAATGTTTTGATACATTCACATGAAGCTTCGTACGGGATTTCTATGGGATTGAAGATTCATATCGAATTCCAATCCCACTACATTCGAAGGGGATCTAGTCTACCAAATATATACAAATCGAATATATATTTTAAAAAACTGTGCGCATGCCTAGTCACCAGGTGCAAACTATGGGCAGCTTTGGGTCGGTTTGTCCTGCCTGTTTTCGTCTCATATGCTACAATTATATTCCTGGGGAGAAGAATTTGCAATTTCCTCCTTTTCGATGGCCATGTCAAACGGATACAAACCATGAAAATATCTAATACCTGATTTTGCTTTCTGGATAAAATGGTTCATAAGACAGAGTGGTGGAACAGTTCCTTATATGTTGTCCTGGTCTTTAGATTAATTTCTAGGGAGAGATAAGGGTACACCTGCATGCACTAAAAATGAAAAG
The DNA here is from genome assembly GCA_023333525.1 of Aspidoscelis tigris stejnegeri. Taxonomy (NCBI): domain Eukaryota; kingdom Metazoa; phylum Chordata; class Lepidosauria; order Squamata; family Teiidae; genus Aspidoscelis; species Aspidoscelis tigris. The sequence goes on from JALMGA010000011.1 coordinate 22,123,523, forward strand.
CAGCTCAGAAGTGGCAAGAGAATGCTGATGTTCTCATGTTAACCTTTAATCAACATTAAAGGAAAGAGGGTTCATTTTGGAAGTATGTTGTCTTGCCTTTAATGTGGATTAAGGTTTGAGCATGTGGACATTAACATTTCTAAGTCTGGTCTAGTGCAGTGGTTGTCAATCTGGGGGTCGGGGCCCCTTTGGAGGTCGAACTACCCTTTCAGAGGGGTTGTGACAAGTCTCCCACCACCCTTCCCTCCCACCTCCCAGCTGCTCTGCTCCTGTGGTTGGGGGTCTCCACAACCTGAGGAACTCCATTAAGGGGTCGCGGCATTAGGAAGGTTGAGAACTGCTGGTCTAGTGGTTAGGGAGCCAGACTCTTATCTGGGAATACCTGGTTTGATTCCACTCTCCTCCATGAAGCCAGCTGGTTGACCTTGGGTGAGCCACAGCTCACAGCACACACCCCACCCCACCCGTTATGGGGAGAAGAACAGAAAGGTTTGTAACCCGCTCTGAGTCTCCTTAAATGGGTGAGAAAAGTGGAGTAGAAAAGCCAACTCTTCTCTTATTATTATTATTATTATTGCGTGTGGATGCAGCCTGGCTTGCAAGGTTAAATTTTAACACCGGGTTTAAAGAAAATTACTGCTCAATTTGCTGATGAGTTGTCTGAATCTGGACTGAATCTGGATTGAAACATAGGTGTGGACACAGCCCTTGTGATACCCAAACCATTCCAGACTTAGCTGGCACTTCCTCAAGCCTTTGTCCCCTTTTGTGTGACCATTAAGAAAGTAAAAGCACATGCTCTGTTTTTGTCAGTTTGTTAGGGATCCCACAGAATACTCAAATGAGTACAGAAATGAAGCTATATAGCATTGAAAATAAGAATGACAGCAGAAGAAAGCAAATATTCAAAAGCATTAGTTTAAAGGACAAATCATGTTGTTGTTGTTTCCATCTTCCACTGGCATTTTTCTCCATATTCTTATTGTTGTTGTTGTTATATTTTAGATGGTGTTCGGAAAATTGCTGCTCCATCAACTTTCTTCCATCCATGTGGGTCTGAGTAATCAAACAAGCTAGAGACAAAAGATTTCCTTTGTTCATATTGCAATATAGGAAGCTTGCCTTCCAAACATTCCATCACGGCAAGTTCAAATTGTTTCACATCACAGCCTGACTTTTTATCTCTATCCTGTCCAGAAGTTTACAGTCTTCCTGACAGCGCCTATTCATGCCCTCCAAAATTAATTTGCATCTAATTTATTCACAATAAGGATGAGAAGTACATATGACATTTCTCTTTTGGCATGCTCAATCAAGGCAAAATAAACCAATTTGTTCAATGTTTGCACTGTCCGGCAGAGATCGGTTACTCCTTCGAAGCTGCAAAATCTGCAGACACCTTTATCAGTCTTTGCAAGCACACTGGCCACCCTAATTCCTTACAATGGTGACTTGCGTTATGAAGAAAAAGTCTCCTTACTGAGAAGGGCATTCTGTTTCAAAGTGCTCATTCACCATCAACCTATCACCTCAATGCAATGGAATCTGCCTCTTGCTGAGATCCCCCAGGTAATCATAATCGAAGAGAGGCATTGTTCCAGCATTCAGGAACCTGTAAAAGGACTCTATCTAAAAAAAAGAGAGGGGGGGGAGAGAGATGGAGACATGAAACTTCTATCCTTTTTATCAGGTAACATCTCGAAGGTTCATAGAGTGCAGCTGTGTACAGATTTCATACCAGGAGAGACTGATCAATCCAGCATTTCCACTGAGGCTAATGATGCCCTCTGGCTAATTAAAAAGATGATTAAAACACCAAAACATCAGAAGGAGCCAATTTATCCATTCATCAGAGGACACCGATATGCTGATAAAAATCTGACTCGCCCTGCACTGGCAGACTTTCAGACGCTGGGCACACCAGTGGGGAAATGGGAATGTCAAAGCCAGTGGCCTCTGGGAGGCAGGGACGAAGAAACGAGGCCAAAATGAAACATAAACTCAGCTGTTCAAAGTTCGCAAACCTGAAAGTGCTGCAAGGGCATGGCTGGCAGCGACACTGGCAAGGCGGCAGAATGCTTAACCCTTTTCCTTTCCCGTCTATTAGGGATGGGCAAGAATATTCAAAGCACTGAAAATTTCATCAAATTTATTTGAGTTCGGACATTCAGATCCAAATCAAAGGTCTATACATTCATTTTTTAACATTCTAACCAATTTAGAACGTTTTGAATCATCTGTATTAATTATTCAGACAATTGTATATGTGCGGGTATGTATGCTTTACATATGTATCCATATGCATCTTATTCGTATCCATACGCATTTGTATGGATACGTACAGGACAAAAATGGGATGCATACAGGATAAAAATGGGATGTGTACAGGATAAAAACGGGATTCATATGGGATAAAAATGGGATGCATTCAAATGCACGCGGGTGCATACGGACATGTACTGACAGACACAAATATTGTTGACATTTGTATCTCCAAATACAAATCGAAAATTCATGCAAATAGATATGAATGTATTTGAATGGGATTTGAATTTGAATACATTTGTGTTTTTTTCTATTTGTTTGAATTTGAACATTTAGAACATTTGATTCAAATTGAATTGAATCCAAAAATTGCATCTGTGCACACCCGTGATGCAAGACGGCAGAATGCTTAACCCTTTCCCCTCCCTGTCTATGCCAATTGAATCAAATCTAGATAATCCAGTAATCTTGAAGGACTGCACATAATAATGTTGTAATAACAACAACAAGAACAATAATCAGTTTGAACATTTGCTGGCACATCATGCTACCTTTCGATGCACTGAAGGTAAACCAGGATCAATGGGGGAGAGGGATATCTCAGCCTGGTAGGAGTCCTGGTCTCTAATGGACAGCAACATCTCAGAACCTTGGTTGACCTACCCACTAAAGGGAAAAGCAAATTCCAAGGATGAATCAATAGTTCCAGGTCTTTGGAGCGTACAAAATGGAGGTCCGCTTCTAACTCTCCTGGAGTCAGAAGTCATGAGAGTCCTTTTCTAAGAGGAAGATTGCACATTTTGTTTTGTTTTAGAAGCTATATTCATTTTTGGCTAATTTCAGATGACATGTGAATCGCACGGATGTTCTGGACAGCCTTGTGTTAGGGTTAGCAGTGGCCTCTAAGGTCTTCCCCAAGCAATGCTGTTTTCAACACTCAGAAAATATGAGGTTGTAACCCAAGGAAATCCAGCAGCAGTGTTGGGTTTCCCATAATAGCTTTGCTTACCTGCTCATTTGGCAAGGTGTGCATGAGACCACCTCACAGAAGAAGAAGAGTGTGAATATGTTACAGATCCGTATCGGATCTGTATTGGATATGTATTTGTTCGTATTAGACACGTATCCAATGCATATTCATTCATATTCAATACATTTTGAATATCCAAACAAATACGTATGAATAGATTCATATCGAATAGAATTTTACCACATCCGAATGTGATCTATTTTTACTAATATGGATTTTTGAATTATGAATCAAATGTCAAAAATGTATCTATGAGTTCTCTACCAATTCTCTAGTGGATAGTGTGTTTCTGACTATGGACTAGAAAATCATTTTAGCTTTGTTCTGATCCCTTTCCCAGGATTATTAGCAAAAGAGCGCTGAAAAGAAGTCAAACCAGCACAATACTGTTTGATATTGGTGGCACAATTCACGACTCCATCCAAAGAAGGGAGAACAAAGATCAGATTGTAAGATGATCGAACAGCATTGTGGCCCTTGATTCAGTCCTTAATGGCATAAACTCAAAGAACATTGGAAAAAAGAAAACAGTCTGGGTCATTGAGAAAAGGAATCACCACAGATCTGAACAGGATGAAAATGCTGGGGTATCCACTATGGTGCCTGAGGATATGTAAGGATAACATTCGGAGGGCTTGCAGGGGAACACCACCATACATTATTAGATTATTTAAAATGTGTATAATCTAACTAAATGATGGTGTTTCTAAAAAGGTTAAACACCTCCTACCAATTTACAATTCCCCCTTTCAGGCTAGTGATGAGTTAAGGAATCTCGGAGTAGCTTTGCCATCGACAGACTTGAACACTTTATCCTGCCTTGATTCACTCTTCCCAGGTGTCCCAGGACACTCGACGTCTGGCTGGCAAATGAACACTCAATACCTAAAGAGAATAAGACTGCTTTCCTCTTGAGAGCTAAATGGGGTAATTGCAACAGAAGGAAATGAAATGTAAGAAGTAGAAAGCCGGTGCCTGCAAGGTCTTTGCAGGAGACAAAGGATCAAAGGAGCCAACAACGAAAACTTCACAGTGTGCCATGGTAAATTAGAGCAACAAATAACTACAGCACTTTCCTAACAGCCCTAATTTTATGACTGAATTCATGCAGCCACCCTGAGTGGGCATACAGACGCCACATGGTGCCACCCCATGCTCCCTGCAACATCGCCAAGGTTTGCTCTGGAAAACCAGGAATGGTCGCTCTGTTTTGTTTTTCTGTTGCTCTGCTTTTAGAGAGGTGGATTCAAATTGAACAGTCTGGTTTGAACTAGGGATACACACAAATATTTGTTACATTTGTTATTCAAATTCATCCGAATTCGGACATCCGTACACAAATCAAAGGTTCCGGACATTCATAAAAATAGTTTGGACGTTTGTTAAACTGGAAAGTTGGGAAAGCGTCTGCATGAGCCATCTGCAACAGATCCAGATTAACACATCTGGAATGGATCCAGATTAACATGTCTGCAACGGATCCAGATTGCATTAGACATGGATCGAGAGCAGAATAACTTTCAGGGAGGATATGTTGGTTAAAAGGGATTGGTTTGATTCAAACTGAACCAAGTTTGCTTGGCCAAACAAAACATTTTGATTTGGACTGTCCACATATGATGGCATCTTTCCTTTTTATTTTTATTATTTACGCTTTAAACTGCTTGCAAACTGCCTGACCCTAGGGCCTGTTCGCACTTGACCCTTTTCTGGAGTATATCTCAGGATAGGGATGTGTGGCCCACATGCTAATGCAGGCTCTGGTAGGCCTCACCTTGGGCCTGCTGTAGCCTGCACTAGCATGTGGACAGCAAGCCCCTGTTTCATGATCTATTCCAGAATAAAGCCAAGTGCGAATAGGCCCCTAGTCTGAGATTGAACCAAACCCAGGGAGCCTGAATCTGTTCACCATCTCTAATTGAGTTGATACTTTGGCAGCAATCCAAAGCAATTAACTCAACTTTAAATTTATATGGAAACACCTTGGGGCATATCAGTCCAAATCGATCAGATCTCATAATATTTGCTGTCAGGACAGGAGCTTTTTAGCAGCCAAATTTGCACACCTCTAAAACTATGTCCTCACCTGTAAAAGCATGAAGGCAAAAAAGGGGCAGGACTGTGAAAGTGCACAACTGATCCTTGATCCTGTTCAAAGGTAAACATCTTGCTGTGGTTACGTAAGATGCTAGGAATACAAAGTGAATGCTAGATGCAACATATGAAGGGAAAGACATGCTTGGCTTGAGGTTGCATTTTCCTGCTTGGAGTGTGTTGTCCTTAGCTACGTTCACACCTAAATTTTAATCCAGCTTCAGGCCACTTTCAGAATGAGGGAATGCAACAACAAAGTGATAAGCTGGCTTATTTCAGCATTATCTAACTCACAAGATCCACCTTTGAGTTAGATAACGTGGAAAGATAATGACTGTTCACATTGCTGATGTGTTCTTCCATTCTAAAAGTGGACTGAAGCTGGTAGTCAACAATTAGTGAACATCTGCGGAAGAGCATCAACTCTTGGAGTAGGCTGCTATAGCCTCCAAGCGTCCACCGCCTTCCCAGAATTTCATTAATTGTTGATTAGGCATGGAGCATGAAATTGTGCTCCATAACTTCACCAACATTAACCAAAAGCTTACCTAGAATGTCTGGGCAGTGGCGATTTGCACCTCTTTCAGTGCTCCGGGATCGTCTGAGGTGCCACACAAGTGTGCCGGCACATCGGACAACCAGAGATGCGACTGTATGTGCACAGAGCATCAGTGTCATCATGGCATTGGTGTTGATGCATGCACAGTTGCAAAGGGCACCACAGCCAAAATAGCGGCACCCTGAAGAGGATTGGCCCCGCAATTGAATCAGGTAAGTATTTGATCACAGGGAACAGGGGACAGCTAAAGTTGACTAGCATTCCAAGTTTGAGCCCTAGTCAATGTTGGTTAATCATTCTGGATGGGAAGTGAAGTGTGAAATCACCCTTAGGTGTGAAAACAACCATTGTCTTCTCCTAGGGAGACGCCCAGGGGTGAAATCTTGACCTTTGCCGTGTGAATGTGATGCTGTGCTACTGAGCAATTGCCACTCCTCCAAATGCAATAGGAACGCTGTACTAAAAGAAAACAAAAATCCAAACTGCATTTCCAGTTGAACATTGTGTCAATTCACAAGTGGCTCTGTTGCTACCATAGATGAATGTGGGATCATTTTCACCAACGGCGTTGATGGCTCTGTCGCAAGTCAAGCACACATCAAAATTCTACCTGCCCAGCTAGACAGGCAAGCCATTGTAACAGCGGAAGGTAATTAATTTATGCTCCTAATTGAAATGACTTTGTTGAGTTAATAAATAAATAAAAATGGGAAGGTCATTGAGTTGTGCTTGGAGACCAGCCTATTAACACACATCTGCATACTAATTAAATGTGGGAGAAGAGGAGTGGGTCATTTCAAAGAGCTAGCAATTTCCCTTTCCTAGCAAGCTCCATTATCTCCAAGGAGTGCCACACATCAAGAGCCAATTCACACCTTTAACTACCTTGACACAGAGGGCAAAAAGGGCTTTAGTCAATTTGTGTGGATAAGGAAGGTCTTGTTCATGCTGGGTCCTGCAGAAGTGTTCAAAACTGTGGTGAGCAACTCATGTGCTGCGCTGCTGCAGAAAGGAAACACCACGTTCCACTGAGAAGAATACTGCCTCTTTCCCCAGATTTCACAAGAGGGAGGGAGGGAGGGAGGGAGGGAGGAAGGAAGGAGGATCAGAATCAAACCCAGTATTCCCAAATAAGAGTCCAACTCCTAACCACTAGACGAAACCAGCTCACAAGAAAGAAGGAAAGAACGAAAGAAAATTTAACACCCCAAACGATCTACTTTCTTGAGGGATCATTTGGAATCTTTAAGCAACAGCTAGATATACCAGGAGTGAAGTGATTCCAACGTCAGCCACTAGAGGCCACAACAAGCTCATTTTCTTAAACACACACATACAAACATACACATACTAAACACACAGTAGTATTATATATTTTTTTAAAGTCAGAACACACACAGAGAGACATGACACATAGAACAACAAAGTACTGTGAATGCATTTCAAAGCAAAGTTTTGTTCATTTGGTGTTTGTTCTTAGTCCCTCTCTCTTTTTATACGTTTCCTTCCCAGCTCTCATGCAAAGTGCTTTTGGAGTGAATTATCTCAGCCCATGGTCACACCTAATGTTTAATCCAGCATCAGTCCACTTTCAGAGTGAGAAAATACATCAACAAAGTGACCAGGAATTTTCTTTCCACATTATCTATCTCAAAGGTGAATTTTCTGAGTTATTTAATACTGAAAGAAAACAGCTTGTCACTTTGCTGATGCGTTTTCTCTCTCTCTGAAAGTGGACTGAAGCTGGATTAAACCTTAAGTGTGACCACAGCTTCAGAGATATCTTCTTTTGCCTCCCAAAACACTTTTTCCCCCAGCCCCAATTCCACCCCTATCTTTCTTGCTGTGCAACACTTTGGCTTGTGATACCAACATGCTGAACAAGTAGAGAAGAAAATATTTTATCCTCTTTGTTCTCTGCACACTTCTTGAAAAAAGATGCAAACATTTTCACCACCACCACCACCTTTTATCTGCAACGCTGTCACACTCTCCCCTTACGTGGGACACTTCTAGTGGTCTATATAGTTGAAGGAGAACCAAATTCTGGCTGCCTCAATGGCGAATTAGCAAACCCAGTGTAGATTTTGGTGCTTTATAGAAGTGACTGGTCTGTGCAAGCCAGCATGAACTTTGCTTGGACTGTTCTTATTTTGCCTTGGCTGTGCATGGCAAAAGAGAAATTTCTTATGTACGTCTGTTTCTTATTGTGAATTTATTGGACACAAATTTTGGAGGGCATGAAGAGGTGTAATTGGGAAAACTATTAAAAAAAACTTCCATCCAGGATAGGGATAAAAAGTCAGGCTGTGATGTAAGAGAGTTTGAATTTGTCCTGGAGGAATTCTCACAGAGTAGGTTTCCTATATTGCAATATAGATTTAACAAATCTTTCATCTCTAGCTTGTTTGTTAACTAAGATCCACATGGATGGGAGAAATTTGATGGAGCAGCAATTTTCCTTACAGTGGCAATGGGACCACTCATAGAAGACAGAAAATCCATTCACCCTGGCCTACAGAAAGTTCAATCTGGTAGGAGTCCCATGGTCCATTTGGTTAGCAGGTGCAGCTTCTGCTGTGTTCAGCACTGTGAAATTTTTGTATGACTTTGCATAGCAATACAGCCTTGAGGCATTTCTGCTGCCTGCTTGACATGAAGAACATGATTCCTGGAAAGTTTTTAAAAAAGCATCAGAGATCTGTGAATTGTAAATGGAAATGGGCCAAAACCCAATGGATGAACGATATAAATATGCTGATTTGTCAGTTTTTCATTATTCAGTCTTTAAAAGGAAAGAAAAAGGGAATCACAATTGATTTTTTTTCCCCTAGCCTAACAATGGCATGTTTGTTCCTCTTTACTCTCTCATGTAGATGCTCAGAAGAACTGACTTACTGTTGAGACAAAATATATCATAAAATAAAGATTTAGAGAGGAGGGTTCCCGTCACCTTCCCATTCCCGAATTTTTCCAGTGATGATTATTGTTTCAGAGCACAACATAAATTTAATGTCAAGATCGAGAGCTCTTTATGGTTCTTGCAAACAGGGGAATTGGGGGAGATTAGAGATTATTTGTTATTAATTGTGTCTTCCTTTCTCTTTCCCTTTTTCTGATTTTGCCCCTTCTTGCTGTTAAGCATTTACTACTCAGGGGGAAAAGATTAATAGGAACATCAGTGGTGGCAGACACTTATACACATCTATTACGTTGGAGTAAGCAAAAACTTCCTGATTACCTTTACAGATATTCTGATTTTATTAAAAAAAAAACTGGGCAAAAACCACTTCTGGGTATGTTAACATGGAAGCAGCCAGCTACGTTTAGGGATCTGCATTATTTATTTATTTATTTATTGTATTGTATTTGATTCATAGTTAATTGAATGCAAGAAAGTTCATGTTCATTTGAATAGATCCCCTTTGAATGTGGTTGGATTGATATTCAGTACAAGCGTTCAATCCCATATGAATCCTGTACAAATGCATACAAATAGCATACAAATCTTATGCAAATCCCATACGAATCCCATACAAAGCTTCATATGAACGTAGCGAAACATTTGATTGGGATTCAAATGCCATTCCTCAAATGTGCCAGCATTTAATTTGAATGTGAATGTCCAAATTCATCCAAATTCATATGAATTTTGAATATTATGAATATCTGTGCACATCCCAAGTTATGTTAGTTTTTGGAGGTTGCTGATGGAACACAGCAATTTGTAACAAATCGAATGCTAGAAAACTCATATTCGTTCAACTAGATCCCCTTCAAATGTGGTAGGATTCTATTTGATACAAATGTATTTGTACGTATTCATACAAATATCCAATTCAAATGCGTATCTATCCTGCATACAGATCCTGCATATGGATCTTATACAAATGCATACATATTGGATACATTTCCTATACCAACACATATGTATCAGATAGGTATCCTATGGGTGTTTCTCCACTGTCAGAAAGTACCCATTTTTGCACCCATTAAGGACTCATTTGGGTGTGAGCCGGATGACCCCATTTCTACCATGGCACCCATTTGGTACCCAACTGTTTCCACTGCTGCTTGGGAAATACAGATCATATGGGTACTTTTTGGCCTTTAACCCAATGTCCATTAATGGGGTCTACAATGGGGTCTTCAACCAGAAAATCCAGATTAAAGGGAGCCTGTTTCCACGTTAGTTTGCCAATGGGGTCTAGAAGAGGCTAGGGGAAGGGGCACTCTGAAGTCACTCCGAAGTCACTTCGAAGTTTACTCTGAAGATGAGCACAGACTTCAAAGACGCTCTAGAGCTATTTTGCACAGACTTCAAAGTGACTTCGAAGTGACTTTGAAGTGACTTCGAAATGACTTAGTAATGACTTTGGAGCCGCTTTGAAGATTGTACCCCCTGTCCCCCCAAATACCTGGGGTGACAGGCAGACCTCTCGTGGGTAGATCTGGATTTCCAGATGGGTGCTCTGGTGTTTCCACAGCAGGGAGGCTAGCACCCATTGCTATTGGGTGCTATACCTCCCATTGAAACACATTGGGTACTTCCCTGGATCCGGATCTTCTTAGATCCAGATTAAAGGAGTGTGGTGGAAAAATACCCTATATGAATGCATGCACATCAGTACACATCCAATAGGTATCCCTAGTTTGACTAATGTCCAAATTATTCATATGAATGTTCTGAAACATTCGTATCTGTACAAATGTTAATGTATGAATATCATAACATTTGATTCATGTATGAATGTCCAAATCCGTACCAATTCGTACGAATAATGAATGTTACAAATCATCTTTGCTGTCACTCATTTTATGCCAGGTACTCCTGTGAGGTAATGTATCATGAGATTTATCATGGCAGATAGGGATGTACAAAATTAAATTCGCATTTCAAAATTCAATCAAATATTTTGGGTATTTTGGATCTTTAGATATCCAAAGCTTCAAATGAGATGAACCAGTTTCCTGCTTGTGAAAATGAATACTTTAATTGAACATTCATGTTTTGTTGTGTTTTTGACCATGAAAAGGGTTTCAATGGGGAAAAAGGAATTTTTCTTTGCAAAAAAGTTCAAAAACAAATATAAAAAACCTGTTTTTATTCAATTAAATAATTCAACAATGAAATGAATTGGTGGATTTTCACTTCTACAGCGAAACATGGATTTTTTCATGCATACCGCAAATTGCAGATATTAAGCAACTATTTATCTTCCCCTTCCCCAAATTTAATTCTCAATAACAATAGTAGATTTTGTTTGATAAATAAGTGGAAGAGCAATACAGTTGATAAAGAAACATCAGGAGATCATCTACACTTTCTGTAGTAAGACCAGAATTCATTTATCCACCAGAGGTTGCAATTTCTCAGTCTTTGAATACAGTGCCCAGAAATGCATAATCCACAATGCTTTATAAATGTGTGCATTTCTGAGATGAAAAAGCAGTTGGTGATACCTGTTTAAATATGTATCAAAACATGGATTAACAAGCTCCTGTTCTTAAAATCGGGATTTGCAGGTAAGGATAAAAACAGAGCGATTAATGGGTAAATCTATCTGAAAAGAAGGAGGAGGAAATTAGACTGATTTCTTGATTTCTGATTTTACTAGAGGATTATGTTTTCCAACCTTATAGTAAAACTCTCCTCCTAACAGATTCTGAGTAGTCACATATAATGTCATCCATGAAAAGCAGAAATAGAGGAAGGAAAGTGGTATTTGAGTAGTTCAGCAAAACTTTTAAAAAAGAAAGAAACTGGATAGTGTCCATAACCAATCATGAAGGTAATATGTGACCTGCTGCCTGGGCTTTGTTTCGTCCTTTTTATCACCACTGTCTTTGTGTAGGAAACCATCCATCCATCCATCCATCCATCCAAGTATTGACCCTCCACTCAGAGGTCCCAGGGTGGAATGCAACATTCATGAAACAAGAAAATCATTGTACAATCAACGGGCTGCATGAAGGGATATATTTTAGCATGGCACTGGAAACATAAATGGTTGATTATATAATTAATCTGAGCCCCTCACCATTTGAGAAGCAACTGATATCAACTTGTACACCCTCCTCATTCTAGTTTGGCACCTCGCCAAGGAAATGCAATGCAAAGTTTAGTGGAGAGTCTTCCTGTAGGACGTCAAAAATGCGCAATGCATTTCTGCACCAGGTTCATAATTAATGTTTGCATCATTTATCTTTTGTGGAGAGATTATTCTGACTAACGAGGTTCTGGGCCACTAATTCATTACAGTCCTTGTCATTTCCTGCACCTTCTTATTACCCAGAAATAGACTCATTAGTCAGAGTTCAATGACAGGGAGAAATTGTGTGCGTTAATTTAATTCCCTTCCCTCCTTTTCTGGATCGGAGTTTGCCCCAAACCAGAAGGTTTCAAATGGTGATGGTGCAGTTGGCGCAATGCTCACACTGGGGCAACCTCAGTCACAAAGTCACGGGCACTTTATTCAGCCCTAAGGTATGGCGTCTGGAAGTGGTGGTTAGATCCAATTTAGTCTTGTGGTTAGAGTACCAGACTCTAATCTGGAGGTCTGCTGGTTCAATTGCACACTCCTTCACAAAGCCAGCTGAGTGAGCCTGGGCTAGTTACAGATCACTTTCTGAGCTTTCACAGCCTCACCTACCTCACAAGATGTCCGTTGTGGGTAGAAGAACAGAAGGTTTATCAGCCTCTTTGAGGCTCCTCAGGGGTGAGAAAAGTGGTACATAAAAACCAACTCTCCTTTTGCTTCAACTTGTGTTGTGCTTGCATTTCACTAGCATTCACTACGGACTAGTTTGTAAGCAATTGTTATCCATGGGAACCTGAGGGGTTGGGGAAAATCACATTGATTCAGTCCACCAGCCTCAATCAGTAGCATTTCAGAAGCTAATTTACACTACTGAATGTTTGCAGTATCACCTTAACATTTTATCAACCACGTACACACACACACACACATGTATATATTTGGGAAATTCCATTTTACCAACCCTATAAAAACAACTGCAACAAATGCTATACAAACTGAGCTATTCACAGGACATCTGTATTCTTCACTCCATTTAATTTAATTGTATGTTGCTAATGCCACCCAGTATTTTGCATTAAACTGCAAGAGATATTAGGCCAATTGACACTACAGTCCACAGTGCATGATTAGAGAACTTCTGGGAAAGAGCATCTGCACCTTGAGGAGGCTGTTACAGCTTCCAGGCACCCCCTGCCTGCCCAGAAGTTCCCTAATCATGCACTAGGTGTGGAGCACGAAATCATGCACCACACCTTTATTAACCTAAGTAATACTTAGCAATTAGTTAAGGGAAATCGTCCTGCAGTGAACATCTGCACCTTTTCCAGTGCTCTGGGGTTGTCTGAGGTGCCGCGCAAGCGTACTGACACCTCAGACAGCCATAGACATGACTGCTCATGTGCAGAGTGTCAACGCCATCATAGTGATGGCACTGATGCACACGTGGTCGCGGAGGGCACCTCAAACAAAATGGCGGCACCCTGAAGAGGACGGGCCCTGGGATTGGCCACAGGTGAGTGACCAATCGTGTGGGGCTTAGGCTGTAAGTGACTAGCACTTGAAAGTGTGAGTGATAGCCAACGTCGGGTAACTGCGCTGCCCAGCGGATGGGAAGGGAAGTGTGAAATTGCCCATTGTGAAGAAGAAAGGAGACTTATTTGTATGAATTCGGATGAATTCAGACGTTCGTACACAAATTGAATGTTATGACACTTGTACATTAACATTCATATAAATACAAATATTTTGGAACATTTGTACAAATAGTTCATACATTTGTTAAACTGGGGATACATATCCGATAAGTATGGATACCTATGTGTTCGTATCAGATACATATCCGATATGTATCTGATATGTATCCATTGGTATAGAATATGTATCCAATATGTACGCATTTGTACAGGATCTGTATCCAGGATCCATATGCATTCATATTGGATATTCGTATAAATTCATACAAATACATTCATATCAAATAGAACCCTACCAGATATGAATACAAATTTTCTAACATTCGATATGTTACTATTCAAGCACCCAGCAAACTATTTGGGTACATATCTAGTCCCAGCAGTGCCCCCTCCCTCTCAATTGCCATCCACACCAGGCTTGGAACCAGCTTGGAACAAGGAGTAGAGATGTGCAGGGACTCACCGCCCCTCCCCTCCCCCCCCCCCCCCCCCGGCTTCCATTTGATTTGAACAAAACACTCCTTTGTCAGTTCTAATTTGATTTAAAAACAAACAGGAATGATGCTTCTTTTATTAAAATGCCTTTGAATTTGGATCAAACAGGGTGCATTCAGTAAGTTTCAACACCCCCTTTGTTGGTTTCAATTTGGCATTCAGCGGGAACTCAGACCTGCCAAATACCCCTTGTTCCTGTTCAAAATGGTTCAAACCCAAACCAGTGTAGCCCACCTCTAACCAGGGGTGGTGGAGAGCTGAGGCTGCCTCTGCCTGCTGCTTCTCGCTTGCCAAATGTCCGATTGGTATGGCCCAGGGTGGGATGGAAATCCAAATAAATAAATATATAAATAATTCCCCAATAACTTCTGAAAACCATGGCTTTTCCTACACCCTGCTTACCTCTATTTTCCCTAGCCGTTCCCTTGTATTGAATTTATTTTTTCAACAGACTTCAGTGATGGAATTATAACTCCATACTTTATTATTCTTCATATGTCCTTATGCAGCACTTTGCCAGATGTCCAACCCGATCCCTTGCTTTATGGCATTCTCCACCCGTCTCAATATTTTTGCCATCACTTACTGTCTCGCCACTAATGCTGATGTACTGAGCCATTGTGCTGCAGAGCCACAGACAATACAAATGTCTCACCTCCTCCAAAATCAGCAATCACTCTCAGGAGTGGAGCAGAAAGAAAATATGATTATGTTCAGAAGACAAAGCCCACTCCCCACCTCCGCCCTACAACGAGGGAAAACGATTTGGAGTGTGGCATGGGAGATGATTAATGATGCCAGATCAAAGCTGATAGCACCTGAAGGGCAGGCAAGATCAACAGATTGCCTCCAGAGCTCTGTGTTGCATTCTCCAGCCAGATGCAGGCAACGCTGTGGGTTGGGAGGACCCACAGCTGAGTGGCAGAAGGTTCAGGGTTCGATGCTTGGCACTTCATTTCACAAGGACCTTGGGCAGTGTTACTGGGGGGGGGAGGAAAGACTCTGGGAGACTGGCCATCTTTGGATGGATAGGGGGATTATCTAGATGGAGAAGACATTGCCTTGTTTATGGTTGCCCATCGCCTTAATGGAAGGCTGATCAGGTAAGAGGCAAAAATCTGGGCTCCTTGGCAGTAAATTAAGTCCCTTCCAGACTAGCGGATAAAAATCCGATTATATAAAAAATGTGCAGCTTACCTGGCTGTAATGTCAGGACGCATTCTTCCCACTCAAAATGGAGGTTCACAGCTTCCTCCTCGGCAGCTGCAAGACTTCCATGGGGCACCTGGTGAAGCACACGTCACGTGTCATGGGGCAGCCAATGGGAGCTGAGCTGCAGTCTCAGCTTTCATTGGCTGTTTCTCGCCGTCCTATCAAATGTGGTAGGATTCGTATTTGATATGATTGATCAATCCCATATGAATCCCATACTAGAGATGTGCATGAATGTAATTTTTGCATCAAATTCCACTCGATTTGAATATTCAATTCAAAATTTGAAAATCCGAATTCTTGAAAATCCCATTTGATGCTGGATTATCTGGATCCGTATTTTTGAAAATCTGATTCAAATTGAATGATATAGATGTCGGGAACATTTGTATGTCCCATTGTCATTCCATTGTCATCCTATTGTCATCCCATGTTATAAACACAAATAGACCCAATATTTGGATGTGATATATGACATTCTGTTCAGTTGAATTATTCAAGAATCCATATAGAATGTTCAAAATTCCAAAATTCGACCGAATTCAGAAATTCGGATTTTCGAAAATCCAATCTGAATTTGAATATTTGTCAAATTTGAACTGGATTTTTTGAATTTTCGAATAACCACACACAGCCCTATCCCACACAAATCCCACACAAAGCTTCATACGAAACATCATACGAATGAACCATAACATTCAATTTGAATTCGAATCTCAATCTTAGAATGTGCCAACATTCTGTTTGAATTTGAATGTTCAGATTTGGCTGAATTCATATGAATTTTGAATTTTACAAATATCTGTGCACATCCCTACTCAGAGTTAATACTGTGCCAAAGATGTTTCAGCTGGGGGTGTTGCCATTCCTTAATCCTGACCCTTTTAAATTTCCTCCTTTCTCCCCTCCCACTTCTTCTTTCCTATTGATGGCAAAGATGAGTACAAGGGATTATATTATTGACATTTAGGTAGCTGCCTTGGGAGCCTATTAGAAGTTTAAGGATGGGATAAAAACTCACTTTCCAGCAAAGCCTGCCTTGTAGATCTAATTTAGAGAAATAAGTCTCCAATCTTAAGTTTTTTTTCCTCTAAGTATAATCTTATATGGTTATTTCTGCACTAGGCCTTATTCTGGATTATATCCGAGAATAGGGACCTGCCACCTGTTCCAGTATGTGGATAACAGGTACCGGGTTTGCAATAAAGACTGCACTAAGGACCAGTGCAGAAAAGGTGGTTAAAATGTATACCTTTTATGCAAAATATGCATTTTCATGCATTTTTAATACCTCAAAATAGAAACATTCTTAAATTTCCCCTTCCCTTTCCCCCTTTTCATGATTCCTCTTTCCACTTTTAAGTATGCGAGTAGGAAATTGCCTGATTTATTCTTATTTAAAATAATAATATTAATCAAACCTTAACAATAAAACAAGTCAACATCATCAGTCAACAGGCAGGAACTTGGAAGCTGTTAGTTACAAGAGGATTGTACAGAGTTTGTTTACCCATAAATCAATAAATGAACAACACATTGGATGTATTATACTCCACTCTGATAGTCTTTATGAGCTTAATGAAGTGAAATAACAACACAGTCCACACACACACACAGACAGATGCAGTTTCCAGCATCTCCTGGTTTGTTTCCATCAACAGGAGAGAATTATTTTCAGAGAATGCCAGGAGTAGGTTATGGAAGCCACCACTGTTCAGAAAGTGTGGCAGCATCAGAGAAGACCTGTGGGAGTGTTCGCAAACCATGGCAGTGAGCAGGTAGAAAAGGAGTCAGGATGTTCAAAATGTAAGAAGAACCCTGCTGGAAAAAGCCCACATCCCATTTAATCCAGACCCCTGTCTCATACAGTGGCCCGCCAATCACTTCTGGGCAACCTCAAGCAGGAGACGATGAGCCAGGCAGATTGAACCTTCACCTGTTCTTGGCTCCCTGCAAAGGTCCTTATGAGATACCCTGTGTGGCTCTCCAACCTGGAGACAGTACCTAGGCCTCCATTCTGGTAGCCAAATTAAAGTGCCTCCCCTCTCCGTTTCAATTGAACTGTAACCTGTTGAATTACAGCAGCATCCTGTTGCATGCAACAAATCCTTTGAGCTCATTGAACCCTGACAACTAGATCATTAGGAGACTCCATGCTCCAGAATTGAGCCTCATGCTTTGATGTCACAATTGACACACCTACAAGCACATTCCATCATCGCTTGGAGAGACGGTCAAAATCCTATATGGGAAATCATTCCAGGGTTTGTTTGTTTTTTTGAATGCTTAGTGAGAGAACAAAACCTGCTTTACACACACACACCTCATTTGTATAGCCTCAGTGGGAGGGAAAAAAGTTGCAGCTGGTTTCCACTGGGCCTTATTATAATGGATTATATGCAGGCTAGAATATGAATTTTCCCAGTGTGCAAAGCTATAATGGCACAGCCTGCTGTAACGTACAGGTGAACTGAAAAGGAGAGTGGGTCATTAAAAAAAATGAAAAGGGAAAGAAGGAAGGAAGGAGGCAAAGAATAAAAGAATCTAGAGCAAAAAGCCCTCCCCCCCCCAAGCCCAGCTATTAGGACGTTAAAGGGGGAAAAGAATGGGAGGATGGCAGAAGGGGGAAATCTAGGGTGGCTACTGAATAATGGATCTAATGCTGTAGTGTGGTGGGATTATCTCCCAAGGAATTTGTGCTTCTGCAATATTGAGTCCATGCATGATATCATCAGGACTTAGATTGCACAGCTGCTGTTAGCATTAGATCCACATGGAGCTGGTTTACCTGTACAAAGATTTGTAACAGAAAGCAAATGAGCCTCAACAATTAAGAGATCCACCTGCCACAGATTTCTGGAAGTCCTCAAGTGAAAAAGCAGAAGAGGCATTCCAAGGGAAGACAAATGAGATCTGTGGAGATGCCAGTGAAATGGAACATAAAACAGACCATCACACAGATTTTAGACAATTTGTACAATCCTAGATCAGACAAATTGCACGTCCATTTCTTTTATTGGATTGTCCACTTCCACGGATGGAGTTTGTACGAAGAATGTGCAAGCACTGAAATTTAGTGGTTTGGTTCCCAGCAGTTTGAGTCCTATTCAAACCACTTTTTTAAACAACTGTGTGGTTTGGTTTGCTATAAGAACATAAGAGGGGCCCTGCTGCTGGATCAGGCCACAGCCCATCTAGTCCAGCATCCTGCCACATGCAGTGGCCCATCAGTTCTTCATGAGCATCTCAAAAGCAGAAGAAAAGGGAAAAACTTCACCTGGTCTCAAATCCCAGCAAATGGCTTTTAGAGGCATCCTGCTTGTCCCTCCAGCCTGAAAGATGTACCTAGGCATCCATTCTAGTAGCCATTGATAATATGTCATCTGTAAACTTTTCTAACTTCCTTAAAGCCGTCTAGGCTGGCTTCTGCTATCACATCTTCTGGCAGCAAATTCCACAGACTGATGACCCTATTCTGGGTGAATCTATGGATCACCTGGTCTGTGGTTCATTTTGAACTGGGTTTTTCAATCTCAGAATGGTTCAGGTTCACATGTGAACCATTCAGACACCTTAGTTCACTGCAACGTGTACCTCCATTTACCTGAAGGCTAGGGCAAACAGAATAATCTTCACTGCCTTCCTAAACATAAAATTTGAAATTCAGTGAAGGTGATAGGTTCACCTCAAGAGGGAGACTATTCCATAGCCTAGGGGCCATCACTGAGAAGGCCCTCTCCCGGGTGCCCACCCATTTTGCTGTTGAGGGGGGTGGGACAACCAGAAGGGCTCATATATGTTATTTGAAATATGCTATATCAGCTTATCATCTTTGGGGGAGAAAGTGCTAATGGGGGAGAAATTTATCATTAAAAACGAGAGAGAACCTCAAACTTTTTTGTATGAATTAAGATTTGTGCATAGTATTATTTTCCTACATTGTTATCAGAGATGTATATAATTTTGTGGAAACCTTTTTTCCCCAATCTTTTTGTTAGAAAACTGCCCAGGAAGGATGCAAATTTCTGAGGATGCTTGCATTTGTACTCAGGAATTGATGAGAGAAGCAGAAATGTTGTAAATTGAAATTCATATTGTGGACTAAGCCAATTTTTGCTCAATTCCAACCGTAGAGCTTAGGAAACAAATTCCTCAAACTCAATCATTCAATCAACCAAAAATGCAGCCTGTTTTCATCCCTATTAATTCAGTCAAATGAAGTTGTAGAGATTGGCCCTGAAAAACTCAACAAGATACATTCAGAACTATATTCCTGTGCTGTCCTGGGAGTACACACAAACACACACACACACATACCAGTTCACAAGGAAGTTTGAGTGATAGTTGGGCAATTTTGCTATATGCTGGTTTTCCCATCTCATTTTTCATCCATTTAAAAATCAGAAAATTCATTTCCAATCTGGATTAGAGTCTGGATGGGAACTGTAGCATATAGCAAAACTGCCCAGTAGCTACGCCGTTTCCAGCTAACCCAACAAGAGGGGCAACTGGGAGGCATCTTAGAGAAACAGAGCGTGGCACTCACAGTAGACACCAGGGAATTACATATCATTTGGATGAAGTCAGACATTTGAATTCGAATAGAACATTGGCACTTTCAAAGACTGGCATTCAAATTTGAATCAAACGTTTTGATACAATCATATGAAGCTTCATATGGGATTCCTATGGGATTCCTATGCTATTCCTATGCATTCCTATGGGATTCCTATGGGATTGAACATTTGTATTAGAGATGTGCACAGATATTCAAAAATCCAATAAAAATTTGATGAACATTGACATTCAAATTCGAATAAGATTTTTGAAAATCTGAATGCTTGAATCCGGATCGAATTCAGATTTTTGAAAATCCGATACTGATTTTTCAATAACTCGACTGAATCTGTCATCATATGTTGCACCCAAATATCAGGTCTGTTTGAGCTTATAATGCGAGATGCAAACGGGATGCAAACGAAATGCAATCACAATAAAAAAAGTGATGCAAACGGATTCAAAAATCGGATACAAATGTTCACGACATTTGTATATTACAGTTCAAATCAGATTTTTAAAAATACAGATCCGGATAATCCAAATTCGAATTGGATTTTTGAAAATATGGATTTTTGAATTTTGATTCAAACTAAATATTCAAATACTCAAATATTCAATTTGGATCCAATTTGAATGCAAAAATTGCATATGTGAACAGCCCTAATTTGTATCAAATATGAATCCTACCACATTCAAAAGAATACAAAAAAGCATTTGTGCATATCCCTAATCATTGCATTTTAGGAAAACCCTTGGGTTGAAGCTACTCATTTCCTGTGTTCTCAAAGTAACCCCATACTGTGTATAGTAGAAGCATCTTTGTTGACAAAATAACAGGATATATATATCTATTGGTTTCCTGCTTGTCATCTGCCTGTTTCTGTCTGGAGTCTATCCGGTGTCTATCCATCCTTTTCAACTAGCAAGGAAGCGGTATTTATTCACATTCTGAGCAAGCTACTAAAATAATAATAATAAAAAAAATCCGAAGGGGTCTTGGGAATGAAAAACGAAGGGCAGCAGGCATTCCAGTGTTGCAGAATGTATGTGCACAGATCAAATTATGCACCTTTACTTCTAGGCACATAATGATGGTGAGTGTAGCTACCTGAGGAGACGATGCCAGAAACCAACTCTGCAGAATTAAATGCTTTAAAATTGCACTTATTATTGCTTTTGGTTAGGACAATGTGATTGGCTTCCATAAGGTAATTACAATAATCATATAGCGAGATGGCATGACAGGAGGGCAGAAAAAGGTGGGCGGGAATGGCCTAGAAACAAAGAAAAGGGTAATTAAGGAAGGAAATGTAAAAATAAAACCCTTATTTCTACTTCAGGTCCGTTATGCAGTAGGGATCCTTTTTCCCCCCTTCTCTCTTTTTCAAACAACAACAACATATCCTTTGTGAGTGATCATTATCACTTTTTAAAAAGAACATTCATGTGCAAGAGGAGAGAAGTGCATAGCACAAAGGCGTTACTCGGTCAGCTTCATTTTCTGAAGCCAGATTTTTGTCATGATGCACAGAATCCATACATTCACATTCTCCATGCCATCCAGCTTCCTTGAGTGCTGCATGTCTTTAAGTTAATGGTCAACAATCTGGTGATTGTAGTCTAGACCTTGTAATGGCACACCTG
Organism: Aspidoscelis tigris stejnegeri; assembly: GCA_023333525.1. Classification (NCBI taxonomy): domain Eukaryota; kingdom Metazoa; phylum Chordata; class Lepidosauria; order Squamata; family Teiidae; genus Aspidoscelis; species Aspidoscelis tigris. Next base: position 22,145,117 of record JALMGA010000011.1, read on the forward strand.
TAGTACTTTGCGGGCCATGCAGCATACTTCTGAGACAATGTAACTTTGGAGACAATGTAAAGTGGACCCAGTTGATCAATAGGATAAGCAATCTTTATCTGCTGATAGTCCAATCATCTGCCTGGAAATCCAGGCTCTCACCAGGCACAAGGCACATGGGTTGGAACTGCCACATGCAAAATGGAGGATTCTCAACCCATAACCAGTGGCATCAGACAAATGCCAAGGGCAAACAGGAAGGGCCCCGCATGGTCCACTGAAACTAGCAAAAGGCAAAATGGTTCAGTTCAAAACTATTGAACTAGAGATGTGCATGAATGATTTGATTTGCAAGAAAATTAAAACTCATTTGAATAGATCCCCTTCAAATGTGGTAGGATTCTATTAATCCATCCGATGCGAATGCATACATATTAGATACATATTCTGTAACATATCTGCTCTGAAAGCATCAAATCTGGCCTGAATCCACTTTGAATCCACTCTCAATGCATGCCGAATGCACTCTGGATCCACTGAGATGTGATTGGTGCAGCTGCTTTCCCACCTCCCCATTTCACAAATGTTCTGAAACATTTGTACAAATACAAATGTCACTGTACGGATGTCATAATATTTGATTCATATACAAATGTCCAACTTAGTCCAAATTCATACAAACATTGAATGTTATCAATATTCATGCCCATCCCTAGTCCCAACTTGAAACTGGGCATTTCAACCATTTCAAGTGTTAATCCAAACTTGTCCAATTAGGATTTTTCTCTGAATCTGAAACAAGACAAGATTCTACTTTCTTAAAAAGCCTCCAATTTGCAACCGAACTGCAAAGCAATTGGAAAATCAGATGATTTTGAGGGACTTTTTGCTTGCTTGGCTGATTTTTTTACTTTGGTACAAACAAATCCTTTGAAATTTGAATGGCAGAGTGGAGGTATCATGCTCAGCCATCCACACAATTCTGCCTGCCCTTGGACTTTCCCATAAGAAGGGAAATTCAAAATGGAGTTCCCTCATTATTCCTTATTTGCTTCAAACTCCTTGAAACAAATTCAAAACAATATGAAACAGCTGCTTATTTCAATAAAGCACTTGAAACGTTTTGAATTATTTTGAATTACATTTCACTTGTTCTCAGCCTTTCCAATACACAATTAGTTGAATTAAACATTTAGGGCCTCTTGTTGATTTAAAACACAAACTCTTCCAGATAAGTTGCATTGTTTATTTGTCCATGTATGAATCAGGGAATTTTTTCATCTTTTTCTAATAGAATATCTGAGTGTTTTCATTTTCTTTTTTTGCTCTGGACCTTTTCTATTCCGCTATGGCCATGCTGATTCCCTAAAGTTGCAGAAAACAAGGTCACTTAGCCTGGATCCAGTTAAGTGTCCAAAAAGAAGGAGTAAAATATTGATACACATATTAACAAATTCTAAAACACTGCCAACTTCCTCTGGTTGTGTGTACATGTGTGCGCACACATGCATGTATATGCACTAGAGATGTACACAAACTTCTATTGTATGTTTGGAATCAATCAAACCAAGTAGTGGCTGGTCTGGTTCAATTCTGAATTTTTTGTCTTTGAAGCTGTTTGGTTCATTTCGAACAGGGTGTGTTCACCTGGTTTGTTACCAAATGCCTTTATTCCATTTGAATCTAAGCTGCTTTCAAATGGGCAGGCTGTCCAATTTAAACTCAAACTTTCAGAACACACCTGTTTGAAACAATTCAAACCTGAACCAGTTTGGCACATCTCTAGTGTGTGTGCATATATATGTAAGCATGTATGTGCATATGTGGACACGAAGCCCTTCTTAGGACAGGACAGAATGACAGTTTTGTTCTCTGTAATCTGTACACATAAGGAACATTTTGTTAACTCCATCCTTCTCTTCAATTACCCATGATTTAATGACCAACACTCCATTTCAGCCACTGAGACACATATATGCATATAGGGGAACACTGTAATTTTATTTATTTCAATGTTTTTTTAATTGTAGCCTGCCCTGGAACTATATAGTGAAGAATGGGACATAAATGCCTTGAAAGAAACATACAAACAAACAAACAGCATATGCAGAATGCAAGCTAGAGGAAAGATATTCATTTACTTTAACCCCTATTTAGTTCACTCTTTTGACCCAGGCTTTTGAATCAGTGAGTGAGTGAGTGCATTTTATTCATCAGTTTATTATTTATTTATTTATTTATTATTTACATTTCTATCCCACCCCATACCCAAAGGTCTCTGGGTGGGATAGGAATGTAAATAATAAATAAATAAAGACTTTAAAAGAAGAATTCAACAAATATAAAACAATACACAATATGTGTAAAATAATAGTGTCTGTACTGGGGGGAAACATAAGCAGCTCAGCCAAAGGCCAGGATAAAGAGGTGCGTCTTCAGTGCCTTCCTAAATATATATAAGGAAGGGGCATGACACACCTCATGGGGGAGGCTATTCCATAGTCTGGGGGCCATCACAGAGAAGGCTCTCTGCTGGGTGCCCACCAACCTCACTATTGAAGGTAGTGGGACAACCAGGAGGGCCTCACAGCTTGATCTTAAGGCACGGGCAGGTCGATATGGGAGAAGGCGTTCCTTCTCCCATACGTTTTATATAAAATCATATAAAACATACAAGAATAAAAACAAAAATAGGTTTTGAAAGTTTTAACTTTTCTGTAATGTATGCAGAGCACCATGAGGTGGTACAGTATGGCATGAAGATAAACACCTGTGCATCGATGCACGTTTCATTGAATTTGGAGAAAACACCATCTGACTCGGAAGTGGAAGACAAAGCATTGGGTATCTGTGAGCAAACTAGCAAACACTTCCATCCTGTGTTCTTCTAGGCTCATCCTATAAAGTGCCTTGTGCCCTCAAATCACTTCTCCGGATGACTCACATGCTGATCTTGTGCTGCTGCCTTCTACAGTTACTTTACCATCTTTGGCTACATGCGTCTCTTTATACTCTGCTACTTAATTCAAGGTTTGCAGCTATGCCCATAAATTTGCATTAGCAGTTTTTTTTAAGTAGACCTCTGCTCTCTTTTACAGCATAAGAGAGACGTTCTAGGAACAGAAGGTAGATTCAGCTTCTTCCCATACACTTAGACTCAAGTACTCCTCTCCTTTTAGAAGCTCTCCACGCTGCGTTGTTTATTTGAAAAGAAGTAAAATATAGATATAAAAAACCTGAGAAGTACAGGGTAGAGTCTCTTCTCAACCATCCAGCCCTCAGACTCTGTCTGTGTCCATGAAGACGTAAAGGAGTATTTTGTTTTGCTTTGCTTTACAGTCAAGCGAATGGCACTGTATAAAGCTGACATCTTGATGGCCCATATTTATACTCTCTCAAGCAACAGTTTCATTTTGATTCCAAATCAAAAACTAGTGGCCCTATTCTTTTACTGTCCATGTTGCACCTGGCAGTCACCTCTGGGAACTGCCTGCTCAAAATTTCATCCTAGTTTACCACCTGAAAAAACAAACAAATAAATAAAAAGGCTCCTTATGATTCAGGAGTTTGGAGAGAGAGGAGTTGACAATGCTGATAGAAAGAGGGAACCATAATCTATGTCTCTGTGCTTGTGAGAGCGCACACACATATGTCCCTCCATCCATGAAAATAGCTAGGACGTCATGGTTTAGTGGGATTCCCATACCGTACAGGCTGAGGTGCAACCAAGGTCATCAGTTAAATACACACAGACCAGCTGTGGTGGCTTATACCTTGCCACCATTCCCAAACCCCTCCTTTCTCCATTTACCTGAATGGAACCTCCAAAGTTGCCACCCCAAAGCCCCATTGGTTGCTTCCTTCCTCCCATGAGTTGGACCTGAAGAGGAGTCTTCTTGCCCAGCAGATTAGCAGAACAAAAAAAACTGTATCCAAAAGGCTAGCCACTCATGGGCTCTTTCCCATCACCATCCTCTCAATACCACACTGACACATGATCTACTGCCACGGGTTCTCTGATCCTGCTTTGAAGAAACCTCATTGGTGACACCTGTAGAATAGGCTTGTTTCTCCCTTTTCTCCTCTATATCTCTAGGTTGCCCAAAGGTGTGGTTTTTAAATGAATACTTTGTCCTATAATTAAACTACTGTGCCTTGTCTGGTTAAAGCATTGTGCTACCCCACTGGGAATCTATTTTTGCTTATGTTTTGGACTCTTTTGAAGAGTTGTGCACAGCGCCTCTCTGTTTTTGCCATTTATTTTACTATTTTCATGCTAATTATTAATAAAACTGTTCTTCTCATGAAGAAAGTACCCTTTGGAGTTCCTTCTGCCCTCTGTCTCCACTGCCAGAACATCAGAGGCAATTTATCGTCATTCAGACCTTTACACTCAAAGACCCCCTACACAAATGTCTAGGCAAAGCTAATGTCCCCATTTTTAACACGTGTCTACGACGACGACTAACACCAGGATGGCGCAAACTCTGTGTGATTTGGCTTGACCATAAAATGTTTTGTTTTCATACGAACTAGTATTTGGACAGTGGGACGGTGGTACAAAAACATGCTTGACTTTTATGCATTTGACGTTCTCAGAGAACAGAGGCACTGGTCTGTAGGGGAAATCGCATCTTGCAGCACAGGAAGATATATCCCCAGAACAGCTGAAGAAGGGATTAGGGGACCTACAGAAATGCTTACCAGTGACTTAGTAGAATGGGGTGAGTGGGTTAGGGTTAGGATATAAGATTGTGTAGAAAATAGTTGTTTGGATTGATGATACAAGGTGATTATCAATCATTTGTCAAATGTACAGAGTACAGCAAAAAGAAATTAGAGAACTAGTAATGATTGCACAGGTTATATATTGAAATATTTTTTGTTTGGATTTAGTTTTTTTTTTTCTAGAGCATTTATAGAGGTCAACCATGCACTCTTCCATTTGGATTGTCCATTGTTTTACTTTTGTAAGAATTCATGTGCCGCTGACCCTTCTTGTAAGAATTTTGGGGCAAAGCAACCAGATGCAACCATACAGTGAGGATTGATTTAGACATGCCTGCTATCAAAAGTCTCAAAAGCTTGGAAACTTCTCCAGCAAACCAGGAACTATTGTGGGGAAACACCATGATAATGAAGAGGAATTTCCGCAAATGCATCACATAATAACAAGAGCAACCCCAAACACAGCAAAGCTAGAAAGTCACTTGTGCTTCCCTTAGCATCCCAGTTCAGCTGTGGATTCCTCATGTCCTCCCATTATGAGCTTTATAAGGAGATTGCTTATCCCTCTCCAGTTTATTACTTCCAGCAATTTTTTTTTGCAAAAAAACCCAAAAAACAAATAGGTTAGAAAGTCCTTTCAGTGAGGCACGAAGAAAAAAACAAGCCAGCATTTTCATCACGGATGGATAGAAAAGGCACCCCCAAAGGTGAACAAGAAACAGATAACAAGTTTTACATCAGAAACCTTTTAGCCTCAGCCTGCCTGAGTTTTCAAGCCTCTCTCTTCATCCTCTCCTTGCTTTTCGATGCAGAGTTGCAAAACAACCCGGTTATTAATTTCAAACACTGCTCTTGAAACTCATCCTCAAAAACATTTCTTTAAAAAAACAACAACGCCACCAAGCACACACACACAAAAGGATCTCAAAGCAGGTGTAGTCTGGTTCTCCCAACATCTCTTTCAAAAGCCCTTGCTCAAAGGAATTATGAGAACAAAGACCCCATTACGTTGATGCCTACCTGAAGCGTCCTCTGATGATCCAGCTCTCTTCCTTTCTGATTGTCCTCGCTGTTTTGCTCAACTTTCTCTCTCTCTTTTTTTATCTTAAAAATTCCACGGTAAATTGCTTGTTCCATTTTTCCCCCTCTTCCCCACTTTAAAAGCACATATACACACACTGATCTGCTGCAGGGATGAGCAGAATAGAATGTCACTTACCTGAAAGAGAAAAAGAAAGAGTGAAAAAAGCAAAGCATTACACAGGGTCCCTTTGAAACCAGGTCAACACCAAGCTTTGAAATTGCAACAATGATGCTCATTTCTCCCTATATGCCCCTCACTTCCAAACACTTTCTGGTGAAAGCCTTTCCTCTTCAAAACTCATTTCCTGGGGACAAACATTGCCTTCGTTATTCTTCTTTTGTTTTCATGGGATTGGTAGCCTTCATGTTTGCCCTCAGAGAGGGGAGGTCAAGAAAGAGATTGGGAGACCAAGAAAGACACTTCAGAGACTAAAACATAAAGTCTTCCAGGGGGTTTGGCATGCAGAGGAGGAGAATGTAAAAATTAAGTTGCCTTGCATTGCCACAAAAATGGAGACCTCTTTTTTACATAAGCTTCAATAGGCTGCAGCCCAAAACTGGGGAAAGGTCTGGAAGGTGTGATGTCTCTGAGCATGTTGGATGAAATATGGGCAGAGGGGTAGAAGAAGAAGAGTTGCTTTTTCTAACCCACTTTTCTCACCCATTTAAGGAGACTCAAAGAGGCTGACAAAGCTTTCTGTTCTTCTTCCCATAACAGAACACCCTGTGAGGTAGGTGGGGCTGAGAATGCTCAGAAGAGAGCTGTAACTAGCCCAAGGTCACCCAGCTGGTTTCATGGAGGAAGAAGAAGAGTTGGCTTTTCTACCCCACCTTCTCACCCATTTAAGGGGACTCGGAGTGGCTGACAAAGCTTTTTATTCTTCTCCCCACAACAGACACCCTGTGAGGTGGGGGAGGCTGTGAGAGCTCAGAAGAGAGCTGTTACTCACCCAAGGTCACCCAGCTGGCTTTGTGGAGAGGGTAGAATCAAACCCGGTATTCCCAGATAAGAGTCCAGCTCTTTAACCACTAGACCAAACTGACTCACAGAGACTATGGGTAATTTTGAATTTCATGCACCTGTTTCTTATTCACACAACACACATATCCATTTACTGCCATAATAACCTCCCCACACACACTCTTTATATACAGAAGTTAATTAATACTATGCAATACACATTATAAGGACTACAATCCCTCCCCCTTCGGCCTAACAGTCCACTGTCTGATCATTTCTTCTGTTTCGTCAGGGAAATCTCTCATTATCCCTTCCCTTTCCTCTTCATCCTTTGTGGTCTCAATACTAATTAGTAGCCAAGTTCCCCAAACAAACTCGAGTTCCTTCTTGACCTTGTTTCTTTCCATTTTTATCCCATTATCTCTTTTCACATCAAATATAAACAATTCCCATACATAATATTTCTCTCTCTCCCTGTTCCCTTCTCTTTCAGCCCTCACAGTACAGTTTGCCTTGCTGCCAATATTACTTCCAACAAAATGCTGCCAGTATACCTAGAATACCACATAGCAACCCTGACCAGCCCTGAAAGCCTACAATCTACCATACCTGACCAAGTCCTCAACTGCCTTGGTAGTGAGTACAAAAAAAAGTCTGCGAGTGAATTTGTCAACAGCAGCTGGTCCTGGGTAAGGATGTGCACAAATGTTTTCCCCCCCTTTTTTTGTAACTGATTCATACCAAATTGAATGCAAGAAAATTCATATTCATTCAAATAGATCCCCTTCAATTGTGGTAGGATTCGTATTTGATACTAAAGTTCAATCCCATACAGTACAGTTCCCATACAAATGCATATGAATAGCATATAAATCCCATACGAATGGATACGAATCCTATACAAATGCATATAAATAGTATACGAATCCCATATGACTCCCATATGAAGCTTTATATAAAGCTTCATACCGGAATGTCACACCACGGCTTACGTCTCTAATGGCCTTCTCTCCATCCTGGAAACGAGTCTATATGGTCAGGAACATCTCATGTAGGACCAAACCAACTCCAGGGTCCATTTCATCCTCGCTACATTTGTCGCATGGAAGAAAGGGAAGATGCTAAATCCAGGCTGGCCCTTGGACACAAAACCTTACATTTTGGAGTTATCCAAAGGAAGAGAATTAATGAAAAACCCTCCTACTTGATAAAAAGGGCTAGCACTATAAAACCAAAATCTCTTGCAATGAATTACCAGCTGCTCTTTAGGCGGAGAAACTCAACTGATCCTAATCAGTTTCAGCTGAAGGAATTCTCTCCATCTCATTAAAAAAGAAAAGCAACAGGTGTGTGTGGTGTGGTTCCCCCCTCCCCTTCTTCCTTTAAGATTAACTTCATGCCTCCATTTGTACGTAAGGCATACATTTGTAATCACAAGGTCTGGTAGGGAAAAGCAACCGGTTAACTTACAGGATTTTAAATTGGTCAGGTTCCTAGTGGTTGTACGAGTTACTTATAACAAGGGCTTAAAAAATGCAGCTTCCTCTCAATTGCAGCTTCCTCTCAAAAAGCTCTGCAGCAGAAAGTGACCCATACAAATGGGACAAATATGGCACTATTATGGCACTGCTATGGCGGGGTCATCTCACCATTGTAGGCATCCCTGCCATAGCCCCATTCTTTTTACCGTAAAAAAGTGCTTTTAACTGATGACGGAAAGCTTAGCACCGATCGCTACAGGTTTTCAAGCTGTAGCATTTTTAACACCAGACTTAACTTTCTGGACCAAGCAGCAATTGTAGCTCTGTCCAGTGCACAGGCTTAGTGGCTGAAACAGCCAATTCAGTGGTAGCCATATTGCCTGGATTGCACATCACCAAAACTTGCAAAGACAGTCCTGCAGAGGGCGCTGTCTAGATAGGAAGCTATAATGCCAGGAGACCGGTACCCTGCTTTATTGCTTCCTATTGCTAAGCCCGACTGCCATTTGGGTGGAGCCAGTCCAAGAGTATCCCATCATGCTCAGAGATCTACGAACATCTAAGAAAGATAGTAGTGACCACTAGGCCTATAGCTTCATCCAGACAGCAGTTGTTCAATCCACATTACTTGGAAAATCCAGAAGAAAGCATGGATAATAGTTGATTCAAATGTTTAGAATCCAAATGCAACAAAACTCGATTCGAATCCAATATATTTGAATCTATTCTTTCGAATGTTAGATTTGAATTTGAAGATATGAATGTCGGCAACATTCATATGTGTTATACGTATCTGTACGCATTTTGTATGCATCCCGTTTTATCCCATATGCATCCCGTTTTCATTCCATATTATAAGCACCAATGAGTACAGATACTTATGTAATGTACATTCAAATGATTTGAATAATTCAAACAAATGTTTTGGAACATTCAAATTCAAATTCAAAATTTGTTCAAATGTTTAAATTCAAATGTGAAGACATTCTATTCAGATTCGAAGGAATTGTGAATGTTTAGACCATTTTTGCACGTCCTTAATCAGCAATAGTTTTACATTGTGGTTCTTTTCAAATTGAATGGTGCCTAACACAATACTGGAATATTTCTGCTCAAGACTTCTGCAAGCTGCCTATCATATCATGCCCCCCATGCCAATTTTCTGCATTTAACACTAGCAATTTTGAACCCTCCCACCAAAGGCAGAACAGAAATCTAAGGAAACCAGAAACCTTCTCCTCAGTCCTTATTGTACTCCAACCTTTGGTACAGGGCTGGGTTCCCCAGGAAAATTCCCTTTTTATATAATTATTTTCTCAGAGTTCTATTCTGAACCATTATTCCCTGGAGGAGAGCTTTTACTTTTCCCTCATTGCCTCATATTGAGTTTTTCTCCGTATTAGATTCCCCTCCCTCCCTCCCTCTTTCTCTCTCTCTCCTTCTTGCGGCGAGCATATTTATCGATTTTCACATCAGGCAAAGCAACGCGTTATGTACCTACGGGGAATCTCCATGGGTGGAAGCTGGAAGGTTTCAGCCAGCTCATTGTACGAGAGAACAGAGAAGCAAAGAAAGGAAGAAAAGTCACAAATAGGCATCATATCCCATCTACCAAGCTGAGGGACACAGGCTCAATTTACAAGGCAGAACAGGATGCCTTTTCATTCACCGCCACTGATGGGTCACTTGACAAAGCAGATATGCTCACTTTAGCACAGCGAACAGATCCAAGTCCATCACAAACGAATGGGTACAGATTATGCCTCTCGTGACTGTGTCTCCTTAGGGATGTGCATGAATATTCCAAACACTCAAAATCTGATCAACTTCGTTTGGAGGTGGATATTTCAATCCAAATGGAATGTCTTCACATTCGAATTTAGACATTCAAACAAATTTCAAATGTTCCGAAACATTTGTTTGAATTATTCAACTCATTCGAATGTACAGATACATATGTATTACATACGTATCCGTATGCTCATAATACGCATCTGTATGCATTTGCACTTATAATACAGAAGGAAAACAGGATGCGTACGGTATAAAAGGTGGTGCATACAAAATGTGTACGGATACGGATAACACATACGAATGTTGTCGACATTTGTATCTTCAAATTTGTATCCAACATTCAAACGAATAGCTTCAAACATATCTGATTCAAATCGGTTTTGACATTTGATTCAACTCAAATTCAAATGCAAAAAAAACACCATTCATGCACATCCCTGGTCTCCATTTTACCTCTCCAGGTACCAATGGACACGGCTGTGAATGTTGCATCTCCATTGTCAGCAGCCCAACGGGCCACCAAGGAAAGGGATGCCCACTAGAAAGTGTCTGGGAGCAAGGGTGCAAAATCAGCCCCTTCAAAGGAACGTCTTGTTTGCCATGTCACAGAAGAAGCACCCAGTGGTGTTGCAAAATGTGTCCTTCTGCTGAAGGTCCCCACACCCTGTTGAATCTCTTGCCACATATAGAGACAGGGACAGAGGAGAAGAAGAAGGTGAAGAATTTGTTTTTATACCACGCGTTTCTGATCCTTAAGGGGACTCAAAGCAGCTGACAAACCTTCTGTTCTTCTCCACACAACAGAGAGCTGTGGCTAGCCCAAGGTCAACCAGCTGGCTTCATGGAGGAATGTGGAATCAAACCAGGAGACTACCAGATAAGAGCCCAGCACTCTCACCACAAGACCAAACTGGCTAACAATAGGGATTTGTACAGCACAAGTTTTCTTAGTAAAAAGGGACTTTATTCATTATTATTATTACTATTATTATTTGAGAATTTATATTCTACCACCATGGACCCTTTGCTTTCAAATGGGCAAGGCATTTGGTTCAAACTCAAACTTTCTGGACACCCCTGTTCTATTCAATCTAGTGCTGACCTAAGTTCAGCGCATCTCTGGAAAGCAGAATCATAAGCTCTTTACCCACAGAGGAAGAGAAAGCATTCTAAAAGCACTTCATCACTGCTTTTCCACCTTGCCGCTGTCATTGTGTAGATTTGCCTGGGATGCTCCCCTCACTGTTTTGATTTCACAGATGTGGGAAACGGGCAACCTCTAAGACCAGGGCCTCCAAAACCAGACACTGCTGCAGGTGGAGATGCCAACAGCTGGAGCAAGCATTCTGACTCTCCTAGCAGCAGTAGCAACAGAATCCGATCATGTGAGTCTTGCCCTAGTCTAGTCTACTAATGACACTCAATCAATGGCACCATGGAAGGGAAGCCCAGCCTGTTAATAGACGCCAACAGAATAGCAGAAGGGACAACCATGTCCCAATCACTATGGCAATGTCCAGGTACCTCCTGGATGTTGCTACAACTATTGTCATGGTGATCCAAAATGCCCAGGTCTAGCCAGCCACACCAAGTGTTGGTGGTCCAGCAGAGGATTTCAATAGCCCTAGAAATGTGGATTCATCCCTCTATCCTTCATCTTCAACTCACTGGAATGGTACTATTATACCATTCCAGTGAGGGAAGTACGAACAGGGCCCTTTCTGCACTTGGCCTTATTCTGGAATATATCACAGAATAGGGAGCTGCTATCTGCATGCTAGTGCAGACTGTGGAAGGCCCCAAGTGAGCCCTGCCATGGTCTGCATCAGCTTGTAGTAACGATGTGCATGAATGTTCATAACATTCAATATGCGTATGATTTCGGATGAATTCAAATATTCATATACGGATCGAATGTTGCAAATCTCGTACACTGACATTTGTATTTGTACAAACACTTCAGAACACTTGTGAACCTGAGAGGTGGGAAAGTGGCTGCTCCAGTCACATCTGCAATGGATCCAGAGTGCATTCGACATGGATTGAAAGCAGATTCAAAGTGGATTCAGGGCAGATTTGATGCTTTCAGAGTGGATATGTTATGGGATACGTACCAGAAATGTATGCATTCATATCGGATATTCATACAAATTTGTACGAATACATTTGTATCAGATGGAGTCCTACCACATTCAAAGGGGATCTATTTGAATGAATACAAATTTTCTTACATTCTATTTGATATGAATCAAATGCAAACCCCCCCCCCCCGCATCTATAGACATCCCTAGTATCTGGCAAGGATACTACTATCCCAAAATATATTCCAGAATAAGGCGAAGTACAGAAAGTCTGTCAGATGGCTACTCCTGCAATTGTAGCAATTGTAGACTGTCCTGGACAGATGCTAGCTTCTGGAGGCCTGAAAATAGTGAGTCCCTCCTCTTGTGTTTTGTTCTATTCCATTTTGCTTGAGAAACTATGTGTTTGGAAGGGCAAGGTTTATGTGACTGATGGCACCATACCTGCTATTGTCATCTTATAATCTAACAAATGACAGACAAGACATCAATTTATCATGCCAGTCAGGCAAAACGAGGATGATACTGAACGGAAGATTGTAGTCAATCACAGCCAAGTAATGGGTCACACTGATTTAATTGTTTCCAGCACGACACAGCAGAGGAAGGTTACTTCTCTTATTCACCAATTTTGGTTTTCAGGAAGAGCATGGCAAACAATATTACAACAGCATGCATGACATTTATTCTTGGCTGTCATTATTAATGCCTCTTACCGGGTATATTTATAGTATGTGCGCATTGGGCACGTGAAAGAGGGAGAAAGGGAGAAAGAGATCATGGCCTTATTTGGTTCTCAAATACCTCAAGCCTCAAGTGTTAACAGTAAAGAGAAAGCTGTGGGCGTTGTTCAAAACACTATCTGCTCACCTGCTCAAATCTAGAGATGCGGTTTGAATCAAACCAAATGCCTTTGATCCGGGTTTGATCCAAACCATTCTTCTCAAACAACAATGGGGCTTGGTTCCACATTGGCTTTGTGGTTGAGAGACAGGCAGTAATGGAGGCTGTGTGTCCACAAAGGAGTCTGAAGAGCCAACTCCAAAGTTTCTAGCCAGTCCTACTAAGGGATGTACAGGACACACACGGAAGTCAGCCATGTTTGGGCATGTTGCTTAATGCAGCCATATGAGAAGTCCTATGAGCCACAGCTATCCTTCTGGGTGCATGCATCAGGCACATTTTTTTGTCCCAGGGATGCAGACTTGGGATGTTGCGAACGTTGATAACATCAAATGTTACGACATCCATACATTAACATTCAAGATAGTTCGTACATTTGTTAAACTGGAGATATGTATTGGGTACATACCAATAAGTATGCATTTGTATAGGATATGTATATGGTATGCATGCATTTGTCTAGGATCTGTATGCAGGATCCATAATTAGGATATGTATGCGTCCGTATTGGATATCCGTATGAATTTGTACGAATACATTCATTTCAGAAGGAAACCTACCACATTTGAAGGGGATCTATTTGAATAAATACAAATTTTCTAACATTCGATTCATTATGAAGTTAGTGCCAAAAAAATCCACCCAGGCATATCCCTAATGCTGACACAGAAGGGCTCAAGGGAGGATTAGATTCTCTTACTGGAGAACCCCATTTTGAAATTAGAGACAGCTATTCATGTGCGCCTCTGGGATGTCCTGCAAAGGCCATTCCCTGCCAATCATGCCAGAAATGGGGTGAGGTGGCACAAAGAGCCCCAACAGCCATCTGCAGGAAGGGTCCATTGGGTCTATGTGTCCTCCAAGGTCCCTTATGGTCCTATGACTTTATCATCCAATGCTTGTTTGCCAAAAGAAAAAAGCTTAAGAAAGATCATTCGTTATATCTCCCCACCTGCACAGTCACTGCTCTTAGAACATGGGGAACTCTAAGGGAACAAAGAAGCTGTCTGGAAGCAGGCAGGGAGCAATGACAAAGTGAGCAGAAACAGACTTTTAGGATACCAATTCTACTCAACACACCCTATTGAAGCAGCAAGTGCTGTTTCTTAGCAACCCATAGAGGCAAGATCTGAAGTCTGAGCAACTGGATTGTTTGAGGGAGGGAGGGAGGGAGGGAGGGAAGGAGGAATGTGCTCCCTGCACATTAAGAATAGGGGTCATCAGGTAGCCACAGTAGAGCTGCGAGCCGGAAGCAGGGACAAGAGCTCTGAGAGGCAGGCCCTTCATCCCTCTCTGATGTTGAAGTGCGCCACAGATCCTGCCTAGGAAAGACTCTTTGAGGACCGCTCTAGTTTATCACTTGTCTTGAATAACCTCCACACTTCCAACCATTGCATGCCTAATATGACAATTTCTGAAACTAATCTATGCAGAAAAAGAAAGAGAGAGAGAGAGAGGAGAGAGGAGAGAGAGAGAGAGAGAGAGAGAGAGAGAGAGAGAGAAAGAAAGAAAGAAAGAAAGAAAGAAAGAAAGAAAGAAAGAAAGAAAGAAAGAAAGAAAGAAAGAAAGAAAGGGTGCCTCCAGACAGGGACAGAAGCAGCAAACCTGCTTTGCTGCTTCTGTCCCTGCAGTAGGAGCATGGCATTGCATTTCACCACCACTGCCACCCTGCACACTTTTCAGTAGTTACTACACTCCTACTGCTGGTGATGGAGCTTTCCACCTCACCAATAGGAAGCACATATGCTGGAAATTCTAAACTTCTGTTCCTCTAGTCTGGAGGACTGGAGGCAGCTCCACCTTAAACACAAAGCTTCCAATCCTCCAGTCTGGAAGAGCGGAAGGAGCTTTGCATTTAACACAGAGCAAGGGGCATGTCTGGAGGCACCTAAACTCTTCTTGCCTTTGGCATCCTCCTATCTCTGCCAAGGATGGGTGTCAGGAATTAACTTCTTGGCCTTTTTTGGCGGGGGAGGTGGTCAAGAAATTTAGTGTGCAGGTTGTTGGGGACAAAAAGATTTTGACGGTTCTTGAGGTGTTTATTGTTGCATGCTGTCCATGCTTCTGGTCAGGGGGTCATTTTGCTTTCCATGCCAGGGACACCTCCCAACCTCGCCACACCGCTGAGGGATGCCCTAGTCTGAGCATCTCTGTTGTTGACATCACCCTGAAATAGGAGCTCTTTTTATTAAACATTATTTAGGACTTGATCCTCGCATTCATTTTATTGCTCTGAGACAGAACAGGGAGGGAAGTAAATGGCCAGCCCCAACCTGCTCCATGCATCAATGGCAAAAGCAAGAGCAGCTCCAGACAATCTTTTGCCTTCGAGACTGTTGCATGGCAAATGTTTCCTCGCATCCCCCAGCCTCCCGGCGTTGATTTATGCTTCGGGCTCCACACCCATCTCCATTAAACCATTCAAACTTTCGGCCTCTTGCTCAGCGATCTGACGTGATGATACTTAGAAATGGCAAGAGAATGGATCACCTTCTTTCGGGGCCTTTATGGGCTGTCATTTCATAGTCATTACACACTTATCGCATGCGATTTTGTGTCCTCTCGTAAACTGGGATGCTAAGGACCCATTGGCGGCGTCTCCCTTTCTCTCCTTTAATGCATCAGATCAGAGCTTTACTGCCCTTTGCAATGGGCAGGAGGCGGTATCTGATGCATAAGCGTCACACTATGTGTCATGCCTCTTGTCTTCTCATACTCCTTGGACGAAGGTCCTGCTCCTGCCAGCCAAAGCAAGGGAGGCGCACTTCAGGGCCCAAACTAGGAAACTGCTTCTGTCCCCTCAAATGGGAATAGTTCAGACTCAGACAATATGCAACACCCAGAGCGGAGTTTTCTCCGGAGAGAACGACAACAGCTGTGCCACTTGCCTTATCTCCATGGCAGGGGTGTGACTCTCTGAGTCCTACTTAAGAAACGCCCAACTTCGCACAAAGATTCTCTTCAGCAACCCCCAACTCTTGTGAATCCCGATTCTTGACTCCTGACTGACTTCGCAAGCTTATGATGACTCTCTGCTACCCCGACTCCTGGCCTGTTTGACTCCACATTCTCCATATCCCCAAGAACTCTGGAGACTGACGTGGCGCCTTGCTGTTGCTAGCTGTGTGTGAGTGTCTGACTGTTACTGCCTGCTCTGGACAAAACACTAGGGCTCCAAAGCCCCCCACAAAAGTCCTGAGAGCCCTGTAAAGTTGAGGGATGGCTGATGCTCTTGGAACAAGCGTCCAGTGGTGCCATACAATGCCACCACCACCCCCTGAACACAATGAAAATACCTTGGCTATTGACTGCCTATGGAAGACTACTGCTTTCTTGAGCAATGAGGTGCCAGACCTAGGCTGCGTCCACAGCTAAGTTTAAACCCACCTCCAGCCCACATTCAGAGTGAGAAAACACGACAGCAGCGTGGCAAGCTGGTTTCTTTCAGCGTTGTCTGGCTCAGAAAATCCACCCTTGGGTGAGGATAATGTGGAAAGAAAATGACTGTCCAGGCTGCAGACTTGTTTTCGTTTTTCTGCTCTGAACGTGGACCGAAGCTGGATTAAAACCAGGGTGAGAATGCAGCCCTAAACATTGAAGACTAAGCAATCTATACATAAAACGGTTTCACTGTTTCTCTTTTCTGTCTGCAGGTATGGTAATAGCCTGACTGGCACCTGTAATTTGGTTGTGGCTTTGTTTCTCTCTCTTCCGACAGACCTGGGGCCTTTCCACACTTAGCTGATTAGGCTGCCATGAACTAGGGCTGGTAAACCTCTGGGAAAGGTGGACCATTCACACTTGTCATGAGGAACACCTCCCCAAAGCATCCATTACCAGCCAGAAGTGTGAATGGCCCTTCCATTTACCAGCCCACACCACCGCATCCAAAGCCAGAATTTAGCTTCTTCGCTGCCACGGCTGGCCACTCTGTGACACCCTCAGACACCACTGCCAGGGATCGGATGTCAGAGGTAAGCAATTGATCATATCCACCAACGCCACTGTGCCTGCACGGACGCTGCCTCCCCCGCCCACTGATGCCAGGGAGCCGGAAGAAGAGTGAATGGTCACACCGCTGGCTGGATGCTTCAGGTAAGCTTTTGGTCAATGATGGTAAAGGTGTGGGGCATGATTTCGTGCTCCATTCCTAATCAACAATTAGTGAACTTCTGGGGGGGGGGAGGGCATGCTTGGAGGCTGCCACAGCCTACTCCATGTGCAGATGCTCTTCATTGGAATTTCACTAATTGTTGACTACCAGCCTAAGTGCAAAGGGGCCACAGGTCAAGAAAATTCCAAAATACCAGGTTCGCTTTAAAGCTGCTTTGAAAGAGTGTTTTGTGCAGTCTGAACAGCAACTGGGGAGGGGGGGATCCTTCCCAACCCCTCCCTGCAAACATCTGGGCCACACTGACGGAACTGTTGACATTTTGTGAAGGTTCCTGCACCTCAAGAAGAAAGCCTTAGTCAGTTTGAGTGGTGGCCATAGTTCCAACAGTAGAACAATGATCTGGAGAACCTAAGAGTCTCAGGTCTTTGCCACCTCCCCAGAAGAAGGGAAACCTCTGTCCCTGCCAAGGATGTTGCAGGGCTCTGTCCACTTAGTCAACCAGCCCTCAGTACTGAGAAAAGTTCAAGCTCACTTTCCGTACCCTTTTTCACGGTCACTTTCCTGCACTTATACCCATATCACTGCTGGACTTGGCTAGGAAGGTGCAAAGTGCTGCAGGCCAGCACATATAGCCTTTACTTACAGCATGCTAACAATCATTAAATTTTCACAGATCACTAAATGAGGAAAAACCACAGCTGGTATCAGAACTGACAGCCCCCTGCCCAGCTGCTTGAGAAAACCTGATGTGGGGAACAAGGAAGTCTCCAGAGTTGAAAGCAGATTAACTTTTATATGCCTGAGATACATCCACGTACCTTTGGCAAGGGAGAATGAAATTGCTTTCTGGTAAGTGCTTTCCTACAGCTGTACTTAAAAGCAGGGTTCCTGCTGGCCTGCGTAATATTAGCCAAAGTGAGAATGGAAAGCTGGAGTTACGTCTGCCAGCCACCATGCCGACGTTCCAACAAATAACAGCAAAATAAGAGAGCTGGTTCGCACGCACAATGTCATGTTCCCCACCTTGGCCTGAAGGTCTCAGAGAAGGACATAAACATTAATAAAAATCAATAAGACAATATAATGGAAATGCAATCTCTCAGCCTTGCAGGACAACGTTAGAAAGAAGCTGAACATCAAAGATCTGGCCAAAGAGGGACATTTTATCCGGGCACTGAAAGCCAAATCATGTTAGCATCCAACACACTTCCGTAGGAAGTCTATTCCAAAGAAAAGAGGCCACCACAAAAAAGGCTGTCTTCTATGCTATCACCCTGAAACTAGAGATGTACACAAATGGTGTGGGTTTTTTTGCATTCAAAATTGAATCAAATTGAATATCCAAACATTCAATTTGATTTGAATTTTTAGAATCCAAATACAACAAAATCTGATTCAAATAGAATACATTTGAATCTATTTGTTAGAATGTTAGGTTCGAATCTGAAGATACAAATGTCAACATTTGTATTTGCAGACATGAACGTCAACAACATTTGTATGTGTTATACGTATCTGTATGCATTTCATACGCATCCTGTTTTATCCCGTATGCATCCCGTTTTTGTCCCATACTATCAGTGCAAATGTGTACAGATACATATGAGATTCATACAGATATGCATGTAATACACAAGTATTTGTACATTCAAATGAATGTTTTGGAACATTCAAAATTCGTTTGAATGTGTAGGAATTGTCTTTGAATCCTAATGTCCACATTTGATCGAATTCATTTGAAATTCGAATGTTTAGAACATTTTTGCACATCCTTACCTAAAGCCGCTCAAGGTGGCTACTAGGAAGGCCCCTCACTGAGATCTTAATGTCTGGGTGGTTCCTGCATGGGGGGTCAATCCAGGGTAGATAAAGGATTCCTCTTTGTGTCAGTTTTAGTAACCCAAACATGTGCAGCAACAGATGGTTCTAGATCTATATTTGCCTTTTAGTAAAAACTAAGGTCAAATAGTCTTTGCAGAGCTATAAAATGCAACAGCAGGTGTCACAGCTAAGAATGGCAGACATATTTTATTGGCCTGTTTCTCTTCTGATGCTTCTGAACACACCTATAGTTATAATGCAAAAATATGTTCACAAATATAATTGACGTACTTTTGTCTGAATTTTGTATTGTTTACTGAGGATGCAGATTTTCCTGAATTTTGTGTATGCTTGCATGCATGCACACATACACACAAATGTAACAGAAACAAATATTTTGCCTGGGGACAACACCTAATTGTCCCTGCAAAATCCAGAATGCAGTCTAAATCTCTCTCTCCTGCCCAGCATTATGCCTTTAGCCCATGTTTTTCTTGCAGTCAAGAGTCTGTGTCTTATCAAGTTTCTGTCCCTCCTCCTACACAGGCTGTAAAGTCTGAGCTTGGAAAAGTTTCCAGCATATGCACACCCTGAGATCAGGGCTTCCCCTTATCTGCTTTCCTTCTAGTGTCTAGTGAAGGAACTGAATCCATCCCTGACCTGCAACAGCTTTAATGTGACCTCGGAGAACAGATAGAATCTTATTATCTTGTAATGAGTTTTATGGCTTCTTTCAGTATCTTTTGCCCATGTTTCTCCAGTGATTAGGAGCAATTATTAGACCATGTACTGTAAGATTATGAATTATGAAGCCCTCAACATCTTGTAAAGAAAAGGAAGAAAATGAGAAAATACTAGAGTATCATGCAAGAAAATATAATAATTCCCATGTAGTTCAACTGCAAGCTGCCCACCATTTTTTTTAAGCTTTATTTTTTGGATGCATTTAAACATGTGGATTTGGGGGTAGAGAGTGAAGTGATGCTACTAGGGCAAGATGTAGTTATTGTCTGAGGTAATTATGATTTAATATTTGATATTTTAATTATGTTTTAATATTTGAAATGTTTTGTGCTCATTATAACCCACCCTGTGACCATTTGGTGAAGAGTGCAATATAAACAAGCAAGCAAGCAAACAAACAAACAAACAAAACAGGCTGAAATTGTAGTATTTAACATCCAGTATCCATCGTTTGGATGGATACTGGAGCTATTGCTCAGTTGATACACTGCTTGGAAGGCTTTTACCTCCAGCCTTTCCCCTGAAGTAGGCATTGGGCAAACCAGCTCTGTATCTCTGACAAAAAGAAAAACAAGAGTGTATAAGTGACTTTATACGTGTATAAGTTGGCTTTACTGTCTACCACTGCAAAATACATTCACAAGGAGATCTCCCTAGTATGCACTATAATGCAGCGGTGACTATATTATAATGGGTTATGACCTCTGTCACTTCAATGTAGTGCTGACACTATCAAATACTTCTGAGATTCTTTAACTGAAGCATTGAACATTAGCTAACACCCATTCTCCAAAGTAAATCATTCAGAATATGTGCCAGCAAGTGTTTGGGCTCTGATAGTACTAAATATATACTACAGTTCCAGTAACATTGCTGGGAAGTCTATCAACCTTAGCATAGGAAGGAAGGAAGGAAGGAAGGAAGGAAGGAAGGAAGGAAGGAAGGAAGGAAGGAAGGAAGGAAGGAAGGAAGGAAGGAAGGAAGGAAGGAAGACTGACATTCAAAATACTTTCATTTTGACATTTGATACTTTCATATGAAGCTTCATATGGGATTTCTATGCGATTCAAATGCATTCGTATGGGATTCGTATGGTACTGAACATTTGTATTAAATATTAATCCTACCACATTCAAAGGGGATCTATTCAAATGAATATGAATTTTCTTGCAGTCAATTTGATATGAACCAAATGCAAAAAAAATAAACATTTGTGCACATCCCTCTTCAGTGTTTTGTTTAGTTGCTTTTTACACACACTTTAATGAACATATATTTTGTAGACTTTTTTTAACAGTAAAGAGCTGCACTTAACTTGGAAGCAGTCAGAATTTTGAAGTCAATGACTGTATGTTTTCTTTGTTTTTTGTTTCAAATACAGAATAATAATGAATAGCTGCTGATCAGTTTACCCTTTGAGCTGGGCACTGGAAGCTAGCTGGACACACATAAAGATGGGAACTGAATTAATGAATAGGTATTCTTTTGCTGAATAGGTATTCTGAAAATGCCTGTCCCTTATGCCTATGAGAATCCTTTCCCTCTCATGTGCCTCTTGCAGGTCTTATCATGGGAAGTGGGATATTTCAACTCATATGTCTCTTGAACGAAATGTTTGACAACTTTATCTGCTAGAGCTGCAGGCCACTGAAATTGATTCTGGCCAAGTCTGGGTCCCATCTGATCTGGCTTTGAATCCACTGCAGTGGGACCAATGAAGCTACCAACTGAATTGCTAAAAACAAAAACAAGATTCCCATCCCATGAACCAATTCTGTTGCACATCCACTGGGACGTGAGACAGAGTGCTGAACCAGAAGCAGAAAAAGAAGAGTTGGCTTCTCTATCCTGCTTTTCTCACCCATTTAAAGGGACTCAAAGCAGCTGACAAAGCTTTCTCTTCTCCCCACAACAGGACACCCTGTGAGAAGGGTGGGGCTGTGAGAGCTCAGAAGAGAGCTGTGACTAGCCCAGGGTCACCCAGCCGGCTTCATGGAGGAGTGCAGAATCACACCCACTATTCCCGGAGAAGAGTACGGCTCCCTGACCACAGAGTGATTCTCTCTCAAAGAAAAAGCTTCATAAGAACATAAGAGGAGCTCTGTTGAATCAAGCCACAGCCCATCTAGCCCAACATCCTGTCCCACACAGGTGGCCCACCAATTGCTCATGGGCATCTCAAGCAGAGACAAGGGCAAGCCTTTCCACATCGCAGCATAAAAGTAAATATAAACATCACACTTTCTCTGGCTTATAGAAAGGCTTACAGAATAAAAGGATATCAACTACCAAAATTATAGTCTGGCTAAGGTTTTAATTTGCAATGAGATCAGTGTTCTGAATAAACAAGAATTCATACTTCATATAAATTTTAGCATCGCATCACCCACTGGCTCACTTCTTCACTAGCAGAGGCCAAACTCAAGTGCTTTGGACTGTCACGGATTCTTGGGTTATTCTTGGGTGTCTTCATTCAGCATTGTGAAGAGATATGTTTGGCTCCCCAACCATAATCTCCACTCTATTTCTGACCCATTCCAGTGAACTGGTGTTTATTTTGCACCCATAATAAAGCCCTAACAGCTTAACTCTTGACAAATGGACTGAGATGCCCCTAAGGTGAAACAGGAGTGCTGGGTGAGCTTATTGACCTCAGCGGATAATACCTTTTGCTGGCAAACTCCAACATTGCATAACTCCTCCATCACCTAGCTTTGGCATCACTCCATCACATAGCTCCCGGCCACCCAACATTACCTATGCAAGCTGCACGGCATGAGCCCTAGTCTAATCACAGATTAAAGCAAGTTGAGCGCTAACGTCGTTTGACTTGCTTGGGTTCACTCTGCAAATTCCCTTCAACTGTAATTAAGACCACATTTAAGGCTGGCTGGCTTTTACTCAGACTGCGGTCCAAAGCTATGGGCTTAAAAGATGTCACTGGCTTTGTACAGAACGGAATAGCCAAAGTTCACAGTGGCAAATTCATTCTGACACCATCAGCTTGCACTTGGCAGAATCCGGTGCAGATCTGATTCACAACACAAGGCGGGGGGTGATGCACATACTGGATATGCAGTGGGAATATGGGCAATCAGATAATCATGGATTTAGAGAAATAATATGTGTTTGGGGCCAATAATTCTAATCGTGTCGAAGTGACTAGTCAGCAATGGCTGATTTAATTAAGCAAAAAAGATGATTTAAAAGTTTTTGGTTTTGATTAATGCGATATTGATTCTGGCATGTTCTTCAAGTAAGAAATTAAATAGAAATTAATGATAGCCTTCTTCTGCCATAAACTGCCACAATACGATGTTTTAAGCACTCAAAACTCACTGATTGCTAAAATACTGAAGGAAAGTTGCTTTCCTTCTCTGTTTTTTCCTTCTCTTTCTTTTTCCTGAGATTGCTAAAAGACATCTTACACTAATTCTTTGGTAATATGCTATTTTGGTTCATGCTCAGACCAATCAGTTACACTGGTGATTTGATTAAATGAACAATTCATGAAGCCAGGGCTATCAATGGCTGTTAAACCCAATGGAAATTGAAAGTGTTATACCTCTAAAATCCAGGTAATTGAAGACTGAAAGAAACCAAACTACCTTCCATGTCCTGCTGGTTGGCCACAGAAAGAAGATACTGAACCATATAGTCCAAGAGTCTGATCCATATAGCATTTCTGGCATTCTTACATTTTATATTCTTCACATAGTCAGTCTGAAGATTACTAGCGCTTGGGTCCATCAGCAATTTGAATTCTACTCCCACTCTGATGTAATGACTGGAGATTGTGTCAATCATCAATCTGCATCCTCCCCAGAGTTTAGGAATGCCTAATTTGTTTGTTTGTTTGTTTACCAGCATGGCACATGTTCTTCCAGAATGTACTTTTTGTCATAACATTACAGAACGCTATTTAGCCTTGGTCTAGAAAATTATCAGTCCTTAGGTAATGGAGATAAGGTGCCCAGGATCCTTAGAGGAACAGATACATTTACCACTGGATGAGGTCTCAAGGCTCCTAGAATACGGGCTGCTTTGTCCTAGAGTCACAATTTTAATAAGAAGATGTACTGCATAGAATTTTATTGTATCTTACTACATTTTATTGTATCACATTTTAATGTATTTTATTTCATTGCTCTTAATGTATTTTATTTTATATGGTCAGAGGACTAATCAAACAAACACGTCCTGCTAATTGTTTGTTTAAGACATTTATATATGATTTCATTTAAAAAAAAATTACTGCCAAGAAAGGTGGTGATAGCAAGCACCCTGACCAGCTTTAAGAAAGGAAAAATGTATCAACAGATGGCTATTTACTGCCACCAGGTTCTAGAGATGGTGATTCAAGAGACTTTGTCAACTACTGGACATTTAAAAATCTTCCTTTTTAACTTCTCAGGTTGACTACTAAGCCAGAGCTTTTATTATGATATAAACTTTTATTAAGATGTACATTCTAATTTTAGTTTTGTTTTTATTTGTATGTATGTGAAATATTTTATGACTGTATGACATTTCCATAGGGGCTTTGCATTTTATATTTTGTACTGCCCTTTGGTGGAAAGGGCACTATAAATATACACTGTCCTCAGCATCATCATCATTGTTGTTGTTAGTATTACTGTTATTATTCCCAAAAGCGATTGGTGGGCCACTGTGTGAAACAGGAAGCTGGACAAGATAGGATGTGAGCTAATCCAGCAGGACTCCTCTTGCATTCTTATGTGCTAATTATGGAGGTCAGGTGTATCAGTGGCTACTAGAATGGATGCCTTCAGGTTCAAGAGACAGGTAGAATGCACAAAATGTATAACAGGTGAAAGTTTTGCCTCTTTCTTCTGTTCCACTTAGGCTCTAGAAATCTCAAAGCAATTTACAAGTAAGATTAAAAACAAGGGGGTAAAAACAACACACAAAGAAAAACCAGTGATTACAATCACATTAAAAATTGAGTGTGTCAGGAAAGAAACAGTCCCATAGGGAACAAGAAATGCCTGGGTCAGAAGATAGATGCTTCATAGGTGCCTAAAGGCTACAGGTGTAGGTTCTTCACTAATAGCAGAAGGGAGGGTCTTCCATAGGAAAGGTCTGATGGGAGGTCATCATAAGGTGGCATTCTGGCATTCTGGATCCCATGAGACCTCCAGTAAGACCTGCCCAGATGATCTCAGTTGTGCTTCTGTTTTGGTTCTGGTGGTTCATGCTTAGGTGGCAACCAGGCGTAGATTTCCTGCCTCGCAGACAAGCTGCAGACCCCATTGGGAGGCCAAAAGATGTGGGTTTCTGCAAACGCTCTTTCCTTGTTCATAGTGATGCAGCCAGTGCCATCACAGCAGAGGGCTTTAAGCGGCGCCAGAATCCAACCACAACACTTCTGCCCTGATGAGGATAAACACAGAGGAATCAGAGATGCACCAGCAGGCGAGACAGGGAACAATAAGACTTGTTCCCAAACAGATGGCTTCCTTCCTCGATACATCCCAGAAGACAATCCGCACATACCATAAAAGGTCAGAACATCTCATTTACATGCACAGACATTAATCCTTCAAAATAAAATGGAACTGTTGTATTTCATGTGCTTCTGAAACATAAATCTATCAGAGCTGCCTTTGATTCACGTATAATATTTGGCACATGTTGGATGAATAAGTGATCCTGTAAATTTATTTGCAGCAAAGGCACATTGAAATTGGTTTTATTTTCAAGCAGCAATCATGTTTGGGTATTACATTTCTCAAGTCAAGTGAGTTACCTGGGAGCGCCTATAATCAGATATTTTGTAGCAAAGGGAGCAAAAGGTGGGCTTAGGGACACTGAAGAATATTTAAAGGAGACGTCCCCAGCCTTTGTGAGTTAATGGGTTTCTGTGGAATTATTTGAAATGGATTTTGGGTACCAGTCACAAGACCTTTGGGGGTCCATGTTGAGGCTATAGGCATTGGATGAAAAATGAAGTTTCCTATGAAAATAACAGAGAGATGGCTCAGCATAATGGAAGAAAGAACGGCAAACCAAAATCTAGGCATTTAGGGTTCAAACCCCTACTCTGCCACGAAAACTCAATGTTCGCCTTGAACCAGTCACAAACTTCCAGGTTCAACCCACTTCACATAGTTATTGTAGGGATAAGGTGGAGGCTGAAAGAATGGTATGCATTACTCTGGCCTTCAGGGAAAAGGTAGGACATAAATGCCATCCATCCATCGGTCTATTGATCCATGAACTGATTGATCCATCAATCCCTCCCTCCATCCATCATCACAGTAGCACTCAGAAGAGAAGCAGCATATAAACTTCCATGGTGTTAGATCATCTTAGATCATGGTATGAATTGACCATCTTGCTTCCTTTTGCAGGGACTGACTCCATTCCTGAGCAAAAGTGAGGCTATCCAGACCGAAGTAGATGGAGAAAGTGAAAATAAATCCTATGCTCTTCATCTTATTTCATTGGGTCCAAGTCCTCTGAGACATGGCAGGTCTTGGGATATATGTATACATCTATGGGCAACTGTGGGATATATTTGTACATCTATGGGAATCCATGGGATATATGCTTGCATCTATGGGAATCCACAGAATATATGTGTGAATCTATGGACATCTATGGGATACAGACATGATAAACTGCTGTATTTCACTATAAGAAAAATAATTCTGTATAAATTGATTAAAAAGAAAGGAAAGAAAAAGGAAAGAAATGATATTGTGTACGTGTCCTGACACACATTGTGCTTACATAATCATCTCCTCTTAATTTGGCCTGAACAGCACTGTTTAATTATATTGATTCATGCTTTGTTTTCTGCAGAACAAGCACTGGAAATTGAGTAGCAATCGCCGAAAGTACCGACGACAGCATGAACATTTCCTTAATGGGAGCAGAGATACGACCCCAGCCCCATCCGTCTCCCTGTTGTCTGTTATTATTTCTAAGTGCAAAATATTAATGCTGTGTAGAAATAAAACTGAACCCTGGAAATGGGTTCCAGGAAATAAAACTGTCACTTGGCTTAATTAAGAAGCTATTATATTTCAAAAGCCTGCAGCAGTAAGAATTTTCTATAGGGGTTAGGGCTAGCCTCCCAGAGCTCCACAGATGGACTCTGGGTGAAGATTTCCTGTCTAACTCTCCCTTTCTGCACTGGGCCTTATTATGGGAAATATCCCAGGATGGGGGGGGGGGGCTGCTATCCATATGGGTTTTTTTCCACTAGCACTAGAAGTACCCATTAAGTACCCATTAATGGTACACATCCCTCCTCCAAAACAGTGTAAGTGATTTTAAGATTTTTGCCTTCATTTTATTCATTTTCTAGTTTTGGCGGCAGGTTACTAGCCCAAGAAAACAAAATGAGGTTTAAATTAAATTTAAAGTAAATACCTGAAATTTACATTTAGCCTTTGACTCGTTTAGGGTATGTAGCTTGTTCTTTGTTTCCTTTGATCCATTCTTCTAAAAATTAATCTAAATCTCAAATCAAATTCCAAAATTTGAATATTACCTCCTGGCCAGAAAGCCTCTATGAAATCTTGCATCATCTAATTAAAAAGAAAAACAAGATTAAAAACTGACTCGAGTCCATCCATGGAATTTTAAGCATGAAATTTAGCTGGGAGGCAAATTGAAAGCCTGGTGGAACGTATTACTTGGGAGCAATTTTCTTGCTGCAGTCTTCCAGCAACAAGTTATTCTCTGCTTAACCTATAAAATGTGGGCAGATGGAGCACAATGTCTGCATCAAATGCTGAGGCACCAAGATGCTGATAGTTATGGTTTTTATTCTGAATGGAAGATGAGAAGAAAATGCACATGGAAATATCTCAGTATAGCCAGAAATATTAATACGTTTGAGAGCAGTGTCTCACCACCTTGGACTTCAAATATAGGTTCCATTTTCCGTCTCACACTGGCATGTTGAATACCCAGGAATTGCAGATGTTGTAGCTCAGAAAGACTGTGAGAAAAAAGGCTGGGGGGAGGGAGAAGAAGAGGAGGAGGAGGAGGAGGAGGAGGAGTTGGCTTTTTTATCCCACTGTGAGGTAGGTGGGCTGTGAGAGCTCAGAAGGAACCTGTAGCTAGTCCAAAGTCGCCCAGCTGGCTTCATGGAAGAGGGTGGAATTGAATCTGATATTCTCAGATAACCAGCTCCCTAACCATCATACCAAACTGCTTTGAGGGGGTGGGGAAGGTGATCCTGAGGAATTAGGGAAGTGCACAAATGTATTTTTGACATTCACATCTGAGTAGATTCGAATGTGATAAAATCAGATTCGATTTGGATATTTAAGATTCAAATGTCATAAAGTCTCTTCTAGGATGGACAGGTGAAAAAAACAGCCAGCACCCATTTTGTCGTCAACCACAGAAGAAATATATACAGAGTCTGTGCTAAGAGTCCTTGAGATATCTTTGCTGCAGCAGCAGTGAAAAAAGCAAATTCAATGCTGGGAATAATTAGGAAGGGAATAGAAAATAAGTCAGCAAGTGTCATTTTGCCTCTTTATAAATCTATGGTGAAGCCACATTTGGAATACTGTGTACAATTCTGGTCACCGCAACTTAAAAAGGATATTGTGGAACTAGAGAAGGTGCAGAAAAGGGCAACCAGAATGATTAAGGGTCTAGAACACCTCCCTTACGAAATCAGGATGCAATGCCTAGGCCTCTTCAGTCTGGAAAGACGGTGTTTAAGAGGGAACCTGATTGAAGTATATAAAATTATGCATGGTATAGAAAAGGTAGATAGAGAAAATTTATTCTATCGCACAACACTAGAATCAGGGGGCACTCTATGAAGCTTTGGGTATGGGGCGGGATATAAATGTAAATAATAAATAAAATAAATAAGCTGATGGGTAGGAGAGTTGGATCCGACAAGGGGAAGTATTTCTTCACCCAAAGGGTCATTGGTTTATGGAATCTGCTGCCAGAAGAGGTGGTGACAGCTACCAGTCTAAATCGCTTCAAGGTAGGGTTAGACAAATGTATGGATGACAGATGTATCAATGGCTACTAGAATGAATGCCTAGGTGCATCTTTCAGGCTGGGGTGGTGGTGGTGGTGGCAGAAGCAGGACGCTTCTAATGCCATTTGCTGGGATGCAAGAGCAGGAAAAGTTTTGTCCTTGTCTCTGCTTGAGATGCCCATGAGCATTTGGTGGGCCACTGTGTGCGACAGGATGCTGGACTGGATGGGCTATGGCCTGATCCAGTGGGGCCTGTCTTATGTTCTGTGTTCTTATCCTGTCTCTTTCACCATCCTGAACTCTCTGCCGGAAACATAAAAGCAAAACTGAGGTGGTGTGGAACCATCACGCGCTGTTTGGTGTGGCAGCTCTAATCTTCTTTGATTACTCCTAAGGGCATGCTAATCCACCAGAGAATGGAGCATGCTTTAGCATGATCACGCATGAATGGGGCAATGCATCACCATTCCTTGTCATCTACCATTTCTGGTTCTCTGGTTCCATGAGCCTTGCTGAAACCCTAGCTGAGAAGACTGTGAGCTTGGGTTTCTTTCCCACACTCTGATTGTAGTCCTTTCTTATGTCAACCTGCTTCGGCTGAACGGGAGCCTCCTTTCCCTGTGCTCTCGCAGTTTATTTGTGATCTCTCCCTTTCCTTATGAACTTCTCCTCTCCCCCCTACCCACTCACCCTTGACTGTGCCACCTCATCCCATCAGCCTGCGGCGGAGACCGCTCTTTCCAGTTCATCTCCACTAACAGGCCCGTAATGGGGCTGTCTGAAGGCATCTACTCATCTCACATTCAACTCTTTGCTTGATGCTTGTTGTACTGTTGATGCTGTTGGTTAGCTGGTTAATATCATCCAACCCTGGGAGAGAGGAGAGGGAGAGAAAGTGCACTAGAAAAGAGTGGAATATGCAAAAAAAAAAAAAAAAGAGAGAGAGAGAGAGAGAAATGAAGTCTCTTACCCCTTGAGGTGGAAATGGGTCAGCCATCCATGAGATGACAGCTTAAATCCCCAAGCTACTAAAGGAAGGTAATTTGACATAACAGCTGTTCTGACACTTTCTCCCTGCAGATGATGCTAGCAATAAGAATGCAAATAAAGAGGATCTGCACTCCAGCTTTCACCTGCAGAGTCAAAAAACACTTTAGGAGCACGGGCTAATTAAGTTTTGCTACTCCCGCTGTGGAGGCAGCCTCATTATACCCATTTCCCTTGCAGTTAAAAAGCCTGAGTTGGAAGGAAACATAGCAGAAGGTAACTGGATGCTCTTGCCTACGCTGAAGAGGCCTTGCATTCTTGGTTTCTTCCCGAAACAATGCCTACCAGGTCTAAAGAGCATCAAGCTCTACGGCCTGTTGGAGAACTCATCTTAACATGAGACCATCTTGTAGACCTTTCCCATGCACATGCTCACCAACACACCATGGAGTTGCAGCTGAAGAAGCAGCACCCATTTGCTGTCTTGCTGTCTTCATTCCTGCCTCCTCATTTCCAGCAACAGCCAGAAATGGCTTACGTGGAGAGACGTTGGTGGAAAACATGCCACTGAGTAATCCATCACTTCTTTGCAGAGTGGCGAATGTGGCTTTGCTCCAATGCAGCACCCACTTAACATCCACGCTGTATCAAAGCCCCTCTGGCTGCTCTTCAAAGCTATCAATGTATTGATCAACATCATCACATCGCTTCTTAAATGGGTCTCCGAGAAACAATTTGTGCATGTGAGACAAGCTCATTATGATGTTCCACTTCCGTGCCACTACCATTTTACTAGCCATTTTACTAACCTGCCTTTGGTGTCATGTAATTTGGCCTCTAAACTTGAGGTCAGCCACTATCTTATTGCCAATAGATATAAACGGCCCACAAAGCCTTTTTTGTCCGGTTGAAAAGAAAGATCAAGGTGCTTTAAATAAGTAACAAGAACATTAAGAATCACTTTGTGAGAAATGCTATATATAAAAATAATAAAAATAACCTCTACAGGAAAATGCCACTTTGGGTAACACCACATGAAGGATTGATAAGGAGTTTTGGTAAGGAAGAACATGGTTGAGAAGAGATGTTATATAAAAAAGACCATGTTAATGAATATGGCATTAAAACAAAAGAACAGTTAAACCAAGAGAGAGAAAATAGACTGTGGTTTACTTATGCACAATTAGTGGATATATATAGAAGAGATAAAGAGGATATAAATTTTGAATGGGAAAAACAGGAGTGGGAAATAAAATTATATAGGGCTGAAAGGGGAACCATTGGTATGATGTATAAAGTATTACTTCAAATCAAAATGGAACATGATCAGGTTAAAGAATGTTTGATTACGTGGGCAAAAAATTTTGGATACAATATCCAAATAGACCAATGAAAGAAATTGTGGGTAAAAGATATGAAATTTACATCTTGTATGCTGTTGAAAGAAAATATGTATACAATGATGTATAGATGGTATTTAACATGTCAGAAATTAGGGAAAGCATATCAAATTATCTCTACGAAATGTTGGAAATATAAAAAAATTGCCATATGTGGTAGACTTGTGAAAAAGCAAAAAAGTCCAGGCCACTAATATATAACTTGATGAGACAAATTTTAAAGAGAAATTTTATGTTTAAACCAGAATTGTTTTTGTTGGGAATTGTAGACAATAGTTTGGATAGTTTAGAATTGTAGATAATAGTTTGGATAGCATAAACTCTTTGATTTTATATATGGTGACAGCAGCTAGACTATTATACAAATGGGGATCTGACAATCAAATAATAGACTTTTGTGTCAACTCTTTTGCTTTTTAAAAAAATAATCTGGGCAAAACATTTTTTAAATCTTCTATTTTATAAGGGCAGGTGTATCAACGAGTATCAGAATGCATGCTTAGATAAACCCTCCAGATTGCTCAGACATGCAGGATGCCTCTAAAAGCCATTTGCAGGGATCTGAAAGTGAAGGTTTTGCCTTTGTCTTCTGCATGAGATGCCCAGAAGAAATTGGTGAGCCACTGTGTGAGAGAGGAAGCTGGACTAGCCTGATCCAGTGGGTCTCCTCTTTACTACTGTGTTCTTATGAGTTGGACATATTCATAATAGAGCAGGTGAAAGTTCTGCCTTCGTCTTCTGCTCGAGATGCCCATAAATAATTGGTGCGCTACTCTGTGAGACAGGATGCTGAACTAAATGGTCTGTGGCCTGATCCAGCAGGGCTCCTCTTGTGTTCTTACTTTCTTAAAATGTCATCAGATAATTCAACATCTAATGTGATTGCTTGCACATAGTGTGCCTACTCTCGGTCATGACAAGACACACTGCTTGCAGCAGTACTGAAGCAGCATCATTAATGGCCATTCATGAGGTGAGCACAAGCCCCACAATGTCATTGCAGCTGGCAACTTGCTCCTGTTTCACTAACATTGCTGAAACTGCTGGAACAGGAAACAGTGTCTGTTGCAGATGAACAGATCTGAGCAGAACCACGCTGTTGTAATAAGAATACAAACAGCTGGTACAACAGTAGGTAAGAAAAATCTCTTTCCTTCTCCTGTCTCCACCCTACCACCTAGTGTTCCAGACTTTTTTCCTGTTCTTTTTGATGAATGTAAGCTGTTTTTAATGGATTTCTTTCTTTCTTTTTAATAAGCAGTTGCTTTATGCAAAGCATTAAGATTCCTCCTCCCTGGCTCCTTTTTTTATTACTCCCCTTTTCTCTGTGTGTGTGTGTGTGTGTGTTTGTATGCACGTTTGTTCTATAAATCAATTAACCTTATAGGTTTTAGCAAGAACACTGTTACACAATTAACAAAACTGGGGCACAGATTCATGGCATACATTTGCATAGCATTTACTAATTTAAACTTGGAAGAACAAACGTAGGCCAAGATTAGACAAATACCAGCTTTTGTTGTTAGGGCTTACTCTGAGCTATAGGTTGACAAGAAGATTTTCTACCCATACAACCTAAAACATTAGGAAGAATGGCTGCTTATCCACTTATTAAAGCTGAAGTGAGTCAGATCCAGCACCAGTGAAGATGAGGATTGCTTTCTCATGTACGCCATCTAACTCCCCCCTTTCACAACGTAGTCCTGATGAGCTGAACTAGGCAAAGTGAGTTTTCATGGCACCAGGTTATGAATTCTATTGACTGACTCAATGCAGATTGTCCATAGACTGTAGAACATAAGAGGATCAGGCCACAGTCCATCTGGTGCAGGGTCCTGTATCAGCCATAGCTTCTGGGCACCTCAAGCAGAAGACAATGGCAAAACGTGTCTCAGATCTTGTTATCAGAGGCAAGGCAGACACTGTCCGGCATTCAAGGCCAACAGGTTCATGTAGTCCTGTGTGGGACCTGATGTTCCAAATGTCACTTGCAGTGTGTGTGTGAGTGTGTGTGAGTAAGTGTGAGTGTGAGTTGAGTGTGAGTGAGAGAGATAATGTGGGCCTAGTCCATGCCAATATACTGTGTATAATTGGCAGAGTGCATATTATTTATTTATTTATTTATATCCCGCCCTTCATCAAATGGTCCCAGGTGCTTACAATAAGAATAAAACATATCAAAAGAAAAAAATAATTAAAAATATCACCCATCCCTCCCTCCCTAACAGGACAGCACCTTGAGGAAGCTATTTACATGGCAAAAGCCTGGTTGAAAAGATATGTTTTCACCAGGAGCTGGAAAGTATACAATGTAGGTGCCTGGCGAACCTCAAGAGGGAACTGGATGAAGATTGCCACACACATACATACACACAAATCCACAAAACCATATGCCATAGTATGTAGGAGCTCTGAAGCTAATTCTCACACACTTGTCTCCCTCTTAGCACAGTTTTATATAACTTTTGCTTTCATGAGGTGGGTAAAATATATCTTCCTTTGCATAATACTTTTTTACAGCATGGCTTTACATGGTTGACAAAACTTTCAATAATGTGATTTGGACCCTGAAGGACCATTGACTTGCAGTGATAGACTGGGTCTTTTCTCCAAAGCACCATTGACTTTACAACCATTGACTCCCTTCTCGATTCTGG
This sequence comes from Aspidoscelis tigris stejnegeri, assembly GCA_023333525.1. Lineage (NCBI taxonomy): Eukaryota > Metazoa > Chordata > Lepidosauria > Squamata > Teiidae > Aspidoscelis > Aspidoscelis tigris. The sequence goes on from JALMGA010000011.1 coordinate 22,178,836, forward strand.
TCTTATAGTTGAATAGCTGCCGAAAGTTCAGTCAAGAGGACCAGGGCGCCTTGAGTGCTGAAAATTCCAATTTCATGGGGGCGTCCTGTCCCCTGCATCTTGGGACATTAGTGAGCGCTTGAAGCCAGTTCAGAGCAGAGGGTGGTAGGAGTCCTAAGACCATACTTTGAGCAGGAGATTTCCAGAGAATGTACCTTGGGAAACCAATCAACAGGAGGAGGAGGAGGAGGAGGAGGAGGAGGAGGAGGAGGAGAAGAAGAAGAAGAAGAGTTGGCATTCTACTCTGCTTTTCTCACCTAAATGGGGGCACAATTTGGAAAGAAAGACCTGATGTGGATTGTGCACCAAAACAAAATACAGAAATGCCCCCAAAGCCTCAATACGGACATGATCCAAGTAATTGCCTGCTTGACATTCACAGTCCTATTAATAAATAGATTTTAAAAATATGCTGGGAAGGGCAACATATTTCTCAGACATGCATGCTATCAAACCACGGTAGCTGCATTATTGACGTATCTTCTCTCTCCTCCATTTGGGAGTGTTTAGACATTGCTCCAGGAGCATGCGTCACAGATTTTTTAAAAAATGCATTTCCTTGTATTGGCTTGACTGTTGCCTTTTTAGTACTTGTGCTATCCTCTCCCAACCTGAGGCCAAATCACACTTGGCCACATAGTTGGCAATAGGTCAACATCTTGGCAGGTGCATCTGCACATGCAGGAGGCCTTTTTGGTGCCGGCATATTCACAGTCACACCAGGTGGCCACTATCAAGAAGGCTGCCCCTTGTGAGAGATCGGAGACACACCTGGATGAAGGTAAGTTTGCGGATGCATAGCAGTTAGGCTGACATGTGCTCGTGTTCCCAAGTGCGAATGCTGATATACATTAGTTTGTTCTGCACTTTTCCCGTCCAACAGATGGGAAGCTGAGTGCAGAAATGCCCCTTGTTCACACATCAGAACAGAATAAAAGAAGATCATCCCTTCTGCGTGCTCAGCAATCCATATCCACAATGTAAAGTATTGGGACCGAAGGCTGCTAAAAGAGCTTAAGGATTCAGCAAATAAGACCCCAATCTCTCTGGCTGCTTTCCTGGGAAAACAATGCAATAATTCTCCAGGCCCAACCATATCTATCAAATCTATCCCTGTGGCTTCCTGCTGATATTTAGTTTCTGTTCAGGGGAAGGAATGATTCAGACCAAATGTGATGAAAGTGGCGAGAAAGACCCAAAAAAGCAGGAAAGAAAGAAAAAAGGCAAAGAAGGAAAAGATACAAACAAACAAACAAACCTCAGCAGTCAGCAGAAAAGCCAAGACAAGGGCATCAATTGCATGCTTCAAATAGATAGGATGCTAGAGCTATTGGAATTTGTCACTCCAAAAGCAAATGCTGTCCAAGAGAAGGTTACCGGGTTGGTATTTGTGGGTACTGGATGTCAATTCTAGATCTTGGCTGCATCCTCACCCCCCCACCCCCATCTCAACCAATTTAGTGCATGAGGAGGAGTAAAATGAGAGTGTCCTTGGGAGGGTGGATAGGGGAGAGAAGAGAAATGGCTCTGAAGGTGGACTTAAAAGGGGCTTGCCTCCTATCTGGCTTCTAAGCTTAAAATGTTGCCAAGATTCCCCATTCTCTGTTGCTTTAACTTCTAGAAGAGGGGAAAGTCTTCAGAAATAACCATGACCACGGGTTCTTTCCTCAGCGTGTTTCTGAAACTATTGGATATGGCTATTATGTTGGCTTATATCATGCCACTTTCAAGACATTTTGGGGAGTGTATCAAGTACCAAACTGCACAGCAAACCATGTACTCTTTGAATCATTCTTCTTATATGAAAATTCATACTTGGGCCAAAATAAGGTTCCATCCATAAAAAGTCCTAATTAGGATTTGGTGGCATCAATAGTTGTAACCAGCACAGGTCCTTGGAAAGATCTGCACAAGGGTAGATTTTGAGACTTCAGTCCCTCCAATCCACTGCCCTCCAGATGTTGGTTAGAGATTATGGGATTTCAGGAATATCTAGAGGGCCACCAGCTGGAGAACTTGTCTGGCAGGTCTCTAGGCTTGTTGAGGACATGAGGATCTAGATTTTATTCTAACATCAGCAGCACACAAATTGAGGCCTTCTCTGCACTGCACCTTATTCCAGATTATATCCCAGAATAGGGACCTGCCATCCACATCCCTGTGCAGACTGCTGCAACAGGCCCTCCTAGGGTCTGCCATGTTTGGTGTTAGCATGCAGATGATAGCTCCTTATTCCAGAATATAATCCAGAATAAGTGCAGAGAGGACCTAACATTGGAACATTCAGTTGTGAAGTATTTCTTTCATTTCTGGTACTGGAGACATGAAATATCTTCAGCAACTTCATAGGGTTCTATAATCTGAAGAAAGGGCAATTCCCAGGAGACTTGAAGATACCAGGCATTAATTACAGACAACCCAGAACATAAAGACCTGTCCTATTTTGTGGGTGTATTTGAGAATGAACTATCATGGTAAAGTTGACTGCAGAGAATTCGTGGTCCTTATGGAGTCAATATCTATTCATAGACAGAAGAAAACGAATAGCAAACCAATTGAAATTGTTTCAGCAAACCCTCACCAGGAACGAGGGATGTACAAAAATATTCAAAACATTTGAAATTCGATTGAATTCATTCAAATTCAGACATTCAAATTTGAATTGAATGTCTATACATTGATTTTTTAACATTCAAACAATTTTTGAATCATTCGTATGAATTACTGGGACATTGTTATGTGTACGGATATCTATGCATTACATATGTATCCACACGCATCTTGTTCCTATCCGTACGCATTTGTACGGATACGTATGGGACGAACACGGGATGCATACAGGATAAAAACGGGATACGTACAGATGCGTATGGACACATACAAATGTTGTTACATTTGTATCTTCAAATACGAATTGAATGTTCATACAAATAAGAACATAAGAACATAAGAGAAGCCCTGCTGGATCAGGCTACAGACCATCTAGTCCAGCATCCTGTCTCACACAGTGGCCCACCAAATGCTTATGGGCATCTCAAGCAGAGACAAGGATGAACCTTGCCTGCTCTTGAATCCCAGCAAATGGCCTTAGAACCGCCCCACTTCCCCCCCCCCATTATTGGATGGTAATTGGCCTCAATCAGAAGCTGTCACAAAGTCCAATGTACCTCTTGGGCTGGTCAGCTCCTCTAATGGAACTTTTGCAAGATGCTCTGAGCAGCTCCACCTTGAATATGGCAGGGCAGAAATGCAGTTCAACACATTAAACCAAAAAGGAAGGCAGGGGGGTGCACAACCCCCCCATATGCTTTCTTCGGCTCCTTGGAAGCAGAAACAGGAATACTCATGCAATGAACAAACTAATCCTTCAGCCCTAGAAAGCAAGGCTGGAGTGAGGTAAAATGGAGCTACCAGATGTTTAGGATACTTAAGATATTTAACATTAAGGGTGTTTTTGCTGGTCTTGATAGATACAAATTTTCAGATATTCAATTCTAATCGAATCGAATGCTGAAAATTCCATTTGTGCACACCCCTACCAAGGACCAAGGGAGAAAACTCACATTGGGCTATTTTGCTTTCTGTTCAAAATCTGTTGTGTTGTTGCAATAATTTCCATCAATGGTATCAATGTTCCACAGTTGCAGCATGCAAAAAGGGAAACTCATGTGTTGGGAAGGAGAAATTGGGTATATAGAGGGGAGGCTAGATTAGTAATGTCCTCTTGGCAGCTCTTTTCAAGAGGAGTTATTAGAATTTATTTTCAATTATACACTAGAATAAGCCGTCTGCAGTATAGTTAACTTTCAATTTCAACCAATTTTCGGGGCAATCATAGATGCCTCAGTGATTAAGGATCTATGTTGCAAAACAATTCCCACTTTGCCACAATGCAATCAAACAGATCTACAACACATAACCCATTATCCAATACTTTTGCAGCTCACTGGTGGAGTGAAATAGGATTTGCCGAGCATCCACATTTCTACCCAGCGAGCTCCCCAGCTCATTTGCAAACAGATCTGCAAACTCAAAAAACAGCTCACAGGAAAATCCTGCTTTTGCTTTTACTGCTTCTTCGCAAAGCTACAAATCTAACATGTAAAGAATAGTTCCACATTGTCTCTGTTTAAATAGCTCTGTTCTGCAACCCTGCCTACCGACTGACTTCCAACACCCCCGCGTGGAACAGATACAGAGCTAGATTCAAGCCAGCAGCCCGGAGAACACAGGGCACCAACTCTTTGAGATGCATAGAATATTTCAGGTTTATTGGTCTGAAAACCTGTACAAAAATCCATCTTATTACCCAGATTAGGAACTGCAGGGTGGAATGAGGAATTAATCAACCCAAGCACACCATCTGGAGAAACATTCTCATTTAGAACTGACAGAGTTTGAGATCTAGTTCGTTGCTTCTTCCCAGCTTGGTCACAGCAATGAGAATAACATAGTAAAAATAGGTGAGAGATGTCCCTTCCAAACCAGTGGGGGAAAATCCACATTTAGTAGAAAAATAGCAGCTTACCAGGCTGCAAAGCAACGACTGGTTGCCCCCACCTGAAATGCACATGTGCAGCTTCCTCCTCGGCAGCTGTGAGACTTCTGTGGTGCATGCAAGGAGGAATGCATTACCTGGGATGGGGCGGCAATGGGAGCTGAGCTGTAGGCCCATCTCTCATTGGCTGTTTCTTGCGTTTCTGTCTGGACTGGTGGGAAACTTCAAATTCACCTCATACTGCGGACCGAGTGCTCATCATTCTGCAGTAGATAAATCCAAAGTAGGAGCCAAATAATGGGCCGCTGCTATGAGGTATCCTGCATCAGGTGTGATGCCCATGCCCCAACTGCACATTGGAATGCACAGTATTCCCAAGACTGGATGTGGAGTGAAAGGACAGTACTTTCTGACTCAATTGCTAAAATATAGACAGAAGTAGACAACCAACCTGGAATACACTAAGGCTTGGTAACTTCTCTGTTGCATCACAGTAATAAGATATATCATGAACCTTCCTCAGAGACAGTTTTGAACACAGTTTCAGAAGGCAGGCTCCTGTAAACAGCAGCAATTCACAGTCTTAATTGTTTTTGAAGCTGTTCTACAGCTTTGAAATTTCTACCCACTCTGCAAAGGAAGTGTAGGCCTCGTTTGGTTTAGTGAGCCAGTTTGGTCTAGTGGTTAGGGAGCCGGACTCTTATCTGGGATACCGGGTTTGATTCCGCCCTCCTCCACGAAGCCAGCTGGGTGATTTGGGCCGGTCACAGCTCTCTTCTGAGTTCCCACAGCCCTACCTAAACACAAAGGGTGTCACCCACTCAGAGAAGAATAGAAAACTTTGTCAGGCGCTTTGAGTCCCCTTGAATGGGTGAGATAAATGGGGTAGAAAAGTCAACTCTTCTTCTTCATCACCTTCTTCATTTACTACTTGTGGTCTACTTGCAGTCTCAACTCCTCGGGCCGTTACATGAAGAACTGAAAATGACCAACTTCTCTGCTAATTCCCAGCACTTCAAGTGATGCCTCTAGTTGGCAACTTCAGTACTGAGAAACTTTCATTCTCTGGCCTTCAGATGTGCAAAAGCTGAGTTGCAAGAACCATGCAAATAGCACAACTCCCCTGTTTAGCACTTGCTTCAGCCCAGGAGTGGATACCTTCTGCATCCACCCAGAGGTTGCTTTAGAAGTCCTTAGGCGTTTGCCTACTCTAAGCCATATGTTGTAATGGTCTCACTTAGAAGGCAATGGTGAAGAACCAAATGAAGTATTAACTAGGGATGTGCAGAAATATTCATATTATTCATTATTCGTACAAATTCATACGAATTTTCACATTCGTATGCAAATAAAATGTCCAGACATTCGTACTTTAGTATTCATATGAATACGAATATTCTGAGTTATTTGTATGAATAATTCAGACATCCGAATGGCTACGGATACTTACACATTGCATACATATCCGTACACATCTTGTGCATATCTCTACGTGTCCATATGGTTATGTACAGGATGAAAACGGGATACATAGAGATGCATACAAGATTCGTATCATTGTATACATATTGAACATTTGTATGACATTCATTTTTCTTTATTCATACGAATTTGGATTTCCAAATAATCAATTTTTTACGAATCAAACGTCAGCCCCTAGTTTTAACAGCTGCATGCCAAAGGATCCTTTGATCCACAGTAGATCCAAGTGTCATTCAGCTGGATGCAATTGTTCCAAGACCAGTAGAGAACTGCTCCACAAAGGCATTGCAAACACACAGGGCTTTCTGGTGCCGAGTATTTTTATTGTTTTGATTTTGCCTCTTTTAAGATGCCCTGACCATCCCTGTTGGGAGGATGGAGTAGAAATTTGAAATACAATCTAAATTAATGTCTACAGTGATTGGCAGTGTCTGTCCAGGCCTGAGGCAGAAGCGTTCCCCGCTGCTCCCAGGAGAAGCCAGAGATTGAATAAGTCTTAGTTTACATGCAAAGCAAGTTCAGTGTCACTGAACTTCAGACTTCCCTTTACAGGCCAGCATCCCCACCCCCACCCTCCCCCCAAAAAATCAAGTGAAATATTTGAAAGGAAGGAAACTCCTTTCAGCAGGTTTAATAACTTTTCCAATGAACTACAGGGCGTTTTCTGGCTGCTCAACACAAGAAACTAATAGGGTCTACATTCGGGATACGCAAAAATGTTCTAAACATTTGAATGTAAACATTTGAATGAATTTTGAATGTTCCAAAACATTCGTTGGAGTGATTTGAAACATTCGAAAGTACAGATATGTATGTATAGATACTAATGTACACATATATATCTATATACATCTCATACGTATCTCATACATATTAGGAGTGTGCACAAATGTATTTTTTGCATTTGAATCTGAGTCGGATTTAATGTCAAAACATTCTATTCTATTCAGATGTTGAAGATACGAATGTCAAAAAATCCTATTTGAATCCATAACATTCAAATCCATACGTTTGAATGTTAGATTCATATTTAAAGATATGAATGTTGACGACATACATACGTATCTGTACATTTGAATGTTTAGAATCATTTGAACAAATGTTTCGGAAAATCTGAAATCCCTTCGAATGTCTAGATTCAAATGTTTTTAAATCCAATTTGAATTGAATTTTTGAATATTTGTGCACATCCTTAATACGTATGACACACACAAATATTGTTGACATTTGTGTCTTCAGATTCGAATCTAACATTTGAACGAATACATTCAAATGTATTTGATCTGAATCAGATTTTGTTGCATTCGGATTCTAAACATTCAAATCAAATTTGAATGCAAAATATATAGAGAGAGATTTCACATCCCTAGTCTACATTATAGGCATCATAGATCCTCCTTAGTCATTACCTGCAACCCATTCACCATTGCAGCACAGGCAATGTCTGCAGCAGATAAGGGTTTTTTCTTGGCTTCTCGGGGCCTGCCCTTTCTTTCAGGCAGGAGCACAGAGTGTCTTAATACGCCAAATAATTGGCACAGGATCGACAGGCCCAACCTAACAGCTAGATCTTTACACGGTGAAAAATGGCTGCTCCCCTAGTAAGCGCACTCAGCGCAGCCCTTTCTTTCAAACACAATGAGGAACCAGGAAAGCAATGAAGCCTCCTTTATGTGCTGCTCCACGAAGCAAACAGAATGCAAATTGTGCTTCTGTATTGCAGGCACGCTGTGGCCACTCCACAGGGGCAGTGCCTCAAAATGCAAGCCACTTCCTCTCCTGGGCTCCTGTTGGCGAGAGCAATTTTAAACAGATAAATATGATTTAAAGCATCAGAGACACTCGTCACTGTCCCCCATCGAGAGGAGAAGGCAATTATTCATGCTCCTTCTAGATGCCAGGGTGTGCATCTTCTATTCAGGGCACATCTAGCTCCAGCAAGATTACCTAAGAGCATAGAGAGGTTTTTGTCAGGGTTAGCAAGAGGAAGAGAAGCTCTATCTTATTCCCATTCCCAGAAAACTTCAGCTCAACATTTTCATAATTATTTGAAGAAGGCCATATGAACTAAGGCCTACAGAATTTGATTCAATTATCCTTTGCTGCATCCTGATGGGCCAAGAAAAAGGTCATCTTTTCACGCACTGAAAATCCCATGACTCGGGTTGAATCAAACCACGTACCCTTAGTTTGGGTTCTAGTTGAACTTTTCCCACACATCCAAACAAGAGGAATAGTTCAGCTAGCACGTGAACATCGCTCCAGCTCACCATAAACTGTGAACTCTAGTTGGGAAGGCAAAGAACACAACTTGGGTTCTTGGCTGGAGCTTGTTGTCCAGGTGGATTTTGCACCTCAGAAGTTGGCTGTAGTGCAATGGAGGGCAGTGTTGTGTAGTCGTGAGTAGGGACTTTTGTTATTTGTACAAATTTGTCCAAATTCAGACATTCATACACAAATCAAATGTTAGGACATTCGGACATTAACAGGTTTACGAATACAAATGTTTCGGACATTCATTACACTGGGGAGATGGGAGGGCAGCTGTAGCAGTCACATCTGCAGTGGATCTAGATTGCATTCAACATGGATTGAGCATGGATTAAAAGTGGGCTCAGGGCAGATTGACGCTTTCAGAGCGGATATGTTACAGGATACGTATCGGATATGTTTGTGTTTGTGTCAGATACATGTTGAATACATATTCGTTCGTATCAGATATGTACTTGTATTGAATAGAATCCTACCACATTTAAATGGGATCTATTTGGGCAAATATTGTCAAGGAATTAAAGGTTAGATAAGCATTTGGGGATCTCTCTGACCCAGCTAAGATCACCTGATTATGATTAGGTACAGCAGGGAGACGTTTAACACAGCTGCCTTGGGTCAGCTAGGTAGGTCAGTCGTGTGCTTACCTTTTGTATAATTACTGATGTCTTGTAACCTATCTCTGCTGTTATGCCATTTTCTTGTTTACTGCTGTATGCCTTATTCCTAGTTCCTGTGTAAGTATGTATTATAAGGAATGCAAGGAAGGTACTGTTTTTGTTTACCATTAGCTGATGTTTGGTAATCCTGTATTATTTTCTTACTTCCATCACCAATCCCACATTGTTTGTTAGTTAGTGCTTCCTTTGCATGCACTGAAATAAACCTTTATGTTCAACAATTGACCTACAGCCTGATCCAGTTTATGACACCACTGAAGTCTGCGCATCTACACTGCAAGAAAACTGTAGTCAAACCATTTTCTCTGACAAATATGTCAGGGAAACTTAGCATGCACTTACTGTGACACCTGAGTCATACTGGCATCATATCAAAGTCTGGACTCAGCCTCTTTCATTTGTATTTTCCTATACCAAGTGATAAACCATGAGTTGTGCAATGAATTTCATTACCCTGGCTGCAGTCTCTGTGTGTGTGTGTGTGTGTGTGTGTGTGTGTGCATATGTTTCTTCAATAAAGTTTCCCAATTTTTGTTCTACCAACACATCTGTTCTTCCTTCTTCATTTGCCTCTACTCCAATAGACAGTTTTTTTAAAATTCCTTGCAAGGGAGAGAAAAAAAATCTAAAGAAAAGTACAAACATCCCTGTGCTGGTGAGCAAACTGGCCATGTTTGATAAAAGATGAAAGATGAAGCTACAGGGTATATTTGCAACACTATTATGGAGGATAACAGGAGGCCTACAGCAAAGCTTTGATTTAGAACTAAATAGAGATGTGCAAGTTCAATTCAGCTTCGAACCCGTTCTAATCAAACCAGGCAATTTGACCCAATTTGCATAAAATAAAACTCCATCTTGTTCAAGACGTGCCAGTTCAATCTGAATCGAAGTGGGACCATTTGATCAAATAGGTGGAACAAACTGGTTCAACTCGAACCAGTTTCATTTGACACCTATGTGGCTCTTTAAATAGGGTGTTTTTTTCCAATGAATTTTATTTCCCCCCTTTTTAAAACAAATAGTTTGCAAACTGGTTGAGTTTCAATTCAAACAGGGTCATGCTTGTTTGATCTGGTTCTAGACTAAACCAAGGTCAATGAGGCTCAGTTCAGTTCAGTTCAATTGGGACCAAACCAACTAATTTTAGTTCACACATTTGGTTCTACATGAACCTGGATCTTTATCAATTTCTTATCCAAAAGAAAGACAGCCCTGAAGAAAATGTTGAGGCCTTGGGCTTTTAAGGACAAATAAAGAGTTTGGAGACGAAGCAATGAAAGTGAACTGCCTGAGGTCCTAACACATGTCTGAAAATCTGACCTCTATTTATATATAATTCTCTATATTGGCTTTTCAATAAGGATTTTGCCCTGAAGGGCCTTACTTAAAGAGAAGAAAATGCCAAGGTTTAGAGGCTAAGCAAAGCTGCATAAGGTATATATTTTTTTTAAAAAAAGTAGTAGTATTAGTAATCACAGAAATGGGTAGATGTTTTTATTAATGCTTGGAATGTTTTCACATCTCTGCTGTTGCTTAAGGGATATTTAGCACATGGGGCCTCCGCACTTTGTTAAGTAAGTACAGGGGCGTATTCACACTACATCCCCTAGTGCATGATTAGGAAACTTCTGAAGAAAAGCATCCACACCTTGAGGAGGCTATTACAGCCTCCAGGTGCCCCCTGCCTTCCCAGAAGTTTCCTAATCATGTACTAGGTGTGCAGCATGAAATCATGCTCCACACCTTTACTAACCTTACCCAGAGACATAGCAGAAACATCCATCAGTGAGCATCTGCACCTCTTTCGGTGCTCCGGGGTCATCTGGAGTGCCACGCAAGCATACTGTCACCTTTGATGACCATAGACGCAACTGCACATGGGCAGAGCATCAGTGTCGTAATTGCGATGGTGCTGATGCACATGTGGTCACAGAGGGTGCCCCAACCAAAATGGTGGAGCCCTGAAGAGGACCAATCCCAGGATCAGCCACAGGGGAGTGACTGATTGCATGGAGAATGGGGTGTGACCATCACTCACAAGTGAGCACTAGTTAAGGTTAGGTGTTTGCGCTCCTTTCCTGTCCAGAGGACAGGAAGTGTGAAATCACCTCAGGTCTCTGCTTACCTGTTGACAGGGCTTCTGAAGAACCATTTGGTGGATGCACCTGCATTCCCTGCTGGAAAAGATGCCCCTTCCATCTGTGTCTCTTCAGCGGCAAATGGAAATGCCTCTATTCACAGTGCACAGTTGCACCCTGCAACAGTGAGACTACTGTCCACAATCACACAGGGAAAAGGGGTGTTTCCAGTAGCTATGGGTGCATATAAACTGGAACTTGGCAGAGAAAAGGCCTTCCAGTGACAACCTCCCACACCAAGTAGGTTCTGCTGCCAAATTCACCCAAATAAATGATGGAAGCAAGAGTAAAAGCGAGGAGAGTTTTAGGAAAATTCGCATTTCATGGTTCGCGAATAAGTATAATTAGTAAGACCTCATGACACTTGTATCATATTGGGACAGCTGGCAGGGATATTTAGCTGTCAGTGGGCAAGATCTTTCTTTCTTTCTAACAAACACTTTCCATGTTAACAATAAAGGTAAATGGCTTGGTCATGCCCAATCTTAGCTGGCTACCAAGACTGATATTTATATTTGTATATTGTGCACACTTTGGCAGGGATTCATTTTGCTTTGCCAGGGAAACGGATGCTCCTCTACTATAAATCAGTGTCTGATGGCCAGCAGAAAGGATGCAGAAATGTTGCCAGAGAGAAGTTAGGAAGTCTCCTGGAAGAAATGTTTCTGCCTAGCAAGAGAAGTTCACCATGACTCAACATTATGATCCATTCATCTTTAGTCTGGTCTGATCTCAGCAAACCCACACTTTAAAGTAAGTTAAAGTCTTATTACCCTACCCTGAGACTGGAGTTCAATTTTTCATGAGGCCTATTGGTTTTGGGATATGTGAAATAAATTCCACCTTCTATATTGAACTCTACAGCACAACATGTAAACTGTTTTCAGAGGTCACTAACAGGCCAGAGTATCAGATTGGGAAGGAAGGAACTTTTTAAGGACCAAAGGTTTTTGTCCTTGACCATCACGCATTTATTACTCCACTGTTATTTAACTCTGTAGCTTAAGGCATTTAAAAGCAGTCTAATTCAGAGATGGAAAAAGAAACTTATTTCTGTTTGCTTTGACTTGGAAGGAACTGAGGGTCTGATCCAATATTGTAGATATTTAGGCTGCTTCACAATCCCAGTGTCCACAGGTGGCATTATGCAGATGTGTTACTAGGATTCCTGGATTAGGTATCAGGATATCCTTGCATAAAACACTTTTTTTTTTTTTTGAGGTTGTACACTACCTTGAGAAAACAGTCTTCCAACTGTTTTTACAACAATCCTTACTTGTTGGCAGGGTGTGAATGCTGCATAAATAGATTCTCCAGAAAGAAGTGAACATGTGGGTGAGCTGGAATGCATTGATCCTGATTTGCATCTCAGTCCTGTAGTATAAGGACATAAGCAAAGCCCTGCTGGATCAGGGATCAGCCCATCTAGTCCAGCATCCCATCTCACACAATGGTCCACTAATTGCTTCTGACCATTCACCTGTTTTCAATTCCCTGGAAGTGGCCTTCAGAGGCATTCTGCCTTTTTCCTTAACCTGAAGGTGAAACCTAAGCATCCATTCTAGTAGCCATTGATACACCTATCTACCATGGATTTGCCCAACCCCTTCTTAAAGCCAACCAGGCTAGAGGACATCATCACCTCCACTGGTAGTAAATTCCAGAGACCAATGACCTGCTTGATGAGAAAAACAACCACCACCCTTCCCCTTGTCAGTTCTAACATTTTAAGCTACAAGGAACCCTCCCACAAGGTTCAGTTCCCAGTTTTTACAGGGAGAACTGGAAGGTAAACCCACCTCAACGTGTGGAAAGGATGGAGTAAGACAATGTTGTCTGTGACAACATCTGGCTGTACCAGATGACTCCCTGAACTTCAGAGTTCAAATGCTGGATACATGTGCCCAGGACCATACTAATGGAATACCCTTGTTCGAATGTTAAATACGGATTGAAGATATTTTGTATGCATCCTCTTTTATCCCATATACATCCCATTTGTGTTCTGTACTATAAGCGCAAATGCGTAGAGATACGTATGATATTCATACAGATACATATGTAATACATATATACCTGTACATTTGAATCATTTCAATCATTCAAATGAATACTGCAGAATATCTGAAATTTGTTCGAATGTCTAAATTCAAATCTGAAGGCATTTGATTTGAATTCAAATGTCCACATTCGAACAAATTTGATCGAATTTCGAATGTTTGGAATATTTGTGCACATCCCTAGTGTGGGGGTGGGGTGGGGGAGAGAGAACAGGGTGCAGGATGAAGAGTGTCCGAAAGACACCTGAAAATGCCACTTGTGCTACAAGATAATTAGAGATTATTATAAACTGAAATTTCATTGCCACATCAAGCTCTGTCTTTTAGCATTAATTAATCTTCGCTGCCTGCTTTCTGAGAACTCTGGGGCTCCATTGCGCTGTAGGACATCAGCTTGTCAACACACGGAACACTCACATCTCATTATCTTATCAGAGGGGAAAGCGGGAATTAAGAAAGCACAAACAGATGACTCCTGCTTTCAAAGATGCATTAGTGGCAAGAGTCTTTTTTTGCAGAGTGATTTACAAATCTGAGCGACGAAACACGTGGCTACCGAACTGAGGAATGTGAGCTTCTTCTTTAGCATGAGACAGTCTTGTGACAGTAAGGTGTCATCAAATCTGAAATATCTCGCTATATGTTCAGTCCCATATGAATGCATATGAATCCCATACATACCCCCTATGAATCCCTTACGCATCCCATTATTCAAGTCCCATATGAATCCCATACCAAGCTCCATAGGGATGCACTGAAGCATTCCATTCAAATTCGCATGTCAGTCTTCGAATGTGCCAACAATAGATTCGAATACGAATGTCCAAATTCAGCTAAGTGTGTCCAAATTCCAAATGTTACAAATACTTGCACACATCTCTACTGGCTGGTTCTCTGTTAACACCTCCTCTGTGTGCTAGCATCCATTATTTTCACCATCGCCTCATTTGTTACCCAGTATAGTTTTCTTTTTCTTTCTCCCCCTCTTTTTTTTTTCCTGGAGGAAGGCTTTAATTTATTCCCTGTGCAATATCCTCACTTCACTTTTTTTCCTGCAACTTACACCATATATTACCCGTCGTCTTGTATCATTTAACTCTGGAAAGTGTTTGGAGATCCATTTACGTGAAAGATGCCCTCCCATCAATCCTGATTCTGCTGCCCTGCCTCCTGCAGTAGCTCTATTGGAAATTCTCTCTGCAGTGACATGAAACTGAATTTGTATTGTTCCTGGAGAGCAGAGGAGGAGGACAGCTTTATGGGTGTCTTCTCCTGCCCTTTCCTAGTGGGGAGTCTCCCCAGAGAGGCAGAAAAAGAAGTAACATATGCAGGTATGCGGGTGCATAGATACTGCTCAGAAACCATGCAATGGGGGGGGGTACATGAATGTTCAAAATATTTGTTATTCATACACATTCAGACATCTGTATATGACTCAATTGTCCAGATACTCATACTTTACTATTCGTATGGATACATATGCATCATGTACAAATGTGTACACATCTTGCACATATCCATACGCATCCATACAGATACGTATGGGATGAAAACAAAATGCATATGGATGCAGATAGGATGTGTACGGATGCATACAGAGGCATATGAGATTCATATCATTGCATATATATATATATATATATATATATATATATATATAGAATATTTGAACAAAAAGATACAAATGTATTTGTATCTGTTTGAATGTGCAGACATTTGTTTTTCTTTATTTGTACCAATTCAGAGTTTTGAATATTCAATTTGTTACAAACCAAATGTCAAATTGCATTTGTGCACACCCCTATTGAAGTAATTTGGTCCATCGACCCTTGTTTTACACCTAAAAAGTGTTACTAAAAGTTACTGTATAAAAGGCAAAATACTAACAAAGTTAAACTGGTTTAAATCAAACCTCCTTGGGTCCAGTTTGAGTTTGAACCAAGCCCTCAAACCTGAGAGTGCTTCAGTGCAAAATCAAACCGGTCCAGCCTCCCAGTTCAATTCAAGCTGGTACAATTTCAAATCAGCATATTTCTAATCTTCAGCTTTTCATGCAACCAAGGCTACTGAGAGGTTGTTCAAGGTTGTTAAGGGAGATTTATGCTGTCCGGTGCCTGTGAATTGCCCTGATTTTCATTCTGTGAAACCTATATATTTGCTGCTGCAAACAAATATCCCAAAGGGAGAACAGAAGAGCAAAACAGTCCTTGGATGTTTAGCAACAATCAACTGGCAAGAGCATTCTATGGAGATCAAAAGAGCCATACCTCGGAACACTGACTTAGCAAATTGGCAAAGCTGAAAGAGGGTGGAATTAAGTTAGGTTGCTCTGCCTGTATTGCAAAGGAAGACACTGGAATTTGCACGAGTGTCTGATTATTATTAAGTGAGATTCTGGCAGAGGTCAAATAGCCAAAGGGAGCATAGAAACTGGTACAGATGGCTGGCTGATCCAGGCGTGTTTGGCTGGCTAGTTGCTGAACTTTTATTCCAACTGTAGGATCACAGTTCAGCTTCAGAACATATTATAAGATGTTCAACACAAACTGTTGTTTTAAATAAAAAAAGCATATCTCCACTTTGTATCCTGAATAGAAAACATTATCTAGCTTTGAAAAGGCAAATTACTGTTGAGAGCATAACTCAATTCTTGACCCAGAGGCCCATGGAAATAAACTCATTTTGTTCCAATACACAGATATAGCCTAATGGCTTAAACCCACACAATCTTCCCTCAGTATCCACAGAGAAGCTGCTACTTTGAACTGCTATGGATTTTGGCCTTTTGAACTTTATTAATTAGTCATATGTCCATATCAAGTTTACAGAAAGATAAAAGATTTTGGCTGTTCCTTGGGCTAACATTGACTTCCTTAGGCTAACAGCCCATAATGTTTGGGTGATTTTTTCCCCATAGAAGATAATGCTGAGAATTAGGGATTTTTTGTTTGTTTCTTCTTCTTCTTCTTCTTCTTCTTCTTCTTCTTCTTCTTCTTGGATCCTGTGTGACCATTGGAGAAGAAACTGATATATAGGTAGATGTAAAATCATATTTGCATCGACAAGAAAAAGTAGAAAAAGAGATACGGGGAGCAGCTTAAGAGTTCTGTGAGAAAACAGGGCTTTTTAGTGTTGATACAATCTAGAATATGTATATATGGATGGATTAGGTTGTAGCTGAGTGATAGAGAAACTTCATGGGAAACAGAAGGTTGCAAGATCAATCTCCCTGACATCTCTCCCAAGGAAGGAAATGAAAAACCTCTTGTTTCTTTCTTCAAGAAAATGTTATGGATGGGTCATGGTATCACCAGCAGGTGGCCACAGCAATAATCATCTCCAGGTGCATGATTCCATCTTTCACACACATCCTGTCACAAATGTGTTCCTGAGCCATGGGTCACATCCAGCTGTTGGGTATTTATTCCACTAGATTTCGATATTCTGGAATCAAGCCAGTTTGGTCTAGTGGTTAGGGAGCCAGAGTCTTATCTGGCAATACCGGGTTTGGTTCCACACTCCTCCATGAAGCCAGCTGGATGGCCTTGGGCTAGTCACAGCTCTCTTCCTGAGCTCTCACAGCCCCACCTACCTCACAGGGTGTTGTGGAAAGAACAGGTTTGTCAGCTGCGTTGAGTCCCCTTAAATGGGTGGAAAAAGTGGGGTATAAAAGCCTGTTCCTGCTTCTTCTTCTCCTTCTAGTACCATACTAACACTTCTTCTCCTTCTAATACTAGTGTTGTGCAGAAATATTCAAATGCGTTCAAAATTTGATCAAATCGACCAAATTTTGATGCTCAAATTAGAATTGAATGTCCTTAAATTCAAATTTAAAGATCCAGTTTGAATTTTGGATCTACCGTGGTACCTTGACATACGAGTTTAATTCGTTCCCTAACCTTGCTCTTATGTCAAATCGCTTGTATCTCAAAGCAATTTTCCCATTAATCCATTCCAGCTCCCAAAACACCACCTCAGTTGTTTTTGTTATGTACTGTACTGTATTTACATACTCGTATCTCAAATCTTGCTCTCATCTCAAAGCAAAATATCACTCGCTTGGCGGCTTGTATCTCAAAACACTTGTATGTCAGGGCACTTGTATGTCGAGGTACCACTGTATTCATTTGAATCATTCAGACAACTGTATGTGTATGCATTTGTACACGATGCATACTTGTAGATCTGGATCTTTCCCTCATCTGTATGCATTTGTACAGATCCATATGGGATGAAAACAGGTTGCATATGGGATAACTACGGGATGCATACGGATGCGTATGGATGTGTACAGACCCAGGGAAGATGCGTACGGGCATCTACAAATGTTGTCACCATTTGTAAGTGCAAATTCAAATGAAAAATTCAAACAAATAGATTTGAATGTGCTTAATTCAAATTGAATTTGGTTAAATTCAAACTTTAAACATTCTAATCGAATCCCAAAAATTGAATTTAATTTATCCTGGACTATCCAAATATACTAGAACAGATAGCCAACATCAGCATGCAGCTGTATTCCCGCCCAAAAAAATCACATATAAGTCAATTTTTTTGCATGTATCCCATCAACAATCCATTGTACATGGCACCCCATGTATATTTGCTCATCCATTTTATCCTATAAAACACACTTTTTTCTGCACTACCTAACCCCTCTCCACTTAAAAAAAGAGGTGGTTTCTAGTAGCAATATTCTGATTTGCATATAAATCCTAAATAAATCCATTGGGTTAGTTCATTTGAAAATGAAGAATGGATGAATTTCCGACTCTAGGGGAGAATTCTACCACCTTGACAGAACATCGTCTGCCTCCCACCTATATTTAAAAACAGACAAAAAGTATCAAATAACATATAAGTGTTTTTGTTTTAAACATTAAGCCTGCAAAGCTCTGTCAACCAAAGAAAATTAAAGCTGGTAATCTGCTTGTGGAACTTCTCTCCACTTAACTGGTACAGTGAGGAGGACGTAACAATTTAGTTCTTTTACACTGATCTCCTTTGGAGAATTGCACATATTGATAGTACTGCAGGGAAACCTGGCAACCCCTTCAAAGCCCATTGACATCAGCAGGATTTGCTCACGTTCAGAAATGATTCTGACAAATTCCCTTCACCAAAGCCTGCTTGGCTGCATTTAAAGCCCGACTCAGAGCACAACTTCCGAACACAAAGCACAAAGAGAGATAATAGTTCCAAAAAAGGCTGACTGAGTCTTTAGTTGCTTGCCTTTACTTAGTATTTTGCTTTTACCCTCAACGCGCTGGGTAGATTAGCTCTGGATCATTCCCACTTGGTTTCTGACTGTGAGGGCAATCAGTCAATGGAATACGTTGCCAAAGGAGGTGGTTAGCTCTCCTTCACTGGAGGTCTTCAAGCAGAGGTTGGACCTGCATCTTTCTGGGATGGTTTAGGGAATCCTGCACTGAGCAGGGGGTTAGACTTGATGACCCTTGAGGTCCCTTCCAACTCTATGATTCTATGATTATATATCTTTTAGACAGGCCCCAGCAAATGCAGCTGGTCCATGTGGATATGATACAGTGGCCACTCAGGCAACACCACCACCACCACAAAATGGCAAATAGAAACGTTGACTAGCTGGTGCTTTTCTGAAACCATTTCCCCTCTCCCATCCACCCCGTCCGCCCCATCCCTACTACACCAGCAAAGACTGGAGAATATCTAGCTGAGCCTCCTGAAAGCTTAATGTCGACAACACAGGCATCCTGCACTTTTCTCTCTTATCTGTAAACCATTAACAAGCTCACGTTTTCACTTCATCTTCCCTTTACCAAGAACTCCCAATCACAGAAGTGCATCTGTCTCAGAAATCAGCGGGGTTCTATTTCTCATTTCCAATTTTCACTGTCCCCCTCCCACCCGCCATGCTGACGGAGTTGGCGATGCCATTTGCGACCTCTTGCTAAGACAAGTATAAAAGGAGGATGGGCACGCACGGATGTTTGTGTGTATTCCTAATGTTGTAATTTAAAGACCAAAGCATTAACAAGATGCATGGGGGCATGAAGTGACAGCCGTCCTGGTGGAAAATGCAAAATTACCATTTTAATGGATGGTGTGTTGACTCACCACTAGTCCCTGGGGAACAGGGTTTGATTTTGTTTGCTTGTTAGCACAAGGATTTGACATAGGCGATTAATGCTGAGTTCATTAGGATGGGGTGTTCCTCCCCCTAACCAGATTTTTTAAGAAGAAAAGAAAGCAAAGCAAAATTACATTAACTAAGAGATGGAGGTGTAACATGCCCTCTATTATAAGTACCTTGGACTCATGATAAAGGCACCAGAAAGCTATCAGAAGAGCATCAGTGCTTCTCCAGGGGAGAAAAATAAAAGCACCGTGAACTTTATATGCAACAAAGAAATCACTAATTAGATGTGACCCGTTCTGAACTCCTAAATAAATGCAAAAAGAAAGAAAAGAGAAAGACAGAACTAATGTCTGTTGCTATCTTGGGATTAACTCTTACAGCAACAAACCTTTCTAAATGACAATGGGTCATGGAGGAGAAGCATATAACTTCTTGATCTACAGGTAATTAACCACAATGGTTGCGGTAAGTACACAGGTAGCACGAAGCACTAAAGGTATAGTATAGTAAAATAGATTGTAGCTTTATTCTCCTTTATGGGGATGGGGAGTGGAATCCATCTCTAAATGTCACATTATGAAACTAAGGACAACACAAATCCTAGAACTCCCTATCATAAGGTAGGAAAAATATCCTCTAGGAGCTGTGTTTGGTTTCTGAGACAGCTATGCAGTTTTCAAGAAAAGAATACAGAATAAGTTTGCCACTACTTTCTTCTGGGGAGGAGGTGGGATGGAGGGACCTTCTTGCACAAAAAGACAACACTGTTCTACCACGTTACCACTGATCCAAGTAATACAGATCCAAGCGATGACTACTCCCAATAAAGTTGGTGGCTTGTAAGGCAGGGTATGTGATATTCCACTGAACTGACACCTACTCCTGGTAGAACAATAAGAGCTTGATCTACAGATGTGAAGCTGTTCTACCAAGCGTCTGCCACTCCTAGCTGAGTTGGCTCTGTTAGTTGCAATGTGTTCTGCAGAATATACATGAATAGGTCCATGCCCAAGGAGCCCACACACTTGACATTTGAAGCTGAGCAGGGTGTCATGTCCCGTCCTATCAGCCCAGTCTCCTCCCCTGAGGACAAAGTAGAGGTGCCAGTTGCACAGCAAGCCGAGCAGACATTGAGGGTCAGATCTGGGGGCGCAGCCAGGAAGCTCTGGGGTGGAGAGCTCATACGACCAGCCTCAGGCACGCCCTTTCCCTCATCTACTCAAGCAAGAGAAGAAGCAGCTGAGGAGATCTCAGCATCTCACACACCTGAGCCATAATGGGCATGGGACTGAGTCACCTACTCACTGCCCTCACTGGTCTCAGTGTTGCAAACAACGACCGTCTACCCGTGCAACTCCCATCTGTGTTTTTCCTGTGAAACCTGATTCCAGGACTTTTTTATTCGACCCTACTGAACTTCTGGATTCCTCTGACCTTGGACTGTTTGACGTTGCCTTCTCTTCTACTGACTGCCATGAGTGTGCGTGGGCATTTGCATCGCTGACTCAGCCTGCCTGAGACATGCCACAGAGTGTAAACAGGAAAGGAATATGCATGTAGCCAGATTCGGTTAAAGTCAAATATGTAACTAGGGGTGTTTTTCCACCGTGCTCCTTTAACCCGGATCTAAGAAGATCCGGATCTAAGGAATGGGTACATTCCTTAATCTGGATCTAGTACATCAGGATTAAGGGAAGTACCCAATGTATTTCCGTGGGTGTTCTAGCACCTATAGCAATGGGTGCTAGCCTCCCTACCTTGGAAACACTGGAGCACCCATTTAGAAATCCAGATCTACCCATGAGGGGTCTGCTTGTCACCCCAGGTGTTTGGGGGGACAGGGGCTGCAATCTCCAAAGTGGCTTCGAAGTCATTTCAAAGTCATTTCAAAGGCACTTTGAAGTCTGTGCAAAATAGCTCCTTTGAAGTCTGTGCTGATCTTCGGAGTGAACTTCAAAGTGACTTTTGAGTCACTTCAGAGTCACTTCGAAGTTCACTCTGAAGATCAGCACATACTTCAAAGACGCTCCAGAGCTACTTTGCAGAGACTTCGAAGTGACTTCAAAATGACTTCAAAACGACTTTGAAGCTTAGGTTTTGGGGCTCCCCCCCCATGGGTGCCCCCTCACCCTAGCCTCCTCTAGACCCCATTGCCACACAAGCATGGAAACAGGCTCCCTTTAATCTGGATTTTCTGCCTGATGACCCCATTGTAGACCCCATTAATGGGGTCCACAGAAAATCCGGATTAAAGGCCAGAAAGTACCCATTTGATCCAGATTAAAGGCCAGAAAGTACCCATTACCCCAGCGGCAGTCGAAACAAGCGAGTCCCAAATGGATACCGTGGTGGAAATGGGATCATCCAGCTCACACCCAAATCAGTCCTTTATGGGTGCAATAATGGGGTACTTTCTGCCAGTGGAAAAACACCCTAGATGGGTATACTTTCTGAGTGTCAAATTGTGGGGGAGAACAACCATGTAAGGTAGGTTAGGTTAGAAGTCAGTACCTGACCCAAGGCTACCCTGTGAGGTTTCAGGACTGAATGGGGATTTAAACCCAGGACCTCTTAGGTTCTAACTGTGCACCATGTCACTACAATTTTGCTGGCACCTTTGAAGTGTGAACATCTGGTTTCCTTTTTCTATGCTTTCTTGGGCAAAGTTGCAGGGTCAAAGTATCCAGCCTTGCTCAGAAGTCCTCCTTCAAAGTGAATAGAATATATCCCAGTGGGTAGCACTGGATCTAGAAAAAAAATAGGGAAGGCAGCAACCTATTTTTGCTTGCTTCTGCCCCCTCCCCTTTCCCACACAATGTAAAGATCTGGAAGGACAATTTGATTAGGTGTCATTCTGACGCTTAAGGTACCCCATACAAAAGTACCTTGGTTCCTGTCCAACTGATCGAACTTTGTCAAAAGGCTTCCAGCAGTGAGATATGAAGTAGTGATGAGCATGAATAATCATAACATTCAAAATTTGTATGAGTTTGGCCAACTTCAGACATTCGTAATTGGATAGAATGTTGGCATATATGAAGACTGACATTCGAATTTGAATCAAATGTTTTGATATGTTGGTATGAAGCTTCATATGGGATTCGTATGGGACTGAACATTCATATCATATTTGAATCCTACTGCATTCAAAGGGGATCTGTTCGAACAAATACAAATTTTCTTGCATTTGATTCAATACAAATTGATTTTTAAAAAATCCTTGCACATCCTTAATGTGAAGGTAAGACCATAGGTGAGGTTTTGTCACCCCTTTGAAGAGTCGCAGCTGCCTAAAACTTACAGTGTAAATTTCAATAGCATGCCAAAGGGGATGGGGTGGGGGGCAAGGAAGAGAGAAAGAGAGTTCAAGCAGAAGCAAGGAATATTGCCAAAATCCCATCTGTTGCACTGAAAATAGGGTCTCCAGGACTCTTCAAATTTTACCAGCCTTAACTATGAGGAAGATGCTTTTTGATTTCTAATCAAGCCCACCACAGCAATCCCAAACCATCAAAGATGGAAAGATCAAAGAGATCAACTAAAACAGAAAATAACAATCTGTTCCAATATGTCCTGAATCTCAGAGCTGAACGACCTCTGCAGGAGCACTCAAGCCTGAAATGGTGTTCAGATTGCTCCATTGACTATACCAGGTCAGAGAAACTGACTGGGAAGCAGAGATGAAAACTGGCACAATGAGAAATTATTGCGTGCACTAAGAGCCTATTTGGGTCTTTTCTGGATTCCTTTGCAAGCGTTGCCATCCTTTCTCAGCTTTTGGGATAGAAAGCTCCAGACAATCAAGTGGACACATGTTCTGCTGCTCATTTTAAGAACATAAAGATATGCCCTACTACATCAGACCAGGGGTTGGCCAGTTCTCAAAGTACCCAAAAGAGCATGGTCTGCTCATAGTCTCCAGGGATAGCAGCCATCGGCAGTTTTTTCTCTTCCATGAATTCATCTGTTTTTGTTTATTTTCCTGAGACCATTGGAGCTGGGAGGATTATTCATTCATTCGTTCGTTCGTTCATTCGTTCATTCATTTATCCATCCATCAGTTCATCCGTCCGTCCATCCATCATCCACCCAACCTATCCATCCATCATCCACCCAACCCATCCATCCATCCATCCATCCATCCATCCATCCATCCATCCACCCACCCACCCACCCCATCCATCCATCCATCCATCCATCCATCCACCCACCCACCCACCCACCCCATCCATCCATCCATCATCCACCCAACCCATCCACCCAACCCATCCATCCATCCATCCATCCATCCATCCATCCATCCATCCATCCATCCATCCATCCATCCATCCACCCACCCACCCACCCAACCCATCCATCCATCCATCCATCCATCCATCCATCCATCCATCCATCCATCCATCCATCCATCCATCCATTATATGCATTTTTATTCTGCCCTATACCCAAAGGTCTCAGGGCGGGTTGCAACATTAAAAACCAAATATAAATATACTAAAACAATGCTGGCCAGTGACTGTTCTTCATTAATGGGACCCTAAAAGGGGTAAGATTTGGACCATCATGTCAAGCAGACCTCCTGGAGGTGTAGGTGCATAGTCTGCACCTTAAGTTGGCCAGCAGACTTGGGAAACCACTGCACCTGGAATAGCTGAACGGGACCAGAAGTGCTGGGAGAAATCTGCCAGTGTATAGGGATATGTATGATTTTATTTTTTTGTGGTCAATTTGTATCGAATCAAATGCAAGAAAATTTGTATTCTTTCAAATACATCCCTTTTGAATGCCGTAGGATTTTAATCTGATATGAATGTTCGATACTAATCAGATTCACTACGAATTGCCAATGTATCAGTTCAACACATCAAACCCTTTCTCAATCCACCTTGAATCCACTCTGAATCTGCCTTGAATCCACTCTGAATCTGCCTTGAATCTACTTTGGGTCCATTGCAGATGTGACTGGGCAGCGGCTTTCCCACTTCCCCAGGTTTACAAATGTAATGAAGCTTCACACCAATGTATAGAAACATTTGACTCGTATTCAAATGTCAATCTTCAAATGCACCAACATTCAATTTGAATTCGAATGTCCAAATTTGGACAAATCTGTATGAATTATTAACGTGATGAACATTCATGCACCTTCTTAGCCAGGAATTACTTGGCCTTCTGCTTTTCAAATGCTTCTAGGCTAGTATGATTGGTGGGAGTGGACTGCATATCCTGGAACTTATTTCAAGGTCAATTTGCTTCAGAATCAAAAGCCATTTGCTGCAAAATGCAGAAATGTCAGGGGAGAGGGTGGGGAAAAATGCCCAAGAGGAGGGAAGACACCAATTGCCCTTTTCCAAGTCAAGAAATTAGGAGGAAAAGGAAAGCTAGCTTGGTTTCAGCCATCCCTAATATCGCCTTCCCCTGGATTTTGGGGCAACCCTCGCCTCCCTGTGAAGGGAGGAAGAATTTTTCATATTTTATCATCTGGACTGGGAAGCTGCCAGGTTTCCTCTTGAGCTTCACAGTTGTGTATTCTGCCGCTTCGTTTCGATTCGCCAGGCCATTACTAAACTCTCTCCAGCCCCGTATGGATTTATTTATACCTGCTGCTCATAGAGCAAATCATCCATTTTGCCAAGCCCCTAAAGACAGAGGCAACGGGGACAGGATTCCAAGATGTCAGGGACAAGAGGAACATATTTCCTTTCTCTGCCAATTGTTCTTTCAGATATTACAGATATCCTTTGATTAGAGATCAAGTTTGGAGAGCACAATTAGCATTTATATTGCTTTACGTTGTGCTAGGTGGGGCTGCTGGTGGGGTTTCTTTTTTCTTTTTCTTTTTAGCCCATCAGTGCAATTATGAGGCAAGACACAGGGGAGAATACAGGTGTGAAAAGGTTCCAGAAATGACTTGAATTTAATATATATCCCCCCCCCATCCTCTTCTTCTTCAGAACAGATTAGGAGTGCTAGACACATCTAGACACAGATGAGAGATGGTGAATATCCTCCTCATCAATTAAATAAAAGATGCTGTGTGGGGCAGGATGCTGGACTAGATGGGCTGTGGCCTGATCCAGCAGGGCTCATTTTATGTTCTTATGTTCTTATGCTAATTGCACAGGCAAGCCTACAATATTCAGTAGGCCATATTCCATTTCCACGTGGACCTTGGTCTGTAGTGATCCGTGCCTAGGTCTTTGGTTGCCTTCACACACATCAGTCCACTTTCAGAGTGAGAGAAGGCATCAGTAAAGTGACAACCCAATTTCTTTCAGCATTATCTAACTCAGAAGAATCTACCTTTGGGTTAGATAATGTGGAAAGAACATGACTGTTCACTTTGCTGATGTGTTCTTCCATTCTGAAGGTGGACTGAAACATAAGACCTTGCTATGTGCATGCTAGTGAAACCTTCAACAGCTCCAGGAGGAGGAGGAGGAGGAGAAAGAAGAAGAAGAAGAAGAAGAAGAAGAAGAAGAAGAAGAAGAAGAAGAAGAAGAAGCTGACAACCTTCTGTTCTTCTCCCCACCACAAACACCTTGTGAGGTAGGTGGGGCTGTGAGAGTTCAGAAGAGAGTTGTGACTAGCCCAGGGTCACCCAGCTGGCTTCAAGGAGGAAGAAGAAGAAGAGTTGGCTTTTCTACCCCACTTTTCTCACCCATTTAAGGGGACTCAGAGCAGTTGACAAAGCTTTCTGTTCTCCCCACAACAGAAAACCTTGTGAGGTAGGTGGGGCTGTGAGAGCTCAGAAGAGAACTGTGACTCACCCATGGTCACCCAGCTGGCTTCAAGGAGGAGAGCAGAATCAAACCCAGTATTCGCAGATAAGAGTCCAGCTCTCTAACCACTAGACCAAGCATTTCAGGTAGATCTACACAGCTGGAGTTTCCCATCTCTGTTTGTCAAAATGCTCACCCTTCTGCCAATTCCGTGACACCAAAAGAGCTTCATAAGAATCCTGCCTCATGCTCACTTTGTTAAGGATAAGGGAGCCTCCTACAGCATTGGGAATCTGCAGCTTCTGTCACTTAATGTTAATAATGAAGAATTATCTAATGAATTGCAGTAATAAAACTACCACCTTCCAATATATTACATACTTTAGAACGTCTTAATTATTTTTTATGGCACTCTAAAGATCCAATCTACTTTATCAGCCTGAGCAATGGCAGGAGAATCTGTTCAATTGGTGCATGTGTGTCCATGCACACACCCACATGTGTGTGTGTGTGTAAGAGAGAAAGAGAGATAAAGAATTGCATGTGGCAGAACCAAACTAAATAACTTAATAAGGACTGTGACAACAAAGGACACCTTAAGAGGCCCTTTGCAGCATCTGGGAAAGCCTATGGCTCAGTCAAACTGTGCAGGGCCACAGGAAAAAGATGAGACATCATTTAGAGTCTCGCCTTTGGTCCCTCTGAACCACAAAGGCTGCATCCCCAAGCTGGCCATCTGACACACTTTGGGGGCTGTTTGGGCACGCATGGGCTGGGCACAGGACCTGGAATGCATTTCAGGCGTCCTCATGAGATTCCCGGCAATGCAGGACAGTTATAAGTTGGGTGTGGGTGTGGATGGTGGCATCCCCATGAGAACCGTGCCAAACCCTGATATGGTGGAGCATATCCATACCAAAGAGCCATGGGGATACAGGCAAAGTGATCCAAGCTGAGGTCATTTCCCTCTTCTCCATCTTACTGGTCCTGTTATGCATGCTCCTGTTGAGTGGTTCTCAGCCTTGGCATGGCAGAAATGTTTTCTTATTCTACACCAGTTAGCAGTCAGGTTCACATTATCTCCTGCACATGGGGCATACAATAATTGGATTCATCACTGCAGACAGCGCACTGCTAAACTGGCAAAGCATTTCAGTTAACAGTTGGGGAAGAACCATCACAACCCCAATATTCTCCATAAAATTGAGACAGTGGACAACCCTGTAATATGAAACTGGCAGCTAAAGACACACACAGAGAGAGAGAGAGAGCAGCCCAATGTACCAGGAATGTTACAGCAATTAGCCATGCAAAGCAGTGAAGACAAAAGCCATTCTGTCCCTCTCACACATGGGTTGTCAAGGAAGCCGCTGCTGGTGGTCATGAGACTTTCTTGGCTGCTTGTACCTTAACAACGTCTCCTTGGGCAGCTGCATTTTGCTCAGGAGCCCCAGGAGAGATCTTGGCGCAACTGGCATTTTCTGTGAGGAGTAGGGAGCCATTTAGGCTGCTCAAAAGCTATCTGAAGTTCTGCACGAGTCTGAAGCCAAGGCAGCTTGTGCAGTATACTCAGGGCATCAAAGGGGATTATCAGGAAAATGATAAGAGATTTTAATTTAGATCCACCAGGACGGGTACTGGGGCCGTCACTCAGTGAGAATGCTAAGAGGCAGGGAAGAAAGCTACATTAGCTACACAAAGAAAGAAAGAAAGAAAGAAAGAAAGAAAGAAAGAAAGAAAGAAAGAAAGAAAGAAAGAAAGAAAGAAAGAAAGAAAGAAAGAAAGAAAGAAATATGAATCTGTGTCTCAGCTGTTTATTATTCCAAGCAAGGATTCTGCACCCCACACAATTGTTTCCTTTTGCCTCATGCCACATGTACATATGTGAGTATACCTGTAAATATGGGGTTCAGAAAAGGATTGGTGGATTTCATACCATCTGCCACCATCAAGAAATTATCCCACCAAGAAATTATCTGCACCCCCTTACGGAAAGGGAGTAAGCTTTACTCCCCTTTTGAGGCAAGCAAGCGGCTTGCCTGGGAAAGGGAGTAAAATAACGATCCCAGCGCCATTTGCATGGGGACAGCTGAATCTACCTCCAACCCGCCCCCAGCCTGCATTACTGGGAATGGCATGGGGACGCCCGAGATTCGATCTCAGTCTCGCACCCGGTCCCATGCGAGCCCAATCGGCACCCAGTCAACACCAACGGCTTGCATGGGAACGCGCCTTGGTGTGTCAGCCAAAGGGACCACCTATTTTGTTGAAAAATCCCCTCACATTTCTATGTGAAGTTGTTTTCTCTGGGCTGGATTAGAAAATTAAAGGTATGGAAACATATTATACTTCAATGCCCCAGTAATAGATCCAGAAATACTGAAGAAGGAAATGAATACATAGTGCTGCTGGGATATAGGGAGGCGTAATTAAAACTTGGTGTCTTTTTCATCTACCATAATGCCTATTAAAATGTTTTTAAAGCATCTAACACAAAAGCACCAGCAAGGAGACCCCCTCCTTTGCTCTTTCTCTTTCTCTTTCTCTCTCCTTCCTTCCTTCCTTCCTTCCTTCCCCTAAACGGATTCCCTCTTGCAAGGCCACCCTTTTCCAAATACCACACGAGTATCCACTTAATAATACATTGCCTATAGACAGGACAAATAATATATATTTTAATCACTTTTCTACAGGCAAATAGAGACTGCATGGGGGCTGCCATTCATTGGTGACTGGAAATTATGAATTTTTCAATAACCCTTTTCTATTATTCATTTTGTGTTATTCCGTTAACATTTTCTGCATGAGGAATGTGCTTGCCAGACATTTTATGAAGCTCTTCTATAATTTATTAAACAGCAAGGTGTCACCCTGTACAACTCTGATTCCCCCTGACTGTACTTCCATCCGTCTCCATGCCCGGGGAAGCGCACGGACGGTACCCTGTGAGCAAGACGAAGGGAGAGGTAAATATCATTACATCAAGGCTTATAAATAATGCTTAGTCTGTAAGAGATGCTGAGTCACTTTTGTGATTCAGCAAGCTGAGTGTCTGGGCTTATTGTTCTAATTTCAGCAGACAATAGAAGGAGTGACCGGTGTTAGTAGGACAAATGACCTGGAGGGTGTTAGGAGAAAGGGACTGTTTATTGTACAGATTGAAGAGTAAAATAGTTTTTTTTTAAAAAAAATCAACCACTTTTTGTTCTTAAACATGATTTTTTCAATCGTTCTGGTTCTTCGTATATAAATCTCTTTTAAAACCCTTTTTGATCTTTTCGTACACCTTTTGTTTTTGCTTTGTTTGACTGATTGATTCTTGCAGCGAAGGAATAAGCTATGAGGGGGTGGAATCTCAAGGTTTCCTACACATAGGCAAGCAGGAAAAAAATGTGAGCACCGTGGGTAAATCTGTGCATTTGTATGTGGCTATTGTCACACCATTTCTTTTTCGACCACAAACAAATGTAGCAGTGCGCTGCATCACCATTACATGCAAAACTGCAGAATGTGAATGCAAATCTGAACAGGGCCAAGACTACTAAACAAGAATTGCCACTTGTTCATCGATTTCACTGCACAGGCAGATTTTGTCAGTTCAGGTGGATGGAAATCTCTTTGAAATTGGACTCCCCACCAAATGCTCACCCACTGCTGGGAAGACAGGCAGAGTGCCTCTAGGGCAGGGGTCTGCAAACCACGGCTCGGGAGCCACATGTGGCTCTTTGGCCTCCTGAGTGTGGCTCTTCCAGCTTAGGAGTACCCTAATTAAGTTAATAACAATGTACCTACCTATATAGTTTAAGTTTTAAAAATTTGACTCTCAAAGAAATTTCAATTGTTGTACTGTTGATATTTGGCTCTTTTGACTAATGAGTTTGCCGACCACTGCTCTAGGGCCATTTGCTGGGACTCGAGAGCCGATGAAAGTTTTGCCCTTGTCTTCTTCGTCAGATACCCAGAAGCAATTGGTGGGCCACTGGGTGGGACAGGATGCTGGAGTAGATGGATGTGGCCTGATCCAGCAGGGCTCTTCTTTGAGCACAAACATCTTCTGAAAGTTCATCAAGATCTTCCAAGCTGATCCTACATATCCTCCAATTTAGTGATGCCTTCCCTTTCTTTTGCCAGATAATCTGAAATACTTGCATTTTAAGGACTATGGGAGAAGACCACATTGCTGTTTATAGGTTTCATTGTGTTGAGATCCAGACAGATCTATAAGAAACATCTATTTAGATGTCCAGTTACCAAATATCTATCTAATGAGAGTGACCATGGCCAGTCATACGGCAACTGCTTGGAAAGGACCAGGTCTGCTGTCAAGTCTCAAGAAGAAAGTATTTGCAGCCTTATTCTATATCACTTAACAACTAGAAACAACAATGTGTCTCTGATCTCATGGTTGGGGGCATTTAATTTAATTGGTTATTCTGTTTTATACTGGATTTAGACTGCTGTTAACATGCTTGGAAACCAATTGAGAGTTTAAAATATTAACATTTCTTTTTCTTGGGAATTTCTGCACTTGCCTCCCCATCCACTTGATGGGAAGAATGCATAAGAGACTAATGTGTACAAACATTCGCACTAGGGAACGCTAGTTCATGCTAGTGTAGCCCCCAAGTGCTGGACACACACAATCTAGGGGTGCATACGAAGCCACTTTTCACATACAATTTGGTATGAATGTGGGAAAATTCAGCTTTAGCAGAATCCCACCCCCATGAATGTGGGGGGTTTCATATTCATGCATGAATACTTAAATGAATGTAGCCTCCCCCTCCCCTCCATTCCAGCCCCCTCTCTTCATCACCGCTGCCACACCTTCTTCTAAGGCACCTCTGATTCTACACATGCAGAATCAGAAGTGCCTTTTCGGCCTCCAGAGGGCATGGAAATAAGCCCAGGGATGCCACTGAGGCCCCCAAAAGGAAAAGGAGAGGGGGCATACGGGAGGTGGGCAGGAAGCCTTAGTGGCATCCCTGGTCCTATTTTCCTGCTCTCTGGAGGCCAAAGTAGGTCTTCTGGAGGCCCATCAGGCTTTCTGGAGGCCAGAAAGAAGGCACGGCAATGGTGGCAGTAGATAAGTGGGGTGATGGGGCTGTGGGTGTGGGTGGGTGGCAGGAGGCCCAGGGGGAGCCAGTATTTGCTGAAGCTTTGACTTTCATGCACCACAGTTAATCTGAAATTAGTTAACATCTGAACAGGCAGGGGGCACTTGTAGACTGCAGATGCCTCCTGCAAGTGCAGATGCACCAGCCCAGATGCTAACTATTTGCAAACTAAGAGGCCAAGTGCGAATTGGCCTTCTGTATGGTCATGCATGGATTTCTAAAAATATATTTTCTTCAAGGAAAATGAGGTTTTGTATGCATATCCGATGGAGACTTTTTTTTAGGAACTGAGCAACACAGTAGATAAATTAATTCCAACCCATGTGCATATTAGTCTGAAAGGTAAAGGCTAATTGCACAGATCAGATTCCCTTGGGAATTCAACCATCCCTGGATTTATTGCAGTTGAACATCTAATCGTGTGCACCTATTATTGCCAGTTAAAATAAACTGATCTATACCACTTGGAAAGTCTTCAGACTGTAAAGCAGGGCATTAATTTTTCATAACAAACAGAGCAACCACATTTTAATGGGCCCAATATTATGTCGCTTGAGGTGTCCACCTGCTGCTTAGGTGTTTATAGAACAACATGATGACAGGTATGGATGGGGATCTGCCACATCAGGTTTGTCCATAAATCAGGTTCCTACAGTTTTGTGATTTCCAGAGCTACTCAACCAATTCACCTCTTACCAACCCATTTGACATTCTCCTCTCCTCAATACATCAATTTGTCAGGTGTTAAAAGTTCTAGCCTGACAATCTGAACCACTGTCTGATCGTGTTAGCTTATGGATCACCGCAGAAACCTAAGTTGGGAAGGTCAGATTCCACGTTCTTTCCTACATCATAAGGAAAAGCCCATTTAGCCACTTAACACCAGTGGAACTTTGCTTTAGTAATGGCCAAAGGATAGAACACCGCCTGGATGATGGTATAAAGAGAAGCAATGATATAAAGATCTGCTGTGGAAGTGCCTTTTCAGCCATGCCCACGTGTCTCTTGAACCCAACAGTAGCAAACAAGGCAACTGACCACTCTTTCTGCACCTGTGGATACAGCCAGAAGATTGGGCTGGGTTCATGAGACAGGAGGATTCTCCAAGGGGTTTCCTTAGAACATAAGAAGAGGAGCATTGCTGGATCAGGCCACAGCCCATCTAGTCCAGCATCCTGCTTCACACAATGACCCACCAAATGCCCATAGGCATCTCAGGCAGAGACAAGGGGAACCTTCTCCTGCTCTTGAATCCCAGCATATGCCCTTAGAGGCATCCTGCTTGTCCCCACAGCCTGAAAGATCTACCCAGGCATCAATTGTTGTAGCCATTGATACATCTGTCATCTATAAACTTGCCTAACACTTCCTTAATGCCATCTAGACTGGTTGCTGTTACGACCTGTTCTGGCAGCAAATTCCATAGACCAATGACCCTCTGGGTGAAGAAATACTTCCCCTTGTTTCATCTGACTCTCCTACCCATCACCTTCACAGAGTGCCCCCTGGTTTTAGTGTTGTGTGATAGCGAAAAGAACTTTTCTCTATCCAACTTTTCTATATGATGCATGATTTTCCCTATGTCAATCAGGTCCCCTGCTGTCTTTCCAGGCTGAAGAGGCCCAGACATTGCAGTCTGATTTCATAAGAGAGGTGTTCCATCCCCTTAATTATTCTGGTTTAGGAATGTGCATCAATATTCAAGATATTTGTTATTTGATTGAATTGAAACAAAGTCAGACATTTGAACTTGATCGAATGTCCAGATATTCATTTTTTAATTATTCAAATGAATATAAATATTTCTAATTATTTGTATGAATAATTTGGACATTCATATGTGTACAGATACGTACGCATCTGATACATATCAGTACGCACCTGAATGGGATGAAAACGGGATTCATATGGGATAAAAATGGGATGTATATGGATGCCTATGAGATTCATATTATCAAATATGTATTGAATATTTGTACAAATAGATATGAATGCATTTGTATCGGTTCGAATGTCCAGGCATTTGTTGTTTATTTGTGTGAATTTGAATATTTGATTCAAATCAAATCAAATTTGAAAATTGCATTCACGCCCATCCCTATTCTTGTTGCGGTTTTCTGCACCTTTTCCTTCTGATGACTCATCCCCATCAGGCTGTCAAAGGATGTACTTCCAGGCTGCATCCCCAAAAGACTTATTTGCCTCTCTCGGTTCCCTCTGCCGCATGAGACTCAGCAAAGCACACATTTTAAATGCAACTTCCGTCCCCACGGAAGCATGTTTTCTTTCTCTGCATCTTTTTCTCCCCGCCCCCTCTTTGGTTGATAGGCTGCCAGTGGGAATGGGGAGGGACTGCGCTCTGCGCGGCCACAACCAAGAAGACAACCCCTGACAAGTCCAAAGGAAAAATAGCCATCGGTTCTCTGTTCGTCTCCCAGATCTCCGCTCCCCCCGAAATGGCTTCCCATGCTGGCAAAGGCAGCGGCTGCAGCCATAGGCCACGCGATCTTTCTCAAGACTTCACTTTCCCTCCGATCACTGTCAAAGCCACTCCGTACAGCAGCCGTTACACTATAGCAATGCTGGCTCTTTGAAAGTTCTGAGCTTTAGAAAGGGAAGGGAAGGGAAGCTGCTGCAGTTCTGGGAGATGTGTGAATGTGTTACTGCTGTGTGTGCAGGTGGCAATCCCCGCCCCTTTTGCCACTGAACGTCCCCAAGGTAAATGCTGCGAGGAAAACCCGCGACTTCCAAAAAGAGTACTGAAACTCTTCTTTAAAGGGCAGTTTTTTTTTGTTGCGGGTTTTCCTGCTTTTGTAGCGCTGGAAGCTCGTTGAAAACCCTGGCATGGAGGCGCTCAGAGACAAAAGAAGATTTTTAGCAGACTTTAAATTGCTTGGGGACAGGGCCCCAGTGAAGAACCTCCTTACATTTGAAGAAGATGAGTACATCAGTTTTATTAAATTCCCTTCATTCATGAGAAAGATGACAAATGCAACTTTTCTGGCCTACTGCTCAGACCAGAGCATCATATATGGCGACACTCAGAGCACCAGTGTTCTTCAAACAACTTTGTGCTCCTCCTGGGAAAAGGTGAATGAGAGACCTATGGATGGGGAAAAGATTCAAGAAGTTGTCACAAAGTTTAGTCAATCAATAAAACCTGTGCTAAGCATACACATGAAGACATGACTGCTTCAAGGAGAAGAAAAGGGATGCCATATTTAAGTAAGACATATACAGATCACAGCAGGCTCCCCCTATTCTCACTCATTTTTGTCAATTACAACTTGGAGATAGAGAACACAAACCTATTTCACACAGCTGCAGCCAGAGCGTATGGTGCCCAATTTGCATTTCTGGAATTGCTGAAGTTGCTTGCAGTTATGCATACATGCCAAGGGTGTGTGTGAAAGACAACAGTTTTAGTTGCTGCTGCTGCTTGCCTCTAAAAACACTCCCAGTGCCTCTAAAAGCACACACACACACCACTGGCTTGCTTCCAAAGTAAGTGAGTTTCATCTTCTTTTCTCGCTCCCTATTTGCAGTTGGCAACGAGTCCAGCAGCCCAAAGGACTAAGGTCTCATAAGTACAAAACAAAACAAACTAAAAATCAAAGTTAAGGTATATAAATTGAAGACATTTCAATCCTGTTCCAATGATGAGACAACAGGCAGAGTCCCATTGCTTTAGATTAGGAAGGAAAAGAACATGTTATGATAGATGCATTTGAGGGAGCCAGAAAAAATGAAGAAAAAATGTCCTCTGTCAATGCTGCAGAAATCCTCCATCCCAAGTCAGAGGGGAAATCACAGGTGAAAATCAACCCCTTTTATTTATTTTTTTTATTTTTCCCCATTGGTTCCTACTAGGGATGTCCACGCATATTCATGACATTAATTATTCATACCAATTTGGATGAAATCAGATATTTGTACACAAATATGCATTCGTATGCATTCACATAGGATATGTATCCAATACGTACCCAATGTGTATGTATTGGGATAGGATACATATTTCAATATGTATGCGTTTGCATAGGATCAGTATACAGGATTCGTATGTAGGATCCGTATGCATTCGTATTGGATATTTATACAAATTTGTATGAATACATCCATATTGAATAGAATCCTACCACATTTGAAGGGGATCTATTCAGGTGAATACAAATTTTCTAACATTCACTTTTCTAACATTATGAATCAATTGCAAAATAAAATAAAATAAAATAAAAATTGTGCTCATCCCTAGTTCATACCCCTCCGACCCAAGCATTCACATTGTCAAAATAACCCGTACTTAACTATTTAAAGCAAGTACCAAGACCACAACCTGAACCCAACATGACTTGCACTCAGAATATGTAGCCCAGGCTCTTTTTCTAAGCCTGACTTAATCCATCTGTGCAAATATGTTCTTCCTCTCTTTTGACATTTTTCTGTAGTCTAGAGTAAGGGAAAATGCCCATTAAAAAGCTGTGCAACCATTCTAACTTTAGTAACCATGGGTTGATTGATGGAGTTAATTGAAAAAGTACAATATGCCAGATTCCTAACACAAGGTCAGAGACATACATGGGTGACATCACTGAAAGGTCTTGATGCTGGGAACACAGCACAAATAATATCATTTGGACCTTAGTCAAAATGTAAAGGGAATCTATATGATTAACTGAGAGGGAAAGAGCTTGTAGGATGCATTCCAGATAATTGAAGAGACAGTGCTTAATTGTTATTAATCAGCTGGTGACCACATGGAATGTTGTCAAACTCAATATTCACGGAAATGGGGACCATCACCTTAGTGAACATCTACCATCAATAAACGTGGCAAGTTAAGGAGACAGCCGGAAAGTTAAGAAAAGCAATAATTCAAATGGATTTCACTGAGAATGACTCTGCTAGCAGAATGCTTAAACCAACCAAGAGTATTCATGAAGGAGGAGGAGGAGGGAAAATGGAAAGACTGACTCCATGAAAGCTTTGATTCCTGTACATTGTATCAGAGATACCTTCACGGTCAAACCCAAAGTCTGTTTCATCACAAAGAAAGGAGCTCAAAGGCTACATTCTTATCACTGACCCAACACCTGGCCAGATGTCTCTGTCCTGATCCCTTCACTAATTTACACCACTACAGTTCAGATATGGAAACCTGAAGCTGTGACCACACCTTCACTTCAAACCTTCTCCAGTCCACCTTCTGATCTGACTGCTCACACCTTTCCATTCCTATCTGTTTTATTTGTGGACTTTCCACCCTCCCTTTGGACTTTCCTGAATGGATGGAGTGAAGGTGTGACCACGGCCTAAATGCTCTTCCATAATTCAAGTGCAGTGCTATTGACATGCTTAGCTTGAAAACACACATCACATCCAAACTTTTATGTTCAGCTCTTCCCTATTGTTAAATGAGCTATGAAATCCAGAAAGTATGGATTTCTGACAAAGGTTGTATTTCAATTCATCGATCAGCTCAAGGGAGGCACATTTTTTAAAACACATTTAAAAGCAAAGTTGGCAAATTTATTCCCCATCCTTAACACCAGACTGGGAAGTGCTAAAGGTTATTTATTTAATGGATGCTTGATGTTCTAGAGTTGGGAGTATGTACCTCCCATTTATATCAAAAGTACTGAAAGGCGGCAGGATTGGACCTACCATTACCAGCACAACATCTCTAGGATCATCAGCAACAGCAGCCAATACCTATCCTGTCCTCCATTACATAAGAACATAAGAGAGGCCCTGCTGGATCAGGCCAGAGCCCATCCAGTCCAGCATCCCATCGCACACAGTGGCCCACCAAATGCTCATGGGCATCTCAAGCAGAGACAAGGATGAACCTTCTCCTGCTCTCGAATCCCAGCCAATGGCCTTGCTGCTCATGCTCTATACAGGTATATCACATTCATCTAATATACAAAGAAGAATTTCCATTTCCCCCGAAGCCCTCATTAGATACAATTCATTCTCCATGTCCAATGCCAACTGTTTTAAACTATTAAATACAACATCATGGATGGAGCCAAGAAGTCAGGAGCAGCAGCATGGAAAAGCCTCACCAGCAAAAGGGATGTGCACAAATGGAGTTTTTCACATTTGATTCATATGAAATCGAATGTAAGAAAAATTGTATTTGTTCAAATGGATCCGCTTCTAATGTGGTAGGATTATATTCGATACGGATATATTCATACAAATTTGTATGGATATCTGATATGAACACATACATATCCCATACATATCCCATAACTAATGAACTAACTAGCTAGCTAACTAACTAATGAACTACATTTTACTGTGAGGAAGTTTTGTCTAGTGGTTAGGGAGCCGGACTCATATCTGGGAATACCGGGTTTGATTCTGCCCTCCCCCTTGAAGCCAGCTGGGTGACCTTGGGCTAGTCACAGCTCTTTTCTGAGCTCTCACAGCCCCACCTACCCAACAGGGTGTTCTGTTATGGGAAGAAGAACAGAAGGTTTGTCAGCTACTTTGAGTCCCTTTAAATGGGTGAGAAAAGCAGGGTAGGAAAGCCAACTCTTCTTCTTCTACTACTTACTTACTTACATTTTTATCCCACTCTATATCTGGAGGTCTCAAGGCAGGTAACAGCATTTAAAATCAAACATTACTAAAACAATAACAGTATGTATTAAAACAACAGCATCTGCAAGTGGGAAAGGAAAGTGTACCCCCATTTAACCAAAAGCCAGAGCAAAGAAGTACGTCTTCACTGCCTTTTGAAATGTGTACAATGAAGGTGATTAATGCACCTCAAGGGGGAGACTATTCCACAGCCTAGGGGCCATCACTGAGAAGGCCCTCTCCCGGGTGCCCACCCCTTTTGATGCTGAAGGTGGTGGGACAACCAGAAGAACCTCCCCTCCAGATCCTCAAGCAAGGTCAGATCAATAAGGGAGTAGGCATTCCCTTGAAAGCATGAAATCTACCCTGAGTCCACTTTGAATCTGCTCTCAGTCCATGTTGAATGCACTCTGGATCCATTGCAGTTGTGACTGGCACAACTGCTTTCCCACCTTCCCCAGTTCACAAATGTCCCAAAGCATTTGTATGGATGTTCTGAAACATTCGTACTAACACAAATGTTAACACGTGAATGTCACAACATTCAATTCATATAGGAATGTCCAAATTTCTCCAAATTCGCATGAATATTGAATGTTACAAATATTTGTGAACATCCCTAGCAAAGGACAGACACTCCATGTGCAAAGCCTTTGTAATCGTAGCTTCTTAAAAGCAGCAGAGTGGAGACATTAATATCAAACCATATCTTGTCTACTGCTGCTTTATCTCCTGCAAAAAGGAAGAGGAAGAGAGATGAAGGGCAGAAGAGAAAAAAAAAACACAGGAAGAAAGAGAGCTTATTTTTTCACTCAGTGGTGGGGCACACATCCTGCCAAAAGTGCTGCTCAGAAGGGCAGTTGCCTGACATGTAGGGGAGAGAGCATGCCGGCAAAAGAGGACAAGATAAAATCACAAGTGACAGCTGAGCCTGTGTCTGCAATTACAATGCATTGTAAACAAGGGTCCCTGCAATTCCAGCTGCCAGCCTGGGCTGGTGATTGACAGAGACAGGGCGCGAGAGCGAGCCGAAGGAGACGCTACTTCTTTGCTCACACTTTGCTTGCGGCTTGGGAGGATGACACAGAACAGGCGGGGGGACTGCACACCTGAGGCAGAGAGGACGGGGCGGGGAGGCGTTTCTAAATAGCCAGAGGACAGACTTCTCAGTTTGATCTCTCTTGCATCCCCAGAATAAGGCAGGGCAGGACAGAAAGACAGTTTTGGTTCGTACATTTTTGGCCCAATACTTGAGATTTTGATGGTCGCAGGTACATGAAAGAGAGGCAACCTTCAGGTGGCGGGAGTGAAATGTGATCCAAATATTTTAAATTCAGATTTATTCATATTCAATTAGAATCAAATACATCCGTATCTATTTCTATGAAAATGTTTAAATTCGAATGTAGAGCCATTCAGTTCAAATTCGAGTGTCCGAATTTGAATGCATTTGATCAAATTTTGAATGTTTTGAATATTTGTGCGCATCCCAAGTTGCCATTGTTGCCCCAGTTTTGGCCACGCATTTGTAGAGGGCACATGTTCTTCAAGAAGGATCGTGCAAGTATTTCCACTAACCTGTACCCCACATTATTGCTTTCTACCAGAAATATGGGCTACCGTCTAGAGGCAGAATCCATTTTTGTTTTTAATGGAAGAGCAAAAAACAATTTGATACGAGAAGCCAGAAGTAGAATGGAAAACATAGGGTGTTTTTCCACCGCGCTCCTTTAATCCGGATCTAAGAAGATCTGGATCTAAGGATTGGGTACATTCCTTAGTCTGGATCTAGTAGATCCGGATTAAGGGAAGTATCAAATGTGCTTCCATGGGTGGTCTAGCACCCAATAGCAGTGGGTGTTAGCCTCCTTGTCGTGGAAACACCGGGCACCCATTTGGAAATCCAGATCTACCCATGAGGGGTCTGCTTGTCACCCCAGGTGTTTGGGGGGGACAGGGGGTGCAATCTCCGAAGTGGCTTCGAAGTCACTTCAAAGTCATTCGAAGTCACTTTGAAGTCACTTCGAAGTCTGTGCAAAACAGCTCCATTGACTTCGGAGTCACTTCGAAGTTCACTCTGAAGATCAGCACAGACTTCAAAAGACGCTCTGGAGCTATTTTGCACAGACTTTGAAGTGACTTCGAAATGACATTGAAGCTTAGGTTTTGCCCCCCCCCATGGGTGCCCCCTCCCCCTAGCCTCCTCTAGACCCCATTGCCACACAAGTGTAGAAACAGGCTCCCTTTAATCCAGATTTTCTTCTTGAAGACCCCATTGTAGACCCCATTAATGGGGTCTACAAAAAATCTGGATTAAAGGCCAGAAAGTACCCATTTGATCCGGATTTCCCCAGTGGAAGTCGAAACAATCAGGTCCCAAATGGGTGCCGTGGTGGGAATGGGATCATTGGGCTTACACCCAAATGGGTCCTTAAGGGGGGCAAAAATGGGTACTTTCTGACAGTGGAAAAACATAAAATGTTTTGTTTTGCTTTAATTATTTTGACTCTTTTCATCATTAGTTACTAGATGGACAACTTCTTTTTAAAATTCCATCATAATGAGAAAGTGGGGCCTGCAGTCTTCTTGAATTCTTGGTCTTCATCTGCTAAGTATCAGTAATATGGACAGTTTAACACTGCTTACTATATTGTTTTCCTATTATAAAAGAAAGAAAACATGACCAGAATATTTACCTAGATAAACTAATTGAAATGGCTTGCTGGATGACTTCAGCAGCAATAAAACCCTGTGCTTAGGAGGTATAATTACTGTAGCTTTTAATTTCTCCAAACAAAGCAAAACAAAATAAAATAAAAAGCATTA
Source organism: Aspidoscelis tigris stejnegeri (assembly GCA_023333525.1). Taxonomy (NCBI): domain Eukaryota; kingdom Metazoa; phylum Chordata; class Lepidosauria; order Squamata; family Teiidae; genus Aspidoscelis; species Aspidoscelis tigris. The sequence goes on from JALMGA010000011.1 coordinate 22,219,381, forward strand.
AGATGCAAGTTAAAGGTGTAAACAGGCCATTAATTCACAATAGTATTATCAGATGAGCTACAGATATTTTAAAAGCAAACATCTGGAAATCTGATAATATGTTTTTAGGCTGGCAGAGAAAAGGAGAGACAAATTGAACGATGACAAGCGAAGCTGAACATATTCGGTGGCAATTGTCTGGTGACAGATGGAGAGAAAAAATTCAAAAGGGGCTTAGAAATTAGTGTAAATTGAATCTGTAATCAGGATTGACTCCCAGCTTTTGAGTAGCTGGTTATGATATGTTCAGTGGCCTTGAAATAACATCCACAGTTCCAAGAGTGAGAACAGTTTCATTTCTGAAGGTGTAACTTTCTTCTAATGTCTATGGTGCCTTCTGCATTGTTCTGCTAAATCTGCACAGAATCCAAGGGGGTGGAGTTGTTGCAATGGCAATTACACAACTGATATTTCCCCCAAGAATCTTGAAGTTTAGAGGAACCCCCTCCTTAAACTGAGATTATCCCAAACTGGGAGTCAGGAGCAAAGTATCACTGCTGTATGTTTATGATCTATGCCTCAAACTTGCTTTTCCCTTCCTCAAGGTGGCTGATGGTGTGATAAACAACCTAGACCCTTTCTGCACTGGGACTTATTCTGGATTATATCCTAGACCAGCATGTTGGCACAGACTAAAGCAGGCACCACCAAAGGCCTGGCAAAGTTTGCACTTCCATGCAGATGGCACATCCCTATTCCAGGACAGGATCCGAAATAAGGCCCAGAACAAAAAGGGCCCCAAGTCCTCTGATAATAAAAAGGTTGCAAAAACACATTTTCCTTTCTCCCCACCTGAACATCTTGCCTATCCAAATAAAATGGCTTTTCTCTCCTAGTCATGCATGCAAACTTCCAAACTTTAAAATCTCACTACTAGAAATATCTCCGCAGATAAACCGTAACGATGAAATAATGACTGAACGTACATTATTTTACCTCCTTAGCTTCCCTCGTAAGTTATGATCCTATTTTGCCCTCCTCAGTTTTTCATAAATCATCGTTCTGTTTTTCCACTCTAAGTCCAGGCTGTAAATCTTTTGGATACTTTCGGGGCACAAGATACTCCTTTATTCAAGAAGGAAAAAAACGACCTAGCAGCATATGCTTCTCGCAACCTTTCACTGCCAATTTGCTCTCTGGGTGAGACATTTTAGCACAGACCCACTGCAATCTACGGCAATTTTTAGCATTCAAGGGGCTAAAGCTCTGCCTATGGTTTTTTCCCCCTCACTAAATTGCTGGACACTGGTTGATTGTCGAGGTTGCTTTTCATTCTGAGCATGTCCACAACCAGCCTTCCTTCATCAGCTGAAGGAGTGTGGCTGATCTATTCTGTGTCTATCGCCACCACCGCCAACCCACACCCGGATGAGATTCTCGTTTCCTGATGATTGAACTCTGCAGTCCTCTCTAAGAACTTCTTCCTGATCACACGAGCCCATCTGCCTGCTCTCTGGCAAATGAGAAGGAACTCAAGGATGTCATGTGTGACTGCTTCAGGCTTTTGAATAACCGACTTTACAACCTGAAATGAGATTTGCTTGCTAAAAGAGAAAAAACACACGCTCCGCACACTTTCCCCCGCCACTCCACCGCCCTTGCTGCAATTGTTAAGAAGGCTGGATAGAGCGTATGGATGCTCAAGGATATGAAATTGATTTGCACATGCACAGAGCATCAATTGACGCCTTCTTTTTCTCTAGACCACTCGAGACCTCATTGCTTGACAGCTGAGTACACAGCTCCATTGAAATGTGCTGCAATCGAGGCTCTGGTTAGCTCATTGTGTTCTGATACAGCATTAAAATAAAGGCAATGACAAAGATCCATGTTGCAGGCTATTCAAATCACCCTCATCTACCCACTGAACAGCACCCCTCCAACTGAAACATGCATGGACATTTGAGAGCAAGTGAAGGTTTTGCCTCTCTGAGGCAGTTTGGTCTAGTGGTTAGGGAGCTGGACTCTTTATCTGGGAATACCTGGTTCGATTCCACCCTTCCCCATGAAGCCAGCTGGGTGACCTTGGGCTAGTCACAGCTCTCTTCTGAGCTCTCACAGTCCCATCTACCTCACATGGTGTTCTGTTGTGGGGAGGAGACCAGAAATTTTTGTCAGCCACTTTGATTCCCCTTAAATGAGTAAGAAAGACAGGGTAGAAAAGCCAACTCTTCTTCTTCTTCTTCTTCTTGAGAAGCCCAGAAGCAATTGGTGGACCACTGCATGAGACAGGATGCTGGACTAGATGGGCTGTGGCTCTTATGTTCTAAAGTTCTTATGTTCTAAAGAGCATCAGGAACCCACGTCAAATGCATTTCCAAAAGTAAGCATGGGCAAAATTGTCCACACGTAACATTAAATTAACAAACTATCCTCCTTCCAAGGTAACTCTTGCCCTAGACCCAGATTTATGTATTTATATACAGGTATATGAATTTATATTATACACTGCCATTCACACGCGCACACACACACACACACACACACACACAGCATTTTTATATTACTTTCCAATTTAAAAATCTTGATTACGGATGAAAATTAAAAACAGATAAGAGAATACCCACCCAGCTTTTATAACATTTCTAGCAGTTACGTTCAAATGGCTTCTTCTTTTTTCTTTTGCAAGAATATTTCAGCATTGCAACTGAAAAAACTACAGTGATTCATTTAACCTATTCTAACCTGTCTTCACCCTTACTTGCCTTCATTTGCCCTCATTTGGCCTCAGTAACATCAATCCGGCTGCATTGGATTGGCTAAATATCATGCCCACACTGTCCTTTTCATTCCAGGATAACATTACTTAAGTGATTTTTTTTCTTTTCCTAAGAAAGAACATGCATTAAAAAAGAGAAAGAGTTACACTGAAGCAACTGCTGTTTTGGATTTGGGGTGAAGCAAGGAAGATGAATATTGGTAGTGGAGATATATTATTGAGGGGGATTATCAATTTTACTAACATCACTTAGCTTCATCCAGACCACATCCAGATTTCTCTTACTTAATCATTTATGTTTTATACCATGATAAAGCATTGATATTCCAGAATACCTACGCGTTATTCCAGAATATCCAAATATTTTTGGATAATTTGGAGTAAAGCATATCCAGACACATTTTATCCTGGATTATCCAAATAATTAGTGATGTGCACAAATGCAGTTTTTTGGATTTGACTCAATTCAAACAAATATCCCAGAAAATTGATTTGAACTGAATCTTTAAAATTCGAATTTAACCTAATTTGATTCAAACTAAGCAAATTCAAATCTATTCATTCAAACTTTAGATTCAAATTTGCACGTAACAATATCAACAGTACGACCCCATACACATGTCCGTATGATTAGAACAAATAGATCCAAAATTCAAAGTTCATTCAAATTTTTAAATTCAAATTTATGGACATTCGATTTGAATTTGAATGTCAAAAATTTGAATGAGTTCATGCACATGTTCATTCTGGTCACCACACCTCAAAAAGGATATTGTGGAACTAGAGAAGGTGCAGAGAAGGGCAACCAGAATGATTAAGGGTCTGGAACACTTCCCTTATGAAACCAGGCTGCAACATCTAGGCCTCTTCAGTCTGGAGAGATGGCATTTGAGAGGGGACCTGATTGAAGTATATAAAATTATGCACGGTATAGAAAGGGTGGATAGAGAAAATTTCTTTTCTCTATCGCACAACACTAGAACCAGGGGGCACTCTATGAAGCTGATGGGTAGGAGAGTCAGGTCGGACAGGGGGAAGTATTTCTTCACCCAGAGGGTCATCAGCTTATGGAATGTGCTGCTGGAAGAGGTGGTGACAGCTACCAGTCTAGATAGCTTTAAGGTAGGGTTAGATCAATTTATGGATGACAGATGTATCAATGGCTACTAGAACGAATGCCTAGGTGCATCTTTCAGGCTGGGGGGGGAGGAACCGGGGTGCTTCTAAGGCCATCTGCTGGGATTCGAGAGCAGGAGAAGGTTTGTCCTTGTCTCTGCTTGAGATGCCCCTGAGCATTTGGTGGGCCACTGTGTGCAACAGGATGCTGGACTAGATGGGCTGTGGCCTGATCCAGCAAGGCTTCTCTTCTTATGTTCTTATGCACACCCTTTCAAACAATGCAGGATATATAAGTGCCATCTGGATGAAGCTTTTGTGACATGTGGATGCAGTGCATATCTATTCTGTCTGCCTCTTTTGGGCAAAATTCCATCATTACACCCAAGCCAATACATTCTTTAAGGGTGACGCTAGATTCCTTTGATATCCTGATTCTGATTCCTGAACCATTTCAGGCTCTTGCAAACCCATTGTGAAAAATCCCCCTCCTCCCTTTCTCTAGCTGCTGCTTCAAGCTGCTCCATCATTTCCACCAATCTGTCAATGAGAAACGAATCCAAAGTGGCTACATCTTGAATTTTCCCTGAGTGTACCAACTGCCCTCAAAGCCAAGTCATACAGCTTTGCTGAAGGACTGTGCAGAGTTCTTCTAAAGTATCTTCTGTTCCAAAGCAGTACCTGGTGGGACTTCTAATCACAGGCAATTGATATTCTGCCGAGCTTCTTTAGAAAATAATCCGCAAACAAGGAGCTGCAGGCTATGAAAGTTCTCTCCTTCATCTTTGCTTTAGATCGCAGCTTAAATAAAAACAAAGCACAGGCAAGGAGAGAACTAGCCAGAACTCTTTGACTGGCTGTGTGCTTATTTTATTTTATTTTATTTAACTCCCTAAAGGGACGCATTAATCAATTTTAAACTGATCTAGAGATTCTTTACAGGGTGTGGAAGGGAGCCCCTCAGTGATCATTTTGTATCTGGATTTTTCATCAAAGGGTTCAATTAGCAGAACAGCTGAAGAAAAGAAAGTGGGTTCTTAAAAATATTCCAGCCCATGCCATGATAAGAATAAAGATAAAAACTAAAGAGCCATTTTGGCTACCAAACAGCATGGAAGAAGCAACTCTGTGTTTCCAAGGAATACTAATTGGAGATGTGCACAAACGTTCTAAACATTCAAAATTTGATCGAATGTGGGCATTTGAACTCGAATAGAATGTCTGCACGTTCAAATTTAAACATTTGAACGAATTTAGAATGTTCCTTAACATTTGTTCGAATTATTCAAAACATTTGAATGTACAGATACAAATGTACACATACATTATCTGTATGTGTACATTTGCATGTGTATAGATACATATGACACATACAAATGTTGTTAACATCCGTATCTTCAGATTCAGCTCTAACATTCAGACTAACAGATTTGAATGTATTCAATTTGAATCAGATTTTGTTGCAGTCAGATTTTGCGAATGCAAGTGCAAAAGACAAAGAAGAAGAGGAGGAGGAGGAGGTTGGCTTTCCTACCGCACTTTTCTCACCCATTTAAGGGGACTCAAAGTGGCTGAAAACCTTCTGTTCTTCTCCCCACCACAGACACCTTGTGAGGTAGGTGGGGCTGTGAGAGTTCAGAAGAGAGCCGTGACTAGCCCAGGGTCACCCAGCTGGCTTCGAGGAGGAGGAGGAGGAGGAGAAGAAGAAGAAGAAGAATTGTGCACATCCCTAATGTTGATTTGTCACCAGGGAATTCACCTGGCTTTCAGACCTAAGCAACTCTGGAGAAAAAAGATCACAGGCCCCTGTGTGTTCTGTCCCACTCTGTGCTGTACAGATGGAGCATGTTAAGAAGGGATGGACCTCTCTTATCCCTTTCCTCACACAAGATAATATTTCATGCAGAAAAGTGTCTTCCATTAGTTTGCCCATCTTCAGAGGTCCGAGAGGATGGTGTCACATGAGAGGGTCTTTTTTGTGGTGGCCCCCAGGTTTTGGAACAGCCTTCCTCTAGGGGTTTGCCAGACATAAAACCTTACATAGTTTTCGGCAGCTGGTTCAGACCTTTCTCTTCACCCAGACCTTTCATGTTTAGCTTACACTGGATGTTGTCCTGCTGGGTTTATATTTTAATGGAGTTTTCAGTTTATTCATTTGGTTGCTTTATTAATGTTGTGACCTGCCTTAGGACCTTTAGGGGAGGGGTGGGATATTGTTGCAAATTATATTATTATTATTAGTTTGCTTTTTTGAGTGTACATTGTAAAACAAAATGTACTTGACAGTCACTCTGTGGTGTCTATTTACTAGAGTTTCGGGAGAAATTTTGTAAGAGCAACTTATGCAATACAGTGCACAGATTTTTGTTGTTGTTGTTTATTTTGTGATTAGTTGTAACTTTGATTGTTTGCAAAGACCCGCTGTCTTGAGTTCATATTCTTGGGTTATTCTCCCTTATCACATTGGACCTCTGCCCTCCAACCCTCCTTTTTCAGTGATGAGCTAGTGAGATAACCACAATCCATGGCTTCAGTCCCATGGTAATGGCTCTTCATGGAAAGATCACAAGATAGCTTCACTAGGTCACTCGGGGTGGGGGTGGGGGAGATCTATTCAGTTTCCACACATTTATTAAGAAATTGTCAGGAAGGGGAATGCAGTATTTTCATTCTCTGCTACATCTCTCCTAGGCGAAAGATTCAGGCAGAGGAATTCATGTCACTCATCACATGTGGATTGTCACTTGCTATGATTTACATTTCTTATGCACTGTTTTGTATTTGAGGAACGAAACTGATGTATGTTTGAGACACTCTTGTTAAAAAAAAGAAAAAAATATTATCCTTACTTCTATAGTCTTTGGATATAATGAAGGCATGATCTAGAAGGCAACAATCCGTCCGTCCGTCCATCCATCCATCCATCTATGAATGATTCATTAATTCTGGGGGCATAATTATGTGCATGCTTATACTTCTTGTCCAGGAATTTTTCATCCAGATAATGTTTCCCCTTGACTTAACCATGATGGGAAGGGACTAACCATTTCCTGACATTAATGTTTCCAACCAGACCCACGAAGCAGCAGTCCTTACTACAGGACTGTGTTCAGCCATAACAAAAGAGACACCTCAGGACATTTTTGTTATGTCAGAAATGGCCCCAGAAGTCAGCATTTTGGGGCACAACACAAAAGATCAGATAGGTCTCTTTTCTGGGTGCCCTGTATCTATCTGGTGGTAGTATGGGTTCCTGAGAGCAGTCAGCACCTTTAGGATCTGTTCTAATAATCCCGCCAGAGCCTGAGCACTCTTGGAGAAGCACTAGAGATACGCACAAATGTTTGAAACATTCAAAATTTGATCGAATTTGATTGACTGGGGACATTCGGATTTGAATTGAATGTCTTCACATTCAAACAAATTTTGAATGCTCCAAAACATTTGTCTGAATCATTCAAATCATTTGGAAAGTACAGATAAGTATGTATTATATATGTATCTGTGCAAATATCATACATATCTGCATGCATTTGTGCTTATAATACGGAACAAAAACGGGACGCATACAGGATAAGATCGGATGTGCCCAAAATACATACAGATACGTATAACACATATGAATGTTGTCGACACTCGAACCTTCAAATTTGAATCTAACATTCAAGCAAATAGATTCAAATGTATTGGATTTGAATCGGTTTTTGTTGTATTTGGATTCTAAACATTCAAACTGAATTGAATGTTTTGATATTTGAATCGACTTGGGGTGTTTTTCCACTGTCACTAGAAGTACCTATTAAGTACCCATTAATGGCATTTTTGTACCCGTTAATAGGTACTTAATGGGTACTTCTAGTGACAGTGGGAAAACACCCTTGAATTCAAATGCAAAAAAACTGTGCATCACTGGCTTGCAGACACCATACCCTTTGGATGCAATCAGACAGGGCTTTTTTCGATCGCCACTTACAAACAGTTGTGCAAGTACGCTGCTGAGAATCTTCTTTTTCACACTGCAGCCTAACTTGCCACAAGTTAGTCAATACTCACTCTGACTACAGGTGCTACTCACTGATTGTCCACTAGGCAGGAAACCTTAGCCATTTGCTTATGTTGTTTCCTACCCAACCCAGTTTAAAGAAAGAGATGCCTTCAGGTCTATGAAGAGATTTGAAGACTTGGCAAGATGAATGAAGGGGAGAAATGTCTGTCATTACAGATTCAAATGTGCTCAGAGGGTGGCTCTTTAAGCGTATCTGACTATGAGGTACAGCACATCCCCTCCTTTACCTCCACCCCATGGAATAAAGCAATGCATGGCTTTTGAAAGGGGGGGATAAATAGTAAGAGATGCTTGAAAAAGATATGATATTGTGGAAGGGAGAGAGGGAAGAGAAGGGGGTCTCCCTCGCTTCTTGAAAATCTCACCCCATGGTGTTTCATGGATTACTTGAAAAGATCACCGCACCTGCCCATATATTTTGGGTAAATTTGGTATTCAGACCCTTACATACTCTTTGCCATAGGGATGTGCACAAATATTCGTAATATCCAAAATGCATATGAATTTGGCCAAATTTGGACATTTGAATTCAAATCAAATGTTGTCACATTCAAAGACTGACATTCAAATTTGAATCAAATGTCTTGAAACATCCGTATGAAGCTTCGTATGGGATTCATACGGGATTTGTATGTTATTTGTCTGGGATTGAACGTTCATATTGAATTCAGACCCTACCACATTCGAAGGGGATCTGTTCAAACGAATACCAATTTTCTTGCATTACATTCGATACAGATTGAATACAAAACAAACATTCACAGACACGCCTACTTTGCCACTATCTTAGCTGCTATGAAATCCAACCATTTCCCATTCTGCTTTAACTCCATGCCTGGTTTAACAACTGACAAATATCACTAGTTAATTTAAAACCATAAAGAAATGCAGCCTCTCCTCCCCACCTTTTCCCTCCAATCCCCTCTGCTGCTGACATTTTGGTATTCCCCCATGAGACTGTACCTCTCATAATGAATTTCTCCCCCTTTTCCTTCCTCCCTACTTCCTGCCTCTGCTTTGCTTTCCATTTTTCTAAACTCTGCCATCTTTCCAAGCGAACCCAACACAAGATGAATTGTCCGGAGACATTCAGTGCATCTTTCTTTACACTTCACCTCCTTCTCTCACGGAAGAGAAATTGGCCTTTCTCTCATCCATCTTAAGTCAGCATGACAAGGCTGTCGTTCCCAGATGCAACCAGGCTGTATCATTCCTTTTCAATGCTCTGCTTCGGTGAGTGGCCTTGTTTTCTCGGCAGCATCTAAGACCTTTCCAAACGGCTCAGTTTGTATCAAGGATTCTGACACACAGACACGCAGAGAGAGAGAGAGAGTGACGCACACACAAACCAAGAGAGTTACACTGCTCTGCAAACGCTTCTCCACTGCAAATTACTTCAGCCTTTGGCCTGTGCCAGCCAGACTTCCATAAAACATTCCCTGCTCCGCCACATCTTCGGAGGTCCTGCTACACAGTGCTAACTCATTTCTGCTGCTGGAGGATCCATCAAAACTCCCAGTGTGACCACATGCTGTGCTGCTTAGCAGGGGTAGCTTAAACATCAGGGTATGCACAGTTCCTAGTACTTTCTGCCTAAAGACCTGAGGGTTTCTACAGTGTGGCTCAAATATATATAAACTGGGATTCTTGCCATCACAAGTATTTACAACTAGAAGCTTGGAGCCAAAGATCTGGAGAGTTATTTCAAATCAATTCATGAACTTTGGCCTCTGTTACCTCAACAGTCAAGCATAAATCTCCAGCTGGGCCATTTCTGGTTTCGCTCCCACTCTTACAGTATGTTGCCTTGAACTACAAATGTGTCAGATGTTCAAGGGGTGAACCATGTCAAGATATTTTTGGTATGTTGAGAGTAGCAAAGTCTGCTGATGGATGGATTCGTATCTTGAAGAACAGTGGTTGCTTGAACTTTGGGTACACTTGCCTTTTGATAGTTCTCCTAGATTTCATTGTTGGTATATTCTTATGACTATTGACCCTGCACCTGGGAAAATGTAGCACTGTGTTGCTGTTAGCTTAATCCTATTTTACAAGTCTTTGTCTTACTCTTAATTCTTGCAATGCATACTTTTATCTTTGGTGTAGGATGGGATAAATGCCAATCAGTGGATCAAGTGAAAACTAGAAATATGCAAGAACAAAAAAACAGTATTTCTGGTCAGTTCAAATGGAATCAAACCATGCTGAGTTCAATTCAGACCTGAACCAGGTCAAGCAGGCTTTTTTAAAAATAATAATAATAATTTTACAAAACAAAACTTAATTACTACAATAAACAATGCTTGTATAACTTATCCATTTGTTCTGGACTTCTGATGTTAGGACTATAAGCCGTGTACACAGCTTTTACCAAGAAAATCAGAACTACAAGAAGAAGGAGGAGGAGGAGGAGGAGTTGGCTTTTCTACCCCACTTTTCTTACCCATTTAAGGGAACTCAAAGCGGCTGACAAAGCTTTCTATTCTTCTCTCCACAACAGAACACCCTGTGAGGTAGGTGAGACTGTGAGAGCTCAGAAGAGAGCTGTGACTAGCCCAAGGTGACCCAGCTGGCTTTGTGGGGGAGAGTGGAATTGAACCTGGTATGCCCAGATAAGAGTCCGGCTCCGTAACCACTAGACCAAACTGGCTCATCCATCCAATTCAATATCAATTACAGTCCAATCTAGTGAACAGTGAATGCAGTTTATACTTCAGAAAACTAAATAAGAAGCAGATGGGTGATAGGCCATGTTAGCATGGGCTTTAGTGATAAATGGGTACCATTTCCCCATGAAATGTGCCTGTGATTCCAAACCTGACCCAGTTCAAATGTGAACGTCAAGCAGGTTCATGCATGTTCTTAAAATATACTTTAAGAAGACCTTTTTAAAGGCCATTGCTTCAAATGTATCCTAAGTAGAAGATCACAAGATTGACTCCTGGCTCTTCCTGGAAGAAGATAATGGCAAAGTACTTCTGCATCCTTTCCAAAGATACCACATAGATATGGTGTACAGGCACCCAGACTTCGGTTTCAAGACAACTCAGTTTCCTCCCTTCCTACACATAGAACAGAAGTATTTTGGGACACCACACTTCTGACAGGTAATCTTTTCTTCTCCTAATAAGCATTTTTGATATCTCCATAAATAAGACAAAGAAAATGAAATCCAGCAGAGGCCAGCATGTTGGGTGTACTAGAGTTGGGTTAAAATAAAGAGAGATTTGTCACATGTCAGTGGTCTTCAAACAGGTCCAGTGAATATGAACATGGCCATATGTTCTATTTCTGGAAGGCTCAAGGAAATGTGGCCACAGAGTTACAACCAAATGGTGTCAACATATTGAGGCTGCAAAGGCACTGTGGGGACAGCTACGGCTGTAGATGACAGTCCCACCTTGATCCTGCTGAATCTCATTTGGGTCTGCTGTAGACCAAGTTATGGTTTGGTAAAATCAAAGGGAGGTTCCCAACTGGAGCTTTGCCCTGATCCGAGGACTACTGCTTGCACAAAACACCTCCCAAAGAGATATAATCAGTTAACATAGAATTACTATATATGTTGAGAAAGAGAACACAACATTAAAGATGGTGATGATCTCAGAATGCAGAAGGGTACCATTACCTGGCGAGCAGATTTTATGTTGCAGAACTTTAGTCTGTCTCTTGGATCCTTCGCATGCCATGTTGGAAATTTCATTACAGACACATTTTTTTTTCTGAGAAAGCTCATTACAGGTACTTCAATTTGGGATAATTAAGGAAGATGTTTCAGAAATGCCTTGTTCTAATTGAGTAACATCTGATCCAACAGCAGTGTACTGATACAAATCCCTGTTGTAGCAAATGGCAGAAATCAAACCTGGCCAGCGCAAATGATCTATTTTCAAAGGCAAGATGATGCAGAATACTAAATCCTTAGATTATGCCTGAGAATTGATCCAGTTCCTCTGTGTGTTTGTGTACGAGAGACGGAGGGGGAGAGAGAGGGAAGGGTGAGCCAGACTGACCTAATTCAAATTTTATATCACTCATAAATTCACTAAATGGCCTTAGAGAAGCTGCCAGTATTTTCAAAAGTCAAGAATATTTGGCTTAAAATATGGTGCTCAGAGAGGTGTCTTTTGAGAAGTGAAAACCTGAAGCTGCTCATATCATGTTCTTGTTGTCACCCAAAAAGGCATAGCCAGGGTGGAACGGGTTTCAGAAGACGAAGGCAAGGTGAATAGGCATTGTGTACGAATATTTGTAACAACCAATATTCATACAAATTTGCATACAAATTGAATGTTATGTCTTTCGTATGCTGACATTCGTATTTGTACGAATGCTTCAGAACATTCAGGAAGCTAGGGAGGTGGTCAAGCAGCTGCACCAGTCATATCTGCAATGGATCCAGAGTGCATTCAACATGGATTAAGAGTGGATTCAAAGTGGATTCAGGGTGGATTTGACACTTTCAGAGTGGATATGTGATATGGATTAGATACGTATCAAATACGTATCGGATACATATGAGTTTGTACAAATACATTGGTATTGAATAGAATCCTACAACATTTGAAAGGTATCTATTCGAACAAATATGAATTTTCCTACATTCAATTCGATACAAATTGAATGCACCCCCCCCATTCGTGCACATTCCTAAAGATGAGTACACCCATAATACAAAACCTGAGACCAGAAATATGCATAAATATCAATTTACTCTCCAAATGTACCTGCAATATGAGACCAGCCTTCCATGTCAGCTCCAAACCCTCTACCTAGACTTACTCAGTCTTACAAAATTGGGAAGGGTCTGGAAGCGTGGTGGTGCATTCTGGAGAAGACTACGAAAAGGGGGGAGCAGGAAAGGTGTATCAAGATGGAGCCAGAACCACAGTCACGAAAAGGAATTTGCTATAAAGCAAAGCAAGGACCCAGAAGCTCCATCCCACCAGACCAAATGTCTCTAAACTTCATGCCTACATTTTGGCCTTCAACACCCAGCATCCCTGGCCATTGGCTGAGAGATTATAGTCCTAACACCATCTAGGAACCCAAGGTAGAGGTCTCTCTGCTCTGCACTTTAATGCTGTGCAGTTCTTGCAGTGGTGCCTTCCTTCCTTCCTTCCTTCCTTCCTTCCTTCCTTCCTTCCTTCCTTCCTTCCTTCCTTCCTTCCTTCCTTCCTTCCTTCCTTCCTTCCTATTTTTCTGTGCCGCCCTATACCCAAAGGTCTGAGGGCAGGTAGCAACATTTAAAATCAAATATATTAAAATAATAAGAGCATATATTAAAACAACAGTGTCGGCAAGTGGGGTGGGAAGGTGTGCCCCTATTTTCCTGAAGGCCAGAGCAAAGAGCTCCTGTAGCTCAGACTTTGTGTGCTGGCTGGCCAAAGTTCTCCAAAACTGCAGATATAATGCTGCAATTCTGGGCTATTGAGATGGAATTAATACAGTTTTGACAGCATGCATGCCAGATTTACTCCAAAAAATATTCCTCAGAGACAGCAAAAGTTTTTGGAGGTTGCATTCAGCAAGTGCTTAGTTAAGAAAAGGACCTGACCCCCCTCTGGTTAAAGTTAAAGCCCACCCTGTGCAAACTGCAAAGGAATACTTCAGCCTTAAGCTTTCCTTTCATTCCCAAGATAAGTGGCTCAGCCAGGAAGATAAGATTTAACTATGCTTGCTTCAAAACTCTTGGAATGAGCTTCTGCCTGCCTGCCAAGAGAGATTGATTTCCGAAATAAGTTATAAATCGCTTGAAATTTCCCTCGGCACACAAGGAAAAATAAAGGCATTGGGGTGCAGTGGGGTGGGCCAAACAGTAGAGAGGAAAAGTATTAAATGAATTATTCCATTAGGGCTATTGTATCAAGAGAATATATTGTGTTTAACTGTGCTATTTATCTAGAACATTTAAATATATATATAAAATATAGGGGGGAATAAATTTAATCTCTAGTTAATGATTTCCACACACACACATTCCCATTTCACATTCCTGTCTGCTTTCATGGCGATTGATTCTATGACTGATGCTGCTGGGTACATTACACTTGCTTTCCATCATATCCAGTGGAAGAGCAAAAGAGGAAGAATATGGTTTAAGAGAATGTGATGCAATCGCAATTGGGGACCAAGCATGCATCCCTCTTTCTTTCTTTCTTTCTCTTTCTTTCTTTCTTTCTTTCCTAACAACTTATATCCTGCCCTCCATCAGAAGTTACCAGGGTGAGTCACATTCAAACACACGTTTTAAATGTAACCCACCAGGACAACACACAGAAAAAGCTGAGCATCGAAGGCCTGAGTGAAGAGGCATGTTTTATCCAGGCACCGAAAATCATATCATATAGGCACCTAACCTCCAGAGGGGGTTCCAATAAATTCAAATTTCTGGAGAGAAGATTTAAGTTAGAGATCAGGAGGTGGGGTTGGATTGATGCTACTGTCTCTGTCTTTCCCTCTCTCTCCCAAAGTCTCATGGAAAGAGAAAAAAAAGGTCCTGTTTACATGCATGTTCAATAATTCATTTATTTGAAAGGTAGCAAGCAAGGAATATGGACTCCCAGAGATGCTCAGTAGGAACAAGCAAAGTTTGCTAGGAGGGTCACCCAGGGATTCCTTGATGAACCTTCCATACCCTCTGAAAGTAATATAGAATAATTTATAATTTTCTTGATCTACACCTTGTATACAAAGCCACAAGGTTTTCTGGATGCAATAGAAAATATCTGGTTTGAGAACTCCACCACATTTGCAATCAATCAATCAATCAATCAACCTATCTACCTATCTACCTATCTATCTACCTGTCTGTCTATCTATCTATCTATTTGCATTTTTATCCCACCTATACCCAAGGGTCTCAGGTAGGTTACTGCATATAAAATGAACACATTAAAACCAATAGCATATTAAACCTATTAAAACCATGGCAGTGTCTGAATGTGGGGAGGAAAAGGCTGTTCTTTACTTAGCCAAAGGCCAGGGCAAAAAGGTACATCGTCACCGCTTGTCTAAACACATAGAGTGAAGGTGCATGGTGCACCTCAGGAGGGAGACTATTCCCAAGTCTGGGAGCCACCACTGAGAAGGCCCTATCCTGGGTGCCCACCCTTTTTGCTGCTGTGAGTGGCAGTACAACCAGGAGGGCCTCCCCTCCAGGTCTCAGGGCACTGGCAGGTCAGGATGGAAAGTGCCTTGCTACAATCACGCCACCCCATTACTAGGTGTGATAGCTGCCTGAGGCACCATTTTGTGAGGGTGCACTTTGGCTGTTTTCAACAGAAGTGCTTCAAATTGCACCTCTTTGCCTCAATGTGTACATGGGAGACATCATTGCAAGCATCTATCAGACACCCCTTTCATGTGTTCTCCAGAAGGCTCCTCCATTTTAAAGCAGAGACATAGCCTAAACCTCTGGAGCTGTAGCGCATAATACATGCTGCAAGTTTTGTAAAGCAATTAAAAGTGCAGAAACTTTGTGCTCTTTTCATCCACAAACCCTGCTTATACGTGGAGAAGAAAGCATGAAATAATTCAGCAGCTACAGAGACATTTGTCAGGCAGAATATCACCAGGCGTGTGTGTTTTTTTAAATCATTTAATAGCTAAACCTCTAAAATGTGACTTGCTGAATTTTGCTTGCTACATAGATATTAAAGCCACAAGAGACCAGATCTCACAATGCCAAGTCTATGTGGTACAAAGAGCTTAAGCTTCTTTGGTTGTGGAAGAGGTGTGTAATTATAGGACTTTTGTCAATGTATTAGGCAGAGGGCTCATCAAAAGAAATTCAAAATTTATAGGAGCCAATTTTTAAAAGCTTCATATCTGAGCCAATTTCAAGATGAACATCCTTGCCACTCATTGCCATACTTACATCAAAGACTTCAACTTTGCTGACAGGCAGTATTTTCTAAGGCCATAGTCACACCTTCACTTTAAACCTTCTTCAGTCCAACTTCAGCATCTGACTTTTCACAGCATTTCATTTCCATCTGTTTCATTTGTGGACTTTCCACCCTCCATTTGGACTTTCCTGACTAGAAAGTTGTAACGGAAGAACCAAACCGAGAGCCTAACTATCTCCATTTGGACCTTAGAGGGTTAATATCTAAAAGTAAAAAAAAAAACTGATCTTGGAAAAATCAGCTTGTTATACTAAGTCTTGAAGAAGAAAGGCATACTTGGCCTTGGAGCCATACCATATACAATTTATTGCCTCTGGGGACTTACTCCCAAATTAGATAATGCTAATTGGCTGTAAGAGGGGATGTGCAACTAATCATGTTATGTAATGGGAGGGGCTACTTACTCATTTTCTAGAAGGTCCTGTGTTTGTGGGCATTGCATTGGTTAATATGTAACATGTGATGTATTCATGATTTAGAATATAGCCATGCCTGCATTAGCATTGAGTATTCATTCATTCATTCATTCATTCATATCCATTCAGAGTCATGCTGTCCTAATACTTCAGTTTCTGACTTCGGTTCTGATTCTGAGTCATTCTGTTTATTTTATTTTGACCATGATGCTGTCCTTTTGAACTGTTATGGAACTTTGAAGCTGAACGCCATATTTGACATGGAGAAATCTTTTTATTTGCTGGAATTATTTTGAACTTGTATCCTTTTTTGCTCTTTGATGTATTTGCTCGTGTTTTTTTTAAATTTTAATAAACCAAATAATTCTACTTTTTATTTTGGTTCCTTTTCCAATTTGAAAGCAGAGGGGATATTTTGGTAGGAAAAGCCTTGCTCAGCCTAGCCCTCTATCATTACAAGAGTCCACAAATTTAATGGGTAGAAATGAAAAGGTGTGAGCCATCAGACCTGAAGGCGGATTGAAGAATGTTTAGCAAGGTGCGACCATGGCCTAAGATGCACAAATTAGCCCTAGAAGTGAGCCATTTCTTGATTTGTATTTGAAGATATGAACGTCGACAATATTCATACGGGTCCATACGTATCCATACACACCTGTACACACGCGTATGCATTCATACGCATCCCATTTTTATCCAGTATACATCCCAGTTTTGTCCCATACATATCCGCACAAATGTCTACAAGATACGAATAAGAGGCACTCAGATACGTATGTAATGCATAGGTATCCATACACATACAAATGTCTGAACAACTCGTATGAATGATTCAAAACATTTGAATTCATTTGAATGTTAAAAAATGAATGTATAGACATTTGATTTGAATTTGAATGTCCAAATTTGAGTGAATCCGATCTAATTTTGTATGTTTCATATATGCTTGCATATCCCTGCCTGCCATTCACATGTAAGTGCAGACTATAGCAGGCTTTGGACAGGGTCTGCTGAAGTGTGCACCAGCCTTAGGATATCAGTTCCCTAGTCCAAGACACAATACAGAACGAGACCCAGTGCAGAAGGGGCCAGAGAGATCAAGAACACATCTAAGCCAAGTCTGTATGGGATGGTGGTCAGGAGCACACTGTCAACATCTATCCTGTCACTCTGTCTTGGCTGACTACACTCCTTTATGGCATTATGGTGTCCCAATGGGTGTGGGACTGTGCAGATCCCTGAGGGCGCAATGACAACAAACTTCAAAGTTTTCAATCTGCATAAAATTTGAACTTGTGAATTTATAGATAGGGATGCAAATTGAGAAATTATCACTGCATTTTCAACAAAGATGCCAGTTGCGTCTTGTGTGATGTTCCACTATGTCCCCCTTGAGCTGAGTGTTGACAGGAAACTTGAAAGGCTCTATTTCCCCTTCATTCATCATTCTTTAGCTTGAAACCTTTCTTGTTTAAAAGAGGACTTCCTCTTAGCACCTTTCCAAAAAGGAAAAGAGAGGGAGATTCATATTGTAAATGGAACTGAAATCAGCACCTCATGGGCAATTGCTGGGCCACTGTGTGAGATGGGATGCTGGACTAGATGGGCTGTGGCCCGGTCCAGCAGGGCACTTCTTATGTTCTTAAGTGTCCTTCAGCTGATGGTTTTGCTTATGTGTGCACCACATGTGATAGGCAGCTCCTCATTCTTAAAAACTTTGCTGGTTACATGCCTGCACCATTTCTAACATCACTGGTGGGCAGAACAGCTACTCCTCTTATGCTCTTAAATGGGTGAGAAAAGCAGAGTAGAAAAGCCAAGGGGTCTGCTATATAATGCCATGGAAGAGGAAGAAGAAGTGGTAGTAGTGGTAGTAGTAGTGGTGGCTTTTCTACCCCACTTTTCTCACCCTTTAAGAGAACCCAAAGTGGTCAAAAAAGCTTTCTATTCTTCTCCCCACAACAGAACACCCTGTGAGATTGGTGGGGATGTGAGAGCTCAGAAGAGAGTTGTGACTAGCCCAAGGTCACCCATACTGGTCACCCAGTATTCCCAGATAAGAGTCTGGCTCCCTAACCACTTGACCAAACTGGCTCTGTGCTGCAGTCCCAGCACACCTCTGAAGCAGTCCAAGAAGAATCTACAGATGCTATCCTTGAGTTACTTACTTTCTCTCTCTTTTTTTTTTACAACAGCCAGCAAATAGTTTAAAACTTATATTGCAAATAAAACCATCCATAGCAAATAATGCAAGATAATCAAAGAGCCGAAGCCAAACAAAAACAAGATCATGAGAGCTGATTTATTAAATGACAGAACTAGGGAAATAAATATGAAAAATGTAAATCCTTTCAGACATTAACAAACCCCTCTGTGAATAAAATTTGAAGTGGGATCTAAATTCTGGAAGAAAGGGGGAGCATCAGATAATTTATTAATCACCTTTCTTTCAAATAAAATCTAAAGCAGCAAGCCAGCCACCAGAAACTCATACAATAAACAACGGAAAATGAGTGTGACATATAAAAATTTAAAATCTCTTACAATGATCAACATCCCTGGAGAAAAAGAAGATAGAGTCAGCGGGGAGGGGGCTAATTAATCTCCATCTCTAGATGTTCCTTTACAACTTCCCCAATTGCTCCCAAATTACCTGGAAGAATTTTACTGCCTTTGGAAAGATACCTAATGACAGGCCAGGTGAGTCTTTTTGGGTGTGTGGAATAAACTGTAGAAATGTGCTAATCGGGTCCAGGCTTGAATCACTTCAAATCCAATGTTTGAGTTCAACCTGAACACCCTGTCAGTTCGAA
The DNA here is from genome assembly GCA_023333525.1 of Aspidoscelis tigris stejnegeri. NCBI lineage: Eukaryota > Metazoa > Chordata > Lepidosauria > Squamata > Teiidae > Aspidoscelis > Aspidoscelis tigris. The sequence continues at coordinate 22,238,460 of JALMGA010000011.1, forward strand.
AACTGAACTTGAATTTGAACTGAACAAAGGGATGCCCAGGTGAACCTATTGAACACCACTCTGATCCAACCACATTCAAGGGTGTTTGATGCAACCAAGCTTCCTGCCTCTTTGAAGAAAATGTTTGAATTTGAACTGAATGGAAAGAGTGTTCAGTTTGAATCAAACCGAACCAGAAAGGACCATCTCTGTGCATCTCTAGTAAGCTACATAGCTAGGAAGCCACCAGGGACTGTGGCATAGAGAAGGGCTTCACATTTCAAAGGTGAGTTATGTATAGGGGGAAACCACAAAGCTATGCACCTTGTATGAAACCCAAGAACGCATCAAAGGCCAGTGAACATATCATGAGACCAAGAACATATCATGCAAGCTATGCACCCTGCATGAAACTGAAGAACTTATCAGAGGCCAGTGCAGGTAAGCAACAGTAGACCCCATGCCTTGCCATCATGTCCTATATCAACTCCAGATTCTGAACTAGTTTCAGGAACATACACATTACAGTAATCCAAACAAGATTCTGCTAATATAAAGGTTACTTATACCAGGTTGTCAAAATCCAGACTAGGGCTGCAACTGGGCATCTGTAGATGCAACTGGTAGAGTGAATTTCATGTGAACTAATCCTCACCCCAAAAGGAAGAAGCACCATAGAGTGGCATCACAGCCCAGAAGAGATTGTTCTCAGCAGTTTCAACAAATGCCCCAGACCGTGGTGTGCTCTGATCAACTTCTGTCAGAGACAGAGATCCCAGAGGCCAGCAGATGGTTGGTGGGCTACAACTTCCAAACCTACTTGTGTAGGAGTGAAGGAGAAATAAATCATTGAGGTCCTATTATCTTCAGGCTGCCGGCAGCAGCCCTTCCAGTAACATCAATGATAACTCAACATAAACCAAAGACACAACAACAGTCATTTTTAAGATGTTTATGGAGGCAACCTGTAACTCTAGGCAGAACTTCCACATGCACCATTTGTGGTGACATAGCTGTGGCGTCAGTCCTGCAATTCTACAGGATACAAATACAACACCTAACCCCAGATGGTCCCTGAAATTGGTAGAAAGAGTTTTCCCAGATGTTGACCACACTTTTGTGCTGTCGCTACCACTGCACTGAATTGTGACATGGTGGCTTAGATGACTCGTAAACTCTTTGGTGCTCCATGCTGATTGCACCAGGCAGGCAGGCAGAGGGTGAACTTTACCCCATTTCCCCACTCCATCCCACCATCTCAATGTTCCTATGGAGACATAGTTTATAAGAGTCCCTATGTCAGCAGTTGGGTTTGCATCTTATGATTTTGCAGCATCCCTTGACTTCAGTGACTTCACTCCCACCCACTTCACTGTGCCTAGGGATGTGGCAGGTCTCCTCCTCCCAAAGGAGCCTTAAGATTTCCTCCCCAAAATTCTAACCAACAAGACCACTAACTTGAGATCACCAAGAAACAAATGTCCTACTGGGAATCTGATGCCGTACGCAGCAAGTGATATGACCTTCAGCAGCTGTTGCCCAGACAATCCTTAAATGATAAGTAAAGAGGCCTTTGCTTTTGGCCACGATAGAGGATGTGTATAGATCTTTTTCCTTCTGCACCAAGAGAGATGTGAAAGTGGAAGGAAAGAAGGATGACAGCTATTTCTGGCCAGCCACATAGCAAAGATTCACTGCCATTAGGCAACCCGTTGTTACTTCTTTGATCACTTCCACCAGTTTGTGAGCCCGTTTGGTCTCATGGTAGTTTCCCTGTTTGAGTCCTCTCTCCTCCACGAAACCAATTAGGCAACCTTGGGCTAGTCACAGCTCTCTTTCTGAGCTCTCACAGGCCCACTTACCTCGTAGGGTGTCTGATGTGGGGAGAAGAACAGAAGGTTTGTCAGCTGCTTTGAGTCCTGTTAAATGGGTGAGGAAAGTGTGGTATAAAAACCAACTCTGACTCTCCTCCTCCACCAGCTGAAGCTGTATGCACAGGGACTAAGACATAGTAGCACAAAAGCAGTTGAGAGGCAGTAGCTGACACATGTTACCGTTCCTTTCCCACTTCTAATTCATATTAAAGGCTCACAAATATGCTAAAGTGGGACTTGAATACTAGCTGCCTCAATCTACCAGCCCCATGATGCCTTGGAGCTGTCTTTAATGGTGCAGGATGAAAATTCTTTTCCCCTTTCTTGTAAGCCAAGGACATGAAGGCATCAGAGACCAGCTAACAATAGACAAAGCAAGGGGGAGAAGAAGACAACTGTGCCAAGAAAAAGGGGGAAGTCAGCACTCAGTAGAAGATTCATGGCCCACCTGAACTTTCACCCCAAGCCATCCCATCCAATCTTCCCAATGAAGGAAGAAAAAGCGCAGCGAGATTAGCCATAAAAAGGAGATAAATTTGTCTCCTGGAGAGATCTATCTGTTCCACAGCTTGGAACCACAAAATGGAGACCAGCATGGGGATGTATAAATGGTGGTGATTATCCTTTAATCTAGCTGTAGGAGCTTCTCACTGCCCTGCTGTTCTTACAGCTATCTGCATACAGTTATCAGCTTCACATTGCCGTAATGTCAAGGGCAGAGCAAGAGAGTACTATTTGGAACTCTTTTGCCAGGGACCGTCCAGGCCACTGATGGATTGACTAATGCTCTTTCTACACTGGGCCTCATTGAAGATAATTTTCTGGAACGGATGCTTGCCATCTGCATGCTGGTGTGGACTCAGGGTAAGTCCTGGCTGGAGTCTACCACAGCCTGCACTAGCATGTGGATGACATGCCCCTATCAGGGGATATAATCTGGAATAAGGCCCAGTGCAGAAAGGGCCTTTTCCAGTTTCCCACTCAATAGACAAAACACTCAGAGCACTCAGACATCAGTCTGAGTGAGCCAGTTTGGCCTAGTGGTTAGGGAGCCGGACTCTTATCTGGGAATACTGGGTTTGATTCTGCATTCCCCCATGAAGCCAGCTGGGTGACCTGAGGCTAGTTACAGCCCTCTTCTGAGCTCTCACAGCTCCACCCACCCCGCAGGGTGTCTCTTGTGGGGAGAAGAATAGAAAGCTTTGTCAGTTGCTTTGAGTCTCTTTAAATGGGTGAGAAAAGCAGGGTAGAAAAGCCAACTCTTCTTCTTCTTCCTCTTCTTCTAGGGTTAAGACCTCCATCACTATGCAAGTGCCAATTTTAGAAAAACAGATGCCAAGTAGGAATGCGCACAATTTTTTGTTTGTGTTCAATAATTCACATCAGAACAAATGCAAACAAATTCACATTTGTAAGAACGAAGCCACATTAAATGTGTCAACAGAGAGTCAATTCTCACTGAATACAATTCAGATTTTTATTTTTATTTTTAGATATCTTTATTGGATTTTTGTGCATGTACTGATTATCCATAGTATACATATGAGTGGTTTCTTCTATGTGCAATATTCACTTCACCCATGTCCCTATATACCCACCCTACAACCCTCTAATCCCTTCATATGCTTCAAAGTCCAGTTTATCATGTCGTATTACCAATCCATTTCATTTGAAAATCTTGTTCTGGTGGTGCCGAGTCCATTGTTGTTAACAGTGAGCGTACAATGAAGCTTTGGACGAAGGGACAAAGCATTTGCTTTTGCATTTGGATGTCAATCTTCAAATGTAGCCAAGGCCCTTTGGGAAGCTGAGAAAGAAATACGGCCCCGAACTCCGCCAGCCTACTCGCCTCATCAGATATACTGTTTTGGATAATGAGAAAGCAGCAGAATTGATTTGAAGCTTAATGAATAATCAGCTGCCATCAATAATTGTAATCACTAATCTGGTGCAATTAGAGACAATTATAATAAATGCAATTTCCTTCTGAGCTGCTAACGAACTGCAGAAATATGATTTGACTTGGAGGTTGGCTGGTTGTGATTTATGCAACTGGCTGATCAAGAATCCTATTATTATGGTGAATGCTCTAAAACAAAGGTTTACCTTGCTGAAAGTTTGTCTTCCTGTCATTGCCCCCAAAATAAAATGAATAAAAGAAAAACAAAACCTTCTGAAGTCAGAACCCAATGCCTCCCACACCAATGTTGTCACAAATCTTCTAGACCTTCACCTAGACAATTCTTGTATTGAAGGCTGTCAATCTCCCTCCCTGTAGGTGTCCAGGATAATGCATAATGCAAGCATTTAAAATACCATTCCCTCACTGTAGCACAATGCATTAGAAAACATTTCATATCTGCTAACAAACAAGAGGAGAGCAACCCTCAACAGATTTTAAGGCAGCAGAAAGATAACTCTCATGCAGATGGACAAATCAGCAATAGTGGAACACACATGGTCAGAAAACCACAAAATCTTATTTGAACAAACAGAAACCATAGCCAAAGTAAAGGAATTACAGGCACTGGCTACAAGAGAGGTCACTGAAGTACAACAGCATCCCCACTACTTTTAACAGGGACCAAGGCCTGTTTCTCAGCAGCATCTGGAAACCTTTGTATAGAAACAAGCAAAACAGAGATTCACACCTCAATTCTGCAAATACACAAGCCACTAATCACTCACCCCCAGGTATTACACCTTTTCACAGTAAACAACTTAGCCTCAGTGACCCACTATTAACACTTCCACTCAAGGAAACAATGCCAATAGGGTGCAGCCAGGGAAAGATAATTACTCGTTAGCAACTCAAGCAAAGGAAGAGCTGACAAACAACCAGCAGACATCTATAAAAAGAGAAACAAGATCTAGTAAGACACTAGTCACCCTTAACTTGGTGAAGAGCAAAGACCTCTGAAGATGGATATCACAGCTATATCTGAAAGTTTAGGTTCTCAGGAGAAGAAACCTGGAACACAGCATAACAGCCCCAAAACTGCTACAAATGAGATAACTCTCGGAGTGAAGAAATGCATATTCCTCATCTTTCCAAAGGTTTTTGGATGGAACTTCCTTGACGGTAGATGGTCTTGTTTTGGGTGAATGGCTGTTTTGGATGTCCCAAAACACCATTTTGTAACTGCAATCTACAGCAATACAGGATCCTTTAATCACAGAGAAACCTTAAGGCCACTTTCACCTCTTGTCTTCTACTTCCTTGCAATTGGTTTAAGTAATAAATATTAAAATAATCTCCAGGATGATTTCAACAAGGAGTAAAGATGTGCCAAATCGGTTTTGTTGTTTTGCAGTTCACATCAAATCAGCCACTTTGTGAAAGCTCACATTGAATTGAACATGTGGCCACTTGAATACCCCCCAAAATGATTCTCACTTGTGAATATGAAGTATTTCATCAAACAATTCACATTCATAAGAATATTTTGGACATTCATTAGATGAGGGGCGTGGAAAAATGGAGCTCTGGGCACATCCACAATGGATCCAGCAGATTAAAAGTGGATTCAGGTTGGAGTTGACGTTTTCAGAGAACGGATATGTTACGGATATGTATTCATTCATATCAGATACATGTTCATTCATATCTGATTCGTATCAGATATTCATACGAATACATACAAATTCTTATCAAATAGATTTTTCAAACATTTGAATGTGATCTATTCGTACAAATACGGATTTTCCAACATTCAATTCAGTACAAGTCGAATGCCAAAAATGCATTTATGCACACCTCTAGAACCAACCCAAGAGTAGTTTTATTTGATCGGACCTGAACCACTAAATTTTAGCTTGTGCCAAGTCCTACTGACAAGCATTGTGGCTTTGCACTGGCAACGTAGCAAGCTCTTAATCTGCAAAGCCATGTTACATGAGGGATGGCTGCCTTAGAAAGCTCAGCAAAAATTGGTAGATTAGACGAAATAGTTTTCCAGTAAAAAAATATTTCAAGCTTACAAATGAAAAAGTCTATAGGAACAAGAATGAGAAAGTTTTTTTCCATATTGAAAAAGCAATCAAAGATAGAGTTATCTAAACTTTATGGCCCATGGTGTTCCATAACTTTAATGTAGCACTGAACTAGATTTGTTTTAATGCTGCGTGTTTTCTCTCAGATTCTTCTGTTTTATAGTTTCTAGATTTTACGGTTCTGCTCCTTTTGATTTTATGTGCCATTTTGCAAATATTTGTAGTTAAAGGTGAGATATAAAATGGTAAATTAAAATCAGTGGTAGTCGGGCTTTCATGTGAGTTCCTTGGTTCACTATCCATCACAGTACGCAAAATCTTTCCAGAGTGCAAAATATCCCATTTGTTTTTTTGTTCTGTTCTGTGTTGTTTTCTGAAAAGAAATTCAAGCGGAATCCCTATTAGATCTTGTGTACGTTTCATGAAGAATGACTACTGGATACCAAAGACAACAGTCTCCTGCTCCATTATTTTGCTTCTAATATGCATTGGATCAGTTGCACTGGAAACACTGCATCCGTAGACTCATAAAGTTTGGAGAATTGGAGAATTAAGACTGGCAAAGGAAAGTTTTTTGTTTGTTTTTACTGAGAGGGTCATAAGCCTGTGGAATTAACTACCCAAAGAAGTGGTGACAGTAACCACCCTGGGTGTCTTTGAGAAAGAGACAAATTCATGGAGGTTAGGCATATCAATGGCTACTACAATGGATGCCTAAGCATAGCCTCCACATCGCAGAGACAGGTCAGGATGCCTCGAAAGGCTATTTGCAAGGATCAGAGAGCAGGTGAAAGTTTTGCCTTTCTCTTCTGCTTGAGATGCCTAGAAGCAATTGATGGCCCACTGTGTAAGATGGGATGCTGGACTAGATAGGCTGTGGCCTGATCTAGCAGAGCTACTCTTATGTTCTTATTGTGAGCCAGTTCAGTCTAGTGGTTAGGGAACAAGACTCATATCTGGGAATACGGGGTTTGATTTCACCCACCTACATGAAGCCAGCTGGGTGACTTTGGGCTAGTCACAGGTCTCTTCTGAGCTCTCAGAGTTCTGTTTTGGGGAGAAGAATAGAAGGCTGTGTCAGCCGCTTGGTGTCCTCTTAAATGGATGAGAAAAGTGATGTGGAAAAGCCAACTCTTCTTCTTCTTCTCTAAAATGGATGTTGGAGAGACAGGTAGGATGTCTCAGGAGGCAATTTGCAGGGACTTGAGAGCAAGTGAAGGTTTTGCCACTGTGTAGACAGGGTCATGGACTAGATGCCCTGTGGCATGATCCATCAGGGCTCCTCTTATGTCCTTATGCTCATAGAATCATAAAGTTAAAATGGGTCACCCTGGGACTGAGAAGGCCTGGAACTGGGAAGGGACATTTTGTGGTCACAATTCCCTGGCAGCATCTTTGGAGCTGTTCAGAGAGAAGGTTACAGTTTTGGTATCAGTGCATCAGATGGATGTAGCCACCAGATCTTAAAGGTTCAAACTTCTTGACGCTACAGAATTATTGCTGTTGCTGTTGAGAATATTACTTCATGTAGCACTGAACGTTTTCTTATGATTGTGTGAATAGCTTTTAAAATGCAAATAGCAGCCAGTTGGGGATCTGTTAGGGTGTGAAACTCATGCAGAAGCAATTTCATTCTTTCTTTCTATTCATTGGGCCAACATACAGTACATCTCCCACCCAGAAAGAAATAGCTATCTGTGGACGACCTATTTGAAAGAGAATTTTCAATGTGCCTAGTGTGAGGGCTGCAATTGTTGATGAACAATTCTGATTTTATTTTGGCCCATTCTGAGACCTTTGGGTATGGGACAAGATAGAAACAAACAAACAAACAAACAAACAAACCGGATTCATCCTCCCCAGCCCCAGACAATGCTAAGAATGCTGCAAACTGTAATTCAGGGAAAACTAAATAAACACTTATACTCAAAACTATTTTATAGTGTCTTGTATAGATGCTGAAATGGCGAGTTTGGTTTGTGGTTCGGGAGCTGGACTCTTATCTGGGAATGCCAGGCTTGATTCCGTACTCCTTCATGAAGCCAGCTGGGTGATCTTGGGCGAGTCACAGCTCTCTTCAACCACACCCACCTCACAGGGGATTCTGTTGTGGGGAGAAGAACAGAAGCTTTGTCAGCTGCTTTGAGTCCCCTGAAATGGGTGAGAAAAGTGGGATAGAAAAGCCAACTCTTCTTCTTTTGCTTTGTTATATAATTCCAGGCACCAAGGGAATGATGTGCAAGAGTAGAAACAGGCTTGAAGCTACCTGAAAAATCCACATGGAAAATCCCCTTGTGTCTAATGATTATCCAAATGCTGTTCTTTCTCTCCACTTTCAATCCACTTTTAGAATTTGCAGGTACAAGGATATGAAAACTGAGTGAAACATCTACAGAGAACATTAAAGATATGGACACACAATGAGAGAAGGAGGTAAGAGGGGGAAGGTGTGTCAATGGCTACCAGAACTGATTCCCAGGTCCCACCTCCAGGTTGGAGAGCTATGCAGCATGCCTCTCAAGGCCATTCGCAGGTAAACAAAACCAGGTGATGGTTTTCTCTCCTGCTTGAAATACCCAGAAGCAATTGATGGGCCACTATGTGAGACAGGATGCTGGACTAGATAGGTTGCAACTAAGGGTATGCATCCCGTTTTCCTCTCGTATTGGTGTGTACGGATGTGTACAGATACGTACAGGATACGTACAGGTATGTACGAGATGCATATCTACCTGTACAGATACAAATATCCAAATTATTCATATGAATAACTCAAGATATTCGTATTCATTCAAATTGGTAAATCCAAATGTCCAGACATTTGATTCATCTATGAATGTCCTAATTCATCTGAATTCATACAAATAACAAATGTTTTGAATATTCATGCTCATCCCTAGTTGTGATCAATCCATCAAGAGCTCCCCTTAGGTTTAAATTACCTGCCAGTCTTTAGAAGATGCCCAAATAACTTATGGTACATCTGTTTTTTTAAAAAAATCAACAGCTACCCTTCTTCTAACCACAAAACATTCCTGTAGACCCTCTTTCCCCAGCAGCACAATGTAAGCAATAAATATGGAAATCCAGAAAGCCAAGAAGAGGGAGAATAGAGACCCACTGTTTCTTGCCCACAGAATTACACAGCAGCCATTTACAGCATTTTCATGAATTCCTTACAGGCTCCTTGCTACTGTTGGGCCATCAAATCGACAGGTATCTTTCTTCCTCTGACAGAACAGGCAGCTGGTTACACTCTATCAAGTACTCGTTCTCCCGCTGCCTGCCCCCTGCCAGCATCCCAGTTGAGGTGGTACCATGCTCTTTACCAAAAATGCTAAAAAAAAGTAAATTTGTTGTGAGGTTTCAGAAAACAACACAGAGACTATAAAGGCAATTGGGGGAGCAGAGAGGGACAAAGTTTTTGGAAGATAGCAGCAACCAGAGCCAAGATGGTCTTACAGCTGGATGCCCTCAGAATCTGCTCTTGCAAAATAAGCACACTTATTCTATTTTACTTTGCACTAAAGAAACTAAGCCAATAATGAGGCTGCGGATTCTGACCTCTTTCAGAGGTAACGATAAAGGAATGGATTTAGCTCCAAAGACAGCATGGCAGCGGAATCTCAAAACTCTTCAGTTCAATAAGACATCTTGAGGATGGTTTTGAAACAAATATCCACAGTGATGTGGCAAACCAGAGGCCTATCCACACTAGGCCCTCGGAATGAAATGAGGCAAGCCCTGGGACACAGCATTTGCTCTGCGGGGCCGGTGGTTCCGTCTGGAACCATCCTGTCCCATCCTGGGGCAGCCTAATTGCATTCCGGGTGTAGAGCACAAAATCTTGCTCTACGCCTGGCTGAGGCCATCCCCGTCCTACAACTGTATGGCAGGGAGAGCATGCCCACTTTCCCTGCCAGACAGCTCTGGGTCCCACCCCGCCAGGCAGCCACTGAACCCTTCTGGGCCCTCTGGCCAACAGCCCCTTTTGGAGTAGGGGTGAGATCGGGACGGCCCAACCTCGAGTCTCGTGAGCTGTAGCTGACACAGAGAAAAGGCTGTGCACAGGATCCTATTAAGAATATTCTTGCAAGTAGAGCTCTGCCTCCCAGTCTTAAAATCCCTTGGATATGTTGCCATGGGCGTTTGACTTCTTAAGCATGGCATGCCCTCACATCAGGGCCATGGGACTATGAGAGGGGAAAAGGCCTCCCTTTTAAACTGCCCAAGGCACGTATAGATCCACTGCTGATCAAAATAGCAACTGGAGGAACCAGACAAGGACTTCTCATTACGTCCTGTGCCAAAATACCGTAGCAACATGAAGAGGTTCTAAGAACCCTGTTCACAAACCATTCCTGCTCCTGATCACCTGGAGATAATACCGACTCACTTTAGGTGAGGAGCTGTTCTTTAATGTGTGTGAAATAACCCGGGAAAAGCAAATGCAAAGCACATGCAGAGAAAAGAGGTTCGGGGGGTAGAAAGAGAAGGAGAGAGAGCAAAAGCGAGAATCACTATATAACAAATGTGTAGCAACACCAACATAATAAAAGGAAATAAATGGCAAAGTGTGCGCTTCTTAGCTTGGCAGAAGGGTAGACACCTGTGCAAATATATTTAAAGCCAATAAATTTGCCGACATGAAAAAATTTCCCTTCCATGGTGTGTGAAGAGTTGTTCAGAGACACCTGCGTCTAAACTGCCTAAACTGCCTATTACTATTAGAAATTACAGCTGAGGATTTCATGGTACGTGAAAACGAGAGTCTGTCTAAAAGGATGCACTTAAGAACCATTGCGATGGTGCCATAGACGTTATTGACACGCTATTTGGTCTCTGTTGCCAGATGTACCCTATAGTTAGCGTCAAGAGCAAACGTATTCTGTCTCTCCCCCCTAGCCCAGCAGCAAGCTATAAAAGAAATGCAGCATGGTGTGAAGCGTTTGCCTCCAATTCTTCAGAAAGTTGGACACAGCACAAAGGAAGAAGTAATTCAGCCAACGCAGCGAGTTGCTGCAAGCGTAATCTACTCAGTTTTGCATCTTTTGAAAGTGTTTGCCCTTCATTTCATTTCTTTTTCTTTCCCTCCTCCTCCTCCTCCTCTTTAAAAGCTGTTTAGTTGTTTGCCATTTATTGCTCTTTCTTTCGGAAGGATTCTCCAAGGTGGGTTGTCACCATGCTTTAAAAAACAAGTATTTTAGAATGGAATAGAAAGTCACTTGACCCTGATCACCTCTGCATGTTTTTACAGGTCTGTGTTTCTGTTTGTCCAGGACTCTTCCAAACCTTACAATGGCAGGAAAATGACACTGGAATGAGGACTTTAGTGGAAAGCTGGAACAACTCATCAGGGTTTTGTGCTATCATTGAAGGCTGGGAAACACCACCGACATTCGTAATGTTACAGGATACATACCCAATACGTATCTAATATGTATGTGTTCGTGTCAGATACTTATTGGATATGTATCAGTTACATATTCATTTGTATCAGATACATATTCATCCGTATCAGATATTTGTAAAATACAGTCATATCGAATAGAATCGTACCACATTCGAAGGGTATCCATTTGATTGGATATAAATTTTCTAACATTCAATTTGTTATGAATTGAATACCAAAAATCCCATTCATTCATATTTCTAATACAAATTTCATGCGAAAATTCATATGAAGTTTCATACAAAAGTGTCGAAACATTTGATTTGAATTTGAATGTCAGTCTTTGAATGTGTGAACATTTGATCAAATTCCAATGTCCGAATTTGTACAAATTTTGAATGTCACAAATATAGATGTGCACATTCTATGCCCATCCCAATGTCCATTTTACTGTTTTTCCTGTACCTTTGCATGCACTGTTTTCTTAGTACATGCTGCCATCTTTTAAAATCATTATTGGCTAGGGTGGCCACATGCAGTTTTCTGATGCACTCATACAGGAGGTTTCCCTGGCATGCTAAGAATATAATAATAGGACTCTGTTTCTGGATTTAGCACCATTTAGTCCAGAAGTCTCATTCTCACAGTGACCATCCACTGGTGCAAGGAAGGCAACAAGCAGAACATGAGCACAACTTGCCTTGGTCATGCCCTCCTTCCAGATGGCCCTCAGAGGTACATTGCACCTGAGGGCTATCTCAAAGAAGGATCTCTCACACATTCTGACCCTTAGGAGAACATAAGAACATAAGAAAAGGCATGCCTGATCAGGCCACAGCCCGTCTACTCCAGCATCCAGGCTCACACCGGGACCTATGGATTGCTTCTGGGCACCTCAAGCAGAAGGCGAATGTAAAACCTTCACCTGCTCTTGCTTCTCTCCAAATGGCCTTGAGAAGCATCCTGTCTGTCTCTCCAACCCAGAAATGGTACCCAGACATCCATTCTAATAGCCACTGTTAAACCTGACCACCATGTCTTTTTCTAATCCTTCCTTATAAGCCATCCAGAGCCAAGAAACTCTTCCCAGAAGATCTACAAGCATGTGCAGTATGGGAGGAGGTGTCTCTTTCTCCATTTGCTTAGTCTTCCCTTCCTGGCTGCTTCTTTCCAAGAAAAGATGGGTGAAATCACACAGAGAAGCAGAGGGAATGGAGGGAGGTGGTAGAAAAATACATTAAAATGTCCAGAAATCTCCCCATCGCATACATGTCCGCGCTCAAGTGCACGCAGAGACTCAAACATGTCAACTTGTCATTCACCGGCCAATTGGTTCCAGCCTAACGCTCCTTTCCTAAAGCTCATTTATAGTCTGTGTTAGTTCCTTCCTGTTTTCATTCATGGCTTTGCTTCTCCATTTCTCCTCCTAATCCCCTTGCTTTTAGACAGAGCCCTTACTCAATCCGGCTTCCTGCTCTGCTTGTACAGATTGCCCAGGGCTTCTTTCCCCCAACCTACACCCACCATGCCTGCTTGGATTCACCTTAAATGACACCACACCCTCTAAAAAGTACAGCTATGGCTCTCTTTTGTCATAGAATATAGCTGCAAGCTGTGCTTCATATTTATTTCTTTATTTCTTTATTTTTTCTTTATTTTTCTTTTTTAAAAATTCCCCTCAAAAAGAAGACAAAGACAAAATTTCCCGTGCTCTCCTCTAGGGATATGTACGAATGGGTTTCTTTGGCATTCGATCATAAAGAATCGAATGTTAGAAAATCTGTATTCATTCAAATAGATCCCTTTGAATGTGGTAGGATTCTATTCGATTTGACTGTATTCATAGAAATTTGTATGAATATCCGATACGAATGCATATGGATCCTAGAAACAGATCTTGGATATGGATCTTATATGGCTGCATACATATCAGTTATGTATCCTAAACAAAATGCATATGTATGGATACGTGTCCGATATGTATTCCCAGTTTAACATACAAATTTGTCATACGAATGTTCTGAAGCATTTGTATTCATACAAATGTTAATGTCCGAATGTCGTAACATTTGATTGATGTCCAAATGTCCAAATTTGTATGAATTTGTATGAATAACAAATGTTACAATGCACAATCTTCCTGTCTCTCTCACCTGAAGGCTGTACCTAGGCAGGTATGCTAGTAGCTATTGATAGATCTCTCCTCCATGAACGAAGGGGAGCCCTGTTGGATCAGTCCATCATCCATCTAGTCCAGCATCCCAGCTTGTTCTTCCATCAGGTCTTCAGATCCTTGGACCTCAGAAACAAGTAGATGGTGGCATATTTGAAGTATAAAGGTGAAATCTTATTATCCTCTTCCTGATCAGTGTACCTTCTGGAATAGGGATGTTCATGAATATTTGTCACATTCAAAATTTGTACAAATTTGGATATTTGAATTTGAATCGAAAGATTCAAAGACTGACATTCGAATATAAGTCAAATGTTTCTATACATTCGTATGAAGCTTTGTTACATTTGTGAACCTCAGGAGGTGGGAAAGAGGCCACCCAGTCACATCTGCAATGGACCCAGAGTGGATTCAAAGCAGAGTCGGAGTGGATTCAAAGTGGATTGACTGTGGATTTGGCTCATTCAGAGCAGATAGGTAGGAAACGCTTAGTTGATTCATAAGTGATTCATAGCAGGGACTCGAATCCTACTACATTCAAAGGGGATTTATTTGAATGAATATGAATTTTCTTGCATTCTGTTTGATACAAATAGGACATGCAAAAAACATCTGCGTGCATCCCTGCTCTGGAACTCCTTCTAGGGAAAGCTGCATAGCCAGAATTCCTGGTGCTGAATGCAAAGCATACACAGCGATGCAAACTTTTTTTGGTACTATCAGACATAATTTCATTTCGTATGGACTTCACTGGGAGCTGCTGATAAGACCCTCCTTCCCACCCCCATGCCCCAGTTTTCAGTAAATCCACATGCCAGAAATCTCAGGTAATAGTTTGAAATTTGAACTGCAATGTGTAATTTCTCCTCTGCTTAATGAGAGTCCTTCCATCCATTCAAATACGTAGTTAATCCATTTGCAGGCATTTTACCAATTATCCCAAGGCCTTTTGCACGACCCATTACTTTGTAAGATGTTCCTAAGTGCTGCATAAACAACCCTCTCTGCTGTGAGGCTGACACTTAAATGCACACCCTCGTGTCCATTAAACAGGATAGAAAATAAAACCACAAATTTGGCAAGGAACATCTCTGGAGCAGAACTTCTAACAACAGAGCTCAGCAATGCCTAAACTTTGTTTCAGTGAAGACAATGATTCAAAGTTAGGCTCTAAGGGGCACCAGATGAAGTGGTACGTCTGTGTTGTATCCTGTCCATTATAGGTGTGTGCACAAATGTGTTTCTGACATGTGATTCAAAACAAATCAAATGTTTGAAAATCCATATTCATAGGAATAGATCACATTTGAATGTGGTAAAAATTCTACTTGATATGAATATATTCATACATATTCATACAACTATTCGATACATATCCGATACGAATGAATAAATATCCAATATGTGTCTGATATGAATGAATACATATCTGATATGAATACATATCCAGTATGTATCTGATATGTATCAGTAACATATCTGTGCTTTGCAAAGGTCAAATCAGACCAGAATCCACTTTTAATTTTCTGTCGATCCATGTCGAATGCAATCTGGATCCATTGTGGATGTGAATGATGCTCCATTTTTCTACACCCCCAATCTAATGAATGTCTGAACTATTCATACGAATACTTGGAAACATTCGTATCCATGTAAATGTTAGCATACAAGTATCCTATAGTGGGTAATTGGTGGGCCACTGTGTGTGGCAGAATGCTGGACTAGATGGGCTGTGGCCTGATCCAACAGGGCTCTCTTATGTTCTTATGACTCATGCATGAATATCCGAATTCGTGTATGAATATCTGAATTTCTATGAATTTGTATGAATAATGAATGTTACAAATATTCATACACATCCCTAGTCCATTGCAGTGGGCTTTAAAGCAGTTGAAGGAACAGCAGCTGAAGGAACAGATCGTATGAAGGGAGTTGCCCTAATTCTGATCTGCAAAATCAGAAAGAAAAGATAAGAATCTCTTGTTTATTTTTCCTCAGCACGAAGAGGCGCAACTCTGCGACGAAGATTTATTACCAACGTGGGGGGGGGGGTACCTGACACCCCATTACCCCCTAACAGGGTCCACATTAGGGTTGGTTTCTGGATTTGGCTAATGATCCCTTCAAGCATGGAGCCAATCTTGTCTTAAAATCTTTATGGTCTCAGAGTTCAGACCCCTTAAATATGAGTAAGAGATTTCCATATGCAGCTCTTTGCACATGCACTAAGTAAGGTTGCTTATTTGATGGCTGAAGCTATGACATGATGAACACTTATTTTGTGCAGAAGCTTTTGAGTTTTTTTTTAATGTGTGTGAATTGGACTGTAAATATCCCAAACATTTCATAAGCAAAGCCTGATATTTACTGAACAAAATCATGTTTCTTAGTCAACTAGAAAGTGAATCCTCTGTGGTTTTCTAAGCAAAGTCATAAATATTGAGAACAGAACTATCGCAAAGCCCTGGAACTTGAAAGTTATCATATAGGACTACAAGATTGTCAAAAATGAGCTTAGTGGATAGTCTTGGTAAGATACAGGTTGCCACAACCTGGCCCCCTAGGTGACTGTATTGACTTCCTTGTCTCTGGCTTCATGAGAAAGTGTCCCACAATAATTGCATGATTTATGTTGTCATCACAGTTAACTTCAGCAGTTGGATGTTTTCCTCCTTGGTGTTTTTCTGTTTAGAAAAGGAGTCTTTAGCTCGAACTTGATTGATGATATTGATTCCATGTTAAAGGTTTATGAGTGTGGATTTCAAATGTGATTTAAACAACATTATTATATCTAAAAACCCTTTATTAAATCCTGATATTATATTTCATACACTTCAGTTGGATGTAGGAAGGTATGGATCTGTTCATATTTCTTCTAATATTCAAACATCCTTTCATAGTAGGGATATGCATGGATACTCATAACATTTGTTATTCATACGAATTCAGACAAATTCTGACATTCATACATGAATTGAGTGTTAGGATATGCATATACTAACATTCGTACAAATATGAATGTTTCTGGACATTTGGAGAAATAGTTAGGACATTTGTTAGATTGGGGATGTGGAAAAAGGGAGTGCAAGGGTGTTTTCCCACTGTCACTAGAAGTACCCATTAAGTACCCATTAATGGGTACAAAAATCCCATTATGTACCCATTAATGGGTATTTAATGGGTACTTTTAGTGACAGTGGAAAAACACCCCCGGTCACATCTGCAATGGAGCCAAATTGCATTCGACATGGATCAACAGTGGATTAAAAGTGGATTCAGGTCAGATTTTATGTTTTCAAAGCATGGATATGTGACAGCTATGTATAAGTTATGCATCGGATATGTATTTGTTTGTATCAGATATGTATACATTTGTATCAGATGTATTCATTCATATCCGATATGTATCCAATACTCATATGAATATGCACAAATAGATTTGTATCGAATAGAACTTTACCACATTCAAATGTGATCTAATCATATAAATTCAGATTTTCAAACATTTGATTTGTTATGAATCAAATGCCAAAATGCATTTGTGCATTATTATTATTATAGTTTATTTATTATAGTTTATTTATAAAGTGCTGTTCATGTACTCATACCCCTATTTGATAGCAAATAACCTAGGAACAGAGTTTTCTCTGTAGTGGCCCCCATGTTATGAAACAATCTCCTCGGTAATACTCACCAACCATATTTAGATAACTGGTGTGATTGCATCTGCTCACCCTTGCATTTTGGGATTGAGGAGACCATGTAGTGTGCAGAAACTCAACAGAACTACATTCACCCCCACAAGCTGCATGGTTGGAATGCTCCACAGTTCTTCAACAAAGGATGCACCTTGATCTGTGGACTCCTTTTATGAAATAAGAGAGGATATGGTGATATGAAGCTGGGACAAGCTGCCTATCATTGTATTGGAACTCCAGGCTTCTCTGTGCTGTGTATTAACAATAAGTCTAGAAGATATTATGGTTTAAGTTAGGGATTTTCACATGTAACATTCAAAATTCTTATGGATTCTGCTGAATTTGGACATTCAAACTTGAATCAAATGTTTTGATACATTTGTATGAAGCTTCGTTAAAGATTCATATGGGACATTCGTATCAAATTTGAACCCTACCACATTCAAAGGGATTTATTTGAATGGATATGAATTTTCTTGCATTTGATTTAATACAAATAGTATACAAAAAAATTTTTGCATGTTCCTAATTTATATATTTTTATTCCACAGCAATATGCTTCAGTGGTTACAATGGTCCAGCATCCTGTTTTAAGTCAGCTTCTCCTGAACTTTGTGGTGAGTTCTGTTCTGTTTTGCCCTACTTTGGTTCATTGAAGTGGCAATTTCTTCTCAAGCTAATGGTTGAAATGTTCTAGACCAGTTATGAGATATTTTTGGATGTTCATGAGATGTTTTTGAAGGCTTCACACACTTACCCTAACAACAGAAGCTTCCAATAAAGAGAGGATTTATGCAAGTATTGTAACAAGATATCAAATGAAACCCATCTCCATTTTGCACCAGTAATTGTCCTTATGAGGTATCATTGCTTGCTAGACAGACATCAAATGCAGAAAAAAAACTGATGTATTTATGTCCTGATCAGATCTTAGTGCTTCGTATATTTTACCTAGCAGGAACTGAAAGCAGTGACACCCAAGAGTGGTTTTGTCATGCCATGCCCTTCACAAGTTGTCTCAAACTCAAATCACATAGATGGAAATCACACAGATGCCAGGAAGTCAGAAGCTCAAGTCCAGACAGACATAAATCTCACTGAGGCATTGTCAACAGAACAAGAAAGGGAGAAATCGGTGCTGTGCAGATCAGAATGTGCAGAGAACATTGAGTGATCAAGCCCCATCCCACTGGCCACTTGAGATCTGATTTGGAGTTATAATCTGCAGCATTTCCCTAGGAAAGTTCTCACTAATGATCATTCTTCCCTTAATGTCTCCAATATCCTGCTCAGGTTTCCCTTTCCTGGCTCCAGACCTGCATTTTGGCTCCTGACTCTGACATGCAATAGTAAGATCTGGCTTTTGACTTTGGACTGTTTGACCTTCCCCGTGTTCATCCTTGCATTGACTTCTGACTTCTGACTGGTGACCTTTGATTTGTTTATCCTTGCTCTGGCTTCTAACCCTGGGCCTGTGTCCATCACACTGCTTATATTTGTTGCTGCAATAAAGACTGGCTTTGAGACCAAGCTACTTGCCTGCCCAGGAAGGACAGGGCAGGTTTATTTGAATTAGGATGTGGATGGCAAGATGTGGAGTTGATTTCAAGGAGCAGGGTCTTGCTAATGCATCCCAGCTATTAACAGTCTATTAGAAACATGACAGCTCCCTTGGGAGGTTTACATTAGATATTTGTTATTCATAAGAACATAAGGGTTGCTCTGCTGGATCATTACAGTTTTCAGCAGTGGGCAGCCAGAGGCTTTGTTGAATTCAGTATGTCTAATATGAATTTATTCATGATTTAGCTAATGTATTTGTGATAAGATGCTCATACCTACCAGGGATAGAGTGAGAAAGGATTTTCTCCCTTTACACTTGTTTCTTTTCTTTTCCTTTTCACTGTGCACTAGTCCTTGCCTTTGTCCTAGGCTTTCTGATCAAAATATCAAAGAATTAGACCGGCATTCAAACACAAGAGCTGTGTCCCCACAAGGGCATGTTCTAACTTGATCCATGCAGGGCGAGTGGTGTGAATATTATATAGGGTGTCCACAAACCCTTCTGGCTCAGGTATGTTGAGTTTGGGACGCAGTGTTCACCCTTGACATTTTTCTCACACTTGCACTCTCTGCCAGAGCACCCATGCACACAGCAAAAAACTCAGGGTGGGGATGTGGTCAACCACCAGTGTAATAGACTGAGACTCTACATCCACACAGTGGAAGTCACCAAATGTGGGTTTCAATGGCAAGCAGAGATGGAATGAAGTGCCCTCAGACTCTGATTGTTCTGTTTGGGAGATTCTTACGTTGGATGTAGTTCCAGGGTGGTCTGACCCTACACTTCCACATTCAAAGTGCAGAGACCACATTCTCCCATATAGGGGGCACATGACCATAACAGAGAAATGTTGGCACCTACAAGAAAAGAACACAGACCTGGCATCTGGGAAACTATGGACTGACTCAGCTGATGCAACTGGTGTAGACTTTGTCCTCCTCACTTGTAAAAATGCTTCCACATGTCTCTTATCAAATGAAGTCACTCCGAAGATGAAACTTGGAATTAGCCATTCATTACATAAGAACATAAGAGGAGCCCGGCTGGATCGGGCCACAGCCCATCCAGCCCAGCATCCTGTCCAACACAATGGCCCACCAATTGTCCATGGGCATTTCAAGGCAAGGGCAAAACGCTCATCTGCTCTCAAATCACAGCAAATGACCTTTGGAAGCATCCTGCCTGTCTTCGCAACCTGGAGGTGGTATCTAGGCATCCATCGTAGTAGCCATTCATGATAAAAGAGGTCTAGAGTGCTACAATACTTAAAACATCATTTTCTCAAAACTCAGTAGAATGTAAACCAACACACACCCATTTCTTCTACTGATTAACTTTAGGCAGATCCTCAGCACAGACATCAGACGGCAATCAGTTCAATGAACAAATTCTAAATGTCCCTAACCGCTGGTTTTACATATGCATGCACACTCCACCCATCCTATTTTGCATTGTTTTAAGAGCTGACAGACCGTTAATTAAAAAGCCAAAAGAAATCAATTGTCCCCATCTTTCCCAGTCCAAAGCTCCTGTGCACATAAGGATTACAGGTTAGAACTATTTTAAGTCAATTAGAGATAAGGTGGGTTATAGAAATGTCAGCTTCCGCTTATCAGCCTACTTGAAAATTACACAGATTGAAATAGTGTGAGGGGGGGGGGAGATCCAGCCCCCTGCTCTCTCCCACCATCCAGGATAAAAGGAAGAAGAAAAGACTCTGACAATCAAATCCTGGTTGTCTCAGAGAGCTGCTAACAGGCAAAAATGTTAAGGATGCCAAGTCATGCCTAAAACACAGTCTGCTGCATGCCTGTGAGGATTTATCCTTGCAAGAACACAAAGGCTGTCTTCCGTGCTCTTTCACATGGCCCAAATATGCCAAAATGGGAAGCATTTGATTATTTAATCTGCACAAAATAATCTCATCTCTCTGTCCACAATTCCATCTTCAGGCCTGTGGATTTGTGAGAGCAGCCATCAAACAGAGCTGCAAAAATAAAATGAAGTGTAACTTTGTAGAGCATGGGGATAGTATAAAAAGGTCATTTTATAATGTTGTGTGTGACTGAAAAAAGAAGAGTTTGCTTTTCTACCCCACTTTTCTCACCCATTTAAGGGGACTCAAAGCGGCTGACAAAGCTTCCTGTTCTTCTCCCCACAACAGATACCCTGTGAGGCAGGTGCGGCTGTGAGAGCTCAGAAGAGAGCTGTGACTAGTCCAAGGCCACCCAGCTCCCTAACCACTAGACCAAACTGGCTAGTGGGGTTGGCCATCCATACTCTGGGGTTGGCCATCAGTACTCTTGCATACAAACATTCATCTGATACAAAGATGGGCAGATAAAATTCTGAGTTCATGCTGTTGTCAGTGTTCAGTTGTTTAGTCGTGTCCAGCTTTCTATGACACCATGGACCACAGCATGCCATGCCCTTCTGTCCTCTACCACCTCCCAAAGTTTGTCCAACCTCATGTTTGATGCTTCCATAGCACCACCTATCCATCTCACCCTCTGCCATCCCCTCTTGGCGTCCATCTTTCCCACCAGCAAGCTCTTTTCCAGTGAATTCTGTTTTCTCACCACATGGCCAAAATGCCTGGGCTTCAGCTTCAGTATTTGTCCTTCCAATGAACTGTCAGGGTTGATTTCATTAAATATTAGCTGATTTACTCTCCTTGAAGTCCAAGGGACTCTGAAAAGTCTTCTCCAGCACCACAAGTTGAAGATGTTGATTCTTCGGTGCTCCTCCTTCCTTTTGGTCCATATTTCAGTTGTGTTGGACTCCTCGTCACCCCATGGACCACAGGAACACCAGTTCCTTCTGTCCTCCACTGCCTCCCAAAACATGACCAGTCTTGGTTCGTTGCTTACATGACACTATCCATCCATCTCACCCTCTGCCATCTCCTTCTCCTTTTGCCTTCAATCTTTCCCACCACCAGGGTCTTCTGAAATATTTGAACTTCTCAAATAAGTGGCGGAGAGCCCTATAACTCTATTCAGCGTTTGAATGGGCTTCTTCGATCCAGGCTGCCTTTTCTTAAATTATATATATTTAGGTGAACTTTCTTTCCAAAAGCCTACTAGAATTGAACATTAGCCATAGGATCTGAATGTTAGAAGTTCATCAGACTGATGTTAGAGAAGAACAGGAATTCAAACGAACTCATTAAAAGAAAATTAATAGTCAAGCATAGAACCAGTATTTATACGGAAATCCATGGGTGCAATAGCACCACCACATGTATGCAAATATCCAAAATTAAAAGCAACACATTGAAAAAACAAACATAGAACAAATTCAACACACTCTCAAGGAATTCTGTACCGAAAATGATGAAATTTCCCCCTTTCTGCCTAATACCTAGTCAATTAGTATGCTCTGAACTAAGGATGTGCACAAATAATTGTAACATTCAAAATTTGTATGAATTCAGATATTCAGATTCGAATAGAATTTTGGCACATTCAGAGACTGACATTCAGATTCAGACAGGTCTGTATAGGAGGAGTCCATTCTGTGCAATTTCATTCAGCTCTCCTTTCTTCTTTTTTAAAATTCATGCATAGATATGTCTTGCATAAATTAAATATTTTGTGGTGCGTTGCCCTTTAAATATTGAAATTTTATACATCTTAAGATACAAAATATTATTATTAAATATACTGCTGTTGAGGAAGAACTTGATCACAGACTGCAAGGAACAATGCAATTTGATCTGCCAGCATGTTTTAGGAGCATCAGAACGAAAAACAGGCTAAACAAATTCCTTCTTGATCTCAATGTATAATTGCTGCAAATGTGTTTCCCCACAGAAGGATTGGGCAGCCTTCCATCTTCAGAAAACAGAACAGCATGAAAAAAGGGGTGTGTGAAATATTTAATCTCCTGTGATTCATTTCAGAACTATCTGGTTTGGTAAGGTCTGCTTTTGTACATGAGAACATTTTGCAATGAAGAAAAACAATGCCATTCTTTACATGTGCCAGGCAAGTTTGCCATTGAAGTGCATGCATTTTGCTATCTATAATCAGAATTCAAACTTATGTATCCATGTATGCATTTGTGAAGGGCTTCCCAGGGCAGCACAGGTGGTGGCGGTGGTGGTGGGGGGTGTACTTATTGGGTGACTGTGATTTCAAGGTGCAAGGAGGGTTGATATTACATTTTTCTCCGGATCTCTCAAGAAGAACTGAATGTAGAATTAACATTAACTGGGTGGACGAAATTGTTTAGGAGTGATCCTGCTTTTGTGCATATAGATATACATTGGATTTATAAGCATATACACACAAAAAGATGTGAGCACATTTGAGCTTGTGCACAAACTTTCAAAAGAAGATAGCTGTGACTAGCCCAAGGCCACCCAGTTGGCTTTTTGGAGGAGTGTGGAACCAAACCCTGTGACTATGAGATATGAGTCTGGCAGTCTAACCATGAGATCAAATGGGCTCAATATTAATTAAAGCCACAAATGATGAGACTTAAACTGCCATACTTGGGACACATAATGGCTGCGTTCACACCTAAGTTTTAATCCAGTCTCAGTCCACTTTCAGAGTCGGAGAACACGTCAGCAAAATGACTAACCATTTTCTTTCCACTTGATCTAACCCAAGAGTGAGATTTTCTGTGTTAGATAATGCTGAAAGAAAACAGTTTAATACTTTACTGATGCATTCTCTCACTTTCAAGGTGGACTGAAACTGGATTAAAACTTAGGTGTGAATGCAGCCATAGAGAAGATGAAACTCCCTGGCAAGCATGATGGATGCTAGCAAAAGTAGAAGGGAGGAGAAAAAGAAGTGAGTCAGCTAGAAGATGCTGGCTATCACCATGTCATGCCTGGCTCCTGGTTGACTGCATGGTCACTTCCACAGGCACCATTATGCAGTTTTCTTGGCAGAGATACAGAAGTGGTTTGTCACTGCCCATGTCCTGGGAGAAGGTGGAATTGAACCAGGAACCGTCTGTTTTCCTTCCTGCTTAAACTCAATTAACAGCAGCAATTAAAAACTTTTTGGCAGGCCTAAGAAAGCTAATAGAAGACCAGTAAGTCTGGAGACAACAAGCAAGATGGATGCTGGATATCCTGATACAGGAAAAATGTGAAGACCTTTCTATTCCAGTTGAGCCTCATTTGAGCAGAGAAGAATTTCTGAGAGCTGATTTGTTTCCCTATCCTTTGTAGAGATGGATGGAGCTGTCAAATTTTATTTCTCACAGGTTTCTCACACTTCCTACCTAATATTCAGCCTGACATGTTTCTATATCCATTTCTGGGCTTCTTCTTTCTTTCTTTTTTAGTTTATGTTTTTCTTTTTCTTTTTTAAAAAGGTTGTTCTCTTTAGATAGGTTTTCTCATACCTATTTGAAACTGAACAACACAATTTTTTTTTGGTAAACTTTTGTACTTGCTATAACATATTTTTGGTCCAAAGTTAAAGAACAAGGCCAAGAAATTCAGTTAACTGAAAATAAGGATAGATATATTTCTGTTTTGACATTGGCTCAAGAAATGGGTTTGTTTTTAATGAAATTCATTCCTCTCTTCTCCTAATTGGTAGTGGCCCTGACTAACCTTTATCCTTATTGACCATACAGGGCTTTCTGAAGTCTTGGAGGACCTGAGTGAGAAAAGCCTCCTTAGAACCTATGCTCCTGCAAGCAATATTGCCTCAAGGGCTCGTGGGTACCATTGTGTTTGGTGGTGCAAAATCCAGGGCAACGAAAACATCCATTGGTCTATGGCATTGACAACCAGAAGAGGTGGTGACTAGGGTTGTGCACAAATATTCAAAATATTTGTTTATTTGGATGAATTCGGACAAAATCAGACACTTGTATATGAATTGAATGTACAGACATTCATTTTTTAGTATTTGTATGAATAATTGCTCTGAGATGGTTTAAGATGATGTAGTAGCATATAAACATTTTAAATAAATAAATAATCAGTGATACACTATGAGGGCTAACAGTCTATGCAACTATAGTTGAATAAGTAAACAATGTCTGGATGTAGCCATCATTAATTGTCCTGAATTCTGTTTGAACTGTTGTAGCTTCTAACTACTCAACTAGTAAGTTGAGTCAAATAGAAAATAGTGTGAATTTGGCCCTGTAACAAATCAGTACAACATACTGTTTTCCTGAGTGTGTGTGCGTGAGAGTGTGTGGTGTGTTTTGAGAAGGAAAGCAGATATGAAAACAGAATTCCCCAAGGCTATGCTACTAAACTACGGCTTACCTATCCAATGGGTTTGACATTTATGACTGCACAGATTTCAATCTTGTTCAGTCTTCTGATGTACCAATGAAAGCTCCCATGTATGAAATATTACCTTATTACTAGAAACGCCAGCTCTAAGCTTCTAGGGGTGGGGAGAAAGTGTTTTCTTTCTTCCACCCATTTTTAATAAAATAGGATTACGTCCCACAGGGAGAGTTTCCCCCTCTAGATCTTTTCATGCTGACAAAAACTGTCATTTTTAACTTCAATTGCTAAGAAATTTGACTTACATTAAATAGCTATTAAACAATGTATTTAGTCCTTAATGGAGTTATTCACTTAATTTTCTGAGTCACTTTACATTTTCTTAAGTATTAATTTCTCTGATGAGTTCAAGGAAGCCCAGAGGAGGAAAGCTAAAGTACTTATGGAAAAGGCTTTGCTATGTACAGGATTAAGAACTTACAGGAAAGGAGACAAACTTTCTCAAAAGAAGAAGAAGAAATAAGAAAATCTCATATTTGTTTCACTGCTTTTTCTTTCCCTCCTTTGGATACTTTGATGATTTTTCTTTAATATTCCTCAGGGAGTTTGATTCCCTTCAGCCTCTATCACACACAACCATTTGAGAAAAAAAAGCTAGAGAACTTCTCATCAATGCAAAGAATGTGACAACAAAGAGTGTTGAACATATCTTCAGGCCCACCCAAAATATAATGAAAAGAAGGGCCCTTGCTCTATTGGATCAATAACACATCTAGTTCAGATTTGAGATACATTAAGAGAAGAAGGAGAAGAAGAAGGAGAAGAAGAAGGAGAAGAAGAAGAGTTAACTTTCCAAACCCTACTTTTCTTACCCTTTAAGGAGACTTGAAGCGGATGACAAACCTTCTGTTCTTTTCCCCAAAACACACACCTGTGAGACAGGTGGGTCTGTGATTGCTCAGGAAGAGAGCTGTGATTAACCCAACGTCACCCAGCTGGCTTTGTGGAGGAGGGTGGAACCAAACTGGGAGACCTTCAGGTAAAGGTCTGACACACTTAACACAAGACAAACTTCATATCCTGGAGTCTTACCAGAATGGAGCATAAATACCGTTGATTTTGTATTACAGGGCAAAATAATGCCCAGGAATCCAGCTGCTTCCTTTAGGGTGATACACAAACAAAATATCCAAAAACCCAAAGTAGAATGGACTTGTGAATGGTTACCTGTAAACATAGCATGGGATGAAATAAGCCAATTCATCTATTTATGCCTCCTGGCCTTCTCAAAGAGATTGATGTATGGTTAACCACACAAGCAACAACTGAAAGGATGTGGCAAGAAGCAAGAATCCAGTTCTGAATTTCCCAAAGTACAAAACTGACAGACACTGCTTCCGAAGTTACTGAATAAGTTTCCTTTTCATACACAACACATAATTAACCTCACCACCACTAGACACCATTGAGTCCAAGAGCTTAGCAGAATTCAAAGGAAGGATTAGGAATTTATATAGCTAACGAGAACACTGATAATTATGTTACATAGGGTGAGAAAAAAAATATATGTCAGAAGAGCCATAAACCTACATGCTTTAATAACTGAGCCAATGAGTGATAGACTGAAGTCAGGAAGAAGAGGGGGGAATATTTTTGTAGGAAAAAAAATTATCTTGACTAACCTTTCATGATACAGTTGCCTCCTCAGGAGAAGTATCTTCTAACACAGTCAGTAAAATACAACTTCCTTTGTTTGATGAGAGCCGAAAAGTTCATAATATCATAATTTGGTCTCTATGATGCCTGTGAGCTGCCATGGCTCATTCCCATGGGCCATGGCTGATTGACTAGGCCTTGTCAGTGCATAAAGTAATGACCTCAATGTCCTTTATCTAGAGTGATGGACTATTCTCTGGTAGTCTCCCAGTTGAATTCCACACTCCTACATTGAATTCAGCTGGGAAACCTTGGGCTAGTCACAGGTCTCTTTCTGAGCTCTCACAGCCCCACCTACCTCACATATTGTCTGCTATGGGGAGAAGAACAAAAGACTTCTCAGCGGCTTTGAGTCTGCTTAAAGGGCGAGGAAAGCCAACTGACTTCTCCTTCTTCATGCACATCACTCTAGGCACCAAAGGCAGCACCACCACCCCGCCCAGGGTCGTAGCAGGGAGAATGTAGAGAACAACCACCCAAGGCCCCATTAAAGTTGCCTTGGCCACATAATGGAGCTACAGTCAAAAATGTAACATGAGTGCAACCCCCCTCTCATCCATGCTCACAGAAAATGGAAAGGGTGTCACACATGTGGTTTTGTGTTTGCCTTCCCCACATGAGTCAGCCCCTCACCAGCCTTGTGGCTAGTTAATCGAAGCTGGACATCTTCTTCACTAGATTTTTCCACCTCTGCATCCTTCTCCCTTCACTGCTTCTCTTTGAACATTGAACACAAAGAGCATCTGATGTGTTTGCAGGCCTTTTAGGAATGGAGTTTAGGCTAAATGTGTTAAGGTGAGGTTCTATTCTTAGTTGAATTTTGCCACATTATATTTCAATGGAAGAAAAAAGAGTGAAATCGCATGTATTTGTAAGACCTTTTGTAAGGAAGACCTTTTAAGAAAGATGTGCTACTTTGACGGTGAGCAATAATAAATAATAGATGAAGGCCTCCTCTCAGATGTGGATGAATACTCCCTGTTAGGATAAAGAAATACGGAGGGCACAGGAAGAATACGAAGTGACTCATGTGGATGTACGCTCACAAAAAACTGGAAAATAGCTTGGGACGTGATGCACAAAGCAGAGATCCCATGGATTTCATCTCTACATCTTATGGACACATAGGCCTTTATTCCGCCCTACGATGATTTCTAAGAATCACATCCGCACCGTGAAAACAAACAAGCAAGACTAAAAAGTGGCTTAGCTGCCACATGCTACTCTTCCCATTTCATCTCTTGTCAACATAAAATTTCCAAACTTTCAGGCTGGGAACACGAGCTGCCATTAGAGATGTGCAAGAATACTAGAAACATTTGAAATTCGACCAAATTTGTTTGAATTCAGACTTTTGAATTTGAATAGAATGTCTATACGTTCGTTTTTTAACATTTGAACAAATTCAAATGTTTTGAATAATTCGTACGGATTATTTGGACATTCATATGTGTATAAATATGTACACATTACATATGCATTTGTACCGATACGTATGGGACGAAAACGGGATACAGACAGGATAAAAACAGGATGCATACAAATGCGTACGGACAGATACGAATGCTGTCGACGTTCGCATCATCAAATATGAATTGTATATTCGTGCAAATAGATGCAAATGTATTCAGATAAGTTCAAATTTGAATACATTAGTTTTTTCTTTGTTCGTGCAAATTTGAACGTTCAAATATTCGATTCAAATCAAACTGAATGTTGAAAATTGTATTCGTGCCCATCCCTAGCTGCCATTCAATACCATCTCTAAGCTGCTTTGGACCCGCTTTTTAAAATATGTGTGGATGCTTTGCAAGTATCACAGTGCTCCATCAGTATTTATAATACCTAGAAAGGCAAAGATAATGAAATGTGCTAATAGTAACAGTAGAAGGAAATACTGTTCCAAACTTTCTTGTACCTAGTTTGGCCTTAGAAGAACAGGTGTTTTTTTTTTTAATGCAAACAGTCCAAATACCCTATAGTAGAGATGTATTCAGCTGGTTCATTTTAGAACTGGACCAGTTTGATCTCAAACCTGAACCATCCTCCTCATTGAGGGTGCAGTTAGAACACGAACCAAATCAGGAAGGATCATCTGAACTGGCTGACCCACCAAGCCTGTGAAAAGGCCTGTGTTTATACAGCACTCGCCCTTTCAAAAAGGGTTTTTAGAAATCAGCTGTTTAAAAAAACTAAACAAACATCTTTGCACTTCAAATTAATCCGGTTCCAAATTCAACCCAAACTTAGCATGATTTGGTTCAAAGTGAACCAGACTGCTATAGTTAAGTTTGTGTTCTACTCTATTGCCCAGTCATTGCTGGATAATTTAAAAGTATTAGCTTCTGCCAAAATGATGTAAATCTCAAAAGCTGACAAAAGCTGCCTTTCCAATTTATAGTCTCATTTGGCCAAGGATAGAGTTTGCTTAGCAAGAGATATGATGTAACCAGAAAGCTCTGTGTTACAGCTTACACAAATTTTAAATACTCTTCCAATGTAATCTGCCCCCACTAAGAAAATCCATCGAAAAAAATGACCCCTTGATCTGCCTTTTAAGACAGAGCATCTGAAAACCATATATATGGATGTTGCTTTCCCTGCAAAACTATCCAAGCCTGAAATTCAATCTGAAGCAAACCTACTTACTTACTTTTACCTGGGTGGGGGAACACTCAATAAAGGGACAGAATGTGGGAAAAGCTAATGTAGAAACCAATTTCTCCTTGACTCCAGGTGGGACCTACTAGAGCCCAGAAACAAGAGATGCTGAACAAACAATTAACCGCAAATGGTTTTGCTGACTGATTTACCACCTGCTCTTCTTCCAGGATATTCAGAAAGGGGACACGGTTTTGTCAACCTTATGTGAAATATATGACTGGAGTGTTAAACAACAGGGGTTTTGTTTGTTTGTTTTATTTTAAAAATCCACACACGAGCAACAGCAGCAGCAATTAACAGAGCAGTCACCGTGGTGGTCTTGTACTGCATAAAGAAGACAACACTGCTGGACAAGTCTTACTCAACGTGTGCAACTGGGGTGAAGAAGAATGAGCACAGTTTGTTCCTAGCTGAGATAGGAACATGCATCTCCCTGTTCCAGTGGATTTCTGCTTTTAATTCAAAATAAACCCAGGGCAGCTGTCTCCCAGCAGCACACAGTGGCCCACTGGAACCAGTAAATCAGTGCTCAAGACCTTTCCCCTCTATTCACATTTCAGTTCAGGACTGGATAATGATTTTTGAAAATCTGTCGAGTTGACCTATTGCCCTCTGCACAGCCCAGTGTAAACAATGGGGTTAACTTTTAGTGACCTCCATTTCAATACAGTCTTTTAGGGCATCATTCATCAACCATCAGCTGTACCTATCCTGGTCAGGGTACTAAACCCTTTTAGGTTCCCTGTTCTCTGCCTCACCAGCTGCTGCTGAACAAACCACTAGGGATGTGCACAAATATTCAAAATATTTGTTATTCATACAAATTTATATGAATTCTGACATTTGTATACAAATCAAATGTCTGGACATTTGGATTTCCACTTTGAATGAATACGAACATCTCAGGTTATTTGTAAAAATAAGTTGAAAATTCGTATCTGTACCGGTTTATGAATGCAATTTTGGAATTTGATTTGGTCTAGGGATTAGGGAGCCGGAGTCTTGCCTGGGAATACCAGGTTCGATTCCGCCCTCCCCCATAAAGCTAGCTGGGTGACCTTGGGCGAGTCACAGCTCTCTTCTGAGCTCTCACAGCCCCACCCACCTCACAGGGTGTTCTGTTGTGGAGAGAAGAACAGAAGCTTTGTCAGCCGCTTTGAGTCCCCTTAAATGGGTGAGAAAAGTGGGGTAGAAAAGCCAACTCTTCTTCTTCTTCTTCTAATCAAATATTCAAAAAGTTGAATGTATCTGAAAAATAAAAAAACTAATGTCTGGACATTCAATTCGATACAAATAGATTTTTATGTATTCATACAAATAATTCAGACATTCCTATCTATACAGATACATATTCATCTCATATGTACCCACATGAATCTCATATGCATCTGTACACATCTGTATGGGATGAAAACGGGATGCATATGGATACATATGGAATGCATATGGGTACATACAAGTTGCATATATACTCGTAAGGATATGAATGTCCAAATTATTCATGCAAATACATTCATTTTTTCATTATTTGGATATTTTAAAAATGTTGAATATTCAATTTGTTATGAATCCAGTTCAAAAATTGCATTTGTGCATACCCCTATAAACCACAATTCCCTGTCATGTCTGAATCCACAGAGCTGTGTTTTGATGATGGGTAGAACATAATAAATAGGAAGGGATAATAATCCCAATTCTACAGCCTCCAGAGGATACTTTCTATGAGGAGTTTCAAAGTGCCTCCAAGGCCCTGACTTCTCTACAAGCCAATGCGTCTCCAGTGGATTGCACCGGCCTACAGGGGCTGCATGGAGACACTTGAGAAGTTAGGAGTCAACTCTGAAAACCAGGCAGGGAAAAGGAGAGGAAGAAGCTTTCAAAAAGCCAACAGAGGGAGCAATTTGAGGGCGTGCAAGCAATTCAGCATGAAATAATACAATCCCATGGAGGAAGCTGTCGCAGATCCTCCAAAACAGGGGGAGATTCTTTGCTTTCTGAGCTCTCTGGAGTTTGAGAAAAGGAAGCAATACCATCCAATGTGCACTTAAATGCAAGCTTGTTTTTATTTCTCTGGAACTGGATATTCAGGATAATGCGGAAAATAAAGCAAAGCTTCCCAAGCAACCCAGGATCCTTTGCTCTCTTGATACAACTCCAGGTTCATGTCAGGTGCAGGAGGAATGGAAGTGGTGGAATCTTCTGGCGTGCCAGTTTGGTCCACACTACTTTCACAGAGATGTATACCCAGCACCTCAACCAGTAAGATTCATTGGAGAACTCATTGCTCAGAACACCCTCCCCACATGGCATGATAGAACTCTAGGGATGTGCATGAATGGGGTATTTTTAAACTCAATTTGTATCAAATCAAATGCAAGAAAATTCATATTCATTTGACTAGCTTCCTTTTGAATGTGGTAGGATTCGTATTCAATACAAACGTTCAATCCCATACGGATCCCATATGAATGGATACAAAATCCCATACAAATCCCATATGAAACTTCATACGAATGTATCAAAACATTTGATTCAAATATGAATGTCATTCTTCAAATGTGCCAACTTTCTGTTCAAATTCCACTGTCCAAATTCATATGAATTGCGAATTTTACAAATATTCATGCACATCCCTGTGGCAAGGAAGCCAAAAAGTGAATGGCCAGGCCCTATCCATAGTGCCAACACTAAGTATCTGCTCAGAATGCTACTCTGAATCCACTTTGCATTTGCTCTCAATCTACTTTGAATTCACTCTTGATGTCTTCTGGATCCGCTGCAGATGTGACTAGGGCAGCTGCTTTCCTACCTCCGCGGGTTCACAAATGAAACGAAGCTTCATACGAATGTATCAAAACATTCAATCTGAATCTGAATGTCAATCTTTCCTCCTGCTCCAACATCCAGTTCAAATGTGAATGTCTGAATTTGACCAAATCCGTATGAATTTTAAATGTGATTAACATTCACATCCCTATTTCTAAACCACCATGTGATTTAAGTCCTCTTCCTATAAAGGGAAAGTAAAAAAAGGGAGGGTGAGGGGAACCGCATGATGGTGGGTGAGGAAAGGAATGAAGCTTCAATCATTCCCGTCTAGACCTGTTTGGTCATTCTGATACCGTCCTTAAGTTTCTGACAAGCTGAATGGGCTATGGAAGTAGATGTGGGGGGACAACTCAGATCTGAGCCCATAACTCTGTGTTCATTACCTCTAAATTATTATTTGAACTGGTCTCATTTATTCTCGTCCCCCCCCCCCCCGCTTTTCTGGAGAGTGGAATTTAACGTTCTTAAAATAATGTTCCTGACAGAGGCAGAAAGGCGTCTTTACAATGCTCACCTTGAACTCCATCAAAACTCCTACCTCATCTGTTATCCTTCTCCAGATATGAGGCCTCATGCAGCACTGCAGATTTACCTTTAATTATGCTGGACATTTAAGTGCTAATGTTCATAGAAGAGGAGTATACGAGGCTATAAATGGCTTTGGCAGGTGATTAAATGCCCTAGCGGAGCACAGGCACTTGTTAAGCGCTAAAGACGTTTGTTCACTTATAATCCCAGTGCTATGAACTTTATTCTGGATACATGACAAAGCGGAGAATGTTCAATATACCCTAAATAGAGAAAAGAGCAGGTGCTCCTTTTCTACTTTCCTAGTCATGAGTAAGAGTAGTCGAAGTAACGTCAGAAATGCTTCCTTGGCAGTGCAACCTCTATCAGATGTTAAAGGGGCAGAGGATATATGACAAGGCCTTCTCCGTGGTAGCCCCCAAGCTGTGAAACATTCTCTCTCATTTCATCGCTCTGTGCCTTCAGAAAATTGGTGAAGACTAGGGAAATGCACTAATATTCATAACATTTGTTATTCATATTCGTTGTCCAAATTTGGGCACTCTACATGAATCAACTGTTACAATATTAGTAAGTTAACATTCATATGAGCCAGTTTTGGTTAGTGGTTAGAGAGCCGGACTCTTATCTGGGAATACTGGGTTCGATTCCACCCTCCCCCATGAAGCCAGCTGGGTGACCTTGGGCTAGTCACAGCTCTCTTCTGAGCTCTCACAGCCCCACCTGCCTCACAGGGTGTTCTGTTGTGGGGAGAAGAATAGAAAAGCTTTGTCAGCCACTTTGAGTGCCCTTGAATGGGTGAGAAAAGTGGGGTAGAAAAGCCAACTCTTCTTCTTCTTCTTCTTCTTCTTCTTCTTCTTCTTCTTCTTCTTCTTCTTCTTCATCATCATATGAATACAAATGTTCCAGACATTTGTTAAACAGGGGGGGTGAGAAAGCAGCTCTGCCACACATCTGCAACAGATCCAGGTCACATTCAACATGGATTGAGAGGGGATTGCCGTGGATTAGGAGACTGAAAATTGTCTCAGAATCAAAACTTTCTCCACTTTGTACATTTCCTAGAAGATCAGAAAAAAAGGGGGAAAATGTTATGCTGAAATGGGTCAGAATGTCTTTAAATCAGCTGGAAAAAAAATACTACTCTAGTTACATCTGAAGCCTATTACGGCATTTACCAATTGAGTTAACACAGCAAGCGGATGGGCGCAATTCTGGCGTGACCGGTGTCACAAGGCTTCTGACCTGTATGCCGAAGGAACTGGAAGCACCTGGATGTTAAGACTTGCTATTGGTCAGACCTTAGCATCTGTGGGGGGAGATTTGAGATAAAACGCTCTCTAGTTGCATGCTGAGGATCCCCTTTCCATCAAGACTGAGAGATCGCTTTTCTACATGATGTACTGTTGCTCTGTGCACTTGTAGCTAGGTTATCTATCTTGTATCTTTCATGATGTGCGTAGATACTCCCCACGCTGTGTGTGTGTTTTTCCACTTGTGTGTACATTCCTCAAGTTGATTCTTTACAGCAGAGAACGTGCTCTTTTGGCGTACTCTCAGGCATGTAAAAATGCAGTGAGAAGTGTTTGTCTTGGGGGAATTTATTTTGTTTCACTTTTGTTGTCTTTGCAATAAAGCTGTTTCTTTTAACTGTTCTGGAGGCTGTGCTGATTTTGGGGCAGGAAAGTAAACGAATGGCTCGCCCCATTCTTAGGTGGCACTGATCAGTAAGGGATCAGGGCATGATAAGAAATTGGGAAAGCAAGCCTCCCTTCCCCTTAATTCCCCCAAATAAATTTTACAGGGATTAAAAGTGGATTCAGGTCAGATTTGACATTTTCAGAATGCGGATATGTTACAGGACATGTATTCGTTTGTATTGGGTACATATAGGATATTCATATGAATTCATACAAATACATTTGTATACATTTGAAGGGGATCTATTCAAAGGAATACAGATTTTCTAACATTCAATTCATTATGAATCAAATGCCAAAAAAAAAAAAAAAACTATTCATGAAAGCATACCTCCTCACCCAGGGCTTTGGCTAAATCAGCGCTTTAATTGCTAAGAACATAAGAGGAGCTCTGCTGGATTGGGCCACAGCCGATCTAGTTCAGCATCCTGTCCCACATGGTAGCCCACCAATTGCTTATGAAAATCTCAAGCAGAAGACAAAGGCAGAGACCTGCTCTTAAATTCCTGCAAATGGCCTTTAGAGGCATCCTGCCTGATGGCACAAGTCAAAAGTCCAAATGGAGGGTGGAAAGTCCACAAATAAAATGAATAGAAATGAAAAGGTGTGAGCAGTCAGACCTGAAGATGGACAGAAGAAGGTTTAAAGCAATGTGTGACCACAGCCTAAGATTGTGTGTGTGACCTGGGCCACTTAATTTAGTTAATGCTCTCTTTAGCTGCATTGTGGCTTAGGACAATGGAAGTTTTCATCCAAAACAAAGAATGAGAACTTTTCTAAGTGGCGGGACTCCTTTATTGATGAAGACGAATGGGGGTGGGGTGGATGAGGAAATATATCACCTGCAAGGTGGGTGCAGAAGGCATCAGTGAAATATCCTCCTTTGCACATTTTTTTTTCCTGTCCACAACTTTTATTCCAAACAGAAATGGCACAGAGCTGGCTCCTCCTCCCAGTGCTCTGGAAAGCTGTCAAAACAAGCACAATTTACAGTACCTTATCTGGAATGCTGAACTGATTTGAAAAGAATCTGACCTGCAGACCAGCTTTCCCAGAGGTCCCTTGCAGAACAGTGACTAGCTGGCACCTGCTTTTGATGTCCTTGCTGATGGCAGGAGCTCCAAATGAGATGAGCATCACTGGAGACTGCAGTTTCCTGTGCTGATGACAAGTACTCACAGGGAGGCAGCACAGATACACGCTAATAGGTTTTCCATCATTTCCTAGTTCCCTATAAATACTGGCAGATCTTGTTCTTCAAACAGCATATTGCCTCTTGCCTGAAGCTGCTGTTCACCATTTCAAAGTCGAAAGCAGGAATCTGAACCATACAATATAAGTTTCAGTACACTGTGATGCTTGCAAGAGTCACTGCTTAATTGTGTCTCCACGCAAACAGAGCTCCTGGTGGGACGAGATGGAGCTAATCTAACTTTCAGCTGGCATGGAGGTAGGAGAAGCCCCACCAAACTGATAGAGCTCTAAGTCAGCCCTCCAGGGCTCCTGGATTGTCTCTGTGAGGAGAAGACCAAACATAGCAATCAGGTACTCTGCTCAGATACTTTGGCCAGGGGCCAGAAGTTGTACCAAAAGTTCAGGTGTGTCCCCGGAATATGTTGCCTGATATTTCAGGTCAAGAGGCATCATGGGCATGAGGGAGTGATCCAAACCCTCCTTAATGCCATGTCCTCCAAAAGTGTGACCTCAGAGTAGTTAATAATACTTTAACAACAACAACAACAACAACAAAATTCACTCCTGTTGGAGGACGGCATGGATGCTCAGCACTGGGCTGGATGATTGTGCCAACATTTGGAGCTGCTTCCACACAGCTGGGGGGAAAAAAAGATTGGGAATTAAGCAGGGAAATGAAAGCAACTTTTATAGCAACTTTCCTGCCTGTCAAATATGAAGGGATAAATCTGGCCAATTCCAAGGTTATCAGCTTGTTTAGATGAAACGTTGATCTCCTATAGTAGAACATTCAAAGCAACATCTCAAACATTAGCTTGACAAAACAAGATTTCCTCTGCATCAGAAGGAAAAGACGAGGGTGGCTGTAGACGACTATAAATTTGAGTGATATAAGATCTCCTTAAAGCATCAGGAGGAGAGCAAAGCTTTGTGTGGTAAATAAAAAGAACATGAAGGGAAGTAAATTTAAGCGTTGAGAGTGCAGCAAAGAAGCGTTGTTCAAGACGGGTTTCTCTACAAAGCACTTTTATGGAAAGTTTGGACAGGGGGAAAAATGCAGCTTCATTGTTCAGAGACAGACTAGCTTAATATAGGATTATATACTTCTGGCCTTGGCTGAAAGTGAATGTAAGAAGGTGTGAGAATATGTAGGCATGGAAGTATAGTGAAGCAACAAGGGTATTGATATTCAATAGTCTGTGTGCAGTTACATCAGCTCCGTTTGGGTGGAGACATAGGGTGTTTTTCCACTGTCACTAGAAGTACCCATTAAGTACCATTAATGGGTACAAAAATGCCATTATGTACCCATTAATGGGTATTTAATGGGTACTTTTAGTGACAGTGGAAAAACACCCAAAATTAAGCATAATAGGAATGGCTCCTGGGCTGTAGACCTCTCTTCACATCAGAAGTATGGTGGTCATTCATTCATTCATTCATTCATTCATTCATTCTAGTGGTTAAAGAGCTGGACTCTTATCTGGGAATACCAAATTTGATTTCACCCTCCTCCATGAAGCCAGCTGAGTGACCATGGGCTAGTCACAGCTCTTCTCTGAGCTCTCACAGCCCCACCTACCACACAGGGTGCCTGGTGAGGGGAGAAGAACAGAAAGCTTTGTCAGCCACTTTGACTTCCCTTAAATAGGTGTCATGCCCCGCCCTACCAGTCCAGCTTCCTTCTCAGAGGACGAGGGTGCATTTCCAATGGCCCAGCAGTCTGGGCAGCAACTGAAGCACAGCGGTGCACATGGTGAGAGCCAGGGGGCAGTTTTGGGGAAGCACACAGACAGTTCTGGGATGAGAGTCCAGATAGCCAGTCTCAAGAGCACCCCTCCTCTCTTCTCCTTTGACAGCAGAAATGAGTGATACGCAGATCCCAGCACCTGGCGAAGCTGTGCCATCAAGGGCATGAAGCTGCCTCCCCTACCTAACTCAGCAGCACACGCTGGTCTGGTGTTGCAGACAAAGGATTTGTGCAATCCGTGTCCACATCTTCGCCTGTGAAACTTACTCTCGGACCTTGCGGTGAGTGCAAGTGTGTGTTTGCCTCGCTGCCCTCACCTGCCTGACACACAACAAAAGCCAACTCTTCTTCTTCCCCACCTAACTTCAAGGCCAGAAAACAAGGTGGCTCAGGATCCCAGTTTGCACACATTTGGGATGTTTTACCAGGCTTGTAATTTGAACACAGGTTCTTTGGATCCTGATCAAATGCCTTGATGGGGTCTGCCAACAGGATGCCTGGCATGTTCTTCAGCCTCAAAATTAGCATGGTCCAGGACATGCTTTCCAACAGACTCCTGTCCCCCCAGAGCCTGTGGGGCAGTTCACAAGTGGTTTCCTCCATGTATGCCATGTGAAGTGTTCTAATCTTGTCAATCTTGCAGCACAACACTAGTTCTCTGTCTGTTGCTTGGTACTTTTAGCTACTGTATGTAATACATAGGTATTCATCTTCACAGTTGGATCTTTGATATGCTGCATGCCCACATCCTAGCTGACTCACTGTAGTGAAGAAGTAATTTCAGCCATCCCTTGCATAATGCCATGGCTTGGTTTCCAAAAGCCACAGTGTCATGCAAACCTGAGAGAAGCAAGTAATCATAACCCATCATGAAACTATGGAATCCCAGTCTAGCAATGAAAGTTAATGGCACTGCTGAAACACTGTTAACCAGTATAAATTAATGGTAGTATGGAGGGAAAACAGAGTGGAAATCAGACTATCAATAAGTCTGTACAGCTTCAGACAGACAAGCCAATCTACCAATGCAAACCAATGGCCAAATCTTATTGAAATTTTCCAGGATTGGGTGGAACAAAAGAAGTCACATTTTACCAAGTATGTAAAACAAAACTATGCTGTGGAAGGAAGGAAGGAAGGAAGGAAGGAAGGAAGGAAGGAAGGAAGGAAGGAAGGAAGGAAGGAAGGAAGGAAGGAAGGAAGGCTCTACTACATGTATAAAAGCAAAAATTGGTTATCCAAAGTATTATACAGTCTAAATGCAGAGCAAGAAATGTGGAATTTCAGCAGCAAGGAAGCTGGGATCACAACCCAAAAAAAGAGGCATCTAGTTGAAGTTTTACAACCACTTCCAGCACACAAGATGGGTCAACCCAAAGTAAATTCTTTTTAATTTTTCAGTGTCTTACATAACATCTATATTTAGAGATGCTGAACTCAAATGCTCATCCATTTTGATTTTAAGGGTGAAAGGAGAGGTGAAATATGCCACATCCCATATAGACCTTAATCATTCCATTTCAAATGGCTGTCTACCCTTAACTCACTGCAAAATGTTACACTAACTAACTAAGGGCGAATCCCCACAGCAAGCTTATTTCGCTTTCCCTAAACCGAAATAATAGAACCGGATGCAAACGCGAATTTGCCAGTTCCCATTACTTTTAAATTAATCGCATTCGATCTGGATTCTGAGGATCGTACGTGGCGTACGTGACTCAAAGGGGGACTCAAGTGGTTACTTTTTAAAAGCCGCTTTTCGGGACTGCCCTGCCCTCTTTCTCTTGGCATGAACGTGCCACCCATAAGGGACCCCTTCAGAGAGCCTAGCTGGGTGGCTGGGTGGCTGCTGCTTGCCTGGATGGATGAAAAACGGCAGCGGGCAGCCAGCGATACTTTCCCCTCCTCTCCCCATTTCCCAGGGCACACAGCAGCAGCAGCATTAACTCAAGCCCCCTTCACAGCCACAGAACCTCCAGGGCTTTCTTTTCCTCTCCCTTTCTAAAGGTCGGCACTTTCAGAATTGCGGAAATATGCAACATTGTTATAAGGCATGAAATGGCTAAACGCTACATTGTAGCTTTAATGAGTGGATTTTTATAGTGCCTGTTTTGAGGGGTGGATTTTTCCAATGAAATCACTATTTTTGGAAGCAAGCTATTGGGGGAGGGAAACCCTAAACACGGATTCTCATCCCTTAACACGGTACTGTCCACACAGTAAAAAATGAAACACGTATCAAGTGCATGATCCGGAGTGAGACCTGTTGAAATCAGGATTGAGATTCACCATGCTTTGGGGTGGTTTAACACGGGGAAAGCGTGTTAAGCCAAACTGGCGTGCGGACTCCAAGGATTGAAAATGTTTTGAATTCGAGATAAGGTTGCTGTGAAGACATGGCCTAACTAACTAACTAACTAACTAACTAACTAACTAACTAACTAACTAACTAACTAACTAACTAACTAACTAACTAACTAACTAACTAACTAACTAACTAACTAACTAACTAACTAACTTTCCTTCCTTCCTTCCTTCCTTCCTTCCTTCCTTCCTTCCTTCCTTCCTTCCTTCCTTCCTTCCTTCCTTCCTTCCCTGGAATTGTACTTTTAGATGAGAGATCACAGAGTGACATTTATGCCAACATGATGCTAAACAGCCATTTGGAACCATCCTACAATCCCCTTCCTTTAAATTTCTATTTTGTACCTAGTTGTATGTTGTGTTTTTAAAGTTTTTTTAAAGTTTTTTTAAATTTAGTATTCATTTTCTTTATGGTTTTATGGCTTTACAATCTTTGTTGTTCTGTTGTGCTGTTCACCACATCCAGTATGAAAATTCTAATAAACTAGAAGCTAACATCTCAGGAGGCATTAGACAACTCTTAATGGAAGCCTGAAGGTGTCGTCACTCCTTGCAAAAGAATGGCTGATTTTTGCAAGCAGCAAAAATGGCCTTGCTCTGATCAGGCTTCATGAATCCTGCCTCAGGCAAGGAATGGGACTGGAGGTCTCTGCCCTAGCCCAAGGTCTTAGCAAATACCTATAATGATAGAGACCCATCTTAGTGATTTTAGATCCCCCATCTCCCACCTTAGCATCACTGACTGTCCCGGATATTGGTGCCAGTCTTTCCTTTTGGAATGCAATCAAGACTCTACTTTTGCATGTGAATGCCAAGCATATAGCCACGTGCAAGCTCTGTTATCTTTAGTGGTTCCTAACCACTGAGAATGCCCTATCCCTGGTGCCTACCCCCTTTTACTCCTGAGGGTGATGGTACAACCAGGAGGGCCTCCCATGCAGATCTTAAGGCATGGGCAGGTTGATATGAAAGAAGGTGTCCCTTTAGTATGGGGCAGAGAGGCTCTTGGTAATTGTCACCCCAATAGTCTACTGAATTTGGGAATGAGTATGTCAAGTGAGATGTTGGAGGCCTGCCCACGGAGAATTGCAATTTGACTTCTAATGATGCAGTGTACTTAAAAGTGTTCTCCTGTGCTCTCTGGCTCAGCTACTGACAACAAAATTGCATCCCTCCTTGCCAGCACACTGCAGTAAGGTAGTGTGATTTAGGTATCTGTTTATGGTTCCTTTGACCAGGGCAGGATCCATCCCAAGTGAATTGGAAAGCTGTGCAAACAGCTTCATTCATTTCACCTCCACCTAATGTGTGTATGTCAATCTATCTGTTGGATACAGTTGGTGGGAATTAGTCATCTAAGATCCTGGAAGGCAATGGTCTGGAGGAGGAGGAGGAGGAGAGTTGGTTTTTCTACCCTGCTTTTCCCACCCATTTAGGGGACTCAAAGCTGCTGACACACCTTCTGTTCTTCTCCCCACAACAGACACCCTGTGAGGTGGGTAGAGCTGAGTCATATATCACCCAGCTATCTGTATAGCTGCTGGCATGGATGCAATGAAATTGGAACATACTTCCACCTTTGGTGGGCATGTCCATTAGTGTTAAAATTTTGGAATCTTGCAGAAGAAAAATTACGAGAGCAGTTGAATATATCCGTTTCCCTTATACTGGAAATAGTTATATTGTATATTTTCCCAGAATCTGTCACAATCTGTCACATCTAAAGCCACACACACACACAAAAGTACATCCCTCATTCATTATGCTTATTCACTGGACTAATAGCAGTGACTCTGGTGCACCAGAAGAAGGCTATGACAAGGAGAGAGGAACAGCATCCGCCAGCACCATGCAATGGACCAAAACACAACAACATGGATCGAGAGTGGATTAGAAGCAGATTCAGAGCACGGATAAGTTACAGGACACGTATTTGCTTGTATTGGATATCTATCAGATATTCATACAAATTTGTGTGAATACATTCGTATCAAATAGAATCCTTGCACATTTGAAGGGGATTATTCATATGGATATATATTTGCTAACATTCAATTCATTATGAAAAATCCATTCACGCACATCCTTAATGTAAACCTCCTTAGTGCAGACCCACCTAAACTAAGTGCAAAAGGAAGGTGGGATCAGCACCCCTCAGAGCTGGCAGGCCATTGCTTGCTTGCAGAAAGCATTAGCAAACACAATTGATTCTAGCAGAACTGAACAGTAGTTTAAAACTGCCAGTTTTGTTGTTGCTATAATCTGAGGTGGCTAATGTTGATAAATCTGATTCTTGGTCAATTTTGAGCAGATTTTCAGGATCTATACTTCTCAGACTTCCAGCTTGTATGGATTTCCATTTGTGGCATTCTCTCCCTCTGTCCCTCCCTCCAGTTTATGCACAACTCAAATGTACATGTTTGCACACTGATACACTTTATAATTATCCAGATTGATAATATATGTAAAGTAAATGTACACATTG
The DNA here is from genome assembly GCA_023333525.1 of Aspidoscelis tigris stejnegeri. Taxonomy (NCBI): domain Eukaryota; kingdom Metazoa; phylum Chordata; class Lepidosauria; order Squamata; family Teiidae; genus Aspidoscelis; species Aspidoscelis tigris. The sequence continues at coordinate 22,280,580 of JALMGA010000011.1, forward strand.
CATTTGTGTGTCTGTATGTGCATGCATGTGTGTGTGTGAGTGTTGGTGGTATGGCCATAGCTCAGGAGTGGTGCATCTGGCTGGAACACAGAGAGTTATAAAGAGTCATAGGTCAAGGCAAATCATTTATGTATCTTTGCCAAGGCAACGGCATGTAGTCCCTATATAGACCATATTGTTGCTGCATACAACTTATAAAAAATGTGTGCATTCAAACTGGACACAAAGTAATGGAAAATCTTTTGGGTGTTCTCCAACACAGAAGTGTCCCACCCCTTTATAAGATCCTCCTTCAGGGTAACCAGCAGCACTGACTGCTTCTTTCCATCAGCTGACAGTGATTCCCATAAAGCAACTCTGCACTGTACCACAATAAGGGAGGGCGAGCCTAATTCCTTTGTTATGCATAAGGAAAACCACAGGGTGTAAAACAGCACTCCACAAAGAACTGCATTCTGCATTTGTGCCTGCCTTTCCTTTACAGCACTTCAGGTGGACAGCGTTATTATTTTTCCGTTCTTTTATCCCAATCACCCCATGTAGAGATGTGTATGAATTTAAAATTGGCCATTTGGTTCAAGTTCAGACTGAATATCTTCTGTTTTGCTTTGAATTCAAACTCTCCTTTTGGGTAAAGGGTTTGGTTTGAACTCAAACCTGTTTGAGCCAATTTAATCCTTTTAAATATAAAAAACAACAGGCCATTTGAAAAGGCCAAAAAGCATTCCGATTCAAACTCAAGCATGGTCCTTCAAACTGGTTTATGCAAACACCCCTTGGTTCGGTTCAAACTTGAACCTTCCTTTTGAACAGGCAGGAAATTTGGGTTCAGACTCAAACCACCCAAACACCCCCTGTTTGATGTGAACAGCATTCAATGCAAGTCTGTTCAACACACCTCTAATCCTGTGGAGTGAGCATCCATGGGCAAGTACAAATCTGTAGCAAAAGCTTTCTGAACAATGGCCATGGCCAAATGTGAGTTTTAGGTTGACCTGAGTCACCCATCACCCCCCAGTACTGTAACTCATGCTAATTTTATCTAAGCCATACTGCAAGCTGGCCTACACCCATTAGACCATCCTAAAAATGTAGCCCTGTTTTTACAGGACACAGACTCAGACTGCCTTGAAATTCCAGTCCATCTTCCGCTTCCTCAAGTGTGAGCGGGGGGTGGGGGGGTAGCCTAAAGATGGCAGAACTGTGCTGTGGTGAGTGGCACCCAATATTTTCTTTCTGCCAATTGGCACCCGTGGAGTTTGTGAGGCACTTCCCCTTTGTCCAATTGGCATGCATGGAGTTTGTGAGACACCTCCCCCTCTCCTCAGTTTATGTGCATGATTCCTCTGTCTAGCATTTTTACACAAAATTTATTTGTATTATTTTTTTAAAAAAAATTAATTGCAAGAAGAAAAGCACATAAAAAAGGAAGGGTGTGTGTGGAGGTGGGGGAACAGTCTTTAAAAAGAACTGCAAACACACACACTTGCCTCCTTTGAGTGACATGAACGACATCCAATCGGAAATGCCTCCCTTGAGTGTCATGAAGGGCATCCAACAGGAAATGAGATAGATGTGATGTACAAAGGGGTGGATAGCCAAGAGCTTCATGAAGGAATGCCAGGCCAATCTCTGCAGAAATGTGTGACCAGCGCGGCCGAAGGTGAGGATGGCCTCAGGACGGCTGATATCGATCCACATCTGACCAACACTGGTACGATCTCAATTCAAACTCATGAATGGCCAACCTGTTTCAGACTCATCTGACCAGGGCCAATGTTAGGCAGAAGTAACATTATCCAGTCTTGCCCTACTCTATTCCATACTTTCCCAACTCATCCCATTCTTGTCTCATGGATCCCTTTTCTTTTTTCTTTTTTTCTTTTTTTGCATCAGGCTAGCTCCACTTTCCTTCAGGAAGACCTGAAATTAAGTTTGGTACTGACCCATGGACTACGCTTTAATGCAATTTTCTATTCACATATATTTTCTACCAATTGCTGATGCACCCTTACGCCCAGAGACGTTGATTAAATCAGCTCAGGAAGGAATCTAGACTTGATTGCATGATTGTGTCAGGATTTTCCATCCCACACTTCAACTGCAATTTTCTCCTCCATTTGCTCAGAATCATGCAACATAGATGTGTTAAGTACATTTCATCTTCTTCTTCTGCCTGATTCCTGAAGGCTAAAGTGAACAGGGAATGTGGCTTTAAATCTCTTTCCAATGCACAGCTAAGGGCAAAGTGACACCTCCATCTGGAAATGAGGTGTGGCAGGAATTCCAAATTAATTAATGCAAAACAAAGTATGATGTCTTACAAGTAGCCCATTACAGACTGGGACTCCAGGTTCTGTTACAGCCTCCACATGTGTTTCTGTTCTGCTGTCAGTTTTCCTATTGTGGTTTCTTTTCCCACAAGCATTGACAACTGATATGTAACCAGGGAGCTTCCCGGTAAGATCAGAAAGCAGTTATCCTGTTATCCACGGTTCTGATTATCGTTTTTAATTATGCCAGCCCGTGCCCAGCCAAAGCATAGAGGAGTCATAGCAGAACAGAGAAGGGTCTTCCAGAAACAATATGTAATCTAGAACGATCTTTTCCAACTTGCATTCATTCCGGTTTTGTTGGGTGGCAAGAACCAAACTCAGCAGACTCTTTTCTGAATACTAACCATAAGGACTGAGCATGACAGAAGTCTGACAAGATTTGGAGGAACCCTAATTAGGAAACTCTATAGAGTTTTAATATTTTAAATGATTTCCCCTTTGAAAGATAGCCATTACGGATATGCATGGACATTCATAACATCCAATTCATCACAACTCATTATGGCGGGAACTTCTGCGCATCCTTCGCGCAGCTCGGGTTCGGCCATTTTTAAACTGCGGGAACATTAACAGTTGACGTTGAGCCGCAGAGCTATTTAAACACCGGAGAATTGCAGCGTTATCTAACGGTCTTGTGAGGCGTGACACGGCATGAATATACTGCACTTCTTTACAGAGACAACTTACTTCTTTAATAGTTAGTTCCGGGCGCCTGTTATCGTGCTTTAGTAAGTTCCACTGACTTTGATTATTTCTATAAAATACAATTTTTATCCCTAATGTTTTTCATAAGGGGTACTCCACGTTACGAAAATTATAGAAGGGGTACACATATGTCAAAAGTTTGGGAAACACTGATTTATACGAATTCAGATGAATTTGGACATTTGTATATGAATAAAATGTCCAGACATTTGTACGTTGGTGTTCATACAAATATAATTATATATTTATACATAGGAATAATTCAGACATTCATATTTGTACGTATCCATATGCATCTTGTGTGGATCAGTACACATCCATACACATACGTACAGGATGAAAACGGGAAGCATACGGAGGCATATGAGATTCGTGTCCTTGGATATGTATTGAATATTCATATAAATAGATATAAATGTATTCATATTGGTTTGAAAGTCCCGACATTCATTTTTCTTTATTAGTACGAATTTGGATTTTTGAATATTCAATTCATTACGAATTGAATGTTGAAAATTGCATTCGTAGATATCCCTAATTTGTGCACACATTTAGATTAGTCATTTTGTTAATGAGCCATGCAAAACATTCTGGGTCCATGCACTGGCCATGCTTATTTTGATGGGGAATATATATGTGTATGTGTGTGTACGTGTGTTGTGATCCACCTTGAGACCTCAGGGTTTAGGAAGGAAGGAAGGAAGGAAGGAAATGAATGATTTGTACAATGGCAACAGCAGGAGGTAGCCACCTGGCAGCTGGTGCTCATATCATTGTGTGTTTAATTAGTCTTTGCTTACATACAGCTTAAAGATGGCTGAGTAACAGTTTACAGGTGGGATCATTCACACATCAGTCTGCCCCTCCTGCCTTCTATGGGCATTCCAGGCTAGAAAAGGTGGATTAGAGGTAGGATGGGAACACATGGGCCACATACTACCAGCTCTAGTGTGGTTTTTGATAGCCCCTTTTCCTTGCTATGCGTGAAAGCACCCTTAGTTGTTTTCCCTTGTCTCCTTTTCTTCAGAAACCCGATCTTTAAAAAAAAACAGCCTAACACCACACAAAACGTTTACAAAGACGCAGTAGCAAGTTAAGGCACAAACACCCGGCACGGAAGCTCTATAATATTTCCAGTAACTCTCAGAAGATCATGTCATTTGCATCTGTTCCTACTTTCTGCAAATGTTTCAATGGTGTTTATTTTTTGCTACCTGCTTACCCAACAGTAGCAAAATATTCCAAATTCTGCCATCGAGCCATCAAAGACACGTGCGGCATTGTTATTTTGAACATCCAAATTAGTCTTGCGTGCATTCTTTTTTACTCTGTGCTTTAATAAAGGGTTGAGAGCTTGTGCATTATTGAGTGTAATTTAGTCACTTTGTGTTATGGGTAGAAAAAGAAAAAAACTTAGACTTACATAAAAGTCCCTGAGGTCTAAACCCAGTTCTCTCAAGTACTGATCAAGAGCAAAATTCTGGCAACACCTATCATATTGTCTAACAGGAGAAAAGTAACGTTTCATAATCTTCCAATCCATCTGGGCTTTCTGCTTCAGTTTAAAAATAGCTCCTTGCATCTTAACTGATACACAGAGACTCACAACTGCCACTACCACACAAGAGAGTCTCACTCCATTAGCTGGATTCGGACAAAGTGAACATATCTGAAGAGGGAAGAAATGGGCAGAACAATGAAAAGCCTTGAAAAGGAGGAGCAAAGCTGCTGAGCAAAAGGAAATTTTGCAGCCTTCCTGAGCTCCTTCATCACAAGCACTAATCCATCCCAGCTTCAGAAAACCAGATGCCAGCTTCTTCTAGCCAAGTTGCCCATTAGCTCAGGTGTTTATATTTTGATTTAATTTTGTGCCTCGGCAAAGACCATTGTTTGTGTATTGAAAACCAGGCACCTGAGACCTCCAGAATGGGATAACTTCCCAGGAAGGTTGTGTTTAGAAGCTGAAACAGCTTTTGACAGCTGGCACAGGCCAAATTAATACCAGGTGTAGCATCCACTGCTGGAATGAATACAGCTTGGGTGTTATCCTTTTCTAGGCACAACACTCTTGTAGTACATCCCTAAAGGAAGAATATTTCTCTTTCCCCTCTCAAGCTGGGTCCTTTCCCTGTTTCTAAAACATGCTGGGCTGAGAGGAAAGAACAAAAATGGATGTGTGGAAGGTAGAGTCCTGAAATAACAAATAATACTGCACCATGTCTAGGAATGTATGGGCATAAAGAAAAAAAATCCAGGCGGCAAAGTGAAAATCTGTTAATTTGCTTCTTTGTCAAGTCATTTAATAAAAATACAGATTTTCACATAAGAGATGTGCATGGATATTTGTTAACATTTGAAATTCATACGGATTTGACTGAATTTAGACATTTGAATTCTAATCTAATGTTGGCACATTCAAAGACTGACATTTGAATTTGAATTCAATGTTTCAATAGATTTGTATATTGCTATGGATTCACATGGGATTCATATGCAAATTTGTATTGAACATTTGTGTCAAATTCAAATCCATTTTGGTAATGGCCCCCAGATTATGGAATAGTCTCCCCCTCGAGGTGTGTCATGCCCCTTCTCTGTATATATTCAGGAAGGCGGTGAAGATGCCCCTCTTTGCCCTAGTATTTGGCTAACGTGATTATATTTCCCCCCTACTACACATACTATTATTTTAATATTTAGGATATTGTTTTAATTATGCTGAATATTGTAAGTGCTTTTATATATATTATCATTTTTAATATATGCTGATTTGTAATCTGTTGTTTTAAAGGTTGTTACCTGCCCTGAGACCTTCGGGTATAGGGCGAGATAGAAATATAAACAAACAAATAAATATTCTTTTTTGTTTTCTTTTTTAAGAATAGCAGGACAAAACTATTCCACCCAAAATGCTCCAAGGATAGTAGCCCTGTTTGCACAATGGAACTGGGAAGTGTTAATAATAATATTTATTTATTTATTTTTATTTATTTGTATATCGCCCTATAGCAAACCAATCCAGGCGGTTAACAACAGTTTATTTGAAAGCACATGGAATCAGCCGGAAAGGATTGCTACTCTGTGATTGCTCTGAACAAATAATCCTACAATTCGGTCTTATTGTGATCAGGCTTGGGGGAAAAAAAATCAATCCAAAACTGAGATTGGATACAGCAATACAATATTTATGGCTTGAGCACCTGAGTCAGGTGCTACAAGAGAGACTCAGGCTGATTCTTCCCTCTCCAACTTGTGGGAAATTTTCCTATTTCTGCCCTCAGGTCACAGCAAGCTCTACTTGTGGATATAATATTTTACCAGTCTGGGTCTTGAGAACACTGTCATAAAATCTCAGCAAACGCCACATTAAAATCTCTAAATGTGTCTCACAACAGTTTCAGTCACTGACAGTTTCAATGAGATGAGACACAATTTTATCTGGAGAAGGTTTGTGTGAGCAAATATCCCTCAGGATACAAGTCATTTATGCATAGAATGTACCCATTCATATGGTTTTTTTCACCCACTCCTTTCCCACAGAACCCCTAGATCCAATACTACTTATCTATGTATCTATTAGGGATGTGCACAAATATTCATCACATTCAAAATTCATACAAATTTGTCTTAATTTGCTACATTCCAAGATTGACATTCAAATGCAAATCAAATGTTTCTATACATTTGTTCAAAGCTTCGTTACATACATGAACCTGGTGAGATGGGAAAGCGCCTGTCCAATCCCATCTGCAATGGATTCAAAGCAGATTCAGAGTCAATTCCAAGTGGATTGAGAGTGGATTTGACATGTTCAGAGTAGGGATGTGCATGAATGGGGTTTTTTTGCATTCAAAATTGAATTTCAATGCAACAAAATCTGATTTGGATCGAATACATTCAAATCTAGTCATTTGAATGTTAGATTCAAATCTGAAGATACAAATGTCAACAACATTGGTAGTTGAAGATACAAAAGTCAACAACATTCGTATGTGTTATATGTATCTGTATGCATTTAGTACACATCCCGTTTAATCCTGTATGCATCCCGTTCTTGTCCTTTACTATCAGCACAAATGCTTACAGATACATATGAGATTTGTACAGATACATATGTAATACATACATACCTGCATTTTCAAATCATCATTTGAACAAATGATTTGAAATTCATTTGAATATTTAAATTTGAATGTGTAGACATTCTATTCAAATTCAAATGTCCACGTTGGATCATATGATCAAATTTTGAGTGTTTAGAACATCCATGCCCATCCTTAGTTCAGAGCAGATACGTAGGGGACATGTAAGGGTACATAGCTGATTCACAGGGGACCCATAGGCCATTAGTAGCAGGGATTCAGATCAGATCTGTATCGAACATTTGTGTCAAATTCAAATCCTACCACATTTGAAGGGGATCGATTCAAAGAAATACAAATTTTCTTGCATTCAATTTGATACAAATCAAATACCAAAAAAACCATTCAGGCACATCCCTACTACCTATCTATCTTGAAGTCTGAGAATGAGATTAGTAATAGTCTGGTTACTCATCAAATAAAGGTACGGTGCAAAGCTCAAAGAATTTTGTGTAATATTTTCATTTCAGTAAGCAATTCCATCTAAATTCCCAACAAATACAGCCCTGTTTAAGCCTTCTTTCCCCCGCACAAACTCCAAGTGGGAAAAGTGAGTTTGGAAGGAGAGTGACTTTTTCAGTTTATGCTTTAGCCCACAACATATGACAGAAGAAAATAGGCATTGAAATGTGAACTGAAACGACAGTCTCACACCTTCCTAGTAAACCTCATCACACGTCCACTCTTTGATCTGTATTATCAATTAAGTAAATGTATGAGTGCCTTTCTACAAACAACCCCCCAAATCCTCCAAGTGAACAACTGATGGCTCATTTTGGTTTAACATGCCTATGTGTCTAGGCATCCGATTAAGACAATTCTATAGAGTTATATCAAAGCCCAATATCCTTTTGCAAACAACCGCGAGAATACCTTGTGCATATAATAATTTTCTGCATGCTACATCCCATTTTTAAAGGGAAATTTTCCATAAGTACAGTATTCCAACACAATGACAGACATTGCTTTAAATTCAAATCTTTCTCTCGTTTCCTAATAATTTGAAACATGTTGTCAGAATACTACTAAATAATGATATTGATGATGATGTTTTGACTTCTTTGGTGATGTTTAAAATTACAACCATGGGTTCTCCCCATCACCTCCCTACCTGCCCTCCCCCCCCCCATCTCTCTTCTGTAATGGTGTTCCCCAGCTGCTGTTTACAGGGTTGTTTCAGAAATATGGTATTTTTCTTTCTTTGAGATGTGCATGAATATTTGTAACATTTGAAGATGAATTTGGACATTTAAATTTGAACTGAATGTTTTGATGCATGCATATGAAGCTTCATATGGGATCTGTATGGGATCCATGTGGGACTGAACATCTGTATTGAATTCAAATCCTACCGCATTCAAAGGGGATCTATTCAAATGAATGCAAATTTTATTGACTCGAATACAAGAAAACATTTGTGCCCATCCCTATTTTCACTCTGATTTCAAATGAAACATTGTGCACCCCACAAACACAGACACAGACACCCGTTCTCAAATATATTTCTCTCCACCCACCCCACCTGTATGTTAGTGTGGTCAAGGAAATTGAACCCGTAAGCTTTCCACGGCTTAATGTTCTTCTATGCAAGAGGTTCCTTTGATTTTGCTTGCTCGCTGCTTTCGAAGGACCCTTAATATAAAGGGAGAGAGAGAGAGAATCTATTTCCTTCTGTCAAGCGGTGGAGGATGGATATCCTCTCTTCAGCATCTGAAAGACAGTTTAGCCACTTCAGCAGTTCTTCTGTTCACTGCACCACAAAGTAAGACTCTTCAAGCTGAACTCGGATGCAACTTGTCCTTCAACCTGACATTTAACATTTCCTCTACTGCTGGTTTGGCAAAGGACAAAGGGTGGTGGAAAGAAAAGGCTGCAATAGTAGGCCTCACTGTCTTCTGCCCACAATGCACTGCTCAACTTTATACTCGGCCTTAGTGGGCTCAGGGTTTTGCAGGGTAAACAATAAGGTTGCACTCACATGTGCAGCTGCCTGTGTCCAGAAGAGCATGGAAGCCATATGCCCAAGGTACTAACAGGTGCATAGACAAAGGCACTAGAGGGCTGGGAAACACCCTCTGCAGTGCCTTCCCAACAGAGTATACATAAGAGCATAGAGGATCCCTGCTGGATGAGGCCACAACCCAACTGACTTACACAGTGTAAGTATCCTGACTTACACAGAGGCACACCAATTGCTTCAGGGCTTCCAAAGCAGAAGGCAAAAGCAAAACCGCCCCCTGCTCTCAACTCCAGGCAAATGGATTTTAGAGTGGGCTAAAGTATTCTGAAGGTGCTCACCACCTTCTGACACTCTTCCAACTACAATGTAGACCCATGACAGTGGTAAGGTTGGTTCGACTTGCCTGCTCTCTGCAGGCATTTCATCAAAAATGGTCCACTTCAGAGCTTCAGAGACTGATTTTTTTTTCCAGTCACTCTACAGGACTAAGCTCTGGTTGCTCAACAATAGTTCCTGAATCCTGTAGCCCACATGTTGATGGGTTTTGAAGGACTCCAGCACCTGATGTGGCCCTGTTTGACCCAGGCAAAGAGATTTGTTTATTTGTTTCACCATGGTTAATGGGTTGATGGGCATACTTAGTCTGGCTCCTCAGTTGAGATCAATCTGGCTTTGATGACTCTACCACTAATATATCAATCATCATCATCATCATCATCATTCAAACAATAGAAAACCAGTGGAAGTGTGAAGATAACCCCATTCAACAAGCTCCAGAAACAAGACATTAATAATGAATCTGGAAATGTGATGGTACTGAGTGCTCTATAAGATGCTGCTATTCCATTTTCAGTTGGTTCTCAGGCAGCTTTCAACAGGCTTTATGGACACAGTTCCTCTGTCCCCTGTTCAAATGGGGCTGGTTCAATTCAAACCAAACCAGGTTTCCTGAACACGAATGGTATTATATCCTTCAAAAGGGTTTTTCCTTTTGATGTAAATAATCACCTTTTTTCGATGTAAAAACTGGTGATTTTTTTTTTCCAAACAGGTTCAGCGTTCAATCAAACCTGTCTAGAGAAGTCCAAATTTGAACTGAACCACTCAGTTTGAACCAAAGGGGGAGAGGGATTGTTGACATTTTTAGTCTTTCTGTGCTGGGGTCATAACCATCTGTGAAAAGCTACAAAAACCAGTTGGTGTTCTGTATTTTCGTTTTGCAAAGGCTAAAATAACTGTCAATATTGTTGTTCACCAACTTAAACGGTAGCGGTCTGTGACTGTAGTCAAGGCTGTTGCTTTTTTTAGGAGGGGAAAATGCACACAATTGAAATGTATGGCCTTCGAAAACATTTACAGAACAGTCCAAGACAAATCTACGATTGAGCGTCACTGCACTAAAACAAAGCCAGGCCTTTTACTCTCAGTCCGTCCTTATTTCAAGGCCAAACAACCATCATGATACCCTTTTCCAATTCAGGACAAATAGACCATGTCGGGCAAAATGCCCACCCTAGTAAATGGCAAGGGATTCCAGAATCTCTCTAGGAACCCACTGTGTCTTTGCTGCTTTGCTGGAACCAGAAAACTTATCTTGTGGCCATGCTTTGCATCATTTGTGTTTTGTTTTTACACACACAAACACACACACACATTTCAAGTAGGTCAGACGGATTTATAGGGTTGTTCCAGTGACACACCATCTCAGTAACAACAGAATGGCAGTTGTAAAAAATCCCATTTGCTGGCCTATTAGAATCCTATTAGTACTCCCGGCAGAGGAATAACCTAGGTCCTCTTGCTGGAATTAGAGAGGCTAGCGGGTCCTGACGTCTGAGCTTTATAGTTGCCGTCCTCCCCTCAATTCGAGAGATCAAACTGCTAGATATAAAGCTCCAGGCAATAAACGTCCTTGGTCCATAAGCCCCATGACAAAATACTTTTGAAAAAGACAAGACCAGACTGACAGCTTTCCAGCAAGCTGTCTTGAACACTGCTGGGCTAAAAGGATGAAGGCGGCGGATGGTGCATCTTGCATTGAGCACATTGCTGAGATGAGGGGAAACCCAGCTTATTTCTCTCTCTCTCTCTCTGTTGTTGTTGCTGCTTTCACACTGCAGCTAAAGGGTACTTCAGCCTGCCATTTGCATTTTGCCTCCACCTGCAACTCACACGAGTTTGGAAACCCAGATCTGAAAGAGCAAATGCGCCCACTCTGTGCTCTGTCAGAATGAATTTACCAGTTCCTACCTGTGTGAACCACCAAGCCCCGGAGCCCATTGAAATATATGGAGTAATAGACTTTGGGCACTGCAAGCTCAGTCTTGTTTTGAAGAAGCCCCTGGTGACCTCCCCGGTGAAGCCAAGTTTGTCATTAGGAATTCCTTTCTCCTGGTTTTGTTTAGGGTTATTATTTCTTCCTCCAAAGGAAACAGAAGCCCTAGAGAATGATTTATGACTTCCTTGATTCTTTTATGCAAACTGGCAGACCTTCAACAGAATGTGTGAAAAAGAAAGAAAGAAAAAGAAAGAAAGGGGAAAAGTGGCGTAATGATCAGTAACGATTGCTTGCATTTCCCTATGCTGGTGTTCAAATAAATACAGTTAATCCAGGGTATCTCCAATCGGACCAGAACTTCACAGCTAGTTCACTCTTAGCTGTTTGCATTGCAAATGTGATACAGTTTCATTTCATAACATGCAGTTTCTTCAAGCCTTAAGAACCTAAGAGGAGCCCTGCTGGATCAGACCACAGCCAATCTACTCCCTCATCCTGTCCCGCACAGTAGCCCAACAGTTGCTCATGGGCATCTCTAGCAGAAGACAAGGGCAAGCCATTACCTGCTCTTGAATCCCAGCCTTCTTGACATTTTTTTCTTCCCAAAAGGAGCAAAAACTGCTCAGGTGAGAGACTTAAATGTATTAGTTGGGTATTGGCATTGCCCAACTCCACACCAGTATGGAGAAACCCTTTTACGATGAAGGTCACAATCCTACATGCAAACATAGGGGTATATTGATGGCTCTAATTTGGCTCTAATTTTGCTTTGGTTTGGAGCTGGTTGAGCGTGAATTTTCTCCATTATATTTTGCACCTTCATCTGTTGTTTTTTTTCTTTATAGATGTGAAAATTAACACTTATATCTCATTCAAGGTGCAATATACATTTTCCCCTTACAATGTTCGTGAAAGAATATAGGAGCTTCGTTAGCAATATGGAACATCGGTGTTGGAGCAGGCAAATTTGTGGGGCTATTTTTGCCTATGCCAGTTAACTATTGGACAGAAAATGGCTGATTTCTGAGAGCATTTCCAGATGACCAGCAAAGGCTCATAAATTTGATTGCAAGCAGAAAACAAATATCAACCAAGGCAGGAACTTTCATGACGACAGTTTCTGGGTGGAAAAAACTACGGATATATATGCAACTCCATCCCTATACTACATAAAACACTATGGAGTTCATTATGAGAAATAAAAATATTTAACATATAAAAATCTGTGAAAAATGTTTATGGCATGCATATGCTTCATCCATTTTCTTTCTTTCTTTCTTTCTTTCTTTCTTTCTTTCTTTCTTTCTTTCTTTCTTTCTTTCTTTCTTTCTTTCTTTCTTTCATTTCTTAACTTACTGGAAAGAAAAAACTCACCCATATAGTCTAATGAAACACGCTGAATAGCATTCACACTCTTAAGTAGGGATAGAGTGGATTTTTCTACTACTACTTAAAATGATGGCGTACCCTTTGTTCACTGAAGTTCAAGAGCTTGACATTACTCAAATCTTTTATCGATGTCATTCACAATATTAACATCCCATCAATATGGAAAGCTGGCTTCATTTCTGTAGCTTAAAGCCATTCATGACTCCTGGATGGTTTCCATTAAGTTCAGTACTTATCAAACCAAGTTAGAACCATGAATTCTCCAATCCGAAACAAGCAAACAAACAAAAAGTGTTGGGGAGTTTCTTCTGCTGTGTATCTTTTTTGCAACTCCCTTAGCTCTATCCTTTGATTTTCAATTTAAATAGATAATTAGAAATAGCTCTAGGAGAACTCATTCGACCATCCAGATGTTTTCTCATGATGGAATGGATTTTTGAATAAAACTCAGGCCAAAGAACTATATCTTGAGTCAGAGGCTGGGGTGAGGGAAGGATAATATAAAATAAAGTTTCTCGCCATGTGCTCAATGCAGTTGTTTCATAAAACAGCCTTTTAGATGTTCAGGCAGCTTTACTCACAGTGTGTCCAGAAGCAACACCTCTGGAATACAAATTAAGGGAGAAAGCTCATGGGTAATGCAAATGCCAGGCAAGCTTCCAGCCTTCTGGAATTAACATTGCTAATGAAATAATCACATGAGCAAGATGTTCACTTTCTGGCCATTTTGTGGCATCCCTGGAAGACCCTGATTATGCAGAATGAGCTGGGAATCATTTCCTCAAAGGCCCACATAGTAATTTCTCTTGCCTCCTCACCCTTCTGCAAAGCCACATTCTTTTGCCAAATGTATTTCTTCTTGGGTTGAGAGTAAGGGAGGAACTTAAGTCTATTTCTTTTTGATGAGGGAGATTTAAGCCTTCCTCCTTTGAATCTGAACAAATCAACTTGGGAAGAGTCACCAGAAAGTCAGCGTCTTCCTCATGAAATACAGGTAAAGTGCATTAATCCTAGGACATCAGTCTTTTGTACCGATTGACAGAAATCCAGTCCTTTGCCAAGATCCTGGAAATTTGCTTATCTGTAGACCTGTCAGGTGGTCCTCCCTAAACACTTATTTCTATTTTAAAGCATCTTTGCAAAGAAGCCCAGATGAGATAGTGGTTTATCCAAGACCCACATGAACATTGAAAATAATACCTGATGGAGAACTTTTTCTGGAAGAGGTGGTGATGGCAACCAGAACAGATGAGAAAGGTTTAGACAAATTCATGGAGGACAGATATATCAATGGTTACTAGAATGGATGCCTAGTTAGTGCCTCTAGGTTAGAGAGACAGGCAGGGTGCCTCTAAAGACCACTGCAGTGGGTCATGAGCTGGTGAAGGTTTTGTCTTTGTCTTCAGACCCAGAAGCCCAGAAGCAGTTGGTGGGCCAGAGTACTTATGTTCGCCAGATCCGACCTTTCACCGTGGTTGTCAGTTCAAAAATCAAACATAAAATGGAACTTTTAAAACCTACATTTTGAGATAAGACTATGGAACCCAATGCCTCTGAGACAGAAGATCCAGACTGTGAGAGAAAATGGGTTTAAAAATAATTAAAGGGACAGATTAATGAATGAATGGAATGCAGTTTATGTCAGGTGCAAAAAATTACACATGAAAAAGTAACAGAGTGGAAATAGGTATAGATATATTCTTACAAATTGGGAACAAGTTTGGACATACATATACAAATCATTTGTACACTGACATTCGTAAGAATATGAATGTTTCAGACATTCGTACGAAGCTTTGGAACATTTATGAAACAAGGAGGTGGGAAAGTGGCTGCATCAGTTACATCTGCAACAGATCCAGAGTGAATTCAACATTGATTGACAGTGGATTAAAAGTGGATTCAGGGCAGATTTGATGTTTTCAGGGTCAATATGTTGCAGATACACAAGGGATGTGTATGCATTCATATTGGATATTCGTACAAATTCATACAAATACATTCGTATCAAAATGAATTTTCTAACATTCTGTTTGATACAACTCAAATGCAAGAAAAACCCATTCATGCACATCTCTGATAGGTTGCCATACTCCATTGCCCATCAAGTACGGTTTGGTTGCATCCTCTCTTATTCATTCTGTCTGTAGTCCAGTAGAATTGCCAAGCCATTCATCAGCCTGCCATAGAATTCAGCATGTGCGAGCGCCACCAGTATTGCCACACCATATTGTGCACCCTACTGGGACTTATTCGTCTATTTATTTATTTTGCAAAAGTAGTACACCGGATAAGAGTTTCAGAGGTGACCGCGTTCCTGGCAATTCAACAGTAGGGCCGAAGCCCATTGAAAGCACACGCTCTCTCCCTTGCTTTCATCAAATTTACTGCCGTAGAACAACATTTTCAGAAGAGATTTGTCATTGTTTGTGGTAGCTTGGTTGGAAAGCTCCTAAATATACTTGCTGCAATTGGGGATGTAAATTGCAGAGAAGAAAAAAGCAATTTGCAAGACATTAAACCCCCTGCACAGGTTTCTTTTGAATGATCAATGCATGTAAACTGGAATGCTACCTAGATAGGCAGACATTAGACATGCCTGACTAATGAAGGTTGCATATAGTTCAGTGGTCTCTTTTGAAAAAGAGTCGTGATTCACCAGTACTTATTCTGGGTAATTCACTGGACTGTCTTTGCCTCTAAGTGAAGTTTTGCTGTTCTCTAGCAGAGGCAATTGACTGCAGTGTCTGAATAAGAACCATCTCAAAGCATGGAAGACTTCCTTTACATCTTGGGGGTTTTTTTGGCAGCTGTCCAAAAGCAAAGAACTGTAGCTGTGTACTGCATATAAAAGACTGATAAATAATGATGGTTTGATTGCAATAAGTGGTTGATGGGTTTCATACACAGATGTACAGAACTGTCAAAGTTTTTAATATTAAACCTTGGTTAAGTTCTGATGCAATAGTTAGTTGTTGATGTTGTTATTTATCTTTGGTCAGGATTCTGCCCAGCTTTACAATTCAAAATTCAGAATTTCTTTATAGATCCAGGAAATGGGGAGATCAGTGAAATTCTCAGAAACACAGGCTGCATCCATACACTGATAGGGATGTGCACAAATATTCGTAACAAATTCAGGCATTCATTTCATTTCATTTCCATTTTATTTGTATACCACCTTTCCAAAAGAAAATTTTCCCAAGGTGGTTTACAACAAACAGAAAATACACAATGCAAAATAATAATCAAAACATTATAATAAAAATACATTATAAAAATTGCACATCATACGAAGCATTGTAAAATAAGATAAACACACATAGAGACTTGACAGACTCAGGCATCTAAGGCCAAGTGGAGTCCAAAGCAGCTGACCAAAGCCCCAGTTCCATAAAGAATCTCTTCCTCCAGGACGTCTGTGCCCAGCCAGGCTGGAGAGTCACCCAGAGGGCAGAGGGGTCTAGGTTGCCACCAATAGACCACCCCTAGGAGGGATGGCATAAGCAGCTGTCCTTGATGGTCTCTGGTGTAGCTTGAGACCAGGTAGAGTCCAGAGTAGCTGACAAGAGGGACCCAGTCCTGCAAGGAAGCAGCTCCAAACTATTAGGGCCCATCCAGGCTGGAGAGTCATCCAGAGGGCAGAGAGGTCTAGGCTGCCACCACTAGACCATCACCCCCGGAGGGGTGGCAAGGTTTTCCTCTTCAGAATTGAGAAATGAGAACTGAATGTTACGACATGCACAAATGTGGCTGCTTCAGAACATTAATACAAATGCTTCAGAACATTCGTGAACCGGAGAATTGGGAAAGCAGTGTGCCAGTCCCATCTGCAACGGAACCGGAGTGCATTCTACATGGTTTGAGAGCAGATTCAAAGTGCGTTCGGGATGGATTTGATGTTTTCAGAGCGGATATGTTATGGGATGTGTATTGGATACGTTTCAGATGCATATGCCTTTGGATCAGATATCATACAAATTTGTACAAATACATTCGTATCAAATAGAGTCCTACCACATTCAAAGGGGATCTATTCGAATATACTGTATATAAATTTTCTTACATTTGATTCGATACAAACTGAGTGGAAAGAAACCCATTTGTGCAAATCCCTACTCATTGCTTACTTATTCCAGAATAAAGCAAATATCCAAGCTCTACTACCGGGCTGTATGCTATTGTTAGCTACCATGGACTCAGGGCCAAGTTCCAGTGGCAACATGCAACATCCTTGGCAGATTTTGAAATGGTTTTCCATTTTCTTCTCCTGGAAAAATCCAGGAATTAAAGCTGTTATCCTCTGCTTTCTAGGCAGATTTTCTATCACTGAGTTATGTGAGGAGAATTAGCTACAGCCAAATAATGAAATTGCTTAGTTCTGGGTTTTAAGTGTATGTGTGTTTTAAATTAACTCTCTTTGGTTTCAACCAGAATGCATTTAGAAAAGAAAAGAATGTCCATTCTAAGGCAAGCAAAGGGGAGGAGGACAGAAAGGAGTTGAGGCAATTTCAGAAGGACTAAATACTCCTCTTCTCCAGCTCAGTTGCAGGTAAAAATTCTATCTTTCAATCAGTAATAGATTGCAATCAGATGAAAAGGTTCCACTTGCATTAAGCAGATCAGATAGAGGCTAGAGGCAGGCGGAAAGGAAGAGAAGAATACTTAGGGAAATGTATTTCCAAAATCACAAACAACAATAAAAATCAGCCATTTCCTTTCACCTTGCATTTGCCTCTCTAAAGTTCAGGACCCTCGTTTTCCAGGTTTCTGTTTTTCAAAGGTTTTTTTTTTTTTTAAGTTAAAATCAGTAATGCACATCTTCACAATTACCACTTTTTAGGATAAGTATTAGGAGTTACTCACTGCCTGCCGAAGAATTTGAAAGACACACATTTCTTGGACAATGATTAGAGAAAAGGCTGAAGAACAGAATGTGAGGTTTCACCCTGTTTCTGCTGCGCTCACAGATCTCCAGAGTCATTTTGGCATCATGAAAACGTGAACAAAAATGTATATTTTCTGCAAAAAATTCATCTCGGAATAAAAGTAAAGATGCCCTTGGGTACAGATCAGCTTCTGTTGATGACACAGACATTAAAGATGCACCGAACTGGTTCAATTTTGAACTAGTTTGACTTGAATCAACTTGAATTTGAACCAAACGCCTTGGCTGGTTCAAGGCAGCAATTTCAAATATGATTTGATTTTTGTGCAGTTTGCTGCTCATGTGAATTTTCACCTTCCAGTTCTGTCTGAACTTATGAAATCCAGACAAATCTTCTAATCCCAACTTATGTGGCACATTGGATATGAATGCAAAACTGCATTTGATCACATTCTGGGAGTTCAAGCAGAATTGGAAAGATGGATCTGTCTACATTTGGAACCTAAAGTACTGGGAGAAAGAAAGAGACAAATATCAAAGGGAAAAGAGATTTTGTTTTTCACTCTGGCACTGGAGGAAGAAAAAGGAGTCCAAGCAATGAAAAGCTACAACCGTGCTATATTTTCCCAAATTCTATACTTATTTCACTGCTTTAGAAATGAGCAAAAAGGATACCTGAAAAAAAGTGTTATTTAAGATGAGTATTGTGAATTAATATGTGTTTCTTTAGAACTCCATGCAATAAATATATTGTATGAAATAGGACATGCATCAATGCAATTTTCAAGATTTGATTAAATCCAAATCGAATATCCGAAAAATTAAATTAGATTTGAATCTTTAAAATTCGAATTTACCCAAATTTGATTTGAATTACGCAAATTTGAATCTATTCATTCAAATTTTCAATTTGAATTTGCATTTACAAATGTCGACAACATTTGTACATGCCTGTACATATCAATATGTGTCCTGTATGCATCTGTACGCATCCATATGCATCCTGTATTCATCCCGTATGCAACCCGTTTTCATCCCATATGGATCCGTACAAATGCGTACAGATGCGGGAAAGATGCATACGTACAACTATGCATCATGTACGTGCCCAAATCGCATGAATATCTGAATAATTCAAACAAATTAGATTTAAAAATTCAAAATTTGTTTGAATGTTTAAATTCAAATCAATAAACATTTGATTCAAATTTGAATGTCGAAATTTGGATATATTCAATTGAATTTCAAATTTTGTGCACATCCCTTAGTATGAAATATAATTAAATATCATGTATTTTCATTCTTGCTAAAGTTGTGAAAGGGAGAGGTGGAGGTCATAACTATACAATGAATGTGTTTTATGGGGAAAGTGACATTAATAATGTTACGGGGTTTTCTTTCTTTTCTGTTTTATTATCATCTCTTTTTCTTGTAATCTATTTTAACCAACCAAACTTATTTTTAAAATGCTTACGTCCACCAATTAATCTTTTCCTCTCTATTCCCCTCAATTAAAAAAAGCCCTACGCCAGTCTTTCAACCAGTCTGAGGGAAGAATGAAAGAAAAAAAGGATGCTAATTTTCTCTTGTGTTTTTCCCCCTAATTTAATTCTCTACTTCTTTCAAACACCATCCAATGAACCATCCAAATTACATCCAAATACCCTTTAAAAATGTTGGATTATGCAATTAAGAGCAGCGTGTTACAATAATGGAGAATGGGAAAAACAAGCACTCTGTGGACAGAGGCAGAATTGTTAGGCATTCTCTAGGAAAGAGAAAGAGAGAGACATTAAAATCCTTTCTCCTAATTTAGGCTCTTTTGTTGTCGTCGTTTCCAACCACAACCTCAGAACCTGTTTGGTATGATCATCTGCTGAGGAAAATGCACTTCAGCCTCAATTTCTTTTTCAGATCAGACAAGTACCAGGCCTCGCTCAGAATTGCTTCACACACTTTCAATGCTGTCAACTGTGCACTGAATGGTTTGCTTTGTGCGTGTTTAATGTTGGTGCACTTTATGATTAAACGAGCATTTGAGAGGCGTTGTTGCTGTTTTCAGCACCAGGTTGATGCTGTTTGGAGCTCCAGGTTGCAAGAAAGGTCTTTACACACAGTTATTATTCAAACCACTCTGCAAGCTACGTGTGCTTATATTTTGGAGGGGAGCAAAGGTGTGGGATGGTTAGAATGCTAAGCATGGGAACATCATGCCTCATCACTTGTAGGCTCCTCATGAGCACAACCCTGAGTTGTGACTTCATTTCAGGGCTTCAAGGCACCCATGGACCTGCGTGATGCCTACCTGAGGTGCCTGAAGGGAAGGTACAAATGGTCTTTTTCATATGAGGGCCTTGTCCCCCTTCCAAACAGGCCTTTGCATGAGCCAGAATGGGGGCTGGGAAGTACCTGGGTTAAAGGACCTCTCTTTCTCCAGGCATTTGCCATGCCAAAAATGGAGACAAAGCCTCAGATATGCTCCATGAGCCAGTTTGGTTTGTGGTTAGAATGCTGGGCTCATGTCTCATATTCAGAGAGTTTGATTCCACACCCCTGCACAAAGCCAGCTGAGTGACCTTGGGCAAGTCACAGCTCTCTGCTGAGCTCTCGCAGCCCCAGTTGCCTCACAGGGTGTCTGTTGTTGGCTTCATTCAAAGGTTGGCATTTGAATGTGAAATTTTTCTATACATTTTTTCTATACATTTGTCTAAAGCTTCGTTATAACCGTGAACCTGGGGAGGCAGGAAAGTGGATGCCCAGTCACACCTGCAGCAGATCCAAAGTGGATCCAAAGTGGATTCAGAGCAGATTTGACACATTCAGAAATGATTCGTAGACACAACTGTCAGTAGGGATTTGAACCAGATTCAAATAGCTTTCAAAGAACATTTATATTGAACCTGAATCCTACCACATTTGAATCGGCTCTATTCTAATGAATGCAGATTTCCTTGATTTCACTCAAACTGGATTATCGGGTATTTGTAGGAGCTTTGGTCGATGCTTTAGTGGATACCAGATGCAGCAGGACCTCACCCCCGGGCCTCCCATCCCCCTGTGGCATCCCACGTGCCCCCTTACCTTTTGGGGCATGCTCTTCAGGTGTACCAGGCCTATTTCTGCACTCTCCAGAGCCCAAGATAGGCATTCTGGAGCCTGAAAAAGGCACTTCTGGTTTGGGGGGCAGGTGACACCTGAACTGGAAGTCTTATTTTGGTACCCCAGAAGGCCTATTTTGGCCTCTGGAGAGCAAGGAAGGAGGCCCGGGACACCACCATAGTGGGCTTGCCTGCCCATGAGCCCCCTTACCATTTGGGGCACACTCCGCTAGCATTCCAGGCCTTTTTCTGCACTCTCCAGAGCCCAAAATAGGTCTTCTGAAGCCCAGAAAAGGAGGTGTGGCGGCAGCAAGGAAGGCACGTAAATGTGGGGTTTGCATTTGTTTTGTGCATGAATATTTGTTGGAATGTTCGTCCAAGAATACAAAGCTCCCCACATTTGTGGTGGTGGGATTCAGCTGAAGCCAAATTTTCCCACATTCGATTCGTACTGAATCAGATGTGGGTAATGGGCTTCATAGACACCCCTAGTCAGTACATTTCATCCTTTCTACACATTGCTATCTGTGAATGGCATGAGGCCTCTAATCTGGCCCAATATCTAATCAGTAGCTAATGTGATTCCTTAAGCATGGATGTAGTGTGTATGCAAACAGGTGCCACACACTTCAGAAACTGCTGCATTTTGCCCTCATTTTGGATTCTGAAGCAGGCAGCCTCACATAGAGCTAATCCATCCATCCATCCATCCATCCATCCATCCATCCATCCATCATCTTAAGTCCAACCTGAAGAGGTACAATTAGGGTTTTAGAGGAGCTCAATATTTTCTTAAGCAAAAGTTCTGTAGCAGCAAATTTTTATGTCCATCAAAACCCAGCCTCTAAGATGTTACTCTGTCTGTGTGACAGCATAGATAATCACCTCTAAAACTCGTGGAGGACATGGGCTACAAGAAAAAAGTAGTGTTAAAGGGATTGTGTTCAGGGACCAGGGCATCCTTATGTTTTACCATGACTGGGCACCATATTAATGCCCACTTCTCACCTACATTTCTGAAGGATGCTTCCACTCTCTAGAGACAATACTTGGTAGATGCAATGCCTGCAGTGTGGAGAGAGGCTTTGTGAACATTAAGTGCTCTAACCTGCAAGAGTTTCAGCTTTCACTTTGCTAGAGTCTAATGGATAAAATGGGATTTATCCTATGATATGCAGAGGCAAACTATCATCTACTGTAAAGAACAGCAGGAGTTCTTGCTGGCTTCAGTAAGAAAGTACAAGGCAAACAGAATGTTGCATTTCCATGGATGGTTCCATCTAAAAGGCAGACAGATAGTGTTGTTGTTGTTGTTGTTGTTTTTTTGTAACCTGTTTTCCATGGGAAAGATATAGGGCTCCTTGCTGATACCATGAATCTTTTATCTGCTTTCTCAAGAGCCGGCAGCCAAAAAATAAATCTTTGCCAAAGCAATTTAACAGAGAGAGAGAGAGAGATTTACTCATGCACCTTTTTAATGCATGGAAGAAGCCATGGTGAACCTGACTGAAGATTCTAAAATAGTTTGCAAAGGTCAGACCAGTTGAGTAGAAACTGCTGGACGGTGAGACTTTGCAATTAGGAACACTGGAAGCATTCAGCCTTTGCAAATTCCAATATGAGCTGCCCTGACCTAGAGCTTCCATACTAATGCTGGATCGCATTGGAACTGTCCATCAGATTACTTATTCCAACACATTTCTCCACCAAAATGTGGTTCTAGAAGATAAGTATTTTCAAATATAGTGCATGCAGGCACACACATACTAAATTGATATTTTAATGTGCTTTAAAAAAATACGGAATAATTAGGGAAGTGGAAAATTATTTAATTTGCCTTCAGTTGTGAATTTACCAACTTGCAGTCGCTGAACCAACACCCACATTGAAATACAGATTTGCTCCAAGGACTGCCATTCTCTGAAGTTTGCATAACAGCTCTCTTAACGAATTGTGTAACTTTTTTTTATAACACAAAGGAAAAGATGTGCCCTTGAATATGTGTGCATTAATGAAAACAACATACAAACTGCATTACGTTAAGGCAAAGTGCTTGGATTCACCCTCATGATTCCTCTTGTCAAAGATGAGCGCTTTTGTGCTCTTAGGAATTGAAAGTTTATGTTGGGATTTGCACAAGTGTTTTTCATTCGAGATATTGGATCAAATGCAAGAAAATCTGTATTTGTTCAATACAATGTAATCAAATGTGGCAAGATTTGAATTCAGTACAAATGTTCCACAAGAATTTGTTACAAACGTTAGATACAAAAGGCATACGAATGCCATGCAAATCCCATATGTATCCACTCGGAACCCATCAAAACCAACCTGAATCTACTTTGAATCCACTCTCAATACACTTCAAATCTGGATCGACTGCAGATGTGACAGGGGCAGCCACTTTCCCACCTCCCAGGTTCACAAATGTAATGAAGCTTTGTACAAACATTCTGAAGAACTTGATTCAAATTCAAATGTCAGCCCTTCAGTGTCAACCAACATTCAATTAGAATCCGAATGTCCAAATTCGGCTGAGTTTGTACGAATACTGAATAATATGAATATTCATGCACATCGCTAGATTATGCTCAACAGAGTTACCCATAATAGGCTGTCCTCTGAGGAGGAGTCACCAACAAAATGGTGAGACTCAGAAAAAATTAATTCCACACTGGCTCAGAAGTTGGGCACATCAAAAAAGGATCATATCAGTTACTAGAATTATCTTGGCATCTGGGGTTCACGGCTCAAAACCCTCAGAGGCATAACCAGGGCTGGACTCTGCTACTGGACGAACACCCAAACCACCAAAATAACTGGAAAAGATGGGCAATGTTGGAAACCATGAATGCAATTGGAAAAGATCGATGGACATGGAGACCTAGAAATCAAAATGGACCAAATGGGGCAAGAGAATGTTAACAGCAGGGTCAGTAGTGGCTGGTGTCCTGGGTAGTGTCCTGTCTCCAATTTCCAGGGGCAAAAAGTGGCATCATTCAAGCTGTTCATATTTGAAAATACCACTATTACGTCAACTCCTTAACAAGGAGCTGATAATGAGGAATAGCAAAGCAAGCCAACAAGATCTGATGGCCTGTTTATGAGCCATAAATAAAATGGTGGTGGTGATAATAATAGTAACGGCAATGGTAACAATAAAGATTAAGCAGAATGGTGAGGGGAAAGTACAGAAAGAAAGAAAGAAAGAAGAAGAAAGAAAGAAAGAAAGAAAGAAAGAAAGAAAGAAAGAAAGAAAGAAAGAAAGAAAGAAAGAAAGAAAGAAAGAAAGAAAGAAAGAAAGAAATTGTCATTTGATGAATTGCAGTATGATAAACAGCCACAGTGGAAAACAAACTTATGAAATTTGACAGATTCATCTGTCCCTAAAATTAATAGAGAAATGGGGCATAACTAATTTAGAAGTGAGTGCATGTAGAAATGACAGAGACTGGAAAGAAATTAACTTCTTACCCTGAGTTTTAAATGGTGCATCACTTACATTTGAGCTAAATAATAATAATCGGAAACAGTTTCTGACGGGAAAGTTAATTTCCGCAAGCTTTTAAATAAATAAATAAATAAATAAAGATGAGTCTTTACACTCCACAGTTGAAATATGTATTCACAACAGCAAAATGAAACAATGAAATAGCTACATATAAATCCCACACTTTCATAGCATGGAATGTAAAATCATAATCTCTTGTGGCGATGTAACCTTAAATGCAGGGAAACATTTTAAAACAGTAACAAGGACAAAATGCTTTCTGTTCCCCCTGCCATCAAAAGAAACTTATGTTTTTGAATTCTAACCACCACTAATTAAAAAATGTATTAGACCGTGAGGGACAACCAAATAATATATGATACCGACCTGATTTCTGCTGGATTTTTTTCCCCTATATATATGTGCAGGTTCTAAAGTTCCAGAACCCACAAAGGCCATGCCATATTCATTCGTATCAGATACGTATTTGTTCACATCAGATACTTATTGGATACGTATCTATTCATATAGATACGTATCTATTTGTATCAGATACATACAGTATTTGTTTGCGTCAGATACATAGGGAATGCATATTCATTTGTATCAGATGCATATTCACTCATATCAGAAACAAATTGAATACCCATTTATTCGTATACTATAGGTACATATTTGTTTGTACCAGATACCTATGTGTTTGTACTAGTTACGTATGGGATATGTATTCATTCATATCCAATATGTATCAAATGTTCATACAAATACGTACGAATAGATTTGTACCAAATAGAATTTTACCACATTTGAATGCAATCGATTTGTACGAATACAGATTTCTGAACAAAAATTCATGCCTATCCCTAGTAGGATGAGATTCCTCTTAAGGCCATTTGCAGGGAACTGAGAGGAGGTGCAGACCTTCGTCTTTGGCTTCAGATGCCCAGAAGCAATCGGGATGGGATATAAATATAAATATAAATATAAAATAAATTGCTGGGCCACTGGGTGAGACAGGAGGCTGATCTAGATGGACTGTGGGCCGATCCGGTAGGGTTCCTCTTTTGTCCTCAAATGCTCCACTAGTGGTAGGGAAAGAAAAATGAAATCCTGGTGAGGAGCACCTGGAGACCCAGTCCCCTCCCTTTTAAGTTATAAGTTAGGCTAGTTTTAGAGCCATGCTGGAAAGCTCCCAGAGGAGAGTGAAACCAGCCTCCTCTGGGGGAAAGGTAAAGAGTCATACTAAGTGCCCCATGCCTCTCACTGCAAAGAAGCCATGTGGCTGCAATCAATGCATCCAGCAGAGAGGAGAAAGGAGTGGAATACACAGAACTCGCGTTTGCAATGCCAGTTCTCATCTACACTTAACGCACAGCTACTGTCTCTGCTAGTGACCAGTTTTGTACGGAAGTAAATTGCCTCTTTCTGAAATCTTATTTGCCGGTGAATTTCATATGGGTAGCTTGTGGCAAGAGCTTTTTTGCAGGCTTAGTTTTATTTTAGCTTTATTTTTTTAGTGTCTGCCAAAAAAAAAAAACCAAGAGGAAAAAAAAGTACTAAACTTTAATCAAAAGGTTCAGCATTTCCTCTTAAACATTGCCGATGGGGTATCTAGAACGATCCTAATTTTTTTATCTCCTCTTTCCCTTCCAATATAAGATGACTTCTCAAATGAGGATCTATAGCTATCACTCTTAACAGTACAGTATTGTGCAGCACTCACAATCTTTTGCTAAAGACAATCCTGGAAACTTGCATAAACTTAATCTGGCCTTCCCAGCTCTCTTGGTTTCCACTGGCAGACTGGATGGGGCGGAGTGTTCACTTATGGAGCAAAGTGACTTTGTGGCAGGCACAACGACGAGGTGCTGTGATTCTCTGCCAAAAATAAAGTACAGCGCCATTTCAGAGTATAGTGCAATTTTCAGTGGCCAAAATTGCATCCTGCAAAAAAGGTCCCTCCTATGTAATTCACACCAAGTAAAGACGCAGAGCAATTGTGGCAAGACACCTGGCATGGGTCTCCATTTATAAGTGAAGAAATGGCTTGGTTTGCCCATATGAGTCACTCTTAACCTACACAGGTGGGATGGATCTCCCCTTTGCAATGGCAGTGATTTTAATAATCTAGGGTGGCGCATCCTTCATGCCGCTGACACCGTATCTCTGTTTGCAGTGGCAGCAAATGGCTCACGCAGATGGAGCCACCCCATTCCCACCAGGCCAAACCACCCATTTTTGCAGAGTGTGGTTTAAGGAGCAGGAAAAGGAGAGATAGGGAAAGCATGGAAAGGATTTTCTGACCTAGAAAAATAGAGCTGTGATATTCAGTCCAAAGCCAGAATAAGGGGTAAGTTCACACAAGTCCCATCTGCCCCTCAGCCCTGTAGGGAACCATACTTGTAAGGTATTGGCTCTTGCAAATCCAACCCACTTTGTCAGGGGCCCCGTCCACACTTGGCTTTATTCTGGAATGTATCCTGGAACAGGCGCCTGCTGTCCACATTCTAGGGCAGGCTACTGCAGACCTCAAGTGAGACCTGCCAGAGTCTGCAATAGCATGTAGACAACAGACCCTTATCCTGTAGGGCTGTGCAAGAATATTCATAACAATAACAACAACAACAACAACAATATAATGGAGGAGAAGAAAATGATGTGTGCTGTGCACTGGGTTTATTCAAGGGGAAAAATGGAATATATATGCCATAAAGAAATATTATTCTGGAGAATTTGCAGTTCCCCTAAGTATAATATCACTCCCCTCTTCTCACAGGCAGAGAATGCATTTGCTAAGCTAGCAACCTATTTTATTTTATTTTACTTTATTGAGGAAAAGGGGGGAATGCAAAAAGCCAACAAAAGAAAGGAATGCCCACCCCCTTTGTAATGACCTGAGGAAACAAGGGGAAAAAGTAGATTTTTGCCATCCTTTCTTTACCTTACATTTTAGGGCATTAGGAGGAGGAGGAGGAGGAGGAGGAGGAGGAGGAGGAGGAGAAGAAGAAGAAGAAGAAGAAGAAGAAGAAGAAGAAGAAGAAGAAGAAGAAGAAGAAGAAGAAGAAGAAGGCCTGCAGTGCCTTCTTCTGCACAAGAAACCCAAAGGTAGATCCCAACTCTTCTATTTATTGCAGAGCCTTTGGATTGCCTTGGCTCAGCCAGGTTAGGGAAGCGCATCATGCTGATACTCCTGTTGCAGCCAGCACAAAGTTCACCGAGGAAATTGATATTCGTTGCAAATTATTTTGGATGATTTACTGGAATGAATTAACTCCCAAGGAACGTGTGGAGAATATGAACAACACCCCCACACACACACGCACACACGTTTAACTCTCCTGCCAGCGCGCATGCCCTGCCTCCTCCGTGGGTGAGCATTATGAACTGAACTCACAGTCATCAGGGCCCTTTAGCAAAGTAAGAAAAATCCACTGAACTGTGCCTCAGTGTCCCTTTGAGCAGGGGGCAATTGCAATCTTTCCATGAACCATGGTAAGAAGCTGTTAGCATCCACCTAATGATCCTTGGGGAAACACTTCCGTTTAAATTGAAGTAATTATGATGAATTTTGCAATGTTGCTCTGTCATCTTCATGGAACAAACTCCGATGAGCTGCCCGGATCCCATCCTTCTCAATGCTTGTTGGATGGGATCTTCAGATCACATCAAGAGCTGGCCACTAAGTAAGACCGGGTTTAGACCCGCTGAAGCCGATGGGATTAAGCCCAGGCTCAAATCATGGATTATATCACTGCAAATGGAGAATACATATTTTAAATACTAGGGACTGACTCTGAGCTCTGGCCTCCAAAGGAAATTCGATACCTTGTAGGGATGTGCACAAATATTTGTAACATTTGATGTCCGTACACATTCAGACATTCATATATGAATCGAATGTTACAACATTCACACATTGACATTTGTATTTGTATGAATGTTTCAAAATGCTTCAGAACATTCCTGAACTGGGGAGGTGGGAAAGGGGCTGCGCCAGTCACATCTGCAACAGATCAAGAGTGCATTCAACATAGATTGAGAGCAAATTCAAAGTGGATTCAGGCTGGATTTGATGCTTTCAGAGTGGATATGTTACCGGATACGTATGGATACGTATCGGTTATATATCGGATATGGATGGCATACATAAGCATTCATACAAGATATTCAAATGAATTCCAAATACATTTATATCAAATAGTATCCTACCACATTCCAAGGGGATCTACTTGAATGAATATGAATTTTCTTACATTCAATTTGATATAAATCAAAGGCAAAAAAAAACCCAGCTTTCAGAAATTTCAGATTTTAATCACAACTCATTAATGCAGGGCAAAGAACCACACTGAACCATCACTTAGTTGGAGGTGGCTTCTGGCATGAAGGTCTGTGTGCCCCCCCCCCCGGCACCCTAACCTGCTTCATGAAATTGGGAAAGGCTTCTGGTGCCCCTACCCCCACTTCTCAGAGAGTTCACAGCAGGCTTGGCACTCTGGGTTGCCAAAGTACATCAACTATGCCATTAAACTCAGCAAAACCTTTCTTTTGCCCCTGTGAATGTCAAGATCTAGTCCCTTAACACATAGCACATTAGTGTTGCAACGAGAGATGAAAAGCTACATAGAATTTGACAGGAGTCATAATGTGCCTTGTGGGAGAGAAGGCGAGGAGGAAGGAAATCTCAGCTACCAGGAACCCTGTTCCTCTCTGTGCAAACATAGTGACCCACGTTCACCAAGTGTTGCCGTGGGATTGGGGAATAGAAGTGGCTTGGACGAAATGGGTCTCTGGGAAAAGAAAGCAAGACGGGTCCTTCCTATAGTGCAGACAGGGATGAAAAAGGTGTGCAAAATGCAGTAATAAACTACAAGCTCGTACCTCCCTCCCTTCTTGACTGAAAAAGCCTGTTCAGTGGTAGTTTCTGTTACACCCCTGTGCACATTGCCTAATGATGGACTGAGGACTGGTTGGCTATGAAGTTAAAGCCAGAACTGCCCTTATGCTGCAGTACATCTGCTGCCACTGACCAATTAAAACTAGGAATGTTCCAAAATCAGGAATTGTGTTTTGTCCGAGCTTGGGATAAAATATAGAGGGTTGCAGTGCCTAGCTGTGCTGACATCACACTGACAGATGCCTTTAAGCATTAAAGACCAGCTATGCATACACATCTCTGAGGGGCACAGGTGCTCATATGAAGAACAAGCGTGGAAAAATGCCTAAGAAGTAAGCAGAAAGTCTTGAACGCTATGAGGACGGTTGGCATAGCTGATTCATCTGGAAATATGAACCCTGCACTTGACTGGGGCAACGAAATATTATGCCTGTGTAGGGTCTGCACTAGGCATGTGCATTAATGTCTTTTTTTTCTTTGCTTTTGAATTGTATTGAATCGGATGCAAGGATTTTTTTTTTTAGTTCAAATACATCCCCTTCGAATGTGATAGGATTTGACTGAATATCAATGTTCCATACAAATTCAATACAAATGTTAGATACGAATTCCATTATGTATCCACTACATATCCACTACGTATCCCATACGTATCTGCTCTGAACGTGTCAAATTCACCCTGCATCCACTTTGAACCCACCCTCAATCCACGCTGAATCTACTCTGAATCCATAGCAGATTCGACTGGGCCAGCTGCTTTCCCACATCCTGGATTCATGGATGGAACAAAGCTTCATACGCATGTTCCAAAGCATTTAATTCAAATTTAATGCCAGCCTTCAAATGTGCCAATATTCAATTTGAATCCGAATGTCCTAATTCGGCCGAGTTCGTACAAATAATGAATAATACAAATATTCATGCACATCCCTAGTCTTCAATTCCTGCAACAACAACATGATTATATTTGGTCCTATGTGTCCTTCAGATTACCCTCGACTACGGGCCATGAACCACATGTTCCTCCAAACTTTGAACATGCTGGTAGACCCAATATTTGGTTTTCCCAATCAAATAACAGTTTGATCTTAGGCAGAGGAGCAGAGGACCAAATTTGGATTTCCATTTTGGACCTGCTCCAATGAGCTAGTTCCTTATTCATGGAGTCCTTCATTTTTAGCCTTGTGCTTCCTTTGATAACAAATCCAGATCATTAAAACTGTTTGGCTTCATGTGTGATAGAAGGAATGACGGATCTGAGTTTTGGATTTGCATGCAGACAAAGTGACCTCAGCAGTCATCATTCCAGGATTAGTGTATTTGTTATTGTTGGAAAATTCAGTCCAGCATCACCTGATGGATGCTCAGCCCTCACTCGATGTCTCATTTGGAGTCAAGAGTTAATATTACAGAACTCATTGGCCAGGGCTGACAAAAGCAAATTGTCCAACATCCAATGTGCAATGAACTAATGGCATTCAGTCTGCAAAATGTGGTGATATTTGCTTTGATAGCTAAAAAGGAAAAAAAGAAAAGGCAAAAGAGACTAGACCAGTTAATGGGATGAAAATGATGTACTGATGGCCTTTGGCTAGAAAAGCCAATAATATAGGCTACACTTGATGATGAGGCTAAACAAGGGAATAGGAAGACCATAATTTTAATGTTCTGGCGTATTTGTGAGTGTCTGGGAGGCATCTGGCTAGAAAATTTTGGGAAGAGTAGATTAGACTACCCCTACCTTGACTGGATCAAGGACAGAAAATCTGCATGTTTTCTTTGTGAAGAATAGAGTCTAATGCATAAATCTGTATAACGATTTCCTCAGAAGATGGGGCGGGGGTGGGGGAGGAATCCATGCAAGTGTGCACCCCAAAAGATTCAGGAAAGATATGTAGGTACATGGGAGTGGCTGTAGCTCTGTGTTAGAGTAAACTGCATGGGAAGCAAAAGTCACCCATTCAATCCTCAGCCTTTCCCTGGATCTAGCAGTGGAAAACCACTTCAGCATCTCTGCAAGAAAACTGCATAGAGATTCCTATGGAAATGCCCATGCAATCAACCAGGAGCCGGACACAACTCAGAGGCACGCAACAACAGCAATAGCAATATACGTACACACACAAAATCACATGAGCAAAAGGACTGTGTATGCATATACATATATACACACATCT
Organism: Aspidoscelis tigris stejnegeri; assembly: GCA_023333525.1. Classification (NCBI taxonomy): domain Eukaryota; kingdom Metazoa; phylum Chordata; class Lepidosauria; order Squamata; family Teiidae; genus Aspidoscelis; species Aspidoscelis tigris. The sequence goes on from JALMGA010000011.1 coordinate 22,311,940, forward strand.
AAGAATTTGGGAAGAGTCTCTCTTTCATACTAGAAATTCCTGCACAGTCACTAAGTCCTTTATGTCAGCAGGAATGTGGACAGCAATGCCAGCATTTCTAGAGCTCTCTGGGGGTAAAGTAGTTAGGAAAAGGTTCAAAAGAGAGCAACTAAAATCAGCATCAACAAAATCCTACAAAGAAAATCCAAATAATTAAGCTGAGATATTTCTTCCCATACTGCGAATTTATCCCCATAAGATGTGGTATTGGCTATCAGTTTGGACAAATTAATGGAAGACAGGCACATCAGGGGAGATGAATTCCTACAAAGGTGGCTGCTGATAGGCTACCATGCAAGGTTTCATATTTCTATTCTGCTTGTGGATGTCCATATGGTGTTTGTTGACCCCTGCCTGGAAGCAGACAACTGGAAAAGATGATCTGTTCCAACCTAGCAGGACATTTCCCAAGATCATCTCTTCTTAGAACCAGTTTGGTCTAGTGGTTAGGGAGCCAGATTCTTATCGGGGAATACCGGGTTTGATTCCGCCCTCTCCCATGAAGCCATCTGTGTGACCTTGGGCTAGTTACAGCTCTCTTCTGAGCTCTCACAGCCCCACCTACCTCACAGGGTGTCTGTTGTGGGGAGAAGAACAGAAAGCTTTGTCATCCGCTTTGAGTCCCCTTAAATGGGTGAGAAAAACGGGGCAGAAAAGCCAACTCTACTTCTTCTTCTTAGATATAGAGAAGGGTCCCATCATTCATGCCTTTACAGACTATAGTTACATCTCCCCTAAAAAAATGATCTACAAACTTTCCTTCCCTCTTCTGAATGTTTCATGGACCTTTCTGATAGGAATGTAAACCATTCCTTACAGGCTTATGTGGCTGTGAGTGGAAGATGCCATGATTTATGTAAGTGTCTGTAGGAAAGTGAGCCATGTCCTCCTCCATTCTTTTGCAGTTTGGTTTATGGGTAGGCTGTGCAGAACTAAGTCCTGCAAGCATTTTTTAAATAAACATGGAAATTGGTTTCCGGGCTCCAGCAGTTTCTCAGGCCATTTCTACACTCATCAGTGCTATCCTGGATCAGAACGTTAGGCTGCAGGCTGAGATATGCAAACCATTCCAAACTGGGATTGATTTCTCCTGGTAGGAAGCAAGTCTATCTACATTGCGATATGCTTGTTCCATGCCAGACTAGGAATGGAGCTCCCAGGGGTGGCTTACTGCATTAATAAAATGCCCCCCCATGTTATACCAGAATACAAGGGCAGGCCTTCATCATCCAGTATACTGTCCGGGAAAGCTGCCAGCACCCACACAAGCACACAGCTGATAAGAGACAGCTCACTTGCCTAGGCAGCTCCTTCAGAAACACAGTCAAACGAGGTCCACAGAGAAGTAGTCAGGATATAGTCCGAAGTCCAGGGTTTACGAGAACAAACCAACAGTCCGGTCCGAGGTCAAGGTAGCCAAGTATTCAAGGTCTAGGGGTCAGATACAACAGCCTTCTCTTAAGGAAAACCAATAGTTTCTGACAAAAGGCTTGGGTGTCTGCCTGGTGTTTTATCTTTACAGATTCAGTTCACAGCTATAGGTGATCTGCGTGTCTCTCTACAAGTCTTTTTGATCGTCTTAACCCTTCCTTCTTTGCTCTCCTTTGCTTAAAGCTAGGGATCTCTGGGCTCTGCTGTTCCATGTCTCTCACATCCTGCACTTCTGCTGTGGTAAGGCTGGGCTGCTGAACCCCAGGCTCCAAAAGGGCTGGGGGGGTCAGAACTGGATCCTGGCACCACCTCAGGTTCCTCCTGTACCTGAGGAAGTGAGTCCTCCTCATCCTCTGAGTCCTCCTCCTGGCTGACCATAACATATACCACCCCCTAGCATTTCAAAAAAGAGATCTACCAGTAGACCAAACCATGATGCCATTTTGGGCACCCCAGTTTGGTCTACCCTCTCCCTTGTGGAGGTGGAGCCTACTGGGAGGGGGCAGAAATGTTAGCAGATATTTGGCCTGAAATAGAACATCCAGGCACAAATGCAGCAGGCTGAACAAGGTAGTTCCAAGTCAGGAAGTCGAGGTGGCAGTTCATCCAGAAGGAGGTTTATTGCTTAGTTACAGCATAGGCATAACAATAAACTACATGGTAAAAATACTTGGTGGTTAAACGCATGGATATATGAATAAATGCATGCCAAGTGATTGTCAGAAGGTGGATGAGAGAAACAAAAGAAGGAAGGAATGGTTACGTGTGTGTGAGTGGAAGGATATAATTCTCAGCACATAAGGTCACATGGCTTCTCATGTCCAATCACGGTGGAGGATTGCTCCTGGAGTCAGGCTGACCTTTTTTCTCAGGAGCTGTGAGTTCCCATAACAAAACTGGACTTGAGCAGCCATTATAAAGACTACAATAACAGAATCTGTTGATAAACTGTTTCAACAGATTTTGGCCTTGAAGCCTTTGCATGAGATTTTCTGTTTCCACAGGACACCTCACAGGGTGAGTGTCTGACTATAAACTTCCTTAAATGTGGATGGGTGGTCCACAGACCTCTTCTTAGTCCATGCTAGTGAAAAGTGCAGAAAGGGCCTAAATAACAAGTTTAAGATAATAAAAAGGTGCCTCACAAGAAGAAGAGTTGGCTTTTCTACCCCACTTTTCTCACCTATTTAAGGGGACTCAAAGCGGCCGACAAAGCTTTCTGTTCTTCTCTCCACAATAGACACCACGTGAGGTAGGTGGGACACTGAAGAGAGCTGTGACTAGCCCAAGGTCACCCAGCTGGATTCATGGGGGAGTGCGGAATCGAACTCAGTATTCCCAGATAAGAGTCCGGCTCCCAAACCACTAAACCAAACAAAGTGAGTTTGGAGTTGATAAAATAGTCTGTGAATAAACCAGGGGAAAAGGAGCAAGGAAAATGAGCCTACAGCAGGACAACAGGGCATGAATAAAAGAGAACCAGTTCATTCTGAAATGATAAGAAAACAGGAAGAAAGGCAGCAGCATTTGAAGCCTCCCTTCCATCAGCTCAACCAACCTCGTTTCTCATCCATTCCCCACGAAGGCCTTGTCTCGCTTTCCAGCAGAACTGGTGTAGATGCAAGACATTCTATCAATGAAAAATGGAGAGCTGGCAATGGCCTGGGCTTTGGAGGCATTTTGTACTTTAGATGGGGCGGGACAGGAGCTATGATTCAGTTTCACAACACCGGGGGAGAGATTTGTCAGGCAAAGCATCCTTATGCCGCCCATGCTGAAGGAAAAGATCAGCATCGGCTCCGAGCAAACAACACCCATTAAGCTGGAATTAGACCTTTTATTGCTTCTATTACTTTTGTAAGGATTTCGCCAGTGAATTATCAAGATACAATCATGTGGATGTTGGCAAGTGCTAGAATGAGCTGACGGGGTGCGGGGGAACAGGGTGGAACATTAATAACTCTTACCATTGAGAAATGTAGATGACGGTGCAGTAATGTCTGAATTAGCCAATTATATGAGAATAAGAGAGGACAGATAAAGACAGAAGCAGCATTTTCATAGGACGGAAACTGTTTATTGAAAAGCAGCAGAATGGAGCACACGTTCTCAAAGATTGGAAACATTTATCGGGTGCATTATATTAAACAAACTAGCATGACAGATATGTTGAATATCTTTGCCTCTCTTGTGTTCTCAGTTATAAGAAGCCTCTGGATTATGAAAAGGCAATGGATTGAATCATCTTACAAGTAGAGTTCATATATATATATATATATATATGCACTTAAACCTTGAAATTCAAACAACTACAAGATGAGGTGCCAACCATCAGCTTGGATGGCTTTAAGAAGAATTTGGACCAGGGCATAGTAAGATATCTGCATAACTTTCTTTGGCAGAGGAGAAGAAGCAGAGTTGGCTTTTTTACCCCATTTTTCTCACCCATTTCAGGGGACTCAAAACGGCTGACAAAGTTTTTCTATTCTTCCCCCCCACAACAGACACCCTGTGAGGTAGGTGGGGCCGTGAGAGCTCAAAAGAGAGCTGTGACTAGCCCAAGGTCACCCAGCTGGCTTCACGGAGGACAGCGGAATCAAACCTGGTGCTCCGAGATAAGAGTCTGGCTCCTTAACCACTAGACCAAGTCGGCTCGCTGCCTTCGACAAGCACACGGCTACAGCATCACAGCACTGTGGAAGGTAGGAGGCCCCCATCATTCTCCTTCTGGGTCTGCCCGTTCCAATGGCCAATGTCACCAGTGCAGCTGCCTGCAGCCCATTAGGAAAGACAGAGCTGAACAGCCTCCAGATGAGGGGACTGGTGGACACCTGTGGCTGACATGTCACACTAGAACTGGCCTGCCTCCTAGTTCCTAATTAAAAGAAAATGTAATATTGAAAATGTTAACTGCAAATTAGGCAAGGGACATTCTCTTGCTTCTACCACAGAAGCTTAGAAGTCAATGATCCTGGTAAGGCACCAGGCACATGCCATCCACTTGGGGTGGTGTGCAGGCACTTTTCCTATCTCCCTGCAAATGCCAGTAGCAGTGGTGCTCAAGGCAACTGTCAAAACAACTGGCTAGGCTTTTGGCTTTGCAGAACTCTGTCTGGGAGCCCAAGGTTCTCATTCTCCTCTTGCTGAAATCCAGGGATACAAAGTGACATTCTTTAGCACTTTGTCTCTTCTTGCAAAGCTGTGACTCCTTCTCTGATTCATGCCAAGCTCTCACAAGACTTACCTCCTAGCCAAGGGAAAGGAAGCGGGAGTAAAGAAGAGAGAGATCGTCCCTCTAGCTTGCAGCATCAGGTAGGAATTCAACTAGATGGAAGAAATTGTTTTGTTTTTGTTTTTTTGTGGGGGCGGGGAGAAAAGGAGAAGGAATCTGCTCAACCAAGCATTGCAGAAATCCTTAGGGGTTATGGGGGGAAGATCATATGAAGAGTGTAGACAGAAGCAGCATTATGCACTTCCTGTATGGGAATATGCCAAGACTTAATGGGGTTGGGTGTGTGTTGCAGGTCCCTATACAGGTCACCAGTCCTTGAACTTAAGTGTTTCTGCAAAGCAAAAAATAATGACACTTCCTTCGGGGTACAGTATAAGGAATGGGCAATCAGGGTGGAGCTGGCCAGATATTTTGGGCTGTGACTTGCATAAAACTCAGTTGTCACTTCGAATTGAACCATTCAGTTTGAACCAGGGTTGCTTGGTGGAACAGAGCAATCCAGTCTGAACCGTGTCTTGTCACTTAAATAGATTTTTTAAAATATATATATATTCCCAATGTGTGCTTTTTTTCTTTTTAAAGTTTATTTTAACCTCAAACTGCTTATAAGCTGTTTGACCCTGCTTCTAGATCAAACCAAAACCAGGGAGGTTCAGTTTGATTTGAACTGAAACTTGGAACCTGAATTCCAGCACATCATTAAAAACTGATAGCATTTCTTACCAGTTTCTGCCCAAAGGTCAGGTTCCTGCTTCTGTTTGAACAATGATTGAATGGAAAAGCTTTTAAATATGTATATTTACATATATACCAGGGAACAAGAGCAGATTCCAGGGTGAGATTAAACCTCATGGCACCAAAAAGTAACAAGAGCAAAAAGCAAACCAAAAAACCCACCTTGTTGCCTTGCAATCTATATAAGATGCTGCCAGCACTTCAGCTCATGTTCATTTGAAAAGACTGCACCATGTTGCAAATAACTAGTGAGTACTCAACTGAAGAACTTCCCTGTACAAATCATCACACACACACACACACACACACACACACATGCACAGGAGGATTTTTTTGGGGACAGCCAATTTGTTTCTGTGTTAAGTGAGATTAGCAATTTCTCCCGGTCCCTTTCAAGAAATCTTTCCTGTGACAGTCCCACAAAAGGCCCTCGCGCATGCCGTCCCACAAGCTGGAAGGAAAACACACACTTTTAATTATACCAAGTGGCCTCCTAGTACATGTCACCCAAATTATATACACACGAGCTGTAATTCACTCAAGGGGCTTTTTGCCAATGTCAGCAGAATGAAAAGAGATTCAATTACAGCCTTTGAATTGGAGGCTTACTTATTGTTATTTATAATACGATGCATCCCGATGGAAGGAGAGAAAAGCAAAGAGAGATGTAGAGATGTTGAAGAGGCGTCGGCCTTGACAGTTAGCCGAGACGCCTACATCTCGGTGAGATTGCTTCTTCTGGCCTCCATGACACAGGCTGCTGCAATGTACCTGTTGAGTGCCGGAAGAGGAGACAGAACCTATGGAAGGAATAGACTTGTCAACAAAAGACAGCTCCCATGCCCAGTGGATCAAACAGCTCTGCAGAGGCACAATGGAGGCTTTGAAAAGAACCTCAGCTGAATGCTCCAAAGGCTGAGAGAGATGGAATTGCAAGTGCTTTCTTAAAGTGGTGTTAAGGACGTCATCGAGTTCATTCTTGCACACTGGTGCTGGTTCTGACTGTGGCAGCTAGCAAAGATGAAGAACGGCTGATTTCCCCACAAACTTCCATGCTGTAAAATTCTCGTACAAGGCACAGCATTCCAGCTGGGATTTTCTTTAATACTGAGAAATAAGGAGGTGAATTTTCTCGGTTAACGACACATCTGGGCATCTTCCTCCTATAAGGTTGGAGTAGTAGTGAAGGCCGAAGGCACAGATCAAAGCTTCTGGGACCAATGTGCTGTGGTTTATGGCCCTGTTTGAAATCCCCTGTGCACCGTCAGCATGCACAGCATGGAGAGATAAAGAGAGATTTGTCACTGCACTAGGGTTATAGAATCATAGAATCATAGAATCATAGAATGGTAGAGTTGGAGGGGACCTCCTGGGTCATCGAGTCCAACCCCCTGCTCAAGGCAGGGTTGTGCATGAATGTTCTCAGCATTCGAAATTCGATCGAATTTGATTGAATGTGGACATTCAGACTCGAATAGAATGTCTAAAAATTTGAATGTAAACATGTGAACGAATTCCAAATGTTCCAAAACATTTGTCCAAATGACTCAAAACATTTGAAGTATGCATCTCATACATATCTGTACATATTTGCATGCAAAATGCATACAGATACGTATGACACATACAAATGTTGTCGACATCCGTATCCGTAGAGATACGCAAAATTCAATCCGCATTTGCAAATTTGATTATTTCTTATTCACAGACATTCACTTTGAAACAAAAATCTGATTTTTTTGACTATGCAAAAAATTTGAGCAAAACAAGACAGTCTGCTACTTTTGAAAACAAACAATTTGATTGAATATTTGTGGTTTTAGCCATGAAAAGGTACTTCTTTAATGGGGAAAAATGGTATCCATGGAAAATTTCAAAAACGAATGGAGAAAAAAGCTTTTTCGATACAATAAAATGAATTAATGGATTTTCACTTCAACAGTGAAATGAACATGATTTTTTTTCCCTGTGTATATCCCTAAGCGTTGCATTATGGAGTTGTCTCAAAAGATCAAAGCTAAATCTATATGCTTTCTTTCAATTGCCTCTTCTGCCAGCAAAAAATAGCTGTGTGTGTTCATAAGCAGACAGGCATCTTGTATCTATTTGCTAAATAAGTTTATCCATTCATTCACAGGAGTGAATTTGTAGCTATTATGATTCAAGGAGCGTGACATGCTTTATTTTTCTACTATCGAGTTAAAAGAAGCAACAACCTGAAAATTGCAAAAGCAACCAATTTGCTTTGCATAGGAATGTCTGGCAAATAAATTCTTTTTATGTGGATCAATAAATTCCCCTATTTGCTGCTATCTCTTTTCTTTGCAACATAGAGCTTGGACACACCGAAGGACATAGAATAGGTTCCCCCATTCATTTCTGAGCATGTGTGTGTTTGGGGGATGGGGGAGTGATATTCATTATCAACTGATTTTAATTTCTCCATCATGAACATTAACTACTACCAGGAGTTTGTATCATGTCAGATCTTCTCGCTGTCAATCAATGCATTAAACATTTGTTTAGTGTGTCATGTGCACCATTATCTCTCATTAACCTACCATGCCAAAATCAATCAATTTAAGCAGGAAGAAAGGCAGAGAAACAGCAGAAGGTGAGCCATCACTGGAAGACATAGGAGGTTAAAAATCATTCAGAGCATAGGTGAAACTCATACAGAAATGAGGAAGAGGCCAGCTCTATCCCTTTATGCTTCCAAGCTCTATCCCACCAAGCCATTGCAGATGAGACTGGCACAGCCACTTTCCCACCTCCCCAGGTTCACAGATGTTCCAAAACATTAGTACAAATACGAATGTCAACGTATGAATGTCGTAACATTAGATTCATACACGGATGTCCAAATTTGTATGAATATTGCATGTTACAATTATTCACGTACATCCTTAATGCTGCCCACCCCGAGCAAAGGGCTTGTAGTAAGGCTTTAATGCCAGAGTGGGAGAAAGTACCCACAAAACATTTTCTATTATGCCCAGATACATTCTCGTTCCTTCATTAACCAATTGTATCCCTGTCCGGAGGCTGAGGTTTTCCTCTGTCTGCAGAAGGCAAGGGTTGGTTGTGCAGCCTCACGTGATGGTAATCTGGACAGGGAGGCATGGTCAGGATGTAGCCAGGATGCAATGAAGGTCCCTGCCAGGATTCTGCCATTGCTAAGTGGAACATTGACTTCAGACTCTCCTTATCTTTGTAATTACCTGCTTAGATCTCACCATCTTGGTATTAATTTCAGATAGAGAGACCCGGCTGAAATGAAGGCGGTTCCTGGCTGGTTGGTTACAAAGGGCCTTTTCCACTGTGTTGGCCCAGCCCTGGAAATGCATCACAAAACTTAATTTAAAATAAATGCTGAAGTTTCATTTCCTTCACCCTGGCCTTAGGGAGATAGAGTGCAGATGGTTGCGGAAACCAGAGACACTTATTCAGCTGTTCAGGCTTTTAGCAGTCTGACAGTAGTTGATGTCTTAGATGGTGATTGATTGCCTAGGTGCCTACTTTTTTAACATTTTAAAATTGCATAGCTGAAGCCATTGACATTTTTGTCAGCACCACCCAAAAGACCATGGTGTAGTGAAGGATAATAGTAAACCTAATCTGGTGTTTCCTGACCAATACATAAAATCCATCATGAGTTTGACTTAGGGGTTTGCATGAATGCAATTTTCCAATTCAATTTGTAATGAATCACATATTCAAAACTGAATGTATCCGAATAACAACAACAACAACGACAACAATGTCCAGACAACTGATTCAATACAAATACATCTGCATGTATTCGTACGAATAATTTGGACATTCAAATCTGTATAGGTACACATGCACCTTGTATGTTCATATGCATCCCGTATGTATCCTGTTTTCATCCTGTACGGATGCATACAGGATGTGTATGGCTACGTACAGGATGAGTATGTACCCGTCCAGATACAAATATCCAAATTATTCGTCTGAGTAACTCAAGATATTTGCATTTGTTCAAATTCAGAAATCCGAATGTCCAGACATTCGATTCATATATGAATGTCCAAATTTATCTAAATTCATCCAAATAATGAACATTTCAAATACTTGTGCACATCCTTAGTCTGACTTCCTGTGTAGGGGTGTTTTTCCACTGGCAGAAAGTACCCATTTTTGCACCCATTCAGGACCCATTTGGGTGTGAGCCGGACGATCCCATTTCCACCACAGCACCCATTTGGGACCCGATTGTTTTGACTGCCGCTGGGGAAATCCAGATCAAATGGGTACTTTTTGGCCTTTAATCCAGATTTTCTGTAGACCCCATTAATGGGGTCTACAATGGGGTCTTCTCCCAGAAAATCCGGATTAAAGGGAGCCTGTTTCCATGCTTGTGTGGCAATGGGGTCTAGAGGAGGCTAGGGGGAGGGGGCACCCATGGAGGGGGGGGGAGTCCCAAAACCTAAGCTTCAAAGTTTCCATGGGTGGCCTAGCATCCAATAGTCATGGGTGATAGCCTCCCTGCTTTGGAAACACCGGAGCACCCATTTGCAAATGCAGATCTACCCACAAGGGGTCTTCCTGTCACCCCAGGTGTTTTGGGGGACAGGGGGTGCAATCTCCAAACTTGCCTTCGGAGATCAGCACAGGCAGGGAAACCCCTTATGAGAGCAATGCAGCTATGAAAGGCTTTGGAGGATCTTTGAAGTTAGTGGCAGATCGCTCCGTAGAATCAAATGCAAACCACCACCGCCCCGCATTCATGCCCTCCTCTAGTAACTTTTGCTTGTGGTAGGTAGGTAACTAAGGATAGGGTGTGCATTTTGAGTGAACTGTTAACTAGCTTCCTCTCTCAAAAGTTTCCTGCACAGGTTTTAACTTTCTGTTTCCATCTGTATGTGCAACATGCATTTTTTTTTAATATTTGTTTTGCTAGATTGCATTCATTCCTTAGGCTCAAAGCTGAGCAAGCACATAGGTGGCGTGCACACAGAGGCATTATACAAAGGTAATAGAAACTTTTTTTGAAGATGTATAAAATTGTTTTAGACTCCTTCCATGAGGCTTTGCTGTTAATAACCAGGGATGGTTCCCTTGACTACTAGGGATGGGTTTTTTGGCATTTGATCTGTAACGAATCGAATTTTAGAAAATCTGTACAAATTTGAATAGATCCTCTTCGAATGTGGTAGGATTTTATTTGATACAAATATATTCATACGAATTAGTACAAATATCTGATACATATCCGATACAAACAAATATGTATCCTCACTAACACATACGTATCCAATATGTAAACGATACAGTATGCCATAATTTGTCCACTCTGAAAGCATCAAATCTGACCTGAATCCACTTTTAATCCACTCTCGATCCAAGTTGAATGCAATCTGGATCCATTGTAGATTTGACTGGCACAGCTGCTTTCCCACCCGGACCCAGTTTAATGAATGTCTGAACTATTCATACAAATGCCCAAAACATTCACACACAAATATCCCAGTTTGGACAAATAATGAATGTTAGGGGTTATTTATGCACCTCCCTATTACCACACAGGCCTCAGATTTGCTGGTGGCTCTTGCAAAGGTCAAAAATGGTGGCTGGGCTCACCTGCTCGAAGGCAAGGAAGGAGCCTGTATTTCCATTCCGTTGCTAGAAAGCAGGAAGCCACTGTGTTCTTTCTGCTGAGTCAGCGTTGACGCTTGGATTTGCACCCTGAGGCATTCTGGGGCAACACACTTTTCACTCCTGCTGGATCCTGTTACCCTATAAAACATGAGGTTGGCCTCTGGTCATTTCCTTCTTGGCATAAGCGCCCAGCTGGATAGCTGGAGCAGAAAAGTCATTGCTTTCTAAAGAGACAGGCAGTCTCCAGAGAGGAAGAGAGGAACTAGAGGCTAAAGAAGAGGAGTAGCCTCAAGGTCTCTGGCTGCAAATAGAGGTGTGCCAATTTGGTTCATTATAGACCAGTTCATACCATCTGATTTGGCCCTTTTCCATTTTAACCTAACCAAACCAACTCCCGTTTGAAGGGTGTTGGCTTGATTGTAACAGAAGCAGAGATTTTCAGTCAAATACAACCTGACCAAATGTTTCAATTTGAACAGTTCTGAAACAACCCTATCTGGCCCTTTCATTACGGATGAGAATTGTGCAAATGCACAATTTTGCACATTCTGAGGTTGGGCAGGGGCTGCAGAATTGCACAATTTTGTATTCCCAGTTGCAACAACAACAAAAAAGGTTAAACCATTTGCAAACCTGGTTCTAGATCAAACTGAACCAAATCTTCAATGTTGAGCTTGTATCCATCTCTAATTGCGAATTTCCCAAATATGTATATTACTAGCTGGGATTTCAACTGCCAGTGAAAACTCTTCAAGGCTCAAACAATGAATGTGCTTCTAATTCTCAAGTTAATTAGGAAGCTCCAACTTCCTGCTGGCATTTTGATCAGCTGTGGCATTTTGTGCCTAGTGTGCTCTTCCCACCTCTAATGCCCACTAAAGGCCAGAAGAAACACTCCCAAAGTGCATTAGAGGTGAACTGAACATGGGAAGAGAACGGAAGAACGCTAATGCCACATACCAGCAAAGCCAAGACACATTTGAGCTCCATTTGTACTGCCTGCGAGTTGCAAGCTGAGATTTCACATGCTAAACTGCCTAAAACACTGGAGACATTTCTTAATGCAAGCTGTCTAAAAGGAAGCTACGATCCAATGAATGTATATGCTCAAGTTTCAGCTCCATTTGAAGCAGAAATTGGGTTAGAGCAATTTCCCAGTTGCACTGGACAGAGAGAAGGAATCCACTTCAGCCCAACTACTTGAGCAACGACGCAAGCTCTGCTCACTTTTGGGTTCATTTCCGAAGGGAATTAATTCACTGGATGAGATTACGGGGAAATTGTCTCCTTCCGCCACTGCACAGACTTGCTCGCGAGTGGAATTCAGTTGTCACTTTAACAAACTAATCTGTATTTAAAACCAGCCAACATCACAGAACCGTTGCACCCCATGACTCTGTAATGATGAAAAGCATGGCTTTCTGATCCACACAATAGTGCTTTTCCACCCTGTGCCTTTTATACACTCACTCATTCAATGTGTATCAATCATTTACTTAGATCTTATTTTTAGGGCTTTTGGTCTCTTGACATTTCCATTCAGCACATCATCTCCAGGTCTTATTTTTAGTGGCATGCTGTCTTAAATGTTACCATTTACACCTCATTGCTTCTGACCTACTGCAAGGATGCTGATGGAGATGATGTTCTTTTTTCCTACCAAAGTGGGACCTAACACAACATCATAGTCCATAGTCTTAGATTTATGATTTCTAGTATCCTTGTCTGCTTTCTGTAAAAGACTTTAGATGAGCAACAGGTGCACAAAAATCCAACAGCACCAGCACCTCCTGGCCTGCTACTGGTCCAGCACCAACCACAACACTTAAAGAATGCCTCCCCTGCTATAATCCAGGAAGAGCCCTGAGATCATCTGGAGAGATCTTAGTGTGAGTTCCACATCACACAGAATGCCATTTTGCAATAGCTTACAGCGGGGCCTTCTCAGTGGTAGCACCTAGGCTTTCCAGTGCCCTCCCCTCTGCTGTTCACGAGGGGCCTAAACTTACAGCTTAGAAATGTGTGTTAAAGACTTATAGTTTTCATGCAGGCATTCCTTGTGTGAAAGTTTGTTTTTCCCCTGACCCACTCAGTCATCAATGTGTTAAAACTGCTGGTTTTACTGGAGGGTTTTAACCCTTGTTTTTAATGGTTTGGAAACCACTTTGATTTTTTAAATGTAAAGCAGTATATAATAACATTTATTTATAATGCCCCTTCCACCAAAGGGCAGAACAACAAGCATATACAATCAACAGGCAACCAAAAATAGATGTACTCATATAAAAATCAAACTATATAAAATCAACACTCCAATTCCTCACTAGATACTTCCTAGTTTGGTCTAGTGGTTAGGGAGCCACTGGGAATACCGGGTTCGATTCTGCTCTCCTCCATGAAGCCAGTTGGGTGGCCTTGGGCTAGTCAGAGCTCTTCTGACCTCTCACAGCCCCACATACCTCACAGGGCGTTCTGTTGTGGCGAGAAGAATAGAAAGCTTTGTCAGCTGCTTTGAGTCCCCTTAAGTGGGTGAGAAAAGGTTTAACACCTTCTGAAAGTGGTGATCTTCCTCCAGCCAAAGGTGTACACAGGAAGACTTTCCCACAAACGTGGAGCCAGGCCTTGAGATGGCTATGTCCGTTGGTGGGATGGCTAAAATATAGTTGACTGAAGGGTGCAATACTGGTTTGCCACCATTGCCATAGGGCAGACTTTCACTGAAAATGGAGATGACCTACTGAGGTTGATATTCACCTGACATGGTTGCCACTGGACTGAAAATGGCTGACTTCCTGACCCATTTCTGGTCCAGCAGAGAACCAGTTAAGGTTGCATTGAATCTTGCATTGAACAGCTTCAAGCTTTGAAGGCCAGGAGGTATTGGCTTTCTAAAAGGAATGTTTCCTTCGCCTGAAGCTCACCCACCCACTGCTGAGGCATCTTTTTTTATATAGCTATCTGCTTACAGACTGAAACTGCATTAAACAAAAGAAGTCAAATTTTACCAAACCGAGCGGTGCAAGGGTTGCATGGTAATATCCGTCAGCATTTTTCAAATATGGATGAACTACTGTATTATTTTGTGCCCTACAGTCCCTAATTTGGTTGCTAAGAAAATGATCTTTTAAAGAAAAATAGTTGGCAAATCCAGCATTTCCATAATCTAGTTTTCTTTTACTGCTCTGTTACCTCTCCTTTTACTCTTTTAATTTACGACCCGGCTGTAAATTAAACAGTAAATCTCACAGATCAATTGAAAGCCAATAATGGTAAATTAAGCTTGCCAAATGGAATCCCTTTACGCCTTGTGGCTCCAAAGACGTCTTTGGCTACCATCCAGCACACAATGAAAAACACTCAGAGCCATCTGATTTCAATGATCTTCCATGTATCAGTTTGTAGCCCCTGCCAGTTGAGCAGCATCAAAAAAGGAAAGTGTTTAAGACAGACCCTGCCACTTCCAGGGCATGCATTAATGGTATGTTGTTGTTGTTGTATTTGACTCGTATTTAATTGAATGCAAAAAAAAAAAATCACATTTGTCAAACAGATCCCGTCTGAATTTGGTGGGATTCGAGTTTGATATGAATGAGTTTGATTTCTAGTAGGTTGCAAACTTGTGGCGTGAGTGGAATTTCAATACCAAAAAAAGTTCCATGCAAAACTCTACAAGATGCCACAGTTACAAATGCTGCTGAGATCCAGGTCTCATAGTTACTTTTTTTTTTTTACAGGTACCATTATGCTCTGAAATAACTGTCAGGCACTGCAGTAAACAGATGAGCTTCTGACTTGCCCAGCAAAGCTAAACAAGCCATTAGAGCAGGTTCTACTTCCTTAGAGAACTCGGTTCTCTAACTGCTCTTTAATTATTCAATGGCTGTAAAAACACCTTGAGATCAACCATTAATAGACAGGAGGAAGCTTCCAACCTGAAGTAGCTCTTGGTACGTCTTTATCTCCTGCTACACTGTCTCAGGGATGAAAAGATCTCTTGATTAGGCAAAGCATCGGTATTATTAGATTTCCTTAGAGCCCTAACACAGAGATATTAGATTATTACTGCAGATACATTTCTAAAGCACTCATCACCAGTGTATCTGGGTACCAATTACAGAGATTTAGAGATCTTTTGTCTCTTTCTCAAGAGAGATAACGGAATCAGAGCAAGGGAGGCTGGAGAGAATGAGGACACTTTATCTTTCCTTTCTCCACTCAACCTAAGTCCTTCCAGATCATAATACATGGCATAATTATAATACACGCAGCACCATCATATTAGTAAAAAAGAAGAAGAAGAAGAAGAAGAAGAGTCTTTGGGAATAGCATGATGGAATGAATTCAGTTGTAAATTCACAGGCCTTGATTAAAAGTGAACGATGATGCATTGATTCCAGAGTTTTTATGGCAGGGATGGATCTGTGCGCTCATTTCCAATTTCTTATTTCTTCAGATTAAATTTTGGTTCGGCCCATTTCCACTTTGTTGGTGTTTATTTGTGTAAAACACTCCCATATCTCAGGCAGGTCTTCACGTTAAAACTGGCTAAGCAACTCCATTAACCAGCAGCAAATGCTGGGTGGGGATACACCTGAGAATTTTACATTCATCATGGCACAGCTTAAAATAATCTTATGTTTATTTCAGTAAAACAAACTCTTTTTTTTGGGGGGGGGGTGAGGTCTTGAGAAGTGTTTGATTTAAAAAAAACCCCAACCAAGTAGCTCTATTGTGGCATGTCTGTTTAGTTGACAATTATTCAGAAATGACCATTATGTACTCATTTTCACATAAAATATATCATTGTTATGCACGCTTCTTTCTATGCTGAAAGTGCATTGAAAGATCTGTCTGGATAGGTAGTTCAACTTGGTGGGGTGGGGTGGGATATTCACATCCAAAAAATGATTTGGGAATGTTTGTTCCAGTAAGTCCATTGCAAAATAATTAAACAGTTAATCCACATCCTATCTTAAGAGCTGTTAACACAAGAGGACTGTCTGCACCTCATCATACTCTACCCTCCACCCCATATTCCTCAATATTTTATGATTTTCAGTCTTATGATGTCACAACTTATTAATTTTTCTCTTGACCAGTATCTGAGAACACTCTTTATAGCTCTTCTTGCATGAATATTCGCAACATTCAAAATTCATCTGAATTCGCCCGAATTCAGACATTTGATTTTGAATCAGATATTGGCACATTAGAAGACTGACGTTCAATAAGAATCAAATGTCTTAATGCATTCGTATGAAGTTTCTTATAAAGCTTCTTATGGGATTTGTATGCTATTAGTATGCACTCGTATGGGATTGAATATTTGTATCAAATACAAATCCTACCACATTCAAAGGGGATCTATTCAAACAAATACTAATTTTCTTGCATTCAATCTGATATGAATAGAATACAAAAAACAACATTTGTGCACATCCCTAATCTTTAAACAAAAGGTTTCTCTAACATCTGCAAAATGCCTTCCCCATGATAGCAACTCTTATCCAAGTCCATGATTTTCTCATACCAGTTTGCTAAACTCGTGCACCAGCTATTAAGGAGCAACTCTATTACAGCCAGGACTGTCTGAGCAGAGGACATCATTTGAAGGTTCAGATATATGTGCATAGAGACTCCAAGCTCCCCAAATATGCCAAGGCTCAATAGTTTCCTGCGCTCCACTCCATTTCAAGTACCTCTCAGCTTCACAAACTCTGAATCCCAATAGGCAATGTGCCCTGAACTGCATTTTGCTCCTTTAGTTTATTTATTATCCTTTCTGTCTGAACTTTCACCTGCTTCTGCAGAGGAAGCAAGAGGAAGATAAATGCAGGGGTGGCCCAAACAAAGGTACAAGGGCAGAGATGAACCCAGTAATGTATAATCAACAAGGAAGGGCCATTGTTTCACAGACCCCTCAAATTCAACAGATAAACTTGGAATCAACTGCAGTGAAAGGAAAATCTCTCTCTCCTCTTCCTCCCCCCTCCAGACCCATCTACATCTCTTGCCCATGCCCTATAGGGATAGGAACGGGGTGGGGGGTGGGATGTCTGCTTAGTTCAACAGAAAATGTTTAGATACATTTGGATGAAGCTTCGTATGGAATTTGTATGTATTCATATAGAATTTGTGTGGGATTTAATATTTGAACCAAATTTGAATCCCATTACATTTGAAGGGCATCTATCCGAAGAAGTACATAGACCCTCCCCCCTTCTGTGTCTTTTTCACTCTGTTTTCCTATGACCATCAAGTGCAAAATTGGATCTTGTAGTTTTCTCTGGGCCTGAGCTAAACAGGGAAAATGTGCAGTTTCCTCTCTTTGCAAATGCACACACACACACGTCTCAAATGCATACCTCAGACCGTGTCCACTGCCTGCCGATAGTGAGATTTCATTACTGCTAAAAGGGTAAAAAAAAAAAAGGAAGTGAGAGGAAAAACCCTTCCAGAATCTCTCCCACCCCTTAAGGAAGTTTCTTTCCAGCTCATCTGCCTTCTACACCTCCTCTCAGTGGTTAGGGAACTGGGAATACTGGGAATACTGGGTTTGATTCCACCCTCCTTCGTGAAGTCAACTGGATGACTTTGGGCTAGTCACAGCTCTCTTTCTGAGCTCCCAAAGCCCCACCCACCTCACAGGGTGTCTGTTGTGTGGAGAACAGAAAGATTTGTCAAAAGGGTGAGAAAAGTGGGGTAGAAAAGCCAATTCTTCTTCTTCGCTCACATAACCTCCAGCAGATGCCAGGTACAGACAAGGAGGCAAAATTTGCCACGGCGCTTGGAGGCAAAAGCTTCCTAGAGGACTTTCTTCTCCTGCCTGCAGGCACAGAGAAATTTTGCCTGGCAAACCAGGTTGTCGCCCTGTGGCTTTTTTCTTCTTCATTGCCTAAGGCTGGAGGCTGCTCTTTCTTAAAAGAGGAAAGAAAAGGATGGTGGAAGAGAGGGAAAGCAGAGTGTGGAGGGCAGAAGCAGGTGGCAAGCAATGTGTCCTCATAATCCACAGCCCCTGCGTGTGGAACAAGGCACAGAGCTACCCTCAACCAGACAGACAGGTTCTCACTTAGTATTCCACAGACAAAAAGGCGCCACGATCACAGTGGCAAGGAGCATTCCTCTCCCCCCCTCCTCACCCTTCCTCTGCCCACCCCTCAGGAGTCTTTCCTTTGAATAAATCAATACAAATGTAGCCCCCAGCCTCAAGCGGAGAAAAGAGATTGCTTTCACCTTCAGCTGGGGACCCTGGGGTGAAGGGATTGGAACAACGGCTACAGTAGTCTGAATAAACCCAGCTGAAATTAAAAGAGATCTGTATGGGTTCTTTTTACTTATTTATTACTTATCTGCTACCAGCATATTACTTATCGGTTACTCGCAGGAATAAATAGGAAGATAGAGTAATATACTGCCTCTCTGGCTTCCTGTGCCTCCCCTTTCCTGCCACTGTATTGCTCCCTGTGCTATTATGTTTCATGCGGAAGCGTTAATTATTTCATAAACCTGAATGTCACTTTTCCACGCCACCGTTGTAAAAGTGGCTAACAGTGATAGCCGACTATTGGGGCGGGGTGGGGTGGGGTGGGGGGAGGAAGCAATAATAACCACAGACTAAAGGGCATGTAGAAATAAAGAAACAAACAGTTACAACTTGACTATATATATATAAACAAAATAACAAAATAAACAGCCATTACATCAAAGGAAAGCAATTAAAAGCCTTTGCAAGAGAGCAACAGGGCAACTCCATTAAGGGGTTTGGAAAGCCATCATAGCTGCCATGGAAAGGAAACTGAGATGGTTAGAGGGTCATGTTGTCTCCTAAGCATGGGTTGCTGAGGTTGTGGCTTGGTGCCACGGGGTTGGGTCAACTTCTGCTGAATCCGTGCAGTTTTCTTGGCCAATAAAAGAAGTGCTTGCTATTTTCTTCTTCTAAGGAGATTTCTGAGGATTGGGCTTTCAACTTCTCTGCTTTCCAAGGGACTGATCTATCAGTCAATGAGGGCCACTCCCAGACTTGTGATAAGATGAAGTCCCAAAGATCTCTCCAGAGAGAACTTTCCACAATTTTGGCAATACTGCTGATCAAGTCCCATACATGGATACTTCTAGATGTAAGGAAATGGAGGGGAGACACTATGGAGACCCAAGGGTGATCTGCCACACACAGTCACTGATACTGTGACCTTGATTCTAGAGAAGATGTATTTTGGTCCACTTGTTCTGTCTCTTGAATGCATACATAATGAGGGTGCCTTTATAGCATGGAGCGCAAGAGGGCCATGTGCGCCACTTGCTGTCATGTTTTTCTGAAGGCAGATTCAACCCTTGCTGTAAGTGGGTGGCGTGAGGTTCAGAGCATGCCAAGGTCAAACTGTACAACTCCTTTCTTCTTATACCAGTTTGATGATATGAAATCCCATGTGACTTGTGCACAAGGTAACCTCAATAGGTATGCGCATGAATATTTGTAACATTCATTATTCCTACAAATTCGTATGAAATTGTATGAGTCCATACATTAGTACACAAATCGAATGTTGCAACGTTTGTACATTAACATGCGGGATCCGTATGTATTCGTATTGGATATTTGTATGAATTTGTATGAACACATTCGTATCAAATAGAATCCTACCACACTGGAAGGGGATCTATTTGAATGAATAGGAATCAAATGCCAAAAAACCACATTCGTGCACCTGCTTAAACCTCAACCCCATCGGCATGGAAGACACACAAAAGGTTGACCTGAAGACCACACAGCTAGACGGGGTCACCACAACTGTTAGCATAAAAGCAAGGCAAATGGGTTTCAAAAGGCAGGAGGGCCAAGCATATGCTATCAATTCCATCTGGTGCCTCCGGTATCACTGCTCCACACCACATTAGAAAGCTGATGGTGGATCACACCTTAATATTGACAAACCTGCAGCTGCTTCAGAGCTTCCCCCTGCAGCTGTTTGTGCTATGCATGCATATGCTTCCCTTCTTTTGCTTTGGGAGTAGAAAATTATGGTTATTCATGGTTACCCTTTCACCACACGCTGCAAAATTCTGATATAGACATCTGCCAAGAAACACCTTGCTTTCCTTTAGGCAGACTATTAGGATCTAAAAATAGCCCATTCCCCTCCCTCTCCCACCCAATTATAAAGTTTGACATTATCTGCGATCGTTCTTTTCTGCTGGCACGAATCCAAGCGCACGTGTGGAGAAATTAATAATAATTGTTCTGATGAAAAAACAAGGAATGCAATCAGGACGCAACATATAAAACCAACACAAACAAATGGTATTTATCCTCCTGTAAGAGCCTCTGTTTTTTTCTCCCCTTGCCCAAGGGACGCTGATAATAATGCTCATGGAACAGATGAATCAGCTCTAATGTGAGGATTAGAAATAGATTCCAAAGCCCCAGCCTGGGCTGTGTAAGAAAGTGAGCACTTAATTGAAATTAAAGCTGAGATTCTGAAGTCTCTGTGAAGTTCAGTTAAACCTCCCAGGGCCAAAGGCCTACCTACAACCCTGGACAACTATCAGAAGAGGTGGGGGGAAGCAACCATCCAGGATAGCTTTTAAAAAGAATTTGAGGAAATTCATGGAGGACAGGTGTACCAATGGCTATTTGAATGGATGCCTAGATACTGCCTCCAGGATGGGGAGTTAGGGCTTCATCTACTGCTTAAGATGCCCAGAAGCAATTGGAGGGCCACTGTGTGAGATGGGATGCTGGGCTACATGGGTTGTAGCCTGGTCCTGATGGGCTCCTTTTACATTCTTAAGCCCACGTGCACAAAAGCGCATACAGGAAGGAGAGAGGCAATGACAGGCAAAGAATGGATAAGTCTACTTCCAGATCAAAGCCATAAGCAGCAGCAAGGTCCAGCTCAGAGAAGTCCTACAATGCAAAAAAAGCTTCAGTGCCCATCACATAATAGATCTAGGATACGGATGCTTAGAAGCACAGTCATTGTTTATCTAGCCCTTTTTTCCTCCTATAAAATTTCTCAGTGGCTAAATTATCTACAAAGCTTTTCACTGCCAACACACCACACTGCATTTACTCTTGCAAGCATAAACATTTTACCTTTGGCCCTGTTGCCTGGCAGATACACAAAATCTCCTTTTGCTAAATGCCTTTCCCATTGCCAAGAAATCCTGGAGTGTACCTTTTAAAACATTGGCCCTAATTTCACACTGAAACTTTTTCTCTCTCTCCATCAGCCCTCCCCCCAGATTTTAATCCAGATATGTTGCCAGATTTTGTTAATCCTATTACCACAAGAAAACAGTAGCCACAGGAGGTGTTTC
Source organism: Aspidoscelis tigris stejnegeri (assembly GCA_023333525.1). Classification (NCBI taxonomy): domain Eukaryota; kingdom Metazoa; phylum Chordata; class Lepidosauria; order Squamata; family Teiidae; genus Aspidoscelis; species Aspidoscelis tigris. Next base: position 22,333,316 of record JALMGA010000011.1, read on the forward strand.
TAGCATATAGCTCCCCTCCAAAAAAAACATATAACTGTACTTAAAATGTTGCTGTAGGTGCTATAAGGAATGTGCATGCACATAAGAAGGTTGAATGTTTTGCACATTTGTACAAAGCTTCGTATGAAGCTTCATATGGGATTCGTATGCTATTTACATGCATTCATATATATATTATTCGTATGGAATTCATATGCGGTTGAATAATATATATATTATTCTCTGAAGCCTGCAATTCCTAACCTAGGCCACATATAGGGCAGGCCACACTTGTATTTAATTATTTGCAAAATTAAGACGAGAAGAGAGCACACTGCCCAAATCATCTAACTCAATTAGTTAAAAAAAAAGTGTGATGAATGCTGTGCACACTGATTTAAAAGATTAGATTGCATTGCCCAAAGGGGGTCCAACCCAAAGTAAATCCATGAAGAATTTTGGACAAAGCAGACAAATCAATCCAAAGCTCTCAGCTTTTCTTCTGACTGCACCAACTATTCTTGGTACTTTCCATCTTAATCCTGTTATTTTATTACAGTGTTTGACAGATCTCCATTTGAATAAACAGATGGAAATCATATTAAATTGCCTCTGTGCTGCAAAAAATTATATTACATAGTGGTGGGAACCTCCAGAGTTAGTTTCAATTAAAAGCTGACATTAGAAGGCTGCAGGTTGAAGAAGATAAGAACAGAGGATTTCTTCATTGAAGTTATGGCAAGAGTCAGAAAAATTTGCATGATTTTAGAAGATGAAATATGAACATTGGTCAACAAATTGAATAACACATTTGCTATAATTTGATTGGGTATGACCTTATACAGGTTGCAATTACATTTATGGATAGATTAGGCTGCTTCTGTTACCAGAATTATTGCATTATCTTCATTCGTGTTTATTTTTTTCCTGTAACCTTACTGGATGAAATCAATAAAATGAATTTTGTCCATCAAAGCAGTCTGTCATTCTACTAAAGATTTTTCCAATCTCTCTTACATACATGTGTAGAAAAAGAGTAATTTGAAAGGAAACATTACAATAATCTACACCTAGGAATGGGAGAAAAATGTTCATCACCTTTGCAATTAATATGAATTGCGACGCTTCGAACATTTGCATTTAAATCAAATATCGCCTATATTTGAAAGCAGACATTTGCAAGAGAAGTGAAAGCTTTTGTGTGTTTGTTCAAATGTTCATTACATTCACAAAGGTGAATTTATGGATTCTAAGCAGATTCGGAGTGAATTCTGAAGTTGCCTAGGCATTCATTCTAGTAGCCATTGATATACCTGTCATCCATAAATTTGTCTAACCTTACCTTGAAGCCATCTAGACTGGTAGCTGTCACCACCTCTTCCGGCAGTAAATTCCATAAACCGATGACCCTCTGGGTGAAGAAATACTTCCCTTGTCGGATCTGACTCTCCAAACCATCAGCTTCATCCAGAAATGTATGAACTGGGCCGGCTTCCACATGCAGCAAAATATGTATCTTAAAATAAGCGTCTCTGGGACAGTAGACAAATGGCTCTTGTGTTTTCATTCTATCTCTAAGCCACCTTCTCTAGTACAGAATGTTCATGGAGGGGTGGAACAGACTGATGTGCAAAAGATCTTACCTGGGAATCATCTAGTGCTCGCTTCGGCAGCACATATACTAAAATTGGAACAATACAGAGAAGATTAGCATGGCCCCTGTGCAAGGATGACATGCAGATTCGTGAAGTGTTCCATATTAAAAAAAATAAAAAATAAAAACCTGGGAATCATCTATAGGCCACATCTTTTGTATGTTTCTTTTTAATTTTTTTTTTACTGTGTATGAATGCAGCCTAGGCCTCAAAGAAGCTTAATGAATCACAAACATCAAATTATACTAAGTAGGGATGTGCATTAATGGTGTGTTTTTTTTGTATTTGATTTGTTTTTATTGAATCAAATGCAAGAAAATTAGTATTCATTGGAATAGATTCTCTTCGGAGTAGGATTGGAGTTCAATACAAATGTTCAGTTCCATACGGATCCCACATGATTACATACGAATACATATGAATCCCATACTGATGCATGCAAATCCTATACGAAGCTTCATACAATGCTTCATACAAATGTATTGAAACATTTGATTCCAATTCGAATGTCTGAATTTGAATGTCTGAATTTGGCCAAATTCATAATGTTACAAATATCCATGCATAACCCTAATTCTAAGGAATGAATGGAAGAGATTCCTAATTGGAGATAGATCAACGTATTCTGGATGAAGATGGATTTTTCAAGCTGTTATTGGCAGGTGATTATCAGAATATTCCAGCCTAATAGCAGAGGGTAGGATGGTGCCATTGATTCTTGAAGGAGCCATTATGAATACAATGCTACTTTCAGGTTAAAACACAAATGATCTACCAGGGTGGAAACGGATTGATGCTATGAGTCCCCCTGGCTTAGGTCACAAGAGAAATGAATTTTACCAAGGCAGGGGAAAATGCACCCTAGGCAAAGTTCATTCTCAGCTGCAATGGCAGGTGAAAAGCACTTGAATGTTTTGAACAGATTAAATGCAAGCAAAAGCGCTGTTAAAAATAAACCTGAGCCTTGGAGCAGATTAAGTGGTGTCGATCTATTTCAGCCTTAATTGTTTCCAAATGCATAGAAATTAGTTGTCACCCTAGTGATAGTTGCCTTAGAAATGCCCCCACCAAACAAGTAGATACTGTTAAAAGCCAGAAGGTGAAATTAAGACTTTTATACTACTTTTTAGCCAAACTCACTTATCGCATAAGATGACAGAGCATTAAATCTGTTTTGAGACTCATCTAGTTCCCCGGTAGAGAAAACTGGCTGGAAAGCGGAAGGAGGACTGCAGTTCCAATCCTTATGCTGTGTTCACGCCTTAAGCTTTAATCCAGTTTCGGTCCACTTTCAGAGCGAAGGAATGCCTCAGCAAAGTATAGAGCTTCTTTCTTTCAGCATTATCTAGCTCAAAAAATTCACCCTTGGGTTAGATAAAGTGGAAAGAAAATGGCTTGTCATGTTGCTGATGTGTTCTCTGACTCTGAAAGTGGGCTGAGACTGGATTAAATCTTAGGTGTGAACACGGCCTTAGTCTGTCTCCCACTCTGCAAAACAGGCAAGGTTAAACCACTTCTGTACTTTGTACAGGCAATCAGAGGCATCCCCAACTCAATGATAACCTGACAACAAAAAGTTTATTTATTCGTTTTTTAAAAATCATGCTGCTTTTTCATTTTAAAATATCAAAACAGTTTACAGGGGAATTAAACATGTGCACAAATTATTGATAAAAAGCACATTAAGAACTGGATGGATGGGGGCAGGAAGAAAGGCAATGCCTCTAATCTTCATCTGCTGGGATTTTACAGGTGGAACTTGTCTTCTGCTTGAGACACCCAGAAGCAATTGGTGAGCCACCGTGTGAAATGGGATGCTGGGCTGGATGTGTTGTGGCCTGGTCCAGCCGGGCTCCTCTTCATTCATGGAGGAAAGGTGTATTAGTGTAGGGATGTGCACAAATATTCATAACATTTGATATTCGTACAAATTTGTACAAATTCAGACATTCGTATACATAAGAACATAAGAGGAGCCCTGCTGGATCAGGCCACAGCCCATCTAGTCTGGCATCCTGTCACACACAGTGGCCCACCAAATGCTCATGGGCATCTCAAGCAGAGACAAGGACAAACCTATTCCTGCTCTAGAATCCCAGCAAATGGCCTTAGAAGCGCCCCGGTTCTCCCCACCCAGCCTGAAAGATGCACCTAGGCATTCATTCTAGTAGCGATTGCTACATCTATCATCCACAAATTTGTCCAACCCTACCTTAAAGCCATCTAGACTGGTAGCTGTCACCACCTCTTCTGGCAGCATATTCCATAAGTCTATGACCCTCTGGGTGAAGGAATACTTTCCCTTGTCTGATCTGACTCTCCTACCCATCAGCTTCATAGATGCCCCCTGGTTCTAGTGTTGTGTAATAGAGAAAAGAAATGTTCTCTATCCACCTTTTCTATGCCATGCATAATTTTATATACTTCAATCAAATACTATGACATTCATTGACTCTAGCATTTGTAGGAATGCTTTGGAACATTTGTGAAACAGGAAAGAGGGAAAGTGGCTCTGATAGTCACATCTGCAATGGATCCAGGGAGAATTCGATATGGATGGAGAGTGGATTCAAAGTGGATTAAAGGTAGATTTGACACTTTCAGAGCGGATATGTTAAAGGATACGTATCAGATACATATGTGTTTGTATCGGATAATCATATGAACTTGTATGAATACATTCATATCAAATAGAATCCTACCACATTTGGAGGGGATCTTTTCAAATGAATATGAATTTTCTAACATTTGATAAGATATGAATCCAATGCAAAAAAAAGAAAAGTGTACAACCCTAGTATCAATGGCTACTAGAATGAATTCCTAAGTACCACCACCAGATTGGAGAGACAGGCAAGAGGCCTCTAAGGCTATTTGCAGGTGAAGGTTTTGACTTCATCTTCCACTTGAGAATGTCCTGAAACAATTGATGCTTTCAAGGGGAGTCATTCCCAGCTGAGAAAAAGTGGAGACAAAAGGGGAAGGGGATGGCAGAGAGGATTGATAAGAAGGTAGAGTTATGGAGGCAAAAAAACATGAGCTTTGAGAAATTCTGAAAGGTTTGGGAGCATTCAAGAGAATATAGGGGATCTTATATGGTTTTCCCAGTAGCAACATATGGCTAAGCGAGTTGACTATAGGGAAGGCTAAGCATTCTACATGGGGCTGCCCTTGAAGACAGTTTGGAAGTCGCAGCTAGTGCAAAATGCAGCTGCCAGGGTGCTGACTTGGACAGCTAGCTGGATGCACATTACGCCGGTCTTAAAAGAATTGCACTGGCTACCAATTCACTACCGAGCCCAATTCAAGGAGTTAACTCTGACTTACAAGGCCCTAAATGTCTTCGGCCCAAAGTATCTAAAGGAACATCTACCATACCAGCCTACCTATGCCATGAGATCTAGAAGCGAGGCCCTCCTGGTTGACCCACCACCCTCAATAGTGAGGCGGGTGGGCACCCGGGAAAGGACCTTTCGGTAATGGCCCACCAGGTTATGGAATAGTCCCCTCCTCAAGATGTGTCATGCCCCTTCTCTGTATAATGTAGGAAGGCGGTAAAGACGCACCTCTTTGCCCTGATCTTTGGCTAATGTGACCATTTCCACACACACACACAGAGTAGCTATTAGTATTTTAATATTGAGAACATTTTTTTTAAATATGCTGGATTTTTTGTTTTCTGCTTATTTGCTTTTAAGTGTTTTAATGAATTTTATTGTTTTTACCTGCTGTTTTAAAACTTGTAACCCGCCCTGAGACCTACAGGTATAGGGCAGAATATAAACATACATAAATAAATAAGCACACACAAAAAAAAACACTTCTCCATTGTGCTTCTTGAGAAGACTCTTGGGAATCCTTTGGACTAGAGATTTGCACAAATATCCAGAACATTTGAAATTCATACAAATTTGACTGAATTTGGACATTCAAATTTGAATTATTTATGTTTGTATCCTGCCCTATACCCATAGTCTCAGGATTCAAAACAGGTTTCAAAACTACTACAAGGAGAAAACATCAGCTTAGACAACCTTCAGGAGACAGCAGAGGAAGGACAGGCCTGGCAAGCAATGGTCCATGGGGTCACAAAGCATCAGACACAACTGAGCGAGCGAAGAGCAATGGGACCCATACCCTACTGAGAACAGCAGTTTCACTGTCCTCTACTTGCTCTGCTGACTTCACTTTCTCCTCCCCTTGCTAATAACAGCTCCTCCTTCACCAGGCTTTATATGCAAACAGGTGTTTCTCTCTCTCTCTTTTAAAAGGTAAAGACAAGGAAGCAGTTGGAGCCTTAATAAATATTCTATAGCAGCTCAGCAGTTCAGCTCAGCATGAGGGTGTGAAATTATTTAATCAACTGAAGCTGGAACTATTGCTAGCAACAGCTATGGAAGTTTTGAGCTTGGTGCGTTTTACTGCTTTACCTTGGAGATTATAAATATAAATATATTTGTTTTCTTTATCCGATTCTTAAGTATATTAATGAAGTCATCATTTCTGGCAACTCGGTATGTTTATTAACACAGAGCCTTGATTCATCTCACTACCTGCAGCTGTTCCATTATGATTCCACCCAAACCTGGGCTTAATTGCACACACAATACACAATACGCAATGCACACCCCCCTCCAGCACTCCCAAACATGAGGTGCAGTCTATTTTTTTTTTAATTAAAAGCAACACACTGGGCTGTTGTGATTCCATACCAAGACTAGAAACCCATGAGTAGGGATGTGCACAAATATTCCAAACATTTGAAATTCGATCAAATTTAGAGTTTGTTATGTGTAGAATATGTTACAATAGTTCATTGTGTCTCTGTATATAGTGTAGGAAATATCTGGGGCTGGGGTCCTCAGCAGAAGCCCCTGTCCCCATCCCCTGAATCAGTATGCAAAAGCACCTGTCAGTGCTACAACTTCATATTGGAAAACTTTGGCTGTGACAAGGAAGGTCCTAAAACATGGGGTCCTCCCAGGACTATGTTAGGGTTGCCACATGGGTAGAGATGTGCACAGATATCCGTAACATTCAAAATTTGGCCAAATCCAGACATTCAAATTCACATTGAATGTTGGCCGATTTGAAGATAGACATTTGAATTTGAATCCAATACTTTGATACATTTGTTTGTTTGTTTGTATTTCTATCCCGCTCTATACCCGAAGGTCTCAGGGCGGGTTACAATATTATATTAATCTTAGACAGGTCCCTGCCCTGTATAAAGCTTTGTATGGGATTCGTAAATGGGATTTGTATGCTATTTGTATGCATTTGTATGGGATCCGTATGCTATCCGTATACATTCGTATATAGGATCCATATGCTATTCGTGTCCGTATACCTTTCATATGGGATTTATATGGGATTGAACATTCATATGGAATATGCATCCTACTACATTTGAAGGGAGTTTTAATGGGTACTTCTAGTGACAATGGAAAAACGCCCAAAGACAAAAATACAGGGTTTTCTCCATTGTAAAAAGTCCTTTCCAATGGAACAATCACAGTGAGCATGAACTATTTGGTTCATCTGTTCGTGTTCATAAGCACCAACTGTGTTCCATTTGATTGAATATTCTGGATATCCAAACAACGGTATGTTTGGTTCGATGCGAACATCAATGGTTTCATCCACGTTTTGAACACGAACTGAGCTTTGGATTCTCTTATCACCATCACCTGAAGCCCAGAGGGTGTGACTGTGTGCTTCTTGCTTGTGTTTTTATTTTTATTTTATTTTATTCTCATCCTTGTCTTGTCTTCCCGAGTAGAATAAAGAAATTGACACCATTTTTCCCCCCCATAAAGACAGTCTGACATTTTCCAGGCTGTTTTGAAATTTCTTTAACACCACAAGCTGTTTATCTGCCACTCCAGCTTTTATTGAATTAAGGGAGAGGTTTGTGTGTGGGGGGAAGAGAGAGAGAGAAATCAATTCCCTCTCCATATGTTGGTAGAAAGCAAAGCCTCCTAAATGCTATGGAATATGTAAGAAAAGAGCTGGGGCCACGGAGAAGGGGGTGATTGGGGGGGGGAAGAGAAAGGAAGATAAATCCATCGGCTAACAAGATAAGTGCCTTGTTCCTCCATCTGTTACTGCTGTGTCCTTATCTGGGACTGGAGCCTGGCAGGAGCGATACATCTTGTGTCAGGTATTATATCCCAAACTCATATGAATGAATTTTCATGCATGCAGCAATCCATGATCCAGGCTCCAGCTTTCCCCTAGTTTTGTTGTCCTCCGGCACTTCCTGTCTCTTTGCATTGCAAAGCAGCAGAGTTGAATCTGCAGAGAAGTAAGAGCCTGAAAGCCTGTTGCCTATGAGCAACAGGGTTTTAATGGCTACTTCCTGAGATCAGCCAAGCACTCAGCAACTTCTGCTAAGCTGTATTAGTGGCAAATAAATAGCTCCGCGCTGTTCCAAATGCAAAGAACACAGGTGTTTCTTTACCCTTTTCCTTTTTTTTTCTTAATGGACTCACAGTAAGCTTCCTGTGCTGCATTTGGAGTGATTGCATCCTCCATGGTGCAGAGTTACGTTTCTTCCCTTGCCTTTGGTGAGGAGGAACATGAAGGAGCATTGCCTTTGTGTGCATAGGCTGGGCAGATTTTAGCTAAAACACCAGCTCATTTCAAAATGGTTTTGCGTCCTGTGGACATTCGTCCAAATCATTCAAACATTTGCTAAACTGGGGATGCGAATCAGATATGTATCTATATGTATGCGTTGGTATAGGATACATATCCAATATGCATGCATTTGTACAGGATCCATATGCAGGTACTGTATACATTTGTATTGGATATTCACACAAATTCATACAATTACATCCATATTGGGGATCTATTTGAATGAATATGCATTTTCTAACATTTGACTCATTACGAATCTAATGTAAAAAAACCCATTTGTACACATCCCAAGTCTGGCCAGATTTCTTGGCTTCTGAGTACTAAAGCTTGGCTACTGAGTACTAAAGAAGAACAGTTGTTAAAATTTATTTAAGAGCTTTTTTGGGGGGGGGGGGTACTTAAAGGAATACATCTCCGCCCCCTCCCCTCAAATAGGAGGTGCTCTCACCTGACTCCAGAAGTACAACTTTCAATCAAACTAAACAATGGACTGACCATTTCTATTGGCTTGGTTGTTTCTTATTGCAAGCTATGGTCGCACCTAAGCCTTAATCCATCTTCAGTCCATCTTCAGGATGAAAGAACACATCACCAAAGTGACCAGTAATTTTCTTTCCACATTATCTATCCCAAAAGTGAATTTCGTGAGTTATTTAACACTGAAAGAAAACAGACCTTGCCACTGTGCTGATGTATTCTCTCACTCTGAAAGTGGACTGAAGCTGGATTAAACCTTAAGTGTAACCACAGCCTCCCTTTGCTTGTTTTTAAAGGTCCCGAATCCAAATACACAGAAACACACACACACACGTGGAAATGGTAGCAGATGGAGAACATGTTGGCAGGCAGCAGGCAGTGCTGGCCTTAAACGAACAGCATTTGCTCCTCAAAGCGTCAGGATGTCTTTGTAGCCATGAAGCTTCCAGTAAGCTAGCTTCAAAAACTCCAAAGCCATTGTATCCTACCCTTTTCAGTGCCCCCTGCACTGGTTCCCAAGCAATTTAATAGCTTCCAATTCTAGTCCTGTTACTGCACACCTCTGGCAATTCAGAGACAATGAATGCCAGTTCAAGCCATCCCTGGTTTGCAAAAAGTTGTGCAACCTTCAATTTAGGGGGGCAGAAAAAGAGGTGGAGGAGGAGGGGGAGGGAACATGAAACGTAGAGTGTTTTTCCACTGTCACTAGAAGTACCCATTAAGTGCCCATTAATGGGTACTTAATGGGTACTTCCAGTGACAGTGGAAAAACACCTGTAGTGTATATGCCTAATCTGGGTTTCTACAGCATCCCACTCCACCCTCCTCAAAAAGGAATAGGTGTCTGGAACAACCATTCAGATTTAAACCTATCAACATCTTTAAGTCCCAGGCATCTACCTTCCCTGAGATACCTACCTGCCAATCACTGATAGAGCAAGCAGTTTTGGCTTTAATAAGGCAGGCAGAAATACCCCACCACCACCACCCTTGTATTGCTAGACGGCCCAGTTAGGGCTGTGCCTGAATGCAATTTTTCAATCTGGTTTGTAATGAATCACATATTCAAAAATCCGAATGTATTTGAATAATAAAAAAAGAATGTCCAGCCATCAAATTCAATATGAATATATTTGTATGTGTTTGTACGAATAGTTTGGACATTCATATCTGTGCGTGTACATCCACATGTTGTATGTATCTGTACACATCTCATATGCATCCTATTTTTGTCCCGATACAGATGCATACAGATGTGGACAGGATGCTAGGGATAGGTACACAATGCTTATGTACCTGTACAGGTAGAACTGTCTGAATTGTTTGCACAAATAACTCAAGATATTTGCATTCGTCCAAATTCAGAAATCCGAGTGTCTGCACATTTGATTTGTCGACGACTGTCCGAATTAAAAATATTTTAAATATCCATGCATGTCGCCAGTTGTGCCTGTATTTTGTTTGTTTAGAGGGAAGGAATGGGGGGGGGGCGGAGACTCTTTTCTCTCGCCTCCCTTCCTTAGAAAGGTTAAAGCAGTAAAGATGAATGTGAAAGTGAATAATAGAATGACAGCATCTCATAAAAGGAAAAGAGTAGCTTTGCAGAAAGCTGACATAATATAGCATTTAGGATTTCTGCAAAAGCTACTGAGAGAGAAGGAGGGAGGGAGAGAGAGAGCGCCTTGTAAACTCAATTTGCTCCACACCCCTAAGCCTACCAAAAATGTATATATATAAATGTATATATATAAGCCTACCAAAAATGTATGTATATATATATATTTTTTAAAAACCGCCTTACTATATTCTCCTTTGGTCTGCAAAGCTTTGCTTAAAACTCCCTGGCAAAGGTTGTCCTGTTTCTGCTGACAGTGTCAGAAGCATCGTACGCATTACGCAGTGGTTGCATCCAGGGGTGTTTTTCCACTGTCAGAAAGTACCCATTTTTGCACCCATTAAGGACCCATTTGGGTGTGAGCCAGATGATCCCATTTCCACCAAGATACGAATATTTCAAGTTGTTCATACGAACGCTCAAAATATTTGTATTCATATGAATACTAAAATACGAATGTCTGGACATTTGGTTTGTATAAAAATGTCCAAATTTGTCCGAATAATGAATAATACCAATATCCACACGCATTCCTGGTGCAGGTGGGAGAAGCCCAACCACCTCACACTTACTGAGCTATAGGCATTGAGACATTCAGCAAGTTGGGTTATCACACACATCAAATTCACCGAAATACGTTCCCCCAAAGTCCACTAAAGTTGAACAGGCCTTGAATTTTCATTTGCTTTCTGCAGAATGCCCACAACACAGCTGGCATGACTGGTGAATTTTCACCGTGTCCGTAGCTACACCTTTGAGCCCTGGGAAACATGAATGAAAAATTATTGGGACAAGGAAAATGCATTATAAATGGAAGTAGGCAGGCCCTCTGTTTCCTACTAAAGCTGGCCAGCTGTATGCAAATTGCACCGAATACTGCCCAAACTCTGCGCCGGCTTGCCTGGCTGGCTTCCCTTTAATGACTAGAAATTTTTCCTACTACGCATTAGCACTCGATGTAATGATGCAATGAGTTTGCCATTTATCATCATAATGCCAGTCAAACGAACCTCCTAATTACATAAATGCAAGGAGGAAAAACGATTAGACTTTATCTGCAGAGTAGCTTTGAACTCACTCCTGCTACTTTGGCTGCACAAGAGAAGGAGATGGGTTTTCAACTTGGCTCTCCAGGTTCTTTCAGCCAAAGCTGATGCGGAGCTTGTCAGAGAAAATGTATGCAGAAAGAAAAACACGCACTCATAATACCATTAAGCATCCACACTCTATGGCAATCTGTCCTCCTCGCTCCCCTTTCTGGACCAGATAAGCAATTGCCTTCCATCTTTCCCCTGGCTTCCTAGCCTGGGCCAAGATCAGGATAAGGGATGGGCCTGGGGGGGCGGGGGGAATAATCACTATCAAAGCAAAAATGTGTTAATTTGTTTCATTTAACTGAAAAACCATTTTTGCACATTTGTTTTTGAACTTTTTCAAAAAAGAAAAATCCATGGGGGGGAAAAAAACTCTTCACAAACCAAGTGCAGCAACACAGGGATATATAACTGGATTGTTTGGTTTTACAAATGGGAGACTAGTTTTTTTCTGATTGAAGTTTTTGGATGTGCAACCCTGTCCCTCTCCAATTTTCATTTTGATATGAACGCCTGAGAATACAAAATATTTTATCAAATTTGCAAAACAAACAAACAACGAACTGAATTTTGCCCATCCCTAATTAGGATAACTAGCTACACATTATGAGAATAGAAAGTGAAAGAGAACACAGATGTGTGTTTAATCTCCCCATACTAATTTAGAAGTAATGACTGTGGTTTTAAACAAAACTGCATGCCATCATATCTGGAGTGGCTGTAACCAGGTGATTTCTCAGCCTTTCTGCAGTTACTAGTAAACAAATACAGTATGAGATCTAGATCCTTCTGAGCATCTCTCCAACCACCAACCCAAAAGTAGAGCTGGAGGGAAAGTGGATTTCTCTCTCTGCGCTCCATTCATCTCTATATCCTGCTGTTCACTAAAAGACCCCAGGTCAGATTACAACATTATCTCATTTGTAGAAGTTTTGGGGCTGTTATGCTGTGTTCTTCTTTTGAGAACCTAAGCTTTTGGATATAGCTGCAATATCCATCTTCAGAGGTCTTTGATCTTCACCAAGTCAAGGGTGAGTCAAGGGTGGCTGGTGTCTTATAGATCTTGTTTCTCTTCTTATAAATGTCTGTTGGTTGGTTGTTAGCTCTTCCTTTGTTTGAGTTGCCAATGAGTCATTGCAACATTATTCATAAGCTCTTCCTCCTAGGAAGGACAACACCAAAAGGAAGCTAAACATCATGGATCTGGGTGAAAGAGATATGTATTAAGTAGACACTGATAGGTTTGTGCATGAATATCATATGAATTCAGACATTCAAATTTGAACTGAACGTTGGCATATTCGAAGATTGACATTCTAATTTGAATTGAATGTTTTGATACATTTGTATGAAGCTTTGGATGGGATTTGGATGCTATTTGGATACATTCGTTTGGGATTCGTATGCATTTGTATTGAATACAGATCCTACCACATTTGAAGGGGATCTATTTGAATGAATACAAACTTCCTTACATCTGATTCAATATGAATTGAACACACACAAAAAATTCATGCACGCCCCTAGGCCCTGAAAACCATATAATGTAGGTTCCTGGTAAACCTCCAGAAGGAAAGTGTTCCAGATTCTGAGGGCCACCTTGGAAAAGACCCTCCTGTGTGCCCCAACCCTTTGTACCTGAGAGAGAAGGAACTACAAGAAGGCCCTCTCCTTGAAATGCCAATACTTGAGCAGATCTATATGGAAGAATGGTTCCTTCAGGTAACCAAGGCCCACACCATTTAAGGCTTTGTATGCTGCTCGCTCCTCAGGTGGTGGTAATACATAGACATATGGGTACAGGAAACTTATGCTCTTACATACAGTACACACTTCGCTTTTCTATTGCAGATTTGATGTATGATGGGATTTGCCTGATGGTTCCTGGCAAATTCCTTAATCCTTGCAGGCTGGCATGAAGGGAATCACCTGATGATCTCGCTAGCAAATGAATCATGCAAAGCCAAATAGAAAGGATTCCCTTCGGTCTGCCCATGAAGGAAATGATAGCACTGGTACAGAACGTACAAAGAAATACAGGATGCACTCAGTTTTCCTACTCCCACCTCTGTCCTTCTGTTCTTGAGGGGCTTGAGCCAACAACTCTTGGCATGAGCAATATACTGACTGCCTGACTGGAGAGTCTGCCATCCCAAGCCAGCAAAGATGGCTGCACATTTTGGAGGAAGGCTGTAAAACAGAAAACATGGGAGCTTCTGATTACAATCTGGAGACTGTGAGTTGAGCAGCCCTACTCTGAATGTCACATGAGAGAAAGGCATCCCCCAAAGGCAAAAAATGTTGGTTCTTCCTAATCCTGGAAAACATAACCTGAAGCTGCCTTGGATTAAGAGGTGCATCAAAGCCACGTTGTGAGCAGGGAATCCAAGCCCGTAAGCTGTCCTTTGTGGTGCAGAAAGTACTAAAGTTTGCTCCTAGCCCCACCAGGAATCACCTGGAGGTGGCTGTCACTTCCCTCACCCCACAACTTGCTGTTGCCACTATCCATTAGCCTGAAGAACTTCAGACTTGCAAAATTTGCAATTACAATTGTTCTGTCCCAGAATTCCCCAAAAGTCCCACTCAAATTACACAAATGTCTGTATTTTAGAGAACCATTGCATAATATGTAGTTCCCTTTTAAGATACAATCCATACAATGGGTCTGAGTGATCATGTGTGTTGTTATTGTTGTTGTTGTTGGTAGTGGTGGTGGTTTGGTGGCACCAGCACAGACTGGTTGGGGAATCTAGTCCAACAGCTGCTGTGGGCAGGCAGAGAACAGGAGCAGCACCAGAGCAATGTTTCCACTGCCTCCAACCCCAGCATTTGTTTCTCAAGTTGATGAAACACAAACCCCGTCAGCCCAGCAAACATTGGCATTACATTTGAGAAGATGTAGTGTTGCTCTTCTAATCAAGATTATTATGACTCCACTCCAAAAGGAAGAGAGAGCTGCGTGCCTCAGAATCTCACTTGATGGGAAAGTGGTGTTAGGAGAGATCTGAGTCTCTTATGAACGTGCTTGTTCTCAGAGCACACAGGGCTTCACGGTAGCACAAATACTGCACAAACCATGCTGGAAAAAGTACATTGATGTTTACACGATCAGCACCAACAGCTATTCAATAATCCCTTGCATGACACTCTGGTTTGGTTCCCACTAGGGAATACCCCAAAATCTGATTCGATTCAAATCCGTTATATTCAAATTCAACAAGATTCATTTTGTTTTTATCAAATTCTAATCTATTTGTTTGAATTTTTGATTCGAATCTGCACATATGAATGTCAACAACATTCACATGTGCCCATACACATCTTGCCAACATCCATACTCATCCATACATGTCCGTATGCATCCCGGAGTTATCCTGTATGCAACCTGTTTTCATCCTGTACTTACTGGTCCATACAAATGCGTACAGATGTGGGAAAGATGCAGATCTTCAAGTACGCATCGTGTACAAACCCATAGACATATGAATGTCTGGATAATTTGAACAAATAGATCCGAAGTTTGAAAGTCGATTTGAATGTTTACATTTGAATTTTGGGACATTCTCTTCGAGTGCAGATGTCAAAATTCTGCACACTTGATCAGATTTTGAATGCCTACGAATATTCAGTGGCATCAAGCTCCAGCTGTTTCAAATGCAATTTTGGGGACCTGTTTCAAACAATGTCCACATCACAAAAGTCATTTCCAGATGCCTTAAAAACCACACAAGTCACATCTTATTACCACCTGGCATCCGGCATAAACACCTCCGAAAGCAGGTGTGCAGCCATGAAAGCTCAATGAGGCCCATGAAGCCACTCCAGAATGTGTCTAGGGAGAAAGAGAGGAATGATGGAAGAGAAATGCTGAAGAGCCAGACAAAAGAAATAATGATAAAACACAAAGAAAGAGAAAGATTAATGAGGGTTTCACAAACATGATAATTTCCAGACATTGCTGCATTCAATTTAATTGTGTCTTGAGTCTACCAAAAGGAGAAATAAAAGATGTCAACAAATCAGTCTGTCTGTGTACTCTGAGAGCATAAGACTGCAGGATCCACAGGTGCACCACAGAGTCCATATCTTTGCAAAGATATCTACTTGCAGAAAACCTGACTCATCTAATACTTCTTTGCCCTTTGATAAGATTCTGTCATGGCAGCACAGAATAAGAACATAAGAGAAGCCCTGCTGGATCAGGCCACAGCCCATCTAGTCCAGCATCCTGTCTCACACAGTGGCCCACCAATTGCCAATGGACATCTCAAGCACAGACAAGGACAAACCTATTCCTGCTCTAGAATCCCAGCAAATGGATTTAAAGTGTCCTGCTTCTCGTCCCACCCCCCCAGCCTGAAAGATGTACTTAGGCATCCATTCTACTAGCCATTGATACATCTGTCATCCATAAATTTGTCCAACCCTTCTTTAAAGCCATCTAGGCTGGTAGCTGTTACCACCTCTTCTGGCAGCAAATTTCCATAGACTGATGACACTCTGGGTGGAGAAATCCTTCCCCTTGTCGGATCTGACTCTCCTACCCATCAGCTTCATAGTTGCCCCCTGGTTCTAGGGTTGTGAGATAGAGAAAAAGAAATGTTATCTATACACCTTTTCTATACCGTGCCTGATTTTATCTACTTCAATCAGGTCCCCTCTTAAACTCCATCTTTCCAGACTGAAGAGGCCTAGACGTTGCAGTCTGATTTTGTAAGGGAGGTGTTCCAGTCCCTTAATCATTCTGGTTGCTCTTTTCTGCACCTTTTCCAGTTTCACAGTATCCACAAGAATGAGTGGTTACATTTTCTTTGCATTTCAATTTAAATTAGGAGTAAGCCATAGGGATGTGCATGAATATTTGTAACATTCAAAATCCGTACAAATTTGGCCCAATTTGGACATTCGTATTCAAAAAGAACATTGGCACATTCGAAGACTGACGTGAATTCAAATAGAATGTTTCAATACATTCGTATGAAGCTTCGTATGGGATTCGCATGGGACTGAACATTCGTATCCAATTCAAATCCCACTACACCTGAAGGGGATCTATTCAAAGAATACAAATTTTCTTGCATTTGATTCAAATCAAATCAAATACAAAAAAAAGACATTTATACACATCCCTAGCAAGCCATGCTTCCAATGTCTACTAGCCCATTTTGCCTGGTAGACAAGCATAGACAACTGTCAGTTTCTCAACAGTGGACAAACCTCCACATGCTTAGAAGAAGCTGGAGGAACCTACCTGGCAGGTTGGGATTAGCTGAAGGCATAGATGCCACTACCAGATTTTGTACCTGCAGCATCTTTGGACCTTGCCGAATGTGTCTTGAGAGTTTCTGTACCCCAGGCTGTGGTCACACCCAAGGTTTAATCCAGCTTCAGTCTGCTTTCAGTGTGAGAGAACACATCAGCAAAGTGACCAGTAATTTCCCTTCCATAGTATCTATCCCAGAGGTGAATCTTCTGAGCTATTTACCCCTGAAAGAAAATGGCTATGATTTTGCCAGTGTATTTTCTCCCTCAGAAAGCAGACTGAAGCTGCATTAAACCTTGGGTGTGACCACAGCCTCAGAAAGCAGAAGGTTCATGTTTCAATCCTGCAGCCTCTCCTCAGAAGTCAGTGACGGCAAGCCACTTCTATATCTCTGCCAAGAAAACTGTGTAGAAATGCCCATGCAGTCAATCAGGAAGTTGTTCCAACCTGGTGGCACCCAACAATCAATAAATTACCTCAACATCATGCAGCCTCCTGCTTTCTTTGGCGTTCTTCAACGTGTCTATTCATGGCCTGCAATGGTACAGACAACACATACACAAATCCTCATCCAGAAATGGACAGGTTGATAGAGAAGACTTGTTTATGCTTCCTGCTGCCCCTTGGGTCCAGGGGTGTTGGAGTCACACCCCTTGCCTGCCACAAGAACCTAAGAAGTCTCATGTTATTCCCCCAGCAGGCTGGAATACCAATTGTCCTCTGCAGGTAGCTTTGCAGAAGACGACACAGTAAAAGATTCCGAGTGTCCAATTGCATGCGTAATTGCAGAGCTGTCATCCTCACTTCTGGTTTTATAGACTGAAAAGCAAACTGTTGTTCGGAGGCCTCTATCATTCCAGCTCTTGTTAGTCCTGGTTGCTCTGTTTTATTTATCTTATTTTATTTTTCCATTTCGACTTTACCTGGGACCAAAGCATTTGTGTTTGCTCCCCATTAAGCTTTTGTATGCCATCTAAGAATTGGTTTATTGACATTTAAAGGTCTCTGTCAATCCAGTGCCACAAATCTTCATTATTTTCTGCCTTGAGATAAGCTTGCTAGGTCAGACAGAGAAACAGAGGGAACAAGCCACCAAGACCACCACCCGAAACCTGCCCTTCGCACGTTAATCGCTGGATGAACCTTTAAAAAGGAGAAGAATGCTTGCTGTGAGTTTAGCTATTAATGGTTTAGATAAAAGCTGGCATATTGTTTAGGTTTCCTGGGAAAGGCAGGGGTGGCGGTAATACACAATTGATGTCTGAGAAGGGAGTAATGCTCCATATTAGCAAGGAGCAACATTAGGCAAGAACAGTTCTGGTTTCACCAGGCTCTGGATCCTGACCTGCAATTGGATTTAGGGATGTGTATGAATATTTGTAACATTAAATATCCGGCCAAATTAGGACATTCAAATTTGTAATACAATGTTGGCACATTCAAGGACTGACATTCAAATTAGAGAAGGTGCAGAGAAGGGCAACCAGAATGATTAAGTGGCTGGAACACCTCCCTTACAAAACCAGGCTGCAACATCTAGGCCTCTTCAGTCTGGAGAGATGGCATTTAAGAGGGGACCTGATTGAAGTATATAAAATCATGCATGGTATAGAAAAGGTGGATAGAGAAAATTTCTTTTCTCTGTCACACAACACTAGAACCAGGGGGCACTCTATGAAGCTGATGGGTAGGAGAGTCAGATCCGACAAAGGGAAGTATTTCTTCACCCAGAGGGTCATTAGTTTATGGAATTTGCTGCTGGAAGAGGTGGTGACAGCTACCAGTCTAGATGGCTTTAAGGTAGGGTTGGACAAATTTGTGGATGACAGATGTATCAATGGGTACTAGAATGGATGCCTAGGTGCATCTTTCAGGCTGGGGGGGGTGCTTCTAAGGCCATATGCTGGGATTCTAGAGCAGGAATAGGTTTGTCCTTGTCTCTGCTTGAGATGCCCATGAGCATTTGGTGGGCCACTCTGTACAACAGGATGCTGGACTAGATGGGCTGTGGCCTGATCCAGCAAGGTTTCTCTTAAATTTGAATAGAATATTTTTATACATTCATATAAAGCTTTGTATGGGATTTATATGCTATAAAAATTCATGCACATCCCTAGCTATATTCACCTCTAGCCTAGTCCTTTTAACAGGAGATCTGCTTGCAAGAACAAAAGAAAGAAACGGGGGGGGGGTGGCAAAGAGAGAGGAGAGTTCTTCAACTATACAGTGATCACTTAGGTCTTATGACTTTTGCTTTGCAAGCAGCCACTAAAAGTGATAAGAAAAATATTTTTGTTTAAGAAATGAATGATCTCATTCCATTTAGATAGATTCCACCCATATCCTCAGGACACGTGCCAGCCAAAATGAGAGCTCAGTTCAGTGTGCGTGTTTTCAAAAAGCAAGGCAAGGACCACTGCATGTCCTCTGGGGATAGATCTGTGTAGGAGCAGTGGGTAGGAAGCTATGGGAAGCCATAATCTTCTAAGACTGGAAGGCGGCTGTAAATCACTAAAATAAAATGTTAAAAACGTGTTTAAAATGCAATAACTAAGATTAGCTGGCAAGACAAGGCAGAACAGTGTTCCCTTGGGCCCAGGGGCACACTGAAATGGAAAAAGCAATTCAGTGTGGCAATTCCACTGTTTTGGGGCCACCTATATGCTCTCCTTTCAAACTTGTAGTCAGTTCTGGCTAGATATATACCAAACTGGTTCAGGTGGTTCATGGTTCACAGTGAATTGGGGTGTTTGCATGGCTCACATGCAAACTGAATTACCCTAATGTTTGAAAAATCCAGTTCAAATTGAACCCAGACCAATGGGAAGCCTAATAAACTAAGCAAACTACAGTAAACCAAGGTTGTTCACAGTGGTTAGGTATGGTACACCTGGGAACTGAACCACCCTGTTGTTTGAAAAAAAAAAACACTTCTGAACCAAGCCAAGTGTAGTTTGGTTAAATTTGAACCAAACCACTACATTTCTGTTTGTAAACATCCCTAGTTCCTGTGCATTTCTCCTCGGAAAGTAGACTTAGTACTCTTGTTTCCCTTTGGATCAGACAAGGGAAAATATTTCTTCACCCAGAGGATTATCGGTCTATGGAATTTGCTGCCAGAAGAGGTGGTAACAGCACCAGCCTAGATGGCTTTAAGGAAGGGTTAGATCAGAGGTGTCAAACTCAATTTTGCAGAGGGCCATATATTAAATTTAGAATGTGTAGGCAGGCTGGATTCAAATAAAAAAAATGTACTGAATTATTATAACATTTTATTTATTTAATTATATAGTATAGTATATTATATACTCAAAGCAGCTGACAAAGCTTGTGTTCTCTTCTGAGCTCTCACTGGTCCAACAACCACCCTGTGGGGAGAACAGAAGCTTTGTCAGCTGCCTTGAGTCACCTTTAATGGGTGAGAAAAGCAGGTATTAAAGCCAACACTTCTCTCTCTCTCTCCCTCTCCTGCCTGCCTGCCTGCCTGCTTCCTTCCTTCACGAAGGAAGCAGGGAGGGAGAGCAGGGAGGGAGGGGCGGCAGGCAGGCTTCATTTCTTCTCCAATCGCATGGAGATTGGAGAACTTAACTCACAGCTGCTGCCTCCGCCCCTTGCAAGCAACACCAGTCCGAGGGGGGCAGCGGCAGCAGCAGCAGCTTCAGCTCTCCGATCTGCACGGAAGGGATCTGCCCCCGTGCTCGGAGAAGAACTGAAGCTGCCGGAGAGAGACCGAATTTCTACAGGCGCCAGCGCTCGGCTCTGCTGCTGCTGCCGAGAGAACCAACATTAATTCTCTCAGCAGCAGCAGCAGAGCAGAGACAGCGCCTGTAGAAATTCACTCTTTCTCGGGTCGCTGCCTGCGCGCGGTGGCGCCTCCTCCTCCTTGAAGCTGAGGCGAAGCCCGAGCATATCGGACCTTGCCTTCGCTTCACAGAGGAGGCGGTGCTGCGCGCAGGCAGCGGCCGAGAAAGAGCGAATTTCTACAGGCGCCGTCTCTGCTCTGCTGCTGCTGCTGCTGCTGCTGCTGAGAGAATTAATGTTGGTTCTCTCGGCAGCGGCAGCAGAGCCAAGCACCGGCGCCTGTAGAAATTTGCTCTCTCTCCAGTGGCAGCATGCGCACAGCGCCTCCTCCTCCTGTGTGATTGCAGGCCGTATCAAATCGGCCCGCGGGCCGCATCCGGCCCGCGGACCATATGTTTGACATGACTGGGTTAGATGGATTTATGGATGACAAGTGTATCAATGGCTACTAGAATGGATGCCTAAGTACATCTTTCAGGCTGCGGGGGCAAGCAGGATGCTTCTAAGGCCATTTTCTGGGATTCAAGAGCAGGAGAAGGTTTGCCCTTGTCTCTGCTTGAGATGCCCATGGGCCACTGTGTTTGATAGGATGCTGGCCAAGATGGGCTGTTGCATGATCCAGCAGGGCTCCACTTGGATCCAAACTGATGAAGCACTGACATCTTCCCATTAGATGAAGGAGGACCTCAAATGAGGACTTCCAATCTAGAGACTTATATGCACTAGAAACACTTATTGAGGTGGAATGACATATACATGACACCAGCACCCTCCAGATAGTGTGGAATTGAAACACCAGTCAGTTTTGCTATTGTCTAATCTTGTTGGGGGTGATGGGAATTGTAGTCCCGCAATATCTGAAGGCCATCCATCACCATCTTTATTTTTTATACTGCATGTATAAATATCCTCAGGATGGGAAAAATATCATCTGAGCTCCATAAAACTGACACGTTCCAAGAAGGTGATAACCCAAAGGTGATGTAGTAACTAAACCCATGCTTGCCAGACTTCAGCAGGATGGTTGGCAAAAGATGTAATGGGAATTTGTATGAATTTGGCCATTTCAGATATTCAAATTCAAATTGAATGTTGGCACATTTTAAGGTTGAATCAAACGCTTTGGAACATTTGTATGAAGCTTCATTACGTTTCTGAACCTGGGGATGTGGGAAAGCAGCCGCCCCATTCACATCTGCAATGGATACAGAGTAGGTTCAAAGTGGATTGAGAGTGGATTCACGGTGGATTTGATGCATTCAGATTGGATATGTAGTGGATACTTAGCAGATATGTATGGGATTTGTGTGGGATTCATATGGGATTCATATGAGATTCATATCTAACATTCGTATTGAATTTGAATACTACCATATTCGAAGGGGATCTATTTGAATCAATACAGATTTTGTTGCATTCAACATGACACAAATTGAATGCAAACCCCCCCACATTTGTGCATATCCCTACTTTACAACAATGATTGCTGAAGACTTAGATTTTTAAAAAGTAAATAAAGGCCTATATATGCTAAAATAATACTTTGTGCAACAAAATATGCATTTCACCTGCAAAGCATTTTTTTCTCTGTACACCAAAACCAAAACACAATAACCATAATTTGTTCGATTCAATCCTGTGAAACTATCTTCAGCGACTCACTTGCATCTACAGCCACGTAATATCTGTGTTATGTTATATTTCTTATAATATCTGCTCCAGGTAGGCAATCCTATATAAAATAGGGATGCCATAAAGAATGTTACAGAGATGGAATATACGGAATCATCCCAACTGCCTGCAGAATGAAATGATTTGACAGGGGCTTATCTAGAGGCCATATACATATTCAGACATCACCTCCTTAAAAAAAAAAAGCTGATAAACTGTATGCCACATTTTAAAAAAAGAGTTGCAGTTGTTACAGGCAACTTTAGCCCATCTCAACTGAAGAATCTGTGTCTTTGCAAAGAAGAACATCTGAATGTCAAAGCAAAGCGAAAACGGAAGGGGGAAGGCAGGTTCACGTAAAAACAGAAATAGTTTTGATGGCATATGGATGGGCAGGACATTCCACCTCTTTGCATTGTCAAGGGGGAAAGACTCAAACGCAAAGTAAACTTAGAAGTGCCTTGAGGAGATGCATAATAAGGGCTGGGTAAAGAAGAGGGGAGAGATTTTGTGTTCCATCAAAGGCATCCTTTGGTGCTTCTTACTCAGCAGTTCTTAAAAAGACAGAAGGATTAACAGAAGAATGCAAATGTGCAATGGAGCTGAGAAAGGGGAAGATTTTGGCAAGAGTTTAAAAAAGAAGAAGAAAATCCTCAAGCCCTCTCCACTTGTCCGTGCTAGGGACATGCATGAACTGAAATTGAGTGGTTGGGTTGAACCAACCCAACTACCTTTGAGTTGGGTTGGGTTGAAGCTGGGTTTCACAGTGGTTTGGTTTGAATGCAAACCAAGCAAAACATCGCAAACTGCCCCTGCTTCATTAGAAGATCTCTTGTATTCCTGTACAATGCTTTGTTTCTGTTTTCTTTTAACCTTGAAGATTTGAGAGAGGGGTGGTGGTGTTCACACCAAAATTTTAATTCAGCTTCAGTCCACATTCAAAAGGGTTGGTTCCCCACCCACCCCGAGCTGGATCAGGCTGAAGGAAAACCATTTGTCACTTTACAGATGGGTTCACCCATTCTGATAGTAGACTGAAGCTGGATTAAAACTTAAGGTGTGGACACAGCCAGAGAGACCCTTGATATACACAGAGACACACACAGACCATCTTCAAGCTGGGGGATTTCTAATTTGAGGAATGAGGTTTCCCATGAAAACACCTGTGGGCTGTAACCATGCTGTCAACTAATCATTAGGCAACATACCTGCTTTCCAAAATTGGCTTTCACTAATGTCTCTGTGTATCTTATTTTATTTTTTGTTGTGTATACACACATACCACCCTATACCCGGATGTCTCAGGGTGTGATAACAATACAACTGATAGGAGAACACAATTAAAATGAGGCAAATGAAGCTGCACACAGCCTTGCTGAAAGAGGACCTGTTCCTCGCGGTACGTGCTCTGATTTGAAATGTACAGCCCCGCAGCCCTTACATTCTTCACTTCGATCAGGGAGCCTGAAAAAAGAAGTGTATAATCCTCTTGCAAATTAAAGTCCTTCATTCAAGCTATTTGTCATGGCTCCGTCTTTCTTTTTCTTTCTTTTTTTTTAAAAAAAATCTCTCTATTTCCCCCCCTCCTTTTTCCTAGAAGAGAAAAATGAAAGATGCTAACAGAACCAACAAAGGCAGAGAAGAAAGACAGATAGGACAAAAGGGCATTAAGAAAAAGAATGTGCTCAACAGGGTGTTTCCACCATCTTCTTGCACCAGTGACCAGTCATCGCCTTGACCTCTTCTAATATGCTAAATCTATTTTTGATATAATTTGTTTGTTTGCTTGTTTGTTTGCTCTGTGACTCTGGGTAAAGGGAAATATGAAAGTAGAAGGGCTTGGGAGAGATGGGCTTAGATGGGCCTTTGGAGAAACCAAGAACGGCTTTCATCCTGGCTCACCAAACATTCCTGACCAAGGCACAGAATCAGAGAGACTGGATGTGGTAATTGTGCACTCACCTGGGCCTAGTGTTCTATTAAAGTTGTACAGGCTAGGGATGTACATGGCTATTCAAAATATTTGTTATTCATATGAATCCGGACATTCGTACTTTAGTATTCATCTTAATACAAATATTTTGAATTATTTGTAAGAATAATGCGGACATTTGTACATGTATGTATCTCTATGCATCATGTACACATCTCTATGCATGTATCCGTACGCATCTGTACAGATATGTACTGGATGAAAATGAGATGCATACAGGATGCGTATTGAACCGTATCATTAGATACGTATCAAATATTCTAATGAATAGATACAAATGTATCTATTCATCGTATCGGTTCGAATGCCCAGACATTGGTTTTTGTTTATTCATCCGAATTTGGATTTTTGAATATTCGATTCATTACAAATCAAATGTCGAAAACTGTATTCATGCAAACCCCTAGTACAAACTTTGAGAGATTCAGCTCCCTTGTTCAGCCCCCAATTTATAATGATATAAACACAATCAAGGCATACATGTTACCAAAATATCATATATCAAAGGGCCTTAGAGATGGTACCATGGGGTCCATGTGTAAGCCAGGCTGGCCTTGTGTTTAAGAGTGCTGGGCTGATATCTCACAATCATGGGGTTTGATTCCACACTCTTCCATGAAGCCAGCTGGGTGACTTTGGGCTAGTCACGGCTCTCTTTCTGAGTTATCTCAGCCCCACCTACCACTTAGGGTTTCTCTTGTGAGGAGAAGAGGAAAACTTCCACATTGCTGCTGCGTGAGCAGCAATCTTGAGGGGGGTAGAATATAGAAACAAGACAAGAGCTGAGGTTCCTACCCACTAAGGACAAGTGAGGCTCATGAATATGATAATGAGGTCATGCCTCAGATGAAAGAGTCCTCTTGACCTATTTTATCGTCAATTTCCAGGGACTCCTACTGTCCTATTTCTTCATCTAGTTCCAAGTGGCTGCTTTCATTTTTCCTTTTCACTGCCACATAGTCTCAAAGACACACGTACCAATTTCCCTTTTCCACAAAGATTTCCAAGGGTCCAAGAGGAGCAGAAAAAGAAGCATGGATCCAAATGTATGGGTGCGGACTGCAATTCTGTCATTCCTCCAATAATGAAGCAGGAAGAGGAGACATTATAGAGTTATTGCCCGTATTCAGGAGGGTCCATTTTCATTTGAGCTTGCACTGAACCAAGCCTGCCTATTCTGACTCCTGTGTCCACATCCTATGGTCATTTTGCCCTTTGCTCTACCAGCCTCACTGGGCATTGGCTACCAGAGATGTGCAGTCTGCATGGATTGCATGTGAACTTAAAATGCTTCAAAGAACCAATCCCCCACCTTCAAACCAATCCCAAACTAAGAGTTCTTCTAATGGACTAAACACATCACAGTGAACCAGAGGTTGTAGGGATGTGTACAAATATTCTCAACATTCCGAATTCAGACGAATTTGGTCAAATTTGGACATCTGAATTCAAACCAAATGTCGGCACATTCAGAGAATGACATTCAAATTTGAAGCAAATGTTTTGATACATTTGTAGGAAGCTTTATATGGGATTCGTATGGGATTGAACATCGAATGCTAATCCTACCACATTCGAAGGGGATCTATTTGAATGAATACTAATTTTCTTGCATTCGGTTCAATACAAATCATATACAAAAAGTAAAAATAAAATTCATGCACATCCCTGAAGGGCGGTTCTCTATTGTTTGTATGCAAAGCAAACAACCCTGAAGTTTTTTGGGGGGAGGGAGGAGCTTGTTTGAATCAAGTCTGAACCACAGGTAGGTGGTTTGTTTTGAACCAAACCACTGCATTTCAGTTTCTGCCCATCTCGATCTGGTCACCACAGCAATCCCTCCTTTCTTTCTTCCTCTGCTTTCTCATGGAAAAGAGATGTGTCTGTCTTCTGCTATGGCAGAGCAAACATTTGATATTATCCATAAAAGAGAAAACAAGAAAGAGGGAGATTGAGAGTGTGCTTTGTAAACAGTATTATTTTTAATAAAAATCTCAGTTTGGCAGGCCAGCTGTTTGAGTGTCTGTCTTAATTTAATCAGAATATCTCACGAGCAGAAACTGGGCATAGAAAGTATTGGAAAGAAACAGAGAGGCAGGCAGAGAGAGAGAGAGAAATGAAATTATTTCTATGAAACACTTTGGGGAGCCAAAGTCAGAGTGGTGCAGATAGCCAAATTGAGCCATTTTGTCCATGGAGTAGAAGAGATTTTAGTGAAGAAGAAGAAGAAGAAGAAGAAGAAGAAGAAGAAGAAGAAGAAGAAGAAGAAGAAGAAGAAGAAGAAGAAGAAGAAGAAGAAGAAGAAGAAGAAGAAGAAGAAGAAGAGTTGGCTTTCTCCTCCACTTTTTGCACCCTTTAAAAGAACTCAAAGTGGCTGGCAAAGCACATTGTTTCAACTTGCCCAGTATAAGTCTATATACCATGCCCTACTGGTTTTCAGGACCTTAGGTATCTCTGCTACAGCAGGCCTCCCTTGCAGTCTTCGCAAGGAGCTTGGCATCTCCACTGCCATTCTGGCAGACACTTCAAGTCTCTGCACCTCCACACAGAGGGCATCACTGCCCTCCACCTATAGGCTCAACAGGCCCTTGGAGCTTGGCATCTCCACTGCCATTCTGGCAGACACTTCAAGTCTCTGCACCTCCACACAGAGGGCATCACTGTCCTCCACCCATAGGCTCAACAGGCCCTTGTGGGAATGTGGTGCATTTCACCTCATTGAGTGTACCGTTTATGGTGAGAGATGGTAGTTGGAGAACCATCCCACACACACTGAAGGCATACTGAATGTACATATCTGTACATTCGAATGATTCAAATAATCTGAATGAATGTTTCAGAACATTCAAAATCCATTCAGATGTCCAAATTTGAATGTGAAGATATTTGATCCAAGTTTGAATGTCCACGTTCAAATGAGTTGGATCAGATTTTGAATGTTTAGAATATTCGTACACACCCCTATGCTGTACTGTCCTTGCACAGACAGTATCACTACGACCACAAGCGGTCATTTCTAGAAGCACTTCAGATTATCTCAGAGAGCCTCAGTTGCCCTGTTTATCACATCCATCACGCCCAAATTCAGAAAGCTTATGAGAAGGTGGAGGAGCGTTAATCAAAATAAATACAGTATTAATAAACTGCCAATTAGCATTACAAGACAAACAAATCAACTGCTATTTGCTTATGTTTACCAAGGGTTGGAGAAATCTCTGTGAGAGTCATTTACTGCATTTCAATATTTTCAAACTATGTATTAGGTAGCAGTCATAAATGCCACCAGTAAAGCAAATATGCAGCTCAGCAGTGTGAAGTAATTAATTAGTATTTAATTGCTTTAAAAATTGCTGGAAGTTCTTTTGCTATCATTAATCACTTTTAATGACTGCTATAATTACAAGTCATCTTTTCTCTTTGGGTGGTCGCTGCTGGGACTTGAACCGGCATCCCCTCCACGCCTGCAAAAGTAAGGTAACTCTTCAGCGAGTTAGAGAAAGCCGCTTACCTTGAGCTCTTCTGGAAGACCAGAGCAAATCGTGTTACCAGTGGTGGCTTTGGAGTTTGGATTGGAGGGCTGATAACAGAATTTAAAAGAACACCCACAGACCAGTTAGAATGTCACAGCATTGTTGACGCCAGGAGCCTAGCCAACGCTATTCACTGTTATTCATAAACCCTTTTCATGGTTGAAAACAATATCATTCCATACTATATCCAGAGCAATAGCAGCTCCAGAAGCTTGTGAACTATAGGCTGTTTCTTCACTAGCAACAAAGACCCCATTAGGAACCTGATAGGTACTCAATCGGTACAGATCTGCTGCGTACCATCCTCATACAAGGCCCCTTAAATACCTTATTAGGACTCTATTCTGAATGTGCTATACCCACGGGTGCTGGTGAAAGTTGGATTTAATGGGGACTTTGGGCCCTTAAATCTGGATTAATGGTAGACCCCTTTAATGGTGTCTTCAATCTGACCTTCCTCTGTGAAGACTGGATCAGAGACCACACGTCTACTGGGGCAATGGGGTTCAGGGGTGGGGTTAAGAGGCCACCATTTGCAGCTCTGCCCCACCACTCACAGCTACGTAGGACCACAGCAACCAATCAGAGGCCCCAAACGCCAGACCAGTGGCAGCCAATGAGTGGTAAGCACCTGTCATCAGGGAGATGTAGACAGACTTCGGCCCTGGTCACACCTTCACTTTAAACTGCCTTCAGTCCATCTTCAGATCTGACTGCACACATCTTTTCATTTCTATCCACTTTATTTGTGGACTTTCCACCCTCCATTTCAACTTTCCTGAATAAAAAGTCCATAAATAAAATGGACAGAAATGAAAAGATGGGAGCGGTTAGATCTGAAGGACTGAAGACATCTTGAAGCGAAGGTGTGACCACAGCCTTTGAGGTAAAGGAACAACATCTTCCTGAAATATGAGGTTAGGGGTGTGCAAGAAAGCGATTTTTGGATTTGATTTGATTCTAATTGAATATTCAAATGTTCAAATTCAAACAAATAGAGAAAAAACGAATGTATTCAAATTTGAATCTGATTCAAATACATTTGTATCTATTCACATGAATTTTCTATTTGTGTTTGAAGATACAAATGTCGACAACATTCATATGTGTCCATTAGCATCCGTATGGATCACACTTTTATCCTGTATGCGTCCCGTTTTCGTCCCGTAAATATCCATAGAAATGTGTATGGATACGCATAAGATGCTTATGGATATGTATGCAATGTGTGCCTATCTGTACACATATGAATGTCTGAATAATTCATACAAATGATTCAAAACTTTTGAATGAATTTGGTCGAATTCAAATGAATTTGGTCGAATTTTGAATGTTTTTAATGTTCTTGCACATCCGTGTATGAGGTATCATTATCCTTTTTACTGTATTTATAAATTCATTTTAAAAACTACAGAAGGGATGCATTTTCTAAAAGAAGTGATTAAAAAAGCCCTGTCTGATTGCATCCAAAGTCTCTCTGTCCTCTCTATCATTGCCACCTCCTTCTTCCTTGTTTAAGAAGGTTAAAGAAGGCAATCAGAGAAGAAATAACCTCACAATTTGATCTAGAAAAATCCCTACCTGGTTAGGTTGGTCACCAGTACATGTTTTAAGTTCACCTAAAATCTCCTCCTTCTGCTTTAATGGATTTCTCCAACTTCCATGTCCCTGAGCAATGCTTCTGGAAATATTGATCTTTAAACAAAACAAAACAAAAAACCCACAAAGAACAAATAATTTTCTCATACATCCAAATTCATGGAAACACATAGCACAGACCTGCGTTCTCCCAGAGTTATTCCTGCTCAACCGGCATCACTAATGCACCCAAACCAGAAAGCCTCACAATCACATTCAATTACTCTCACAATTTCTCAGTGACCATTCAGGCATCTAGGTGGAGATGAAAGAGTTGTGTTCCGAAGACATTTTTGTTATAGGAAAATCTGCATTAAATTGAGAAGCATGCAAGCTGACATTTTGACAAATTTACAATTAGTGAGGCTTCCTAAGAATGCCAAAATTAGTTCCAAAATCTGAATAACCTCAGCTGTGCCACTGACTACCTATCAACTATGATGGGTTTTATGCTACTTATTAGGTGTTTCCCGAGTTGGTAGGAACGAGTCGGTATATTAGCAAAGCAAGCAAGAGTGAAGTGTAACCCTTATGCAAAGCAATTGTGAAAAATCCCCTTTCCCTGAGAAGTATTGTTAGATCAATACTGTAATCCTAATCCGCACACAATTTTGACCAGAACCAGCAGCAGCAAAGGACTCATTAGCTTTGTGGTGAAAGGCGGTCCCTAATTTTGCCTAATGAAAACATCACTGCACCAAACACTATAGAAGCTTAAAGTAATGCTATAAGAAATCCTGCTGCCAATAAGTGAGCTATCCTTCCGTTTGCACAGGACTTAGATGACGATGACATGATGGACCCGCAATTTATCCTCCCCTGATATTGATCGAGTTGCAAGATGACTGCTTTTTGGCCATTTTGCAGCCCTACAGTTACCAAGCTGCATTCCCATTCAAGATTTAAAGAAGCTTTCAGAGCTAAACATTCCCAAACGTTCAAAGGAATCCACAGTTTCTGGGGATTAAAGGTCCTGAAATGTGGATTATCTATATTCGAATCAAAAGGGGTTTCACTGCTGGATTTAGCAATAATCCTCACTATTTATCAAAGGGAATGCAAGCATTTGTAGGGGAGCAAACTATGCTTTAGCAGCAATCTCCTCAGTTTCCCCTGATCCAATAATAAGCCGTCATCTCCTTCCCTTTTCTCCCAGCTCTCGCCATTACATGCTAAGGCAAGAGTGAGTAGAGCCTGCAGCAGCTTACAATGGGATGAGAGATCAGACATTACAATGTAACAAGATATCAGACCATAATTGGGAGAGTCCGATTTTACTTAAAGAGACAGCAATCGGAAAGATTTTGCTCTCGATGCCTGCCATTTTGCGCGGTTCTGCTGAGCCGATGCAGCACATATCTGGTGGCTCTTAAATGCCTTCCTACTTCATCCTTCCTCCCTCCCTTCCCCATCACAATCTCTATTTCCTCCCTTCCCCATATGGTTTTCCCCCCCCCACTTGCCATTTCATTGCTTGATGTACCAATCTATCCCAAAACAAAGGGGGAAGTTATTTTTAACCTTCTAGTGCTGTGTTGTGGAGAAAACTGCTGCCATGATCCAAATCAGGGAAGGCTTATACAGAGGGTGGGGTTTGGATCACTTGCCCCGATGAAGTCAGTGTACGATGGAAAAGAGAGGGTGGAGGGGTTGCCCCCCCCGAAAGTCCACATAATAAGCTACCAATGGGAAAGTGAAAAAGCAGAGCTCACTGCTGATTAAAAAAAAAACCTTAAACCCGGACCCCATTGTCCAGTGGGAATGCAACCCCATTGTAGCATGGTAGCCCAGAAGTCCATGAATGACTTCCAGCATCCCCAGTTACTTTCTCCAGGCCTCAGAATGCCACTAATCTCCCAGATGCCTCAGTGCGAGGATCAACAAAGGATGGCTGTGGGCCTCCCCAAAGACCCTGGCGTCAAGGCCATGGAATAGCATCCTTGTGGCAAACGCCCACACCTGTGGCTTTGGAGAGACAGCCTAAGAATATCTACCTGAAAGTGAGACACTTACCTTTAAGTAAAGTTGACTTGGCAGTCTAATTCAATCCACTTTATGTTTCTAGAATTCATTGCTAGGCCTGCTCAGTATCTGATTTCTACCATCCACAATTTAATTCTATTTACAACTGTCCCTTACATAACACAATTTTGTATATAATGCAATTTAGCTTTCATCCAGTTGCTAAAATATGACTACACTGGTGTGGAAAGCAACTCTGAAAGGTTCCAATAATGTGATTTCGCCTCTGACTTACACTGTCAGGCTGGGTCTCTACAGCACAAAAGCAGAATGGGGCTGTTCTTATACGTGTTGTGATGATCACCCCATACATCCACACGGGCCATCTATCACCTGATGGCAATGGCTGCTGTGAAGGCCTGCTGTGTGGATGCCATAGCACCCATCCTGAGTCTCAGAGGAGGCCCAAGGAGGAGGGTCTGCTGGTGGCACGGTGTGATTGGCCCACATAGCTATCAAACAGGGGTCACTTCCTGTGTCAGTGGGTGTGGCGGAGAGACACAGGTTCCTAGACTGCTACAAAGGACATGTGGGAATAAGTACCATGTGTGTTGAGGGGTGGAGCCAAAGCAACCTCACTGCAAATGGTGGCCTCTAAGCCCACCCCTGGACCCCACTGTCCCAGTAGACAGGTGGACGCTTGGCAGAAGACAAGCTTGAAGATAGCATTAAAGGGGTTTTGCATTAATCCAGATTTAAGGGCCCGAGGACATAAGAACATAAGAGAAGCCCTGCTGGATCAGGTCACAGCCCATCTAGTCTAGCGTCCCATCACACACAGTGTCCCACCAAATCCTCATGGGCATCTCAAGCAGAGACAAGGACAAACATCTTCCTGCTCTTGGATCCCAGGAAATGTCCTCAGAAATGTCCTGCTTCTCCTCCAGTTTGGTCCAGATTTGGTCCAAGACCCCATTACATCCAGATTTTGCTGGTGCTCCTGGGTACAAATGGGGTCCTTAAGGGGTCTTGTGTGCAGACAGTGCATGGTTCATCCGTACCAATCAAATACTTATTGGGTTCCCAATGGGGTCTTCATTGCTAATGCAAAAACAGCCTAGGATACCATTGTAATGGTGCCTTAAGCCATCCTAGGAGTCCTTCCAGGACCTAGATGTCTACATTATCTGGATGCTTGCATTTAAGACAAATTCTTGCAGTCCCAAAATGAAATCCACAGCCTTCAGGAGCTCCGCCCATATAGATGGCCAGGGAGGGGGCATGACAGTGGCTCAGCAGGGCCACTCATGTCTAGGCCACTATGGACCACAGCAAAAATGGACATCTTCTGGCCATACTTCCAGTGCCAAGAAGAATGAGCAGGAATGTTACTGCTGCACTTATGGCAGGTGGGAGTCATAAGGCAAGGGCCATGTGCCAACCGTGGCTCCCAGCCCTGCGCTAATTCCTTTGTGACTTATGCTATGTTCTCACTAATTGGGCTGCATCCAGTCTTTTTGGGGTTTCAGTCTAAGTCTCCCTTCTGCACTGCCATCGATGTATTGCTGCAATTAACCTCTTTCTCCAGTGCCACTAACTTCCACTTGTTGACTGGGTCATATCTCTGCTATTCTGCTGACTTAAATCAGTAGACTGGGTCGCCAAGGTTCCCCCAAACCCCAGTTCTACAAAGGTGGTTAACAGTTGCACAAATGTATTGCTGAAGGAGGAGAAGAAGAAAAAAGAAGAAGAGTAAGAAGAAGAGTAGGCTTTTCTACCCCACTTTCTCACCCTTTTAAGGGGACTCAGAGAGGATGACAAACTTTCTGTTCTGCTCTCACAGCAGAGCACCCTGTGAGGTAGGCGGGGTTGTGAGAGCTCAGAAGAGAGCTGTGACTAGGCCAAGGTCACCCAGCTGAGTTCATAGAGGAGGAGGAGGAGGAGGAGGAGGAAGGGTTGGCTTTTCTACCCCACTTTCTCACCCTTTGAAGGGGACTCAGAGAGGATGACAAACCTTCTGTTCTTCTCCACACAACAGTCACCCTGTGAGGTACGTGGGGCTGTGAGAGCTCAGAAGATTGCTGTGACTCGCCCAAGGACACCCAGCTGGCTTCATGGAAGAATTCAGAATCAAACCCAGTATTCCCAGATAAGAGTCCAGCTCCCACTGCACATTTTCTTATGGGAAAGAAGGTCCGTTCTATTATTTATTATTATTTCTAATTAGCATTGCATTTGCTTGATGTTTTCCACAATAACACTGAAGCACATAGTTCAGGAACATGTCCCAATTTGCACATTAAATATGCAAGCCTTGGATCTGATCCCTCCTCCACACACAACCAAATGCTTCTGCCCTTCCCAGCCTACAATCACGGTGCTGCCTTGCACAGCTTAATACCGTATGGAGGGCCATTTCCCCCCCTTCTCCTCAAACTCTCTCCTAATCTCTTGGATATCCTTA
Organism: Aspidoscelis tigris stejnegeri; assembly: GCA_023333525.1. Lineage (NCBI taxonomy): Eukaryota > Metazoa > Chordata > Lepidosauria > Squamata > Teiidae > Aspidoscelis > Aspidoscelis tigris. Next base: position 22,367,103 of record JALMGA010000011.1, read on the forward strand.
ATGACTCCAGCATCCACGAGTGATATTTCAGTAGCAAGAAGCTCTCCAGGCCAATGACCGAGGTAGTTGCTTCTCGGAAAAAGAAGAAAAAAAAAGAAAAAAATAATAATTCCAGGCAAACCTTCAAACCACCAAGCTCTTCCTTTCCTCATGTGGAGTTTCTTCTAATTAGCAAAGCACATTCTTGCTTTTCCTTCTGGTATGGGATTGAGTTCTCTCGGTTTCTCGTCTATTCTGTCCTGTGAACTAATTGCAAAGCAGCTGCACCCGGGGTTTCTGGTGCTGCTGGAAAAGATTAGTATTTTTAGACAGGGAGGGGGAGCGAACAGAAAGAGGCAACACCATCTCCTTCCCCTCCTATCACAAGAGCAGATGAAAGGAGTACCCAAAGAGATGTGCATTTGACACTAGAACATGGGCCTTCAAGTCCTCCTCAGCAGTCCTTAAAGGCGCTTCCAAAGCAAGACTTTATGAATGCGAAATGAACACCGGCCCTTGTTCCTCCAGCACAAGAAAGGGGGAAGGAGGGAGGGAGGGAAGGATGGGGGGAAGGAAGGAAGGCCCTTATCTTTCATATACAACATTTCCTCTATGGCATACAACCATGCTCTGTGCATTGCTCCTATCAGCCTCCCTTCAGACACAAATACCGACCTTCACAAAGTCACAGGGAAAAGCTCTAGCTTGTCAGGATAGACAGGCGTGTGGACGGAAGCGGGGGCGGAGGCGGCCCACAAATCGGGATGCAGCTTTAATCAGAGAAATGTGGATCGGAAATTTCTACCTTGTTTGGGGCCTGCAAATTTGCTCCGGCATCCAAGGGGCAATTTTAAATAATTAATTAATTAATTTAAAAGTTTAAAAAATGGTACAAGGCCAAGAAACAGGAGGGAAGTTCAAATCATTGCCCAGCTTCTTACACTAAATGTGGATAACTTTCATGGGTTGCACTCCTGCTCTGTGAAGCTTCTGCGGGACCAGGAGCTGGTGTTCAGTGTGGTCAATCCACACCCTTAAGCTCATGACCAGAAGGTGGATTAATCTGGATCATCTTCAGGATGGTAGTTAGACTTTGCATTTCTAAACCTCTTTAGGGGCTCCTGCAATCTGTTCATCTCCCTCCACTCTCTGGTTTCCCCCCCCCCCTTGCCCGCCTGCTGCCACCTTTGGAAACTTGAAAGGTTTACTTGGAAAGCTGCATCAGCATAGGGGTGTGCATGAATATTTGAATGCATTTGAAATTCAATTGAATCGACTGAATTTTGACATTTGATTTCAAATCAAACGTCCTTAAATTCGAATTTAAAGGTTTGGTTTGAATTTCGGATCCATTCATTTGAATTATTCAGACATCCGTGTGTGTACGTACTTGAAGATCTGCATTTTTCCCGCATCTCTATGCATTTGTACGGATCTGTACAGGGTGAAAACGGATTGCATGCGGGACAACTACGGGATGTGTATGGATCCGGGGAAGATGCGTATGAGCATCTATGAATGTTGTTGACATTCGTTAGTGCAAATTCAAATGAAAAATTCAAATGAATAGATTCAAATTTGCTTAATTCAAATCAAATTTGGTTCAATTCAAATTTTAAGCATTTGAATCGAAGTGAATTTTGGGGTATTTGATTCAAATTGAATCAAATCCCACAAATTGCATTCGGGCACACCCCTACATCAGCAGCCACCCCTGGATTATACTGCAGCATTCTTGTTCTGCACCAATCTGAACACTGGCTCCAAAGCTCACACAAGCTTTGGAGCTGTTGTGCGTGACTTCCCAATGCTCTGAAGACCAGAAACATGAGATCTTAGCCTTCTGGGTTCCGGGGGGGGGGGGGGTTATTTCAGGAGACCACCTTGTTGCATCACCAAAACGAGTCCCCCATGGTCCAGTGTACCACCCCTAGTATGCCTGTAGACCTCATAATAGAGGCCTATTAGTAGACTGCACCAGGATCCCATTTTGAGAATCCTAACCCAGCCTACACTCTCTCCTGTGCTGGCAGAGCCTACCAGGATGAGGATTGGCCTCCTTTAAAGTTTAAAGCACATCAGCATGCAGAAGGGAGAGCCATAGACCCCTTTCCTATTCCTTACAAGTGGTTTGGGATGGGCACAATTTTTTTCTTGTTCAATTCATGTCGAATTGGGTGCAAGAAAATCCATAATTATTTGAATAGATCCCCTTTGAATGTGGTAGGATTCAAATTTGATACTAATGTTTGATATGAATCCAAGGGTGTTTTTCCACCGTGCTTCTTTAATCCGGATCTAAGAAGATCTGGATCTAAGGAATGGGTACTTCCCTTAATCCAGATCTAGTAGATCCAGATTAAGGGAAGTACCCAATGTGTTTCCATGGGTGGTCTAGCACCCAACAGCAATGGGTGCTAGCCTCCCTCCTGTGGAAACACCAGAGCACCCATTTGGAGATCCAGATCTATTCACGAGGGGTCTGTCTGTCACCCTAGGTGTCTGGGGGGACAGGGGGAGCAATCTCCGAAGTGGCTCCGAAGTCGTTTCGAAGTCTGTGCAAAATAGCTCCGGAGCATCTTTGAAGTCTGTGCTGATCTTCAGAGTAAACTTCGGAGTGATTTTGAATTCACTTTGGAGTCACTTCGAAGTTCACTCTGGAGATCAGCACAGACTTCAAAGATGCTCCAGAGCTATTTTGCACAGACTTCAAAGTCACTTCGAAGTGACTTCGAAATGACTTCGAAGCTTAGTTTTTGGGGCTCCTCCCCAAGGGTACCCCTCCCCCTAGCCTCCTCTAGACCCCATTGCCAAACTAACATGGAAACAGGCTCCCTTTAATCCAGATTTTCTGGCTGAAGACCCCATTGTAGACCCCATAAATGGGGTCTACAGAAAATCTGGATTAAAGGCTGAGATGTACCCATATGATCCAAATTTTCCAAGGCGCGGTGAAAACAAATGTGTTCCAAATGGGTGCCATGGTGGAAATGGGGTCATCCGGCTCACTCCCAAATGGGTCCTTAATGGGTGCTAAAATGGGTACTTTCTGCCAGTGGAAAAACACCCCAATTCTGATCCCTTCTACAAATCGCCTATGTATCCCCTACCTATCTATTCTGAATGTTCCGAATCCACTCTCAATCCTCCCCAGGTTCATGAATGGAAAGAGGTTTCATACAAATTTATAGAAACATTGGATTCGTATTCAAATGTTGATCTTCTAATATACCTAACATTCGATTTGAACATTTGAATGTCCTCATCCTTTTTCACAAATTTCAAATGTGACAAATATCTGTGCACACCCCTACTAGTGGCAGATACATAAAGGCCCCGAGGCTTAATTAGTAAGAATCTGCAGCCGCACTTAAAAGCTTGTTAGTACATCATCACTAAACACCATCATGATTGCTTCGGGTGGTACAAACATTTGTTAGGATGATGTAAATGACTGACATGTAGAAAGCACCAGGATCATCAAATCGACCCACAAAGCACTTGATAATTCAGTGCCTTAGATAAATGAATCTACAGAATCTCAAACCTGTTTGCAGACATGGACTTCATAGGACTACTCCAACTTCCCGGGTGGTGAGATTTCTTCTTTCAGTTCCATGAGCTTAACATGGAGGCTTCCGACTGCCATTATACTTTCAAATGCTTATCTATCTATCTATCTATCTATCTATCTATCTATCTATCTATCTATCTATCTATCTATCTATCTATCTATCTATCTATCTATCTATGGGGGGAGGAACTGGGGCGCTTCAAAGGCCATCTGCTGGGACTCGAGAGCAGGAGAAGGTTTGTCCTTGTCTCTGCTCGAGATGCCCATGAGCATTTGGTGGGCCACTGTGTGCGACAGGATGCTGGACTAGATGGGCTGTGGCCTGATCCAGCAAGGCTTCTCTTATGTTCTTATGTTCTTATCTATCCATCCATCCATCCATCCATCCGTCCGTCCGTCTGTCCGTCCATCCGTCCGTCCGTCCTGCCCTATACCCAAGGGTCTCAGGGCAGGTTACAACATACTGTTTGTAATGTGTTCATTTTATAACATTATTAAACATATTAAAACCATGGTGGTGTCTGAATGTGGGGAGGAAAAGGCTGTTCTTTACTTAGCCAAAGGTGAGGGTAAAATGGTGCATCTTCACAGCTCTTCTGAACACACAGAGTGAAGGAGCCTGATGCACCTCAGGAGGTAGTCTATTCCACAGTCTGGGAGCCATCACTGAAAAGGCCCTATCCCGGGTGCCCACCCTTTTTGCTGCTGAGGGTTGTGGGATAGCCAAGAGGGCCTCCCCTGCAGATCTTAGGGCATGGACAGGTTGATATTGAAGGTGGTGTCACTTTAGATATTTGGGGGCAAGTCATTTAGGGCCTTTTATTTTAAAGTAAGTACCTTGAATTGGGCTCAGCGGATTGGCAACCAGTGCAACTTGTTTAAGACCGGTGTGATGTGCTTATGGCCATGACTGCATTTTCTAACACCAAATTCCATGCGATTTTTTTGTACAGTAGATTCCCAATACTAGTCACTCCCAAAAGCACACTCTTTATTATTTTCTGCCACAGATACTGGGAACTTCCTGAAGCTATAATGGCAACTGCTACTAAACATGATTTTTTTTTCTTCAAAATTTCCAGTTTTGAATTTCCCCCAAAGTCTGCAAAATTCCAGCTCCTGGCCATTTTTTTTTTTTTGGGGGGGGTAGCTTATTTTTCCCTTGTATCAGGGAATATATCATTCTTCTAACAGAATAAAAAAAAAGCATTAAACCACAAATCAGTGGTTTCTTTCAGTATCATGTTCAGCATCCGCTCAGAGGAGGCATGGAACAGAGGAAGGATTACTAATCAGATACTACTTGATTCCTTAAAAGTCTTTTAAGCCAATCCCAGTAACTGTGAAGAAATCTAAAAGTTAAAATACTGTATAGGGATGTGCACATCTCCTCCCGCCCCCCCAGTTCAGTTTGCAGCGAAGCAAATGGGATGGAAATTTGCCTTCATGTGAATGGAGCTACTTGGAATGTGCTAGGATTTCAATTTGCTTTGACCGGGCAGCTGCTTTGAATGTAACAAAGTTTCAAACAAAGTCACAAAATTAGGAATGTGCACAAATATTCATAACATTCAAAATTTGTATGAATTTGGACAAATTCAGGCATTCAAATTCAGATCAAATGTTGTCACAGTCGACGACTGACATTCGAATTTGAATATAATGTTTTGATACATTCATATGAGATTTGTATGGGATTGAAAGTTCATATTGAGTCCGAATCCTACCACATTTGGAGGGGATCTATTCAAAGGAATAAGAATTTTCTTGTATTTGATTTAATGTGAATCGAACTAAAAAAATAATTTGTGCTAATATTCTATTTGAATGCAAAGTTCTGGACATTCACAATTCATGCAATTTGTGAAGACGATGAACATTTTCCACCCATCCCTAATACTGTATCCAAGGAAGAGTTATAGCATGGCTTAAATCCTTCCAGCTTTGGAGCTCTTGAAACCTCCTTAATCTAAGTCAGAACTTAGTCCATCCAGTTGATGGTTGCTGTCCAAAATTTCAGCAAACATGCTTGGTAAGGTCAGCTCTTACATAACTCTATAGTCTGGTTCCCACAAAGTACCATGCATAGTAGAACTATGGGTGTTTTCCCACTGTCCCTAGAAGTACCCATTAAGTACCCATTAATGGGTACTAAATGGCATTTTGTACCCATTAATGGGTACTTAATGGGTACTTCTAGTGACAGTGGAAAAACACCCAATGTTAGGAAAAGTTTAGGAGAACTATAGAGGTCTGTTCTATCAAGATAAGTCCTTGGGACCAGAGATCAGAAGACCCAATCTACCAGTGTAAGACAATGACATCACAGAGATCAAGTCACACTACTGGAAGTTTCTTAGGACTCTCAGTAAATGAGTGAAGTTCCATTTTACTTATCTTATGTTAGAACAAAGCCCTGCTGTACAAAACTTATGTTCCATAAAGGACTGCTGTACATTATTGTTTTTGAATGGAGAAAATGAATCAGGGTTCAAGTAAATTGATAGGATCAATTCTACCAGTGGAATTATTTGGCTGAATAATGGAGAGAGAACTGTCATGGAGCCATTGCTTCCAAGGGAAGTACTCAAACAGAAAAAAAGTATAAGTGACACTTGAGATTTGTTTAATTCATGAATGGAGCATCTTTCACGCATAGTCATCTTCCATCATCATGTTCACAAGACCTCCTGCTGCACAAAAGTATACTTTTGAAGAACTCCAATAAAACTATTACCCAAGTTGAAAAATTGACTCCAGCAGAAAAAAAAAGAAAAAGAAAAACAGTAGGCCACCAGAGTAATTAATTGGAGATCATCAGTTTGGGATTGGCCTCTAAATCCTCATTAAGTTGGGTGTTGAGGCATTGCACATTAATCCCAACATTTCGCCTTCAGCCCAAACAAATAACCATGGTATAATTCTGCAAGTTGTTGTGGCAGAAGAGAGGGGGAGAAGAGACAAAGGGTTGTCTGGTTTCTGAATGAAGAAAATCATCAGCCCACAAATCTTATTAGGCCACTCTTAAAGCCTTAGCAATTTAACAACACATCAGTAGGAGATAAGTCATTTATTAAAAGCCACAGTTCATTAAAGCAAACACGCCGCATGTAATTTATTTACCCAGTCCAAGAAGAGATTTGGGATTCTGAGAATGAGGGAGACATTTGGAAATGCAGAACCAAAGCTGATGTTCCCAACTAAGATTAAAGTGAATCAGCAAGACAGACAACACAATTTGCATTAATCTGGCACATACTGGTTTGGTCATATACCTCATTCCGAAGTGGACCTCATGATAGAGGGAAGTTCTGTGGCCACAGCTGGGATGGTTGAACAGGCACCCAGCTGCATGGAAACAATTTAAAGGGCATTTTGAATAAGTGCCTGTTCTTTAATATGGTCTGTAGGGATGTGCATGAATATTTGTAACATTCAAAATTCAGCCAAATTCAGCTGAATTCGGACATTCAAATTTGAACTGAATGTTGGCACATTCAAAGATCAGCATCTGAATTCTAATAAAATGCCTCAATACATTCGTTCGAAGCTTTGTTACGGATTTGTATGGGATTCGTATCTCACATTCATATCGAATTTGTATGAAACATTCATATAGAATTTGCATCCAATTACATTTGAAGGGATTTTGCCACACTGCATCTACCTTTGCTTCGAAGTCTGTTTACAAGTGCTACCCACTGATTGTCCACTGGGTGGGAGAGCCCACCATCTTGCTTATGTAGTTTCCTGTACAACCCAACTTGAGGAGGAGGAGGAGGAGGAGGAGGAGGAGGAGGAGGAGGAGGAGGAGGAGGAGGAGGAGAGTTGGCTTTTCTACTCTTTTCTCATCCATTTAAGGCTGACAAACCTTCTGTTCTTCTTCCCACAACAGACAACCTGTGTGGTAGGTGACACTGTGAGAGCTCAGAAGAGAGCTGTGACTAGCCCACGTTCACTCAGCTGGCTTCATGGGGGAAGGAAGAATCAAACCTGGTATTCCCAGATAAGAGTCTGGCTCCCTAACCACTAGAGAAAACTGCCTTACGAATGATTAAATCCTGAACATTGAAGAGACAGTCTTTCTCATATTTCAGGACAGAGTAAGGCAAATGCAGGGAAAATGTGTCTGTCATTGTTATAGACTCAGACTTGCCCAGAGGGCACCTCTTTAAGCACATCTGATCACACCCTTTGTTGTTGTTGCCAACTACATTTAGTCATTAGCTTTAAGAATAATTAAAAGTGCCAGAGCTGATTGCTATCAGCATTTTGAAACAAGAAAAGCAATCAAGAGAATGTTTAAGAGGAAAGCAAGGTTAGTATCTCTATCTGTGTAGCTGAGTTTTCATATGAGAAAATCTGTGAGAAATGTCCCTCAAACCACAGCAGACCATTATTTTTCACTGACCATGTTAAATTCTGCTGGCCTTATGGTCTTCTGAGCACAGGGCCAAGCTGCCAGTTCTGTCCCTGCACTCATAGGTAGTGATGAAGGAAGGAGGTGCTAGAAGGAAATTTCACCAGCTAAAATCAAACCACCAATCAAACAAATGGAGGAAGAGGAGGAGGAGGAGGAGGAGGCTTTTCTACCCCACATTTCTCACCCATTTAAGGGGACTCAAAGTGGCTGACAAAGTTTCTGTTCTCCCCACAACAGACACCCTGTGAGGTAGGTGGGGCTGTGAGAGCTCAGAAGAGAGCTGTGACTAGCCCAAGGTCATCCAGCAGGATTCATGGGGGATGGCAGAATCGAACCTGCCATTCCCAGATGAGAATCCAGCTGCCTAACCATTAGACCAAATGGTAGGATAGATGGAAAGAACCTAAGAGGAGCCCTGCTGGATCAGGCCACAGCCCATCTAGTCCAGCATCCCGTAACACACAGTGGCCCACCAAATGCTCAAGGACATTTCAAGCAGAGACAAGGCAAACCTATTCCTGCTCTTGAAGATTAGCCTGAGACCATGAGCTTGGGAGTTCTGGCAGAAACTCTTATGACCTGTTGTGGAACGGCTCTTTTCCTCAATAACATTAAACTGGAGGTCTAACAAATGAAATAATGCTTGGCTTTGTTTCCAGTACATCTTTGGATTCTCCCCTGGATGCACAGACAAAGCTTGCCTCCCTATATAAGAGTTACCAAATTTTATTTAAAAACAAGTCATGCATTTACCTACCTCACAAAACCCCTGCAACACGCCACTAAAAATAATAATCAAAAGCTACAAATATGAGCGCACAACTCTTCTAAATTATTCCTGACCAGCTCAGCTTGCTCTTTCCATGAAGATTATTTATCTCAGTTCTCTATGCATTTTAGAAGAGCTTCAGGTGCACTGCTAGCCTGCAAACTCCTTTGAGTTTGATTCAAAGAACAATTATTGACCCAGATTTATTGATCGACTGATAACAATCCAGGCCAGTTTTCCACCGCTGTGCCATTAAATGTCTCAAGAAAGTTTGGACCTCATCCTAGATCTGTATGACTAGGATGTACAGATGATATGGATTTGGGCCACTGGGCCTCTGCTGGAGAGACCTTATCTGCCCATGGTCTCACATGAGGCAACTCCCCCTGTCTTTTTTAGTGCCACGGTCATGAATGCCATCAGGAACCTAAGCAGCAGAAGTTCACAAGGAGTAATTTAAGAATCTACCCAGTCCACACGCCATCATGGCAGAGGGTGCCATATGGTGCTGCCAGGAAACTTGTTCCACTCAAACAGCAGGACTCCATAGGTATTATTGTACATCCTGCAGGTTTTCTTTTCTTTCTCAAAAAAAAAAAAAAAAGGACAAATATGGCACAAATTAATATTATAAACTAAACTTATACACAAAGGCCACCTCTCACTAGTAAAAACCTCTGAGAATCCAGGGAGGGTATTTTGCAGAATGGGATGTGCAGGAATGTTTGTAATTTGTTATGAATATGTCAAAAATGAATGTTGTATGAATATGTCAAAAAAAACCACTAAACATAATCAGGAATATGGGAAGATGAACAGTAGCTCCTACTCAAAAGGAAGAGAACAAGTAAATCATCTTAACTGAAATTATCTTAGGAATGGAGTCAGCAGCACTCCATTGTCACCTCTTTGGTCCTTCAAAGAAAGAAAGAAAGAAAGAAAGAAAGAAAGAAAGAAAGAAAGAAAGAAAGAAAGAAAGAAAGAAAGAAAGAAAGAAAGAAAGAAAGAAAGAGATCTAAATGTGATACAAAAGGAAGGAAGGAAGGAAGGAAGGAAGGAAGGAAGGAAGGAAGGAAGGAAGGAAGGAAGGAAGGAAGGAAGGAAGGAGCAATGGGATAACTGATAAATTAGACCCTGCCAGTGAATCACATTCTAAAATGTTTTATATCCCAAAAGCTATAAAAGCAATATTCCTTTCAAGCCTTATTGGAGCCATTTCTGTAAGGCAATCAGATCTGTTTCCTGAGGGATTTGAGTCAAAATGCACATCGGCTTTCTCAGCCACTTTTCTCATATTCACTCTCAAGCCTCCTCTTAAATGAGAGGTCAGCACATGCATACAGATGGGAGGAAACAATCCTTGAAGCCAAAAGGCTGCAAAGGGATGCTGAGGGGGCTCAGAAAGCCCCCATATTAAGTAGGCAGCACCATGTTGACTGCAGTATTGGGATGCCTGTAGCGTCATCTGTATGCCTTCTCAGCTGTGACTCTGTGACTGTCCTAGCCTTAACAAGGCTGATTCAATTTCATTCTTATTATCAGGAGCATGTGATGCGATCCAGGAGCAGCGTGTGCCTTCCTTGGGATAAATATACCAACTTTGCCTGCATGATACCAACTGAGCAGCACTGGAGATGTTCTGTCTCATGACTTACCCTCTCAGAGTACTTCTCTCTCCATCTTTCCCATCCCATCCCATTGCTTCTGTTGATTTATGGACCTTATTTGCACCCTTGATCCCACCAACCCAAAAGAAGACGAGCATAAAGAGCTCCCTCCAACTTGCCCCTTCTGCTCTCTGTGCTCAGCAACTTGAACAGCTTGGGTTAACATAGAGAAAGAATAAAACAAAGTAGAATAGGGAAATAGCACTCTCTCCTTACTGTGGTTTAGAGCTCAAAAGATGTCCAGTAGCACATCCTCCAAAATGTGAAAAAAATAAAAGTAAAACTGGGTGGGACAATAAATAAATCCAGTTAGGCTGTCTGCAAACAAGAAGAGAAGGTGTCATCCTTCCGGACAGCAGGGTGAACTCACAGGGCAAGCTCAGGCCCATACTCTACTCTGTATGGCACTTCATCCCATGATGGTATTCCAATGGTGGAAAACACCTGGAAGTGTCCAAACAAGTACTAACCTTCACACTTGCACAGTAGTTATTTCCAGCGTGAAGGACCAAGCTTCCAAACAAGGTAAGCAATAGCACTATTTTGGGAAAACCCAGGTGCAGAGTTTCTGGAGACTATGTTGGGATTGCTAGAGATACATGTGGCAATCCCAAGATAGTGCTGGGATATTCCTGGGCCCTGGTTGGCCACACCACTGAGTAGCGTCAAGAAGGACACAGCTAGAATGTTTCTTACAGGACATTATGGGCCCACATGGGAAATTCCCTCAATTCAAGATGCTGGGAAGCAAATTATGGGCCCCAAATTTTTGGAAGAAGTAGATTCAGGGGGCTTAAAAGCCAAAGAATGTTTTGTGCTATAGACATGTCTTCCAGCTGTGCCCAAAATTGCATCAATTCCTTGGAAAAGAAAGCCAGATAATAAGAGAAGATGCAGGGAGCAAACAAGAGAAAAGAGAGTAAGAATAATAAACTTCAAAAGAATGCTAACAAGCGCTGAAAATCCACAAGTCTTATGATGTCTCTCTTCACCTCCTGCTCATGTGGTTGGAGTCCTAGCAACAGCTTGAAGGCTGAGATTTGCTCATGTCTGATTCATAGAAACCTTTAATCAGGTGTGTAATGAAGGTATCTCTGCCGTGGCTCATTTTTGGTGTAAAGGAATTATGAGGATCCCTCCATCCAAGGATGTGACCTCAGCTAGTCAATTGCTGCCACCCCTGCCCAGTTTGCACCCTTGCAAAGATCTTTAAACTTCCCTCCTCCCCAGGACTGGTCAGTCCACCCTCACCTTCTACTCAAAGAGAGAACAAACACTATCTATCTGCCTAAGGTCTGGAGAAGCATCAATCTCCACAGAGAACTCCGTGAGACAGGACGAAAAAAAGATCATACCTGGGTTTTATTAATATCTATCTAGCAGCTTTAGAGAGTCACACAAACACATAAAATGAACAAAATGGCCCAAAGCAAGCTAATAACTCAACTCTTTTCTAGAACTAAAATATGTGGGCTGCCTTGTAGTAGCTTTTCATCACAGGCCTCCAAACCAGTCCTTCCAGACCAGTCACTGGTCCCAGACCTAAGTGACTGACTAAGAAGATGATGGGACAGAGGGAGAGACAAGGAAATATCCTTTTGTTCTGCTTCAGAGGTCTGAAAACTCAGTAATTCCTTAACTCCCTGCAGGACCCAATTCCAAATATTAAATCTCATGAAAATTATGGGTGCAATATGTAGCCTGAAGTGTGATATCTGGCAGATTTTGAAATATAGCTTGTCATTTGTTCAGTGCCTCCGAGAAAAAGGCGATTGCTCTGATAAAGGTTCTGCATAGCTTTGCACCAATTCTTCCTTCTCTGGTTCTTCTATTATTCATCCTTTCAGATTCTGCACACTTCTTAGTGGTTTCAGATGCTGTTGATCTGCTCGGTTTTTGTTTGTTTTGTCTCTGAGTATTGGAGTTACAAATTGGTTTCAACAGAAAGCCTTTCTAGGCTGGTTGAACCTATGCTCAGGCCAGCCTGTCACAACCACCACCTGCAAAATGTTCCTGAGAATCCACCAGGGCTGCGTCCCCAAGCAATAAATAGCCCGTTAAAAAGCTTCTTTTGCCACGGAGCGTCTCCATGCACGGCTTTTCTCCGAGCTTCCAGTGGCACAAACGGAGAAAAATGTGCGGGAAAAAAAGTGCCCTTTAAACAAGATTACCAGTGCACTTTTTGGAAGCCGTGGGTATTCCTAGCAACATTGTGCATGGAGACGCTCCATGGCAAAAGGGGCGGGGATTGGTGGCCAAGATCTCCAAAAAAAGCACCCTGGCCCTGCTGCCTCTGACGCCTGCACAAACAGCCTTAAACATTCACACATCTCCCAGAACTGCAGCAGCTTTTCTTCCTTTTTCCTTTCTAAAGGTCAGAACTTTTAAAGAGCCAGAATTGTGCAGAATTGCAACATTGTTATCAGGTGTGAAGTGGGTGGATTGCTACAGTGTAACTGCTGCTGTACAGGGTGGATTTTTACAGTGAATTCACTATCTTTGGAAGCAAGCTCTGGATCCCCAAGTGATAAATGTTTCTGGTCTGTTTTGCAGGCAGGGGAGATGAACAGAGAACTTGTAAATATGGCTATTTTTCTTTTGGACTTGTCAGGGGTTGTCTCCCTGGTTGTGGCCGTGCAGATCACAGTCCCTCCCCATTCCCGCCAGCACCCTATCAAGCAGAGAGGGGGCGGGGAGAAAAAGATGCAGACAAACATGCTTCCTTGGGGATGGTAGGTGCATTTAAAATGTGTGTTTTACCGAACCTCATGGGGACACTTATTCCAGAATTGAACAGCACTTTTAAAATCCATTGGAATAGAGGGGCAACAGAGAGGCAAATAAGTTGCTTGGGGACGTGGCCCAGGAGAGGTAAAAATGCCATCCAGGGGAGTTCAGCTCCTGGTAACTCCATCCACCCTTCCATGGCCTTTCAGGCTCCCAAAATGCAGATGAAGATGGAGACAGAAGTTGAATGAAGGAGGACCCAATCCCTGCTCACCCACAGAGCTGCTGAGATCCCCATACAGAGGTAGAAGATCAGCTATAAATATGCAATTAAGAAACTAATTATACTGGAAATCAGTAGTAGTTTTGCATGTTCTGGGAATTGTCACCTCAGAAATGTCAAATATGTAAAGAACTACCTCTTTGCTATCAAGACATTAACACCGATGATGGATCTTGTACTGCTGTTAGCCTAACACCTCATCAGGGACTCCTGGGGAAAGGAGGGTTCAATCACTTGTCTTTTATGACACCCTCAACTGAATCCCCCCCCCAATATCTTTAGAACAGGGGATGAATGAGATTTTTTTTAAAAGCAGAGTGGCATGAAACTGGCACCCGAGGGGCTGAAGGATAACAGCTTCTTCCTTGGAATTAAAGACACCTACTCTGGGTAGCAACTCAAATGGATTGGATTCTGGCCATGCTAGGAATGGCACAGAAGACAGCCATCTTCCTGAAGCCTTGAATGTTTCAACGAACATGAAGGAGATGGAGTTTCTGGTGCCAGAACCAAAGGACACCCACACCAGGGCATCATCGCCACTAAAGAGATAGTAGAGTGTTCATTAGGAGCTACCATAGATCAGCTATTAGTGATGTGCATAAATCTTTGAAATATTCCGTATTTTTATGAATTTGTACAAATTTGGACATTCGTATATGAATCTAAAGTCCAAGCATTTGGATTTCCAAATTTGAATGAATACGAATATCTCGAGTTATTCGTACAAATAATTTGGACATTCATATCTGTACAGGTACAGACACATCTCGTATGTACCTGTATGCATCCATATGCCACCAGATATATATGAATAGAACAAGCACCCTGGGAAACTGAAGCAACTTTCCCTCCGGCCTCTTTGCTGTCCAACGGCTTCCTTGGCACTCAGTGCCATAAAGCTCTTTATCATGTGAGCACATGTGATCGAAATGCCCCATGGTTGTCCCTTTGTCGCCCCATCAGCCCACATGGGGACACAGCCAGGATTGCCAGGCTATCCAATGAACGGTAACAGCTTGGTTTCCCCTTTGAATAACGCAACACTTGCTCTTTCAAGACACCTGAAAGCAGAGAAAGCAGATGTAGTGCCTCCCCTTCTTACCGGAGGCACGGAAAACAAGACAACGGTTGCCTAAAACAACCAGATGAGATAGTCCAAGGGCCGTTTTCTCCTTATTAACTGTCCTAGCCCCGGCCGGGCCTTTTCCACAGCAAGTCATTATTTTAGATGATTGGAAAGTGATGTTGAAAAGACTCACTTTCTCCAGGACAATTTTCTCCCTATCCTATTAGGTGCAATACAATTACAGTGAATGCATCTCTTTTTGAGGCTGATTCAGCTCTTGCAAACAGCCACCTTTTTCTTCTTCTTCTTTTTCCTTTTTTTTTTTTTAACTGGCTTATTAATGAAATTGTACATCCCGGGATTAATCAGCTTGCAATGCCTATTCACATTTCTCATTCCACTGTCCCTTTTGTGTGCTTAATAGGCTGAAGTAGTTTGAAAGTGACACACCGTTTTCCCCACCCCCCAGAAAAAAAGGGAAGAAAACCCTGCCACCGGTTGCTGAGTGGATGACTGCTAAATATAATTCTCACCCCCCTTTTCTATTCTCCCTGCCATTGTGGAGAAGTCACTGCAATACAAGGCTAGGATAGAGTTTTCCCTTTAGTGACAGCAGCCATTATAGGAGGTGAGTGCGCTCCGACTAATTGCAGAGGTAGTTGCTATCATGGCAACTTTGGAACAAGAGGGCGGGGAGGGAGAGGTTCCATCCTTTTTTTGGATAATTAGAGGTATGGAGCTCTGAAGCTAAGAGGTTCCTTTGCGGAACCGAGCTGAGTTATAATCCCAAGGCATCTAGGGCAGCTAGAGAATTCACACCTTGGGAAGACCCAACCATTCAATTAGCTGACATGAAAGAATCATCACAGATACTGGTCCAGCTAAGGGATTCTTTCTCAGTGGGGTGTTCCTCTTCCAAAGAGAAAAAAAAAAGGCAAGAAGTCCAGGCTTGCAGGAGCTAGAGATGGATTCCTCAGTGAGGAGCCCCTCCAGTCACCCTTGGCTTGTCCAAGAGCAACTTGTCTGAAGATGGGTATTGCAGCTATATCGGAAAGCTTAGGTTCTCAGAAGAAGAAACATGGAACATGGCATAACAGCCCCCAAACTGCTACAAATGAGATACTCAGCGAGGTTACTCAACAGTCCAGGGAAACAGTATGAGAGAAAGAACAGTGTTAGTCTAATTCAAAAAATCCAGCAAGGTAGTTAGTAGCACTTGGAGACTAACAGAAGAAGGTTGGTGGCATAAGCTTTTGTAGACATGTCTACTTTTTCAGACGCTAGGGATCATACACCTAAAGTGAGAGAAGGGGAATGCCTCATGAACTCCATACGTGCTGCCCTCCCCAGACATTGGCTGAAAGGAAAGACTGGACTCCACATACCACAGCACGGTTCAGCCTCCTTTAGCCCCCACGCCACTCGTACTGAGGAAGAGAAGACGGCCTGGCATGCCAGGATGGGCTGAGTCCTCTGGAAAAGACGTCTCCGGTTAAAACAATATGACAGGAATAAGCTGGCTTGGAAAACAAATTGAATAAAAATAATGGGGGTAATGCAACCAGAAGATGACCTGAAGTCATCTTAAACCAAAGGTGTGACCAGGGCCAAGGTGTCTTTGCTGCATGATTATTTGAGTTTGGAACTCAATTTCATCAGTTATTGCAGTCTGCTCCCGTAAGACCATACCTCAAAGCTTCTGTTGGGTGCTTAAATAGGCCAAACGGAAAGCGCTTAATTCTGATGAGGTTGCACTTCTCTTTAATGCGCAATTGTCAACTCTGTGGGAAAGTTCTGTGAATGGGACAGAACTTTGCATCTGTGGAAACAGAGCCACTTGGAATATGCCAGGCTTTGAATTCACTTCAGATTCTCTTCAAATCCCTGCTGCCATCCAGTCATGACTCTGAATATGATCTGAATCCACTCCAAATCTGCTCCAAAGCTTCAAACAAAACCACAAAAGCTTTTGCTTCACATGCAAAGGTTGGACTTTGAATACAGCCCATCTTCAAGTTGGATGCAATGTTTCGAAGCGCTGCAATTTGTACAAATTACAAAGGTGACAAACATGTTTTGCCCATCTCTATTCTTACACTCCCAATTAGGAATGTGCATGAATATTTGAACTATTCCTTATTCATACAAATTCAGACACATTTGGACATGCATATACAAATACAGTGTCCAGACATTTGGATTTACGATTTCGAACGAAAACGAATATTTTGAGTTATTCGTAGAAATAATTCAGACATTTGTATTTATACAGGTATGTACTCATCTCATACATACAGATGCGTGCGCGATGCATAAAGGATGCTATATACCCATACAGATATGTCCGAATTATTCAATGAACACATAGGAATGTATTTATATAGATTTGAATTCCGGACATTCATTTTTCCTTATTCATATGAATTCGGCTTTTTAAACATATCATTCATTACAAAACCAATTCTGAAAATTGCATTGGTGCACACCTCTACTCCTGATCAGAAAAACTAAAAGCAAGTGAGCGTGGTGGGCTTCCACCTTATAGTCCACTTTGTACACTATGGGTTGCCTGTCCAAGCCCTGATGCTACCATAGCTGCCAAGTCTGCACACATCCTGAAAAGCTGTAATGCAGTATGACTTTTTCCTTTAATGGAATTTTTCTAGACCACTAGAAAAGCAAAAAAAGGAAGAAAGAAAGCAGGAGAGAGAGAAAAAGACTCTGTTAACCATACTACAAAGGCACCTACTTATTAGTATTTTACAACGGTGGCAAAAACATTTCTTGAATCTAATTATTGCTGACAAATATGAAAATTGAAATCAAAGTTAAATTTTCAGCTACAGTGCCTCGTTTGGCAGACTGGCTTCCTAGCACTGACTCATTTATTCTGCCTATGGACTCCACACGAGATTGGATATTTTGCTTGCCTCTCCACCCCTATAAGTTTTGAAGCATTAACTCTGACATATTCATCTCAATGGCTGGCCTTGGGTATTACTAACCTGATATGTTTACCAGTCACATGACTTGAATCTAGGCAAAATGGAGAGGAGAAGGGAGAGGTAGTGTTTAAGAGCCTAGATACATGTAGCTCATTTTATGGTCCGTTTATGAATGCATGAGACAACCGGCCTCTCTTGTCCACAGTGTTGCTCCAGTACAGATGTGCATGTAGGTTTTTTGTATCCGATTTTTATTGAATCAAATGCAAGAAAATTCCTATTTGTTCCATAGATCCTCTTCAAATGTAGTGGGACCCGAATTGGATGCAAATGTTCAATCCCATACAGATCCCATATGAATGCATGCAAATGCATACAAACACCATACAAAGCTTTATCCGAATATGTAGAAACATTCAATTTAAATGTGAATGCCAATCTCCAAATGTGCCAACATTCTGTTTGAATACGAATGTCTGCATTCATGAAATGTGTACAAATTTTGAATGTTACAAATATTCAGGCACATCCTGATGCTCAGGTGTTTCATAGAAGTATTCTGGGAGCCCGTTCATACTCGTTTCTCACCACCCATTTGCTACCACATGTTTGCACTTTTTATTATTATTATTTGGAACCACAGCCCTCGTAGCAGGGCCAAATGCTCATTTTGCATGGTGCCATGATTAAACGTTTTGCACAGAGGAGAGCAGACAGAACACAAGATGGAGTGAATCCTCCAACACTGTCTGGAGCTTTCTCAGCACTCAGCCACAAGGAAATCTGCAAATGACACAGATAAATAAATAAAGGGGGACGCCCCTGAGTTACACTTGAGTCTTGGTGATCCCATTCACACAGCCATCCTATTCTCTTAGCAAAGACATAGAAGCATTTTGCCACTTTCATCTTCCAAGCAGATGCCAAGGTTGAAGTTTGGACCTTCTGCACTGATCTACCAACTATGGCTGCCTCCAGACTTGTGGAATGGATCTGCAGTTAAATCTAAAAGTGCAAGCATACCCACTGTGCAGTGACAACCGAGCATTTCAACTGCCAAGGCAGCTCTGTAGCTTCCCCTACTGGAGCTGCAAGAGCTGAGAAGCCATGAGCCATCATGCGGGTTGAGTCAGCCAATCAAATTTTGAGCTGTCCTTACTGCTTAATCAGTTATCTGCATTGGCTTGAAGCTCCATGTTTTCTTGATACTGCGCAGTGAGTGTCATTGAACCAGCATTAAGGTAAGTGTGCAGTCCCGATCATATAATGCGACTCCACAACAACCAATCAGTTCAATTGGGACTGCGCATTCCAATGCACAATATAAAGGATGCAGCCCATTTCCTTTAAAGGCAAAGAGCCCTTCAAACTGAACTCAATTTATGTTGATTACCACAATGCATCCATATAATTTTTTATGGCACTGATACAGAAGCCTTTGTTTTCCATTTCCTTTCTCCCAGGAGATGCCAAGGACTGAACTGAGGGTCTTCTGCATTGAAGGCAGAATCCTCCATCATTCTGAAGCCAGAAGAACATGTCAAAGTGCCTAACTCTCAAACCAGTAAGCGTGGGGTGGATCTTGCTTTGTCCCAGTCCCACCAAATCCAGGGTCCTTTGATGAATTTTGTAATTCCTCCCAGTTATTAGGAATCCACAAAGATTCTTGTCAACACATTTCCTTTCCCCTTTTCCCCCCTATTAAGCATACTATTAAAATCAATCCCTTTTGTCATCTCTCTCCTGCTTGCATGGATGTTTAATGAATGTCGAGGGAACTAATGAGTGCTGCTAGAAAATTCATTTCAGATTTGCTATTTATAAAGTACCCGGTGCTCAGGTGGGAAATTATTGCAAGGAACTAAAGAAAAGATGACAAGAAAGGGAAGATGGCCTGATCATTTGGCTGCAGAGACTGACAATGGAAGGAAAGAAGATGCTATAAGATTATCTTTTCTCCCGCTGCCAATGAAAAGAGCTGAAAACGCCACCCCCATCACCACATCTAGGGATGAGGAAGAGCAGAGAAATCCAGGCGGGAACAAGTGGTGAATAGGGATGAGCACAATTTTATTTTATTTTATTTTATTTGTATTTGATTCATATTGAATTGAATGCAAGAAAATTTGTATTTGTTTGGACAGATCCCCTTTCAAATGGAACAGGATTTCAATTCGGTATGAATGCTCAATCCCATATGAATGCATGTGAATAGGGAGGTGCACGGATCCTTTTTATTTTAGGCATTCGGTTCGTAATGAACCAAATGCTGGGAAACTCACATTCATTCAAATAAATCCCCTTCAAATGTGGTTGGATTCTGTTACGTACGAAGGCATACGTGTCGGATACATATCCAGGATACGTATCTTATACCAACCTATATGTATCGGATATGTATTCTATACCAACACACATGTATCTATGGGTGTTTTTCCACTGTCAGAAAGTACCCATTTTTGCACCCATTAAGGACCCATTTGGGTGTGAGCCGGATGATCCCATTTCCACCACGACACCCATTTGGGACCCAATTGCTTCAACTGCCGCTGCGGAAATCTGGATCAAATGGGTACTTTCTGGCCTTTAATCTGGATTTTCTGTAGACCCCATTAATGGGGTCTACAATGGGGTCTTCAGGCAGAAAATCCAGATTAAAGGGAGCCTGTCTCCATGCTTGTGTGGCAATGGGGTCTAGAGGAGGCTCGGGGGAGGGGGCATCCATGGGCCGGGAGCCCTAAAACCTAAGCTTCGAAGTCATTTCAAAGTCACTTCGAAGTCACTTCGAAGTCTGTGCAAAATAGCTCCGGAGCGTCTTTGAAGTCTGTGCTGATCATCAGAGTGAATTTCGAAGTGACTCCGAAGTGACTTCGAAGTGACTTCAAAGTTCACTCCGAAGATCAGCACAGACCTCAATGGAGCTGTTTTGCACAGACTTCGAAGTGATTTTGAAATGACTCCGAAGCCACTTCGGACATTGCACCCCCTGTCCCCCCAAACACCTGGGGTGACAAGCAGACCCCTCATGGGTAGATCCGGATTTCCAAATGGGTGCTCCAGTGTTTCCACAGCAGGGAGGCTAGCACCCATTGCTATTGGGTGCTAGACCACCCATGGAAACACACTGGGTACTTCCCTTAATCCAGAGCTACTAGATCCAGATTAAGGAATGTACCCATTCCTTAGATCCGGATCTTCTTAGATCTGGATTGAAGCAGCGCGGTGGAAAAACACCCTATATGTATCTGATACATATCTCCACTTTAACTAATGTCCAAACTACTCGTGCAAATGTTAATGTACAAATGTGATAACATTCAATTCGGGTACGAATATCCAAATTCTTACAAATTCATATGAATAATAAATTACAACTATCCATGCACATCCCTACATTTGAATGCATACGAATACCATACATCTCCCATCAAAACCCACATGAATCCCATATGAATGTACTGAAACGTTTGATTCAAATTCGAATGTCTATCTTCACATACGCCAACATTTGACTCAAGTTCCAATGTCCAAATTTGGCCGAATTTTGAATGTTATGAATTTTCTGCACATGCTCAGAGGCACTGTTCAGTTTCAAAATCATGCTGTCATTGGCAGACGCAAGCTACTCAATTTATTAACCACCAGCCCCTGCAAAAATGTGAATTGAAATTCAGATTGGAGATACAGATTCCCCCAAACATATAGTGCATTACGAAGCCCTTTTTCTTTTAGTGCTCTAAGCACTTCCCACAGACTTCCCCCTCAATCCTCATAATCATCCCATAAGGTGGAAGCAAGCATGACAGTATGCTAAATGAGCAGCTGCAACAGAGGACAGGAAGGGTGGCAGCTTATCTTCCTCCCCCTTCCTACAACACAGAGAAGAATTTAACTAAGTCCTGACATTGCATCCCACGTTCCCTTACTCCCTGCCACTAGCAATGTGGAGGAAAACAAACGTTGACTCATCGGCACATTAGTTAATGCCTAACTAGTATTAATGCACACTTGGTCGGGAGCCGGAAGTACTAGTTTGGAAGTCCTCCGGGCTAAGCAGTTCTGAGATCACACACACGTATGCTCAGGGGAGTTAAAGCAAGACAGGATCGAGGGTGGAATAGGCTCCTGGAAGAAAAGAAAAGAAAGCAGGACCAGCCCCTCTTTCCATGCAAGCTAAGACCAGATAAATGCAAGGTCAGCAGCCAGCCAAATATCCCTAAAGAGTCCCAAATAGGGATGTACACAAATGAGTTTATTTGCATTCAATTCACATTGAATCGAATGTATGAAAATTCATATTCTTTTTTAATGGATCTCTTTCAAATGTGGTAGGCTTCTATCCGATACAAATATATTCATATGAATTCATTTGAATATCTGATACAAGTTCATACACATATCCAATATGAACACACACGTATCCAATATGTATCCCGTACATAGCCACTCTGAAAGCATCAAATCCACCTTGAATCCACTTTGAATCCACTCTTAAACCATGTCAAATGCACTCTGGATCTGTTGCTGATCTGACTGTTGCAACCGCTTTCTCACCTCCCCATTTCACAAATAATCCAAAGCATTTATACAAATATGAACGTCAATGTATGAATGTTGTAATGTTCAATTCATACACGAATGTCCGAATTCATATGAATTCATACAGATATTAAATGTTACAGATATTTGTGCACTTCCCTAGTCCAAAAACAAAAAAGCCAGGCTCACTCAGTGGTAGTTAATCTGTGAAACACATAAAACTGAAAATGTAGGAAGCGAACATGGGACAGAAACAGGCTGGTCTAACCGTGCCTTCCTCCTGAGTTCTGAAGCTCAAACTGCTCCTAAAGGAGAGAAACAGGCCGGGTTTAGTACTCATTTTGTATAACAGATTTGTATACGGTAGTGAAGGAGGCAAACATTTGGCAAGAGCCGAAAGGATAGGAATCTTGCCAGATCACTTGCCCAAGAGAAGCTGCTGATTTTGTTGGGTTGATGTGTAATAACTTTCTTTTCTTCTGTACTGACATCTGTGTTGCGTTGTGTATTGTTTTGCCATGTGCCTGGTATCTCTGTAAAGTGTGGCAATAAGGGGGCGGGGTGGTTCCACTAGCATTAAGAACCCATTAAGAACCCATGAGGCACCCGATTGGTACCTATCAGGAAAACCCTGTTCCCACACCAGACCCCATTATGACCTCATGTGTTCACACCAGTTTAAGGAAAGTTCCGATTGAATAAGGTCTTCAGGCCCTGAAATCCAGACTTCCCATGGACACTTTTAAAGGGGTCTTCCATCAGGTCTTCGGGAAGACCAGATCAGAAGGCATGTGTTTGCACCATGATTGGGGCAATTGGGCCCTACCACATTTGAAGGGGATCTATTCAAAAAAATATGAATTTTCTTACTTTTAATTTGATACAAACTGAATGCAAAGGAAAAAAAAACATTAGTGCACATACCTGTTTGAACAGGGTTTTTTCAAACCACGGCATGATTCAATTCACACATGAAGGCATGCGAACATCCCAGGTCGACGTGAACCACCAGCCAACCAGCTGGACAAGTCTCTAGTGACTACAGCTTTCCCAGCAGTTGCTCTAGTATTTTGAGAATCTCCTGCTCCATGATGCGTTGGCTACAAAAGCACCAATTCAACCCCCTCTAGCTACCAGTAAGGCTGGAAAGACTCCTCTCTGCCTTAAATCCTGGACAGCTAATGGTAGGCCAACTGTTAGATTTAGGAGAAGTCAGGAGCCTATGTACCAATGCTCTTGCCAAATTTCCATCCAGTGGCAGACTTCCAAGGTGGGCAGACAGTACAAATGCTGTGCTGGAATGAAAGAACTGTAAGTTCAGTTGGGGAGCGAGAAGTCAGACTTTGCCCAGAAAGCAGCAATCCTAGTGAACAATTTTCATCAATTACAGAAATGCAACGGTGTGTGTGTGTGTGCGTGCTTGTGTGTGCTTTAATGCCAGAAAACAAGCCTTGAAATCGACAGGACCCAACCACAAACTCTGTCCCCAACACCAATTCCTCGTTCCCTTCTCCACTCTTTCTTCCTGCCGCACCTTCATGAATCCTCCCATTATATCTGGATTAGCCACAAATCTCCCTTTGATTATGCAGCAGCTATTGAAACAGACAACCCGTTGGCAGACATTTGATTACCAAATCCCCGGGGAGTCCCCCTGGATTGTAACACAGCCAGAATTCAGCACAGGCGGACTTGCACAGGCGGTGTCACAGAGTTGCTAATTCATCGTCTCAGAAGTTGCTTTGCAGTTTTGATTTCTCAATAATAGGCTTCATACGAAGCCCTTAAGCTCCCAAAAGCTCCCGAAAACCACTTTTCTCTTCCATTTACATAAACACAAGTGGATCAGAAGGAATAATCATAGTTTATGCATTATTTGGGGGCTCAGAAGCCAGCCACTAATGCAATGTCAGCGTTTGAAGCCTTGGAATTGTACAATATGAAAATGTTGTCATGCAAGAAAAACTGTGCTAAAGTAAACAATAAATAATACAATACGTAATGCCGGTTTTTCAATGACAAGCTGCCTTAGCTTGCTGAATTCTGCAGGCACTAACAAATCAGACTCACAGTCAGTGCTGTGCCCAAGTAGACCTCATTAGAAGCAATGTCACTCAAAGCCAAGTTGCAACCATGCCAAAGCTACTGGGGTTATCCTATAATTTGGCTAATAACTGGAAATAACTGTGCCGGCTTGAGACATTGACCTTACAGCTGTTTTCCTGCTGTGGAATAGAGCTACACAGGACATTAGCTTCTTTCTTCTTTTTTATTTACATCAGAAGTCTAAAAATACGCAGAAACAGATACGGAAGAGCATAACAATCCAATATCTTCCAAAACAATCAGCAATAATTAATAACAGATTCATCAGCCAATGAGCGTACAGAACAACCACACAAAATGCTCTGGGCGCTCCCTTAAGTATTGCAAGCTCTGTTTATCTTGATACAATTTATCATGGCCTCCTGCATTTTACAACATCCATTTAAAAAATATCCAGTTCTTAGCCACACAGACATCTCTCCTTATACATGGATCCTTAATGTACAGCTTCGGATGTGGCTTTGAATCCCACCTGCAAGTGTTACATAAACTGTTCACTTCTTCCTTGCAGAGATGTGCACAGATATCCGCAACATTCAACCAAATTTGGACATCTGAATTTGAATCAAATGTTGGCACATTCGAAGACTGACATTCAGATTCAAATCGAATGTTTTGATACATTTGTGTGAACCTTCATGGGAACCTTCATATGGGATTCGTCTGGGATTTGTATGGGATTGAATATGAATCCTACCACATTCGAAAGGAATCTATTCAAACAAATACAAATTTCTTGCATTGGATTTGATACGAATTGAATTAAAAAATCCATGTACATCCCTACTCCCTTGTCTGGGGCTCAATTCATTTACTGCAATTTCATCCCCACTTCAGAACTTCTTCACACTTAGGAGACAGCCCATAACAGAAGTCTTTTTGGGAGGATTCCAAGATCCAAAGATTGCCTGGAGTATGAGCTGTCAATAGGCAAAAGGTGTGTGTGGGGGGGGCGAGATAGAAAAAGAGCCAATTAATTTACAAGCATTTTCAGAGCTGGACACATTAGCTATAAGCACATCAGAAATCCATGCTATCCTTCTTGGCAGGAGATAAGAGCAGGAGAGGAATCGCTCTGATTTATTCATAAGAAAGAACAAGGTGTTGACTTTGGGCATCCGTGAAAGACAAGAAGCAAGGCTCACCATTATACCAAGCCATATATATCTAACAGCAGGCAGGCAATGAATGAATCAGGAAATATCATCTGCATTTACAGAGGATTGTCCACTTATTATTATTTTTCTCCCTTGGGACCAACCAGAAGATGTGAGCAGAGTCAGGCATAGAGATGTGCTAAAGTGGTTCATCTGGTCTTCAGAGAACTGGGGGTTTGCATGACAACTGCCTTACAATCCAAAAAAAATCCTGTTGAAACTGAACCTGAACCAACAGGTGTTGTAACCAACCAAGATAACCAAGAGTACTTTGCTATGGCTTTCATGCAAACCATAAGAACATACTAACATAAGCAGAGTGCTGCTGGATCAGGTCACAGCCCATCCAGTCCAGCATTCTGTTACACACAGTGGTCCACCAATTGCCCATGGACATCTCAAGCAGAGACAAGGCCAAAGCTTCTCTTGCTCTTGAATCCCAGCAGGTGGCCTTAAAAGCTTCCTGCTTGTCCCCACAGCCTGAAAGATGTACTTAGGCATCTGTTCATTGATACATCTGTCATCCATAAGTTTGCCTAACCCTTCCTTTAAGCCATCTAGGCTGGTAGCTGTTACCACCTCTTCTGGCAGCAAATTCCATAAACCAATGATCGTCTGGGTGAAAAAATACTTGCCTTTGTCTGATCCGACTCTCCTACCCAACAGCTTCATAGAATGTCTCCTGGTTCTCTATCCACCTTTTCTAACCAAAATACTCTCTAGTTGGGATGGTGGGGAAAACAGTTTGAAATCAAACCAAAACCAAGGGCAATTGTTTTGATGTGAAACAAGCCACTAAATTTGACTTCATGCACATCTCCAGTTGAGGGCAACAGGGTGCTGCTCAAGCAAAGTCAGCCAGAAGGTCCAACAAGGCCTTAATTGAAGGCATCTCCAACTTCAGCATCTTGGCTGCCTGTAAAGCACTGCTTGGCTTAGACCCAGACAAAATTACCACCTTTTCACCTTGTGGTTTATGGACTTTGCAGAGCATAATGAGTGTTAGCTTTTTTATAGTCTACGTACTCTACTATCTCAGCCAAGGAGAGCAAACTATTCAGCACTTTATTTGCAGAGAAATCTTTCTCCACATCTTCTGCAAGCAATCACTAGTATTGAATATAATCATAGGGTTCACACACACAAACAGAACAAAGTTAAAGACAATGAGTTAGTGGGAGATCATCTTTACTGTTTGGTAGGACAATGTAGTACAGCATTCACTTGACACCTTAGGAGGTTTGTGGAAGCAGTGAGCAGCATCCTCATGGACTTCTATGGATTTCCCACAACCTCTCATGGCTGTTATAACACAAACTGCCTCCCAACCTAGAAATGATTCTCTCTCACACACACACAGACACACACACAAAGCCAGCTTTATTGTAAACCTTGCAATCAGGAGAAGCTGTTGAAGGATTCATGTTTCTCTGCCGGGGTGTCAGCGAAGTTCAAAAGTACTTGGCCTGTTTTTCATCTGGTGCAAATTAGCACCAAGCAGAACATATCCACCTTCTAAGGCCATCTTTTGTCTGGTGTTAAACTGTGCCAGATGGAAACTATGAAGCTGTAGAACACTTGTTCTACAGCTTCAAAGAGATTTCTCAAGAACTGCAACCTAATGGGTCATTGGTGCAAGCACTGAACCATAGGCAGCAAGTATGGAATTAGGGGAAATCATCACTGCTTAGCAAGAAACCATGGATACTACAAGTGACAAAAATTTCTCCCCCACCATCTTCCTGGCAGAAGGTGATGGCAAAGTATCTCTGCATCTGCTAAAGAGACTACATAGTTATATCCAAATTATCACCAGGACCCAGTCCCAACTTGATGGTACCCATCTACTATAACAAATTAACTATTCAAACAAATACCAATTTTTTGCATTCAATTTGATATGAATTGAACCCCACAAAAAATCCATGCCACAGTTACAGACCTGCTTTTCAAACAGTAGATACTAGAACTATAGGACAAACAGAAACTAGGGATGTTCACAAATGGGTTTTATTTTATTTTATTTTGGCATTTGATTGCTAACAAACTGAATGTTATAAAATCTGTATTGGTTTGAATAGATCCCCTTTGAATGTGGTAGGATTCTATCTGATATGAATGCATACAGATCCTATACCAACACATACAGTTTAACCAATGTACGAATGTTAATGTATGAATGTCATAACATTTTTTTCATGTACAAATGTCCAAATTAGTATGAATTTGTGTGAGTAATGAATCTTACAAATATTTGTGCACAGCCCTAATAGAGACTGTGTGATGCTTTCCAGCCTTACAGTCTCTGGTTGCCTGCCCATCCCACCCTTCCTGTTGGCAACAGAAGGCAAAGTTTGCTTCTTCACACTGCAGCCTTAGGATCCCAGGAATTTCTTCTTGGTTGCTTTTTAAAGGCTTGTCAGTGTGCAACACAGTTTGACCTAGATCTGTCAAGTTGTCATCTTACCCCCAGTCTTCAAAACAAGAAAATAAAAGTTTGGGGCAGGGACTGGGGTGTTTGCTTTTAGCAGAAGCAACAAAAAGTTGAACAATGTTCATGGAGGACTTGGCACTCCAGAAGGTAAGGCACTCGGCAAGTTAAGATGGGAAGGGAGAGACAGTTAGTTAAAGCAACTAGCAAGAGGTGCCGGATATAACAGAGCTGCATAGCCCAAGCAGCAGAAAGAACCGAAAAGACACGTCCCTTTAGTGGAACATCATGTTACCCATGATCTTGGCAGCCACGCGTCTAAAGAAGCTGTTATAATAGCAAAGCCTGTTGTGCAAGTAACAAACTTGGCTAAATTGAGTCCCTTTGTAGAGATTTCCCAAAGGATAATGTGAAAAGCAACTTTGAGCCTCTTCCTTGGTGCAACTAGAATGCAGCTGCTATTAAGGCTGGACAGAAAGAAGGGAAGTTGATTACTTTGCCTTGAAGAATTTCCACACTTAATGCCAAGTTGAGTTGGCTAACCTTTTGGGAGCCCAAGGGCTGCATCTCTTCTCTCTGACCATCCAGCGGGCCAGCCACTGCTGCAAACTGTTCCACACTTGCACTCACTCACCTGACGACCCAGAAGCAGAAATCTGACTTCTTCTGCGTATTTAGCTGTCCGCTGCCAAAAGCCAGGTTACTTTCAGGGAAACAGGAAAGCCTGCATAGAGTATCTTGAGACCATGAGGACAAAAACGGAAGGCCAAATAACACGTCAAGTGATCTGTTCTGCAATTGTCCCAAACCCATAAGGACTCGTCAGATTTGCTTCTGTATTTTCAAAGGATAGGAATGTGCACAAATATTCAAAACATTTAATATTTGTATGAATTCAGACATTTGTACACAAATTGAATTTTATGACATTTGTACACTGACTTCATATTCGTACAAACGTTTTGGAACATTTGTGAAGCTGGAAGGTGAGAAAGTAGCTGTGCCAGTCACATGTGCAACAGATCCAGAGTGCATTTGACATAGATTGAGAGCAGAATCAAAGTGGATTCAGGGTAGATTTGACGCTTCCAGAGTGGATATTTCACGGGTTATGTACCAGATACATTTGGATACGAATCAGATACATATTGGACACATAATGGATACCTATGCGTTCGTATAGGATATTTGTATGAATTTGTATGAACACATTTGGATTTAATAGGATCCTACCACATTCGAAGGGGACCACTATGAATCAAATGCAAAAAAGAAAAAGAAACCATTAGTGCACATCCCTATCAAAGGGATTTCCAGGCTTCGAAATCTGCAAGCATATCATTCAGGCAAAATAAGAAGAAAGGATAGGAATCGGGAGAACTGCCATTCTTGGTTCAGGAAATGTCAGAAGATTCCATGGAGCCTCAGGTGCTTTACCTGGCAGCCCGGTCTCTCCTAGGCACCACAATTTTCCTACTGAGGAGCACAGGTATTTCAGGGAACTCACCTGTTTTCCAGATTCATATGCATCACTATTATAGGCCCTTTCAGGGTCAGGGCTACAGCATGGCCCAGGGCAAAACAGCACCCATGTGAGTGGCTTGCACAATGACGCAACCCACGTCTGTCCTTATAGGCACTGCAGCCCTGCCCACAAAGGGGCCTATCGGGGCAGGGAGAGCAGGCATGTTCCCTGCATTGTGTGTGCTTCTCAGGACTAAGGAGGTCGTGCCAAAGAGCACCAGGTGAAACATCTGACTCCCAGTGGCCTCTTCACCAAAGCATGAGCAGCAGCTCAGCCTGTCCCTGGACCACAGAACATGGTATGGATTGTTCTGGTTTGAGAGACATAAAATAAGGAGAACACATCACGCATGTGTGCTGTGTAATTGGGGTGTCTAAGCCTGTAAACATCAGTTTCTACTATTATTATTTATTAGGCACCAATTGACCACTGCTGAGGTGAGTAACAATGATTTTATTGAGCCAAGCAGTAAATATTGACCCTGGCGAAGTCAAGGCTGTTATTATTTTTCTGTAAGGGGCCATAAATCTTGATATTAGCAGAAGGATATCAATATATTTGTTTAAACACACATCCATTGGTTCTATCATGTGTACTCATGCAAAGAGGAAACCAGAGGTGGTTGATTTTCTTTCCTGTCAATCCCTGAATAATTCTTTTTAAGCCCAACACACTACTTCATGTTGGAGAACATAGGATTGAGCTACTATAGCTCTCTCTCTCTCTTTTTCTCTCTTCCTTTAGAACTTTTTTTTCCCTAAGAGATGAAACTTGCCAAAGTTTCGTCATTTAGCTTTCTCAGCAGACCTGAAAATTTATCTCTTTATTTTAAAAAATTATACCTTGCTAATTAAACAGGAATGTCTACTCCCATATCAACCTTGCCCGTGCCTTAAGATCTGGAGGGGAGGGTCCTCCTGGTTGTCCCACCTCCTTCAGCAGCAAAAGGGGTGGGCAACGGAAAGAGGGCCTTCTCAATGATGGCCCCTAAGCTATGGAAAAGTCTCCCCCTTGAGGTGTGTCTTTCACCTTCACTGTATATGTTTACAAAGGCAATGAATACACACTGGCCTTCAGTTAAATGGGGATATACTTTTCTCTTCCCACTGACAGATGCTCTTATTGTTTTAATGTTTTAATGATGTTTGATTTTAGATGTTGTTACCTCCCAGAGACTGATAAGGATAGGGATAGGGATAGGGATAGGGATAGGGATAGGGATAGGGATAGGGAGATGGATGGATGGATGGATGGATGGATGGATGGATGGATGGATGGATGGATGGATGGATGGATGGATGGATGGATGGATGGATGGATGGATGGATGGATGGATGGATGGATGGATGGATGGGTGGGTGGGTGGGTGGGTGGGTGGGTGGGTGGATGGCAAAAACCGGGGTGAAAAGATGTTTTCACCAGGTGCCAAAAGCTAAACAATGTGAACCTCAAGAAGGAGGTTGTTCCAGAGTCTAGGGGCCACCACATGAAAGGCCCTCCTGCATGTCCCTATGCCTTGTATCTGAAAGGCTGTCAGTGTGGAGGGATCGTCCCTATTCTCACTTACACAAGATATGAGGACTAGAAACAATGGGATGAAACTTCAAGTGAGTCAATATAGATTAGATATTAGGAAAAACTTCCCGACAGTGCAGGTGATCAGTCAATGGAATAGATTGCCATGGGAGGTCAGGAGGTCACCTTCACAGGTGGTCTTCAAGCAAAGGCTGGACCTACATCTGTCTGGGATGGTTTAGGAAATCCTGCATTGAGCAGGGGGTCGGACTGGATGACCCTAGAGGTCCCATCCAACTCTATGATTCTATGAAATGGAACAAAGTTAGTCCAAAGTGTTTTGACATTCTGAAGGGAAAGTGTGGAAACAAATGAGTAGCACTGTGTCCACATGCATGCCCATGGAATAGCTTCTCTCTCTTTTTTAAAAGTTGTCTGAATCTGAATTCCAGGCAGGCATACACCAATCCACGTTCCTTGACAGGGTGCAACATGGAGCCACCTCTCTAGCTAAAGGTGTAGCCAAAGGGCAGTGGAGAAGATTTGGAAGAGGCAATCTAAGAGCGATCCACGTGAGCTTTATGCCTGCAAAAGATTCACTTGTTGTAAGACGCTCAAGACTGGTGAGCAGAAAAAAAAAAAGTGAACTTTGCCTGCTGTGCTGATTCTAAATTGCCAGGCATTGTACAGAGGGCCTCATGCCACAGGGCTGCCTGTTAGTCCTGCCTTTTCAGAATCCTCTCTTTATGCTAGAAGAGTGGAGGAAGATTACCAGAAGCAGTCAATGAGATACCAGGCGGAGGAACAAAAGGCTACAGCAAACAAAAATGATCAGGAAGCATTAAAAGGGAACAAATCCTTCTAAAAGGAAGCAAGATGATTGCTAGAAAAGAAACACGCACGCAAAGTAGAAGCTAGAGGCCAGTGGAGGGCAAGGTGGACTGGAGGAGGAGGAGGAGGAGGAGGGTTGGCATTTCTACCCTGCTTTTCTCACCTGTTTAAGGGGACTCAAAGCGGCTGACAAAGCTTTCTATTCTTCTCCCCACAACAGATACCCTGTGAGGTAGGTGGGGCTGTGAGAGTATTGGATGCATATTCTATACATATGCATATGTATAGATACATATCCGATACCTATCCCCAGGTTAATGAATGTATGATCTATTTGTACGTATGTTCCAAAAAATTTGTGTACAAATGTCTAAATTCATACAAATAATGAAAGTTATGAATATTCATGAACATCCCTAATTCATGTACATCACTTGCCCCAAGTCTTTTCCACAGCCTGTCCATTTAAAACCTGCACCCTCCTGCCCTTGCCCCCTTATTCCGGATTATATCCCATGATAGGACCTGCCATCCACTTGCTAGTGCAGAATATGGCAGACCCCAGGCAAGATACGGCCCAGTTCAGAAAGGGGCCTGGTCTGAACTGCAGCAAGTAATTTTAGTATTTATCCAGTGAACACTGAAATTGCTACACTGAAATCTCAAGCATAAGCCATGAGATACAGAGAGCAGGGACGGGAGAAAAAGTGCAGAACTAAACCAGAAGTATAATTGAACACATTAATTAAATGTTCAAACAAGAATGAGAATTGGCTTTGGGTTTTGAGTACAGGGCAACATAATTCTAGTAGCGGCTCACTTACAGGTACTTCTGAACAACAAAAAAAAAAAGATTTTTTTTTTAGCTATAAAATTTATGTTGCCTTCTATGCAGGCAAATTACAGCTTTATTAAATATTTGCTTGGATGTTCATCCTCATAATATTCCACTAATCCAGATGGCTCTTGTCTCATTGTCTGATTCCACATATGTCAAAAATCAGAAATTCATATCTGTATTTAAGAAGCGGAGTGGAACTTCATTTACTGGTCTCCTTCCCTGGCTGTATCACGCTAAACATACAGCAAAGCCAGACTTCAGATAGCTAAAATAATTAAAAACAGTACAGTGGTTATTTGGTCCACATTGTGTGGCTTGTGAACTAACAGAAAGAAACCTTATGAATTCTAATGTGGTGGGTACAGTATCAGAGAAGAGGTGAGTAATTTGTTCTCTGCAGAGTTAAGAGTAGGCCAGGAAGGATCTCAACAGGTCCAAAACAAGGTGGCACTGAATGATGGTGTCATTACATGGTACAGTGCAATGAAGAAGAAGAAGATTTGGCTTTTCTGCCCACCTTTTCTCACCCATTTAAGGGGACTCAAAGCGGCTGACAAAGCTTTCTGTTCTTCATCCCACGACAGAAAACCCTGTGAGGTAGGTGGAGCTGTGAGAGCTCAGAAGAGACCTGTGACTACCCCAAAGTCACCCAGCTGGCTTCATGGAGGAGTGCAGACTCAAACCCGGTATTTCCAGATAAGAGTCCAGCTCCCTAACCACTAGACCAAACTGACTTTACCACACTACTGCAGGGAGGTCTATGAAACAGAACCACATACAGGCACAACCCAGAAAGGGTTTCTTCCTGCTCCTAGGAACCTAGCAAGGGTCTGCTAGCACTCCCAAACAGTGGGCCCTGTGGCAAGGGTAATAGTGATTTTGGAGCACTCAAAACCACAAAATGCACACCTCTAGTGCTAGTAATGACTTGGTTCTGGCAAACATTGACACTGCTTTAACCAGGATAGGGATAAATCTCATGGAAATATCTGATACACACTTGGGTCAGTATTAGCAAAGATGATTGTCTGTGGTTTACCAGCATTTCTGTCCATGATATTTTCCCAGGCCAGCCTGTAAATTGATCTAGAACTTTCTGTGTTCAAACAAGTATAGTTATTTTACAGCAGATGGCAAGTCCCTATCATGGGGTACAACCCAGAATAAGGCCCAGTGCAAAAAGGGCCTAAATGCCTTGGGTCTTGTCCTTCACTCTTTGCTATTGGTTACAATGGCTGATGACAGCTAGCACCATTGGAAAGTTCATGTAGACCTTAAGTAGATATCCATGTGATTACCAATCCGAGGGAAAGCAGCTGTCTGCATGTAGAAAGCCAGCATTTTAAAGAATACAGTGTCAGATGAAACTTCCCTTTCCCCTTGACACACTGCAACTGTTATCTGAAGCAGCAGCATTCAGACTAGAGGTGAGCTGAGATTTCTTGGAAGACACAGATGTTGCCTCACAGATGTTCCTCCATCCCCCCCCCTTGATATGAAAGCCACTATTTTGCAGAACAGCTTCCATTCGAACTTGCAAAGCACCTCAGAACTACAATGCATTTCGAGCACTTCAGGTAATGAATTCAATATGGCACCCAGGATACTAAAACATTTGATATCCCTATCCATCTTTGGTCAAGAAGAAAGCAGGGAAAAGAATGTGAGAAATAAGTTGTTTTTGTCACAGATGGCATGAAAACCAGAGTGTTCAACTGTGGTCTTCCAGATGTTCTCCAGATGTTACTGAGCTACAACTCCTATCTTTCCATTGTAGGCCTTCAAAAGTCATCCTGGGCCCTCCAGCTAGGGCTGCCACAGAATAGGACTTGAAGTTCAGGATCATCTGGGGGACTGTAATATGGGTGAAAAGATTCCAGAGACCATTAACACTCTGGTGCAAATGCTTTGCTTCCTCCTTGATGAAAATCAAGATAAGTCACAAAGCTATAATAGCCTCAAAGGATAGGAAGTCAGCTGACTGTCCATGCATAAAACTACAGATAAATAAATAAAATAAAAAGTGTCAGCCTTGATCACCACAACTGTCCAAAGCCATTTCCAGCCAGTTTGCCAGTCAAACCTCTTGTGTTAGCATTAGCTGTTCTTGACATCTCAGTTCAATGAGCAAATCCCAGGCAAGCAGAGAGAGCCATACTAGTCAAGGCCTCTACAGACATGGGGGGGGGGGTATAGGGTGGGATAGAGAGGACTTCCCCATTCAAAGCCAGCTTAAGCTGCCTCCAAACAGCAGTCCAATATACTGACAGAAAATAATAATGTGGGCTATCCCCACACACACACGCACACACACTATTATTGCTCTCTACCTAGACAGCCCCAGCAACATGTTTGCACATTCTGGGGATGCACAATATGGGCAATTCAGCTGCCATCAAATTCCCAGATGTGCATCTGTGGCCACCTCCACGCATGCATGGCCAGCCGTGGGTCCCTAAAAAGCACTAAAGCTGGAAAACCCACTACCAGTGCTGGGTCTTCCAGCAACCATGAAAAGCACTTTTTACAGATGAAAAGGTGGGGCCATGCCTATGACATGTGAGGAAATCCCAGCATCAAAGCCCTGTAATGGCACTATATTTCCCCTATCTGGATGCAGCCTTAGTAGGACAAAAGTACACCTCTTCTTTCTTTCTTTCTTTCTCTCTCTCTCTCTTTCTTTCTCTTTCTTTCTTTATTTCTTCCAGCTACTTTGAAAACAGAGGCTGGGCTGAAATGCCAGCGCATTCCACCGAAATGAAAACATACCATCACATTGACAACCCAGTGCCTATAGAAGAGTGTCTCTCTGTGTGTGTGTGTGTGTTGTGTGTGTGTTGGTTCCTTTCTGTCCCCTTCCACAACTCCCCACCCCCACCCCCTCCAAGGCCAAGAGAAGCTCCATTTCACATGCACATATATGGCCAGTCCAATCCAGCCAGAAGCCATTGCTCTGGAGGAAGTTTTCTTTGCCCCCTTTTCCTCTTCTCCCACCCCCCCATCCACCCCACCCCCCACCCCGCCCGACCCGGATTAAGTCTCGATCAAGTCTCCTGACCTCAGAGCCTGTAGGAGATCTAGACAAGATCACCAGGCGAGTATTTAATCAAGTTTAAGAAATGGTCTTCCTAGCCAAAGGCAGGAGAAGCACTCCTTGGAGGAGAAACATCAGGGAGAAGTGAAATGCTGTATTTGATCCTTCCCTCCACCCCCCACCCCCCAGAAAACACCACCAGCACTATGACTTTCTGGGGTAAATAGATTACTTGGGGTGTAGGAGGTGGGCACAGAAGAGAGAGAACGAGGCTTGTGCCCCTTTAAATGGCGCCTTCCAGGAGAGAGTTTGCAGCCAGGGCTCATCATAGGAGCGCACAATTCACCTGCCTGCAGGGTTAATAAGCGCCCGGAATCCCTACACCTGCCTCGCATCCATCGCCTGGCTAAGTGGGATTGGAACTGCGCCGCTGCACCCAAGCAGCCCCCCAGCCCCCTTCCTCCGGTCTCCAGGAAAAGCCCCCAAGAGAAAACAGGCAGTGGAAGCGGTTGGGTAGCAAACTCTCGGCGCCCCTGGCACTTCTTGGCAAGGAACCAAGCAAAGCGAGAAGAAGCCCATAGCAGATGCTGGGAAGAAATGAAATGAAATAATAAAATAAAATAAAATAAAATAAAATAAAAAGCCCTGGCCTCTTCGACCTGCTTCCTTCCGAGGGACCTTCCGGGGCATCTTCTGGACCGTTACTTTCTCTGGAGCTTCGCCCCCACCCCCAGGAGAGGACTTTCTGCTTTCCTTTGGAGGGGGGGGCTTTCTAGACTTTTAATCCGCCACCTCTCCAAAGCCAACGCCGGATTAGTCTCTCTCTCCCCCCCCCCCGCCCATTTCCTTGGGAAATCTCCACGCTGGTGCAAAGACCGACTGTCCTCCCCCCCCCCTCAAAAGGGTTTGGAAGTCCAAAGGCGAAGGATGAATCTAGAGGGGAAACGGCGAGGAAAGCGCTTCGACGGTGCGCACGGATGGAGAGGCGAGGCGGTTTAGACATGTCCCCAGCTGCTTCGCTCCTTCCCTCGCTTCTCCATCTCTCCCCCCGACACACAAACACACACACACTTCAGCAACTATCAAAGTTTGCACGTCGAAGCCCCCACGCCACGCCACGCCACCCAAAGAGCCCTCTACCTGCACCGTGGGGAGCGCGAGGGGAACCCCGACCGGAGGGCGCCTCTAGAATCTCATTCCGAATTCGTCGGCTCCACTAAGGAGGCTTCTCCCCTTCGGCATTTCTCTCCCCCCCGCCCCCCCCACACACACACTTGCTGCCCGACCCGTCTACACGCACCCAGAGAAATACCGCCTTCACCTCGCCCACGAGCCGGACGGACAGATGGCCGAGCCAATTCCAGGCGGGAACCCGCAATGCCTTAATCGCGCGCCCGGCAGATGCGAGAACACCTTTTTTCTTTTCTTTTTCTCTTCTTTTCTTTTTTTCTGGGGCGGGGGGGTTAGAAAGAAGACCTTTGCGAGGAAAGAAAGGTTCTTCCGCACCTGCAACCTTCTCCCTCGCAGGGAGATGGGGTGGGGGTGGGGGTGGGGGTGGGGGGCACAGAACCAGACAAGCCCCCCCCCCAAAAAAAAAGCCATGCCACAAAAAAGGAAGAAAGCAAAAGCAGCGGTCGGGTCTCTCCGCCCGCTGCCTCCTTACCTTGGAAGAAGAAAAGCGACGCCAACCCGGCCAAGGTGGCCCAAAACAGCGGGCTGCCCATCTTTGCCAGAGGTCCAGCCATGCTTGAGGTTGCAGGCTTGTATAGTTCGAGGATCTCCCTTTTGGGGGGGGGGGGAGGGGAGGAGGGCAGGAAGGAAGGAAGAAGGGAAGGAAGGAAGGAAGGAAGGGGGATCGCGCAACGCCTGTCCGCGGCTTCTCCGCTTTGCCCACGGGATCGCGAGTGGCAGTGGCGGCGGCGGCGGCGGCGACTCCTCGGCTGCGAAAGCGAAGCGACGCCTTGCCAAGAGATGCTTGGAGAAAGCGGGGCGGGGTGGGGGGGGAGACGAACGGTACGGGTTGGGGGGGAGGGAGGGAGGGAGGGAGGGAAGGAGGAGAACAATCCAGCGCTTGATTGAAGGACTGGAGCCCAAGGCGGAGAGCGTCTCGTCTCCTCGCCTCTCCTCCGCGCGCCCGAGCGAGCTCGATCCGGAGCGACTTCTCAGGAGCGATAGCGGCGCATCCTCTGGCGCACCGACACTCGCTCGCTCGCTCGCTCCGCGCGCGGGGATGCGAGCAGCCCTCCCACGCCACGGCCGCCTCATTGGCTGCCGTCCAAGGGCTGGCAACGGGACAGCGCCGCGCTCGCGCCGGGAGAAGCGGCTCGCGCGGACGGGCTCGGATGCGGGGCTCGACCCTGGAGCAAGAAGACGAAGAAGGGGGCGGCCCTCACGCCCGAGGTTTAATCCGGCTTCGAGTCCTCTTTCGGTGGGGAAGGAGACGCATCGGCGGAACGAGGACGCCGAAGGAAAACAGCGGGTCTGATTCGGAACACTCACCTTTGGGATGGCAGCAAAAGGGGGTGGGCATCCGGGACAGGGCCTTTTCGGTGGTGGCTCCCCAGACTGTGGAGCTGTTTGCTTCAGGCACCTTCATGTGTTCAGAAAAGCTTTACCCTGGCCTTTGGCTAAGTGAAAAACAGCCTTTTCTTTCCCCCATTCAGACACTGCCTTGGTTTTAATATGCTCGATACGTTATTGGTTTTAATGTGTTCATTTTTGTATGCTGTAATCCGCCCTGAGACCCTTGGGGGATGGATGGATGGATGGATGGATGGATGGATGGATGGATGGATGGATGGATGGATGGATGGATGGATGGATGGATGGATGGATGGAGAAAGAAAGAGAGAGAGAGAGAGAGAGAAAGGTGAAAAGGAAATGACTGGTCAATTTGCTGATGTGTTCTCTCCCTCTGAAGGTGGACTGAAATTGGATTAAAACTTAGGTGTGAACGCAGCCAAGGGCTTCAGCTGGGCTTCCTATCCCCAGCTCCATTCAGGACTCGAGCGAACAAGGTGCTTTCTCTGGCCACCAAGGGCTTCCTTGGCATAAGTTTTAAAAAGATGGAGAAGCTGCTGCCCAGCAGGGAGTGAAGATTGGGGATGGATCCGCTTGGGGGTGGGGGGCAGGATGAACATCACCCAAGCCACACTTTAGGTCCTTGCTGCGCCTGGCCTTATTCTGGAAGAGAGCCCGGGGTCTTTTGATTGCAGGCTAACACAGACTATGGCCGGTCTGGCTTGGGGGGCGGGGGGGGGGGGTCTGCCATAGTCTGAACTAACATGTGGACAGCAGACCCCTCTTCCAGAATAGGGGTATATGCAGAAAGGACCTTCATAATGCAACAGATCTGGAGGGCCACAAAGAGCTTCCTCCAGGCTTGGTGGAGATGACTCATAGAGTTGGAAGGGACCTCTAGGGTCACTGAGTCCAACCCCCTAATCAGTGCAAGATTTCCTAAACCATCCCAGACAGATGTCTGTCCAGCTTCTGCTTGAAGACCTCCAGTGAAGGAGAACCCACTGGCTCCCGTGGCAACCTATTCCACTGACTGATCACCCTCACTGTCAAGAAGTTCAGATGTAGGTCCAGCTTCTGCTTGAAGACCTCCAATAGGTCTTCTCAAGGCCCAGGCATGACATGCATGCATGGCCGAATCCTAAAGGCAAAGTGGATGGATGGTGACCCAGTAGCTCCTGGACCACACTTAGTGGCTCAGAGGTGAAATTCACTCCCCTTTGCCCCTCTGTGTATATTTCAACTCCGAGTTGGCTAATGGCTGCATAATCCACTACACCCAGTGGGATCTGTTCTCAGGGTAACTTGCCCAGAACTGCATCCTAATCCCAATCATGCTTCACCTACCAGGATCTGACTCCTGATTCTTCTTGCACTTTGCTGCTCTTCCTTCTGTCCCAGTTGTCCCATGAGGGCCAACCACTGGCTGCTCCGGAGTGCTTTAAAGTGAATCTTAGCAGTGGCGACTGAAGAGATGCAGGCTTACAGGTAACGTGAAACACCTGCTGTTGGAAAGGGAGTGACCGGTGTCCTTTATAAATCTGCCCCTTTTATTAAAGTAATCCATCCTCTGCTCACCCTGGGAGAAGATCCACCTTGATCCTAAGTGATCACTTTCTTAGAAGAAAGTGCCACTGGGTTTAATGGGGCAATGTCCTTGTCTCTGCTTGAGATGTCCATGGGCAATTGGTGGGCCACTGTGTGAGACAGGATGCTGGACTGGACCATACAGATCCCATTTTAATCCCATATTTTAAGTGCAAGATACAGATAATTTTCGGGCAGTTTTGCATACGACAGATACGAATCTACACATTCGAATCATCCATATCCAAGTTCAAATGTCAAATGTGGATTTTTGAAAATCCGATTCAAGTTCGAATGTCAGAATGTCAAAAATTTGTTGGATTTGAATTGAATATTTGAGCTTTTGAATATTTGTGCACATCACTATCTGTAATGTGGACCATTTGGAGGGCCACAAAGAGCTTCCTCCAGGCTTCTCTCCCAGCCCCAGTTCCTTCTAGAACTGAAGGAAGGCTCTTGGGAGACAGGAATTAGAATCTGACAAATTCCAGCTTTGTTCCAGAAGGCCATCAGCCTTTGATCAAAAAGTCAGACAATAATAGTCATTTATTTGGCAGGCTGGGGTGGAGTGAGGAAAACAATTATTTCTGAGTTATAGTTTTCAAAGCAACTATGGAGTCAAGTTCAACTTGGCAATTGTTGTTTTGTTCTCCAGAAAACACATTTCAGTTTGCAATGGAAGAAAGCACGGCTTAGCAGGATCGAGGAAAGACTTACAACAAATCCCCGTTGTCCTCCTGATGGAATTGCTTCTGAAGGTTGGCGGAGGGAGGTGCAGTGCCTTTTTGTACTTATCCAGGCCACCCACTGGATTGCTCCAGCTGTCACCATAGCTCACCTGGAAGTGCCGCACCGCTCCCAGGAGTGATCCAGTTGTGGACAACTGAAAAACAGTCCACAGGCTGATGAGCAGTGGCTGGATCACTTCTGGAACAGCAGATCCACACCCTGTTCAGGGCTCTGGGCAGCATGGGCATGTGGGCAGCATAACTGTGGCTTCACAGCCATTCGCGGCTATAGGATTGTGGTGGCAACATCTGACCATGCACCGGATGTTGGTTTGGACTTCATCATAGTGACCTGGCTGGTCATTTGTACTGCATGGGCCAGGTGTGGGGCTAGTCCAGTACCTGCAGTATGAATGACTGCACCACACTCTAACCTTACCAGATTGGTATGGTGTTATATAATACCAGCCAGGTAAGTGTGGGAAAAGCCATAGTTTGGCCACCTTGACCTGCAGTTTTCCTCAGTGTTAGATGGTTGCTGCTATGGAAAATGCTACTTTGTCTGAGTAGTGTATTGGGACTCCTCATTGAATAGTTGCCTGACGTGAAGCTGCTCTAGATCAGTGGTTTTCAAATGGTTGTCCTCCAGGTTTATTTTCCACTTACCTCCCTTAATTCAGATCTAGGATGATCCAGATCTATGAAATGGATCCTTCAGCAAATCTGGAATTAGAAGATCCAGATCCCCGCAAGTACCTGACGCATCTCCACGGGCAGTATAGCACCCAAAAGAAATGAGTACTAGACATGCTTACAGTGGGAACACTGGAGCACCCATGTGGAGTGCCCATCTATCCCCAGGCATCAGTCAAACAATGTTGCTTTTTTTTGGGGGGGGAGGATGTTGGGAGAGGTGAATCTCCAGAGCCTGGCCCAAGCAATACAGTCTGTGCTGATCTTCAGAGCCATCTCCAGAGCTGTCTCTGGAAAAGAGTCACCTGCTTCGAACCATTGGGTTTTGGGGTGCCCGCACCCTGACAAGCGTGCCCCGCCGGACCCTGCCCCTGTACCCCATTCACCCAATCACTGTTTGAACGTGCACCATCTAATCCAGTATTCAAGGCTGAAAATGAAACTGAAGACCCCTTTAATAGAGTCCATGGGAAGACCAGAATACAGGGTCTGAAGTGGGAACGGGTATTTTCCTGATCAGTACCAAACCAGCGCTTAATGGGTACTTAGTGCTAGTGGAAAAACACACCAGATGTTCCTGAAGACCACTGGGGATGCCACAGAATTCTGAGTGGAACGCTGAGAGTTCTTGCCCAGGAACCGCCAGGGGCATCACTGTATGGAAACCACTGCTACAGTGGTCGATCCTGCCCCTTGTGGCCAATTGAGCAGAGATCTATTGCATGTGGTGGGATTAGGGTGGTGGTGGTGCATGAATGCACTTTTTGAATTCAATTTGTAACAAATTGAATATTCAAAAATCCAAATGTATCCGAATAACGGAAAAACAAATGTCCGGACATTTGATCTGATGCAAATATATTTGTATGCATTTGTACAAATAATTCAGACATTCGTGCCAGTATGGTTGCATACACATCTTGTACGTACCCGTGATGGCATTGCAGGTGTTATCTGATAATCCTGGACAAAAGCAATATCTCCATCTGAAGAGACCAATAGGAACCTGGACAGCAACTGTGACTTTGTTTCCTCATTGCAAAGTCAGCCAAGTACTAAGCTTCGCAAACTATTACAAACTATCATGGGCAAAGAGCAATTTTCTGTTATCTGCAGGTTTAAAAGCAGCAATATCCTATCAAGCAAACAGTACACCTAGGAAAGCTAAAATAAACCAGCGCATGGAGCTCTTCCTGAATCAGATGGAAAGCAAAAGGGCTGTTTTAAAAAAAATGAATGGATGGATGACATAAGATAACAGGGGATAGCTTTATTTCATACCCCTTTTGTCTAGAATTTGCTGTTCTGGTGCAGCAAATAAATAACACCCAGATAGTTAAAAGGCGTATCTGTCAGAAATTCAGCACTTGAAGATCAAACACAATACACAATCGCCTTTGTCATTGTATTCATTTGGTCAGAAAGGAAGGCTTCCTTCTCTGTTCATGCACTCAGCAGAATCCAGGGATGTTTCTAGGTGGAGTGGGGTGTGGATCCCTGTTGTATGTGTGACAAATTTCTCAACACAAATGATAGCCTGCCAAGGTCAAGAAGGCCAGCAGAGGTATTAAGAATATAAGAGGAGCCCTGCTGGATCAGGCCACAGCCTATCTAATCCAGCAACCTGTTATCACACAGTGGCCCACCAATTGCTCATGGACTTCTCAAGCAGAAATCTAAGGCAAAACCTTCTCCTACCCTCAAATCCCTGAAAATGGCCTTTGGAAGGCGTCCTGCCTGTCTCCCCAGCCTGGAGGAAGTAGCTCATAGGGATGTGCACAGGTGGCTATATTGACATTTGACTTGTAATGAATTGAATTGTAGTAAATCTGTCTTCATTCAAATAGGTCCCCTTCAAATGCAGTAGGATTTTATTTGATACGAATGTATTCATACAAATTAGTACGGATATCCCACAGGTATCTGAAAAAAGCTATTATGTATCCCGTAACATATCTGTCAGAAAGTACCCATTTTTGCACCCATTAAGGACTCATTTGGGTGTGAGCCGGATGACCCCATTTCCACCACAGCACCCATTTGGGACCTGATTGT
The DNA here is from genome assembly GCA_023333525.1 of Aspidoscelis tigris stejnegeri. Lineage (NCBI taxonomy): Eukaryota > Metazoa > Chordata > Lepidosauria > Squamata > Teiidae > Aspidoscelis > Aspidoscelis tigris. The sequence goes on from JALMGA010000011.1 coordinate 22,410,101, forward strand.
TTCAACTGCCACTGGGGTAATCCAGATCAAATGGGTACTTTCTGGCCTTTAATCTGAATTTTCTGTAGACCCCATTAACGGGGTCTACAATGGGGTCTTCTGGCAGAAAATCCAGATTAAAAGGAGCTTGTTTCCATGCTTGTGTGGCAATGGGGTCTAGAGGAGGCTAGGGGAAGGGGGCACCCATGGGGGGGAGCCCCAAAACCTAAGCTTTGAAGTCATTTCAAAGTCATTTCAAACTCACTTTGAAGTCTGTGGAAAATAGTTCCGGAGCATCTTTGAAGTCTGTGCTGATCTTCAGAGTGAACTCCGAAGTGACTCCGAAGTCACTTCAAAGTCACTTCGAAGTTCACTCTGAAGATCAGCACAGACTTCAATGGAGCTGTTTTGCACAGACTTCAAAGTGACTTTGGAATGACTTCAAAATGACTTCGAAGCCACTTTGGAGACTATCTCCCCTGTCCCCCCAAACACCTGGCGTGACAAGCAGACCCCTCATGTGTAGATCTGGACTTCCAAATGGGTGCTCTGGTGTTTCCATGTCAGGGAGGCTAGCACCCATTGCTATTGGGTGCTAGACCACCCATGGAAACACATTGGGTACTTCCCTTAATCCAGATGTACCCATTCCTTAGATCCGGATCTTCTTAGATCTGGATTAAGGGAGCGCAGTGGAAAAACACCCCTAGTTCTCACAGCTCATGCTATCATATAACAGTTAGATTATTATCCTCCTCCTTTGCTGGCCAATTGACGGCACCAGGACAGGGCTGGGTGTATTAATGTCCACCCAGCCTGGGGAACATGGCTGTGTATTGGCTTAAAACAAGCAACCCTTGTTCAGTGAAGCTTCCGAGTGAAAGGGAACGAACGAATGACGTGCTAAAATGCCACATTACTCTCACATCACTTCTTTTCCTGAGTTATTTTTGCCCTGCAATTGTTAATTTGCCCAGCACTCTTTCTAAGCACGTAGTGTTATCCAGTGTCCCAGAACGGCTCTTTTGGAGCCTTCAGCTTGTGCCTTTGTGGAACATCAACTTTTCATGTTGAACAGCAGGTGGTGTTGAACAGAGTGCTTCTCAATAAATACCTAATATCTGTTCCGCTTCTTCAGACCCATGTGCCTCAGCTGATAGGAAAACACAGATAGAGCTGCTGTATCGAAGAGATATCGGGACACCAGAGAGAAAGCGTTTGCAGCAAATATTGTCTTACGTGGCTTGTTTTAGTTTGGAAATGCATACAAAAAGAAAGGTACTATCTTCGAATCTCAGCTATGACTTTACTGTGGAACTGAGTGAAGAGTTCAGAAGCTTGCTGAAATCACTAAAAGACTTGCCCATTCTAAACTGTTATTTTAAACACACACACACACACAAAGTTTCTAGTCCTTATGAATACACTCCACCGATGGTCTTGAACCGATTACCATTTTTCTTAGAAGACAGGCAAAGTCATCTGCGTCATTCATAATATCCTTTCAGGCATTCGCACGGACATTTCTATGACCAGCCTGTGAAAGAAGGAAATATTGGGTGGAGGGTTATCATATGAAGAGCGTGGCCTGATGTCTCGTGTGGTTCCAATCTCCCACCATTACCGTGTGGAAGGAAGGTGGTGGCTACTTACCTGCCCCGTTCTCTCTCTGGTGTGTGGCAGATAACGTATCGAAGCTTTCAAGAAAGTGCAGGAATTTCCACACTTTCTTGTGCCCTTCTGATATAGTGCTCCCTTCCACACTTTGGTGAAGAGGGAGGCCACGGTCCCTGCCAGCACAAGACATCCATATTGGTGTCCCCTATCTAGGCTGCCTTAATCCACATTAAAGATCAGAAGATGCACCTCCAAATGCATCCTCTGGTCTTTAATGTAGCTCAAGGGTGGGATGAAGACAAGGTCACCTGCATTCTGCCACCTCCAAGCCATTTTGAAACTGTTTCTTTTTTAAATATGTGTGGATGCAGCATAGTAGTAGTAGTAGTAGTAGTAGTAGTAGTAGTAGTAGTAGTAGTAGTAGTAGAGGAAGAAGAGGAAGATCTGGCTTTTCTGCCCACCTTTTCTCACCCATTTAAGGGGACTCAAAGCAGCTGGCGAAGCTTTCTATTCTTCATCCCACACCAAACACCCTGTGAGAGCTCAGAAGAGAGCTGTGACTAGCCCAGGGTCACTTCATGGAGGGGTGCAGAATCAAACCTGGTATTCCCAGATAAGAGTCTGGCTCCCTAACCACAAGGCCAAACTGGAAGAATCCAGGGCACACCTCCTCCTCTCCAAGGAGACCTCCGCACTGTATGCAGAGGCTGCCTTTTGTTCTCTTAATTACACTGCTTGCCGATCAGAAAGATAAGCCCAAATGGAGTCGCTGCATGAAATGAAGGAGCCCATAAGTTATTCATAAGTTCAGACTTGAGCTCCTCTTCTGCCTTCACCGCATGACACCTTCAAAACATATTATTCATCTGTCTCCCTCTGCATCCCGCCACCCCCCAACACACGCTCCTTTGGGAAGAGAGCAGGTAATTGTAGTAAATACATCACTGTCAAGGAAACCTCATAGCTGCCAAAACCACATTGTCCTCTAGGTGGGAATTGGATCTGTCCGATGCTTTCTCGCAGGGCAGGAGAACGGAATGGCGAGGCCTTCATTTGCGAAGGAAAAGACCGCTGTTGCGTTTCTGGCCCAAGAGTAAGCAGCTTAAAGGCCTGGAGGGAGGAGCATCTCAAAATAGGGCTGGCTAGTATGCATAGAACTGGTGGCCCAAGATATAGCCCTACAGGAGAAAACAAGGTGACCGCAGGCCTCACTCGTTTTGGAACCCTGCTGTCCGCATACATCTAAGAACAGAGGCTTTTATTAAAATTGATCCTTTGTACACTGGGCCTTACTCCAGATTATATCTCGGAATAACATTGGATATTTGTGCTTGAAGACACCATTAAAGAGATACTCTGATAATCTGGATCTAAGGGCCCAAAGACCCCATTAGGAACGGAATCCGGAGGTGCTCGTGCAGATGACACGTTCCTCATGAGGACCTCGTGGGGTCCTCATGGAGTCTTCCACGAGGAAGGCAAGTGGCGGTTCCTTTCCTAATGGGGCCTTTTTGGTTTCCTAATGGGATCTCCATAGCCCGTGCACAAATGGCCCTAGACCCCTGCACTTTCCAGCTTATGTGCATCTTCACTTAAGAGGGATCTCTGAGTCTAGGCTGGTGCCATTGGTGAGCCGTTTTTGAATGTGATAGGATTCTGTTCAATACAAATGTGCTCATACGAATTCATACGGATATCCGATAGGAATGCATACAGATCCTATATAAACGCATTATTATCAGATACGTATCCTGTACCAATGCATACATATCGGATACATATCGGATGCCTATCCTATACCAACACATATGTATCAATACATATCCAGTACGGATCCCCAGTTTAGCAAATGTATGAACGACTCATATGAATGTTCATATACGAATGTTGTAGCATTCTATTCATGTACCAACGTACGAATTCCTACGAATAACTAATGTTACCAATACCCTACTGCCTCCCCATCCAGAGGAAGCAAAGCTGTGTCGCCTAAAGCCTTGGGAGGCTTCCGGTGCAAGAGGGGAGGGCGAAGGAGAGGAAGGGTGTGATGGGATTTAGAACCAACATTCTCCTTGCCCTTAATTTTTAGCGAGGTCACCCACGCGCCGCTTGTGGCCCCTTTCCAGCTTTTCCCATCACGTCTAATTTTCTGTTTGACTTTGTATAATCTCATCGCCTCCTTGCTAGTGACCTGATTTCCCCAAAAGTGAGCTCAGCAAGTTCATTTCTGTTTACCGAGCGATTACCGCTGAGCCCATTAAGCACAATAGCGGCGTGTCAGGGAAGAGCGCGGGGTCCTTTGCCCCAGCTCCGGAGGTTCTTCGAGACTTTTGCCGGAATGGCTTCCGCCGTCTTCGGCGCACAGGCCTGGCGATGCATTATGCATGCAGGCCTGGGCTGCTGGCTCTCCTAAGAAGAAGCCCCAACGGAACGGCCTGTAAGGAAAGCTTCAGAGATAAAAACCTCTGCCATGAGAAGCTCCGGCACTGAGCACAGATCATTGTTTTCCATTAAAATTTAACTGATGGTGAATTAAGGGCTCAGGGACCATTTGATCTTTGAAGCAGCAGAGGGCAACATAGAGGGCACAGGAACATGGATTTCGAGTAACCACAGATTCTGCTGTAGGATTTTGGAGACGCTGGATTCGGGAACCATCAAAACTGACTGTGTTTGCAACACGTTAGAAGCACTTTTTTAAAAAAGGGAAAATCATGTATTGTTTGTTTGTCTTCAGAATTTGGGAATGGGGAGGAAGGAAGGAAGGAAGGAAGGAAGGAAGGAAGGAAGGAAGGAAGGAAGGAAGGAAGGAAGGAAGGACAAACTATTCTACAAAATCTTCACCCCACCAAGAGGAATGCAAAGAGGCACATAAGGGGGGGGGGGAGAGAGTGTCAGACTCTTGCCTGGTGGCCTCCCAGTTTGATTCTGCCCTCCTCCATGAAGCCAGCTGGGTGACCTTGGTCTAGTCACAACTCTTTTTCTGAGCTCTCTCAGCCCCATCTACCTCACAGTTTGTTCTGTTTTGGGGAGAAGAACAGAAGGTTTGTCAGCCGCTCTGAGTCCCCTGAAATGGGTGAGAAAAGTGGAGTAGAAAAGCCAACTCTTCTTCTTCTTCTTCTTCTGTCTCTTGCTGCTGATCCAAAATGAGGAACCTGGAAGCAAGCTCTTGGAACAAGACTATGAGAAACCACCAATCAATTTACCTCCCCGCTGTCCATCCATGCATTGCTAATGGTACATGAGGCTTCAGATTGGACATAATAGTATTTCTGTCGTTCTTTCTCACCTTCCTTGCATCAGCTCCCTCCCTCATGTACACGATTTACAGAAATGCTGTTCAGGGCTGTTGGGAATATTCTGCTTCCTTTGACCCAATAAGTAAATTGACAGGATGGTGATGAACAGCAATTGTTGCACCCAGCACTATCCAGTGAATGATCTGCAGGTCTTGGAGGCTCTTCACGACCCGTCTTAACCTGCCGTGACGCCAAGGGGATAATTACATTTCAGGAACGAAATCCAAACACTGTTTGTTATATCACTATTCCCTGTTTGCTCGCTTTTCCTTCCACCAAATGATGTCTTTGTATTTGCCCATGGATTACAGCAAAAGAAACAAGCCCACAATGGGAAGGAGTTATGCAAAGAGGGAGATGTCTCCTGTACCAGTGACGGGGTGTAAGCAGACAGGCTCAGCAGCCGTGAGATTATGCACTGATCTTCACATGATCCGTTGCTTGGATGGGAGATATATAGGATCATCCAGCCTTCACAGTGTGTAGCCGGAAGGTACACAGGAGGGGAAGTGTAAGCAAAGAGCACAGCAATGACCTGCAGGATTTTGCAGGGCATTGGACTCTTTTGATTGAGGTAGTTCTTCTACAAGCTGCACAGGAACACAATGCAGGTTTTTGGGGGGATGGAGGTATCTAATGGAGATGTAGTCAATCATATGGCCAGGTTCCCACTGGGCAATTAAATCTGGATTTAAATCAGAGGTCTTTTGTGTGTGTGTTTTTTAAAGCAGTGAGGTCTATTTTTGTGTGTGTCCCCACTCCTAGCTTATAATGCAGACTTGCAGGGGAGAAATCCCCTCCCCTCTTTCCTCCATCATACCCGGATTCCATAGGGGTGTGCAATTGAAACCCCACCCCTATATAAGCCTGTCCCTGATTCAGATGATGGAGTCTTTTGACAGCCCTTCCTCAGCCCAGGAACATTAAAACGAGGTCTTTTTCCACCTGTAACCTGTCTCCAGCTTCTTCATTACCCTCCTTTTTTTCCTGCCTAATTGGGTCAGCCATTAACATGTGGTCGATGCCAGGGACCTGTGCCGGTCATGAGCCTAGGATTAATCTATCGTAACACCCAGTGATCGCAGTAGCACTCCAGCTGCTGCCCCGAATCAGAGCAGCTCATCAGCTGCTGCTGCTGCTTCCCTTAGCCCTCGAATTGGTTGTGAAGCTGGATCACAACAGTTTCATACCATTTTTAGTCCTCCCATCTTGTCTAATTGAGAATAGCATTGTGACAGCCCTTCAGATATTTGAAGACCACTATCATGTCTCCTTTAAGTCTTTTCTCCTGCATGCTAAACATCCCCAGACCCTTCAAGCGTTCCTCATAGGATGTGGATTCCAGACTGCCCCCTCCCTGCCCTTTTGAGACATGTATCTTGGGCTGTCTGGGGAAGGGTGCTAGGCACATCAGGGGGTGGCAGATGCCACCAAAATTGAGGACTTACCATTTTTAAATAGGCAGGGCATTCAGTTTGAAGCCAGACCTTTTGAACACTTCCTGTTCAATTCAAACAGCCCTGAACACAAGGAGGTTTGGCACACCTCTACTTTCTATCCTTTGGTAGATCTATGTGTCACAAGCCGCTAATATGCAACCCTCTAAAGGTTAGTGACTCCAATCACCCCTTATCTTTGGCTATGCTTACTGTGGGTCACAAAAATCACAGTTAAGCAACCACATGCTAGCCTTTCCTGATATGGATCTTTGGGAGTAAAATTGTATCCCAGGAAGAAGTATCTGGGATCTTTGGATTTTTCTGTGTTCTGATCACTGTTACAGAACTATTGATTTCTTTACTGAGATCTCCTAAACCTTATTGGCACTTAGAATAAGCTAGATAAGCTTTATAACAGCTGAGTTGCTAGACCGAAACAGAGTTCCCTGTAAGAGTTCAGTTCTTCTATTGATTAATTAACAACTTCTGCATACTAATTAGCTCATACAAACACAGATGGAAGAAAGAAGGTTACAAGTTACCTCTGACATTTTGTTAGATATGAGCTAGGGAGGCTAAAACACCTCTGTTGGATGAGAACTTTTAATTAACCTCAAAAATGCAGCTTTGGCAGAAATACCTAGAGCACAGTAATGTATTGGTCATATTTCACAACAGGGCCACAGTGTGAAATCAACAGATCAACAGGAAAGGGAACAAGAGAAAGCAGAACAGGGGGAAAGAAGGTGAAGAGGAGGAAAAAATGGAGAAATAAACTCAACTACATCCTACATGAGCTTTGGGTTGCGTTTAAAGGTCTGTCGTGGAAGATTATTATGTTGTAGATTATTGCTGCATTGTGCATATTGATTGCCCGCACTAGAGATGGGCATGAATTTTAAAAATTGTTGTCCAGTTCAAATAGAACTGAATGGCAAGAGGCTCAGTTTGAATTGAATCTTTTGGAACGTGTTTGATTTGAACATCAGACCTGCGCTTTAAAGGGCCAAAGTAATAGCAAATAGCCCAGATGGGTGAAAGGAAGGGTTAGACAAATTCATGGATGACAGGTGTAACAATGACTTCTAGAATGGATGCCTAGGTACATCGTCTAGGCTGGAGAGTCAGGAAGGAGGCCTCTAAAGGCCATTTGCTGGGATTGAGAGCAGCGGAAGGTTTTGTCTTCTGCTTGAAATGTACAGAAGCAATGGATGGGCTATTGTATGAGACAGGATGTTGGACTAGATGGGCTGTGGGCTGATCCAGTGGGGCTTCTCTTGGGTTCTTATAGGGTTGGACAAAATTTCATGCCAAGGTAACCTGTCCAGTTTGGAGAGACAGTCAGGATGCCTCTAAGGGCAATTTGCAGAAAGTAAAGAGGAAGGTTCCACCTTTGTCTTCTGCTTGAGATTCCCAGAAGCAGATGTTGCACTAGATGGGCTGTGTGGAACACAATGCTGGACTAGATGGCTGTGGCCTGATCCAGCAGGGCTCATCTTAGGTTCTTATTCATGTTTGCTAACATTCCCTTGGTTCTTCTGTTGGAATCAAATAGATCCTTAACAAAGGGAGGTGTTCAGATTAGGGATGTGATATTCATAGGCATTCAAAATATTCGTAGGCATTCAAAAGCCAATCACATGTGGTGAATTTTGACATTCAAACTCAAATAGAATGTCCTGAAATTTGAATTAAATATTCAAATCGAATTTCAAACTTCAGATCTATTTGTTTGAATTAACCAGCCATTTGTATGTTTGCGGTTTTGTACACGATGCATACTTGAAGATCCACATCTTTCCTGCGTTTGTACGCATTTGTACAGATCTGTACAGATGAAAAGGAGTTGCATATGGGATAACCACGGGATGCATACGGACGTGTATGGTGTACGGATGTGTACAGATGTGTACAGATGTGTACAGATGTGTACAGATGTGAGGAAGATGCGTACGTGCACATATGAATGTCGTCGACATTCGTATGTGCAGATTTGAATAAAAAATTCAAACAAATAGATTCGAAATTGGTAAATACAAATCTAATCTTGTTAAATTCAAATTTAAAAGTTTTGAATTGAATCAGATTTTTGGGTATTCAATTCTATTCTAATAGAATATATAAAAAAAATTCATGCATATCCCTAGTTCAGTTTGAATTTGAGCCTTCTGAACCCCCTATTTGAATCAAACTAGCCAACACCAAACTGAGCTTGCCACATCTCTGCTGCTAGCAAATGACACACAGTGGGCTAATGGGTGGCACAACTGAAGAGAGGCAGTTGACCCACTGACTAGTAACAGATGGAGAACTGCTGGTAGAAGTGGAATCACGTGTAGATCAGTGCCCAGGAGCTGAACTTCTTCTCTCATTCTTTCCACACTTCAGATCCTCCTGGTAAGATCTTTGGAAACAACAGCCCAACTCTTTAGCATGGTGACAAAGGTGACAACCAAATGGTTTTTGGCCTGGATTTTACTTTCTTCTGATCAGATCCACTTGGAGTATTACAAAACACTGCGTTACTGAGCATCCATGATTTTTTTTTTGGCAATTACAATAAGCTAGTTAATAAGAATAAAAACTTGGGGAAATTCTGAGCTCTCCACCAGAATGCTAGGGAGGAGGAGGAGGAGGAGGAGGAGGAGGAGGAGGAGGAGGAGGAGGAGAAAAAGAAGAAGAGTTTGCTTTTCTACCCTGCTTTACTCACCCATTTAAGGGGACTCAAAGCGGCTGACAAAGCTTTCTGTTCTTCTCCCTACAACAGAAAACCCTGTGAGGTAGGTGGGGCTGTGAGAGATCAGAAGAGAGCTGTGACTAGCCCAAGGTCACCCAGCTGGCTTCATGGGGGAGAGCGTAATCGAACCCAGTATTCCCAGATAAGAGGCCGGCTCTGTCCAATTTTCTGTAATTGACAGAAGTCATACTGGAGTACCCAGCATCCTTTTTCTTTCTTTTACTGTGCTCTTTTATAGCAATTTATATAACGTTGTTGTTATTTGAATGCAGTATTTTGAATTCTATCTTTCTTTAACTGCAACCGTTCTTAGACCACTTTGGTATAGGGCAGCGTCTAATTGTAAAATGACACCAATAAAAATAACGAAGTTAAAATATTATGGGGCTTTAAAATTAAAACGGATAAACAGCTATATCCTAATATGCCTGACTTTATTATGGTTGAGAAAAAGAACATTACCATTACAGAACTGGCAATTGCAGAAACCAATGGAACTGAGAAGAAGAAAAAAACTGGAGAAGATGGGAGAATATAGAGATCTACAAAATGAAATCCAATACTATTGGCAGAAAAAGATGACAGTCCATCTGTGAGTTACAGGTGCATTTGGTGCAATACCTGAGGAACTCAAATAATAACTTGAAAACATCAGAATGGATAAAATGACCACTCTAAAACTGCAAGAATAAGAAGAAGAGTTGGCTTTTCTACCCTGTTCTTCTCACCCATTTAAGGGGACTCAAAGCAGCTGAGAAGTTTTCTATTCTTCTCCCCACAAGAGACACCCTGTGAGGTGGGTGGGGCTGGGAGAGCTCAGAAGAGAACTGTGGCTAGCCCAAGGTCACCCAGCTGACTTCATGTAGGAGGGCAGAATCAAACCTGGCATTCCCAGATAAGAGTCTGGCTCTTTAATCACTAGACCAAATGTGTTCACAATGACGGTCATGACTAGCTACATGCTGAATGGAAGTCAAGATTCAAATTAACTGGTGTAATTACCTCTGATGAACTATGCAAAAAACCCACGGAATATTGCATAACAAAACACAATTGATTGCACATTTTAGGAGGCACTCAGATCCTGAACTCAGTCCTACAGATTTTCTCCACTATAGCAAATTCCCACACTTTAGTGCAGCCTCAGAAGACCATGCCTTTACTTGAGAACTTTTCCTGTAGTGTTTTGTTTTGTTTTTGTTTTTTTCAGAATAAGGCAGGGGTAACTGTGGTGAAGACTGCAATGCTCCTAGAGCAGTGTTTAATAGCAAGAAATGAAATGAAAAACACAGAGAGGAGTTAAGTTTAGCTGACTTGGTGAGAAAGACCAATTCCTGCTTCCCACTCTGCTTCAGAGTTGCAGCAATGGGAGAGCTTCATTTCTTCTCAGCAGGGCCAACTGATTGGCTGGGGTCATGTAGCCAAAGTGACTAGAAATGTGGACAATGACCAGTTGGTCCCTAATTGGCTGGGGTCATGTAGCCAAAATGTCAAATGTGGACAATGACCAGTTGGTCCCTGTTTGGCTGGGGTAATGTAGCCAAAGCGACAAGAAATGTGGACAATGACCAGCTGGTCCCTGATTGGCTGGGGTCGTGTAGCCCAAGTGTCAAATGTGGACAATGACCAGTTGGTTCCTGATTGGCTGGGGTCATGTAGCCAAACTGTCAAGAAATGTGGACAATGGCCTCTGATCTCTGACATGGGGGTTGAGCGTAAGTTCAATAATCACTATTCTTTTCCTAAATCTTTAAATAGGAGATCATATTTTTTAAAAAAGTAAAGTTAGATTTTAATTCCTCATTTTCTAATGAGCCTCCACACTCTCTCACATACACTCACACACTCCTGCCAGCAACACAAGCCACTGCATTTATTTGCAATTCAACCAGCACTTGGGGTTGGTGACCTTTTCTAACAAGCAGGAAAGTTGTGTTATTGCTGTTAGTTTTTTAAGCGTGTGAAGCTGGCAGAATTTCTGTTGGTGGTTTGTTTGTTGCTGGGACATCGAGAACTTCCCACTGGAATCTGAAAATCAATTGTCTGCCTCTGGGAACAGGATCCTTTGTACGGTATTGGAAACAAGCTTTCTTATTTGGAGTCTTAAAAGGTTTCGTATTTAAAAAAAAAACAGTCATGAAGAATGATCCTGTGCATGTATATTTCAGAGGGAGGGGAGGAAAAAACTTGAGGATAAGGAAATAGATTTGAGCCTCAGATAAGCCATGTGTGTCAGGAAATATTGGTGTCATTGCAGGTTTGCTTCCTGAAGCCATCACATGCCATATAAGGTTGCTGTCACACCATCACTTCAAACCTTTTTCAGTTCCTCTTCTGACTGCTCACACCATTTCTTCTCTATCCATTTTATTTGTGGACTTTCCACCTTCCATTTGGACTTTCCTGAATGAAAAGTCCACAAACAAAATGGACAGAAGGAACGCCTTCTCCCATGCCGACCTGCCTGTGCCTTAAGATCCGGTGGTGAGGCCCTCCTGGCTGTCCCACAGCCTTTGATAGTGAGGCAGGTGGACATCCAAGAGAGGGCCTTCTCAGTAATGGCCCCCAGGTTATGGAATAGTCTTGCCCTCAAGGCGCATCACACCCCTTCTCTGTTTATATTCAGGAAGGCGGTGAAGACCCACCTCTTTGCCCTAGCCTTTGGCTGAGATGGTTATACTTTCCCACCACTACAGACACCATTATTTTAATATGGAGTATATTGTTAGATACACTGAATTTTTAAAGTGTTTTAATGGACATTATTGCTTTTAATACATAGTCGTTTGTAATTTGTTGTTTTAAAGGTTGTTATGTGTCCTGGGACCTTCAGGTACAGGGCAGGATATGGATGGATGGATGGATGGATGGATGGATGGATGGATGGATGGATGGATGGATGGATGGATGGATGGATGGATGGATGGATGGATGGATGGATGGATGGATGGATGGATAGATAGATAGATAGATAGATAGATAGATAGATAGATAGATAGATAGATAGATAGATAGATAGATAGATAGATAGATAGATAGATAGATAGATAGATAGATAGATAGATAGATAGATAGATAGATAGATAGGAGTTGCACTGGCTGCTGATTTGCTTAAAAACCCTAAGGCCCTAAATGTCTTGGGTCCCCAATATCTGAAGGAATGCCTTCTTCCATAACAACCTGTCCATGGCTTAGGATCTGGAGGCGGAGGACCTCCTGGTTGTCCCACTACCCTCAACAGCAAAAGGGGTGGGGCCTTGGGAGAGGGTCTTCTCAGTGATGGCTCCCAGGCTATGGAATTGTCTCCCCCTTGAGGTGCGCCTATCACCTCCACTGTACATGTTTAGGAAGGCAGTGAAGACGCAGCTCTTTGCCCTGGCCTTCGGTTACATGGTGATACACTTTCCCTTCCGACTTGCAGACACTGTTGTTTTAATATATACTATTATTGTTTTGATATGCTGGATCTTAAATGTTGTTACCCACCCTGAGACCTCCGGGTATAGTGTTGGATAAAAATGCAAAGTAAATAAATAAATAAATGTAAAAGGTGTGAGCAGTCAGACCTGAAGATGGACTGAAGAAAATTTAAAGTGAAGGTGTGACCACAGCAAAATAACAATATTGGTAATTGGATGGCTGAAGTCAAAAAGAGATGAATTATCCAAACCACCCAGCATGTTTGTGTCTTAAATCAATGTCTGTTGCAAGCCCTGACTCAAGCTGTGAGCCAGTTCGGTCCAGTGGTTAGAGGAGCCGGACTCTTATCTGGGAATACCGGGTGTGATTCCACCCTCCCTCATGAAGCCAGCTGGGTGACAGGGTGTTCTGTTGTTGGGAGAAGAACAGAAGGTTTGCCAGTCGCTTTGAGTCCCCTTAAATGGGTGAGAAAAGTGGGGTAGAAAAGCCAACTCTTCTTCTTCTTCTTCTTCTTCTTCTTCTTCTTCTTCTTCTTCTTCTTCTTCTTCCTTGCCCCAGTCAGATCACATTCCTTGCATGTCCCCATCGATCCTTCTTTTGTTTCTCTCTCTCTCACACACACACACATAGAGACCCTCATTCCTCAAGGTCTTTACTGCCTTGTAGTTTTTATACAGCCAGCTCAAAGAATCATAGAGATTGGTTTGGTAATCTGCCCACAGAAGTCAAGAGAAAATTGAATGCTGCACACCAGGAGTGTGTGTGTGTGTGTGTGTGTGTGTGTGTGTGTGTGTGTGCATCTCCATGTGTGAGTGAGAGAAAGGGGGAGGTAGGGGAAGAAAGCTGCTTTTGTGTCAAGAACACAGAATCTATAAGGAAGTAATTTTTCTCCCCAGGTTCTGGTTGGATGCTGCTGTTTACATTTCAACAAGACGCGACATCATTTCTTCTCTCCCTGCAGCTGGATCAGCAGCAAATTGGAACAGAAAGAAATGGGGGGGGGGGATACAAAGAGAAGATGGGAAACAATTTCCTAGTGAAACCTGGAAAGAATGGCAAAAGTTCTGAACCAAAGGCAGAGGAACCAACAGGAGTACGTGTGCAAGGAAAGTTCCTTTTTCTCACTCCCTCTGTCTGTCCCTCCAGGTTTCCTTTGTGAGGGCATCCACACAATGCCATCATAGCACCATGAATGCACTTTGAAGTTGCAGCATCCATACAACCTGCATCTTCAGGTAGATTTCTGCAGAGGTCTCTCTCTTAGGGATGGGTACGGATATTTGTAACATTCGAAATTGGTACGAATTTGGACATTCGAATTCGAATTGAATGTTGGTGAATTAGAAGATTAACATTCAAATTTGAATCAAATATTTTGATACATTCACATGAAGCTTTGTATAGGATTGAACATTTGTATTGCATATTAATCTTACCACATTCGAAGGGGATCTATTTGAACGAATACAAATTTTATTGCATTTGATTCGATACAAATTGAATGCAAAACACATTCATGCTCATCCCTAATCTCTCTCTCTCTCTCTCTCACGCACGTCTTCCTTCTTTTGTGCAAGCCAATTTCTGCCTCTCCTTCTTACTAGTCTCTGACGATGGCCACGCTTTTCCTTTAAGCCTTCTTCAGGTCTGACAGCTCACACTTTTTCATTTCTACCCATTTTATTTGTGAAATTTCCATTCAGGAAAGTCTGGAGGTTACCAGAGCATGGATCAGAAGAAGAAGAAGAGCTGGCTTTTCTACCCTGATTTTCTCATCTATTTAAGGGACTCAAAGTGGCTGACAAAGCTTTCTAATCTTCTCCATGCAACAGACATACTGTGGGGTAGATGTGGTTGTGAGAGCTCAGAAGAGAGCTGTGACTAGCCCAAGTTCACCCAGCTGGCTCCACGGAGAGGTGGGGAATCAAACCTGGTATTCCCAGATAAGAGTTCAGCTCCCTAACCACTAGACCAAACTGTCTCACAAGTTGTCCTTATCCAAGAAATTCAGAAAGAAGCAAATCCTAATAATGTTGCCATCTGTATGTTCCTGCGTATGTTGGCATATAAAGAACGGCAGCTTGAATGCTAGGGACAACATGTGAAGATATTTGGCCCAATGAGCAAACAAAGTGGAATTCAAAACATCAACATTTCTAGCAAATCTATCAAAATTGGCTGTCTTCTGGATCTCAGCACCATTGGTGGTCCCAAACTGGGTATGATGCAATCATGCAACTCATTGATGCAAACACTGGCTATGAAAACAGATTTGGAATCATTCACAGCTTTAATGAAGGTGTGCATGGTTTAATCTTCAAGGCATGCATATAGTACAGGAAGGATCAACCAGAAAGAGCACTGAGGGCTTAGCAGGCAGTGTTTTTAAAGTTGCTGTTTAGTGCCTTGCAAATTGCTCATTTCTCAGCAACTGCCATAATGCCGGCATTCCAGCAAGAGCCATTCCAGGCAGTTTACTCTGTTTGTGCTTCAAACAGCACAATTTTGCAATGGAATTGATCCACATAATCCATTCCCAATCATCACATTAATGAGAGAGTGGGAGGGGGAGTTGCACACATTCTTTTTAACGCTAATGCTTCTATATGGGTGTAGACTGGTACCACAACCTTCAGAGACAGCCTTCAGATGAATTGCATTAGCTCTGTATTGAGATATAGGCTGTTTTTCCACTAACACCGAAGGTCCCATTAGAAACCCATTAGGAACCCAATTGGTACTTGATTGGTACCAATGAATTGTGCACTGTCCCCACAAAAGACCCCTTTAGCACCCCATCCTGATTGTGCCATCCCCACGAGTGCTGGCGAAATCCAGATTTCAAGGATCCTTTGAGCCCTTAAATCTGAATTAAATGTAGACCTCTTTAATGGTGTCTACAATCCAGTCTTCAGCTTTGATCAGAGGACGGACATCCACATGTCTTACTGGGCTGATGGGATCCAGGGGTGTGCTCAGCGGTGGCCATTTGCAGCGAGAACGTCTGGCTCTGGCCTGCCACTCACAGCTATGGAGGCCTGCATGGATGTTGTAGCTGTCTATGATGTCAAGCACTGGCTTCATAATTCCTGCATAAGCAGCCATGAAGCCATGACTCTTCGTCATGTCCTCTGTTGGCAGACATATGCCTTGATTGACGTTGGCACTGGCTAATTGTTCCGCACCACTGGTGGCTTATCTGGCTCCAGCTAAATGGAACATTGTGATGGGTGGTACGGCGTCCCTGTTTGGCACCCATTTCCATCAGGTACTAGAGGGCCCATGCAGACGTAGAGGTTCATCACAGAGATGTTGATCGTTCAGGACCAGATTCAAGGGAGGACCGCATCTCAAAGATCTGCATCTTCTAAATCCGGATTTACAGAAACAGCCATAGAAAGGTGCCTTAGAATATCTCAAGAGAGACAGCGTGTGGCCCTCATGTTCCCAAGCCTCTGCTAATCCACGTTTTCTACCACATAAAATTTCATGAGAAGAGTAGGGATAAGCCACTTCTGTCAGCCCATAAGGAAACTGGACTTTCCACCATGAGCAATAAGTGTGGATTGAGTCTGCTGCAGTCTCGGTCCCTGCCACCAACTCCAGGTAGACTTTTGCCTGCATGTTTGTCTCTTGGCCAGCACACACACATTCAAATGGCAGTGAGAAGCCAACAGCCCCCTGGCAGGGAAACCTTGTTAGGGGTTTAATGGAGATGACTGCATTTGTCTGCCCAGCCCCACCACTGCCCAGAAACTTCTAGAAGGAGCCTAGGTAGATGGTGCCAGAAATACAGTGGAAAGGAACACAGTCTATAATTGCTGTGCCCACACATTGTTATGCTGCTTCTGCTTGCAGCGTGACATCAGACTTTATTGTTTACCAGTTCTGTATGAGTGGGTAAACAGCTGGAAATATATTTTCTGCTGTTTCAAGTGTGTAAAAAGATGTACTTGATGTACACCTGCATATTGCAGGCGTTCTTTCACACCTGTGACTTTTGCAGCAGGCCTCAAATTCAGAGATTCCAGCCCACTTGCTGATGGGCAGCAAAGAGGAATGAGTACTTTTGTAATATAGAGAGAGCGAACAAGGGTGGCTCACCTCAGCAGAATTGGTCAGTCTGGTCTAGTGGTTAAGGAGCCGGACTCTGATCTGGCAACCGGGTTTGATTCTGCACTCCTCCACAAAGCAAGCTGACCTTGGGCTAGTCACAGCTCTCTCCTAAGCTCTCACACCCCCACCTATCTCACAAGGTGTCTGTGGTGGGGAAAAGAACAGAAGGTTTGTCAGCCACTCTGAGTCCCCTTAAATGGGTTAGAAACTCTTCTTCCTCTTCTTCTTTTTCCTCTTCTTCTTCCTTGGAGTTGGGTTTGGTGTCACAGTGCAGAGAGTGTTCCATGTTTTTAGTAAGAAAATGAGAGACTTTGGTTGTGCCCTCACCTTGTCAGGGCTCCAGTTTCACACTGGAATCACACCAGTACTGTAGCATCATGACCACAGGCCATCTGTGGGCTTGAGAGTTCCTGATGGTGCTGGAGTGAGGCCTTTGTGTGTTTATGTGACAATTTCTATGTTTTTGAAAGACAGGATAATTTTGAGCCTGAGAGGAGACCATTGATGCCTCAGTATGAAAAATGATGTAGGTCTAGGGAATACCTGACTTCAGAAGTAGCCACAGTTGCCATGCACAAGTGTATAGCCAATCTGAGGTTAGGTTTGGTAATGCACCATAAGATTGTTTTGCAGTTAGTTCTCTTCAAAAAACTCCCACTCCATGCTGATCGTCACAGATGCCTTTATGCAGCAAGATGTTGATCTGGAATAGGGAAGTACACAATTTTTTCTTTTTTTCTTTTTTTCAAATTTGAGTCAAAACATTCAATTCGATTTGAATGTTTAAAATCCAAATGCAACAAAAACCGATTCGAATCAAACACATTTGAATCTATTCATTCAGATATTAGGTACAAATTTGTAGACACCAATGTATGAATAATTTGAACACTCGTATCTCATAAGTACCTGTACGGATCCGTATGGGATGAAAACAGGATGCAGACAGGATGCAGACAGGATGTGTACGGTTATGTACGAAATGTTTATGTACCCGTACAGATACAAATATCCAAATTGTTTAAAAGAATACATATGAATGTATTCATATAAATTTGAATCTCCAGACATTCATTTTTCTTTATGGGTACGAATTTGAATTTCTGAATATTCAATTTGTTATGGATCTAATGTCAACAATTGCATTTGTGCACACCTCTAACACACTACACACTGCAGCGTTTCTACCTGCATTCCAGCCAACACAATAGGAATGGCACAGAAATCTAGACCAAGAGAAATCCGGCAAAGGCAGATTCCTAAACATCCGATCGACATTGAAGAGGATCAAGTCAATCCACCGTTACTAATCTTTTCAGCATTTTTCCCTGGAGGATGCATGTCTTTCCCCAGAACTGGTGCCGCAACCGATATTGCATGGGAAGAATTTAAATATCCTGAGAGGTGAACTTTAAGGTGGAGAAGGTGAGAAAGGAAAGGCAACTGTTAATAAATCATTATTGTTAAATTACTACCTGGAATAAGTAGAAGTCCTCCTGCTGCTGTGGTTTTTTTATTTTAAAGGAAAAGAGAAAAGATATCTAAACTCTAGGCACCTGCGTCAACGCTGTCAATGAATTCTGCCTCAACCTTTTGGTTATTCCATCTAATATTATACCACTTGTTGTAAATGCTATTAAAAATAAACCCCCCTTCTGAGACTTGGAACACTGGGCACAGGTGTTCGTATTGGAGACTAGACTAATTGGGTGGCTCATTTGTGAGGCAAAAAATGAAATTGAAAAATCTATTAGATTAAGGGAGGGAAAAACGCATCTAATTTCCTCTCTGGCCTGCTTTAAATTTTCTTGAGTTTCTCAGGTGTTTACTAAGGGGAGATAAAATTAAAGAAGGCAAGGTACAGTTATTGTCCTCTGTAATTGTCCCTTTTCTTTAACTGAAACATATTTGTGCACTGAAAGTCCCCTGTCATCTTTGAAATTACAGTAGATAGGATGGCTTCTTTTATTATTCTTCCCTATTAGGGATGTGGATTAATGTTTTTTTGGGGGGGTTTGTATTTGAATCGTATTGAACCGATTGCAAGAAAATTCATATTAGTTCGAATAGATCCCCTTTGAATGTGGTAGAATTCATATTTGCTGCAAACATTCAATCCCATACGAATCTCATACGAATCTGTAACGAAGCTTCGTATGAATGTATCAAGACACTCAATTAGAATTTGAATATCAGTCCCCAAATGTGCCAATATTCGATTTGAATACATATGTCTGAATTTGGCCAATTGTACAAATTTTGAATGTAACGAATGTTCACGCATATCCTTATTCCCTATTTGCCTTCTGGTAAAAGAAACCCCAGGAACACAGCAGAGCTTCCCTTATCTATAATCTACGGAAAATACAAATGTGAAGTGGCTCTACAAAATGGCACTGCTATGCACCATTACCAAGCTGTTTGGGGAAATATGGCTTCACTTTAGGGACGTGTCAATGTGGTTTGAACCAAACTGGGTAGTTTAACTAGCTGAGGTACCAAAATCTGCCACTGGAAATGGCACCTATGTTATTTAAAACAGAGGTGCGGAGCAGGGATTTGCATGAATATTTGTAGGCATTTGAAATCTGATTGAATGTGCTAAATTTTGTCATTCACCCTCGAACAGAATGTCCCAAAATTCAAATGTAAACATTTGAATTGGATTTCGAATTTCCGATCTATTCATTTGAATTATCCAGACATTCATATGTGCATGGGTTCAAATATGATGCGTACTTCAAGATCCGCATCTTTCCCGCATCCATGCACATTTGTACAGATGTGTACGGGATGAAACTGGTTGCATACGGGATAACTATGGGATGCCTAAGGACATGTACGGATGTGTACAGATGTGGGGAAGATGTGTATGGGCACATATGAATGTTGTCGACACTCGTATGTGCAGATTCGAATCCAAAATTCAAACGAATAGATCTGAATTTGTTAAGTACGAATCGGACCTTGTTAAATTTGAATTTAAAAGATTTGAATAAATTGGATTTTCTATTTGATTCTATTCAAATAGAATGTCAAAAAAAATCCGTGTACATCTCTAGCACGGATGGATCTTTTTCAACAGAGGATCTGTCTGTGTGTCTCATCCCATCCACCTGCAACAGAGCTGCCTCCTTCTGTAAGTAGCCAAAATCTTAATGGCCAAGGGGAGATGTTTGTTTTAAGAAGTAGTCAAAAAATGTATAATTGTAGCAATTGGTCACCTCAATGGAAATGCCATTCTAAAATCTGGGAGCCAATACTAATAAGGCCTTCTCACATCCCACCACCTCTTGAGCCAGTGACACTATTTTCAACATAAAGTAGGGCAACCACTTTCTTAGACCCAGATTTCACCTGCGCAAGTTTGTGGGCATATGATATGACCAGCCATGGCAGTAGCATATAAGAAAAATCTTGCTTCCCTTCCTTCCTGCCATGTTATAATCACAGCCTTGGTTTGACTGTGTAATGCTGAAGAAGAGATTTTGAGACAAGGATGTTCATATTTGATGCCACAAAACATCTGTATGTGGAGGAACGAAGTGCGGACTCGCTGGATTAACCCTAACCAAGCACCTTTCTGTCATTGAACCACTTAGCCTTCTTTCAAGGCAAATACACTCTTGCTGCGGTTCTTGGAAGGAGAGACAGTGTGAAGGACCAATAAACAAAGGTCTGTGTCTGTGTATACAGTAAATGAACATGCCTGCATTTTCTTTCCCCCTTGGTTGTTGATTTCATTGCTTGCCAATTGATGAAGTTTGTTATTGCAGGCCTGCAGGCCCAACAGAGATAATTACCACCTGGCAAGATCTGGAAATGGTACCTGTTTATGCATTACTGGCTTTTATTGTTGTTTACTTCTCCTCTGTTCCTGAGCAGAATTCAGAAGGGCTGCAGGATGCTCATTGTCTGAGAAAAGTACCATTCAGGGATGTGCACAAATATTCATAGCATTCAGAATTTGGCTGAATTTGGCCAAATTCAGACATTGGTATTCAAATTGAATGTTGCCACATTTGAAGATTGACATTCAAATTCAAATGGAATGTTTCGATACATCCATATGAAGCTTCGGATGGGATTTGTATGGGATCCGTATGCATTCGTATGGGATTCGTATGAGATTCGTATGGGATGGAACATTCGTACTGAATTCACATCCCACTACATTCGAAGGGGATCTATTCAAATGAATACAAATTCACGAACGGCTGGATAATTTTGTATTCCATTCAATATGAATCGAATACAAAAGAACCATTTGTGCATATTCCTTGTGCCTTTGCTTTGTTCTAACATTACATTGCAGGATTTGGTCAGCAAACGAGCCAATTGCTTCATTTCTCTACTCAATTGCTAGATCCATGAAAGTAACCTCAGAGGCAGAGGGACAGAGGTCAGGTGTGGTGCCCACACATTAACATGTCACCCAACTGCTCGGGATCACCTCACTGAGAGGGGGAACAAAATGGGACGGATCGCCCCACATACTGTTCTTGATCGGTTCCTTACAATTCTTAAGGGAAGCAAATTGAGCACATTCATCTCTGGCTGTATCAGAGGTGAACGTTTTAACTCTATGATAATCAGGCTAATTTGCTTTTAATCATGAATGAAAAGTAATTTTCCCTTCCTGGCTAAATGGCAATCAGAGGTGGACCCATGCTCCATTGGTTTTGCTGTCTCTAGAAACAACTTTCATCTAATTCTTTTTAAAACATTAAATTGTACAATTCATCATCCAGTGGGTGATAAGAGGCAGGGAAGCAGAAAGACAATATGAAAACCTCAGAATTATTTAAAAATCTTTTTGTGGCCCAAACCTGTGTTCCTTTTGCTGCTTGCAGTGAAGTTTGACAGAAAGTTTGGAACACAAATTTGAATGCCTCTTTGCTAAGGATGTTCACAAATGGGTTTTTTGACATTCAATTGTAACAAAATCCATATTTGTTTGAATAGATCCCCTTCAAATGTGGTAGGATTCTATTCAATACGAATGCATTTGTACAAATTCATACTGATATCCAAAACGTATCTGATACGAATGCATACATATCTGATACGTATCTGTAATATATCCATGCTCTGAAAGCAGCAAATCTGACCTGAATCCACTTTTAATTCACTCTCCGTCCACGTCAAATGTAATCTGCATTCCTGATGCAGCCGCTTTCCCGTCTCCCCAGTTTAACCAATGTCCAAACTATTCATATGAATGTCTGGAACATTCGTATTGGTATGAATGTTCTAATATTTGATTTGTACACATGTGTCCAAATTCAGATGAATTTTGTACAAATAATGAACGTTACAAATATTTGTGCCCATCCCTAAGTTTGTCAAAGTGACTCCTCCAAACACACCTTTACCAAGTTCCTAGAGTGGGGGAGGGGCCCTGCTTACATCTCACCTGTGCTGGTTTCCTAAGCTCTTGGAGTGAAACCATGCTTCGTGACATCACA